>BSYR01000020.1:34402500-35652500 GCA_030270665.1 Hibiscus trionum | reverse complement strand
CCTCAGGCTTGAGGCGACCTCTCTCTACTGACCTGCTTTTGTCCAGCACTGTTCCTTCAAAACAAATGTCCTCTAATACCTCATGCTGTGTTTGCGCGTCCATAGTCATCACAAATGTGGTGTGATGGTCCACAGTGTGCTTTAGCCCATAGTACTTGTTGATTGCTGCAGCAGTGAACTTGATCTGCTCGCCTCGCACATGGACAGTGGATTGAGTGGGACTTGTGAGATGAGCATAGAACTCCTTTACTAGTGAGTTGCAGATTTCCTCAAGGTGGGCGGCAAAGGTTTTCCATTCATGCTTGCCAATAATGTCCATGATTGCTTGGTCGAACTGATCTTCCTCCTCTTTAGGGTATTTAAAACCTAACTCCGGAAGAACATTCCTATTTTTAGTTTCTTCCATCGTTCCATTGCTGCATCATCGACAAACTTAGAGATTTCCAGGACCAGTGGTTTTTAGGGCGGTCGGAAGTTTCATGGGCATTCTTGCAACGAGCCATGGAGGTTTTCGTGAAAGTGGGTTGGAGTGAAGGGAAAGTGGTGACGGCTTTTTGGTGTTTTTGGGAGAAAATCGAAAAGATGGAAAGGAAGAAGAAAATGTTGAGTGTTGAAGAAGATGAAGAGGTTGAAGGGACTGGTGATAATGAAGAAGTGTGGGAAGTTGAAAAAGGTGAGGGGAAACAGGTGAATTAAATGGAAGATGGGAGTGATGGGGACGTGTGTTGGCTTTAAGGGAGAGAGAAAAAGCTCGGAGTTAATGTGATGGGTGACGGCTGGAGAGAGAATAAATAGGTTTTAGTGGCTAGGGTTTTACCACATTAATTGGGTGAATATTCTCTCTCTTGCTTTTTGCTTTTCTCTTTTTAAATTCATCATCCCCCACTTTTTCGAATAAAACGTCTCCTCTTTCTCTCTTTCGTTTTTTATACTCCATAAAGTGGATAAAAAAAACTCCATGTCCTTTGCCTTTTTGCTACCAACCCTGTAGACGACCATGCTCTCCTGCCACTGCACCTGACATAGTACTATGAAAGAGAAAGCCTGTACGAGGGTCACATGAAAAGATATGGAAATAAAGACAAAGATAACACAAAAAGCTAAACTAAAAAGAAAAGCATTATTTATAAACATGCTATAGCATAAAAGATAAAGTTTAGAGAGGCAAACTTTCAAGAATCGTGTAGATCTAGGTGTGACTTGTCTCTGAGGATGAGGGCTCCACTGTACACCTTCAGGCGTTGGCCATTGACTTTGAAGACTTCACCATCGTCCAAATTTTTTATATCAACTGCGCCATGATGGTACACCTTATGTATGATGAATGGTCCTGACCACCTTGATTTCAGCTTTCCAGGAAAAAGCTTTAGCCTGTAATTGTAGAGAAGCACTTGTTAACCTTCTGAGAAATGTCTTGGCAAAATATGTTTGTCATGCCACTTCTTGGTTTTCTCTTTGTAAATGTGGGCATTCTCATATGTTTGGGCTCAAAATTCTTCCAGCTCATTAAGCTCTAGCAATCTTCTTTCACCAGCTAGTTGGGCATCCATGTTGAGTTTCTTGATTGCCCAATAAGCCTTATGCTCAAGCTCAACGGGTAGATGGCATTCCTTGCCAAATACGAGCTTGAAGGGTGACATACTCAAAGACGTCTTGAAGGCCGTTCTATATGCCCATAGTGCTTCATCCAACTTGGGGGACCAGTCTTTTCTCCTAGGGTTGACCACCTTCTCCAAGATTTGCTTGATTTCACGATTGGAAACTTCAGCATGTCCGTTCGTCTGTGGATGATATGCTGTACCAATCTTGTGTCTGACTCTATATCGATGCAATGCTTTAGCAATAAGTTTGTTGTCAAAGTGAGTTCCTTCATCACTGATGATGGCTCTGGTTGCTCCAAACCTCGTGAAGATGTTCTTGTGAAGGAACTTCATGACCGTCTTGGAGTCGTTCCTTGGGGTGGCAACAGCCTCCACCCATTTCGACACGTATTCGACTGCTAGCAAAATATATAGATCTCCATATGATGCAGGAAACGGACCCATGAAGTTAATTCCCCACATGTAAAAGATTTCAACCTCCAAAATATTTTGCAGTGGCATTTCATTCCGTTTGGAGATGTTCCCCGTTCTTTGGCATTTATCACAAGTCTTGTAGAACTCATGTGCATCCTTAAAAAGTGTAGGCCAATAGAATCCTGCTTGAAGATTTTTTTGCAGCAATCCTAGCACCACCAAAATGCCCTCCACATGGTGATGAATGACAATGGTACAGAATGCTATGGTATTCTTCTTCTTGAACACATCTCCTTATGATCTGATCAGGACATTGCTTCAACAAGTAGTGTTCATCCCAATAGTAGAATCTTGCATCATGTCTGAATTTCTTGAGTCCCTGGCTAGATAAATCAGGAGGCAAAATACCACTAACAAGATAATTAACTATATCAGCATACCACAGAATTGCCGTAGCAGACAATAGTTTCTCATCAGGGAATTCCTCCTTAATTTCAGATTCACTACCTTGTGTGATAGCATTTTCTAGCCTAGATAGATGATCAACTACCTGGTTTACTAAGCTAGTTTCTTGCTTAGGTGTGAGACTACATGTTATTATCATAGGCGAAGTTTCATTGCATCCTAAGTAAACGTACTTAAGATGTGATGGCAAAGGTTTCAGTTCTAGAGTAGGTGCATGCTCAAGGGAAGGCTTAGGAGGTAAAAATTCTGAAAAATCAAGAGGTTCAAAGTGCGTACCTGGTCTAGCTTCGAGTCGACTAGACTGCTTCAGTTCCCTTGAGAGTTTTTCTAGGTCTGAATCATCATTTTGTAGAGTGCTTCAAACTCTTCCATTTGCATCTCATTGCTACAACAAAACTCATCAGTCACATTCCGTGGTGTAGCATCTATATATTGGCATACTCTCAGATTGTCTGCATACTTGAGGGTGTCATGAATATTGATCGTGACCGTTTGATCAGCCACTCGCATCGTGATTTCACCCTTCTCACAATCGATTAAAGCTCACCCGATGGATAAAAATGGCATGCCCAAGATAATGGGTGTGTTGTTGTCAGCTTCACAGTCGAGGATTAAGAAGTCGATTGGAAAAAATAAATCAGTCCACTTTTACCACAACATCTTCAATTCTTCCTTCTGGGCGAACATGAGAGTGATCTGCTAGCTGTAGCACAACCTTGGTGGGCTGTGCCTCTCGAATTCCCAGTTTCAGAAAAATCGACTTAGGCATCAAGTTAACACTCGATCCCAAATTGCAAAGTGCTCTTCCAACAAACTTATCGCCAATAGAGCATGGGATAGCAAAGCTACCTGGGTCCTTCCTCTTATGTGGCAGCTTACTCCACATAGAATAGCATTCTTCTGCTATAGTGACAGTTTCTTGCTTCTCGACCTTCCTCTTTTTTGTAACTATATCCTTAAGGAACTTGACATATGTTGGCATCTAATTAATGGCCTCCAGAAATGGGACATTGATATGTATTTTTTCCAGGATATCTACAAATTTCTGGAATTGAAGGTCTTCTTTCTGGTTCTTGAGTCGTTGAGGAAAATGAGGTGGGGGTCTAACTTCATTTATCTGGACTGGTGGAGTTGCATCTTTTGCTGTAGCAAAAGCAGGCTCCTCCTCTAGTGTTTCTTTTGCTATGACTTCCTCTCTCTTCTCTTCAACTGGAGGATCTTGTGAGTTGTCTTCTTCCTGAGGCAAGTTGGGCTGAGATTCCTCCTTCTCTTTTCCCCTAAACTTGTCTTCCTTGCTAATTTCCTTGCCACTCCTTAATGTGAATGCGCTGCATTGCTCCTTGCTATGGTGCTAAGTGGCTTCAGTGTCACTAGGCAGACTTCCTTGAGGTCGCGCATGCAAGGTTTGAGCTATCTGACCAACTTGTATATCTAAGGCTCTGAGAGAAGAACTATGGCTTTGCAATAAGGCTCCTTGATTATTAATATTTGCTGCATGATCCTGTAGCAAAACTTTCGTGATTCCCATAAAATCTTTTTTCATAGCCATAAATTCTTTGAATGTAGTCTCCAGCAAACTGTTCGATGAAGATGCTGCTCCCTTGTGACCTTGCCATGGCATCATCTGGTTAGAAGGTGGTGCTTTAATCAGATTTTGCTGTGGCGCTGGCTGTGCATAATTGTTGTGCCCTTGATTACCCTAACTGAAATTTGGCTGCTGACGCCATCCTGGGTTGTAGGTGTTAGAGTATGGATTGTTGTTGCGGTTATAATTCCCCTATAGTTGGCTGACTCTTGATTGTCAGGTCATTCACTCAAATGGTGATTGCCATCGCATCTTAGACATGAGGTTGCTGATTTCACTTCCTTGATTTCGTTGGAACGTTGGAGGTTCTTTAGCATATTGGTGATAACAGCTAACTGGGTGGCTACCGAGTCATCATCTTCACTCTCTCGAACTACTTGGGTTCTCATCCCCGTTCCAAGCCTTGTGGTCGGAAACTGGTAGTCATTGTTGGCTATCCGATCAAGAATGTCGAATGCTTCCTCCGGTGATTTGTCTAACAAGGTCCCATTTGATGAAGCATCTAACATCATCCTTGTAGGAGCATTCACTCCATTCTAGAACATAACCACTTGTGTCCAATCATAAAAACCATGATTTGTACACTTCCTCAATAATCCCTTGAATCGATCCCAACACTCTTACATGGATTCGTCATCAGCTTGACGAAAAGAAGCAATATCATTTCTCAACTGAGTGTTTCTATTGGGTGGATTATACCGTGGCAGAAAACTTTTGCATAGATCTGTCCAAGTCTCTATTGATCCAGCTGTCACTCCACTTAGCCATGCTCTAGCACGATCATGTAAAGAATATGGAAACAATTTAAGCTTTAGTACATACTCGTGCACTTCTTGCTGTCTGAACAAGTCACAAACTTCCAAGAAAGCACGGATATGTTGTCTTGCATCTTCGTGAGGCATACCTCCAAACTAACCAATAGTGTTCAACATGTTGAACATAACATGTTTAAGCTCGAACTGGGCTGCCAGAATTTCTGGAGCTACTATTCCGGGATAGAGATCGTCCAAGATAGGAGTCAAATGATCTCTAATTGCTCGAGGTCGAGCCGCTTCTCCCTGGCCATTTGCCATAACATCTCCGTTATCTGGAGGTTGTGGTATCTCTCCGTTCATTTTTCTGGTCTCTTATCTTCGAACACGTCTCCTGAGTCGCAAGAAATGCTCGATTTCAGAAATAGGTGATTGCAGGGGTCTCTAGGTCGTCTTCTGGTCATGCACTAGCAGGACGCCTGAAAAGAAAAAATGAAAAATCCTAAATAAATATGCACAAAAACAAAAAGAACAAGCGATATAAACAAAAAATCGTAAACAACCAATTGCCAATCCTCGACAACGGCGCCAAAAACTTGTTGCTTGCATGTAGTGTACTATAAATGATACACAACTATGGTGCAAGTATACACGTCGAACGAGTAATAAAGTGAGTGAGTGAGTATCGTCTCCACAGGGATTGGAGGTATTCACGGTTTGTTGTAACAATATTGATTGAACTTTTTCTAGGTGAAAATACTATAGTAAAAGAGATGATGTAAAATAATGCAGTAGAAAAACAGTGCAAAGAAAGATGAGAGAGTAATATGATGAATAGGTCCCCTTTCGTATGCGAAACTCACTACAGAATGACTGGCTGGGAATGATAAACAACCTAACCTAAGCTTCTTAACGATACTAAGGCTCTTCATCTATCTTCTATGCTAGGCGAGTTTTGCTAAAAGTGTTCCTAAACTATCTCTAGCCAGGAAACTGGGAGTTAGAAATGCTATAGCAATACCTCTCGGCGTAAACTCTTAACACTCCCCTACCCTTCATGAGCTATCCTTTTTAGCCCTTGAAACCCAACACTTATCTCTAAGGTAGGTTAGAGTCTGCCTCTTGACAGCCACTCCATTGCTTATGGGGGTTCTAAGGCTAGCTCTCTCGATTACTAACCTCAACAAACACTGAAAGAATGACCAACTCTTGAGGGCTCTTACAACTTTAAGGAAATAAAACGCATAAGCAAAGCATAGAACATGATAAACACTGAAAAAACTATAGCATGCATTAAAAAGTACTCAAAATAAATCATGCATCAAACCCAAGCCACCTAAAACAGTTCGTGGCTGGGCAATATCATCCAACGTATCATTGTGATAACATTAACAAGGATAAAGATATGAAAAGGAAATGCTAAAGCGACAGAAAGAAAGGTGAACTCCCTTTCCGCCATGGACTGCCCGACTGTCTTAGACCCACCGCCTCTCTCGAGGCCGGCGAGGCCACTTCTTGGAGCTTCAACGATGTAGGACACCAAGTGGAGAAGATGAAGGTGAATTCTTCTCTCTCCTTGCAACTTCCTCTCTCTTTTCTCTCTTCCACCTCTCTCTCGCGTGTGTATTCCAAGCTTCTCTCACTCTTTATATAGTGGAGGCTCTAGGGTTTTGTGCCCTAAAGATTCATTGAAAATCCCAAGGAATATCCACCGACAAGCTCTGCCACGAGGTGACAAGGAGGATAGTCTGCAGGTGGGTACCAGCTGCTGCACATGTCTGGTTGTCCTTTTCTGCATCTTCACGTGCTTCTGCAGATCATGTGTCTTCACAACTCACGTGTTGGCCAATATCCACTTCCACTATGCTATAACAATTCTTGCTCTAGCTTTCTCTCTTGACTCCTTTCATGCGCATCATCAAACCCAAAACCAACCTTCCACTCAATACCCCTCAACATGGACTAATAACCAGCAAAAGTAAAGAAGCACCCAGAAGAAAAAAAATGCAACCTAAATGCAGTCTAAATGCTATGATATGGGCTTAAAAACAGGAAATGCTATATCAAAAAGGTATGAAAACAAGGGTATTCATGCAATTATCAACTGGGCTCATTGGGCTTAGAGAATTTCCCTCTTGGAGGCAATGCTTCTTCGGCAGCGTCCTTGGCGGCATCTGGAACTGCTTCAGTACAACTCTTTTTGTTCCAGCTTTCCTGTCCTCTCCTCAGCTACAACACCCAAAAATAAAAAATGAACTAAAACAATATCTTTTCTGAACCAAACATAAAATATTTAATAAAAGCATGGTGAAAGAGAAAATACTATTATCATGCATGCAATGCACCTAAATATGCCTAAATGAGCTTAAGAATATCAATAATAAGGACATGAATGTGTACAAAATATAGAAATCATGGACACTGTACATGCATATAGATTGGGAAAAGGTCATAAGATTTCATTTTCCGATTCAACAACAATGTATGATAAACCATTCTCTCTTGTTTTCACTGATCTATGGGGGCATGTACATGTCACCTCCAATGGATTCAACTACTATGTATCGTTTGTAGATGCAGATACAAGATATTGTTGAGTGTATTTTCTAAAAATGAAAAGTCAAGATTTACAAGCATTTCAAATGTTTCACAGTATGGTTAAGACCCAACTTAATGCAAGTGTTAAAGAGGTGAAAAGTGATTTGGGTAGTGAGCATAAGAGTTTGTCCATAGTGTTCACAACCTTGGGGGTCAAAAAGTGTCTCTCTTGTCTACACACATCCGAGCAAAATGGGGTCGTTGAAAGGAAGCATCATCATGTTATTGAGTTAGCTCTTGTGTTGCTAGCCCAAGCTTCACTACCCTTTCGGTTTTGGTCTTATGATGCGAGTACAACAGATTACCTAATAAACAGGCTTCCTACATGAGTTTTACAAAGGAAGTTACCATTTGAGAAGCTCCATAATCAATAACCTGACTATAAGTTCTTAAGGGTGTTTGGGTGCAGATGTTTTCCACATCTAAGACCCTATCAAAATCACAAATTGAGCTTTCAATCCCAACCTTGCACATTCCTTGGTTACAGTACACATCATAAAGGAAATCAATGTATAACATCTGATGGAAGTATATACATGTCACACCATGTGGTGTTTGACGAGAAATTTTTTCCTTTTGCGGGTAAGAATGCTAATGTATGCTCACCCAGCAGCACTCATTCCTTGTTTCCAGTTACGTTTCAAGTTGTTACTAGAGCAGCAAAAGTATGTCAAGGGCCAACTCGTGTAGTTCTGTCAATTCCATAAGATGTAGTTGCTTCTCCACAGGATGTTGATATGTTGAGTGGGCTCATGATACTAGTCCATCTCCTACAGCTGCTTCCTCACAATTACATCGTTATTAATAGAGAGATGGAACATTAAGTAACACGCCTAGTTATAGTGTGGCTTTTGGAACTGGAAATAGTTGTCCTAATGGTACTGAAACATTTGGGATGCATGAAGCTGCTCAAGAATCTGTGGATATGTCGATCAGTACACCACATATTGATGCAATGGATGATACACCACATGGTGGAGGTGATACTGTTGGCCAAAGTCAGAAAATTGAGGCATATGTTAGTGTTGATCAACAAACAGTTAGAGTTGAACCTACTAGTAAAAGAGGAGCAACAGCTCATACTGGTGGTCATCGCTTGGTTACACGGAGTAAACATGGAATTTTCAAGTCTGAGGCTTACATGGTTGCACATGCTATTGAGGAGAGTGAGCCAACCTCCATTCAAGAAGCATTTCAATCAACAAATTAAAGACCAATTGTACATGCATAACTTGATGCATTAAAAAGAATGAGACTTGGAGTTTAGTGCCTCTTCCTGAAGGACATTCTACAATGGAGGTGCAAATGGCTATTTCGAGTGAAGAGAAATGTTGACGGCTCGATTCAAAGGTATAAAGCGAGGCTGGTTGCTAAGGGTTTTCCCAAGTTCCAGACCAAGATTTTCAGGACACGTTTAGTCCGGTTGTTAAGTCTACCCAGCTAAGTTGTAACGCCCTAGTTTTTGGGCTTAGGATTTAGCCGGGTTCGGCTAAGTGGTTTGGGTAAACCAGTTCGAGCGTGTTAGGCTAGTTTCGGGATTAATTTGAGATAAATGGTTTTTGAGGAGATAAAATAGGGAGAATAATTTTATAATCTTAAAATAATTTTTTGAAGGTTTTGGAGAGTTCAATTTGATAAAATTGGACTGATTTAATTGGTATTTTGAAAACGGTAACTAAATTGTAAACATTGCAAAATGTGTTTTAATGACTAAATTGAAGAGGGCCAAAACTTAGAATCTTTAGGGAGCTATTACACCAAGGTCTTATCAGCCTTTTCCCTTGAATTTTTGGTTTTAAAATATTTAATAAATTGATTTAATAAATGGGCTTTATTAAAGGAGATTTTAAAAGGCTAAACATTTTCTTACGTAACTACTTTTCTCCTAAACTTTTCTCTCAACTTTCCTATCAGCCAAACTATCTTTTCATCACTAAAATCTCCAGAGATTTATCTCTTTTCATCCACTTTTGATTTCTAAATGATTCTCATGGACTTCTACATCAACTAGCTATGGATTTCTTGAAGGATTTCTTCTAAATAATTGCAATCAAGGGGAAAAGCTTGTATTAGAGGTGATCATTCTTTTCTCTCCTCCAATCAAGGTTCTTTAATGAAATTCCCAAGTCTTTGGCTCTCTAATCTTGATTATTGATAAAGATTTGTAATCTATTTTATGAAAATGGTGAGATCAAGGTTTAAAAGATGATTTCTCAAGATTTTCATAATGCTAATGTTTTTATTAATTTGAGATTGATTTTAATCATGATTTGGATATTAAATGATGTTGAAATAAAGGTTTTATCATAATAATCCCGAAATAGATTGGATCTCTAATTGTTATTTTGTTAGATTTGGGGTTTTGTGGTGATAAAGTAGTTTTGGTGTTGCTGGAGGTATAAGGATGAAATTAGATCGTTTTGGATGTTAATTGATGATTAAAATTGGATGGAAGTGTTAGGTTTTCGGTTGTTTCATATAGACGTTTTGGTGTTTTTGGGCAAAGCACCGTGGTAGAGTTTTTTGCTGGAGATTTTAATGAATTGAGAATGCATTAATCCTCGGTTCTTGTGTGGTATAATAGGGGAGAATGTACCGGAAGCAATCGATGGAGTTTTGTGAGCTTTGATAGCTTGAATTTGTATCAGATAGTCGAGGTTGCACGTGTCGGATAGTGAGAATGTGAATTTCAGTTTTTAAAAGCTTTAAAAGATGATTTGGGAACATAGTGGTAAGCTTGAAACGCTTAACTAAGTTCGGAAGTAAGTGAAAGGAATTTCTCTCTCAAATTGTGCTATTATGTGATGATTTGTGCATTGTTTTTGTTGAATTGATTTACCTACTGTTAAAGCATGTTTAAAAGAGTGTGATTACTGTTTTTAATGTTGTAATGTTGAAGCATGCATATGGTAAGTGATCCTTGTAAGTATATGACTTATACTTGTGATTTTAAGCATGGTTTAATGCTCGAAAATGTGAATCATTGATGGAGCTTTGAAAATAGTGAGGTGTGTGTTAAATGTGAATTATATTGGTAAGTGATTTTGTGAAAATGGTTTATAAATGATATCAGATATAGCTAGCCGACTATAGGATTGAGTGCACTATTAAAATTCGACTTGGATGTCGAGGGGTTGGTGTCATGTATCTCCGTCCAAGTACCCTAACGATCGAAGAGGTTGGTGTCCCGTCTGTTGTTAGAGGTGAAGCATCTAATCGATGATAGGGTTGTTGTCCCTATGGGTTGTAATTGTACCCGGTTGATAGAGTACCTATGGTTGTGAATGTACCAATTCCGGTTAAGATGGCTTGAAGTATCGGGTAGACAGTTGTTGAATCTGTGTATCCGATATGTGGCTTTGAGTTGTGAACTTGTTATATGATCACTTGTAAGCCAATATAATTGATGATGTATCATGATGTGGTTTATGTTGCATAATGTGGTTTATGCATGTTTTACTCTTTAAGCTTTGCATATAGTTGCTATGCATAGGAAGGCTTAAATAGAGTATGGAATTGGAATGTGTTGATGAATCATGATACATGAGCTTGAGGTTTAAAATGCTGATTTTTGTTTAAGGAAAAGTGCATGGTTTTAAAAGGGAATGATGGTTTTTAAATGATGTTTTAGTAAATTGAAAGAGATTTCAATGTGGACATGAAAAATGGTTTTCATGCATTGATGGTGTTTTGTTTTTGAGCCTCCTCCCTAAGCCTTGTTTGCTCACGCTCTCATTTTTCCATCAATGCAGATAATTGAAGTTTTGGAGGCAGCAAGTAGCAAGGGATCGTAAGAGACTTCATTTGAGAATGTATGTTTTGGTTTAGACTATACATAATAAGGGCAATGGGGGATCCATTGTGTTGTTGGGAGATTTATGTAAACTCCCTTTTGAGCAAGTTTGGTTTGCTGTTTTAGACTTATAAATGGCCTTTGGTTTTTGGTTTATGCTTCACTATGCATTTCAGTGTTTTTCTTGGTTTGACAATAGGTTGCATGCCTATAGTTTACCTTTGATGCAAATGCTCATGTTATGATGATGAATATGCCATGGTTGATTGAGGATGGAAGTTTAGATATGTTTTATGCATGTTGGATTGATTATGATTGGATTAAAATGTGAAAAAACCAACAAAAATTTTCATTACAGGACTAGGTGTTTCGGTACACCTGTAACGCCCCGGTTTTGGGCTTAGAAGTTTTGGGCGTTGACCGGTTTGGTCAAAGCCCTGTTCGAATCTTAAAAGGGTAAATTAGGAAAGCCTAGTTCGGGTTGCATTAAAAATATGGAAAAATGTTCTAAAATCATCTTTTAATATAATTAGATGAACTGTGAAAACAATTTTGGAAAATGAGGTTTGGAAGGTTGACATTTTGGCTAGTGACCAAAATGTAATTTTCGCAAATTTGGTGGCTGTTTTAAAAAGGGATTGAAACTTTGAATCTTTAAGGAGCTATTTGCCCAAAAGTGAATTCTCCAGATTTTTTCTAAGATATTTTAATCCTAAATTCTGATTTTAAAGGTTTCATAAAAGGAGGGAAACTCATTTTTACTATTTTCTTTCCTAACTTCCTATTTTCTTCTCTCATTTTCTCTCCAACCAAACATTTCTTTTTCCAGAGATTTTGATCTGATTTCTTCATCTAAAATCATCCTTTCAACTCACAATTGATAGCAAATCATTGTGTCATCAAAACCTACTCAATTGCTACAAGTTTCAACAAGGTTTTCATTCCAAAAAGTGGAGAATCACAAGTTTGGAGGTATGAACGATTTCTCCTCTGAACTTTAAGTTCTTTAATGAAATTCCTAAAGTTTTCAATCCTAAATTTATGTTTAATTAAAGGTTGTCAAGTAGATTTGTGGATCTTGGCTAATTATGCAAGATTTTGATGTTTTCACTTGATTTTCGTTTGATCTGTTGGATCTGAGTTTTAAGAGATGTTTTTGGTGTTAAATGATCTCTAAATTGATAAGGAAATGATTTTTGATCAATGCAATCCCGGATAGGTTGAGTTTCCTAAGTTAGCTTGTGTTTTAAGGTAGTTTTTGTGGTGATCTTGTGGATCTGATGTTGCTGGAGGTATAAGGATGGTTGTAGGTTGTTTTTAGATGTTAAATGGTGATGATGGATGTTAGGTTTTGCTGGGTTATGGCTGGGTTATGTTTAGAAGTGGTTTTGATGCATTTTCGGTTGTGTTTGGTGGCCGAAAATGGAGGTTGGATGAGAGCAGCGTGTTTGAGTGCTTTCATTGAGGTAATTGATGCATGATGATGCATTAATTTACTGCTTTGATGTGTTGAAGCAGGGGAGGCATCTTTGGATCCAAGAGTTGTTGATCCGGAAGCTTGAATTCGTGCTTCGGTAAGTGACGAAGTGGAATCGGTGAGTGAAATTGGGTTTTCGGCTTTGAAACCAATGTCTTGGGAGCTTAGTTTAAGTCTAAACAACTTGGCTAAGCTCAAGTGTAAGTTTTCGGATTTTCTCTCTAGTGGTGGCCATGACTTGTTGTGATGCAATGAGGTTGATTTTTGCATGTTTTAATTACTGTTTTGAAAGCATGTTCTTAGCATGAGTTTTGCTGACGATATAAGCCATATATTGAAGGTAGCTCTAGGTAGGAGTGCCTTGCTTTTATACATTGTAATGATGTGATTTAATGCTTTGAAATGCATGATGGAAATGGCTTGGTTTAATGCTTTAAAACAGTGGATTAAATGATGGAAATGATGTATATTGGCAAGTGATGTTTTTAAAATGTTAAGGTCACTAAGGTGGTTAAAAGTCCTTGAGTGAGCCTTGTTACTTATGAACATCAAGGTGGTTAAAAGTCCTTGGATGGTTCATGTTGCGGACACTAAGGTGTTTAAAAGTCCTTAGGTGATCCTTTCTATGGTGTTTAAAAGTCCATAGGCCAAGGTGTTTAAAAGTCCTTGGGATCAAGGTGTTTAAAAGTCCTTGATGTGATTCATTCATGGTGTTTAAAAGTCCATGGCCAAGGTGTTTAAAAGTCCTTGGGATCAAGGTGTTTAAAAGTCCTTGATGAGATACTTTCTATGGTGTTTAAAAGTCCATAGGCCAAGGTGTTTAAAAGTCCTTGGGGCCAAGGTGTTTAAAAGTCCTTGGGAAGTTGTTGAACTTGTTTTATGAAATGGAATTTGTCACTTGAGCCAATATGACATGTTAAGTATGTAAGAAGCATGAGATGCTTGTTTTGATATATGATATGAAGCATGAGATTGCTTGTTTTAAAGTGTGCTTTAAGCATGATTTATAAATGGTTTTAATTGCATTATTGAATGGTTTTTAAGAGCTTTCCTCACTAAGCTTTTGCTTATGCTCTCTTCGTTTTCTGAATTCAATAATGCAGAGCATTAGAGTACCTTGAGGGCAGCAAGAAAGGGGCAAGCAATCAAGTTCAAGTGAAGCTCAATGTATGAAGGTTTTATAAGTTCATTTTAGCTTTTGTATGATTTGGCAATGGGGGACCAATGTGTATGTTTTGGGAGGTGTTTTGGACTCCCTAAATATGTTGAATGTTGTTGAGATTGTTGGTTTTTGGTTTGGAACCTTATATGCTTGTTTTGGAAGTTTAGTGTTTGAATGCCTAGCTTGTGTAGGAAGCATGCCTTTAGAATTGGGGCTTTTTGCACATGATGATGATTGGCTGAATTGATGATGCTAATATGTTGTTTTTATGTTGAATTGCATGTTGGCAAAGTTTGGTAGTGTTCGGAGCATGTTTGGATGTGTAATTGCATGTTTATGTAGGCCTTTTTGCTGCATTTTGTGCAGGCGTTTCGGAACAGTGTGCACCGTTTCGGAACGGGTGCCCTGCATGAACCCAGGCGTCCGAAACGGTATGCACCGTTTCGAAACGGTTTAGCCTCTGCCAGACCCCCGTTTCGGAACGGGCTATGCCTGTTTCGGAACGGCCCCGCGTTTCGGAACGGGCTGTCTCCCGTTTCGGAACGGTTGACCGTTGGGGGCTGACATTGGCAGTTATGTGTTTTGAAAAGTTTGCGTTTTGGTCCTGAAACTTGTTTGTGCAATTGTGTGAGTTTGGGAAGTCCTTTTGAGCTGAAATTTCACAGAGAAGCATGAAACCTACTTAATTTCAAGATGGTAACTTCAAATTGGGTTAAGTCCTTATAAATATCAGAAATTACAATTTGGTCCCTAAAGTTGTAATTTGTTCAATTGGGTCCCTGTTTGACCTCTGATGGTTGTGATCTTTTGGTATGATGTTTGTGTGATCACCTTTAGGCTTAATGTGCATCTAGACAAGTATTAAAAAAAAAAGGGTCGTTAATCAAGGTTGACTTTCGGGTTGACTTTGGTTTTCCCCGTGTGACTTTCTTAATTCGGGTCAACCGTCTAGGCCGGGTTAAGGGGGTTACAACACCTAAGCATGTATCAAAATAGTGTGCCTGAAATGGCTTGAGGGTTTCGAAACGAGGGAAAGGTGTTTCCATACGTTTTTCTACTAGAATCCCCTATTCTGAAACACCCTTGAGGCTGTTTCGATACGGGCCCATGCTTCGAGCCGCTTAACCCTATTCTGATACGGGTTTTTCGATACAGACAACTTGTACCGAAACGGCAAGCTGTTAAGTTAGTTATTGGAATCTTATGATGTTCTGTTTCTTTACGTTTTGCTCCCTGAATGTTGTGGATGCAATTAATTGAGCTTGGATGATTGTTTTGAGCTGAGAATTGACAAAGAGGCATGTAATGTAATTAATTAAAGTTGGTAACATAAAATGGCGTAAGCCCCTGTAATTTGGTAAATTTACAAAATGGTCCCTAAAATGTGTTGTATGCAATTGGGTCCCTATTTGTTGCCCGAATGAGTTGCAAATCGTTCCACTGTGAAATTTATCTCTTAGGATAATGTTGAGCATCTAGACAAGATAAAATGAAAAAAAAATCAGAGTTGTTTTGAGCTGAGAATTGAAAAAGAGGCATGTAATGTGATTAATTGAAAGTTGGTAACATAAAAATGGCGTAAGCCCCTGTAATCTGGTAAATTTACAAAATGGTCCATAAAATGTGTTGTATGCAATTGTGTCCCTATTCGTTGTCCGAATGAGTTGCAAATTGTTCTGCTGCAAAGTTTATCTCTTAGGATAATGTTGAGCATCTAGACAAGATAAAATAAAAAATAGAGTTGTTTATTGGAGTAAACTTCCCGGTTTACTTCAATATTCCCCGTGTGACCCATTCAGCTCGGTCTATCGTCTAGACTGGGTCGAAGGGGGTTACATTTGGTGGTATCAAAGCCAGGTTTCGAAAGATTGGGATAATGGTAAGTCACTTGTAATTTGATATGATGCGATTCCAAGTGAATGATAATATTTGCTTTGCACGGTGATTGTTATAATCATGTTGTTGATGAATAATTGATATTGATGTTATGAATGGTGGTTGTGATGTGTGTGTTTTGTTATGTACATGGATGTTATGGGCTGAATCTGATTGAATGCTATGCACGGTGTGTGTGATATGTATGTTGTTTGCCTTATGCTAAGTGGGGGAAATTGGGATACCCATTTCCCTGTTACTATAGTTAAAATGTTTTAAGTTGAATTAGAAATCTTGGATCCTTGCTTGAAACTGGCATGATTTCCTTGTTTTGTTTTATTATCATGCCTTAATTATAATAGCACAATGGGGCCGAGGAGAGAGTTACGGTCGGGTACGACTGCTGCTGCTGGAGAGCAGGGAAATCAGGGGAACGAGGTTCCTCCTGGTGGGAATTTACCTCCTCCACCCGGGGGTGAGGAGCAAGGACATCGTGAGAAAGCTGGTCCTATGTTGGATGATTTGACGCCTCTATTTCAGGCGATGACTGGAGTGTTCCAGGCTGTTGTTGTTGGAGTGCAAGTGCAAGCACATGCTGTTGGGCAAACGGGGTTGCCATTAGAATGCTTATGTAGTTTGGGCGGTGTTGAGTACCGTGGTTAGTCGCCCGAGGCATCTGAGGCTTGGATGACCAGTACGATCCAAATTTTGGATCAAATAGGGTGCAATGATGCACGTAAGCTGGGATGCACTGCTTCGTTGTTGCAAGGTAATGCTTATAGTTGGTGGACGACTGTAACTGCGGCTATAGAGCCTAATGAGGCGAATTGGGAGTTTTTTCAACCTGCCTTTAGGAAGAAGTATCTGAGAGTTAGATACTTGGATGAAAAGAAACGTGAGTTTATGTCTTTGGTTCCGGGTAGCATGTCTGTGGCTGAGTATGAGGTTCAGTTTGTTTGTTTTAGTCAATATGTCAATGAGTTGGTGCCGAGTGATAGGCATCGTTGCGATCGTTTCCGTTTTGGATTGGTGCAAGAGGTAAAGACTTTTATGTTGGTCTCTGATTACACAGATTTTGATGTGTTGGTGGCGCAAGCCAAGGATATCGAGGCGAGTCTGGGTTTGACTTCTCGTGTGGATGGTTCTAGCTCAGGTAAGAGAGCTACTGATTTTGGTCCTAGAGGTGGACATAATAGGAGGCACCATGATAAGAAGTTTCACTATGACGCTAAGCGAGGTGGAGGAAGGCCTAGACGTGGGGCTTATGGCCAGGGAGCTTAGGCTAGATTGACTTTTAATTCTTGTTGGGTTTGTGGATAACGTGAGCCTATGAGGCGAGATAGTCCTTGTTTGGCTCGAGAGGCGCAGGCTCTTACAGCTGTGGCAGCCAATGCTTGTTGGAGTTGTGGTTCGGCTTACCATTTGAGACGTGATTGTCCGTTGTTGGCTGGAGGTGGTTAGGTTAGAGCACCGGTTTTTGCACCATAGCGAGACCTTGGGCGTGGTCGTGGTAACTTCCAGCGTAGGGAGGGTGGTCAGCAAGCTGTAGCACATGTTTTAGCTGTTCAACCTGAGGGTGGTGGTCTTGCGAAGGTGTATGCACATCGCGAGGGACGCAATGACACCGATGTGATTACATGTACTTTCACTTTGCAATCCTTGTCATTGTTATCTTTGATTAATTCTGGTTCTACGTATTCATACATCTTGAGTAAGCATGGACATTTGCTTGATATCCCTGTTGAAATCTTAGATGTGAGAATGCAAGTAACTAGTTCCTTTGGTGAAACTATTATTACGAGAAAGTTGTATAAAAGATGTCCTTTATCTGTTCAAGGTCATGTGTTTGCAGCTGATTTAATGGAGTTGCCTTTCTATGGTTTTGATGTAATCCTTGGGATGGATTGGTTAACCGAGCATAGGGATGTGGTTGATTTTGATGCTAAGCGAGTTACCTTGAAACTTTCTGATGATTACGAAGTAGTAGTAGTGGGTGAGAATGTGAAATTCTTGTCTAATGTTATTTGGACTCTTGAGGCGAGTCGTTTGATAGAGTTGGGTTGTGAAGCTTTCTTAGCTTATATTATGAATCCAGAATCAAATAATGTGCGTGTACAGGACATACGTATTGTATGTGAGTTTCCGGGTGTTTTTCTGGAAGAGTTGTCTAGGTTGCCGCCGAATAGAGAGGTTGAGTTTAGCATTGAATTGTATGAAAATACGACTATAGTGTAATTTTCTCCCTATCGAATGGCACCAAAAGAGTTGAAGGAGGTGAAGACACAACTTCAGGAGTTACTTGATCGAGGGTTCATTAGGTCTAGTGTTTCACCTTGGGGTGCATCGGTCTGGCTTGTGAAGAAGAAAGATGGTACGATGTGAATGTGTATAGATTATCGACAATTGAACAAATTGACGATTAAGAACAAGTATTCTTTGCCAAGGATTGATGATTTGTTTGATCAATTTCGAGGTGCTTCAGTGTTTTCTAAGATTGATTTGAGATATGGATATTATCAGTTGAAGGTAAAGGATGTGGATGTGCCTAAGACTGCTTTTCGCACAAGGTACGGTCATTATGAGTTTTTGGTGATGCCTTTTGGTTTGACGAATGCCCTTGCTGCATTCATGAGTTTTTGGATTATTTTGTGGTTGATTTTATTGATGATATTCTCGTGTACTCTCGTACAGAGGAGGATCATGATAAACATTTGCGGATTGTGTTGCAAGTGTTGTTGGAAAATCAGCTTTATGCCAAGTTAAGTAAGTGTGAGTTTTAGCTTAGGGAAGTTGTCTTTCTTGGATATGTGGTGTCGGCTGAAGGTATTGGGGTTGATCCACATAAGATAGAGGCAGTGATGAATTGGAAGTCGCCTAAGTCGGTCCACGAGGTGCATAGTTTCCTTGGTTTCGCGGGATACTATCGTAGGTTTGTGGATGGTTTCTCTAAGATTGATGCTCTGTTAACCAAGTTGTTGCAAAAGAATGTTCACTTTGAGTGGACGGATGTTAGGCAACAAAGTTTCGAGAGGTTGAATAAAGCTCTGATATAGGTTGTGTGTTAATGCAAGGTAGGAAGGTTGTGGCGTATGCATCTAGACAATTGAAGGTGCATGAGCGCAACTATCCTACCCATGATCTTGAGTTTGCCGCAGTTGTGTTTGCTTTGAAAATTTGGAGGCATTACCTTTTACGGTGAGAAGTGTGTGGTTTATATGGATCATAAGAGTTTGAAGTATCTGATGTCTTTGAAAGAGTTGAATCTTAGGCAACGAAGATGGTTGGAGTTGCTTAAGGATTATGACTTGACAATAGAGTATCACCCTGGAAAGGCAAATGTTGTGGTCGATGCCTTGAGTAGGAAGGTGGTTGTAGAGTTGAGGGTGATGTTTTCTCGGTTGAGTATATCGCGAGATGGTGGTTTGATAGTTGAATTACCAGTGAAACCTTCCTTAGTTTAGTTGATTAAGGAGAAGCAGTTGCTTGATGATTTGTTGTTACCGTATGTTCAAGATATAGTGGATGGTAATGCAATGGATTTTTGTTTCAATGATGATGGTGTCTTGTGTTTTAAGAGTCGAATAGTTGTGTCGGATGATGTTGAGTTGAGGCGCACTATTCTGAATGAGGCACATAGCAGCCCATTTTCTATGCATCCTGGTAGTACTAATATGCATCGTGGTTTCAAGGATGAGTACTATTGGGTTGGGTTGAAGAAGGATGTCACAGAATTTGTGAGTAAGTGTATGGTCTGCCAGAACGTGAAAGCTGAGGGTCAATTTCCTTCCAAGTTGTTGCAACATTTGAAGATACCAGAATGGAAATGGGAGAGGATTACGATGGATTTCGTGTCTTGTTTGCCTTTGACCCTGTCAAAGAAGATTTCTATTTGGGTGATTGTAGACCGCCTTACGAAGTGTGCACATTTCATAGCTGTGTATATTGCATATATGTTTGATAAGTTGGCGGAGTTGTATATTGGTAAAATAGTGTGTTTGCATGGTGTACCTAAATCCATAGTTTCAGATAGAGATCTGAGGTTTACATCGAGGTTTTGGGAGTGTTTGCATAAAGCTTTGGGTACACAGCTTAATTTCAGTACCTCGTATCATCCTCGGACGGATGGACAGTCTGAGTGAATTATCCAAGTGCTTGAGGATATGTTGCGGTGTTGTGTTATAGATTTCCAAGGTTCTTGGGAGAAATAGTTGCCTTTGGTGGAGTTTGCTTACAATAATAGCTTTCAAGCAAGTATACAAACGGGTCCGTATGAAGCCTTGTATGGCATGAAGTGCATGACGCCTTTTTGTTTGGCAGAAGTTGGGAAAAAGTTAGTTCCCTTGCCGGATTTGATAAAGGGAACGACAGAAAAGATAAAGCTTATTTGTGATCGTTTGAAAGCGGCTTCAGATCGTCAGAATTCCTACGCGGATTTGAAGTGTAGGGAGATTGAGTTTGCGGTTGGTGATCGCGTGTATTTGAGAGTATCGCCTTGGAAGAAGGTGATGAGGTTTGGATGTAAGGGTAAGCTTAGTCCAAGGTTTATTGGACCATACGAGGTTGTGAAGCGTGTTGGTCCTGTTGCGTATCGGTTGAGATTGCCTCCTGAGTTGGAGAAAATTCATGATGTGTTTCATGTTTCGATGTTGCAGAGGTATAGGTCGGATCCGTCGCATGTTATGCCGGTTGAAGACATTGAGTTGTGACCAGATTTGTCTTATGATGAGGAACATATTGAGATTCTTGATTCTAGTAGCAAATTTCTTCGTGGTAAGACGATTGAACTTGTGAAGGTGTTGTGGCGACATCGAGGAGTTGAGGAGGCCACATGGGAAAGCAAGGCGGACTTGTTGAAGTAGTTTCCGCACCTTTTTCGACCAGGTAAAATTTCAAGGATGAAATTTCCTAAGTGGGGGAGAGTTGTAACTCCTAGGCTTTTGGGCTTAAGAGTTAGCTGGGTTCGGCTAAGTGGATTGGGTGAACCGGTTCGAGCGAGTTAGGCTAGTTTTGGGATTTATTTGAGATAAATAGTTTTTGAGGAAGATAAAATAGGGAATTTTTTTATAATCTTAAAATAATGTTTTGAATGTTTTGGAGACTTCAATTTGATAAAATTGGACTGATTTAATTGGTATTTTGAAAATGATGACTAAATTGTAAAAATTGCAAAATGCATTTTAATGACTAAATTGATGAGGGCCAAAACTTAGAATCTTTAGGGAGCTATTACACCAAGGTGTTATCAGCCTTTTCCCTTGATTTTGCGTTTTTAAAAGATTTAATTAATTGATTTAATAAATGGGTTTTATGAAAGGAGATTTTAAAAGGCTAAACATTTTCTTACGTAACTACTACTCCTAAACTTTTCTCTACTTTCCTATCAGCCAAACTATCTTTTCAACACTAAAATCTCCAGATATTTATCTCTTTTCATCCACTATTGATTTCTAAATGATTCTCATGGACTTCTACATCAACTAGCTATGGATTTCTTAAAGGATTTCTTCTAAATCATTGCACTCAAGGGGAAAAGCTTGTATTAGAGGTGATCATTCTTTACTCTCCTCTAATCAAGATTCTTTAATGAAATTCCCAAGTCTTTGGCTCTCTAATCTTGTTTATTGATAAAGATTTGTAATATATTTGATGAAAATGGTGAGATCAAGGTTTAAAAGATGATTTCTCAAGATTTTCGTAATGTTATTGTTTTGATTGATTTGAGATCGATTCTAATCATGATTTGGATGTTAAATGACGTTGAAATAAAGATTTTATCATAATAATCCCGAAATAGATTGGATCTCTAATTGTTAGTTTGTTAGATTTTGGGGTTTTATGGTGATAAAGTAGTTCTGGTGTTGCTGGAGGTATAAGGATGAAATTATATCATTTTGGATGTTAATTGATGATTAAAATTAGATGGAAGTGTTAGGTTTTGGCTGGGTTGAGTTTGTAGAGTAATCGAAGGTGTTTTCGGTTGTTTTAAATAGGCGTTTTGGTATTATTGGGTAGAGCAGTATGGTAGAGTTGTTTGCTGGAAATTTTAATGCATTGAGAATGCATTAATCCTCTGTTCTTGTGTGGTATAACAGGGGAGAATGTACCGGAAGCAATCGGTGGAGTTTTGTGAGCTTTGATAGCTTGGATTTTTGTAGGCTAGTCGAGGTTGCACGTGTCGATGAGTGAGAACATGAATTTCAGTTTTGAAAAGCTTTAAAAGATGATTTGGGAACTTAGTGGTAAGCTTGAAATGCTTAACTAAGTTCGGAAGTAAGTGAAAGGAATTTCTCTCTCAGATTGTGCTATTATGTGATGATTTATGCATTGTTTTGGTTTAATTGATTTACCTACTGTTAAAGCATGTTTAAAAGAGTGTGATTACTATTTTTAATGTTGTAATGTTGAAGCATGCATATGGTAAGTGGTCCTTGTAAGTATATGACTTATACTTGTGATTTTAAGCATGGTTTAATGCTCGGAAATGTGAATCATTGATGATGCTTTGAAAATAGTGAGGTGTGTGTTAAATGTGAATTATATTGGCAAGTGATGTTGTGAAAATGTTTTATAAATGATATCGCATATAGTTAGCCGGCTATAGGATTGAGTGCACTATAAAATGTCACTTTGGATGTCGACGGGTTGGTGTCCCGTGTCTTCGTCCAAGTACCCTAACGATCGATGAGGTTGGTGTCACGTCTCTCGTTAGTTGTTAAGCATCTAACCGATGATAGGGTTGGTGTCCCTATGGGTTTAAATTGTACATGGTTGATAGAGTACCTATGGTTGTGAATGTACCAATTCCGATTAAGATGGCTTGAAGTATCGGGTAGACACTTGTTAATTACGTGTATCCGATATGTGGTTTTGAGTTGTGAACTTGTTATATGATCACTTGTAAGCCAATATAATTGATGATGTATCATAAGCTGGTTTACGTTGCATAATGTGGTTTATGCATGTTTTACTTTTTAAGCTTTGCATATAGTAGCTATACATGGGAATGCTTAAATAGAGTATGGAATCAGAATGTGTTGATGAATCATGATACATGAGCTTGAGGTTTAAAATGTTGTTTTTTGTTTAAGGAAAAGTGCATGGTTTTAAAAGGGCATGATGGTTTTCAAATGATGTTTTAGTAAATTTAAAAGAGATTTCAATGTGGACATGAAAAATGGTTTTCATGCATTGATGGTGTTTTGTTTTTGAGCCTCCTCACTAAGCCTTGTGTGCTTACACTCTCATTTTTCCATCAATGCAGATAATTAAGGTTTTGGAGGCAGCAAGTAGCAAGGGATCGCAAGAGACTTCATTTGAAAATGTATGTTTTGTTTAGACTATACATAATAAGAGCAATGGAGGATTTGTTGTGGTGTTGGGAGATTTATGTAAACTCCCTTTTGAGCAAGTTTGGTTTGTTGTTTTAGACTTGTAAATGGCCTTTGGTTTTTGGTTTATGGTTTACTATGCATTTTGGTGTTTTTCTTTGTTGACAATAGGTTGTATGCCTATAGTTTACCTTTGATGCAAATGCTCATGTTATGATGATGAATATGGCATGGTTGATTGAGGATGGATGTTTAGATATGTTGTAATCATGTTTGAAGCATGTTGGCTTGATTATGATTGGACTAAAATGTGAAAAACCAGCAAAAATTGTCATTATAGGCCCAGGTGTTTCAGTACACCTAAGCTTGTACCGAAACAGTGTACCTGAAATGGCTTGAGTGTTTCGAAACGTGGGAAAGGTGTTTCAATACGTTTTGCTACAGGAATCCCCTATTCTGAAGCACCCTTGAGGTTGTTTCGATACGGCCACGAGCTTCGAGTAGTTTAACCCTGTTCTGATACGGGTGTTTAGATACAGGGCAACCTATACCGAAATGGAAAGCTATTAAGTTAGTTATTGGAATCTTCTGATATTTTGTTTCTTTACGTTTTGGTCTATGAATGTTGTGGATGCAATTAATTGAGCTTGGATGATTGTTTTGAGCCGAGAATTAACAGAGAGGCATGTAATGTGATTAATTGAAAGTTGGTAACATAAAAATGGCATAATCCCCTATAATTTGGTATATGCACAAAATGGTCCCTAAAATGTGTTGTATGCAATTGGGTCCCTATTCGTTGTTTGAATGAGTTGCAAAGTGTTCAGCTACGAAGTTTATCTCTTAGGATAATATTGAGCATCTAGAGAAGATAAAATGAAAAAAAATTAGGGTTGTTTATTGGAGTAAACTTCCTGGTTTACTTCAATATTCCCCGTGTGACCCATTCGGCTCGGTCTATCGTCTAGAACGGGTCGAGGGAGTTACAGTTAGAGTTGAACCTACTAGTAAAAGAGGAGCAACAACTCAAACGGGTGGTCATCGTTTGATTAAATGGAGTAAACATGGAATTTTCAAGCCTGAGGCTTACATGGTTGCACATGCTGTTGAGGAGAGTGAGCCAACCTCTATTCAAGAAGCTTTTCAATCAAAAAATTGAGGACCAGTTGTACATGCATAACTTGATGCATTAAAAAGAATGAGACTTGGAGTTTAGTGCCTCGTCCTGAAGGACGTTCTACAGTGGGGGTGCAAATGGCTATTTCGAGTGAAGAGAAATGTTGATGGCTCGATTTAAAGGTATAAAGCGAGGCTGGTTGCTAAGGTTTTTCCCAAGTTCCAGGACAAGATTTTCAGGACACGTTTAGTCTAGTTGTTACGTCTACTAACATCCATGTAGTTCTTGCCTTGGCAGCTTGCAACGAATGGAACTTGAGACAAATTGATGTGAACAACGCATTCTTGATTGGATATTTAAGTAAATATGTCTTCATGCAACAACCACTAGGATTTGAGGAGGTTGCTGCTAATGGTTTGAAGTTGGTGTGCAAGCTACAAAAGGTGTTATATAGGTTGAGACAGGCACTGGGGAATTGGTATTCTAAACTACGAGATTATCTTCTTGACATAGGTTTCAAAGGGTCACAAGCAGACAACTCTTTGTTCATAAAGGTTGGGGAGAGTACCATAACATATGTCCTAGTTTATGTGGACAATATAATAGTAACATGAGGATCATATGAAGATATTGGAAAGGTGGTAAAGTAGTTGGTGCAAAGTTTGCATTGAAGGATCTCGGTGAACTGATTTTTTTTCTTGGAATGGAGGTTAAACAAATTGGATAGACCATTGTGCTGAACCAAAAAAAGTTTATACTGGAATTATTGACTAAAGCTCATATGAAAAATGTGAAACCAACCCCCACTCCTATGAACACATCACTCAAACTCACTCAAAATGATGACTACTGTATATCTGAACCTAATAAGTATTGTAGCTTGGTGGTAGCACTACTATATGCATGTCATACATGTCCTGACATCATGTATGTTGTGAATAAGTTGGCCCAATTCATACTTGCCTCCTGTGAACAACACATGGATGCAATAAAGAGAGTGCTCATGGATTTAAATAGATTGTTGGACTATGGATTAGTTTTTCTCCTACAACACAACCATGCAATCTAGTTGCCTTTGTCGATGCGGATTGGGGTGGTAATATGGATGATCGAAGGTCTGTTTTAGGAAATTGTGTATACTTGGGAGGAAATCTAGTTATGTGGGCATCCAGGAAACAAAAGACCGTGTCACGCTTAACCACGGAGGCTGAATATCGTAGCTTGGTTGACACTACATCAGAGGTTACATGGATGGATACTTTACTTAAAGAAATGAAGGTCCAATTGTCAGCAATACCTGTGATTTGGAGTGACAATTCTAATGTGATTACAATGAGCACAAACCATGCCTATCATTCGAAGACAAAGCATGTTGAGCTCGATGTACACTTTGTCCCTGAGAAAGTTAGGGCCAAACAGCTACAAGTAAACTGTGTTCCTGTTGAGCACCAAATTACAAATGAGCTAAACTAATATATAAGTAAGATTTGGTTAATGCAAAAGATCAAGATGCTTCCAATGATATTTAGTATAATCTCATTCTTGTTTTCAATAGCTTTATGATTGTTCAATAAGGTTTTCAACGCATGTACTCAATGTTAATGGATAAAAAAGTATCGTAGCGGAGTCAAATCTCTTATCCTTTCAAAAAAATTACAATCTAAAATGAGTTTTTAATGCTATTTTTTAACTCTCGAAACAATTTAATTTATTTCATCCCTAGTGGAAAAGTTTAGCTTCTCCCCTAAATTGACAGAGTGACACTAAGAAAAAAATAATGTAATATTAAAATTACCAATATATTTTTTGGTATAAAAGTTTTCACATGCATTTTTTCGCTCAAATATTAATAATAATCTATATGATTCAAGAAATGAGAATTCAACAAGTGGTTCTAGTGGAAAAGCGGATAATATTCATCCTAGAAGATCCGGATTCAATCGTTGGTGTGTGTCCATCCCCAAAGAGTTAAGAATATGTATGAACAAATATTACCTTATAATCACCTTTAGATTATTCAAAAAATATTCAAGAAATGATCTTGATGGAAAAAATAGAATGTTACACCTATCAGGGGCAGAGCTCCCTTGGAACCCTAGGGGGCCGACCCCTATTATAAAATTTAATTTTGGTTTAATAATAATTTTTCATTGTAAAAAAATAATTATTCAAATTAAAAAATATAAGATTTTATTAAATATATAATCAAGTATGGGTTGAACTAGGGGTGTAAATAAACCGAACTTGAATGAATAAGGTTTTGGTCGTGTTTGTTTATTTATATTTGAAGGTCTTCATGTTCAGTTCGTTTAAATTTTTAAAATCATGTTTGTGTTCGTTTATTTATTTTTTACGGTGTTCATGTTCGTTTGTTTAACGTTTACGAACATGTTCGTTTAACGTTCGTGAAAAAATCGGTGTAATATTCGCGAACATGTTCATTTTTATGAATACTAACACGTTCATTTATATGTTCGCCAAAATGGTGGAATTACACCACTAGTCTTTAAGCTCATTAGGCTTCACAGTTTGAACTCAAAAGTTCACCACATGTTCAATTTAGTCCATACATTCACCAATATTTAAAATGTGAAAAATAAAAAAGAAAAAGAAAAGGGAAACCAAGTAATGAACTTATAAACAAGCTTGTTCGTGAACATAAACGAACGGAATACACATATGTTCGTGTTCGTTCGTTTATTAAACAGACATAAAAATTTGATCATACTCGTTTATTTAGCTTAATAAACGAATGTTATATGAATGATTCACTAACAATTCGTCTAATACTCTTTTCATTTACACCTCTAGGTATAACTAAAGAAGAATGAGCATGTATCCTCAAATATTTTGGTCCAATGACAATTTAGGTCCTTATAATTTAAATATTAGACATATTAGTGATTGCCCTAAAAAATTTTGAGTTTAAATAAGTAATAAGCTATTTGTATTTTTGAAATTCAATATTTTGGCCCCTGCCAATATTCGATCCAAGCTTTGCCCCTGACGCTTATGTAGTGATGTAGGAGAGCTGATGGATAACATCAATCTTGCATATTTGCTTCGTTAATAGTTTTGGTTAAGTTGGCAAACTGTCACAAAAGAGGATCTAACCATACTAGACTGTCAACCTTCCCTGACTAGGGATGTGCACCATGATGATCACTACACGAACACAAAACTATCACTAAGGTAGATGGGAATCATATCACAAGGCAAAGAAAATCGTACCTAGGGATGGCCATGAGTCGGGTTGAGTTGGATTTTTGGCCGATCCGCACCAGACCCAAAAAGTTAACACCTCCATCCAAACCGACCCGACATTTTATAATGTTCTACCCAACCCAAACCCGAACACAAATTCTAGAGTAAAAACCAGAACTTAACCCAATTCGACCCGACATAAATAAAATTATCAATTTTCATTATTTTCAATAAAATATGGAGCTAATTAAAAAAATAAAAAGAGAGAGAGAGCATTATAATAATTATTCTATTTTTATCAGAAAAATAGGGAGATAATCGATATATATATATATATATATATATATATATATAATGAGATGAGCATTATAGCAGTTATACCTAAATATTTAGAATAAAATTAAACTATTATTTCGGGTAGGGTATTTTTCTCCTTAAACCTGAATCCGAACTGACCTATCCTGAAAAAAACAAACTCGAGCCCAAAATTTTCATTAAAAAATCTAACCCTATAAGATCGAGTCGGGTCAAAACCATGTGTGTAGATCGAGTCGGGTAGGATAATTAAATTTGCTCTATCATTGTTCCACAAGGATAAGCAAAGAGAGACAATTGTAATCACTAATTTTTTTCGGAGTAGATTTATTTTATTGTTTATAAATAACGTTCTTTTTGTTATATGTTATCACTATTTATAAATAAAGGTACATGTGTGTAGTAGGCTTTGTTTAACTTAAATGATATACTATTAAAACCCAAAAATAAAAGTGATATATATATATGTGTGTGTGTGTGTGTGTTGTTATTACGTTATTGTTATATTTTGAAACCCCTAAACGCTACTAATATAGTATGTCATCTTTTTTGTTATTAATACTATCTTATTATTATCGTTATTTTTATTATTATTACCAATATTATTATCATATGCTATTGTTATCATTATTATTATTATTACTATTATTATTATTATTATTATTTAGTATTATCCTTATCATTATTATTATAAAGCTAATCTAAAAACCCCAAAAAAATTAATTAATCAGAAGACAATTTAAATAAACCAGCCCATTAACATAGAATAAAAAAGGCCCAAGTTTATTATTCATTAAACAAGTTTCCATTTACAATTCAAGCAACCCAAAAATATTACATAAGGCCCGTTTGGCCCAATTAACTAATACCCTAATCTGATAGAAAAAAACCCTAATATGTCTTATTTCATATTGCGCCGTAGGATCACAACCGTCAGATCTAGATTAGATATGACGGTCCAAATCAGAGCCTTTCAGTTGCCCCGGCTCGCACGTGTAATTCACGCGAAGCTCTTCAAATCCCTACACGCCCCACGCGCGACTGCTCGGATACCCCACGCGCGAGTGGTTACCACGCACCAACTCTCCAGATCCTTCCGGTGATTGGGTGCCAGCCACGTGGCTTTGGAGGTGCGGATCTGAACCGTTTGTTCGTGATTCATCTCAGCCATTGATCCGTTCTCCACCAACGGCCTAGACTCCGCCGATCGTGCCTCTCTGGTCCCCTCCTCCTCTCCAGCCGTTCGTCACATGCAAGAAGAGCTAAAAGACAGAATATCCCAACAAACATTTCAAATATTTCAAGGATTTTCAGAGGAATGAAAACAAACGATAGGCAGCCAATAGAAGTTTTGATTGTAATTTTTAATTTCTTAAATTCATGTAATTCGGGCTTATAAAAGCCGAACTCAAACGTTGTAAACCCCTAGAAGATCATTGGGGAAATATTGAAAGCATTAGAAACAGAAAAAAGGAAAGCCTTAAGGTATATCTTATTCAACTCCATTTTCAGTGCACGCATATAGAAAATAGGGTTTTCCGTTTTACCTCCGATTTCGGTTCACCTCCTCTGCGGTCGTTGCTCTACCTCGCCGGTGATAAGCCTCCTGGCCTCCCCGAGGCTATGCATGGTGAATCGGCGAGAAAACAAATGTTGAAAAGGTTTTTTTAAAAACGGATTTTTACTCTCAGTTTTTTGAAGATTTAAGCAAAAGGGGGGTTTTCATGGGGGTTTTGTCTCGGTTTGAATTTAGATTGGATAGAGAGGTGTATTTAGGGCTATTGGGTTTGCCGGAAGGAGGCTCGTCGGCCGTCGTAGCCGGCGTCGAGAACGAGAGAGAGGGTCTGAGAATTAGGTTTAACAAAAGGGTCTCATTTGTTTAAATCCTGCTTTTATAAAGTTTTAAAGTTTTAAAACTGGTTTAATCTCGTTTTAAACCCCTCCGCATCATTTTAATCACATCGGAGGCCATTCTGCCTTTTCAAATACCCTCCTTGGTCCCTGCATTTTTGAGTCGTGTTGCAATTTCGTCATGTTTTGAATTTAATCAAATTTGAGCGGTTCAATATACCTTTTAGCCCCTGAATTACATATCGATTTCAATTTGGTCCATTTTGCAGATTTCCTCATTTTTCATGCATTTTTAATTCGGCCTTTGTTTTTTCGATTTCTTTAATTTTAGTAATGTATTGCTCTTATTTATTTATGCACGTGAAATGTATGATGTTATGTTCGATTTTGGTTTTGTTGGATGTTGAGAATTGCATGTATTGGTCCTACATGTAGAATAGGATTTATAATTTTTATGTGGTAAAATTGACGTAACCTAAAATGTGTAAATTAAGTTTTTGATAAAATGTGGCATGGCATGATGTAGCGTTTAGCTTAAAATTGTGTAACCTAATGTTTCAATGGAACGTTTTTAACATAATGTATGGTTTTGTATAAGGATATGTTTTACGAAAAATGCAACAAAACGATAATATATTTTTACACAATGTATGCATATGTCTTGGGTTTTCTTAAATAAAGGCAGTGAATAAATGATGTTAATTTGGTTTTATTGATGTGGATTGTTTTGTATCTTTTTTAATTTGGGTCTTAGGCTTTTGGGCTTTGAATTTTAGAATTAGGTTTGTGGCTTTGCTTAGTTTAGGTGGGCTTGGGATAGGTAGATTATGCCTTTAGGTTTTTAGGATCGATTTAGTTGTTTCGAATCGTGTGCCCGTCTCATAGGGGTACGGCTTGCACAATTAAGTCGGTTTATGTTTAGAGTTTAAATCAAGTTTAGGGTTTTAACCGATTTAATTTGCTTAAATTTGTCATTTCCTTATTACGGTGGATATTAAGCCCATTAAATCTGTTAACCCATTCTTAATCTTTTTAAGATAAAATTAATTAAATTTAGCTCGGCAAAACGCAAGATAATTCATAATTTATTTGGGCCTCCTAGTTTTTAGGACGTAAAGAATTTAGGGTAATATTAGAATCACTTAATCTAATTAGATCACTAATCGGTCTCCTATAATTCGAGTCTTTTAGGATAGGGCCTTGGGTGGGCTTTTGTGTGTTTACTTTCAAGTTTTTCTATGACATGCATCTTATACTTGTCATTCATGAAACCGGTAATAATTTGGCATGTTAATTAATTAATTTTAAACATACAAAAGAGAGGTATTTATTAACCCCGATATTTGTGTCAAAACAGTCCAAGCTTAATGGATGTCGGCCAAATATTTGGGATAATTCTCATCGTCTCTAGGTAAGCAATAATTAAAAATGAAAATATCATGTCATTATTCCTTATTTTCTTGCATCATGCATAAGGTGACGTATGGGATCCGAACCCTAAACTAACACGGCGGTCAGTCTTATGTGATGTCGGTTTAGTCTATGGTCCGGTATACCATCATCCTTTTTAATTAAATGCCTAATTAATTCTAAAGCCACAATTTAATAAAGTCTGCACTATTTAATTTAAATTTTCACTTAAGAACATCTAATTGAATTCACTTTAGATTTCAAGTAATTTCTATCGATTAAATGCAACAAGTAATTTGGTGCCGATTTACGAGTGTGATGGGGGTGCTAACCCTTCCCCACACGTAACCAACTCTCGAACCCTTTTTAAAACGAATCTCTGGTTCTGTGGTGTCCGGCCTACCTTAGTGGCAGGTGGCGACTCCAAATTTTCACCATTTTCCAAAACACGAATTTTTAAAGGAAAATCCCCCTTTTACAAACCTTTTTCAAAAAGTGACACACTTTAGAGTTTTTCTAGATAAATTTTCGTTACACAAAACCCGTCAGGTATGAGTCAAATGACTATCCCTAATCGTACCATAAAAACAGTGAGAAAAACACAACAAGATGCGCGGAAACGCCCATACCCACGTGAGTATCCCTCTACGGGTCAGTAATTCACTTCCGGAATCCACGCCTTTGACACGCGAGCAGCCCTCCACGTCATTAGGTCGTGCTTTCCCTAAAACCGAAACCAATTCGCAAGCCTGTAATGGGCCAGAATTGGGGTTTTCGTTGCCCTAGTAGGTGATGAGATAGGTACGGGTACCCTTGTTAGAACCAAACACATGTCTGAGAATTTAAGAAGCCCACCTCGTTAGAGCCATGCGGATAACCTTAGCAAGTTAAAGTTCGTATAGGGCTTTGTATGTGTTTATTGTGTGTTTGAATCCTCCGCTTACCTTTTTACCTCTTGAATTTATTATTATTATTATTAGATGGACTAACGCTTTTATTTGTTTTGCCTTTCTTTTCCTCTTTGTGTTTTTGCATATTTTATCATGTCATGAAAAGCACATTGAGTTGGAAATAGTCCGAAACTAAAGGCAAAATCAATGGGGGACATGGTCCGAAGTAACGATGAGAAAAATTCTGATGTGCAAGTATGGTCCGAAGGGAAGCAACAACATGAGGGAGACAGTGTTTCAGTCGGGTTCAAATCAGAAATGTCAAATGAGACCTTCATGAATACGAAGTTTAATGATGTGTCCAAATCAAAGCTAATATGGTTGAGATTTCGAGGTAAGAAATGCTTTCAAAGGCAACAATGTCGAGCTCTCATATTTGTTAGATATCGAGTGATCACTACTTCAAGCCTTGTTAATGCCTTGGAGTTCAACCTATAGTTGTTTCACGATTGGCAATTTGGTTTTGACTATAACAGTTGGGAAATACCGGCTCTTGCAAGAAGATCAATAGAACCATGTCAAACAATAACAAACCCTTCCAAGGCATGATTAAAAGTTTTCCGGGCACTTTGCCATCTTGGGTTGACAGTTCAAAACAAGAAAGAACATTCCGAATAGGAAGGAATTCTGACTTTAGCTTCAGCATACTTTAAAGATCAAGTTTGATGGGACCTTTTCCGAAGAGCAAGTTATGACATTAGAGTACTTACAATTCACCGCCTACACCACTTAGGGGCAAGGCCAGGAATGGGCACGTTTGATAATTTAGATGCAAAGGATCGCCTGAGGTTACAATTCCTAACGAAGGATGCTGCCAAGCTTCCAAGAAAGAAGAAGGGATTGTTTGGATGTTACCTTTGGGACCACGTATGTAGTGGGTTTCCTTTGATCTTTGTAACAAACCAATGTTCCCATTAATATAAGTCGTTTAACAAGCATATTTGCCAAACTCAGTGTTGCTCTTTGCATTCATTCGTATGTTCATACTAGCATTATTTTGTGACAAATTTATTTTTGTTTTCCCATGTTCAAATTCTCTTTATGCATGTTCATAGCATTTTACATATGAAATGTTGATTCAAGAACAGTTCGAAATTTAATACTTTCATAACGGGAGAAAGAATCTGTAACGACGAACAAAAGAATCTCAAAGCCTAGGATTGTTCACAAGATAAACAGGGCCAACCCAGTTATTGGCGGAGAAGGAACTCAAGTTTCAACTATGCCTTGTATGGAAATTACTTTTCTCTTCCCGTTACGACGAGACCCGATCTTCGTTATGAAAGTTATTAAATGAGAATGTTCGTTCAATCAGTGCATCTTTGCATTCAATTATACATTTTGATTGATTACCTTTAATCATATGTTATAAATAAGACACATTGCATTCATAAAATGAACGTTCAATGCACCTTTGCATTCAATTATACCTTTTGATTGATTATCTTCAATCATATGTTGTACATACGACACATTGCATTCATAAAATTAACGTTCAATACATCTTTGCATTACAATTATACGTTTTGATCAAATGTTTCCGTTGTACATACGACACATTCATTCATTCATAAAAAAATTAAATTAATGTCCATCAAATCAATGCATCTTTGCATTTCAATTGTACATGTCTGTTTGATTACCTTTAATCATCTATCCTTGTTGTGCATACAACACACTACATGCATTACTCTTTGTATACTTGTCTTTAAATTATCCCATTTTTTATACATATAATACATTGCATACATTAATCAATCATTGAATTAATTACGAGAAATATTGTGGTAGAAAGTGAAAGTTTAATCTACAATCATTCCTCATTCATACGTTACCCATTTGTGAACCCGAGAAATGGAGGAGAGATTGGCCAAGGTAGAGAAGGGGAAAAAGGACCTCAAAACCCGTTTGGACGGGGTCAGTAAGAATATCAGCGACCGGATCGTGCAGTGGCAAGCTTCTATTATTGCTCGGATGACTAACCTGTTATTGAAGTTGAAAGGTGAGGAAGGAGTTTCTATGGATAGCTCAAACTTTGAAGAACACGAGGGTACTGCATCCCACGTGAAAGATCAACCAGTAGTGCCAAAGTTCGGAGAAAGAGTCTTCATTAATCTCGTAGGAGTTTCTGCCAACCCCGCTATTGGAGCACATGTTAGCCGCCACGGGGGACCTCAACAAATCAGCTCATTGACTTAGGGGTAGGATATGAGGATGAAGTGGAGAGGATTAAGGCCGATATGGAAGAGAAGCATGAAGAGAGGTTCCGCTTATTTGAAGAAAGATTCAGGACCTTACAAGGGATGGATGAGCGAGGGAATGATGACAGCGATTTGAGCCTTGTAACAGATTTAGTCCTTCCGCTGAAATTCAAAGTTCCCGATTTTGAGAAGTATGACGGAACTACTTGCCATTTAGTGCACATTACTATGTATTGCCGGAGGATGACAGCTTTTATAAAAGATGAGAAGCTACTTATTCACTGTTTTCAAGACAGTTTAACTGGTTCCGCGACCCGTTGGTGTACTCAACTTAGTCGAATCGACATCAAGTCATTGAGATATCTTTCAAGAGAATTCATAGGTCAGTACAAGCATGTAACCGATTTGATTCCAAAACGGCTAATGCTACAAGGTTTGGAACAAAAACACAATGAGAGTTCTCGTGAGTACGCCCAGCGTTGGCGAGATGTGGCAGCTCAGGTGCAGCCCCTACTTCCAGAAGAGGAAATCATTCCTATGTTTGTGGACACTCTAAAAGGAATTTTGTATGATCACTTGATAACTGTTGAGTGCATAAATTTTCTCTATTTTATCCCTCATTTTCCCATATTATTGATGCACTCAAGCATGTTTAATTGCATTTTAGGATAGATTTTACATAAACATCACAAATGGAAAATATTGCACAGATGCTGCTGAGTTTGGGTTATTTTTGCAGGTGCCTTTCGTGGCAGCATCCATGGCAGCAAAGGAGCAGAAGTTAGTTGCAGAGCTACAGTGAAGAAGTGAAGGAGACTGTCCGCTACAATGTTGTCGTGACCGCTGCCGTGGCAGAAGAGGCGACAGTAAAGACCATGGTGACGGAAAAATGCAAAGTAGATTTCGATCGATAGAGCATTTAAAGCCTGATTTTCGTAGACCACTTGCATAACTGTTGGAGCCCAGAAGCACAAGGAAGGTATGGTTCTAAGTTTTAGGAAAAAGTCAAAGCAAGAAGATAGGGCGAATTAAAAGACATATACTCAGAGATTTAGTCTTTAATAGAGTTGTACTTTAATTCAAACTTGCATTCTTGGCCATTAAGAAAACCTAAGACCAAGGCCTATATATATGCTTGTAATTCGACTAGGCAAAGGATATCAAGCTCCTAGCCGTCTTCTCCCAAAACCCTAGTCGTTTCTCTCTCTTCTCCATATTCTAAACTCCCCCTAGAGCAAAGGGTTGATCTTGTAAAGTAGTTGTAAGGGTTGTACTGTTTTTAGGATTTTTCTGTTCAATTCAATAAAAGCTTTAAGTTTAATTACTCTAGTTTCAACATCTTATAAGAGTATCGGGAGAGCATTGTGAGGTTACCCATTTACTTAATATCGGGAGAGTTAAGTATACGAAAGGAGTAAATACGTGTTTCCCAGTTTATGGTTAAACCATCTTGGCCTAGGGATAGGTACAAGGTTAAGCAGCTAAGGAAGAATTCATAAACATCGGTGTTCGTCCTTCAATTCACGCCAGGAGGTATCATCTAAGACATGTTCATCGACAGAACTTGGGCCTAGGGATAGGACGAGTCACAATAGGATTCTTGCTGAACTTGAAGTACAAAGTTGTTGATCGCTGTCGCGACATCGACAGACCTCTGCCGCGACAGGTGCTACCGCGACAGGCACGACGACAGCCGCAACAGAAAGCCTTCTGAACAGTGCAACACATGCACTACTGAGCAAATCAATAACAGCCTATTTTCTCAATCTGATTACTTTATCTTTTACTTATTCTCAAGATTTCTCCAAACATTTTATTGAACTTATTTTTTTTCTTGTGCAGCAATCTAAGGATAGAAGTATTTCCAGTCCATGTGGAGACGATATCTGATACTTCGTATCACTTTATTACTTGCGATGTGTACACTTGCACCTATTTGCGATAGACTCTTTTACACGCAACAAGTTTTTGGCGCTGTTGCCGAGGACTAGCAACATACATTTACCTTTTATTAATGCACCTGTTTATTTTTGTTTTTATTTCTTTTTGTTTTTAGTTGTTTTATTTTCCCTCTGCTTTTCACAAGGTTCTTCTATTGCTTATGCGTAGATCGAGACGTGGTAAAGAACCTGAGTACGAATTAGATCCAGAAATTGATCGGACATATCATCTCAGGAACCTAGCCCGACTGTTGATAGAAAGAAACAACTATCTTCAGGAAAGACTGGAAGCAATGGTAAACGGAAGACAATGCAATGGAGAAGATGACAACAACAACAACAACCCCAGGGGTGATGTTGATCCTCATAATGATGCCCGAAACAATCAGCCGCTGCCTTCTGCCCCAGTAGCACGACAGACTTGTCGAGAGTACATGGATAACGATCATGTTGAACTGGAAATAACGCTGCCAGATGTGGAAGCTGAACACTTTGAGCTAAAACCTGTGATGTTCAGCATGATAAATTCTGCTGGTCAATTTGGTGGTTCTGCTACTGAGGATGCGCGTGAACATCTAAAAACCTTTCAGGAGATCTGTGGATCATTCAGACAACCAGGAATAAGCCCGGAAGTACCGAGACTCCAGCTATTTCCTCATTCATTGAGAGATAAAGCAAAAACCTGGTGGAACAAGTTAACGCCGGATTCAATAAGAACTTGGGCGGACCTTTGTCCTAAATTTCTCTCTCGTTTTAATCCCTCCCTCTTATCTGAAAGATTACGTAACGAGATTGCTACTTTTCAACAGGAAGATGACGAATCAATGCACGAGGCATGGGACCAATTTACAACTCTCTTACGAAACTGCCCGATGCATGGATTCCCTGTGTGGAATCAGGTTTTCAAATTCTATAATGCTACCAATGCACACACTCGGATGAGGATAGACTTAGCAGCAAACGACTTGTTATTGGACAAGGAACCAGAGGATGCAATACTGGTGTTGAAAAAGTTAGCTAAGAACGATGAGCAGTTCCCCATAGCTCGAAGAGGAGGTAGACGAGGAGTATCTGTAAAGGAATACGAATCTGACAACTCTGTCAAAACTCAAATTGCATACCTCACTAAGATAGTTGAAAACTTGCAGCGGATAGAATCTAAGGTTGTATTCTCTGCCGAAGAGGTGTGTGAAACTTGCAGCGGAAACCACAGTACAAATAAGTGTCCATTACAGCTGGAAGAAGGGATGTATGTTGGAAACTATAACAAGAACATAAGCTATGATTCCAACAACTACAACCGAAACAGGCGAAAGGACCCCAAATTTTCCTGGAGTAACCCAAACAATGCATTGAACCCTCCAGTCCAGAATAACCAGAACCAAGGGGGTCCCAGAATCCTGTCACGACAGCAACCACAGCAGCAGCCACAACAGCAGCCGGCAGCTACAACGAGCATATTGGAACAGACCTTGGCAACCTTCATATCTCAAACAGGAGCATATATGGCAAACATGGATCACTTTGTCAAGAAAACTGAATCCTTCATGGATAAGACAGAGATGAGAATGACAAACCATGAAGCTACCCTAAAATCCCTAGAGACACAGATGGGTTAGGTTTCACAGTTCATAAATCCAAGGCAGAATGGAGGATTCCCTAATGATACTGAGGTCACTAGAAAACCCACACATGAGCAGTGGAAAGCTATTAAAACGAGAAGTGGGAAACAGTTACAAGGGTCGATTATTAGAGAAACAACTGATAAGGAATCGACCTCACAGACACCTGCCGAGAACACTGCCCCGGAAGAAGTGACACAACCTACTGTCACCACCCCTGCCACGAAAGCAGAAGAAATAGAGGAGCAGATAGAGGAAACTACAGAATGTGAGCCTCCTCAAATCCGATTCCCATGTGAAGGACGCCTCGAAGACTGTCGTCCTCCACCCCCTTTTCCGCAGCGGTTGAAAAAAAAAAGAAACATGAGTACCAGCTTAAAAAAATCTATGATGTTTTTAAGCAAGTACACATCAACATTCCGTTGTTAGAAGCCATTAAGCATGTGCATGGTTATTCAAAGTTCCTTAAGGATGCAATGTCCAGGAGATCCAGACTTGGGGAGTTTGAAACTGTGGTGATGACAGAAGGATGCATGGCAATCCTTCATAAGCGTCCACCCCCAAAAAAGAAGGATCCCATGAGCTTCATAATTCCATGGATAATTGGTGATAAATTTTTGGGTAAGGCACTTTGTGATATAGGTGCTAGTATTAATCTAATGCCCAAATCTGTATTCTAGAAGCTAGGTATTGGACGATCAAGACCCACAACAGTTGTTGCGTGTAAAAGAGTCCTATCACAAATAGTGCAAGTGTACACGATGCAAGTAGTAAAGTGATACGGGAGTATCGGATATCGTCTCCACAGGGACTAGAAATAACTCTATCCTTGAATTGCTGCACAAGAGAGAGAGAAATAGTTTAATTGGATTGGTGAAGTAATCTTGAGAAACAACTAAAGTAAAAGATAGAGAAATCAGATTTAAGAAATAGGCCGGTATTGATTTGCTCAGTAGTGCAGGTGTTGCACTGTTAGAGAAACTTATGTCTTCTATCGTCATTCCTGTCGCGGCAGAGGTCTGTTGACGTCGCGGCAACGATCAACAACTCTGTATTTCAAGCTTGGCAAGAATCCCCGTTATGACTTGTCCTATCCTTAGGCCCAAGTTCTGTTGATGAACACTTCTTGGATGATACCTCCCGGCGTGAATCAAAGGGTGAACACCAATGTTGTTGAATTCTTCTTTAGCCACTTAACCTTGAACTTATCCATAAGCCAAGATGGTTTAACCATAAGCTAGAAAATGCGTATTTATTCCATTCGTATGCTTGACTCTCCCGATATCAAACAAATGGATAACCTCACAATGCTCTCCCGATACTCTTGTGAGATATGAAAAACCAGAATAAATAAACTTGAAGCTTTTATTTCATGACAGAAAATTCCTAAGACAATACAATCCTTGCAACTACTTTACAAAATCAACCCTTAGCCCTAGGGGGAGTTTAAAACATGGTGAAGAAGGGAAAACGACAAGGGTTTAGGGGAAGATGGCTAGGAATGAGATATCCTTCCCTATGTCGAGTTACATGCCTTTATATAGGCCTTGGGTCCAAGTTTTCTAATATGGTAAGAATACAATTTCGAATTAAAGTGCAACTCTAATTAAGACTAAATCTTCTAAGTAGTTGTCTTGAATTCGTCCTCTTTTCTTGCCTTGAGTTTCTTCCTTGGACTTTGGGCTTCGCCTTCATTCTGCCTCAGGACTCAGAAAAATATGGAAGTGGTTCACGACAGACCGGCTTGAAATCCTCTATCTATCGAGCTCCACTTCACTTTTCCACCTCAGCATTCTGTCGTCATGGCTGCCACGACAGTAGTCACGGCAGCGTTTGCTTCTCGACTCCAACTTTGCGATCCGCCTCTGTTCCTTTGCTGCCCTGAGTCTGTCGTAGCAGATACCTGCAAAAGTAACCAAAATCAGTAGCAACTGTGCCATTTTATCTAATTGTGATGTATATGCAGAAATCTATCCTAAATGTAATGAATTATGCTCTAATACAACAGAAATATGGGTAAATGAGGGGTAAAATATAGAACTTTTATACACTCAACAACAGTCATGCTGCAACTGGCAGACCGCTCTTACGTACAACCGAAAGGAAAGATTGAAGATATTCTAGTAAGAGTGGATAAGTTTATATTTCCTGCTGACTTTCTAGTTTTAAACTGTGAAGCAGATGAAAACGCATCGATCATCCTTGGGTGACCCTTTCTAGCCACAGGGATAACAGTGATCGATGTAGAGAAGGGAGAACTTATTATGAGAGTCAATGACCAGCGGATAAAGCTCAATGTTCTCCAAGCTATTAAACAAGCTGATGCAGAGGAAGAATGTAAGGCAATATCAGAAGTAATCATAGACCAACCTTGCATCAGATCAAGCTCTCACGACAGACAATTTGGTCACTGCCACCACAGTCACTTAGAAGACTGTCACGACATCGTTGACTCCAGCGACTCCTCATTCAATGAAGAATCTGACACTGAAGGTTGTGAGGAGGTAAATTGGATAGGCACACGTCAAGGTAAGTTCTTAGAGCCTTTGAATTATACCTCGAATGAACATGTGATCCAAAAGCCTTCCATTGAGCAGCCACCTGTTTTAGATCTCAAACCCCTGCCAAGGCAACTAAAATATGTTTTTCTTGGAATTAATGATACGTTGCTCGTAATCATCTCTTCTAAGTTGATGCAGGAACAGGAACATCAGCTGATCAAGACGCTACAACAACATAAGAAGGCAATTGGATGGACCATTGCTGACATCCAAGGCATCAGTCTGGCAATATGCATGCATAAAATCCTCTTGGAGGATGACCATAAGCCGACGATTGATGCTCAAAGAAGACTAAATGAAGCTAAGCGGAAGGTGGTACGAAAAGAGATCATCAAGTGGCTTGATGTTGGAATTATCTATGCCATCTCGGATAGGTAGTGGGTGAGCCCAGTGCAATGCGTACCCAAAAAGGGAGGCATAACGGTAATAACCAACAAGGAAAATGAGCTAATCCCAACCAGGACTGTGACCGGTTGGAGGGTTTGTATGGACTACCGAAAGCTTAATAAAGCTACCCGGAAGGACCACTTCCCATTACCCTTTATTGATCAAATGTTAGATAGATTGGCGCGGAAGCCTTACTATTGTTTTCTTGATGGTTACTCAGGTTACAACCAGATCGCAATTGCACCGGAAGACAAGGAGAAGACAACCTTCACATGCCCATACGGAACATACGCCTTCAGAAGAATGCCATTTGGACTATGCAATGCTCCAGCAACGTTTCAGCAATGTATGATGGTAATATTCTCGGATATGGTGGAAGATTTCCTGGAGATATTCATGGATGACTTTTCCGTCTTTGGAGACAGTTTCAACAATTGCCTAGGCAATTTGAAGAAGGTGCTTGAAAGATGCAAGGAGGCTAACCTTGTATTAAACTGGGGAAAATGCCACTTTATGGTGGATGAGAGCATAGTGCTGGGACACAAGGTCTCCTGCCACGGCATAGAAGTGGACAGAGCAAAAATTGAAGTTATTGAAAAATTGTCGCCACCCACAACAGTTAAGGGCATACGAAGTTTCTTAGGACACGCCGGGTTTTATCGTAGATTTATTTCCAATTTCTCTAAAATCACTAAACCCTTGTGTTTCTTGTTGGAACAGAATAGGGCCTTTGACTTTAACACTGAATGTATTGAAGCATTCAGGACACTGAAGGAGAAGCTGGTGACAACCCCAATAGTACAGCCACCATACTAGGGCAGCGGAAGGAGAAACTCTTCCATATTATATACTATGCCAGCAAGACCTTAAATGATGTCCAGATAAACTACACCACAACAGAAAATGAATTGCTAGCAGTGGTGTTTGCAATTGACAAGTTCCAACCATATATACTTGGAACAAAAGTGGTGGTCCATACAGATCACTCAGCACTCAAATATTTGTTCACCAAAAAGAATGCTAAGCCAAGATTGATACGTTGGATTCTGCTGCTGCAAGAATTCGATATTGACATCAAGGACAAAAAGGGAACAGAAAACCAAGTAGCTGATCACTTGTCAAGACTGGAGATGGGAAAGGACCAAAAGAAAGACAAGACTAACATACTGGAAACTTTCCCAGACGAGCAGTTATTCACTACCACCAGCACTGCCGCGATAGCCGTGACGGCAGGAAAGCTTCCTGAAACCCCTTGGTATGCTGACATTGTAAATTACATTGTGAGTGGTTTATTACCTCCTGAACTTAATTACCAAGCTAGGAAGAGGTTCCAAAATGATGCAAAACATTATTATTGGGATGAACCTCTTCTATTTAAGCACTATGCAGATCAGATCATCAGGAGATGCATACCACAAGAAGATCAGGAAGAAGTGCTTCACCACTGCCATGCTGATCCTTATGGAAGACACTTTGGAGGAAACAAAACTGCTGCCAAAGTTCTGCAATCTGGTTTCTATTGGCCTACATTGTTTAAAGATGCACAAGCTTTTTACAAGAACTGTGATAAATGCCAAAGGACTGGAAACATCTCTAGAAGGCATGAGATGCCCCTGTAGAACATTCTTGAAGTCGAAATTTTTGATGTTTGGGGAATCGACTTCATGGGACCATTCCCAGCCTCTTGTGGGAATTTATACATACTATTGGCAGTAGACTACGTGTCGAAGTGGGTAGAGGCTATCGGCACACAAAAGAATGATGCCAAGACCGTGCAAAGATTTCTCCACAAACATATCTTCTCAAGGTTTGGCATCCCAAGAGCGATTATTAGTGATGAGGGTAGGCACTTTGACAACAGGGTAATTGCTAGTGCGCTGAAGAAATATGGAGTTACACACAAGATCGCAATAGCATATCACCCTCAAACCAATAGGCAGGCTGATATCTCAAACAGTAAAGTGAATAACATCCTAGAAAAGATGGTTAAACCAACTAGAAAGGATTGGTCTCTTCACCTAAATGGTGCACTATGGGCTTACAGAACTGCATTTAAGACACCATTGGGAATGTCGCCTTACCGCCTCATCTACGGAAAAACCTGTCACCTACCTGTCGAGATAGAACATAAAGCATACTGGGCTATCAAGACAGTTAACATAGACTGGAACAAAGCAGGGCAGAAAAGGCTGCTAGACTTGAATGAAATTGAAGAAATTCGATCCATGGCCTATGACAACGCCAGGATATACAAGGACAAAAGAAAGAAGTGGCACGACAGAAAACTACTGCCACGACAGTTTAGCCCATGGCAGAAGGTGTTGTTATTCAACTCTAGGTTGAAGCTTTTCCCAGGAAAGCTAAAATCTAGATGGTATGAATCCTTCCAAGTAGTCCAGGTTTTTCCTCATGGTGCCATTACAATTATATCAATCAAGGACGGGCAAAATTAAGAGAAGGAATGAACCAGCCCACCACACTCACAACAGCCCACGAAGCCCAATGGAACAAGACTGTTGTGAAAGCCTGTTACCAGCTGTCACGGTAGACGCGCAAAATACAGCATGTCATGAAGCTGTCGCGACAGACACGGAAACGCGTAACAAACACGTAGCAGACACGGAAACACTTGACAGACGCGTCAGGAAACCGCGTGACAGCTGGCTCAGTTACTCACGCCACCTGTTACAGTTCCAACGGGCAGAAAAATCTTGTTCTATATAAACCTCTTTTCCCATTTCATTTTCACCTCATTCTTTTCTCTCTACTTTGTTTTCGACGATTTTAGCTTTTCAAGAATTTTCTTTTATTTCCACAGTTTCCATACAATGACTACACGATCAACCAAAAGGAGTGTTGCCTTTACAGCAGAATCCCTAGGAGGTTCACCTCGGCAGACTCAGAAAAGAGATATTACGACTCTTTTCAGAAACGTGAGATGTGGGAGGAATGAGGTTTCACCTACACGAAGAAAACGGGAGATCTAGGGCTCGAACATCTCCAAGAGGATCATCGCGTTAAAATGGTAGATGTTTGCGGTCCAACCAGAAGAGATGAATGTTACCTTGGTCCGTGAATTTTATGCTGCCATCTCATCCAAGGATACCACGATAGTAACTGTCAGTGGTAAGGAAATCTCCCTTCAGCAAGCTTACATCAACACACTTTATGGCCTTTATGTGGGCAGAAAGGAGGATGCACACAGTAGGTTCGTCAGCAATTTGTCGCCGGTAGACTATGATAGCATCATGGCAGACTTGACGGAAGAAGGCACCGCCTAGAATGATGATCGCAAGCATAGATAGACGGTGCGAAGGACCCAGCTCACACCGGCTGCCAAACTCTGGAACCACTTTGTGAAGAAGCGTCTTATGCCAACATCACACAACACAACAGTGGACCGGCAGAGACTTGCCCTCGTACACTTCATTATCAACGAGTGGCAGATCAACGTTGGTAAATACATACTTGAGGGCATCCATGAGTGTGCAACACGAGTAATGGGCCCACTTTCCTTCCCCTACTTAATCACCACCCTCTTCCGAGCCAACAATGTGTTTGAGATTACTGAAGATGTGAAGATCTGAGGAAAGGGGTGGACGCAGCAGAACATTTTCAGCCTGATGGAGTTGAAGCCTGCCACCCCTTTGGCGTATGTGAACCCCTCTGCCACGACAGAGCCAACGACAGAACCTGATTCCCCAGAACCTGTCGCGGCAGAGCCTGAGCAGACCGAGGCCGCACAACTGGCAGACACCTCATCTAGCCAAATCATTCAAATGCTAAAAAAGATAGAGGAACGACAACTGGGGTTCATGGAATTCATGAGGGACTTCTCCACTGCCACGGTAAATTTCATTAAAGTTGATCTTAATCATCCAAATGTGCAGTTTCCCTCCTTTCCAGAAAACCTTTTTACTGCCCAAGCACCTGCTACCAGCCCTAAGACGCCCACACCAACCGCTACCTCCACTACATCCTCTGCCACGGCCGGAGACGACGACAAGCGATCTGCCACTCCCCAAGGAACCAAATGGAAGGAACCACTGCCAGAGATTGATCCTAAGTACTTCGAAGGTTTCTCCTCATCCTCGGTATGGCAGGATGACTCTGACTCAGAGCCTTCTGTCGTCTGAGAGATAGCCAAAGACTTCCCTCCAATGAAGAAGAAGAAGCTGAATGTTACTGTTGAGGGACCCTGCCGTGATAGAGCAGACGGCAGGAGCAGCAACGACAGCGAACTCGAGGTCCTGGACAAGGCCTCAAAGATTTCACCTACCCGAGTCCAGCCCCCTCGAGAGGCCAAAAAGAAAGTAGCCTCACCATCTCCCAATCCTAAGCCAGCCTCTGCCACCAAAGTAACTGGCCGTCGGCAGCTCCACATCAACAGCAGCGGCGACAGCTCCTCAACTTAAGCTATTTTACTTCTCTGTCGCCTTTGCTTTTATTTTATATTTGTGATGTTTCTTTTTCATTCTGCTTATGTGTCATGCATTGAGGACAATGCAACCCTTGAGTTTGGGGGTGTGTTATTCTCCTTTAATTAATGAATTTCATTTAAGTTGTGTCTGATTTCTAGTTTTAAAAAATGGCTTAAGTCTTTGAACTGAACTTGTCTGTAGTAGCATTCTCTGTCGTGACAGTATCGTTAGGATATTTAGGAATTATTTAGAGCCTTGCTATAGTTCTGAACTTTAAAAACACCTTTTGTGACTTATATGTTGTTTGGACTACTGTTAGTAAACTTTGAATAGAAAACCTAACCACTTGAGTTGCCCCTAGAGGTGCCTAACACCGGCTCTAGGAAAAGAAAAAAAAACTTAGACTCCATTGCCCCTAGAGGTGCCTAACATCGGCTCTAGGAAGATAGCTAGAGTTGCCAAAAACCAGCTCTAGTTTAAAAAAGGAAAAGAAAAACTTGGGTCTAAGTTAGAAAAAAACTAAAGGAGCCTAAGAATTGCCTCCAATTAAAAATTATTTGAAATAAAACTCAAGTGAGTAGCATAACTATTCTAGTTGCTAAAGAGTCTAGGCACATATATGTTCACAAAACCTGCACACATTTGCACAAGAATTATAGCATTGTTCCGGATAAGTCCATAAATACCCAACAAGGTACTACTCATGATAGTGAAGGTGCTAAAGGTAATGATAGTTCACTGAGTTAAGCCAAGCCTTTCATTCTTAGTTAGGTTGCATTTGCTTGAGGACAAGCAATAACTTGAGTTTGGGGGTGTGTTGAGTGCATAAATGTTCTCTATTTTATCCCTCATTTTCCCATATTATTGATGCACTCAAGCATGTTTAATTGCATTTTAGGATAGATTTTACATAAACATCACAAATGGAAAATGTTGCACAGATGCTGCTGAGTTTGGGTTATTTTTGCAGGTGCCTGTCGTGGCAGCATCCATGGCAGCAAAGGAGCAGAAGTTAGTTGTAGAGCTGGAGTGAAGAAGTGAAGGAGATTGTCCGCTACAATGCTGTCGTGACCGCTGCCGTGGTAGAAGAGGCGACAATAAAGAACATGGTGACAGAAAAATACAAAGTGGAGTTCGATCGATAGAGCATTTAAAGCCTGATTTTCGTGGACCACTTGCATAACTGTTGGAGACCAGAAGCACAAGGAAGGTCTGGTCCTAAGTTTTAGGGAAAAAAAATCAAAGCAAGAAGATAGGGAAAATTAAAAGACATCTACTCAGAGATTTAGTCTTTAATAGAGTTGTACTTTAATTCAAACTTGTATTCTTGGCCATTAAGAAAACCCAAGACCAAGGCCTATATATATGCTTGTAATTCGACTAGGCAAAGGATATCAAGCTCCTAGCCGTCTTCCCCCAAAACCCTAGTCGTTTCTCTCTCTTCACCATGTTCTAAACTCCCCCTAGGGCAAAGGGTTGATCTTGTAAAGTAGTTGTAAGGGTTGTATTGTTTTTAGGATTTTTCTGTTCAATTCAATAAAAGCTTCAAGTTTATTTACTCTGGTTTCAACATCTCATAAGAGTATCGGGAGAGCATTGTGAGGTTACCCATTTACTTAATATCGGGAGAGTTAAGTATACGAAAGGAGTAAATACGTGTTTCCCAATTTATTGTTAAACCATCTTGGCCTAGGGATAGGTACAAGGTTAAGCAGCTAAGGAAGAATTCATAAACATCGGTGTTCATCCTTCGATTCACGCCGGGAGGTATCATCTAAGACATGTTCATCGACAGAACTTGGGCCTAGGGATAGGACGAGTCACAATAGGGATTCTTGCTGAACTTGAAGTATAGAGTTGTTGATCGCTGCCGCGACATCGACAGATCTCTGTCGCGAAAGGTACTGCCACGACAGGCACGGCGACAGACGCAACATAAAGCCTTCTGAACAGAGCAACACCTGACTACTGAGCAAATCAATACCAGCCTATTTTCTCAATCTGATTACTTTATTTTTTACTTATTCTCAAGATTTCTCCAAACATTTTATTAAACTTGTTTCTTTTCTTGTGCATCAATCTAAGAATAGAAGTATTTCCAGTCTCTGTGGAGACGATATCCGATACTTCGTATCACTTTATTACTTGCGACGTGTACACTTGCACCTATTTGCGATAGACTCTTTTACACGCAACAATAAGCAATCTCGCCAATAGCTTTGCAGACATGGTTATGACGAGAGAACGTATTGAGGATACTATTAAGAAAGGGAAGATATTGGATCCCTACAGCACAACTGCCCACAAAGGGCATGAGTCCCGAGTTCATATGTTGGGTTCTCACCCAAACAACTAGTCTCATGGCCGCTACCATAATCAAGCATCCTGGTCTGCAAAGGCTTCAAGGGTTCTTCACCCGGTTCCTATGTCGTACACCGATCTGTTCCCAGTGCTTATTGAGAAGAAGCTTCTGACATCAGTTCAGTCCAAACCAAAGGATCCTCCCTATCCTGAAGGTTATGATGTTAGTGCCATATGCGACTACCATGTGGGAAGCACGGGCCACACCACAGAGAATTGTGGGGCACTGAAAAACAAGGTTCAGGGACTGATCAAGAATGGTCTGTTGAAGTTTTGAAAAGAAAGAAGGATGAACGTGACTTTTGGGAGGTGTTTTTTCCTGGGTTTTTAGGAGCTCTTGTGTTCAAGTTTCCTTTCATGTTGCATTATCTCTTAAAGTAATGCATAGAACAGATGTTGCTATCATTTGCCCGAAGATAGCAATGATCTTATTTTGAGGGCACTTTTTATGTTTGCGATTTTTCTTTCTAATGAAGATGCATTTTGCTCAACATACAATGACCTTGAAATCATATATATGTATATCCCTTCTTACCTTCGTAGGTCCTCGGATATCACATGCATGATGTGGCATTGATTCTAGTGAAAGAGATCGATCGAATGTTGTGATAACAATGAAGTGTGATTTCCTGCTCCGTCTGGTCTAGTCGGTAAAATGAGAGAAGGAAGATTACTATTCCTTCGATGATGTTTGATGATAAGAAAATCTCCTAGGAAAGCCCAAATAGAGTTGCTTGAATGTGCCTGAAGAAATGAAAAAAAGACTATTCCAAAATAAAATGTTTTTAACTTCAGAGCCTGGTAATAAGCATTAACAAAAAGCACTCCAATGTTCGAAACCTGGTAATAGGAATTTTCGGATATGAGTGTGGAATTTTAGGGGCACTCCACTGAAGCACGAAACTCTTCGCTTCATGAGTGATGGTAATATTTTCAAAATCGTGACCATGTCAAGTAACTCGGGGAATTGTTGTATGCTCCATCTTTTTCCTCGAGCCAAAGGATTGTGACGAGTTGAATTCCCCTAAAAAAGAAGAAAAGAAAAAGAAAAAAAAAGAAGAGGAGAAAATGAATGAACAAATTGAATAAGTCCCAGGGAGGAATCCTTGAGGACACTGACACAAAATCAATGGTAATCATAAGCACACATGTTCCATGGGCTAAACAAAAGTTGAAAGTTTAAACATACATATGAGTGGAGAAACATGATGAGAACTAGAAGGGATAGTAATCGAGCTGATCAAGAAGGTACCATAATCATGAGGATGAACCGAGCAATTTGGGAGGAGTTTCACAACTCCAAATATCGCCATAACATTCAAAGTCTTCATAGACACAAGCTATGCTTGAAATGATCATCGGACAGTTGAATCTAAGGTGCTCTTGCATTTGATATCCGGGGAAACTTATTTTGTTTTTCTTTTAATTAGAATTTTGGCTGCAAGGTTCTATATGTTAATTTGAAATTCCATTCTTCATTAGAATGTCGACCAACAAATTGATATATTTTAAACAAAGGAATTTCCTTGTATTACTTCAGAGATAAATGCACCGCCGTTAGTAAGGCTCAAAGTTGAGGGGGCACTACATGGTGTGGGGTTGGTGAAAGAACCATTGAAGTTAATTTGAAGTTAAGGGACATCATTGTCCATGGGGCAACAGGGGCTTTTGCAAATGAGATTTCGAATCAGATGAGAGGGGAGATGGCATACGGCTTGAAAGTACTTGGTTAATGATTCTGATTATGATTAAGGTCATTGGACTCGGGGAATGAGCAACACAAGTTGAGGGAAAATTTTGTCAGAACATGTGACTGATGAGTGGTTGTAGTCCCAAGATGATGACCACCAACCCTAGAGAATAGAGACGAGCTAAGGTCGTGCATCTTTGCATTCTCATGACCATACACATTTTTGCATCACGAAACACGCTCATGCATCATTAATAGCTAGACATCCTTATGTTAGGAGCATGCTAACTCATATCATCAAAGCATTTTTATTGTTTTGACAGATTTTGTAGACTACAAAGGACTTTGACGTGAAAGCCCTCAACGATGAGTCCCTAATGAGAAGGAATCAACTAATAAAGATTCGAAGAAGTTTCCAAGTAGGGGGACTCGCTTAGCCAAGGAGTGGGAAAAGTTCGTCGGAAAGAAAAAGAGGAGAGAGAGAAAGAAAAAGAAGAAAAGGAAAGTGAGAAAAGAAAAAGAATGAGAGGAAATAAGAAGAGAGAAGAAAGAAAAAGAGAGAAAAAAGGAAAAAGAAAAGAATGGGAGAAAAGAAAAAGAACGAGAGGAGAAATAGATCTCATAAGAACTAGGAGTCCTTTGGCTAGTATTAAGATTTTTAATCCCTGATTTTTTATCCTTCCTAAAGGATATTTTTCTTAAAATTCAAATTTCTCAATCATATTCCTTCCTAAATGATGTTTTTCTTAAAATTCAAATTTCTGAATTTTATTCCTTCCTAAAGGATGTTTTTCTTAAAATTCAAATTTCTCAATCTTATTCCTTCTTAAAGGATGCTTTTTTTCAAAACTCAATTTCTCAATTTTATTCCTTCCTAAAGGATGTTTTTCTCAAAACTCAAATTTCTCAATCTTATTCCTTCCTAAAGGATGTTTTTCTCAAAACTCAAATTTCTCAATTTTATTCCTTCCTAAATGATGTTTTTCTCAAAACTGAATTTCTCAATCTTATTCCTTCCTAAAGGATATTTTTATCAAAATTCAAATTCCTCAATCTTATTCCTTCCTAAAGGATGTTTTCCTCAAAATTCAAATTTCTCAATTTTATCCCCCTTTGGGATGTTTTAAAAAAATTAGGTTTCCTGGTTTTTAAATTAAAAAGAAAAAAATGAGAAGAAGAATGAGAGAAAAGAAAAAGAACGAGAGGAAATAAGAAGAGAGAGAGAGAGCGGAAAACAAGAAGAAAGAAAAAGAAAATAAAAGAGAGAAAGAAAAGGAAAATAAAAGAGAGAAAGAAAAAAAGGAAAAAAAAAGAAAGAAGAGAAAGAAAAAGGAGAAGAAAGAAAACAAAAGAAAAATAGGAAGGAAAGAAAAAAGGAGAAGAAAAAGAAAGAAAGGAAAAAGAAGAAGAAGAAGAAGAAGAAGAAGAAGAAGAAGAAATGAGGAAAAAGAGAGAAAAAAAGAGAGAGTAAAGAAAAAATAAAAGAAAAAAGAGAAGAAGGAGAAGAAGAAGAAGAAGAAAGAAGGAAAAGAGAAAAAGAGAAAAAGAAGAATAAATGAAAAAAAAGAAGATGAGGGATCTCAAAAGTGAAAACTTTTAAAGACGCCTTAGAGCAAGAGATTAAAGAACTCAAGGAAAAGATGAAACATAAAGGGTGGACCCGAGGTGAGAGACGAGGCACCGCCATTGCAAAGAATAACATGAAAGCAAGAGAAAATCAAGATGAAGGGACCAAATAGAGAAAGTATATCTGAAAGATAAGATTGGTCCCTTCCTAAGAGGAGAAGTAAACGTCAAAACAAAAATCTAGAGAGAATTTCAGAGTAAAGGAGGTAGATACTCAAAGCTCAAAGATTTCAGGTGAAGGATTTCAGACTCACCACGTTATGATTTCAGAGCAAATGAGGTAGATACTCAAAGCTCAAAGATTTCAGGTGAAGGATTTCAAACTCGCCACGTTATGATTTCAGAGCAAAAGAGGTACATACTCAAAGCTCAAAGATTTCAGGCGAATGATTTCAGACTCTCCATGTTAGGATTTGAGAGCAGAGGAGGTAGATACTCAAAGCTCAAAGATTTCAGGCGAATGATTTCAGACTCGCCACGTTAGGATTTCAGAGCAAAAGATGTAGATACTCAACGCTCAAAGATTACAGGCGAAGAATTTCAGACTTGCCACGTTAGTATTTCAGAGCAAAGGAGGTAAATACTAAAAGCTCAAAGATTTCAGGCGTAGGATTTCAGACTCGCCACGTTAGGATTTCAGAGCAAAGGAGGTATATACTCAAAGCTCAAGGATTTCAGGCGAAGGATTTCAGACTCGCCACGTTAAGATTTCAGAGAAAAGGAGGATTTTTATGCAGGAAAACTGGAAGGCCTACTCAGGTTGTTTTTGCCGTGTCGGGAAAGCAAGTTGTTCAGGTTTGTTCTCTGCCGTTTCAGAGGAATGAATCAATTGTTAGCTGATCTGACTCTTTCCGTTCTAGAAGGGCATGCCAACGCTACCCACTTTGTTCACTGCCGCTTCGGATGAGCAAATCTCCCAAACAGGGAATTTGGACAAAATTAGTGCTTATGGTCTTTGCTTTATCATTATTCCACAAGGATAAGCAAAGAGAGGCAACTGTAATCACTAATTTTGTCCGGAGTAGATTTATTTTATTGTTTATAAATAACGAGCTTTTTGTTATATGTTATCACTATTTATAAATAAAGGTACATGTGTGTAGTGGGCCTTGTTCAACTTAAATGATATACTATTAAAACCAAAAAAAAAGTGATATATATATATATGTGTGTGTGTGTGTGTGTGTGTATGTTGTTATTACGTTATTGTTATATTTTGAAACCCCTAAACGCTACTAATATCGTATGTCATCTTTTTTGTTATTAATACTATATTATTATTATTATTATTATTATTATTATTATTATTATTATTATTATTATTATTATTATTATTATTATTATTATTATTATTATTATTATTATTATTATTATTATTATCATCATCATCATCATGTGTTATTATTATTATTATTATTATTATTATTATTATTATTATTATTATTATTATTATTATTATTATTATTATTATTATTATTATTTAGTATTATCCTTATCATTATTATTATAAAACTAATCTAAAAACCTAAAAAAAATTAATTAATCAGAAGACAATTTAAATAAATTAGCCCATTAACATAGAATAAAAAAGGCACAAGTTTATTATCATTAAACAAGTGTCCATTCACAATTCAAGCAACCCAAAAATATTACATAAGGCCCGTTTGGCCCAATTAACTAATACCCTAATCTGAAGCATAAAACTTTAATACGTCTTATTTCCTTTTGCACTACAGGATCACAACCGTCAGATCTAGATTAGATATGACAGTCCAAATCAAGGCCTTTCAGCTGCCCCAGCTCGCACGTGGAATCCACGCAAATTTCTTCAGATCCCTACACGCCCCGCACGCGACTGCTCGGATACCCCACGCGCGAGTGGTTACTACGCACCAACTCTCCAGATCCTTCCGGTGATTGGGTGCCAGCCACGTGGCTTTGGAGGTGCGGATCTGAATCGTTTGTTCGCGATTCATCCCAGCCATTGATCCGATCTTCACCAACGTCCCAGACTCTGTCGATCGTGCCTCTCTGGTCCCCTCCCCCTCTCAAGCCGTTCGTCCCATGCAAGAAGAGCCAAAAAAACAGAATGTCAGAATATCCCAACAAACCTATCAAATATTTTAGGGATTTTCAGAGGAATGAAAACAAACAATTGGCAGCCAATAGGAGTTTTGATTGTAATTTTTAATTTCATAAATTCATGTAATTCAGGCTTATAAAAGTCAAACTCAAACGTTATAAACCCTAAGAAGATCATTGGGGAAATATTGAAAGCAATAGAAACATAAAAAGGAAAACGTTGAGGTATATCTTCTTCTTCAACTTCAGTGCAAGCATATAGAAAATAGGATTTTATGTTTTTACCTCTGATTTCGGTTCACCTCCTCTGCGTCCTTTGCTCTACCTCGCCGGTGATAAGCCTTTTGGCCTCCCCGAGTCTATGCATGGTGAATCGGCGAGGAAACAAATGTTGAAAAGATTTTTTTAAAAACGGATTTTTACTCTCGGTTTTTTGAAGGTTTAAGCAAAAGGGGGATTTTCATGGGGTTTTTATCTCGATTTGATTTTAGATCGGATAGATAGGTGTTTTTAGGGTTTTTGGGTTCACCAGATGGAGGATCTTCGGTCGACGTAGCCGGCGTCGAGAATGAAAGAGAGGGTCTGAGAATCAGGTTTAACAAAATGGTCTCATTTGTTTAAATCCCGCTTTTATAAAGTTTTAAAGTTTTAAAACCGATTTAATCTCGTTTTAAACCCCTCCGCATCATTTTAATCACACCGGAGGCCATTTCGCCTTTTCAAATACCCTCCTTGGTCCCTGCAGTTTTGAGTTGGGTTACAATTTCGTCCATGTTTTGAATTTAATCAAATTTGAGCGGTTAATATCCCTTTTAGCCCCTGAATTACAGATCAATTTCAATATGTTCCATTTCGCAGCTTTCCTCATTTTTCATGCATTTTTAATTCGGTATTTGTTTTTTTTATTTCTTTAATTTTAGTCCAGTATTGCTCTTATTTATTTATGCAAGTGAAATGTATGATGTTATGTTCGATTTTGGTTTTGTTGGATGTTGAGAATTGCATGTATTGGTCCTAGATGTAGAATAAGATTTATAAATTTTATGTGGTAAAATTGACGTAACCTAAAATGTGTAAATTAAGTTTTTAATAAAATGTGGCATGGCATGATGTGGCATTTAGCTTAACAATGTGCAACCTAATGTTTCAATGGAACGTTTTTAGCATAATGTATGGTTTTGTATAAAGATATGTTTAACGAAAAATGCAACAAAACGATAATATGTTTTTACAAAATGTATGCATATGTCTTGGGTTTTCTTAAATCAAGCCGGTGAATAAATGGTGTTAATTTGGTTTTATTGATGTGGATTGTTTTTGTATCCTTTTTAATTTGGGCCTTAGGCTTTTGGGCTTAGAATTTTAGAATTAAGTTTGTGGCTTTGCTTAGTTTAGGTGGGCTTGAGCTAGGTAGATTAGGCCTTTAGGTTTTTAGGATCGATTTAATTGTTTCGAATCGTGTGCCCACCTCATAGGGGCATGGTTCGCACAATTAAATCGGTTTAGATTTAGAACTTAAATCAAATTTAGGGTTTTAACCGGTTTAATTCGCTTAAATTTTTTCTTGCCTTATTAGAGTGGATATTAAGCCCATTAAATCGGTTAAGCCATTCTTCATCTTTTTAAGATAAAGTTAATTAAATTTAGCTCGGCAAAACGCAAGATAATTCATAATTTATTAGGACCTCCTAGTTTTTAGGACGTAAAGAATTTAGGGTAATATTAGAATCACTTAATCTAATTAGATCACTAATCGGTCTCCCATAATTCGAGTCTTTTAGGATAGGGCCTTGGGTGGGCTTTTGTGTGTTTACTTTCAAGTTTTTCTATGACATGCATCTTATACTTGTCATTCATGAAAACGGTAATAATTCGGCATGTTAATTAATTAATTTTAAACATACAAAAGAAAGGTATTTATTAACTCCGATATTTGTGTCCAAACAGTCCAAGCTTAATGGATGTCGACCAAATATTTAGGTTAATTATCACCGTCTCTAGGTAAGCAATAATTAAAAATGGAAATATCTTGTCCTCATTCCTTATTTGCTTGCATCATGCATAAGGTGGCGTACGGAATCCGAACCCTAAACTAATACGGCGGCCAGTCTTATGCGATGTCGGTTTAGTCTATGGTCCGGTGTACCGTCATCATTTTTAATTAAATGCCTAATTAATTCTAAAGCCACAATTTGATAAAGCCCGCACTAATTAAGTTAAATTTTCACTTAAGAACATCTAATTAAATTCACTTTAGATTTTAAGTAATTTCTATCGATTAAATGTAACAAGTAATTTGGTACCGATTTCCGGGCGTGATGGGGGTGTTAACCCTTCCCCACACGTAACCAACTCTCGAACTCTTTTTAAAACGAATCTCTGATTTTGTGGTGTCTGGCCTACCTTAGTGGCCGATGGCGACTCCAATTTTCACCGTTTTCCAAAACACGAATTTTTAAAGGAAAACCCCTCTTTTACAAACATTTTTCAAAAAGTGACACACTTTAAAGTTTTTCTAGAAAAAAGGTCGTTATACAAAACCCGTCAGGTATGGGTCAAATGACTATCCCTAATCGTACCATAAAAACAGTGAGCAAACACAACAATATGCGCGAAAATAAAAAATCTAAAACTAAGTAAATTTTAATTAAAAAATAAAAATAAAATAAAATTACCAACGTCGACAATCATCACAAAACAGATGTTGCCATAAAGAATGTTTTCCTTAACATAATTGGATACGAATAAATAATCTCAAAGAAAAATAGATGGGTCACGTCATTTTTATTTTTATTTTATCTTATTGTAGTTGCTGGGGAACCTATCAAATCTTTTTCCACAAATAAATTAGAGAAAGAAATAATAATAAAAATATTCAAGCTTTCTTGAAAGCTAAACATATATATTGTTTTTCAGTTGGATTAGTTAGATTACATAACTATATTTGCTTTTATTAAAAGCAAGATTTGTCCAGCAGTAACTGTCGATGCAAATAGGGATGGTAATTTTACCTAAGTCTGACGGGTCCGCGCCGCCTATTAGGGGAGGATTTTTTTATTAAAAAAATTAAGTTCGGGTCAAATTAAATTTAGTATAAATGAAATTTGGAGTTGGTTTGGAGTTGAATTTGCATAAAAAATATCCGATCCACCTCGACCCAGAAATATTTACAAAACTACCCTATATATATGTGTATGTATGTATTTTATGTTTTCCTTAACCCTTTTATTTCTTTCCCAGATCTGCCGCCTCTCTCACCTCTCTATTTTCACCCTTAGATTTGCTGGTTCTTTTTAATCTCTACTTCCATTTATTTTTTTTCTTTCAAATACAAGTCTCCATTTTAAAGATTTAGGTAAAATCTGTTCTTCTCCCCTTCTCTTCTTGAGTTTTACAGAGATAACCATTTTCTTTTTTATTATTTTATTTTTTAAAAATCTATTATTTCATTCAACACATTTTTCACTTATCATTGGTAACGGAAATTTAATATTTGATTTTTTTTTAATTCATATTCGTTTTTCTTTGTTGCTTGGGTTGTTTCTGGGTTTTATAAACAACAAATCCCAAAAAAGCTCTTCTTATTTTGAATTTAGTGAAGAATTTACTCGATTTGCTTCAAAACACAACATTTCGGTATCATGGTAGTATTCAAATAAAAATTGTTTTCGTTTTTTATTTATTTTCATTTCCATTTAGTTTGCAGATCTGCTCAGATTTAACCAATTTCTTTGTTTGCAAGACTGTTTGGTTGGGAATAAAATTTGAGGTTTAAGACAGTAAATGTGAGATTCAGGGCGGATGGAACACTACAAAATCTTGAGCGGGTCAGAGTCGGGTGTGGCCATTTAATTTTCGGGTTGGGGTAAGGTCGGTCAAAAACCCGCCCCGCCCCGTTACCAAATGCAAATGGGTGGCAGTTTCAACTAATATCCAAATTAAACCATTAAATATTATGGTAAATTACATAAATGGTTCTCCGACTATGACCCAATTATTTGTTGAGTCCCTGACTATGAGAATTACAAATAGGTCTCTCGACTAATCGCGATTAACAAAGCGGCCCAATTTTTTTAAAAAAAATAAACGGCTGATGATGTGGCAGTTAATAAAATCTGTACAATAACAAATTTAACCATTAACCTTTATATTTTATTTTAATTTGGTCTTAAATTTAAAATTTTAAGTCTCAACATTTAAATATTACAACATTTAATCCCGTGAATCTAAAACTTCATCTTCTTCCCTTCTAAAAACAAAAGATATGCATCTCATGTTGTGGGTAGCTCATCGTAGATGGCTAGCGTTAACATCAATGGAGGTTTTAATTCTTAAACGATTTTTCACTGCTCATACAAATGTGGTTGCAAATGGCTACCGTTAACATCAATGTATGTTTGTTTTCTTAGAAGGGAAGAAGATGAAGCTTAGGATTTATGAGACTAAAATGTTGTAATATTTAAATATTGAGAGATGAAAATTTAAATTTAGGACCAAATTAAAAAAACGTAAAAGTTGAGGGTTAAATATGTTATTATATATATTATACATATTTGTAACTTCTCATAGTTAGAGGACTCAAAAAAAAAAATTAGATCATAGTCAAAGGATCATTTATGTAGTTTACCATAAATATTATTTTACAAATCATTTGGGTTATTTTCACAGACAACTCAGTTTTTTAAGCAATAGACATCTCAGTGATATGTACTTTATTAAGATGGAATCCATATTTCAGTAAAATAAAGTCCAGCAAAGGCTTAATGATAAATGTGAAGAATGCTTTTCTTTTATGAAAATTATTATTATTATTATTATTATTATTATTATTATTATTATTATTATTATTATTATTATTATTATTATTTGTTGGGTTTTTCGGTGCTCGATTCCTTCAATCGTTCTTGCTCGCCAAGTGGTGGAGAAGTGGAATTTTGGGTGAAAGAGGAGTGGAAGCTAAAATGATAAAGACAAGATGATTTATAGTGGTTCAACATTCTAACCAAGGTCTACATCCACTACCTTAGCTTCCTACTAAGGATTTCCAATCAATCCACTATTGATTCGTCCCCTTTTCTAGTCTTAGGAGGAAACCCTTACAAACCGATCAAGCTTTCTACCTAAAGCCTTGATCAAACCCTCTTTACAAAGAGATAAAAATAAGCAAACTCAAATTCCTCTAATAGGTATTTGTTTGCACAATTAAGCTCTCACCCAATCCTAAAATACTTGAGCAAATCTAACAATTTTGGCTCACTAGTGTTTGTCTATACAAAGAATTGACACTTAAGCACTAAGACACATTTTGATCATATGTTGTATTACAATTGAAGCATTAACCATTACTTGATGCTTGGAGGTCCCTTTTATACTTCTTTTTGAGTTTGTAGTCGTTACTAGTCGTTGGGGTTGAATTGGAGCCGTTGGAGACTTTATTTCTCATATTAAATGCAGTTCTGGAGCCTTCTGTATTGATACGCGAGGACCCGTATCGGTACGCTCTTCTTCAGAAACTAGCCATTGGACTCTTTCCAGCCTAAGCGTATAGATACGCTTGAGGGTGTATCGGTACGGTATGTCATTTAAAAGATCGTTGGGAAATAGTCGTTGGGGACGTTAAAATAGGGATCAATACGCTTAAGGGGCGTATCGAAATGATCCCTATCCGTATCGATACGGCAACGCCTGTATCGATACGGGTTTTGGCAGAATCAAAACCTGGGCAAAAGTGTATCGATACGGGGTACACAGTATCGGTACAAGCTTGCTGAAAAGTCAAGTTTGGCTAATTTAAATCATTAAAAACTTTGCCAAAAACCTTTTTAAATGCCTCAAACATATTTCCAAGTTGTTTGGACTTAAAGACAAATTTTAAATTCCTTTCAAATTTGTCCAAAACATTTTTCAATTATTATATCAAAACATTAGTTCTACAATCTCCCCTTTTTGATATAATAAAACTAACTTGAAAAATTGTTTGAGATTTCTCCCTCTTTGTGAAATAAATTTGGAATAAGAGAATTAAGATTTGAAATCAATTAAAGCTCCCCCTTATTCTTTTGAAAATTCAAATTTTCAAACCATTTCTCCCCTTTTTGTTATATCAAAAAGAATTTAAATACTTTTAAGCTCAAAATAACAATAGAGGTTTTAAAAAAATTGCAAAATTAAGAATTTTAGTTTTAAAACAGCTCTCCCTTACTCAAAGCATCATCACAATGTTAGTCCAACATATGTCATAATCTAGTTGAAATAAAAAAATATATCAAATTAAACAAATAAAGCAACTAGATTTTTACCACACTTTGTTGAGTGGATCGAAAGATCGATATAAACCAAGAGGGGGGTGAATTGGATTTTTAAAGTTTGTGTGGTGGAAATTTGCAAAATAAAAGGATTGACAAGGGATTTTAGAGTGGTTCAAGTTCCAAATAAACTCTACATCCACTACCTTAGCTTCACTAAGGATTTGCAACAATTCCACTAATTGGTCTTCCCCTTTTCTAGGCTAAGGAGGCAACCCTTACAATTTCGGTTAAATTTTCTACCCAAAATTTAACCCAATCCTCATAACAAGGTAACAAAGAATTTGATGGCTAAATAGAGTATCTCTCAATACAAATTGTAGCCCAATTACAAGCACTCAACCCAATTGAACAAGATAAGAATGAAAATTACAATTGGGGTTTCTAGACAATATGAGATTTTTGCACAATTGCTTTGATTTGATGTATGGATGTTTTCTTGAAGATCAATAGTTGTTGCTGGAGCTTTTGGAGGTCTCTTTTATACCTTCTCATTGAATTCTAGCCGTTTGAGTGGTTGGGAACATAAATGGAGCCGTTGGAACCCTCTCTTACCACCATAAATACACTTCTGCAGCTATGCGTATCGGTACACGGGAAGCTGTATCGATACCTGTCTCAGAAAAGAAAGAGTCGTTGTGTGCAATAAATAAGGGGTATCGATACGCACGTAAGCGTATCGGTACTGGGTATCGAAACGGGGGTTTGCCGTATCGATACCTTTTTCTCAACTTAGCTCACTGTCGATTTCCGTATCGGTACGAGGGTTTGGCGTATCGATACGGGTCAACGACTATTTAAAATTCGGTTACCAACCATCTGACACCAACGGTCAAAATATTTAAACCGACTTATATTTAAAAATTTATTAAGGCCGTATCGATACGAGGGTTTGCCGTATCGGTACGCCATTAAAACTCTTTAGACTTTTACACAGGGACGTATCGATACGAGGGTTTTCCGTATCGATACGTGTTCCTCCAGTAGCCAACTTTGGTAAAAAGGTATCGATACGCTTGGAAGTGTATCGATACACTTGGACGTTTTTCAATTGTTTGGCCTTGGAACACTTAGAAAATATTTTGAGTTTGAGTGTTTTAAATCAGTTTTAAAGAGTTGGTGATTTTAAAACTTATTAAGGGACTTATAAAACAATTTTAAGTTTTTCAAATTTATCCTCAAAGATTTAATTATATCAAAATCAAACATAGGTTTTACAATCTCCCCCTTTTTGATATAACAAAACTAAAACTTAAAATTTTTGACACTTTGAAAAACTTTACAAAGTTAACTCCCCCTTAATATAAGCTTGGTAACCTTTGAGTTAAAATCAAAAATTTTGAAGTGTTGTGAGCTAGTTTCTCTCCCCCTTTTTGTTAGATCAAAAATATTGAGACAATAGATAAGTGCATGATCAAAGGCAAAGGTATAAATAAGAAACATTTATATTATTGATCATAGCATCAAACATAAAAACCCAAACAAAAACATAAAATCAAAGCATAGGTTTAATAATAAACTTAGTCCTAAGAACATAAATCAAAGATGCATAAAATAGAAATATCCTAAGTGATGCATGAGATGCAAGAATAAACGTCTAGGCATCGTCTTCGTCGTCTTCATCATCTTCATCATCAACTCTCATTGGATCATTATCCGTCATGCTATTGCGCCACTCATCATGGAAAACGGAGAGAGAAATATTCAGAGAATTATGACCGCTTTCAAGAGATGTGAGGCGATTCTCCATGCTCATCATCCTTGTATCAAAAGTTGTTTCAAGGGTGGTAAAACGATTTCCCATGTCCGTGCGCAACCCGGTAAATTGCTCATTGAGGAATGTCATGAGAGCATCCATGGAGGGTTGAGGAGCTTGATCTCCTTGAGGTTCTTCCAATACTGCTGCGGCCTCGGGTGGTAGCTCGGAAAGACGTAACCAATTTCCATTAAAATAATGGAACTTACCCCGTGCAAGAGATCGCTCATCAATGGGATCGGTAAGGGGAGTTGGGAAGTCAAAAGAGCAATCAATATCCTTTTTCATAAAGAAATAACTTAGAGCCGTACTGTAGATGAAAGAGGTGATAAGAGAGGTGTGACGATTTTGCACATGATAGACGATTTCACCGAACATAATTTGAGCAAGATTTGGGCGTTTTTGCTCACGGAAGCAACGGATCCAAAAATCATCCACTTGACGGATGGTAGAGTATTTTCCTCTGGAGGGACGAAACCACCAAGACACCATCAAATGGAGGATCCGATCTTGAGCATTTAGGGCGGTCACAGAGCCACTAAGAACATGCCCCAAAGCATTCTCATCATCAAGGCCTTCATCCTCTAACTTAAAAACTTCACAAATAGATTTGACATCAAGGATGAATTTCTTTCCCATGAGATAAGAGCTAATGGCGACAACTTCCCCATTGCAAGAAATACATTTGGCATTAGAGTAGAAAATCAAAACCAAAAGACGATAATAAAAACCGGGAATAGATAGAAACTCCATGAAATTCCAACGACGAAGCAAAGGAAGATATTCAAATTTAAAGCGCTCCGAGTCGAGAAAAGGAATGGATATTACCCTTTCCGCACGAATCTTGTAATTCTCGAATTGACAAAAATATGGGAGACCCATGGGAGTTTCAAAGGATTGTTCATAGATGGTAGTGTAGTTCGGACGTGCAATCGATCCAAGATTGGATGATTCACCGGTTTGAGAAACCCTTTGATCGCTTCCTCGATTCCTTTGGTGCCATGATCTAAAAGAGAAATTTTGCAAAAAGATTTCTTCAATTTTGGTTAAGAACCAAGGTAAAAAAAATTTAAAGAGATTTGAAGAAAAAAGTTTTGGAAGAACAAAGATTTTAAAAAATATATAAAACAAAAATAAAACAAAAACAAAACAAAAAGAAATTGAAAAAGGAAAAAGAAAGAAGAAAGAAGAATTTACCTTGATAGAAACTTGAGAGATTGAAGAAGGAGCTTAAAGCTTTGCTTGATTGAAAAACTCTTTTAGATTTTGAGTTGTGGTGTGAAAATATGAGGGAGGAAGAGCCCTTTTATAGGCAAAAACGGCTAGGGTTTTTAGGTTTTGAAGAGTTTTAATTTTGGTAAAAGTTGAACTCTTTAAATGCCTTATTAAAAGCTGTCTGCGCAATCGAGTATCGATACGCCTGAGGGTGTATCGATACGGGGGTAGAAACGTCATTTCCTTAAAAATGCCTGTTGGAGAATCGTATCAAAACGGATGAGGTCCGTATCGAAACGATTTGAAGCTCGTATCGATACGGGTTTAATCGTATCGATACCCGTTTAAGCAAAATGAATTATGGGAAAATGAATGAAGAACACGTATCGATACGCATAGATCCGTATCGATACCATATGCCCAGAAATGCATATTTAGTTCTAAGAACAACCATAGGCTCGAATTTCACATCTTCTAAGAGTATGCAAATGATGAATGAACAGTTCTAAGCATATTTTATTAGAAGCATACTCCCCCTAACTATAGGCATGTATATTTTCAAGAGTTACAACATATAAACATGCAATTTCACAAAATCAAGCATTTTTAAGCACAAAGAGGTCCTAAAAGGTCAAGATAGGCTAGCTAGACCTAACTCTCTCCTAAGGGACCAAAAACGCTCTTTGTCTAAAGGTTTTGTAAATATGTCCGCTAATTGATTTAAGGTGTCTACATACTCTATAACCACATCTTCCTTAAGGACATGATCTCTAATGAAATGATGCCTTATTTCTATGTGTTTGGTTCTAGAGTGTTGGATGGGATTTTTTGTTAGACATATTGCACTAGTGTTGTCACATTTTAGGGGCATGGTTTCAACTTTAATTCCATAATCTAAGAGTTGTTGCTTCATCCAAAGGACTTGAGCACAACAACTCCCTAAGGATATGTACTCGGCTTCGATGGTAGATAAGGCTACACTATTTTGTTTCTTAGAGAACCAAGATATGAGCATACTACCTAGGAATTGACAAGTTCCCGAAGTACTTTTCCTATCGATTTTGCAACCCCCATAATCTGCATCCGAATAAGCATGAAGGTTGAAGGTAGAGTCTCTAGGGTACCAAAGACCTAAACAAGGAGTGTCTCTAAGATACCTAAAGATTCTCTTAACGGCTATAAGGTGAGACTCTCTAGGACTAGCTTGAAACCTAGCACACAAGCAAACACTACACAAGATATCCGGTCTACTTGCGGTAAGGTAAAGCAATGATCCAATCATAGAACGGTAAAGCTTAGAGTCAACACACTTACCTCCTTCATCTTTGTCAAGCTTTGTATATGAGCTCATAGGTGTGGCTTGAGGCTTTGCATTCTCCAAGCCAAACTTCTTGAGCATATCCTTTATGTATTTTGCTTGGTTGATGAAGGTGCCATCCTTCTTTTGCTTGATTTGGAGTCCCAAAAAGAATGAGAGCTCCCCCATCATGCTCATCTCAAATTCACCTTGCATTAACTTAGCAAACTCTTGACAATGACATTCATTAGTAGAACCAAAAATAATATCATCAACATAAATTTGAACTACTAAGATGTCATTTTTAAACATTTTTATGAAAAGTGTAGTGTACACCTTACCTTTTTCAAATCCTTTTTCAATTAAAAAGTTTGAAAGTCTTTCATACCAAGCTCTAGGAGCTTGTTTTAAACCATAGAGAGCTTTGGTGAGTTTGAAAACATGATTTGGAAATTTTGAGTCTTCAAAACCCGGTGGTTGTTCCACATACACTTCTTCATTTATAAAACCATTTAAAAAATCTCTTTTAACATCCATTTGAAAAAGCTTGAAATTATGATAACATGCATATGCAAGCAACATCCTAATAGCTTCCATTCTAGCTACGGGTGCATAGGTTTCATCAAAATCTATTCCCTCTTCTTGAGTGTAACCTTGTGCTACTAGTCTAGCTTTATTTCTTAAAATGTTACCACTCTCATCTAGCTTGTTCCTAAAGACCCATTTAGTTCCTATGGTAGATTGATTACTAGGCCTATCAACTAATGTCCAAACATTACTTCTCTCAAATTGATTTAACTCTTCTTGCATAGCCATAATCCAAAAGTCATCTTTTAATGCTTCTTTAATATTCTTAGGCTCTATGCATGAGATAAATGCAACATGATTCATTAATCTAAGAGAAGATCGAGTGGTTACCCCCTTGGATGGATCACCCAAGATTTCACCATCTTTGACATAGTTCAACTCCCTTGGGCAGCTCACTTCCTTTTCCTCAAGAGCCAAGTCCTTCAAGGCTTCAAGAGGTGGATCTTGTGTGTCCTCTTCTTTTGTTGGAATCTCATCCTCCTTTGAAGCTTGTCCTCCATCAAAGGCATTTATGATTCCTACATCATCATCATCACAAGAATCCTTCCTAGGAAGGAGGTTATCATCGAATACAACATGAATATATTCTTCTACTACTAAAGTTCTTTTGTTAAATACTCGATAGGCTTTAGAGGTTAAAGAGTAACCTATGAAAATAGCTTCATCACTTTTTTCATCAAATTTACCTAGGTTGTATTTTCCATTATTTAAAACAAAACACTTGCAACCAAAAGGGTGAAAATAGCTAATGTTAGGCTTTTTAGATTTTAAAATTTCATAAGGTGTTTTCTTTAAAATTGGCCTAATCATCACTCGATTTACAATATAGCAAGCGGTGTTTGTGGCTTCCGCCCAAAAATATTTAGGTAAATTGTTTTCACAAAGCATAGTTCTAGCCATTTCTTGCAAAGTTCTATTTTTCCTCTCAACTACCCCATTTTGTTGAGGAGTTCGAGGAGCCGAAAAATTATGGCTAATACCATTTTCATTTAAAAAATCTTCAAACCCTAAATTTTGAAACTCGGTTCCATGATCACTTCTAATATGTGAAATTTTAAGTTCAAGATCATTTTGGGTTAGTTTTGAAAATGTGATGAATTTTTCCAAAGCCTCATCTTTAGTACTTAAAAATAGAACCCAAGTAAATCTAGAAAAATCATCAACAAGTACAAAAGCATAAGACTTACCACCCAAGCTCATAGTCCTAATTGGCCCAAACAAATCCATATGGATAAGTTGTAAACATCTACTAGTAGAAACATCATTAATGGATTTAAAGGAAGACCTATGTTGTTTACCCTTTGAGCATGCATCACAAATTCTATCATTTGAAAATTTTATCTTGGGTAAACCTCTAACTAGGTTAAGGGAGACTAGTTTTTCTAAAACACTTATGCTAGCATGTCCTAGTTTCCTATGCCACAACCATGCATCTTTTTCATTTTGTGCAACTAAGCATGCATGAGATGTATGAATGTCATCTAGATGCACCATATATATGTTCCCTATGCGATGACCTATGAGCATAATATTATTAGATTTAATGTCTACAATTTTGCATCCATTTTTATCAAATAAAACATTAAATCCTTTATCACACAATTGACTTATGCTCAATAAGTTGTGTTTAAGACCATCGACATACAAGACATTTTCAATGAGAATAGTAGAGTGATTACCTATGGAGCCAATACCTTTAATGTGGCCTTTGGAGTTGTCACCAAATGTCACTACTCCTCCACTTTTTGGCTTTAGATCCATGAATCTACTCTTGTCTCCGGTCATATGCCTTGAGCATCCACTATCAAGGTACCATGAGTTTTGACTTTGTGCTTTAGCCTTGTAGCAATGCTCCCCCTACAAACAAAGATATTAAACTTTTGTTTTTGGTACCCAAATCATTTTGGGTCCATGAGTGTTAGCTCCCAAAACCTTGGTTCCCTTAGGAATCAAAGATGACATAGCAATAATATTGTTAGATTTTACAAGTTCCTTAGGAACCCATACACTTCTAATTCTTTTAGCTCTACTATGTCTAGGAAGGCTACCTTGTTTGTAGTAGTTAGTCTTTTTCTTAGGTTGGTGTGTTCTTGAGGATTCACCTATTTCATGCTTGACACTACCAACATTTTTCAAAGACTTTTTGAGCTCATTTAGCTCTTCCAACACCTTTTGGTGTTCACTATTACATTGAGACAAAAGATTATTAAGGTCAACATTTTCATCTTGAAAGAATTTTAGTTCATCTTTTAACCCTAATATCTTTTTCTCAAATTTTGAATTAGCTTGAGTGAGTGAGTCATTTTTCTCATTTAGTTCCAAAATAATCTTTTTGTTCCTAATGACCAACTCTTTATATTTTTCAACTAATTCATCATAGACCTCTTGTAACTCATCATATGCATCATTCAATTCATCATATGTAAAATCTAAAGTAGATGAGTTAGAGGTTACCATGGAGGAATCTTCCTCAAGTGCCATGAGGCAAAGGTTAGCCACTTCTTGTTCGTCATCCTCCGATGACTCCTCATCACTCCAAGTAGCAAGCTTGGCTTTGAGCTTCTTCCTCTTCTCAAAGCCCTTCTTCTTGAGTAGAGGGCACTCCGAACGTATGTGGCCGGGTTGTTTGCACTCAAAGCAAATGATTGGATCCTTTGCTTCTTCTTTGTTCTTGCTTTTGAAGTCAATTTTTCTTTGGATTTTTCTTCCCCGGTTGGACCTCATAAAACGTGAGAATCGTTTGGCTATCATAGCCAATTCTTCTAGTTCATCCTCCTCACTAGAAGAGCTCTCTTGATGTAGTGAAGCTTTGAGAGCTATTCCCATCTTCTTCTTCTTCTCAACCTCAAGCTTTTCTACTCTTTTCTCTTCTTTCTTCTTCTCTTCTTCCCTTTCTTGCTTCATAATCTCATGAGTAAAGAGAGAACCCACAAGCTCATCAAGCTTTAAAGTCTTTAAATTCTTAGCTTCAATGATGGCAGTTCTCTTCCCATCCCAAGATTCGGGAAGTGAATAGAGTAGCTTCCGGAAAAGCTTGTCTTCCGGTATGATTTCTCCAAAACCCTTGAGCCCGTTGACAATAGTGGAGAACCGATCAAACATCTTGGACACCGTCTCATCGGGCTCCATCTTGAAATTTTCATAACTAAGATTGAGAATTCCAATCTTAGTTTCTTTAACATCGTTGGTGCCCTCATAAGTAGTCTCAAGAGTGTCCCACACTTCTTTGGCACTCTCGATGCATGAAACCTTTGAATAGATGTCCGGACCGAAGGAACAAAAGAGCATGTGGAGAGCTTTGTCATTGACTTGAACCTTTTTCCTTTCTTCTTCACTCATCTCCATCTTTTTCTTTAAGACCATCTTGCCTTCACCATCTTGCTTCAATGGAATATAAGGGTCATCTTCAATGACATCCCACACTAGGTAGTCATTTGACTTGATGAAGAGACGCATTCTATTCTTCCAAAAAGAATAGTTATCACCATTAAAGAATGGAGGCTTTGTAGTGGATTGAGACTCATACATGCCCGAACCGGAGGTTGAAGCCATCTCTTGATATATGATGATAACACTCTTCCAAGGAACTCCTCTTGTGGTTGTTAATCCTCAAAGAGATAGGCTCTGATACCAATTGTTGAGTGGATCGAAAAATCGATATAAACCAAGAGGGGGTGAATTGGATTTTTAAAGTTTGTGTGGTGGAAATTTGCAAAATAAAAGGATTGACAAGGGATTTTAGAGTGGTTCAAGTTCCAAATGAACTCTACATCCACTACCTTAGCTTCACTAAGGATTTGCAACAATTCCACTAATTGTTCTTCCCCTTTTCTAGGCTAAGGAGGCAACCCTTACAATTTCGGTTAAATTTTCTACCCAAAATTTAACCCAATCCTCACAACAAGGTAACAAAGATTTTGATGGCTAAATAGAGTATCTCTCAATACAAATTGTAGCCCAATTACAAGCACTCAACCCAATTGAACAAGATAAGAATGAAAATTACAATTGGGGTTTCTAGGCAATATGGGATTTTTGCACAATTGCTTGGATTTGATGTATGGATGTTTTCTTGAAGATCAATAGTTGTTGCTGGAGCTTTTGGAGGTCTCTTTTATACCTTCTCATTGAATTCTAGCCGTTTGAGTGGTTGGGAACATAAATGGAGCCGTTGGAACCCTCTCTTACCACCATAAATGCACTTCTGCAGCTATGCGTATCGGTACACGGGAAGCCGTATCGATACTTGTCTCAAAAAAGAAAGAGCCGTTGTGTACAATAAATAAGGAGTATCGATACGCGCGTAAGCGTATCGGTACTGGGTATCGAAACGGGGGTTTGCCGTATCGATACCTTTTTCTCAACTTAGCTCACTGTCGATTTCCGTATCGGTACGAGGGTTTGGTGTATCGATACGGGTCAACGACCATTTAAAATTAGGTTACCAACCAACTGACACCAACGGTCAAAATATTTAAACCGACTTATATTTAAAAATTTATTAAGGCCGTATCGATACGAGGGTTTGCCGTATCGGTACGCCATTCAAACTCTTTAGACTTTTATACAGGGGCGTATCGATACGAGGGTTTGCCGTATCGATACGTGTTCCTCCAGTAGCCAACTTTGGTAAAAAGGTATCGATACGCTTGGAAGTGTATCGGTACACTTGGACGTTTTTCAATTGTTTGGCCTTGGAACACTTAGAAAATATTTTGAGTTTGAGTTTTTTAAATCAGTTTTAAAGAGTTGGTGATTTTAAAACTTATTAAGGGACTTATAAAACAATTTTAAGTTTTTCAAATTTATCCTTAAAGATTTAATTATATCAAAATCAAACATAGGTTTTACACACTTGAACACAAGGGAGGATGTGAAGTCTTCATTCTTCAAGTGTCTTTCTTTATGTGCATGGAGCTCCCCCTCAATGTTTGACTTGTTGATCACTCTCCATCACACCTATCATAAGACAATCAAGTAATTTTTAGTATCCAAATTGTTTTGGATCCATAGACGTTAGTAGCACAAAATTTTTGTCCCCTTAGGAATCCATTTTTCAATTTCATCCTTTTTAGTTGAAGTACTTAGTCCTTTTGGGACCCAAATACTTCTAAAACATTTACCATTTACAATTTTAGGGGCATTAGATTGTCTTACATAAAAATTTGATTTTCCAACACTATTTTTCTTTTCAAGTTCTTTAGAAATCAAAATTTTCTCTTCTTGAACTTTAAGAAGCAAATTTTGTAAATCAAAACATTTTTGTTCAAACTCATTGAGTTTTGCTTCAAGTTCAAGTTTGGTTTTAGAAATCAAGTCATTTTGAATTTTTAAATTTGAAATTACTTTCTTGTTTTTCAAAATGTGATTTTTAAATTCTAAAACCAAATCGTCATAGGCATCTTGTAATTCATCAAAAGAATATGAACATGAAGTAGATGAATTAGAAGCTACCATTGAATCTTCTTCGATGGCCATAAGGCAAAGGTTGGCTTGTTCATCGTCGGTGGAGTCTTCATCACTCCAAGTAGCCACATATGCCTTCTTCTTATGGCTTGAAGTGCTTGCCCTCTTCTTTTTCATGGATTCTCGTTCAAGCTCTTTCAAGGCTTTCTTCATGTAAGGGTCACACTTCTTGAAGAGATGAATTATCTCTTCTTTATCATCCTCCTCTTCACTTGAATCTACATGATGGCATGTGGAGGATTTGAGAGCAATGGCATTTGTGTTGATGTCAAGCCCTTTGAGCTTCTTCTCCCCCATAGCTCTAATCTCTTCCTTCTTCTTCTCCTCTTTTTTGTTTTTCTTCATAATTTGGTGAGTGAGAAGTGACCTCATGAGTTCATCAAGCTTCAAGGTCTTGAGATTATTGGCTTCGATGATGGCGGTCCTTTTTTAGTCCCATGACTCTAGAAGGGAGTAGATGAGCTTTTGGACAAGTTTCTCTTCCGGGATGGCTTCTCCATAACCTTTAAGTCCATTGGTGATGGTGGAGAACCTATCGAACATCTTCTCAATGTCCTCTTCTGGATTCATCTTGAAGTTTTCATACGCTAGGTTGAGGAGCCCGATCTTGGTCTCCTTTACTTCGTTTGTCCCCTCGTATGTAACTTCGAGCTTGTCCCAAACTTCCTTGGCACTCTCACAAGAAGACATCTTCTCATAGATGTTGGGGCCAAATGCACAAAAAAGAATGTGCAAGGCTTTGCAATTAAGCTTCATCTTCTTGCGGTCTTCGGCACTCCAATCCGTCTTGCTTTGTTGAGGCACGAACGGACCATCTTCTACTATGTCCCAAAGCTTGTAGTCCTTTGACTTTATGAAGAACTTCATCCTTGTCTTCCAATGGGCATAGTGCGTTCCGTCGAAGAAGGGCGGTTTGTCGATGGATTGCGCCATTGAGTCGGTTGTTTGAAATGTTGATCGAGCTTGCCGGATCTTCTCAATAGGATGTTAATTTTCTTCAATTGAGCCAAGCTCTGATACCAATTGTTGGGTTTTTCGGTGCTCGATTCCTTCAACCGTTCTTGCTCGCCAAGTGGTGGAGAAGTGAAATTTAGGTAAAAGAGGAGTGGAAGCTAAAATGATAAAATAATGTTAATGTTATTCTCTTAACCGAACAAAAAATCATCTGCCCCTTTTTGGTGCCCCTGTCTATGCCCAGTATTAAAAAAAATAAACTCTACACTCTAATCCTAATTTCTAAATCGCAACCCCTAAATCCTAATCCCTAATCGAAAATTTTATCAATCTAAAGTGATTATGAAACACAAAATTATTCATATAAATTTAATTAATCAAGTAAAGGGGTTAGTTTTAAGGGTTTGAGATTTATGGTTTGGGGTTTAGAATTTTGGGTTTGAGATTTAAAAATTAAAGTTAGAGTGTAGAGTTAGAAATTTAACTAATCTACAGTTTAAATTTGTAGCATTGGGGCATAGATAGAGGCATCAAAAAGCGACATATCACATTAACCCTATTTTAGGATTCTTTTCGCCTTACCTTCTTTTAAGAGAAAGAACACCAAAATCGTCCAAACTTTTTTGACGAAGGTTTTTGAAATTTTTAATATTTGAAAAAAAAATTAATTTTTAAACAATTTATAATTTGTTAGCTTATGATATTTTAATTTTATAATGATTACTTATTTTTAGATATTTTTAATAATTTTTTATTTTAGTCATATTTTAATAAAATAATTTTTAAATATTTTATTAATTTTTTTCATTTTAATATTTTCTTAAACTCTTTTTTTCATAAAAAATAATTTTTCCCTTGTACTCAATCAGAAATTTAATTTTGCCCTCAAACTCAGTCAGAAAATCATTTTTGCCCCTATGCCACGTCAACACCGAAACAATTAACGTCGGCTTCCGTCAGTCAAAGGGCAAACGATGATGCAATTTAATTATTTTAAGGGACAAATTAATGTGAAAATACCATAGGGACAAAATCGATAAATTAGGACTACTACAAAGGCAAAAGTAGCCCTTAAACTTTTTGTATATTAATAATTAAATTATAAATGTATATATATATATATATATATTTACATTTTAAAATGTCAATTACAACGAATACTTTTTTAAAAAAGAAATATATTGAAACATCAAGTTCAATTAAACAATCAAATACATGTACAATATTGTACAGATATTTGCCCCCTCCCGAAACATTTGATATTGGCTCCGTCATTGTTAATATAGTTGAGGTCTTGAGTTGTCGAGTCTCATCAAGCATAAATCACGTGTAAATTTTTAATATGTTATAATTCTAGCTTGAGTTAATTTATTTGTTGAGTTAGATATAGAATTAATAAATTATTCTTGTTTAATTGTTGATTAATTATATACAATTAGTTATTGATTTTTATTGTAATGGTTGTTTTCGTTGAGAATTACATTTTTTTATGAAAAATGAGCTATATTAACTTAATAAATCAAAGTTGGCCTAAAATATTACAACTATCATGAAGAATTGATAAGATCTCGTTCAGAGGCTCAAGAAATACTAGACTATCCACGATTTCAAATTTTTTGATCTTAAACAATCTATCAACTATCTTGTTAACTTCACGGTAAACATATCGTGTAACAATACATTCTTTGTGCCAAATATATGATAAAAAAATATAGTAGAAGAACCTCAATGCTGTCCCTTTTTAAATATATATTTATACATTATAAAATATTTCTTATAATTTTTTTAATTAATTCTTTTTAAAAAATATTCTCCTATTTGAATTTAAACCTAACCGGACTAAACCTCGATTGGACATTATCTCGTTGCCGAAACATTTTTATACCGAAAAGATAAAAGAAACATTAATATATAATATAGTGGTTCATGAGGAACATATGAATCTTGTCTTTTAATAAATAAAGTATTAGCACTAATTTGAGTATGATTTGGGAAAACCCCAATTATTCACCGTCCATGGTATATATATTCTAAGCATAAAGTAATTGCATTAACACCCAAATTAATACGATAAACAATAATTAAATAAAAAAGGAGGGCAAATTGAGAACGAGTATTACCATTAATCATCCCCTTTATTACATTTGATTCCTTTGGATTTATATGCAGTTAAAAGTGAAGTATTTACTAATTGAGTTGGTACAAGTAATAAGTAATTTGATATTATTTAAACGAATTTTGAGTTCTAAGGTTTGCGTATGCAAAAAATCTCGTTGGAAGATTCACCCACTAAAATTAGGTGTACGAGTTAGTCGATCCAAATTAGTCACAGTAAAACCCTGAAAAACCGAAAAGACAACGAAAAAAATGAATACAGTAATTCATATATTACTATTAATTATATGTTTTTAAACATGTGATGGTTACACAAATGTAATATAGCCTTAATGAAATGAAGATGAGCATTTTTCTATTAGAATTAAGTTAAGAACATTACAATTTCGACACAAGTTGAGAGAGAGGGGGGGAGTGGGGTCCATTTTTGTTTTGCTTGCTCCAAGTAATAGAAAACAAATAACAATATGCAATGAATAAAAATTCTAGGCATCATTGTCATGATTAGTAATTGCATACATTGGATTCCACAATTTATAGGATTTTGTCTGTACCATTTAAGCTATTTGGATTATAGTTAGGCGAGTATTGTTGTGGACCAACGCTAATGATAGATTTAGTTAGTATGCTCACCGAGGTTCTTATGATTCGGACTGATGAGTGGATTTAGGTGTCACATTATTAGAGTATGAATAAAAAATGAGGCTGCTACTTATTTTGAACAATTTTTTGTTTGGGATGATGCCGCCTCTGATAGCTTTATTATTTCTCACTTTTTTTCATCGGTATTGGGAACTTGTTGGCCCTTCCATTTGGATGGAAATCATCTACCCTAAAGTATGCCCCATTTGTGCCCCACTTTAAAATAATAAGTTTAGGGTTTAGAGTTTGGGGTTTAAGATTGGGGCTTAGGGTTAGGGTGTAGGGAATTAGGGGTAGGGTGTATTTTTTTAGAGTTTAGGGTTTGAGGTTTAGGATATGAAAATTAGGGTTATGAGGCAAGATTTAATTTTTAAGTATTTTTAGGCAGGGGCATAGAAGGAGGCATGGTTAGGGGGCAGGAGATTTTTACCCCTTCCATTTATTTGATGATTCAAGATTTATTTAATGGTGGTACTTTGGACTCCACATTCAATAGAACCTCACTTGCACTCATTTCTAAGGTCCCGAATCCAGAGACCTTTGTTGATTTTCGCCTCATCAGCTTGTGCTCGATAATCTATAGGCTCATAATCAAAGTGTCTGTGCAGCGTCTCCAGAGCACCATGCCATCTCTCATTGGACCAGCTCAGACTAGCTTCATCAAGGGTAGAAGTATTTTTGAGAATGTGATTATTAATCAAGAAACCATTCATTTGATGCACTCGAAAAAGGATAACACAGGTTGGATGGTGATTAAAGTTACCTCTAAAAGGCTTTTGATTGTCTCCACTAGTCTTTTATAGCTAACACCCTTGTGGATATTGGCCTCCCGCTCAATCTAATCCGTATTATATATCACTGCATCTCCACTTCCTCCATGCATGTACAGTGGAATGGAGAACTAAGTCGAAGTTTTCAATCGAAACGGGGCATCCAGCATGGGGATCCTCTCTCCCCCTACCTTTTTAATTTAACTATGGAGCGTTTAGGGCATTGTATCGTCAATTCTGTGAATACACGGGTCTTGGTTGCCTTTTCGACTTTCGATAAATGTTTCACCCATCTCACACCTCTTCTTTGCGAATGACTTAATCATATACACCAAGGCTGACAACTCGCATGCCATGAATATTGATTCCATCTTAGACATGTTTGGACAATATTCTGGCCATAGAATGAACCGATAGATGACAATGTTATTTTTTTTCCGCTAATATTCCCCAAGCTACACAAGAGGCGATTGGTAGCTGCCTTGGTTTTCAGGTTGTAACTAATCTAGGCAAGTATTTGGGCACTCCAGTTTGACATATTGGTGCCACTCAAGAACATTTTCGCTTTCTAGTAGACAAGATTCGACAGAAACTTGAGGGCTGGTCAGCTCACACCCTTTCCTTTATGGGGCGCGTCACCCTTGCAAAATTGGTATTGCTCAGTATTCCATCCTATATTATGCAAACCAGCATGCTTCCTTCGTCGATCTGTGATGAAATTAAAAAAAAAATTGTTCGCCGATTCGTTTGGGATCAAATGCTAGCTCTTCACATGTTTCCTTAGTAAATTGGAAGTCCCTCTGTCAACCAAAAGATCGTGGTGGACTTGGATTTCACAATCTTAAGAGTAATAATACTAAATTTTTCATGAAGATTTGTGATACTCTAGTTCATTGCCCAAATGCCTATTGGGTTCTATTACTATGAGAAAGGTATAACTTGGAAGATCTTTGCCTGATTACCATCTCAAGATCCAATTACTCTACCTTTTGGAGATCTTTAGCCAATGTATGGTCTCCTTATCGTGAAAATATAGTATTGTCCGTCTGTAATGGAGCTCGGGTCAAATTCTAGACGGACAATTGGATTCAGGATCTTGGTCCCCTACTTTCTTGGAAATCTGTTGTTGTTGTTATTGATCTCGATTTACGCATTCAACGGCTAGCTTTGCCGAATGGTTCTTAGAACTGGGATGTTCTTTCCCTTCTTCTCCAATCGTAGCTTCTTGCTCACTTTCATGCAATCTACTCGCCTCAGCCTAATCTTGGTAACGACACTTGCTATTGGTTTGATCTTTCTACGCAGGCCTTCTCGATTCGGAGTGCATATTTCCATTTAAACATGCCTGAATGGAATGCTTCTCATTCACATTGGAATCTAATTTGGGAGTTGTTTTTCCCTGAACGAGTCTGTGGATTTCTTTGGCTCTCGTATCAGGATAAGCTCTTAACGAACTTTATTCGATATTCGCAACATTTATTGTTAGATTCTTGGTGCCCGTTTCGAAACACTTGTCTGCATATTAGTTCTAAAACACTTTGTAAGCACCTTCAAGCTTGCTAAACTCGACTGAACAACACACATACAACAAAGGATCAACATAACATGCATTTCGCAGGCAAAGGACCTTAACAACATCAAACAAGATCATATCCAAACTATGATTAAACAAGAACAAAACATATGATGATCCACATTTGCGTAAAAGGTCAAACCACAAGATAAGCATTAAAACAACGAAACCATACTTTACACAACATCATAGGATCATAAATAACTTGTCTCAAACCATACATCCTCAAAACATCAAGCCTCCAAACATAAAACATAGCATCCCCATTGCTAGTAGTATTATTACAAACTTAAAACTCATACTAGAGCCAAAGTGGAAAAAGGCCACGCTCCCCTTGCTTGCTTGCTGCCTGGAACTCTAATGATCTGCATTGTTGGAAAAGAGAGCGTAAGCATATAAGCTTAGAGAGCGGAGCTCAAAACCAAACAACAACAATGCAGTTTTAAAACCAATTAGAGTTTAGAAAACCAAAACCTTTACCAAACCGAAAAGTGCATACAACATCTTACAACAATGTAATAACCAACAAGATCATCTTACCATTCAGTCATTCTTACAAAACCACAACTTACTCTTACAAGGCCTTACCAAACCTTGTTCCATCTTACCATAATATAACAAAGTCTTACAAAGGAGAAGAGTAGCATATTGGCATAATTAACAACAATACTCGGATATACGAATTTCTTACAATCTTACAAGTCTTACAGGACGTCGATGAGAGTAAACTCAATCACCGCGCCCAAGCTAATCTTACACGTACGAATTTGTCTGACACGACCGAATTTTCTTACACGTACAAATTTTGTCTTACACGCATGCGAGTTTTGTCTTACATGTGCACATTAATCCTAGTTGATCGATCAACTATATCCGGTAAAGATTTTAACTTATGCCAATATTCTAACAAGGGTCAAACTTACCAAATGTACATGGCTATCAAGCCCATCTTACAACATCTTACTCTTACCAACATTCCCATACCAAGCATGCCTTTACCAACACATATATCTTACAATCTTACGACAACAACATAAGCATGCTCACAATATAACATAGGCAATAAAGGTAGGAAAAACAATAGGCAAAACAATCACGAGTCTTACCGAAATTTTATAGCATCTCACACAATATAAAAAACATGGTTAAAACATTTCCAAACGCTTTAAAAAATTTCCACTCACCGATAAACTCGTTCCAAAAAGCCGAAACCCACAAATAGCTAACGATCACCCGGATTTGCTCTCAAACTATAGAATCCCTTGTTTTTAAATAAGTTCAAACAGGGTATTAACACCCAAATAAGCTTCCAAACTTGCAACAACACTGAAATCCAACAATTACTCTCAAATACCCAACAATCCAATATTGAAAATCATCAAAATCACTTCCAAAACGTCCAAAACACAAACCCAACCATTACCCATCATTTCAACCATCGAAAACTCATCAATTAACAACAAATTCAGAAACTTAAACATGCCAAAATCATTGCTGCCATTAAAAATCCGAAATCAAGCTTAACCTCAAGATTTTTCATACCAAACTCCACTCAAACTTCAAGTTTCAGTTTCCTTATGATCCTTCCTTCATATAAACATCATTTAAACACCAAAACACCATTTAGAAACATTCTAAAACCCAGCCTAAGCCATTTGAACGAAAATCTTCCAAAAACCCATTTTATTTCAAACTTTGAACTTTTAAATAAAAAGATGTAACCATTTGATTTTGATAGAAGACTAATAAAAACAAGTTTAATTAAAGAAAGGCAAGATGAAATCAAGTTTACCTCCCAAAACCTTGATGGGTAATCCCTTGGATTGAAAATGCTTCAATGGTGGCTTGGTTTTAAGAAACTAACGTGAAAAATGAGAGTGAGGCTAATTCAAAAGCCTTTCTTTTTGTTATAAAACTCTTTTAAAATAGGTTTGGGTTTAATTAAAAACTAGAATCACATTTTTGGATAATTTTACAAAATGGCCACCAACTTTTGAAAACTTGCGATTTGGTCACTAGACCGAAATCTCCACCCTTTCTAGAATTGATTTTCCAAAATTGTTTTCGCAAAACTCTTATACATAATAAATAGTAATTTTAGAAATTAATCCAAACTTTTTAGGAATATCCGAAGAGGATTTCCCTGGTCTAACCCCAAAAATCAACTAGTTCATCGAATATCAAATTCCACATCCGCAACATCTAGCCCCAAAATTGGGGTGTTACAACTCTCCCTCACTTAAGAAATTTTGTCCCTAAAATTTACATGACGAGAAAAGATGCGGAAACTGTTTCTTCATGTCATGCATTCTCTCCCAAGTGGCTTCCTCAACACCACGATGTAACCACTTTACCTTAACGAGATCAATAGCTCTACCACGCAACACCTTGATGTCAAATGCTATGATCTCAACTGGTTCTTCATCGTAGGACAAATCCGGATTCAAATTAATCTCTTTTTACAGGAATAACGTGCGACGGATCTGACTGATACTTTCGAAGCATAGAAACATGGAACACATCATGAATCTTCTCAAGTTCAAAAGGCAACCTCAATCTATAAGCAATCGGTCCAATCCTCTCAACTATCTCATACGGACCGATAAAACTCGGACTTAATTTCCCTTTTTACCAAACCTCATCACTTTCTTCCATGGCGAAACTTTCAAGAATACCCTATCTCCCACCGCATACTCAACCTCTTTTCTCTTTAAGTCAGCATAAGATTTCTGTCTATCCGCGGCTACCTTCAAACAATCACAAATCAATTTCACTTTCTCGGTAGTACCCTTCAAAATATCTGGCATCGCTACCAACTTCTGACCGGCTTCAACCCAACATACAGGTGTTCTACATCTCCTACCATACAAAGCCTCGTAAGGATCCATTTGAATGCTCGACTGATAACTGTTATTGTACGCAAACTCCACTAATGGTAGATGTTTCTCCCATGAGCCCTGAAAGTCAATGATACAACATCTCAACATGTCTTCCAAAATCTTAATCACTCGTTCTGACTGACCATCCGACTGGGGATGATAAGATGTGTTGAAAATCAAACGAGAACCCAAAGCATTATGCAAACAATCCCAAAATCTAGTTGTAAACCATGGATCTCTATCAGACACAATCGAATTTGGAACACCATGCAACCTCACAATCTCACGAATATATAACTCGACCAATTTATATAAAGAGTATGTAGTATGCACAGGCAAGAAATGAGCGCATTTTGTAAATTGACGAACTATCACCCAGACTGAATTCTTCTTAGAAGGTGATAAGGGCAAACCTGATACAAAGTCCATGGTTATTCTTTCCCACTTCCATTCAGGAATCCTCAACAGTTGCAACAAACCTGATGGAAGCTGATGTTCCGCTTTCACTCTCTGACAAACCATGCACTTACTTACAAATTCGGCCATGTCCTTCTTCAAACCAATCCAGAAGTACTTATTCTTCAAATCACGATACATCTTTGTACTACCCGGATGCATAGTAAACGGACTACAATGTGCTTTATTCAAAATGGTGCGTCTCAACTCACTATCTTCTGGGACAACTACCTTGCTCTTGAAACACAAAATACCATCGTCACTGAAACGAAAATCAGTCAGTTTACCTTCCGCAATGTCTTTTTGTACATGAGCAGCCAAAGATCTATCTCGCAACTGTTTCTCACGAATCAACTGAATTAAAGAAGGCTTCACGTGCAATTCAGTCACTAAGCCACCTTCCTGTAACACACTTAATCTAGCAAACATAGCTCGCAATTCAACTTCCACTTTTCTGCTCAAGGCATCGGCTACTACATTTGCTTTACCCGGATGGTACTCAATGGTAAGATTATAGTCTTTAAGTAATTCTACCCACCTTCGTTGTCTCAAATTCAATTCTTTCAGTGTCATAAAATACTTCAAGCTCTTGTGATCTGTGTAAACTATGCACTTCTCACCATACAAATAATGTCGCCAAATTTTCAATGCAAACACAACTGCGACCAACTCTAAGTCATGTGTAGGGTAGTTCTTCTCATGCACCTTTAGTTTCCTAGAAGCATAAGCAACAACTCTTCTTTCTTGCATCAGGACACAACCTAAGCCAACATACGAAGCATCACTGTAGATTACAAACTCTTTACCTAACACTGGATGAACTAAAACTAGAGCATTAGTCAAAGCTTCCTTCAATTTCTCAAAGGCTTGTTGTCTTGCGTCTGTCCATTCAAATCTAACACACTTTTGCAACAATTTTGTCAATGGGGCAGCCATCTTAGAGAAACCATCTACAAATCTCTTATAGTAACCAGCTAAACCTAGAAAACTTCGAATTTCAGTTACGTACTTCAGTTGCTTCAATTCCACAATAGATTCTATTTTCTTAGGATAAACTCTAATCCCTTCGACTGACACAACATGGCCAAGAAATACAACTTCCCTAATCCAAAATTCACATTTGCTCAACTTGTCATAAAGTTGATTACTTAGCAATATCTGTAGCACTAACCGCAAATGCTCATCGTGTTCTTCCTCAGACCGTGAATACACAAGAATGTCATCAATAAACACCACTACAAATCGATCCAAGTACTCATGAAACACCCTATTTGTCATATCCATGAAAGCTGCTGGTGCATTAGTTAACCCAAATGGCATTACCAGAAATTCATAATGTTCATACCTAGTCCTGAAAGCAATCTTCGGCACATCAACGTCTTTCACCTTCAACTGATAATACCCTGATCTCAAATCAATCTTCAAAAATACTGATGTCTCTCTCAACTGATCAAATAAATCACCAATACGCAGAAAAGGGTACTTGTTTTTTACTGTTAGCTGATTCAGTTTCCTATAGTCGATGCACATCCTCATACTACCATATTTTTTGTTTCCAAACAATAATGGAGCACCCCATGGCGAAATACTAGGCCTAATGAAACCACGGTCTAACAACTCCTGAAGCTGATTCTTCAACTCTTTCAATTCTTTTGGGGTCATACGATACGGAGCAATCGACACAAGAGCAAAGTAAGAGATAGTCTCAATAGAAAACTCTACCTCTCTATCAGGAGGCAAACCAGGAAATTCTTCCAGAAATAACTCTGGAAAATCACAAAATGTCCTAATGTCATTTGGTCTGACCTCACTCATGTTAGGGTTCATCACATAGGGAAAATATGCTTGACAACCAAAGTTCATCAACCTTTGAGCCTCTAGAGCTGAAACGACATTCGACAAGAACTCAATGTTCTCGTCTACTACAACTACCTCATAGTCTTCCGCAAGCTTCAATGTAATCCTTTTTGTCTCAAAGTCCACCCTAGCTCTATGCTCAACAAGCCAATCCATACCAGAATAACATCAAAACCATAAAACGATAGCTCCATCATATCAACCGGAAATACATGAGCTTGAATCATCAACGGATACCTCCTATACATCCGTCTAACTACAACAGTCTCACCAAAAGAGCTAGTCACATACATCTCTACATCTAATATCTCAACAGGGATGTCCAACAATTTCGCATGCTCACTCAGAATATATGAATGTGTAGAACCAGAATCAACCAAGGAAAGCAATGACATAGACTGTAACATGAAATTACCTACAATAACATTTGTGTCGTTCCTGGCCTCTCTCTGTGCATACACTCTAGCTGGTCCACCGCCCTCTGGCTGAACTGCAACAACATGAGCCACGTTCCTCGGAGCCTCAATCCTCGGTTGGAAGTTACCTCGACCGCGCCCACAGCCTCTCTGATGATCAACTGATCTAACCGGATGAGGACAGTTACACCTCAAATGATCGCGAGATCCACAATTCCAGCATGTACCAGGCACACCCCAACACTCACACGCATGATGTCTCCCGCATCTAGCACACTCTGGAGTACGAGCAACAAATACTTGGCCCTGATGGCCACGACCTGGGTTACCACCCCCATGCCTATGATCATAATGATACCTATTATCCTTGTGCCTCTTGGCATCACCTCTGTCCCACTAGTTGTGCCTCTTCCTTGAGTTAGAACCACTAGCACGAGAAGAAAAACCCAAGTTTTGCTCGATGTCTTTGACCCGGCTGACCAAAACATCAAAATTCACGTAGTCAGAAGCTAACAAGTAAGTTTTCACATCCTTTACCAAACAATAACAGAAGCGCTCACATCTTTCCTTCTTATTAGGCACTAACTCAGGAGCATACTGACACAGCCGTACAAATTGTATCTTATAATCATATACAAACAAAAGCAATCTAACAACCACAACAACATAGCAGCAGATCATGCTATCAACCAATCATGCCAAAACAACCACCATACAAGGAAACCAATGGATAAATCACCCAACAATCAAGCAAACGCATCAACATACCTCACTTACCTTCCCGAAAGATGCATAACCTGGCCCTGATACCAATAGATGTAACCCCCTCAGTCCGGACTAGCCACCAGACCGACCCAAGGTGGACACACGGGCTACCCGGTGAAAAACCCGAAGGTTTTCCTCTGGTTAGCAACCCTAAAAGAGAAAAAAACCCTTTCTTTGTTATTTATCTTTTTTAAATGCTCATTTATAACTTAGGTGTGAAACACTCGCAGCGGATAAAAACACGAACAACAAGCATCGAACAATCAACCGAGCAGGTAGGGACCAAAATGCGATTCTAGCATAAAAAGTCTTAACATGAAATTAAGGTTACAACTTTGAGATTAAGTCAATTTCATGCTCACATGATGAAATGTAGCTCTAAACAACAACCCGGACAGTTCTGATTGATAACACATCATTCGAGGACCAAAATGCAAGAAAAACAAACTTAAAAGATGCCTTTAACCGAAAATAACGACGACCGTTTCGAAACCAAATAGCTTGTTTCGAAACAGGTCTTCACTAGGATTTTCCATAGTGCAAAAGTTTTGAAATAGGGAAGCCCGTTTCGCATCGCCAAGGTAAAAAGGCATGGGCGTTCCGAAACTCTAGTGCCCGTTTCGAAACACTTGCCTGCAAATTAGTTCTAAAACACTTTTTAAGCACCTCCAAGCTTGCTAAACTCGACTCAACAACACACATACAACAAAGGATCAACATAACATTCATTTCGTAGGCAAAGGAGCTTAACAACGTCAAACAAGAGCATATCCAAACTATGATTAAACAAGAACAAAACATATGATGATCCACATTTACATAAAAGGACAAACCACAAGATAAGCATTAAAAAAACAAAACCATACTTCACACAACATTATAGGATCATAACAAACTTGTCTCAAACCATACATCCTCAAAAGATCAAGTCTCCAAACATAAAACATAGCATCCCCATTGCTAGTAGTATTATTACAAACTTAAAACTCATACTTGAGCCAAAGTGGAAAAAGGCCTCGCTCCCCTTGCTTTCTTGCTGCCCAGAACTCTAACGATCTGCATTGTTGGAAAAGAGGGCGTAAGCATTTAAGCTTATAGAGGGAAGCTCAAAACCAAACAACAACAATGCAGTTTTAAAACCAATTAGAGTTTAGAAAACCAAAACCTTTACCAAACCGAAAAGTGCATACAACATCTTACAACTACGTAATAACCAACAAGATCATCTTACCATTCAATCATTCTTACAAAAGCACAACTTACTCTTACAAGGCCTTACCAAACCTTGTTCCATCTTACCATAATATAACAAAGTCTTACAAAGGAGAAGAGTAGCATATTAGCATAATTAACAACAATACCCGAATATACAGATTTCTTACAATCTTACAAGTCTTCCAAGTCTTACAGGATGTCGATGAGACTAAACTCAATCACCGCGCCCAAGTTAATCTTACACATACGAATTTGTCTGACACGGCCGGATTTTCTTACACGTACGAATTTTGTCTTACACGCATGCGAGTTTTGTCTTACAAGTCTTACATGTGCACATTAATCCTAGTTGATCGATCAACTATATCCGGTAAAGATTTTAACTTATTCCAATATTCTAACAAGATTCAAACTTACCAAACTTACATGGCTATCAAGTCCATCTTACAACATCTTACCCTTACCAACATTTCCATACCAAGCATGCATTTACCTACACATATATCTTACAATCTTACGACAACAACATAAGCATGCTCACAACATAACATAGGCAATAAAGGTAGGAAAAACAATAGTCAAAACAATCACGAGTCTTACCGAAATTTTATAGCACATCACACAATATCAAAAACATGGTGAAAAGTAAAACCACTAACTCTTGAGTTTAGATTGGCTTATCAAGCCCAATCTAAACTCCCAAAATCATCTTTGAAATTTTCCAAACGCTTTAAAACATTTCCACTCACCGATAAACTCGTTCCAAAAAGCCGAAACCCACAAATAGCTAACGATCACCCAGATTTGCTACCAAACTAGAATCCCCTATTTTTAAACAAGTTAAAACAGAGTATTAACACCCAAATAAGCTTTCAAACTTGCAACAACACTGAAATCCAACAATTACTCTCAAATACCCAATAAACCAATATCGAAAATCATCAAAATCACTTCCAAAATGTCCAAAACACAAACCCAACCATTACCCATCATTTCAACCATCAAAAACTCATCTATTAACATTAAAATCAGTAACTTAAACATGCCAAAATCATTGCTGTCGTTAAAAACCCGAAATCAAGCTTAACCTCAAGATTTTTCATACCAAACTCCACTCAAACTTCAAGTTTCAGTTTCCTTATGATCCTTCCTTCATATAAACATCATTTAAACACCAAAACACCATTTAGAAACATTCTAAAACCCAGCCTAAGCCATTTGAACGAAAATCTTCCAAAAACCCATTTTATTTTAAACTTTGAACTTTTAAATCAAAAGAGGTAACCATTTGATTTTGATAGAAGACTAATAAAAACAAGTTTAATTAAAGAAAGGCAAGATGAAATCAAGTTTACCTCCCAAAACCTTGATGGGTAATCCATTGAATTGAAAATGCTTCAATGGTGGCTTGGTTTTAAGAAACTAACGTGAAAAATGAGAGTGAGGCTGATTCAAAAGCCTTTCTTTTTGTTATAAAACCCTTTTAAAATAGGTTTGGGTTTAATTAAAAACTAGAACCACATTTTTGGCTGATTTTACAAAATGGCCACCAACTTTTGAAAACTTACGATTTGGTCACTAGACCGAAATGTCCATCCTTCTAGAATTGGTTTTCCAAAATTGTTTTCGTAAAACTCTTATACATAATAAATAGTAATTTTAGAAATTAATCCCAAGTTTTTAGGAATATCCGAAGAGGATTTCCCTGGTCTAACCCCAAAAATCAACTAACTCCTCGAATATCAAAATCCACATCCACAACATCTAGCCCCAAAATTGGGGTGTTACAAACTTTGTTGGGTTTTTCGGTGCTCGATTTCTTCAACCGTTCTTGCTCACCAAGTGGTGGAGAAGTGGAATTTTGGGTGTAAGAGGTGTGAAAGCTAAAAATGATAAAGACGAGATGATTTATAGTGGTTCACCTTCTAACCAAGGTCTACATCCATTACCTTAGCTTCCCACTAAGGATTTCCAATCAATCCACTATTGATTCGTCCCCTTTTCTAGGCTTAGGAGGAAACCCTTACAAACCGATCAAGCTTTCTACCCAAAGCCTTGATCAAACCCTCTTTACAAAGAGATAAAAATAAGCAAACTCAAATCCCTCTAATAGGTATTTGTTTGCACAATATAGCTCTCACCCAATCCTAAAACACTTGAGCAAATCTAACAATTTTGGCTCACTAGTGTTTGTCTATACAAAGAATTGACACTTAAGCACTAAGACACATTTTGATCATATGTTGTATTACAATTGAAGCATTAACCATTACTAGATGCTTGGAGGTCCCTTTTATACTCCTCTTTGAGTTTGTAGCCGTTACTAGTCGTTGGAGACTTGATTTCCCATATTAAATGATGTTCTGGAGCCTTCCGTATTGATACGCGAGGACCCGTATCGGTACGCTCTTCTTCAGAAACTAGCCGTTGGACTCTTGCCAGCCTAAGCGTATTGATACGCTTGAGGGTGTATCGGTACGGTATGTCATTTAAAAGACCGTTGGGAAATAGCCGTTGGGGTTGTTAAAACAGGGATCGGTACGCTTAAGGGGCGTATCGAAACGATCCCTGTCCGTATCGATACGGCAAGTCCTGTATCGATACGGGTTTTGGCAGAATCAAAACCTGGGCAAAAGTGTATCGATACGGGGTATACCGTATCGGTACGGGCTTGCTGAAAAGTCAAGTTTGGCTAATTTAAATCATTAAAAACTTTGTCAAAAACCTTTTTAAATGCCTCAAACATATTTTTAAGTTGTTTGGACTTAAAGACAAGTTTTGAATTCTTTTCAAATTTGTCCAAAACATTTTTCAATTATTATATCAAAACATTAGTTCTATAATCTCCCCCTTTTTGATATAATAAAACCAACTTGAAAAATTGTTTGGGATTTCTCCCCATTTGTTAAATGAATTTGGAATAAGAGAATTAAGATTTGAAATCAATTAAAGCTCCCCCTTATTCATTTGAAAATTCAATTTTTCAAACCAAATTCTCCCCCTTTTTGTTATATCAAAAAGAATTCAAGAAACATTAAGTTCAAAATAACTTAGGAGGTTTAAAAACATGACAAAAAAATAAGAATTTTGGTTTTAAAATGGCCCCCCCTTACTCAAAGCATCATCAAAATGTTAGTCCAACATATGTCATAATATAGTTGAAATATAAAATAAATCAAATTAAACAAATAAAGCAACTAGATTTTTACCACACTTGAACACAAGGGAGGATGTGAAGCCTTCCTTCTTCAAGTGTCTTTCTTTGTGTGCATGGAACTCCCCCTCAATGTTTTACTTGTTGATCACTCTCCATCACACCTAGCAAAGGACAATCAAGTAATTTTTAGTATCCAAATTGCTTTGGATCCATAGACGTGAGCAATGTGCCTTGCCATTGCACCCAACACTTGTTATCTTTAGGAATTCTTTTGAGTATTACATAGCTATATCAACTATAAAATATTTTTGTATAAACTTTTTATTTGAACAATTTTTACTTAGGGAGAGGAGAAAGGGAGAATTTGTTCATAATGGGTTTAGAACTCACAACCTATAACATAAGGAAAAGTGTCAACTGAAAGTTTTAACCACTTACTCTAGGGATTATTGACTTTTTGTATAAATCTTTGATATAATATAGAGTTCTATAAGTACAATTAGAATTTTCTAAGACCGTTATCTAGGGGTGTTCAAATTCGGGTGCCCGAATACTCGTGTACCCGAAGTACCGAGTACCCGGATCGTCGGATAGTACTATCTCTAGCCCGTGTCCTGACCCGGTTATTGCGGGTATCCGGAAAATCGGGTATTTGGGTACACGAAAATTTAAAAAAATATTTTTAATATAAAAATACTTTATTGGTTTAATATAAAAATATTATTGGTTAAAAATAAAAATATGTATTTATTAAATATAAAAATATAAAAAATAAATATTTTTATTAGTTTAATATATATATTGAATATAAAAAGTATTAATTTTAAATCTATTCGGGTACTCGAAATTTAATAATATTTTGACCCGGGTACCCGACCCGAACAAAAAAAAATCGGGTAAATACTCAGTTATTTGTGTTCGGGTAGTCGGGTAATTCAGGTCGAGTAATTCGAGTCAGGTATTTTTAAACACCTCTGGCGTTATCTATGATGATGAGTCTACCACGTGCGACGAACATCGATGAACACCACTAATGATGAACACCGCTGAACACCATTAAATTAATTAATGAAGATTTAAAATTTCAAGGACCCATCATACAATTAATAATTATTTTTAAAAAATTCAATTAAATTATTTTTTATATATATTAAAATTTTATTTTTTTAATAAGGGTAAACTATATATTTAGTACCTCACCTATTTTCGTATTTCTATTGAACCCTCATTATTTAAATATTATTTCAATTTGACCTTATTCTTTATAAAAAAATAACCCTTAACCCTCGACCTAAAACCCTAAACTATTAAACCTTAAACTCTTAAATTCTTAAACATTTACCCTAAATTAAATAATACTATGAACTATCCTAGATCTATTTATAATATAAAATAATGAATGATTCTGAATTTTACTCAAACAAAAGTAAAAACAATAAAGAAGAAGAGGACTGACGATTGCGAATCCATTGGCAAACAATAGGGTTGTAAAAACAAGTCAGGACCTGAAAACCTGCCTGAAACCTGCTCGAGTCAGAACCTGATTGACCCGAGAATTCGATGATCCGAACCCGAACTGTAACTGACTGTTGCTGACCCGAACCCGAGTTGAACTTGTTACTGTAGCAACCGAACCCGATCTGTGTCCGACTGAAAACGACCCGAACCCGAATCTGACCCGGTAATTTTGACCTGAAACCCGACCTGCATCCGACTGAAACGAACCCGAACCCGAGACCGACCTGACAAATTACCTGATATTATCCGACTGAAATTACCCGAGATCCGATTTTACCCGACCTGTTTTGAACCCGACCTGTTTTGAACCCGACCTGTTAATGGACCCGACCTGTTTTGAACCTGAACTGTTGTTGACCTGAACTAATGTAGACCTGACTAAAAATGTTAAATAATTTAAAGTGTAAACTGTTCATTATAAACTTAATAATTTTTTAATAGATTATGTTAATTTCATTACTTAGAAAAATTTTATCTTCTATTATACTTAGAAAAATTTGTCTTAATTTGTAACTACATTATGTATAATAAAATTATATACTTAAAAATTTGTTTAAGTATAAAAATATATATTATGTATAATAAAATTATATACTTAAAAGATTTGTCTTAATTTTTACTAAATATATAATATATTAGTAATATATAGTTAATATAATATATTAAACTTATATACTTAAAAATTTGTTTAAGTATAAAAATATATATTATGTATAGTAAAATTATACACTTATTATGCTTATTATGATTTATTATATAAAATATATTATGTTAACTTTATTATGTTCATAAACTTATTATGCTTTAACAAGTATAAGAAAATTAACATAACTACAAAATATAAGTTAGTATTATATCAATTGTATTTCAAATGATTAATCTAGATATAGTTTGTTACTCAAACTGGTTAACTACTCTATTTATGGCCATTAGATTGGTTAAATGAATGGATGAGATTAACTCTTTACTTTTTTCCCAAGTGATAATCTTTCCATATCCTACTTTTAATCTCATCCATTCATTTCACTCATCCAATGGCTATTGAATTTCAATTTGGGGTAAATTATAAATAAAGCCTTTTATATTATATAAGTTTTTTATTCAAGCCCTTTAAGTTTTAATTCAATTCAATTGAGTTCTGAAAACTTTATTTTTACTTCAAATTAACTCTTATTTATTATTTTTTTCACTATAGTCCATAAAACTTTGTTTTTATTTAAAATTGAGTTTATTATAGTCCATAAAACTTTATTTTAGTCCAAATTAGCTCTTATTTATTATTATTTTTTTCACTATAATCCATAAAACTTTGTTTTTTATTCAAAATTGTTCATTTCTGGTGAACCTGAATTAACTCGAACTGAAATGAACCCGACGACCTGAAATTACCCGACCTGAAATGAACCCGACCTGAAATGAAACCGAACTGAAATGAACCCGACCTGAAATGAACCCGACCTGAAATTTACCCGACCTGAAATTTACCTGCCAATTAACTGATTTTACCCGACTTGTTTTTACCCGATCTGCAACGAGTTTGACCTGAAATGGACCCGACCTGAAAATTGACCCGACCTGAAATGGACCCGACCTGCAAATTACCCGACTGCAATGGACCCGCACCCGACCCGAGTCGAGTCAAAAAAATTTTTTTTACCTGAAATGACCTGTATCCGATTTTACCCGACCTGACAGAACCCGACCTGAAACCTGTCCGATTACCTGTTTTTACATCCCTAGCAAACAACATATCAGTGTGGCAGACACTGGCACATAGCATTTTAAGTCGAACTTCAGCTGATTTGAGTGGTTCTAGTTGGATCTCTTCCACCTTCAATGCCTCGCCTTTCCCCCAACTTACAATTCCTGCAACATCAGCTAAACTTGAATGAAAATCACCCATTAACATAAAATTATGTAAGCCTTAGCAATTTGTGTGTTATCTGCAAGTAATAGAGAGTTATCTTTGCATGTTATGACTTTGGACTTGGAGTTTGTCGTCGACATGGCTGTGAAGCTAGCAGCTTACCAAAGGAGTTTTAGTTTTAAGAGAAAGAGACTGACAAAGTTATATGACTTATGGCTTAGGCACACAGATATATAATGTATAAATAAGCATTCATTAATTATTTTATTAGGGTTTACCATACAGGAAAGCATGGGCGGAGCCACTAAGGTCATTGAGGTATAGGTTTAAGAGTTTAAGGTTTAATAGTTTAGTATTTTAGGCTGAGGGTTAAGGGTTAATTTTTTTTATAAAGAATAGAGTCAAATTAAAATAATATTTAAATAATGAGGGTTTAATAGAAATACGAAAATAGGTGAGGTACTAAATATATAGTTTACCCTTATTAAAAAATAAAATTTTAATATATATAAAAGTAATTTAATTGAATTTTTTAAAAATAATTATTAATTGTATGACAGGTCCTTGAAATTTTAAATCTTTATTAATTAATTTAATGGTGTTCAGCGGTGTTCATCATTAGTGGTGTTCATCGATGTTCGTCGCACGTTGTTAAATTTTCCTATCTATGAAGTAGATCCACACAGAGACATATTATGTGAGTAAAAAATATTTCAAATAAAAATCTATATTTATAAAATTTTAGTTAATAAAAAATTAGTGGTGGAGTGATAAAAAATTGTAAATAAATCTATTTATTTTATGTTCGATTTCTAAAGGAGTAATGGGTATAAAATAATTCACAAACACGTTATATATGCCATACATCCTTAGGTTTTTTTAGTTTTTTTAATATAATTGAATGTTGTCAACAATTTTCATGTGGTTAAAAACTTTCTCATAAGTAATGAAATCATTATTCATTAGAATTAAAAAATTTCTCTGCCAAGTAGGAAGTGTTCAAAAATATATATATAATTGTAAGACAAAAATGTCACTTTACTTGTAGAGTATTTTTTCTAGTGCCAATACTCAATACACAAGTTAATAATACAATCCATTTCTAAGCAGTGAATTTAATTATTTTAATTATTTTCAAAAATTAGTCTCAGTAGAAAAGTTAATGATATTCATCTTAAAAGATTTAGGTTTAAGAAGTTTTGTCTTCAAAGTATATATATATATTATCAAATGATTAAAAAAATATAAATAAATATTGCATTGTAATTCTTAAATTATTCAGAAATTATTATTTTCTTTAAACATTAAATTAAAATATAAAAAATTGATAAATAATAAAAATGATGTTAATAGAAGACAGATTAAGTTTTTAAGAAATTAAAAAACATAATGAGAAAGTTTTATCATTCGTGTAAATGGTAAGGAGAAGAACGCCCCCACAAGGCCACAACATCAGTAATCACTGGGCCAGTCGCTGTCGAATCACGTGGTAGGTGGGCCTAATAGTGACTCGCCCCTAGGTCTAGTCACTAATACTAATAGGCTAGCTTGGACACATCCGTTTGGCCACTGTTTGGATACCGAGACGACTTCTTCCCTTACCTACAACATCCTACAATAATTAGAGGTGAATATTCTATTAAGTCGAGTAAAAAATAATTAATTTAGTTGAATAAGTCGAGTAAAAAAATTAAATTAGTTGAATTGAGAAGTTTTATTTTGTAACTCAAATTTTATTTAAAATTTTTGAGGGATTCGACTTCAAATTAAAAATTATCTATTAATTATTAAATTTTTTGAATTATTCAAATTTCTATTTATAACTCAAATTTTATTTAAAAAAATTTAAATCAAATTTATAAAATTATAAGTTGTGTTAAGAAAAACCGATTTTTTTTAAATCGGGTCAAAATTTGCTTACCCTTAAGAATAAGGATGATAATTTTTCTTTGATACTATGTATGTTTTGTTTATTTAATGATAAAAAAATATTTTCAATCTTAATTTATCTGTTTATTTCTCTCAAATTTGGTTTTTTAAACCTTTTTTCTCGGCTTCCCACCTCGCTTTATGTTCTATATATACACGTAATGATAACACACCATTTCCTCCAAGTAAGAAACCTCTCTGGTTGTGGAAATTAAGAAGCCATAGACAAAACCTCAACCAAGCTCTCAGCTACTCTAGTCCACAGGTTTTCTTTTTTCTGTCCGTCGGCCATGGAAGAGCTAATAATCTCTCCATCTTCATCTTCTTCATTACTTTCCTTTTCACATGAAACTCCACCTTTAACTCTCCAGCAGAGGCTCAATTATGTACTCGAAAGGCAGCCGGATTGGTGGTCGTACGCTATTTTTTGGCAGACGTCCAACGACGACCGGGGTCGCCTGTTCTTGGCATGGGGAGACGGTCATTTTCAGGGCAGCAAAGATCCGTCCCAAAAGTCACGTGCTAACAGTTCCGACATTCAGGGCTTGCACGATGAACGAAGGAAGGTGATGAAAGGAATCCAAGCACTCGTCGGAGGCAACCACGACATCTGTCCGTCGATGATCGACGGCACTGATATCGGCGATGCTGAATGGTTCTATATGTTGTCTTTGACTAGAAGTTTCTCTGCCGGAGATGGGATCCCGGGCAAGTCTCTTACTACCGGCTCTTTGGTGTGGTTAACCGGTACACAGGAGTTGCAGTTTTACAATTGCGAAAGGGCTAAAGAAGCACAATTGCATGGCATTGAAACACTGGTCTGCATACCAACTTGTTGTGGCGTTCTTGAACTTGGCTCCTCGGAAATTATCAGGGAAAACTGGGAATTAGTCCAACAAGTGAAGTACTTGTTCGGGTCCGATCTCACCGGCCTCCTACCAAAACAATCAAATCCAAACCCAGATTCAAATCTGATCTCGTTTTCAGACATGGGCGTATCCGCCGGTGTTCAAGAAACCAAGCAAGATTCTACAAGACCCGGGGAATCGCCCTTTGTCAACACAGAGAAGAGAATCCCAAAGAAACGTGGAAGAAAACCCGGTTCGGGACGAGAGACAATGTTGAACCACGTGGAAGCCGAGAGGCAACGCCCTTAGAAGCTGAACCACAGGTTCTATGCACTCCGAGCTGTAGTCCCGAACGTGTCCCGCATGGACAAAGCATCCCTCCTGTCCGACGCCGTCTCATACATCAAGGAGCTCAAGTCCAAGATGGAGGACCTGGAATCGGAGCTTGGTAGAGAGTGTAAGAGAGCGAAGGTAGAAACAGTGGACGGCATGGATAACCAGAGCACCACCACGGTGGAGCAGATCGGAAACGGTGGTTCTAGTGGGGTGGAACTGGATATCAAGGTCATAGGAAACGATGCGATGATCAGGGTCCAATCGGAGAACGTGAACCATCCGTGTGCAAGATTAATGGATGCGCTTCGTGATTTGGCGTTTCAGGTCCATCATGCAAGCGTGTCGTGCGTTAACGACATTGCGCTCCAGGATATTGTGGTCAAGCTTCCTCATAGATTCAAAACTCATGAACAAGGCCTCAAATCTGCTCTCCTCAGCAGGATAGAGCACTGAAGTTTAATCTCTCTTGCGCTTCATTTTGCGTTTAAATTAATGAAGAAGATAAATTGAAGCAGCTAGTATTTTATTTTTGTTGTTCCCCTGCTTTCTTGTATCTAAAGATTTTCTTATGGTTCTTTCCCGGGTCTATGTTAAGTTTGACCTTTGGAAGGAAACCAAATCATAATAATGGTCGGAGTCGGACCTACTATAAATTATATACGACTAGTTGCCCATAAATATAGATACATATACCTGCACGTTTTATATATATGGACCACTAATAGAATATTATTTATAATATAATTTGCACAGTCCATTTTTTAAAACTTTAATGTGGTTAATTTTTTTTATAGGGAAAACTATCCCACTGACCACCAAATAAATTGAAGATACTTATTTGGACCCCCGAACTATAGAAAACGTCAATACGACCATCGAACTTATAAAATTAACCTATTTTGACCACCGCCGTTAAAAACCTAACGGTGGAGTGGCGAAACTGCCACATGGCAATTGACTGAAAAATTTTAAAATTACACATTTGGTCCTTGTTATTTCACATTCTTTCAATTTAGTCCTAATTTTAAATTAATAAAATAATAAATTATTTAATTAAGTGGTGACACTTGTCAACACCTTATTAGAGGACTTTAATTATTTATATTTGATTTTATTAATTTATTTCCCCCCAATCAAGTGGTGACACGTGTCACCACCAATTTAGAGGAGAAAAATAAATTTCTCTTCACCTGTGCTTTGGAGGATTCGAACCTAGGTCTCAACAGGGTAAAGCCAATAGCTTTACCACCCTAAACCCTAAACCCTAAACCCTAAACACTAATTTTACATATGTAAATCTCAAACCCTAAACTCTAACCCTAAATATTTTAAATTAATTTCACGCTAAATATTTCAAATTAAACCATAAACCCCAAACCCAAACCTTAAACCCTAAAAATTTCAAATTAATTCCACGTTAAATATTTTAAATTAAACCCTAAACCCTAAATATTTCAAATTAATTTCACGCTAAATATTTCAAATTAAACCCCAAACCCTAAAACTTTCAAATTAATTTCACGCTAAATATTTCAAATTAAACCCTAAACCCAAACCCAAACCTTAAACCCTAAAAATTTCAAATTAATTCCACACTAAATATTTTAAATTAAACCCTAAATATTTCAAATTAATTTCACACTAAATATTTCAAATTAAACCATAAATATTTGGCGCGGAATTAATTTGAAATTTTTAGGGTTTAATGTTTAGGTTGAGGGTTTAGGGTTTAATTTGAAATATTTAGCGTGAAATTAATTTGGAATATTTAGGGTTTAGGGTTTAGGCTTTAATTTGAAATATTTAGCATGAAATTAATTTGAAATATTTAGGGTTTAGGGTTTAATTTGAAATATTTAGCGTGAAATTAATTTGAAAATTTTAAGGTTTTGGAGTTTAGGGTTTAATTTAAAATATTTAGTGTGGAATTAATTTGAAATGTTTAGGGTTTGGGGTTTAATTTGGAATATTTAGCGTGAAATTAATTTGAAATATTTAGGGTTAGAGTTTAGGGTTTGGGATTTATATATATGTGAAATTAGTGTTTAAGGTTTGAGCTTTTGGCTTATAAATGTGGAAACTAATAAGAGGTATATATTATATCTGGAGAATTATAGCACAAAGTTGTGCTTGGTGCAGTGGCAAAGCCATTGGCTTTACCTTGTCGAGACCCAGGTTTGAATCTTCCAAAGTGCATGTGTCACCACCAATTTAGATGAGAAAAATAAATTAATAAAATCAAATATAAATAATTAAAGTAAGGTGTTGACAAGTGTCACCATTTAATTAAATAATATATTATTTTATTAATTTAAAACTAGGATTAAATTGAAAGAATGTGTAAATAACAGGGACCAAATATGTAATTTTTAAATTTTTCCGTCAATTGCCACGTGGCAGTTCCATCACTCCACCGTTAGGTTCTTAACGGCGTGGTCAAAATAGGTTGATTTTATAAGTTCGGTGGTCTGATTGACGTTTTCTATAGTTCGGTGGTCCAAATATGTATCCTCAATTTGTATGGTGGTCAGTGGGGTAGTTTTCCCTTTTTCTATATCAAGGAATCTTTCGTCCATTGGGCATATGTGTATTTACTCTGAAATCAGGTAATGATTTGTTTGTTAAAAACTACAATGAAAGTCCTTGTACTATTTTTAAAAGTTCATTTTAATCCTTTTATTATAAAAAAGGAACATTTTGATCCTTATACTAGCTCAAAAAATTCATTTTAGTCTCTCTATTATCAAAAGGGACATTTTTGTCCTTCTCCCTTTGAAAAGTTAATATTTTTTTCCAAAAGTTTCCAGACTTAAATGTTTTGGCTTAAATACCCTTTAAGTCCTTATCAATTTTGAAATTCAGCAAATTAATCCATCTTGAAAAAATAATTTATTCAAATGTGTTTGTATAATTTTTAAAATAAAATAAAACAAAAATTTCATAATATTTTTTTTCATTTTTTTTGAAAATTGTAATGAAACTTTTATTTTTTGTGTTTTGTATTATGTTTTTCAATTAAGCCATTACACTCCCTCCAAATCTAAAAATTTAAAGAACATTCAATGTACCCTTTTTTTAATTAAACATTTTAATTTTTTATGTTTTGTCTTGTAATATTATTGTAAGTGACCAAATAAAGTTTGGAGTTAGAATATGAATTAATTTTGCATTTAGTACTCAACATAAGTCTTTAAAATTTTATGTAAAAGTTCACAAAAATATTTTGGAAGAGATTAATTTTCTCAAATTCCAAATTAAGAAGACCTAAAGAGTGTTTAAACTAAAATATTTAAGCCAACTAACAATAGCTTTAGTATTTTGGACCAAAATGTTAACTTTTCAAATGTATAGGGACTAAATGTTGAAACTAATAGAATAATGGAGAAAGGAATACATTCATATATTTCATTAATTAGAAACAATTGTACAATCAATATATATACACTTGTGACCTAACAACTTACAATAACAATAAAAATGTTTCTAATAAACTAATCAGTTATTTAACAAGAAAAATAAATGTTTAATTCTTAACACTCCCCCTTAAATTGGTGGTCTAAACACATCTCTAGCCCCCAACTTGAACAACAAGTAATCATGTTGGGATACTCCAAGAGCCTTAGTCAGAATGTCTGCAGGCTGCTCTGTTGTGGGCACATACTCAGTTTGCATCAAACTTTCCTAAATCTTTTTCCTAATAAAATGGCAGTCAATCTCTATGTGTTTTTCCCTCTTATGAAACACAAGATTGGGTGCTATTTGTAAGGCTGCTTTGCTGCCACTGTACTTTGTTTCTTCGATTTCCATGAAACAAGTGACTCTCCCAACTTAACAAAGAAACCTGTCACTGATTTTCTGATCATCGGACAAGTTGCCCAGTCTGAATCACAACTTGCAATGATCTGGCAGCTACTGGAAGCCTTCAGAAACATGCCCAACCCATGATTTTTCTTTATGTATTTGACTACCCTTAAAGCAACCTCCAAATTTTCTTTCTTTCGTTGGTGCATGAATTGACTTAGGTGTTGTATGGAGTAGGCAATGTCGGGCCTCGTATGAGTGAGATATAAGAGCTTTCATATAAGCATTTGATATCCAGCCTTATCAATCAACATTTCCTCCTCATCATTTCCTTGTTGAACAAACTTGTCATACTCCACTATAGTAAGCTTGCTATTTTGCTTCATTGGTGTCAAAGCATGTCTAGTTCCCCCTGCACCTGAGTCTTGTATTAATTCAAGTGCATATTTTCGTTGGTTCAAGATGATCACTTCTTTGGACCTTAAAACCTCAAGCCCAAGAAAGTACTTCAACTCCCCTAAATTCTTCATCCTAAAATTTTTATGTAACACACACTTGAGATCATTAATCATGCCTCCATCATTTTCTATGATCATCAAGTCATCTACATAAACAAGGACCACTATAATTTTAGATCCTTGCTTCTTAGTGAACAGTGAATAATCAAATTTTCTTTGCGCAAACCCAGCTGCCAATAAAGTCTCAGTTAATTTTGCATTCCACTGTCGAGACACTTGCTTTAAGTCATATAGTGACTTTTGTAGTCTACAAACTAGCTTCTACCCTGACTACAAAGCCCTGTGGTAACTCTATGTAAACTTCCTCAAGAAGATCGCCTTGCAAGAAGGCATTATGAACATCCATTTGCCAAAGAGGCCAATAAAAATGGAAGCAAGTGCCAAAACAAAACAAACAATGGTGATTTTAACAATCGGATAGAAGGTATCCACAAAGTCAACTCCTTCCCGTTGGTTGTAACCCTTGGCAACTAGCCGAGCTTTATACCTCTCAACTTCACTAGAGGCTTTAAACTTGACCTTAAAGACCCATTTACACCCAATGAAAACTTTCCCAGGAGGTAGTGGCATAACAGACAAAGTATTATTCAACTCTAGAGCTTCAATTTCATATGTCATGGCTTTTATCCAATTAGGGTCGGTTTTGGCTTTTTCATAGGTTCAGGGTTTAAAAACTTGAGGTAGAGAAAATATAAGACTGAAAATGTGAAGGCAAATGAGAATAAGCAATATAATTGGAGATGGGATACTGACCTGTAAGGGAAGTGGATTGGCAGGTGTAGGCAAAATCATTTAACCAATGAGGTGGTCTAGAGACACGAGAAGAGACTTGACGTAAGAGTGGTGGTGAGGGATGTGGTGGAGGAACAGACATTCATGTTGAAGCATAATTATGAGCAGGGGAAGATGGAACAAAAGAGTGCAAAGAATCTGGGTGAGAACCATAAGAAGATGAAACAGAATCATGTGTATTGGGTGAAGAAACAGTTGATGGTGAAGACACATTATATGGTGAAGAATCATGTAACCCCCTCGCCCTAGCCCTAGCCAACAGACCGAATCGAACGGGTTACACGGGGAAAATCGAAGCGAAATTTGTTAAGCCCTCACTCCGATTAGCAACCCTATTTTATCATTTTATTTATCTTGTCTAAATATCACTTTTATTCATATGCGTGAAGACAACATTAGAAAACGAACCAATTAGAGGGCATACGATGATTTAAACTTACCAAGTAGCTTATTAATCAAATTTCATGCTCACGAGGCAAAACCATCAAAAAGGGGCACATATAACTCAACTAGGAAGCATACGAGCATTATGGACTAAAACACAATATTTGGAAACCTTCGAAGATGTCTTTTAACCGTTTTAACTACCTACGTTTCGTAACAGGCATGCCCGTTCCGAAACGCGGGCTTCATTCAAAAAGTAACACTAGGCCGTTCCGGAACGGTCCCACCTTGTTACGGAACGTGAGCCTCAAGTGGCCAAACGTACCGGAACGGCCCTATATGGTTCCGAAACAGGAACCTCCAATAGCAAATTGTACCGAAACGACACCACCCCCGTTCTGATACGGGTACCCTTGGAGCTCGACCGTTCCGAAACCATATCAGGCGTTCCGAAACGCCTAGACACAGTTTTGCCCGAAAATGCATTTCGGCATCTCCAAACGTCCTCAAACTTGCCCCGAAACATCACAAACCACATAGCAACTTATTATACAAACTATTTAGAGGCAAACACCCTAAACACGACTCCAAACATGCATACACGCAACAAAATGGATCTCAACCCAAAACACATAAGAACACTTAGCTTCAAAAACACTAACAAGTCAAAAAGCATAGCAATTCATCGAAGGCCACATCAAACCTCAACATAACATGGTACCAACCTTCAAAACATGCTAGCAATTTAAACAAGGCCATACATAGGAGTTTGAACACCAACTCCCTAACATAGAAATCTACTATTCCCATTGTCTAAGCATTATTACAAATACAAAATCATACTTTGAGCTTAGCAAGAACTCCTCCCTTGCCCACTTGCCTCCCGGAGTCTCTAACAATCTGCATTGTTGGAAAAGAGAGCGTAATGTCACGCCCCGCCAGGTCGCGGCCCAGCCAACCGAAGGGCACACCCGCCAGGGTGCACCGAGTAGCACCGAGGTGTGCCACCCAGGTGCACTGTGCGTGCCTGAACAGCCCTACCTAGGTGCACTGCGCGCGCCCAAGGTGCCCCACCTAGGTGCTCACAGGCTAACTTAGAGAAAATGAGGAGCAATGATCCTTTTAAGGCCAAGGAAGACCCAAGGAATACTCTAGAACTGCCTAGAGGGCCCCAAACGTCTCCACACATCTCCAAGGGGTTCCAGAAGCTTCCACAACCATCTAGGCTCACCCGGAGGAACCTAGAAGGCTCGAGACAAGTCGGGAAGGCTCGGGATAAGTCCGGAAGGCTCGGGAAAACTCCGGACGACTCCGGAATATTCTAGAATATCTTAGAATATGTTAGAGATTTTAGACCATTTAGGATATAACTAGATATGTATAGAACTATCTAGAGATATCTAGGTTTAGGAGATATTTTGGGAGGCAAAATGTCAGCCGTCCGATCAAATAAATCTCCACCGTCTATTCGGGAGGTTGGAGGCTATAAATAGGCTTGCCTACTCATTTGTAAATCAACCTAAGAAGTCTCTCACTTAGCATTTGTAAAAGCTCTCTTGTAAAAGCTTCCGTTGCTTAATACAAGGTTCTTTCCTTGTAAACCCGTTTGCTCCTTGTGTTTGTCGTAGCGTTGCGACATTAAGGCTTGCTAACATCGTGCCGAGAGTGTTAGCGCCGCACGGATTTGAGCTTGAAGAAATAAGTCCGTGACAGTTGGTATCAGAGCAAGTTCCGATCGCTCGGGAGCATGGCCAAGACCAGCAAGAACTAAGTTGCTAGCACGTCCGAGACCGAGGTCACGCATTACCAAGGTGGGCAAGAAGTTGCTAACCCTGCCGAGACAAGGCCTCATGCCAAATCTAAAGATTTACTCTCTAGCTTGGAGTCGCGCCTAACTCGCGTGGAGGAAGGCATATCGGGCATGGGTGCCCAAGTGGACGACCTTCATGAGCGGATTGAAGGCCTTGAGGCAGAGGATGCCGAGATCCACACAGCAGTGAGAGCTATGAAGATCAAGCTAGAGGAGTCCCTGCGCACGGAAATGGGTGAAGTACGCGACGTACTCTTGGGAGAGCTCACAAAGGTACGTGAGTCTTTCCAACGTGAACTTACAACCGTGTATGCTCAACTAGAGTCATTGCAAGGTGACCTTGCCTTGTGCAAACGTGCTATGGAAGCCGGGCCAAGCACCACCGTGGAGGCTAGAAGGGTAGAAGTGCCCAAGCCTCAAACCTTTTTAGGGACACGCAACGCCAAAGAAGTCGACAACTTCTTGTATGACTTGGAGCAATACTTAGAAGTCGTTGGCATCAGGGAGGATGCCTCCAAGATCCAGACCGCAACCTTATACCTCACCGACACCGCCATGCTTTGGTGGAGAAGAAGGCGTCTCGATGTCGAGAGAGGTACGTGCACCATCTCTACCTTCAATGATTTTAAAAGGGAACTCAAACGACAATTCTATCCGGAGAATGCCGAGGAAGAAGCAAGGGCACGATTACGAAGGCTCAAGCAAACGGGGAGCATCCAAGACTATGTCAAAGAGTTTACTAGCTTGGTGCTCGAGATCCCTGATCTCTCAGAGAAGGACTCACTCTTCAACTTTACAAATGGCCTCCAAAGTTGGGCCAAGGCCGAGCTACGACGAAGGGGAGTACAAACCCTCGCCGACGCCATTGTCGTGGCTGAGAGCCTCATTGACTATTCCACCCACAAGGAGTCCACCAATGAGCCGAGGGACAAGAAGAGTGGTCACTCCAATGGGGGAAGAGATAGGAGCCCACGTAAAGAGAGTCACAAGGACGAGGACACATCGAAGCAAAAAGGCTCGTCCTCATGGAGGGACAAGGACCGAGGTAGGCCTAAAGACTCTCAAGGTGCCAAGAAATCACCGCCTAGTAGTTGCTACATCTGTGATGGCGACCATTGGGTTCGGGAGAGCCCACAACGCCGAGCCCTTAGTGCAATCCTAGCAAAGCATCAAGAGGAAAGTGATGTCGACGAAGGTAGTGATGCCGAAGGTGGCCAAGGTGCACAAATGGGATCGCTACAGCTCTTGAATGGAATCCAGTCCGCCCCAAAGACCCAAGCCAAAGGGTTGCTATTCGTGGACGTCACCATCAATGGAAAAGCATCGAGGGCTATGCTCGACACAGGTGCGTCCCATAACTTTGTTTCTTTGGAAGAAGCAAAAAGGCTTGGTCTTAGTGTCGTGAAAGGGGGAGGATCCGTCAAGGCCGTAAACTCTACCGCTCAACCCATCCATGGGTTCGTTCGAGGAGTCAAGACCAACATTGGGACATGGTCAGGCCGCATGGACTTCTCGATTGTGCCGCTAGATGACTACTCGATCATCCTAGGGATTGAGTTTTTCGAGCAAGCCAAGGCAATTCCAATGCCATTTTCCAATAGTCTGTGCATCACGGAGGGTGCACCATCATGTGTGGTACCAACAATAAGGGCCACCAAGCCAGGGACGAGAGTGGTCTCTGCACTTCAACTTGAGAGGGCCATCCGTAGGGCCAAACCATCCAAGGGATGCAATCAAGACAAAGAGGTGTCAGTGTTCGGGAAGGCCACCAAGCAAGTTCGAGGAAAGAACATAGCTTCTAAGACCACCGAGGGTCAAGGTTCGAAGGGAAGGTCTTCCAACAATGCCGACAAGCCGAGGGCAAAGACAAGGCGAGCTAGGAGTCGAGGGAAGCGCTCCAGCAACACCCCTGCTCCACGAAGACGCGACGAGGGCGTCGCAAGATCGGGTGGGGGAGGATGTCACACCCCGCCAGGTCGCGGCCCAGCCAACCGAAGGGCACACCCGCCAGGGTGCACCGAGCAGCACCGAGGTGTGCCACCCAGGTGCACTGTGCGTGCCTGAACAGCCCCACCTAGGTGCGCTGCGCGCGCCCAAGGTGCCCCACCTAGGTGCTCACCGGCTAACTTAGAGAAAATGAGGAGCAATGATCCTTTTAAGGCCAAGGAAGACTCTAGAACGGCCTAGAGGGCCCCAAACGTCTCCACACATCTCCAAGGGGTTCCAGAAGCTTCCACAACCATCTAGGCTCACCCGGAGGAACCTAGAAGGCTCGAGACAAGTCGGGAAGGCTCGGGATAAGTCCGGAAGGCTCGGGACAACTCCGGACGACTCCTGGAATATTCTAGAATATCTTAGAATATGTTAGAGCTTTTAGACCATTTAGGATATAACTAGATATGTATAGAACTATCTAGAGATATCTAGGTTTAGGAGATATTTTGGGAGGCAAAATGTGAGCCGTCCGATCAAATAAATCTCCACCGTCCATTCGGGAGGTTGGAGGCTATAAATAGGCTTGCCTAGCTCATTTGTAAATCAACCTAAGAAGTCTCTCACTTAGCATTTGTAAAAGCTCTCTTGTAAAAGCTTCCGTTGCTTAATACAAGGTTATTTCCTTGTAAACCCGTTTGCTCCTTGTGTTTGCCATAGCGTTGCGACATTAAGGCTTGCTAACATCGTGCCGAGAGTGTTAGCGCCGCACGGATTTGAGCTTGAAGAAATAAGTCCGTGACAGTAAGCTTAAAAGCTTAGTGAGCGGGGCTCTAAACACAACAGCAATGCAGTTTAAAGCATATATTTTAGTTTTAAAAGCAAGACCATTTAAGGAAGAAATACAAAGAAATGGAAACATAGACGAAACGTGGTTTGCACATGCACAACCATCTCGGTGGGACTACACATCACCGTACACAGCAACTAGCATTTTTTCGATGGGACTACACATCACCATACTCATCTACTAGTCACTACCGATGGGACTACGCATCACCGTAAACAATGACTAACCATCACATGAGGCTCGACATCAACTACGACAACACAACAATAATAAAAGGAGATAAAAATAATCCACAATCAACACCACAACACACATACTCGCGAAAGCCAACAATAAACTAAACAAGGCGAGAATAGATAAACTCACATTCGGGTCTAGGTTAGCCCCTAAGGCTCCACCCAAACCCCAAGAAACCTTCTTTGAGCATATTTAAAACCTCAAAACAGTTTCCACTCACCGATAGAGCCCAAACAAAAGCCGAAACACCGATCTCAAGCCTTCGAAACACCAGTAACGCGCCCAAAGTACCCGAATCAATCACTTATACTTCAAGATAACCCAAAACAGAATATTAGGATGCTAAAATACTTGTAACCCAGCAACAACCCGGAAATCCACTCCTTGCAACCAAAACTCATTGATTCAAACCCAAATTTCACCCAAAACTTCTCCAATTTCGTTCTAGACAAACCCCAAACTAAAACCTCCAATTTCAATCATCAAAACACATCCAAAATAATATAGAAACATCCCCCAACATCAAAGGAACCACCAGCCACGATTTCAACCCAAAAACCAAGCCAAAAACTCTACCTTTTCAACCCAAAAATCCCATTTTTAGACCCATTTCGGGTTTCCTACTATTAGCCACCATTTTAGTATTTTTAAGACACCAAAACATGATTAAAAACACCCTTAAACAGGGCATCAAAAGACCCAAACGAAAATCCCATGAAAAATACCCATTTCTCCAACCCCAAACCAAAAATGTATTTTAATGGGTTTAAAAGAAAGTTTTCAATGAGTATACGCTAAATAAGTAAGAATCTAAGCAAGGAAGAGATTACCTTGAAAAATCTTGCTTGGATGAGGGATTTGAGGCAATGGAATAGTGAAATAGGCTTTAGGAGAGGGTTTTGGTGAAAAGGTGATTTTTTTGAAGAAGATGGCTTTTCAAACTTTTCTTTTCTTTCTTTATTTCATTTACTCAAAATTACCATTTTGCCCCCTTAAATAAAAGACCCCTTTTTGTCTATTAAAAATGTTTTCTTTCAATTAAACTAACCCGAACCGGTTTAGCCAAACTCGGTTATCTTCCGAGCTCTAAACCCGGGCGTTACAACTCTCCATCGCTTAAGGAATTTCGTCCTCGAAATTAACTTACGAAAAAAGATATGGAAACTGTCTTTCCATGTCTTCCTTCCTCTCCCAAGTAGCATCTTCTACACCTCGGTGTCTCCACAAAACTTTGACTAACTCGATAGACCTCCATCGCAACACTCTACTATCCGTAGCAAGATTTTCAACCGGCTCTTCATCATACGATAGGTCTGGGTTCAACTCAATTTCTTCCACTGGCATTACATGCGACAGATCCGATCTATACTTCCGAAGCATCAAAACGTGGAACATATCATGAATCTTCTCTAACTCTGTCGGTAGTCTCAATCTATAAGCAACATGACCAATCCTCTCAACTACCCCGTAAGGACCAATGAACCTCGGACTCAACTTACCTTTCCTACCTAACCTCATCACCTTCTTCCAAGGTGAGACTTTCAAGAACACTTTGTCGCCTACAGCATATTCTATCTCATTTCTTTTCAAATCGACATACGATTTCTGTCGGTCTTAAGTTGCCTTCAAGCGATCACAGATTAGTTTTACCTTCTTGGTAGTGCCCTTGAGCAAGTCGAGCATCGGTACAAGCTTCTGTTCGGCCTTGGCCCAACAAATAGGTGTTCTACACCTCCTACCATACAGAGCCTCATACGGTGCCATCTGAATACTAGCCTTATAACTGTTATTGTACGCAAACTCTACTAATGGTAGGTGCTTCTCCCAAGAACCCTGAAAGTCGATGATACAACACCTCAACATGTCCTCCAACACCTGAATAACTCTCTCTGACTGACCATCTGACTGCGGGTGATACGAAGTGCTGAATTTCAACCAAGTACCCAAGGCACGATGCAAACACTCCCAAAATCTAGCTGTAAACCTCGGATCTCGGTCTGATACGATCGACTTCGGTACCCCATGCAACCTCACTATCTCACCTATAAACAAATCAGCCAACTTATCTAAAGTGTAGGTGGTATGAACCGATATGAAATGGGCACACTTAGTGAATCTGTCGACTATCACCCACACTGAATTCTTCTTCGAATGAGTCAATGGTAAACCCGACACAAAGTCCATGGTAATACGTTCCCACTTCTATTTCGGAATCTTCAACGGCTGTAACAAACCTGAAGAAAACTGATACTCGACTTTAACTCGTTGACATAGCATACACTTACTCACAAACTCAGCCACATCTTTCTTCAACCCAATCCAGTAGTACTCTTCTTTTAACCCACGATACATCTTTGTACTACCTGGATGCATAGCAAAAGGACTGTTATGTGCTTCATTCAAAATAGTACGCCTTAACTCGGCATCTTCTGGGACTACTATCCTATCCTTGAAACATAGGATCCCATTCTCACCAAAGCAGAAATCTATGGGTCTACCCTCGGCTATATCTTGCACGTGGGGTGCCAAAGACTCGTCTTGCAACTGTTTCTCTCGAATCAACTGAACCAACGAAGGTGTAATCACTAATTTTGTCCGGGTTAACATCTTTTTATTTCGTTTTATAATAATGGGCTTTAATTATATATGTGTTGTTATTATTAATGTTGTATTCATCTATTATTACTACTATTACTATTTATTATTATTGTCTATATTATTATCATATATCACTAGTATTCTTATTACTACTATCTATATTTATTATCTTATCTATTATATTATTAATATCTATTATTGACCATTACTACTATTACTATTTATTATCATATACTATATGTTATTATTATTAGTATTATCTACCGCTACTATTAATATTATTATTATTATTATTATTATTATTATTATTATTATAATTGTTATATTATTATAATTGTTATATTACTATCATCTATTCTATCTATAATTATTATTATTACCATTATATTTATTACCGTTATTATAACTATTAGTAGTATTATATTTATTAACACAAATATCATATATTATGTTATTATTATTACTATGTTATTATGTTATTATTTATTATCTACTATCATTATTATCTATTATTCTTATTACTACTATCTATTATTATTATCCTATTTATTATTATTAGTGTTATATTTAATATTATTATCATATTATTATTATTATTATTATTATTATTATTATTATTATTATTATTATTATTATTATTATTATTATTATTAAGGTTTTCGAATAGAATCTAAATCTGAAAAAAAAACACTAATACATGTATATAATAAAAGCCCAGTGTATTAAATAAATGAGAACCCAATTAAGTAATACAAAGCCCGATCGTTTATACAGTTCCATTACAGATTAAGAAACCCAAAAAATTATATCATAAGGCCCGTTGGCCCAAATAACCTAGCCCTATTCTGATAACACAAAAAAACCCTAACCCTAACTTTGTTTTGCGCAGCCGGCTCCCTTTGCCCTGGCGCTGCAAGATTCCAACCGTCAGATATGGCATGATCTAACGGTCCACAATTGAAGCGGAGAACACTCCAGAACCATCACGCGTCAGCGCGTCCGTCGCCTCGGCTTCCCACACACGTCTGTGCTACACGCTTGCATCCCTTCGGCTTCCACTCACGCGTGCATCTCACTCATGGCTTTTCGAATGCCTCGCGACCGTCCAGATCCCTCGGTGACGGCTAGGATCATGCCGCGTCGTCCTCTGGTCCCCCTCCGGCCGTTCACTCAAATGCAACAAACAAAAAAAAGGAAAATATCATAAGATGTAGAGGCAAAAAATGCAACAAATTCAGAGATCGTACGAGGCAACAACGGATTTCCAGAGACGAATACCAACAAAAAATTAACAGAGCCAATAGCGTTTTTTCTTTGATTTATGTAAATCAAGAAATATGTAATATCCGGGCTTATAAAAGCCGGAATCAACGCAATGTAAAGGGGAGGTTTTTTAGAGAGATTTGTAATCGGAAATTGCAGAAATCAATACAAGCAAGTTTACAGAGGTATCTTCATTTCGTTTTCAGTTTCGAACCAAAAAATACAGAGAGAAAAAGTTTTTTTTACCTTTGCGTTGAGCCAGATCCCCATCGTCTTTTGCCTGTCTTTACCGGCGATAAGCCTCGCGACCCCTTTTCGGGGCCGTGCATGGTGAGCCGTTGAGGCCGGTGACACGAAGGGGTAAAGTTTTTTGGGTTTTTTAGTTTCAGTTTTCTGGGTTTTAAAACAAAAACGGTTTTGAAAGGGTCATTTTCGGGGTTTTGATCTCGTAAACAAAGGCTTTTTGTTTCGAAAGATTGAAAAAGAGAAAAAGATTTTTTTAGGGTTCCGGCGCCGGCGCCGGCAACGGCGACCAGAAACCTGACGGCGCTGGAGAAAAAAATAGAAAGGGGGAAGGCTTTCGGTGTTTTAGGGCCGAGGAAAATGGGAAAAGGGGCTGATGTTTATTTTAATTGAGCTTATATATTGTTTTGTTTTTTTAAAAACGGGCTAATCTTTTTTAAACCTTTCCGTGTTCTTAAAATTACGCGGGGAGGGCTTCCGCGTTTGGAAACCTCGTCCCAGACCCCTCTACGTTTTCTAGCGTTTTCAATTTCATCCCTATTTTCGTTCTAATCGATTTACGGGTGGTCAAATCACCGTTTTAGTCCCTGTAGGTTTCTGTGCTTTTTTAATTTGGCCCTTATTTCGTGTTTTAATTAGTTTCCTTTATGGGTTTATTACAGTTTCGATCCCTACCAGTTCGCTCTATTTTTTAGCATTTTATTATTTTTTTGTGTTTTACATGCATCGAATTTATGTTTGGCCATGTTGTTTATGTTAATATGTGCATATATGTTTGCTAAATGTGGCATGTATATTTAATGTGCGTTTTTTTGTTTTTCTTAAAACTTTGTTAAAGCATGTTTAATTTATGTTTTATTTTATGATGTGTAGTATAGTTTCATTATGTAACATGTCTTTTTTTCATGTGGCATGCCTAGTTGTTTTAATGTCATTTGAATATGCATTTTGTGACATGCATTTTATTTGTCATCCATGAAACTGTTAATGATTCGGTGTTTTAATTAATCATCTTAAAATATACCCAAAAGAGGTCTTAATTAACTCCGATATTCCTGATATGATAGTCCTAGCTTAATGGATGCCGATCAAATATTTAGGCTAATTTTCACCGTCTCTAGGTAAGCGGAAGCGTAAAAAATGGAAATAACATGCATCATCTTTTACTTGCTTGCATCATGCATAAAGGTGACGTACGAGATCCGAACCCTAAACTAACACGGCAGTCAGCCTTATATGATGTCGGTTTAGTCTAGGGTCCGGTGCACCGTCATCCTTTCTAATTAAATGTTTAATTAATTCCAAAGACACAATTTGATATAGCCCGTCCTATTTAAGTCACGTTTTCATTCAAGAACGTTTTTATTAAATTCACTTTGGATCTTAAATAATTTCTATCGCTTAAAGGCAACAAGTTTTTTGGTACCGATTTCCGGGCGTGATGGGGGGTGCTAACCCTTCCCCACACGTAACCAACTCCCGAACCTGTTTTAAAACGAATCTCTGGCTTTGTGGTGTCCGGCCTACTTTTGTGGCCGGTGGCGACTCCAAATTTTTATGGTTTTCCCAAAATTCGAATTTCCCCCTTTTTAATAAATCTTTTTAAAAAAGAAAGTGATAAGAATAGGTTTAACCTTTCAAGAAAAAACCTTATCACAGTTTGGCGACTCCGCTGGGGACGAATTTTTGTTTTACAAACAAAAAAAGAGAGTTAAGCCAATAAAACGCTTGTTGCCTTTAATTGATAGAAACTCTTTAAAATTCAAAGTGAAGTTAATAAGGTTGTTCTTCCTTGAAAATATGACTTAAGTTGAACGGGCTTTGAAAATTTGTGGCATTCGAATTAATTCCTCATTTAATTTCGAAGGAGTCACCGACATGTGTTACATCATGATCATTAAGCTCTACGCCCGAGTTACCCTTCTTAAGTGAAAGTGAAACGCCCATACCCACGTGAGCATCCCTCCACGGGTCGATAATTCACTTTTGGAATCCACGCCTTTTGACACGTGAGCAGCCCTCCATGTCATTAGGTCGTGCTTTCCCTCGAGCCGAAACCAATTCGCAAGCCTGTAATGGGCCAGAATTGGGGTTCTTATTGCCTTAGTAGGTGATAAGATAGGTTCGGGTACCCTTTATTAGAACCGAACTCATGCGTGAGAATATAAGAAACCTACCCCATTAGAGCCATGCGGATAACCGTAGAGTTTAGAGTGTCTAGGTTTTTCTTGCTAATCGCTTGTTTCTACGCTTCTTTTTCGTTAATGCTTGAATTTTATTGCTTGCCTTATGATTTATGTTTATCATGCGACTAACACCTTTTTCTTTTCTTCCCCTCTTATTTTGCATATTTCATCATTGCATAAAGAGCACATTGAGTTGGAAATAGTTTGAAATTAAAGACTTGATCAGTGGGAAATTTGGTCTGCAACAATAGTGAGAAGGACCTCGACGAAAATGTAGCCACAAGGAGAACGACTACATGGTTGGGGTTCCGAGACAAGAAAGGCTCTCAAAAACAAAAAAAGGCTACCTCACATATTTGTTATACGTTCCAGGTAAGTGACCAGTACTCCAAATCTTGGAGTTCAACCTACATTTGTTCTACGATTGCCAACTTTGATTTGACTACAACAGTTGGGAAATACCGATTCTTGCAAGGAAATTGGCGAGAACCACAAGAACTAAGCTTTCCGGGGCAAGATCGGAAGTTTCTCGGGCATAGCGAGAACCACAATCAAGTCTCAACCTAAAACAAGAAAAATATTTCAATCAGAGGGAATTCCGACCTGACCCCCGATGCGCCTTGAAGGTTGGGTACAGTGGGACCCTATCAAAGAGCAAGTCAAGAGCACCAAATATCGTTCGTGGATCAGTCGTAATTCGTCGCCTACACCAATTGAGGGTAGGGCCAAGGATTGGCGTATTTGTTAACGCCCGATTCTTAGCGAAAGATCCTCCAAAGCATCTAAGAAAGAAGAAGGGATTGTGGAAATCTTGAAGAAAATTGACGACCTAGATGCTAGCTTGAGAACCATATGTAAGGGATTTCCATCGATCGTTGTAATAAACCAAGGTTCCCATTGATATGAGTTGTTTAACGAGGATATTTGCCGAACTCAGTGTTGCTCTTTGAATTCAATTATACATTTTGATTGATTACCTTTAATCATATGTTGTACATACGACACAGTGCATTTATAAAATTAATGTTCAATGCACCTTTGCATTCAATTATACATTTTGATTGATTACCTTTAATCATATGTTTCCGTTGTACATACGACACATTCATTCATTCATTAAACAAATAAAATTAATGTTCATCAAATTAATGCATCTTTGCATTCAATTGTACATGTCTGTTTGATTACCTTTAATCACCTATCTTTGTTGTGCATACAACACATTACATGCATTCATTCTTAAAATGAACAAATGGAGGAAAGTTTTGCTAAGCGAGAGGCTGATTTGAGAGGTCAGATGGAACGAACTCAGCAAGAATTAAGGGACACCATCATCAAGTCCCAACAAGATATGATGAAAGGAATATCCCAACTGCTACAATTTAGTCTAGGAGGAAAGAATGTTGTTGAGAATCTTGCTCAAGGTTCAGAAGACCGCTCGGCCACCCTGATCTTTAAGAATCCTCTTGTTATCAGTCCCTCATCCATCCCACCCCAAGGGGCATCTTCTGCTCATCAAGACGATGCCTTTGCCCAAGCTCAACACCTTCGGAGACACGACCTTTAGGATTTTAGTTCTCGGTTTTCTTCTTTGGAAATTGGCGTGTTTAAGTCATGCATGTTGAATTTTCTCTTGAAGTAATGCATGGAACAAACATTGCTATTATTTGCTTGAAGATAGCAATGATCTTTTTGAGGGCACTTGTTATGTTTGCGAATTTTCTTTCTAATGAAAATCCATTTTTCTTAACATACAATGACCTTGAAATCATATATATGTATACCCCTCCTTACCTTCATAGGTCCTCGGATATCACATGCCTGATGTGGCATTGATTCTAGTAAAAGAGATCGATTGAATGTTGTGATAACAATGAAGTGAGATTTCTCGCTCTGGTCGATAAAGCGAGAGAAGCAAGATTACTATTCCTTCAATGATGTTCGATGATAAGTAAATCTCCTAAGAAAGCCCAAATAGCGTTTCTTGAATGTGCCTAAAAAAGAAAAAAAGAATGAAAAAAGAAGAAGAAAAAGAGAAAAAGAAAAAAGAGAAGAAAAAGAAAGAAAGAAAAGACTATTTCAAAATGAAATATTTTTAACTTTAGAACCTGGTAATGAGCATTAACAAAAAGCACTCCAATGTTCGAAACCTGGTAATAGGAATTTTCGGATACGAGTGTGGAATTTTAGGGGCACTCCGCTGAAGCCTGAAACTATTCACTTCATGAGTGATGGTAATATTTTCAAAGTCGTGACCATGCCAAGTAACTCGGGGTATCGTTGTACGCTCCATCTTTATTCTCAAGCCAAAGGATTGTGACGAGTTGAATTCCCCTATATATAAAAAAGAAAAAAAGAATGAAATAAGAAAAAAAGAAGAAAAGAAAAAAAGAAGAGAGAAAATGATGAGAACTAGAAGGAATAGTAATCGAGCTTATCCAGCAAGTACCATAATCATGAGGATGAACCGAGCGATTTGGGAGGGGTTTCGCAACTTCAAATATCACCACAACATTCAAAGTCTTCATAGACGCAAGCTATGCTTGAAATGATCATCAGAAAGTTGAATCTAAGACGCCCTTGCATTTGATATCCGGGGCATCCGATTCTGTTTTTCTTTTAATTAGACTTTTAGTTTCAAGGTTCTGTATATTAATCTGAGAATCCATTCTTCATTAGAATGACGACCAGCGAATTGATATATTTCAAAACAAAGAAATTTCCTTGTGTTACTCTAGAGATAAATGCGTCGCCGTCAGTGGAGACCAAAATTGAGAGGCATTACATGATGATGAAGCACCATTGGGGCATCATTTTCCGTGGAACAACGGGAGCTTTGGCACATAGGATTTCAATTTAGAATAGATGGGAGATGGCATACGGCTTGGAAGTGCTTGATTATGATTACGACTAAGGTCATTGGACTCAGGGAATAAGGAACAACAGACGAGAGCAAAGTTTGTCAAGACATGTGACTGACGAGTGGTCGCAGTCCCCATATGATAACCACCAAAACGGAGACGAGCTAAAGACATGCATCTTTGGATTCTCATGGCCATACACATCTTTGCATCATGAAATATGCTCATGCATCATTGATAGTTAGACATCCCTATATTAGGAGCATGCTAACTCATACCATCATAGCATTTTGTTTATTTCTGAACAGGTGTTAAGATTGATAAAGAGATTGATCTACCACTTCACAAGAGAAGAAGTAGATCTCATAAGAACCAAGAGTCCTTTGATTGGTATCAAGATTTTAATCCTTGATTCCGATCTCCCCAAATGATGTTTTCCTCAAAACTCAAATTTTTCGATGTTATCTTTCTAAAAGGATGTTTTTCTTAAAATTCCAATTCTTCAATTTTATTCCTTCCTAAAGGATGTTTTTCTTAAAATTCAAATTTCTAAATTTTATCCTTCCTAAAGGATGTTTTTCTTAAAATTTCAATTTCTCGATGTTATCCTTCTTAAAAGACGTTTTTTTTCCTCAAAACTCCATTTCTCAATTTATTCCTTCCAAAAGGATATTTTTCTCAAAAATTTAAATTCCTCAATTTTGCCCTTTCCAAAAGGACGTTTTCCACATAATTCTAAATTCTAAATTTTGTCTCCCTTGGAATGTTTTTTTTTTAAATTCAGGTTTCCTGGTTTTTAAATTAAAAGAAAAGGAAAATGAAGAGAGAAGAGAGAAAAATGAGAGAAAAAAGGAAAAAGAAAGAAAATGAAAAAAAGAGAAAAAGAAGAGAAGAAGAAGAAGAAGAAGAAGAAGAAGAAGAAGAAGAAGAAGAAGAAGAAGAAGAAGAAGAAGAAGAAGAAGAAAGGGAGAAAGAGAAAAAAGAAGAAAAAAGAAGAGAAAAGAGACCTGCAGCTTTAGAAATTCAGAGCAAAAGAGGCAGATACTCATAGCTCAAAACTTCGGGTGAAGGATTTCAGACTCGCCACATTAGATTTTCCGAGCATGAGAGATAGATACTCACAGCTAGAGGTGTAGAATTACAAACTCACCAAAATCAAGACTTATGAGCAAAAGAGGCAGATACTCATAGCTCAAGGTGAAGAATTACAGACTCACCATAATCAGGACTTCCGAGCAAAAGAGGCATATACTCATAGCTCAAGGTGAAGAATTTCAGACTCGCCATAATCAGGACTTCCGAGCAAAAGAGGCATATACTCATAGCTCAATGTGAAGAATTTCAGACTCACCATAATCAGGACTTCCGAGCAAGAGAGGAAGATACTCATAGCTCAAGGTGAAGAATTTCAGACTCACCATAATCAGGACTTGCGAGAAAAAGAGGGAGATACTCGTAGCTCAAGGTGAAGAATTACAAACTCACCATAATCAGGACTTCCAAGCAAGGGAGGCAGATAATCATAGCTCAAGGTGAAGAATTACAGACTCACCATAATCAGGACTTCCGAGCAAAAAAGGCAGATACTCATAGCTCAAGGTGAAGAATTTCAGACTCACCATAATCATGACTTCCGAGCAAGAGAGGCAGATACTCGTAGCTCAAGGTGAAGAATTTCACACTCACCATAATCAGGACTTCCGAGCAAAAGAGGCAGATACTCATAGCTCAAGGTGAAGAATTTCAGACTCACCATAATCAGGATTTTCGAGCAAAAGAGGCAGATACTCATAGCTCAAGGCGAAGAATTTCAAATTCGCCACGTCAAGTTTTCAAAGCGAAGGAGGCAGATACTCAAAGCTTAAGGATTTCAGGCGAAGGATTTCGAACTCACCGCTTCAGGATTTAAGAGCAAAAGAGCTCAAGGATTTTCGTGTAGAAAAACCGGAAGGCCTACTCAGTTTGTTTTTACCGTTTTGGAAAAGCAAGTTATTTAGGTTTGTTCTCTGCCGCTTCAGAAGAATGAATCAATTTTTGTATAATCTGTCCCTTTCCGTTCCGGAAGGACATGCCAACGCTACCCACTTTGTTTCTGCCGCTTCGGAGGAGCAAATCACCCAAATAGGGAAGTTGGACAAAATTAGTGCTTATGGTCTTTGCTTTATTCTTGTTTCACAAATGCAAGCAAAGAGGAGAAACTGTAATCACTAATTTTGTCCGGGTTAACATCTTTTTATTTCGTTTTATAATAATGGGCTTTAATTATATATGTGTTGCTATTATTAAGGTTGTATTCATCTATTATTACTAGTATTACTATTTATTATTATTGTCTATATTATTATTATATATCACTAGTATTCTTATTACTACTATCTATATTTATTATCTTATACTATATGTTATTATTATTATTATTGTTGTTGTTGTTGTTGTTGTTGTTGTTGTTGTTGTTGTTGTTGTTGTTGTTGTTATATTACTATCATCTATTTTATCTATAATTATTATTATTACTATTATATTTATTACCGGTATTATAACTATTACTAGTATTATATTTATTAACACTACTATCATATATTATGTTATTATTATTACTATGTTATTATTTATTATCTACTATCATTATTATTTATTATTCTTATTACTACTATCTATTATTATTATCCTATTTATTATTATTAGTGTTATATTTAATATTATTATCATATTATTATTATTATTATTATTATTATTATTATTATTATTATTATTATTATTATTATTATTATTATTATTATTATTATTATTATTATTAAGGCTTTCGAATAGAATCTAAATCTGAAAAAAAACTAATACATGTATATAATAAAAGCCCAATGTATTAAATAAATGAGAACCCAATTATGTAATACAAAGCCCGATCGTTTATACAGTCCATTACAGATTAAGAACCCAAAAAAATATATCATAAGGCCCATTGGCCCAAATAACCTAGCTCTATTCTGATAACACAAAAAAACCCTAACCCGAACTTTGTTTTGTGCAGCCGACTCCCACTCGTTAGATCTGAGATAGATCTAACAGCCCAGATAATCCCAGATGAAAGGAAACCCTAGAGAGGCCCCCTTTGCCCTAGCGCCGCAAGATTCCAACCGTCAGATCTGGCATGATCTGACGGTCCACAATTGAAGCGGAGAACTCTCCAGAACCATCACGCGCCAGCGCGTCCGTCACCTTGGCTTCCCACGCTCGTCTGTGCTACACGCTCGTGTCCCTTCGGCTTCCACTCGCGCGTGCATCTCACATGTGGCTTTTTGAATGCCTCGCGACCATCCAGATCCCTCGGTGACGGCTAGGATCACGCCACGTCGTCCTCTGGTCCCCCTCCGACCGTTCACTCACATGCAACAAACAAAAAAAGGAAAATGTCAGAAGATGCAGAGGCAAAAAAAACGCAACAAATTCAGAGATCGTACGAGGCAACAACAGATTTCCAGAGACGAATACACAGAGCCAATAGCATTTTTTTCTTTGATTTATGTAAATCAAGAAATATGTAATATCTGGGCTTATAAAAGCTGGAATCAACGCAATGTAAAGGGGAGGTTTTTTTTAGAGAGATTTGTAATCGGAAATTGCAGAAATCAATACAAGCAAGTTTATAAAGGTATCTTCATTTCGTTTTCAGTTTCTAACCAAAAATTACAAAAAATACTAAGAGAAAAAGTTTTTTTTACCTTTGCGTTGAGCCAGATCCCCATCATCTTTTGCCTGTCTTTACCGGCGATAAGCCTCGCGACCCCTTTTCGGGGCCGTGCATGGTGAGCCGTTGAGGCCGGTGACACGAAGGGGTAAAGTTTATTGGGTTTTAAAACAAAAATAGTTTTGAAAGGGTCATTTTCAGGGTTTTGATCTCGTAAACAAATGATTTTTGTTTCAAAAGATTGAAAAAGAGAAAAAGGTTTTTTTAGGGTTCTGGCGCTGGCAACGGCGACCAGAAACCTGACGGCGCCAGAGAAAAAAAACAAAAAGGGGGAAGGATTTCGGTGTTTTAGGGCTGATGAAAATGGGAAAAGGGGCTGAAGTTTATTTTAATTCAGCTTATATATTGTTTTGTTTTTTTAAACGGGGAAATATTTTTTTAAACCCTTCTGTGTTCTTAAAATTACGCAAGGAGGGCTTCCGCGTTTGGAAAACTCGTCTCAGGCCCCTCTACGTTTTCTAGCGTTTTCAATTTCATCCCTATTTTCGTTCTAATCGATTTACGGGTGGTCAAATCATCGTTTTAGTCCCTGTAGGTTTCTGCACTTTTTTAATTTGGCCCTTATTTCGTGTTTTAATTAGTTTCCTTTATGGGTTTATTACAGTTTCGATCCCTGCCAGTTCGCTCTATTTTTGTTTAGCATTTTTTGTGTGTTTTACATGCATCAAATTTATGTTTGGCCATGTTGTTTATGTTAATAAGTGCATATATGTTTGCTAAATGTGGCATGTAATTTATGTTTTATTTTACGATGTGTAGTATAGTTTCATTATGTAACATGTCTTTTTTTATGTGGCATGCCTAGTTGTTTTAATGTCATTTGAATATGCATTTTGTGACATGCATTTTATTTGTCATCCATGAAACTGTTAATGATTCGGTGTTTTAATTAATCAACTTAAAATATACCCAAAGAGAGGTCTTAATTAACTCCGATATTCCTGATATGACAGTCCTAGCTTAATGGATGTCGATTGAATATTTGGGCTAATTTTCACCGTCTCTAGGTAAGCGGAAGCGTAAAAAATGGAAATACCATGCAGCATCTTTTACTTGCTTGCATCATGCATAAAGGTGAGGTACGGGATCCGAACCCTAAACTAACACGGCAGTCAGCCTTATATGATGTCGGTTTAGTCTAGGGTCTGATGTACCGTCATCCTTTCTAATTAAATGTTTAATTAATTCCAAAGACACAATTTGATATAGCCCGTCCTATTTAAGTCACGTTTTCATTCAAGAACGTTTTTATTAAATTCACTTTGGATCTTAAATAATTTCTATCGCTTAAAGGCAACAAGTTATTTGGTACCAATTTCCGGGCGTGATGGGGATGCTAACCCTTCCCCACACGTAACCAACTCCCGAACCCGTTTTAAAAAGAATCTCTGGTTTTGTGGTGTCCGGCCTACCTTAGTGGCCGGTGGCGACTCCAAATTTTTACGGTTTTCTCAAAATTCGAATTTTCCCCCTTTTTAATAAATCATTTTCAAAAAGAAAGTGATAAGAATCGGTTTAACCTTTCAAGAAAAAACCTTATCACAGAAGGCTTAACCTGTAGCTCGGCTATCAAACCACCATCATTTGACACACTCAATCTCGCAAACATGGCTCACAATTCAACTGCCACTTTTCTACTCAAAGCATCGGCCACTACGTTTGCCTTACCCGAGTGGTACTCTATCGTAAGGTCATAGTCCTTAAGAAGCTCTATCCACCTACGTTGTCTAAGGTTCAGCTCCCTCTGAGTCATCAAGTACTTCAAAATCTTGTGGTCGGTATAAACTGTGCACTTCTCACCATAAAGATGGTGTCTCCAAATATTCAGAGCAAAAACTACTGCAGCTAACTCTATATCATGAGTGGGGTAGTTCTTCTCGTGAACCTTCAACTGTCTCGAAGAATAAGCTACAACCTTACCATCTTGCATAAGCACACAACCTAAACCTACATACAATGCATCACTGTAAATCACAAACTCTTTCCCCGGTTTAGGATGAATCAAGATAGGAGCTTCGGTCAAAGCTTTCTTCAACTTCACAAATGCTTGTTGTCTTGCATCTGACCACTCATACGGAACATTCTTCTGAAGCAATTTAGTCAAGGGTGTCGCAATCTTCGAAAATCCTTCGACAAATCTTCAATAATACCCCGCCAAGCCTAGGAAACTACGGATTTCTGTCACTGACTTCGGTTGTTTCCAATTCACTATGGCCTCTATCTTCTTGGGATCCACACTAATTTCATTGGCCGAGATCACATGACCTAAGAAGACTACCTCCTTAATCTAAAACTCGCACTTACTCAACTTGGCATAAAACTGATTTTCAAGCAAAGTCTGAAGCACTAGTCGCAAATGCTCATCATGTTCTTCCTCGGTCCTAGAGTACACTAAGATATCATCTATGAACACTACCACAAACCTATCCAAAAACTCGTGGAACACTCAATTCATCATATCCATAAATGAAACTGGGCATTAGTCAAACCGAAAGGCATTACCAAGAACTCATAGTGCCCATAACGTGTACGAAAAGCGGTCTTCGGTATTTCCACATCCTTTACCTTCAACTGGTAGTAATCGGATCTCAAATTAATCTTCGAAAACACCGAAGCACCTCTTAACTGATCAAGCAAGTCATCTATATGTGGCAAGGGATACTTGTTCTTTATTGTTACCTTGTTCAACTGCCTATAGTCTATACATATCCTCATACTGTCGTCGTTTTTCTTCACAAACAAAACCAGGGCACCCTACAGAGAAATACTAGGCCTAATGAAACCTCTATTTGACAGTTTCTGAAGCTGTGTCTTCAACTCTTTCAACTCTTTCGGTGTCATTCTATACGGAGCAATAGACACGGGTGCAGAATCGGAATACGTCTCGATAGCAAACTCAACTTCCCTATCTGGAGGCAAACCCGGCAACTCTTCCGAAAAAACACTAGGAAAATCACAAATTGTTCTGATGTCTTGCGGTCTAACCTCACTCATATTCGGATTCATCACATACGCCAAATACGTCTGACAACCCGAATCTATCAATCTCCGAGCTTCTAAAGCAGAAACAACATTGGACAAGAACTTAATGTTCTCGCCCACCACTACCACTTCAAAATCATCCGTTAGCCTCAAGGAGACTCTCTTGGTCTCAAAGTCTACCCTAGCTCTATGCTCTACGAGCCAATCCATGCCCAAAATCACATCAAAACCATAGAACAACAATTCTATCATGTCAACCGGAATCACATGGCCCTGAATCATCAAATGACACCTCCTATACATCTTCCTAACTACCACGGTCTCACCGAAAGAACTAGTAATATTCACACCTACCTCTACCCTCTGAATGAACTGCCACCACATGAGCTAAATTCCTCTGACCATCATTCCTCGGCTGAAAATTACCTCGACCGCGCCCAAGGCCTCTCTGATGCTCAAACTCCCTAGCTGGAGCTGGTCCTAGGGATGGGCATTTCACCCGGACCCGACGGGTTCCGACCCGACCCGGCCTGATCGGGTCGGATATTTTTATGAAAAAAATCGGGTTCGGGTCGGGTTTTTGTGTAGGGTGAGGTCGGGTTCGGGTTTTAGGGTGAAAAAATCCGACCCGACCCGACCCGGGACTAATAGTATAATTTACCCTTAAATTTTTTAGGGATATTTGTAATAACACCCCCTCTTTATATATATTTTTATAATTAGGTCCTTAAAATTAATTTTTTATTTACATTTTAGTCCTTAAATTTATTGTTTTTTATAATTATCTCTTAAAATTATTTTTTTACAATTAGGTCCCTAAAATTAATTTTTTTTCTATAGGTCGGGTCGGGTCGGAGTCGGGTTTAGAATATTTATTTTTGGGTCGGGTCGGGTTTTTTAAAAAATTAGATCGGGTCGGGTCAGGTTCGGTTTTAGGATAATTAATTTCGGGTCGGGTTCGGGTGGGCCAAAAACCCGACCCGTGCCCATCCCTAGTTGGTCCGCCCCTAGCCAGGTGTGGACCGTTACGCCTCAAATGATCTCGGGAACCAAAGTTTCAACATACCACAAAGGTACCCATACACTCACCCGAATGGCGTCTCCCGCATCTAGTGCACTCAAGAGTGTGAACAACAGCTCCTTGGCCCTGATGGCGCCGTCCATGGTTACTGCCCCTATGTCTCGAATCGGGCCGATACCTCCTATCTCCGTGCCTCTTGGCATGATCTCTATCCCAATCCGCGTATCTCTTTCCGGAATCAGACCTACTAGTACGGGTACTCGAGCCCAAGTTCTGCTCAATATCCTTGGCCCTAGAGACCAAAACATCAAACTCAGAGTAGTCAGAAGTGAGCATATACGTCTTCACATCCCTAGTCAAACCATAACGGAAACGCTCACATCATTCTCTCTCACTGGGAACCAACTCGGGAGGATACTGGCTCAACCTCACAAACTGAACCTCGTACTCAAACACCGTCTTACTACCCTAAACCAAGGCCATAAATTCTCTCTTCTTCTCATCCTGATATAGGGCCCCGAGATACTTCTTCTTAAAGACCGTTATGAAGAATACCCAAGTGACATCCGCTTCTGCCATACCCGAAGTAACGATAGTCCACCAAGCATACACATCTCCCTGAAGCAAGGAGATAACACAACCCAACTTACGAGCGTCTGAGCACTCCATCTGACCTAAGATTTGTGTAGTGCTCTTGAGCCAAGCCTCTGAACCCTCGGGAGTCAAACCACGGAACTCAACTCCACCCAAACTACGAAGCCTCTCAAGGGGTAAACCAGTCCCCACACCCTGAGGTGGTGTTGCAGCATACATACCAGCTAAAGCTGTCTGAAAAGCCTCAGCTATAGTCTAAATCAAATGAGTCATGTCTGCACCTGCCGGACCCTGACCCGCCTGAGCTCCATTACCCCCAACATTTGCACCGGCCTGAGGTCCATTACCATCACCTCCAGCATTCGCACCGGCCTGAGGCACATTACCTTCGCCACCCACCCCATTACCATCGGGAGCAGGAGGAACATGAGGAACATTCTCGGGTGTCTGGTCACCCGCTCTAGGCCGTCCTCTCGGTCTTACCATAACGAAGATAAAATCAAAAACAACAAACACATCACACACAAGAAAACATTGGGTTAGCAAGGGCAAGGATCCGAGTTCTCAAGCTCTTTAAACCAAAACCATTTTCCAATAACAACACATAGCAATGGGAACACTTGACTAAACTTTAACCAACAACAAGAACAATAAAACATGCTTCCACACACCGTACAATGGCAAACAAAACAAACCAACTTACCTGACTTACCTTCTCGGGAGACCTCGTAATCGAGGCTCTGATACCACCAATTGTAACCCCCTTGCCCCGGCCTAGCCAACAGACCGAACCGAACGAGTTACATGGGTAAAACCGAAGCGAAACCCGTTAAGGCCTCACTCCGATTAGCAACCCTAATTTTTTATTTTATTTATCTTGTCTAAATATCACTTTTATTCCTATGCGTGAAGACAACAACAGAAAAACGAAAGAGGAAAACGAACCAATCAGAGGGCATACGATGATTTAAACTTACTAAGTAGCTTATCAATCAAATTTCATGCTCACGAGATAAAACCATCAAAAAGGGGCACATATTACTCAACTAGGAAGCATACGAGCATTATGGACTAAAACGTAACATTTGAAAACCCTCGAAGATGCCTTTTAACCGTTTTAACTGCCTGCGTTTCAAAACATGCATGCCTGTTCCGAAACGCAGGCTTCATTCAAAAAGTAACAACAGGCAGTTCCGGAACGGCCCCACCTTGTTTCGGAACGGGAGCCTCTAGTGGCCAAACGTACCAGAACGACCCTATATGGTTTCGAAACAGGAACCTCCAGTGGAAAATTGTACCGAAATAGCACCACCCCCGTTCCGATACGGCTACCCTTGGAGCTCGACCGTTCCGAAACCATATTAGGCGTTCCGAAACACATGGACACAATTTAGCCCGAAAATGCATTTCAGCATCTCCAAACGTTCCCAAACTTGCCCCGAAACATCACAAACCATAAAGCAACTTATTATACAAACTATCTAGAGGAAAACACCCTAAACACGACTCCAAACATGCATACACGCAACAAAATAGATCTCAACCCTAAACACAAAAGAACACTTAGCTTCAAAAAAACCAACAAGTCAAAAAGCATAGAAATTCATCCAAGGCCACATCAAACCTCAACATAACATGGTACCAATATTCAAAACATGCTAGCAATTTAAACAAGGCCAAACATAGGAGTTTGAACACCAACTCCCTAACATAGAAATCTAGTATTCTCATTGTCTAAGCATTATTACAACTACAAAACCATACTTTGAGCTTAGCAAGAACTCCTCCCTTGCCCACTTGCCTCCCGAAGTCTCTAACGATCTGCATTGTTGGAAAAAGATAGCGTAAGCTTAAAAGCTTAGTGAACGGGGCTCTAAACACAACAACAATGCAATTTAAAACATATATTATAGTTTTAAAAGCAAGACCATTTAAGGAAGAAATACAACGAAATGGAAACATAGAGAAAACTTGGTTTGCACATGCACAACCATCCCGGTGGGACTACACATCATCGTACACAACAACTAGCATTTTTCCGAAGATACTACACATCACCGTACTCATCTACTAGTCACTATCGGTGGGACTACACATCACCGTAAACAACGACTAACCATCACGTGAGGCTTGACATCAACTACGACAACACAACAACATTAAAACGGGATAAAAACAATCCACAATCAACACCACAACCCACTTACTCGCAAAAGCCAACAATCAACTAAACAAGGCGAGAATAGATAAACTTACACTCGGGTCTAGGTTAGCCCCTAAGGCTCCACCCAAACCCCAAGAAACCTTCATTGAGCATTTTTAAAACCTCAAAACAGTTTTCACTCACCGATAGAGCCCAAACGAAAGCCGAAACACTGATCTCAAGCCTCCGTAACACTTGGTATCGCGCCCAAAGTACCTGAATCAATCTCCTCTGATTCAAGACAACACAAAACAAAATATTAGGATGCTAAAATACTTGTAACCCAGCAACAACCTAGAAATTCACTCTTTGCAACCAAAACTCATTGATTCGAACCCAAATTTCACCCAAAACTTCACCAATTTCGTTCTAGACAAACCCCAAACTGAAACCACCAATTTCAACCTTCAAAACACACCCAAAATCATCTAGAAACATCCCTCAACATCGAAGGAACCACCACCTATGATTTCAACCCAAAACCAAGCCAAAAACTCTACCTTTTCAACCTAAAAATCCTATTTTTAGACCCATTTCGGGTTTCCTGCTATTAGCCACCATTTTAGCATTTTTAAGACACCAAAACATGATTAAAAACACCCTTAAACATGGCATCAAAAGACCCAAACGAAAATCCCATGAAAATACTCATTTCTCCAACCCAAAACTAAAAATGCATTTTAATGGGTTTAAAAGAAAGTTTTCAATGAGTACAAGCTAAATATGTAAGAATCTAAGCAAGGAAGAGATTACCTTGAAAAATATTGTTTGGATGAGGGATTTGAGGCAATGGAATAGTGAAATAGGGTTTAGGAGAGGGTTTTGGTGAAAATGGGATTTTTTTTAAAAGAAGGCTTTTCAAACTTTTCTTTTCTTTCTTTATTTCATTTACTCAAAATTTCCATTTTGCCCCCTTAAATAAAAGACTCTTTTTTGTCTATTAAAAATGTTTTCTTTCAATTAAACTAACCCGAACCGGTTTAGCCAAACTCGGTTATCTTCCGGGCCCCAAACCCGTGCGTTACAAATCAGGAGCATTGGGTGGTGGAGAAAAAAAAGAAGAAGAAGGTGAAAGAGTAGGAACAACAGATGGGGAAGGAGAAGAATTAGGATTAAAAATAAGCAAATCAGAATTTGACACCAAATTTTGTGAGGGAAAAAACCAGGAAGAATTCGAATGGGAATCATGAAAAGGAAAAACATCTTCGTGAAAAATAACATCGCGGTTAACAAAAAATGTTTAGAATCAAGGTCAAAGAGAATATACCCCTTTTGAGTACAAGAATACCCCAAAAAATAGTAGGAATGGACTTGGAAGCAAACTTGTCAAAGAAATTGGGTTTGGTGGCATAACACAAGCAACCAAAGATTCGAAGATGGGACAAATTAGGAGGCTTTTTGTGAAACAACACAAAAGGAGATTTCCATTGGAGCACAATAGTAGGTAAACAATTAACAAGGTAACAAGCAATAACAACAGACTCTCCCCAAAATTTAAGAGGGACTTTCGAACGAAAACGCAAAGCACGAGCAACCTCTAAGATATGTCGATGCTTCCTTTCAACAACCCTATTTTGCTTAGGGGTATGCACACAAGAACTTTGGTGTATAACACTAAGAGAGGCAAAGAAACTATTACACTCAGAATTGAAGAAATATGAGCCATTATCACTTCGAACAACCTTAACAGATGCAGAAAATTAATTATGAACAAGAAGGAAATTTGTTTAAGGGAAAAAAGAGCATCATTTTTATGCTTCAACGGGTAAACCCAACTCATCGAAGAATGGTCATCTACAATAGTAAGGAAGAATCGACAACCAGGATGTGTGGAGATCCTATAAGGACCCCACAAGTCAATATGAATCAACTAGAAATGAACATCAGACCTAGAAGAACTAGAAGGAAAGGGCGAGTTTGTTTGGCTAGTGGACAGATAGCACATTTATTCAAAGAATCAGAATCTAGTTTAAAATAATGTAAAAAAATCCACTTTATTCAATTTGGTAATGGATATATGCCCTAAACGAGCATGCCAAGTACAAGTTGAAGGAATAACAAAAGACATACAAGAACTCTCAACATTTAAAGGTAAATTAACAGGAAAAGAAGATAGTAAACATGAAACAGAGTAAAGTAGGCCAGACCTAAAATATGAGGACACAAAATAGTATAAGACTTTTGAAGCCATACGAATCCCCTTCATCCTTCCATTAGAAAGATCTTGTAAAAGACAAAATTCGGGATAAAGGTGAGAAAGCAATGCAGATCTCGGGTTATCTTGGAAATTAAAAGTAAATTATGATGGAAATCAGGGACAAAAAGAACATTATGAAGGGTGTAGGTAGAACCAAGGGTTTAAGAGCCAACATAAGTAACATGAATAGTTTTACCATCTGGCAAGTGAACAAGACGAGAAGGTGAGGCACATGGTACATGATGATTCAAACTCTGAAAGTTAGATAATATGTGGTATGTCGCGCCTGTATCTACAATCCAGGTTAGTGAGACATTAGAAGCAAAAGAGCCTTTAGCAGTCATACCTGCAAGATTGACAGCCGAATCTGCATAAGGAGTTGTCTTCAAGAGATTCAAGATTGGGGCGTATTGTTCACGAGTAAAAGTAGGGGCATGTGAAAACTTCGAAGAATCAGCAGAATCTAGGCTACCTTCAGAACCAGTTGAAGGACCCTGAGTAGAATTTATAGCAACTACAGCTTGGACTCCCCTCTTCTTGTTAAACTTGAAATCATGAGGGAACTCAATCAACCGATATCACCGCTCCCTCTTGTGCCCTTTAATCTTGCAATAGTCACAAGATCTAGAAAAGTGGCGATGATCATAATTAACCACCAACTTGGAAAACATCACAGAGGAATTTGGCCCAGAAATAACAGAGAATTATGACCTTTGAGACTCTTCATAAACTATCATAGAGTAAGCCTGATTAACACTCGGTAAGGGTTGCATAAGCAAAAATTGACTCCTAACTATAGCATAGGACTCATTTAACCCCATAAGAAACTCAAAAAACATTTGACGTGCTAAATGTTTTATATTTTGTTGAGTGACCTCACATTCACAAGAAGTAAAAAGGGACAAGAGATTCATACTCGTCTCAGAGTAGCTTCAGACTCGTGAAATACCCAGAAATAGAGGATTCTCATTGGCAAAGTGTGGCAATCTCGCGATGGATGAAGAAGATCTGTGAACAATCTACTTTGTCGAAGCACTCATTCAGATCCGCCCAGACCGACGAGGCACTAGAGGCGAAAATGATCCCAGCTGATAAATCCTTCGATATCATGTTCAAAATTCAAGATAACACGATCGCATTGCATCTGTCCCACTGAGGATGCAAGGCGTCAAAATAATTACTCCGACGACAAGTGATGTCGATGAATCCAAGCTTATTCATGGCCAAAAATGCAATCTTCATCGAGAGACTTCAGATGTTGTAGTTCTCCAAGCCAAGCAACGGCTGAGAAACAAGCATTGTACCCGGCGTATCCGAGGGATGAAGATACATAAGGTGATTGAAATCAATTGTCTTAATCTTAGAAGACATATCAGAAGGCATGATGGTTGAAAACCATAGAAAACGGTGGAGAAAAGAGAAGAAATTCGAAAAGAAAAGAAAAAGGGAAGACAAAAAGTCAAAATCTCAAATCTAATACCATGTTGAAACTAATAAAATAATGAAGAAAGGAATAGATTCATGTATTTCATTAATTAGAAACATATGTACAGTCAATATACATACACTCATGACCTAACAACTTACAATAACAATAAAACTGTTAGTAACAATAAAACTTACAATAACAAACTAATCAACTATTTAACAAGAAAAATAATTGCATAATTCTTAACACTAAAATGTTCTTTTTTATAGTGGGGGATTAAAATAAACTTTTAGGTATAGTACAATGACTAAAATGTTCCTTTTAATAGTAGAGGGATTAAAATGAATGTTTAAGTATAGTATAAGAGCTTGTAATATACTTTAACCTGATTTGTTTCTTTCAGGAGAGTATAAATTTTATCAATTTTCCTATGGTTAGAAAACCATTAATGTCCCCAACTTTTATGCACAAAATTATGGAGTAAAAAGTTGGCGATGAAAGATTAATAATCTCATATTTCTCGTACTGAGTAAATAGTTTCAAAACAACACCATTTCTCGGACGAAGCCATGTTATGCAAGAGCCCCTCCCAATTTTTTTGGTATAATTGTATTTGAAGACTCTTTTAGTTTAAACAGTAGTAAAAAAGTTTTTGTCCCCTCTTAATTTTTAGATTTAAAGTCTTAATAGACTTTTCTCCTCCTAATTTTTAGATTTAAGGGTGCATTTGGTTCACGGAATGTAACATTACGCTTGGAAATAAGATTCCCGAAATGATTAATTACTTGACATAATATTGAGAATGTTACGTTTATTTTGTTTGGTTAGTTTGACATGAATGTAAAATTACAGTCTTTGATTGATGCATTATAAGATTACCAGAACGTATATTTTACAAAAATATCCTTGTGATATATTTTCTTTTTAACTAGTCAAACTTCTAATATTAAAGTGAAAACATTTGCATGAAAATTTATAAGAAATATATTTTTCTATTGTTTTTAATTTATATATTTTTCTTTTATAAAGTTTTTACACAAATAATTGAATATAGTTTTTAATGTTATAGTACAATATTATATATCTGAATATTTGTGATTTTTTATAATCATATATTTAAAAAATATAAAAAATAACAAATTCATAAACTTCTATAATAATCATCACATTCGCTACTAAATGAAATATACTAATACTAACTATAAATATTATATTTATATGTTTTATTACTTAATTTACATTATTTTAAAAATCAAAATTCATTCTTTAACATTTAAATTTCAAACAAAATTTGTGATGTGATTTAAAATTGAATAATACATATCTTTACCATATAAATAAAAAATATTATTCTTTAGAGAAAAAATAATATTAAAAATTATTTCTAATATTTATTATTATTATTTAATGATGAGTGTGTTTATACAATTTATTATGCAACAATTTAGGTTAGGTTAAGAATTGTTTTAACATATAAAAAAAACTATTGTTGGAGAAATAGAAAATAATAATTTATTTGATACAAAACATTATTTTGAGGGTATTTTAGTTCAAAGGGGTGCGAATTCTCTAATACCTAAGAACATGGTGAGAATGACATTCTCACCACTTTGGGGGAAAAGAAGCTACTGTTGGGAATGTAGTATTACCCCCGTAGGAAATTCTCCTAAACCAAATGTGTGTATGTAATTTCGGAAAATATTATTCTCCTTTCTAATGATCTTTTCCGCGAACCAAACGCCCCCTGAAGGATTAATAGACTTTTGTCCCTCCCGATGTTTTATCCTAGCTTCGTCCTCCGATTAATATTTTTATTCACCCTTTCCCCTAATTTGGTCGTAAACTAATTAATATAATTAAAGATTTTTAAAAACTATCAAAATTTAAAACTAATTATTAAAGAATAAAATATGATCATATATGTAAATAGGGGTATAAATGAACAGAGCGTTCGACGAACCATTCGTGAACTGTTCGTATAACGTTCGTTTATTAAGCTAAATAAATGAGTATGAACAAAAAAATTTATGTTCATTTAATAAACGAACGAACATGAACAGAGGTGTGTTCAGTTCGTTTATGTTCACGAACAAGCTCGTTTATAGGCTCATTTAAAAGCTCATTTATATGATGAAAATGCTTGTGGACGTATCTAAATACTATTTTGTTGTTGTTGCTAAGAATGTTATATAAGATCATGTTGAAATGTAAGTTTTATTTTGTTGTTTTTGTTTTATTTATTTATTTATTGTTAATTTAATTAACATTTTTGAACATATAAATGAACATGTTCGCGAACGAATAAACGAACACGTCCGCGAACACTTAAACGAACACGTTCATGAACACTAAACAAACGAACATAAACACCTTCAAAAATAAATAAACGAACACTAACACAATATTAAAAATTTAAAAGAACACGAACGGAACATGAACACCTTTAAAAATAAACAAATGAACATAAACATAGTCTTGTTCGTTCAAGCTCGGTTCACTAACACCCCTATATGTAAATTGTTAAAAAAAGAATTTAAATCAAACAATTCAAAAAAGATAGACACAAATAAATATCACTATTGGCGGTGAAAGATAAATATCTACGCTAGGATAATAAAACATATAATAAGAATAATGACACATTGATAAATTGGCTTCAACAACATTCAACTGAAACATAACTTTAATAATTGCAAGTGTATATCAATATAAGAAAACCAACATAAGAGTCTAAAGCATGAATTGCGTCATAATATACTCAAATAAGACATCATAAGTAATCCTGAAAAAAAACTACAAAAACATGCAGAAAACATATCATAAGAACAAATAAAATCAGGGGCGGATTGAAAGGTTGTTTAGGGGTCAATTGACCTCATTTGCGTCTAGAAAATCCTTGTAAAAAACATGAAAGTTTGAGAGAGACAAATATTAAATATACTTAAACCCACTAAATCCACCACATAAAATTTTAATGGTCAAACTTAAGCAAAGAATTAAATATAATATCTACAAAAGTGGAGTAAAAGATGATAGTGAACCCCATAATTAAATTCTTTATTATTTAAATTATTTTGGTTAAAAAATAGTATTTCTTTTTTTGAACCAATTTGATAAAACTAACTAAAGAGAAAAACTAATTGAATAAAACAAAATAGGAAAATTCTACAACGTGCGACGAACACCGCTGAACACTATTAATGTTGAACACCGCTTAACACCATTAAATTAATTAATAAAGATTTAAATTTTCAAGGATTTATCAAATAATTAATAATTATTTTAAAAAATTCAATTAAATTATTTTTTATATATATTAAAATTTTATTTTTTAATAAGGGTAAACTATATATTTAGTACCTCACATTTCTATTGAACACTCATTATTTAAATATTATTTTAATTTGACCATATTCTTTATAAAAAATAATTTAACCCTCAACCTAAAACCTTAACTATTAAACCTTAAACCCTTAAAATAATTTTATTTAATAAAATAATTGATATGGATTATAGCCATCAACAAAGTTTTTCGCCCCAACCACATTTCTTTATTAGTTTCTTTAAGGGATTTGTTTAGTAAGTAAAGGAAAGGACAAATACACATGTAGTAACTCAATGTGATTATAAAATTATGTTGCTGCATGGTTAGAGTTCTTTTTCTTCACCTTATTGGGTGCTAAATTTTTAAGGTAATGAAACTTTCATGGCATGTCATTCATGATATCGTCGATAAAACGTTGTAACACGGTGTGTGAAGATCCGCCATCCATCAAAACCTTTCTACTCTCGTCGCTCATTTTATTCATCTTTCATCTAACTTCACCATCATTCCCCATCAACCACTTAATTCCTCTCTCTATCTTCTTCGACTTCACAATTTCAACCCCTCATCGTTCTTGTAATCCATTTTAATCTCCCACCGCTAATCCCAACTCCTCCACCAATGTGAATGCATTCAGTTGTTGCTCGGAAAAAAGTGGCCATGCTGCCATTGGCACTCCGAACCATATACTTTCCAATGTTGAATTCCAACCACAGTGCGACATGAACCCTCCAGTTGCGGGGTGGTCCAAGATGTCCACTTGCGGTGCCAAAAATTATTTTTAAGGCTATATGGTTTAGGGTATAGGTTTAAGAGTTTAAGGGTTTAAGGTTTAATAGTTTAGGGTTTTAGGTTGAGGGTTAAGGTTAAATTATTTTTTTATAAAGAATAGGGTCAAATTGAAATAATATTTAAATAATGAGAGTTCAATAGAAATACGGAAATAGGTGAAGTACTAAATTAATATATAGTTTATCCTTATTAAAAAATAAAATTTTAATATATATATAAATAATTTAATTGAATTTTTAAATTAATTATTAATTATTTGATGGGTCCTTGAAATTTTAAATCTTTATTAATTAATTTAATGCTGTTCAGCAGTGTTCAGCATTAGTGGTGTTCAACGGTGTTCGTCGCACGTGGTAGACTCATCCAACAAAATAATATAATTTAAATATACAAAAAAATTTGGCGACCATTTTATATATACATATATAAAATGTTAATTGATATGTTTTCGATTTTGGTATCAACTTAGTTCCCTAATATTCCCTCTGTCCCACTTAAAATGTCTCTTTTGTATTTTAAATTGTTTCACTTAAAATATTTCATTGAAAAAATCAACTACTTTTATAATGTGCATTTCCCTTTCTATCTTTTTTTTAATTTTCTAACAAAACAAACTTTAACTTTTAAGGGTAAAATTGTCTTTTTAATTAATTTACATCACATTTTTTACAAAGACTTTTTCTTACTAAAACTGCATGAAAAGTTAACAATAAACATCTTAAGTAGGACGGAGGGAATACTAAATTTTGTTGTGTGTAGGTGGAGAGAAATGATGAGAGGGGTGACAGTAGTACCACATGCATTCAAAGTTGAAAAATAATTGCACATGGGAAAGGATACATTAAAACTATGGTTATAAATGAGACGAAATAGATCGTAAGTTATTTAAGTTTAATTCGGTCAAAGGTTGGTCAACACTCAATTCGATTGAACTCAATTCAAATTTGAACTAGGTTCGATTTTTTAACGAGCCGAGTCGAGCTACTCGATACCCGACTCGAAAAGCTCGTGAGCTACTCGAAAATATAATATAGTAAAATTTTTATTTTTTTAAATTTAAAATCTAAATTCCTAAACCTAAAATCCTAAAACATAAACTCTAAACATAAGTCATACACCCTAAAATCTAAACATCTAAATCCTAAAATTAACAAGCTTGTCTAAACTAACTTGTGTATCAAAGTTTTTTTTCCTAATAAGTCTTTAAATGGACGAGACAGATTACGAGCTACTCGAGTCTGACTCGGTCAAAGCTCGGTCAATACTCGACTCGATTGAACTCGACTCAAGCTCGAACTCGACTCGAGTTCTTAACGAGCCGAGCTGAGCTCAGATTATTCAAGCTCGTTAAAAATTATTCAAACTCGAACTCGACTCAAAATCTTAACGAGTTGAGTCGAACTTAGCACTACTTGAACTCGACTCAGCTAGTTTACACCCCTCATTGAAGCTGACCTTGAATTCTGATAACTCATGTTCTGTCAAATTGACAAAATCTTGCACGAACCAACTTGCCTCAGTAGTTAAAGGAACGGTTGTTGTTCCTAGAGGTCACGAGTTCGAGCACCAGCAGCTGCAGCAGGGTGATTGAGTGTTCATTGTCAAATGGTTGAGAGTATATTTAGAGCAGATACTACTTGTAATCACTTTAGCTTTCATAAAAAAAATGACAAAATCTTCACCGTCGGATTAATTTACTGGATTCTTATTCTTTCTGTACATATCGAACCAATTTTTTTATTTAAATTGCAAAATATTACATCTTATTTTTTTAATTTTTTTAAAAGATTTAATTATAAAATAACGTATAAATTATATATTTTTTAATTGTTTAAAGTTTTTTTTTGGGTTAAAATGAATCTCTGAAATTTTGTTTTGCTTTTATTTTCAAGTTGTCCGTTAAACTTTTGTCTTATGAATATGTGATTTCTTTAATTCGTTTATCTAGGAGAAACAGAAAAAATAAAGGGGATATTTTAAAAAATGGCTCGCCTTTGAAAAACAAACAATCTTTTAAGTCTCAAGCACTTTTATTTTGAGAAGACATCTCTCGATGCATCAATTTTAAACTATGCATTTTCTTTCTTATTTTTACAAAATAAAAATTCTAAATCCCAAAATTTTGTTCAAAAATAGTTAGATTGTGAAAATTCATCTTGGCGAAAGTGAAACCAAAACATCTAATTTTAAAAATAAAATAGTTTCAAAACACTTAGATTTCGCTTGAAATGACATAAAGAATTATGAGCGGAGGATAAAGGTTTTTTTTCAAAGACATACATGAAAATAGTTACATAATGAAACGCCATACACATACATTTTTAGTTATATTAAATATTTTATATAAATAAATTTAGAATTAAATTTTTATAATTATAATAAACTATAAGGAAAACTACACCACTGACCACCAAACAAATTGGGGATACCTATTTGAACCACCGAACTATAAATATCGTCAATCACACCACCGAACTTATAAAATCAACCTATTTTGACCACCACCGTTAAAAACTTAACGGTGGAGTGACGGAACTGCCACGTGGCAATTGTTGGGTATATTTAAAAATTACACATTTGGTCCCTGTTATTTACACATTCTTTCAATTTAGTCCTAATTTTAAATTAATAAAATAATAAAATATTTAATTAAGTGGTGACACATGTCAAGACCTTATTGGAGGATTTTAATTATTTATATTTAATTTTATTAATTTATATTATTCTTCATTTGCACTAGGGTGGATTCGAACCTAAGTCTCCTAGGGGTAAAACCAATGGCTTTGCCATTGCACCAAACACAACTTTGTATTATAATTCTCCAGATATAATATATATCTCTTATTAGTTTCTACAATTATAAGCCAAAAGCCCAAACCCTAAACACTAATTTCACATATATAAATCATAAACCCTAAACTCTAACCTTAAACATTTCAAATTAATTTCACACTAAATATTTCAAATTAAACCTCAAACCCTAAAATTTCAAATTAATTCAACGCTAAATATTTTAAATTAAACCCTAAACCCCAAACCCTAAAAATTTCAAATTAATTTCACGCTAAATAATTCAAATTAAACCCTAAACTCTAAACCCTAAATATTTAGGGTATTCATTCATTGTCAGATTCTTCTTCCATAGCAGCCTTAGTTTGTGCTTAGATTGCAGACGAGTTATATGGGTCCAGTTTGTGAGGAAGAATCAGGAATAGGGTTGTTTTCTGAAAGCTGTTGAAAATTGAAATGAACACAGAGAACAAAGAAGAAGTAAAAGTAAACAAGAGATTTGATCCCAACCAGACGAGCAAAAGAAGATTTGGAAGAGGACTGGATCCTATCCACAATAGACAACCTTAAATATTTAGGGTTTAAGGTTTAATTTGAATTATTTAGCGTGAAATTAATTTGAAATATTTAGAGTTTAGGGTTTAAGGCTTAATTTGAAATATTTAGGGTGAAATTAATTTGAAATTTTTAGGGTTTGGGGTTTAGGGTTTAATTTAAAATATTTATCATGTAATTAATTTGAAATTTTAGGGTTTAAGGTTTAATTTGAAATATTTAGCGTGAAATTAATTTGAAATATTTAGGGTTAGAGTTTAGGGTTTAGGATTTATATATGTGAAATTAGTATATAGGGTTTGGGCTTTTGGCTTATAAATGTAGAAACTAATAAGAGGTATATATTATATCTGGAGAATTATAGCATAAAGTTGTGCTTGGTGTAGTGGCAAAGCCATTGGCTTTACCACTGGGAGACCCAGTTTTGAATCCACCCTAGCACAGATGTAGAAAATTTTATTTTTCTCCTCTAAATTGAAGGGGAAAAATAAATTAATAAAATTAAATATAAATAATTAAAATCCTCCAATAAGGTCTTGACACGTGTCACCACTTAATTAAATAATTTATTATTTATTAATTTAAAATTAGGACTAAATTGAAAGAATGTGTAAATAATAGGGATCAAATGTGTAATTTTTAAATATACCCATCAATTGCCACGTGGCAGTTCCGTCACTCCACCGTTAGGTTTTTAACGGCGGTGGTCAAAATAGGTTGATTTTATAAGTTCAGTGGTGTGATTGACGTTTTTTATAGTTCGGTGGTTCAAATAGATATCCTCAATTTGTTTGGTGGTCAGTGGTGTAGTTTTCCCTAAACTATATATAATGTACTAGTTTGAGTTTATCCACAGTGAAATTCATTTTTTTTAATTGGTCGAGTGGTCAAAAATACTTATATTACTTTGTCTTATAAGAGTTCGAACTCTAGCATTTACCTTAAAAATATAAATATATTTCTATTTAATAAAAAAATACAACTTCTCAATAATATATTCAAAAAAACAAGACTCAAACATGCGTTGTCTTGTTATGTCATTTGTTTCTGTAAAATCAATTTTGAAGTCTAAAATAACTCACGAATATATCATTTTTATGTCGTAGGAGGAGACCTCATAAGTCAGACGTTATTGTTGTTCTAGTACGAAGTTAAATCTACTAAAAAATATCTGAGAACAGACGACAACCAGTTCAAATTCTTTGGTTTTAACAACTTAATTGTAGTCATTCATAAATTATTGGTATTAAATTCAATAGCACTAATCGTTATGTAATGACTTCTCGATTAGATTAAACTAAACAAGAAGGTTGTGTGAAAAGAGGTTTTCCTGTTCTATTCTAAATAGCTTAATAGTCAAAAAATACCCAACTTATACTCTCTTTTTTCAGTTCGATGCCTAATATTTTTTTGGGCCACTTTGGTTCCTAATTATAAGATTCAAGAAAACTTCACAATAAATTGTAGAACAAGCTGAACTTTATTGAAAATGTAATTGAATGAATTACAAGGATGTAAACCAACGTATATATACATACAAACTCAAGTAACCCTAACAACTTAACCAACCCTAACAACCTAACCGTTCTAACTGATTTCTAAGTAGAACTATGTACAACATCCTCCCCACAAGTTGGAGGCTGATGAATATCGAGAAGTCCCAACTTGACAATGAATGAAAGAAATAAGGGAGCTGGAAGAGCCTTGGTGAAGATGTTAGCAAGTTGGTCATGAGAACGGACATGAAAAAGGCGAAGAAAACCGGTGTTGACCTTCTCTCGGATGAAATGGCAATCAACTTCAATATGTTTTGTACGTTCATGAAAAACTTGATTCGTTGCAAGGTAAATGGCAGACTGACTATCACAATATAGGTAAACTTGCGAAGCAGAAACATGAAGGGAGGAAAGGAGAGCAGCCAACCAATTGAGCTCACAAGTGGCAGTAGCAATTGCTCGATATTCAGCCTCACAAGAGGACCTGCTGACAGTGTGCTGCTTCTTAGATTTCCATGAAATCAAGGTATCACCAATGTAAGTGCAAAAACCAGTCATTGAGCGACGTGTATCAGGACATGAATTGTAGTCAGAATCCACAAAGGCACTAAGTTGCAAAGATGATGTAGAAGAGAAAAACAACCCAAGTGCAGATGACTTTTTGATGTAAGTAAGCAGATGATAGATAGCAAGAAGATGTGGCTTTCTTGGAGAAGAAACAAATTGACTAAGCAAGTGCACAACATACGTTATGTCAGGACGAGTATATGTGAGATATAATAAACGCCCAACTAACCGTCTGTACATCTGAGGATCATCAATCAAGTCACCCTCATCCTTGTTGAGTTTGTGAGGAGAGACCATTGGTATATCAGCAGGTTTGTGAGCAAGAGAGCATGTGTCATCTAACAATTGAAGGGCATACTGTCGTTAAGAAAGATAGATGCCAGACTGGTTACGAGCAAGTTCAAAACCCAAAAAATACTTAAGTGAACCAAGATCCTTAAGCTTGAAATGATTGTGAAGAAAAGATTGAACATCAGCCAAAAGAGATAGATCCTTGCCAGCCAAAATTATGTCATCGACATAAACCAAAAGAGCAACCATGCTATCACCAGAGCCTCACACGAACAAGGAATGTTCAGAGGGAGGTTGAACAAATCCTAACTGAAGAACAACTTGTGAAAAGGCATGAAACCATTGCCTCGATGCCTGCCTAAGCCCGTAAATGAATTTATGAAGTTTACAAACTAGATTGTCACCATGAACTTGCGGAACATAACCAAGAGGAAGCTTCATATATACCTCTTCATCCAGCATACCATTAAGGAATGCATTATTAATATCAAGCTGATGGAAATGCCAACCATGCACAACAACTAGTGTAAGCAAAACTTTGAACGAGGTCATCTTTGCAACAGGGGAAAAGGTATCTATGAAATCAACACCATCAATTTGTGTGAAACCCTTAGCTACCAGGCGTGCTTGACAACGATTTATAGACCCATCAGATTTACGTTTAACTCGATAGACCCACTTGCAGTCAATGGCATGCTTACCAGTATGTAGTGAAACAACAGACCAAGTGTGAAGGGAGTCCATGGCCTGAAGTTCATCTTGCATGGCATTACGCCATTTTGGAAATTTAACTGCCTGATGATAAAAAAACAGGTTCATAACAAGAATGAAATGTTGGCAACAAAATCAACATATAAGGGAGAAAGTCTTGAAATAGAAAGATGATTCTTTATAGGATACAAGCAATGTGAAGAAACAACATTGTTGCAATGATAAGCATCAAGATATGAAGGTCGTGTGATAGAACGATTGGACCTTCGAGAAACATGAGCAAGTTGAATAACAGGCTCAGGAATAGGCTCAGGAACAGGCTCAAGAACAGGTTCAGTAACCGACTTAGTAATCGGCTCAGTGACTGGTTCAGTAATTGGTGTATTAACTGGTTCAGTAACTGGTTCAGGAGCTGGTTTAGTAACATTGGTAGAAGAAACATGATCACCATCTGAAGCATACACGATGTTAGGCAAAGACAAGCTAGGAAAAGGATCAACTAAGGCATCCATAGGAGTAATATTGTGAAAAGGAAAAATATCCTCGTGGAAGACCACATTTCGAGACACAACAATACCACGAGTTTGGAGTATATAAACTTTGTATCCCTTCACCCTAAGAGCATAACCAAGGAAGATTCCAGGCAAAGCTCGTTCAGAGAATTTATCACGCTGTGACTTGAGAGTAGAAACAAAACATAGACATCCAAAAACCTTAAGACAAGAATAGGATGGTCGATGAGAATGAAGCAACTAATAAGGAGACTTGTCACCCAAAATTTGAGAAGGTAATCTATTGATCAAGTAGGTAGCTATCAAGATACATTCTCCCCAAAATCGAATAGGAACCCTTGCATGAAAAAACAATGCATGCCACAGCCAACAAGTGCTGATGTTTCCTCTCAGCCACTGAATTCTGCTGAGGAGTCTCAACACAGGAGAACTGGTGAATTATGCCAAGAGTCAAAAACAATTCCACAAAATTCAATTTTGGTGTATTATCTGGACGAAAGATTTTTAATTCATAACCAAGTTACCGTTTGATCATTGTGATAAAGGAAGAAACAATGGATAACACATCGGATTTATGCTTTAGCAAATACGTCCAGGTGGATCGAGAATAATCATCAACCAACGTCAAGAAATATCTATGATGATCATGTGTAGTAGCTTTAAAAGGACCCTAGATGTCACAATGGACCAATTCAAAAGAAGAAGTAGTATGAGTGGATGAAATAGGAAAGGGAAGATTTTTCTGTTTTGCCAAAGGACAAATCGAACAAGTGCCAACTTTATAGAATAAGATGGTAAAACATCTTGTAGTACATGTAAAGTACGAGAACTAGGGTGCCCTAGCCTAGCATGCCAATCTCCCTTAGAATTATTACAATAAAAAAGCAACATTGGAAACCAAAGAAGTAGAACTAGCTTCAGCAAGTTGGAGCAGATACAATCCTTGGAGGCAATCACCCTTCCCAATCACATGGCAAAGATCCTGAACCAAACAATGTGTTTTGTAAAACAAAACTGTGAGATCAAAGTCCTTCAATAACCTGGTCACTAACAACAAGTTAAACCGAAATTCTGGCACATAAAGAACATCCTTTAGAATAATATGATCTGAAATCCGAACACTCCCAGAAAAGGCAACTTGAACACTGGTCTTGTTAGGAAGCAATATAGTACCATTAGCAATAGGATTCAAGGTAGTAAACAAGTTTTTACAATAACAAACATGTCGGGAGGCCCCTGAGTCTATGATCCATGATCGTGTAGAATCAAAAGAACTCAAACTATTAATAAAGGAAAGAAGCTTGCCTTGCATAGCAAGATTGATAGAAGAAGATGGCACCGAAGTATCTGAAGAGGAAGCTGACTGAAGTTGATTCTGAAGCATAGAGATGAGTTGATGACATTGTTGAGAAGTCAAGGGATTCATTGTGGAGATAGGCTGAGATCCACTTGAAGTATTCAAAACAACATTGGTGGGATTCTTGGATCGCACAACATAACGAGGGGGATAGACATGTAATTTGTAACAACGTTCTTTAGTATGACCTAATAAACCACAATGAGTACATTGGGGACGAGTCTTGCGAGAGTTGGAAACAACTTTGATGGAAAAAGTAGCATCAGCTACTGAATTGGGCAACGCAAAGAGCCTTTGATTCTCTTCTTGAATCACCAAAGAAAAGACTCGTGTTATACTGGAAAATGGATCAATGAGTAAGATTTGACCACGAACTGCAGCAAAGGATTCATTCAGCCCCATTAAAAACTGCATGGTAAGATCTTTCTGTTGATCAGTAAGAATCTTCTGAAGTCCACCACAATTACATTGAAGGCAAGTACAAAAAGGCCTAACAGAAACCAGCTCATCCAGATAATCTTGAGCTGTGTATAATATGTACAAAAAGGCCTAATGTTTCATTATGTAATTTAATTTGAGTTTTTCCGTCAACGGCCGTTAAAAAATTTCCGTTATCCAATAAAAACATGCCACGTGGCCTATTTTATCTATTTATTTAATTTTTGAATTTCTTTAAAAAATAAACTTCTTAAAAATCTCAAAGTTTTAATTTCTTTCAATCAAACCATCAAATCACATCTCCTTCGCGGTCTGGCCTCCCCACACGACGGCAGTTCACCGTTCACCACCCCAAGTGTCGGGTACCTCACCGTTCAACATCTCCCACCCTCTAGCCGTCGATTAGAAGTTCAATCAGTCTCTTTTTCTTCATTTTGGATGTTCATCGACGAAACAATCGCGGTTCATTTGCCGGTTTTCGACGGCAGGATGATGGAAGTTTCAGTAGTGGGGTGGGGGGCGACAAAGGCAAGGGTGGCCGGTGATGGTTGAATCGGTGGTGGAAGGGGAGGAATTTAGGGATCTAGGGTTTGGGCTTGAGGGTTTTAGAGAAATTAAAGATTTTGGTGTTTTTTATAAAATTAAATATTTTATAATTTTTAGAAAATAAAAATGATAGAAAATACCGGAATATGCCACGTGTTGTGCTTTTATTGGATAACAGAAAATTTTAACGGCCGTTGACAAAAAAAAAACTCAAACTAAGTTACGAAATGAAACGTTAAGAACTAAAGTGGCCCGAAAAAACGTTAGACACCAAACTAACAAAATATAAATTGAACACTTTTTTACTATTAAGCCATTCTAAATCAATCAATTTCATTTAAAACATACTAAATTCAAAGTAATAACTCGTTTTACGACTAAAACTGCAAGTTTTTCTTATTTTTCAAAAAGTTGGATCCAATTTCCCAATTGTAATGCTTAACAATCAATCCCATCCGTCCCGAAGGAAATTTGAGCTAAAAAAACAATCCCAAAAACGTGGTCATCGATCAAAAATTGACTGAATTCGGTCTTTGTAATTTATGAAAAATTAGAATTTAATTTATTTGGTAGTATATATATATATATATATATATATATATATATATATATATATATATATATATTGTAAATGTAGTAAATATATTTGAATGTTGAGTTTTGTCACTTTGTTATATATAAATGGTTGTATTGTTAGTTTCATGTATATAACAATTTGTTAAACTGTTAACTTTCATATCAATGATACTATGTTCATGATGTTGTCTAATTAAATTATCTTCTCAGTTTTATCAAATGTAAATGAACTAAATCTTTAATTTTCGTAAAATAGATTAATGAAGTTCATACTGAAATGAAAAAAAAAAACAATCATATAATATTTTCTCCATTAAGCTGTGAATTTAATAAATATAATCATGATTAATTGTAATGAATATTCATAATTCCATACTAACAAATGTAAATGAACTAAATCTTTATAATTATATTAATTAATTAAATAATAAAGGGTTACATTCTCACATCGGAATTCGAATCCATACAAGATTGAACAAAATGAGCATCTTTAGCCACTAGGCCAATTAGTAAATCTCAATGAATATTTATAATTCTATTAATAGAGAAACATACCACAAAAATAAAAGAAAAACATGTCGGGGAAAAGATTATTATTAAAAATTGGAAAAAATTAAGAACAAAGAAAAAACATGATGCGAAAAGGCAAGAGAATAATGAACACTGATGATAAAAAAATCAACATTAAAACAATTGTCATCGTCGGTCAAGCAAAAAAAGACGAAGAAGACCTACGACACTAGGTTTAGAGAAAAAATTGGATACAAAATATTTAATTATTAATTATATTAAAATATTACATTAGCTGATTGTATAAAATAGTTTGGTAAAATTAAAATAGAAGATTGTTTATTTAAACAAACAAAATGTCATATAAAGACATGATCATATTCAATACTTTTTTAAATAGTTTATTGATTATCAATAGTTGATATCATATTATATTACTAAGCATATTTGAATGATGTATGTATTATTTTTTATGAGATTATCTTTTTAATATAATGTTATTAATTATTAATTTTATATTTATATATTAGTTTTCTATTTATGAAATTATTTTTAATCTAATTTTATTAATTATTAAATTTAAATGTGTATATTGTTTTTTATTTATAAAATTATTTTTTAATCTTATTAATTATTCAAATTTAGATTATTAAAAACCTTCTTTTTATCCATAAAGTATAATTTCATTAAAGTGTGTCACGGACAAAAGAGTCTTTATAACTCTTATATTCAATCCTCTAACACCAACAACTCTTAAAAAGAGTTTTGATAGTTGTTTGTTGATGTAATCAGTCTTGAGTAGCGGAACATTCTGCCTGATAGTTTGGATCGCTCACCAGTCCTTTTTTATCTGTTATGCGTCCCGATTGGATAGAGACAAAGAGAATCAGGAAGCTTTTGAATTTTTATGGTAAGCTTATCTCCATATAAGTTTTTCACTTTTTTTTTTGTTTTTGGGTTGTAAAAAATTTGGGTAGATTAGTCCCATTGCTTTCCTTTATGGATGTGTTGTGATTGTGATATTTTCTATGATTATAATAAAAATTCAGTGGTCATATTAAAAAAAGATTTTTTTTTCAAATTTAGAAGATTCACTCAAATCTATAGTTAACTTGTTATAATTATTTATTTACCAAACAATCAAATTTACGAATTTAGTTGGTCAAACCTTTCAAAGTAATTCAAACCTTTAATTTTGACTCAAAACTCTTTTCATCAAACAAGGCCAATATGATAAAAGATGATCATATTGGACAGTGATTCCATTTTTTTCTAGAATTCATTTTATTGAGATAAAATAAAATAGAAAAGTCTGTCACAATATATTTATATAGTGATTTAGACTAAAACATAACTCTCTTTTTTTCTGTACTTTTGGTTTCTATATTATTTTGTATGATGTTTAGACTAAAAGCAATGTAACCAGTTGCAATGTGGCTCGAAAATATCTATACTTTTTTAAAAAGTATTGTAATTGGTTGCATAAAAGTATAGATACTTTCGAGCCACATTGTAACCGATTACATTGCTTTTTAAAAAAGTATCGATACTTTTTGAGTAAATTACTTATTTTGTTGATACTTTCGAAAATAACTATACTTTTTTAAGAGTATCGATACTTTCGAAAGTAACTATACTTTTTTAAAAGTATCGATACTTTTTTAAAAAGCAATGTAACCGGTTGCAATGTGGCTCGAAAGTATCTATACTTTTTTAAAAAACATTGTAATCAGTTGCTCTGAACCGTATGACACCGAAAGAATTGAAAGAGTTGAAGACTCAGTTGCAAGAGTTTTCAGATAGAGGTTTTATCCATCCGAGTTTTTCGCCTTGGGGCGCACCAATATTGTTTGTGAAGAAGAAAGGTGATAGTATGAGAATGTGCATTGATTATAGACAGTCGAAATCAGTTGACAGTGAAGAACAAGTATCCATTGCCGAAAATTGATGATTTGTTCGATCAGCTTAGAAGTGTTTCAATATTTTCTAAGATAGATTTGAGATCCGGGTATTACTAGTTGAAGGTAAAAGAGGTTGATGTACCGAAGACAACTTTTAGGACTAGATATGGTTGTTTTCATAGATGATATTTTGGTGTATTCGCGTACCGAGGAAGACCATGACCGGCATGAGGAGGATAGTTTTGCATACCTTGTTAGACAACCAGTTGTATGCAAAGTTGAGTAAGTGCGAGTTCTGGATCCGAGAAGTAGTCTTCCTAGGACATGTAGTGTTAGCTGATGGGATTAGATTTAATCCGAAGAAGATAGAAGCCATTTTTGAGTGGAAGCAACCGAAGTCTGTGACAGAGATTCGTAGTTTTCTAGGCTTAGCCGGATACTATAGGAGGTTTGTGAATGGTTTCTTGAAGATAGCCACTCCTTGACGAAGTTACTTCAGAAGAATGTTCAGTTCGAGTGGTCAGATGCGAGACAGCAAGCCTTTGAGAAATTGAAAGAAGTCTTGACCAATGCACCAATTTTGATTCAGCTAGAGTCGGGGAAAGATTACGTGATCTACAGTGATGCTTCATACGTAGGTTCAGGTTGTGTGCTCATGCAAGACGGAAGAGTTGTTGCTTATGCCTCGAGACAGTTGAAGACTCACGAGCGAAATTATCCGACACATGACATAGAGTTAGCTGTAGTTGTGTTTGCTTTGAAGAAGATTCAGAGGCATTAATTGTATGGTGAGAAATGCATAGTGCATACAGATCACTAGAGCTTGAAAATTTTGATGACACAGACAGAGTTGAATCTTAGGCAACGTAGGTGGTTAAAATTTCTTAAGGACTATGATCTCAAGATTGAGTATAATTCGGGAGAGCCAACGTAGTAACCGATGCTTTAAGTAGAAAAGTGGCAGTTGAATTGCGAGCTATGTTCGCTAGATTGAGCTTGTCGAGTGATGGTGGTTTAGTGGTCGAACTTCAGGTTAGACCTACGTTGAGCCAGATGATTTGAGAGAAGCAGCGTTAGATAGATCTTTGGCACCTCACGTGCAAGATTTAGCCGAGGGTAGACCATCGGACTATAGTTTCAGTGTTGATGGGGTTTTGTGTTTCAGAGATATGATAGTTGTGCCAGATGACAGTGATTTGAGACGTACAATCTTAACCGAAGCACACAACAGCCCGTTTGCTATGCATCCCGGTAGTACAAAGGTGTATCGTGGGTTGAAAGATGAGTACTATTGGGTTGGTCTAAAAGATATGTTGCCGATTTTGTGAGCAAGTGCATGGTTTGTTAGTGTGTTAAGGCAGAATATCAATTTCCATCTGGTTTGTTACAGCCATTGAGAATTTCAGAATGGAAGTGAGAAGATGTTACTATGGACTTCGTATCAGATTTGCCTTTGACTTCTTCTAAGAAGCATTCAGTTTGGGTGATTGTTGACCGTTTCACAAAGTGTGCTCATTTCATAGCCGTTCATACGATATACTCTCTAGATAAGTTGACCGATTTGTACATCAGTGAGATTGTGAGATTGCGTGGTGTGTCGATGTCGATTGTGTCAGGTAGAAATTCGAGGTTTACAGCTAGATTTTGGGAATGTCTACATAGTGCTTTGGGTACCCGTCTGAATTTTAGTACATCGTATCGCCCTCAGTCCGATGCTCAGTTAGAGAGAGATATTCAAATATTAGAGGACATGTTGAGATGTGCATTATTGACCTTTAGTGTTGCATGGGAGATCTATCGAGCTTGTCAGGGTTAAGTAGCGACACAGAAGTGTGGAAGAAGCCACTTGGGGGTAGAGAAATGAAGATATGGAGAAACGATTTCCGTATCACTTTCCGCCAGGTAATTTCGAGGACGAAATTTCTTAAGTGGGGGTGAGTTGTAACACCCCAGTTTTAGGCCCGAGAGTTATCGGTTTTGATCTAGGATTAGTTTCGGATTAAATTTAAATCAAAGAGTTGATTTTTTATAAAAGTTCTCAATAATTACGATAACGCCATTAATGAAAATTTTAAGAGAGTTTTGAAAATCAAAACCACTCATCTTCTTCCAAAAACCCTATCCTCTCATCTTCTTCTCCCCTCCCCCATTGAAGACCTTTGAAGGTAAATCTTCTTTTCTTTTCCTTGTTTTACTTAAATTTAACTTAAATTAAAGTTGTATTTGCAAAACTCATTGATTCTCAACCTTGAAATTTCAAGATTTATGAAAAGTGGGAATTTTGGGTGAAATCCCGTATGGGTCTTTTAGGGCAGTGTTTTGGGGTGTTTTTAAAGTTTATTTTGAAGTCATAACATGTTAAAAATGTTGCTTAATTATAGTATACCCGAAACTAGTCTTAGGGGTGGATTTTAAAAGTGAAATAAGTGAGTTTTTGGCTTGATTTTGTGGTGAAAAGAGGGCTAGAGGTATGTGGACCTTGGATAGGTGTTTTTAGATGATTTTTGAGTGGTGATAGTGTTGGTTTGATTGGATTCCCGAAACTACTGTTGTAGATGATTTTTAATAGTGGAAAATAAGAGTTTTTAAGGTGTTTATGTGGGGAAATGAAGGGTTGATGGTTGTACAGCCTTAGGGTGATGTTTTGGACATGTTTTGGAGTGCTTTAAGTGTTTAAATTTAGGGGTAATGGCTGGGTTTTGCTGGATTACGAAAATGAGATTATTTGGGAGGATTTCGGCTTTGAATTGTCGAGAAAATATTGCGGAATTGTGAGCTGGTGTATAACAGAAAATTTATGGTTGATTAAGAGGTTAATACATTGTTTTTGATTGGTTAGAAACAACGGATTTGGCCTTGGGTGGTTCGGACGTGGTCCCGGTAAGTTCGAAAGCTTGAAACGACTTTGTGGTTTGCATTAGTGTACGAATGGTGAGTGGAAATGTTTTGAAACTTGATATGATTTCGAAATGGGTTCTTGGGTGGAGCCTTGAGGGCTAACCTAAACCCAAGTGTAAGTTTACTAATTTTATCTTGTTTGTTAAGTGTTGGTGTATGAACAATTGTTGTGATATTGTGTGAATTATGGATTGTTTTTACTCTATGTTTAATGTTGTTGTGTAGTCGTTGTTGGTGTCGAACCTCACGTGATGGTTGTCGTTGCTACGGTGATGTGTGGTCCCACCAGTAGTAACTAGTCGAAGACTACGGTGATGTGTGGTCCCACCGGTAGTGACTAGTAGAAGAGTACGGTGATGTGTGGTCCCATCGGAAAACTACTAGTCGAACGGTGATGTGTGGTCACACCATGTTTTGGTTATGCATGTTCATACCATGTATTGTTGATGTTTGTGTTTTATTACATCCTTCTTTAAAATGGTTTGCTTTTCAACTAAGAATTTTGTTTTAAAAACTGCATTGTTGATGTGTTTTTAGAGCTCCGCTCACTAAGCTTTATGCTTATGCTCTCCTTTTTTGACAATGTAGATCATTAGCAGGGAGTTAGCAAGGAGCAAGGAAAGGGCGTCCAAGCGTGTGGTAGTTGCTCAAGTATGGTTCGGAAAATAATGTAGTAGTTTAGCAATGGGAAATGCTACGTGTTTTAGGAGCGTGTATCTAGACTCTTTTGTGTTGGCTTTATGTTGCTAATGCTTTATGTTGATGGATTTGTAAACCATGTTCTTTGAAATGCCTATGATTTTGTGTTGATGTTTGTAAACCATGTTTGTGTTGATGCCTAAGTGTTTTATATTTGAAGGTTTCTAACTATGTCTTATGAATGCTTATGTTTTTGTTGAAGGCATGTAAACCTTGATGGTGCATTACTTAGGTGAATGTATGTTTCTTTTGGCTAGATGGTTTTGTTAAGCATGTTTTATTGCCTTATATATATTTCGTGTTTGATGGTTTGATGTTTTGGCATGCGTTGGAAGGATATAAATGTATGTCTTTTGCTTGCCTTGAATGTTTAAGTGTTTTATTTCAAGGGCATGTGACCCTTGTTATGCAATGCTTAGGTAGGTGTTTGTTTTTCTACGAATGAAGTGGTTTAGCATGCATGCTTGTATGCAAGTTCCTATCTAAATGCTTATCTTGTGTTGGTTGTCTTGATTGTTGGTTAAGTAGCATTGTATGCTTAGCTTTGGTTAGCCTTGGATGTATGTTCTCTTGAATGGATGGTCTTGAATGTATGTTAAGTGTTGGATCATACTTGAAGTAGGGTGAAATGCTTCTAGATTATGTGTATGTTTTCTGTTTCATGTTTCTTATGGTTTGAGAGTATGTTTGTTATGGCCTTTAACCCTTTGTTGGTTTGCTAAGCATGTTCGTTTGCTAGTTTCCTCTATGTGGGCTTAGTTGGTGGTTGTTGCTTCGTTGTATGCCTAAACCGTTCCGTATGCTTATCTATAGTTGCTTAGTGAAGTATGTAAGTTGGTATGTCGCTAGTCGAGTCGATAAATGCATCAAGAGTCGGGTCCTTGTGTTTTTAGTTGCCAAAATGAGACTTGCAGTGCAGGGTGTATCGGTACGCCCAAGGGCTGTATCGATACGGTCCTTGCCTTGAGGCTCATTTTGGGCAGAGCGTACCGATACACGAGGGTGTATTGATACGCCAAAACCTCTCTGGAAATCTGAGAAATTGGCAAGATTTTTGCGTATCGGTACATGTCCTAAGGGTATCGATACGGTCCTTGTAGTTTGACTTAGAGAAGTTGACCGTTGAGGGCGTATCGGTACGGTCTCCCTGAGTTGACTTTAGGGCGTTGATCAGGTCTAGACGTATCGATACGATCATCTAGCGTATCGATATGGCCTGTTATAAAAGTTAAAATGGGCTGTTTAATTGCATGTCTTGTGGGTTTTGTAATCGTGTATGTTCGCTGCGTGTCCTATCACATAAGATTTAATAAAGGCATCTAGAAAAGATAAGTAAAGAAGAAAAAAAATTAGGGTTGCTAATCGAAGTGAGGCCCTAGCGGGTTTCACTTCGGTTTTCCCCGTGTAACCTGCTTGGACCGGTCAGTCATCTAGACCGAGACGAGGGGGTTACAAACATCCTGTACTCATTCAGTGCCTGCTGCTGATGCCTCTCCTGCCATTGTGCAATGTACTGTACGTGTTTCACCGACCAGTCCACCTACCACAAAACATCAACAAAATTATTGTTTATAAATTGTAAAGTATGTATAAATCAATAACTATTAAACCAAATTTAATTATTGTACCTCAAGTTTCCCTTGTCAGGTCATCCTATGTAATTCGTCGAAATTGGGAGGATCTACCGGAATAGTTTGAAGACGATCGAACTGGCGTTGGACGCGATCGACCGGATGCCACTCAACTACAGCGTACCAGATGAGAGGTACCACGGCCGTCCAAACGGACACCATCTCAGGCGAAAAAAAATTGGTAGACACTCGTTGATCTCCGAATCCGAATACGGGGTCCACAAAAACTGCAATTAAATATAGAAATCATTTAAAATAAGTAAACTAAACTATATTCATATTAAACTTAATATAAAAATTAAAATATTGACCTCATTTGGAAATTTATTGTCAATATGTTGCCTAATAGAATGCATCATACTAGGAAGCCCAACATGACTTAAAGCATTGAACCACCTACATAACATCAAAATATAACTTTAATATTTTAAAATATATATTAGGAAAATAACCAATTTATAAATAAATTTTAGTTAAGATTATTTTCCTTACCGCAAACATGGTGGATATGCATAGGCAAATGGCGCGGACAACTCAGGGCGTAAAAATGGCATTCTAAACCACGCCCAAGCCTGAAGCAGCAAAAGACATCCTCCAATGTCATGTCTATCAGCACGTGCGGCCATGCACAACTCCCTATACAAAAATACAAGTACTGCTGAACCCCAACTTAATTTACCGGCCTCTTTGAAATCCCGCAAATGCCGCAACCACAACATGTGAACTTTATTGCGGGTTTTGTCGGCCACCAATATTCTCCTAATGATCTGTAGGATATGCGCCCGAACATATGCCTACAATATGAAAAAAAATATTAAAATATAATAAATTTATAATTTCATTACTACTAACAAGAAATTAATTTTTTTACCTTCTTAACATCTTCATTGGCGTCATTGGGTAAATTGGAGAAATTCTCATGCAACCACCGCAGATACACACATCCGCCCTCTAGTTTGTTTGGCACTACCCCTAACAAGTCCAGACACAAGCTTTCCCAGTCTTCATTGGCAGAACCGGTGATAGCCTCCCCATCTACAGGCAAGCCAAGAATATGCGACACATCTTCTAATGTTATGGTCGCCTCACCACAGGGTAAGTGAAAGGTATGTGTCTCTGTCCTCCACCTCTCCACAAGCGCGTTGATTAAATCAACATCTAATTTCGCACCTCCTCCAACAATCCTCGACACAATCCTAAATCCGACCTGAGCTATATAATTTTCTAGACGAGGATCCGGTTCCGTCCTCATCCGAGTGATAAAAACCTCCAACCGACGTTCTTCACCATTCTACAAATAATTAAAGACGCACACAAATTAATAATCACATATTTGAATGTCACAATTTTTTATAGTGTACAATAAAAAACTAAACACGTACTCGAATGTACATTATTTTTATGTTTAAAACTAAATACTAAAAAGAAGTCGAAATGTTCACTACTTTTTATAGTCTACAATTAAATACTAAAGATATATTTGAATCAACATTATTTTTTATGTCTAAAATTTACTACTACAAACATATCGGACTGTTCACTAAATTTTTTAGTCTACAATTAAATACTAAACACATATTTGAATGCACACTACATTTTTTATGTCTAAAAGTTAATACTAAATACATATTCGAATGTTCACTCATTGCCTTACTCTAAAAGTAAAAACTAATCACATATTCTACTGTAGCAATAATTTTTTAGTCTAAAAATAAATACCAAAGATATATTCCAATTTAACTAATTTTCTTAGCCTAAAAGTAAAATCTAAAGACATATTCGAATTTTACTAATTTTTTTACTCTAAAATAAATACTATTTACATATTCAAATCATGCCGGCAACACTAAATTAAATTTACATATTCGAATTAAACTAACAAATAAAAAAACTCACATTATTTCGACGATAATTGCATGCATGTCCTTCATCATACTCAGCAAACCCGCCATTATCGCACCCGTTTCGAACTCGCGTTCTAGTAAAGTTTGGGAAAGAATTTTTAGGGGTGAAAATTCTCTCCCGTGGTGAAGCCAATTTATAGAGAAAACGCGTTCTGGAGGGAGAGAATTCAGACCGAATTCGCGTCTTGGAGAACGCGAATTCCCTATAATAACCCAAATTCGCGTTATGCAGAACGCGAATTCAATCTGCATTTAAATCTCCAACCGTCCTAATTTTCTGTGAGAAGCCCGAATTTACTGCGAGAAGTTGAGGGTTAAATATCGTTGAATTCGCGTCCTGCGTGACGCGAATTTCGTTTTACTGACATGGCACAGGAATTCGCGTCCCGCGTGACGCGAATTCCGAATTCACGTTTTCCAGGACGCGAATTTATCCTACATGGCGTGAAAGGGGGGCATTTTTCCAAGTAACGAACAGATGGGGGTACTTTTCAGATTAAATTCCCTAAGGGGAATATCCCCCAAATTGGCCATTTTGAAGAGAGGGATGTTTGCATTTGGTCTCGCTATGTTTGTCTATCGCGGCGTTTAAAAAAGACGTCGCTAAAGATACAAAATTGGCGTCGTTTGCTCGGAAAACGCCTCTAAAGATGCTGTTAAAAATTTGTTTTGTTGTAGTGTTTGTTATAACGATTTTATTAACATGAGATGTGATTAGTATATTTTAATAATTTGAGGATTTTTGGGAATAAAATTCAAATGTTAAAAAGTTTTGAAACCAATTTAAAATTATAATTATAATTCAACGATGAAATTAGAATGATCAAAAGTTTGAAGTCAAAAGCTTGTAATTTAAGCTCAAGCAAACTGTCTTCTTTTTAGTTTTTTTTTAAATAATTCAAACCCAATCCAATTCAACAGATCAAATGGATATTTTTTTAACAACACAGCTTCTTAAGTCTGTTGTAGGTGAAGCTGGTGACGCAAGTATTATCGGCGGTTAAATTTTACAACTTTTAGTTCAAGAAAAAACAAAAGAAATGCCCTCAGATGCGATGTTTTTGCCTTCTTATATCCATGGAGGAAAGAGAGAAGTTGAAGTGAAATAGATAAAATGAAGATATAACATGTCATGTCATTATTTTTTAACGGCGGCTAACGACAATAACTGTAATGAAAATGATATAAAAAGTTGAGTGATCATAATAAAAGTTTTAAAAATTCGATGACTATAATAAAAGCGTTTTAAAAGATCAGTGACTATCACTATAGTTTACCCTATTATATATTAAACAGAAAATTATAGATACAATAAATAACTTAAAATTTAAACTGAGATGTTATATTTTTTTTCCCATAAAGTAATCCGAAGACGAAAGCCTCCCCCAAGGCCATGAATGGTTCTCCGGTCTTGGGATTTGTAGCATGTTTAATTCGTGGGGGAAAAGCTTTTCTAATTCTGGAACATGAGAATCAAGTTTTTTTTTTGTCTTACGTTGAAATATTTGTCTTTTTTTGGAATTTTCGGTTCGATGAATATAGTGCTGGATTGGATACACTTTGTCAGTCAGTGTTCAAGAAATGGGATTCAGACAGTCAGCTTGAGTGCATGAACGAAAATTGAAACATGCGGTGTTTACACGACAGACAAGGATTAACCACGTGAAGGAATTGGCATTTCTCAGTGTGGCCACGTGACTACTAACACCACAAACATAGAAACATTGAATATATAGAATAATTGTCTGTCTGCTAGTCAACCTCTCTTGGCTTGGCTTTACTTGCTTGGATCCATGAATCAACTACACTCCTCACGTGAAATGAATCTACACATTTTTATTTTTGTATCACGCGCTTGTTAAATATTAAAATATTAGATGTTTTAAAGTCATTTCTTAGAGATGATATTATTAGAAAGGTTAGCCTCGTACTCCAAATATAAATCATAAAACAGACAAGTATATTATCAAAAAAATAAGTCATTTGCATTGTATGCTATACTCTTTTAAGGGTTATATTTTAATATACAATCACACAATCATTCTTTAAAATTTAAGATCTAAAACTCTAACCCTAACACTCCAAACTTTAAAACCTAAATTCTTCACCTTAAATCTTAAATTATAAACCCTATGACTTAAATTACTAAACTAAAACCCATAACACCTAAATTTTACAAGCACATGTAAATTTTAATTTACATGGGTTGTGTGTCAAAGTTTTTGTCTTCTTTTATATAAAAGTTTTAAATAATGAACAAGTAGTTTCAGTGAAAAAAGATATTCATTCTAAGAGATTCACGTTTAAGTAATTGTGTGTGCAAAGTGTGTAAAAAATATAAACATATAGTAACACCCGGGTTTAGGGGTCGGGTGAAAATAATATTTTAATATTATTTCAGGTTCGGTTTTATAATTTAAATAATAAAATATTTAAATGGGCCTCGGGATTTCAAAATATTTGAGACTATGTTGGGCCTATCTCTTAAGCCCAAAGTCCATGGACTTTAAGAGATGTGGGTTTTGGCCATTCATTAATGGCATTTGTGTAAATATTTGATCTTTACAAATAAAAACCCATTTTTATTACATTATAATTCAAATAAACCAAAATTTCATCATCTTCTTCTTCAAAAACTCAAAACCAACGACAAGAGGAGAGTTTTTCTCCAAGTTTCTATCCCACCTTCTTTCTCCTTCATTTTAGCTCGATTTTGAAAGGTAATTACATTTTCGACTTGCTCTCATCTTCCTCTCTTTAAAAGTACAAGTAGATTTCATTTTGGTTCAACTTTTAGAATTTGGGTTTTTCAAAGTTTTGGTTAAAGGTGGTGACTTTATGAGTTTTTATCAAGGCTTTTGGTTTATTTATGTTACATATGTTGTTTGTGAATCAAATAGTCCAACATATATAATTTTTAGAGTATTTTAAATGAATTCCCGAAATTGGGTAAAAATGGGTTTTTTGGAGGGTTTTGGGTGAGTTTTGGGGGTTGTTTTAGGTGGAAATTGATAGCCCAATGGTAGTACTATGGTTAGGGGTTGATTTGGGATTGTTTGTGGGTGCTATGGATGTTGGAAACATGGTTTTTGGACATGGTTTAGGGGCTGCCCGAAATTGCTAAAAATGGGATTTGTTCATGGTTTGCAACATGATAAATTGCATTTGAATTGTATTCCGGGTTGGTATTTTGATGTTGGGCTGATTTGGAATTGTTTGAAATGTGTTTGAGGTTGTTTAGAAGCGGGAATTTGTGTTGGGGAAGCTTCGGGAAGAAATCCGGAAATTTGAGGGAGGTTGCTTGCTTGGCTTGGAGCTTGGAAGCTTAGGTGAGTGGTTAAATATTTTTAAAATGGTTTCGAGTATTTGGTTCAAGCATGTGAACCTAGGATGGGCTTGGTAAACCCACCTAGAGTTGGGATTAGAGTGGTAGCCTAATCCCAAGCTTTGATTAGAGACTTTGGTTGCACTTTTTAATGGTTGTATATGTCTCGTGTTAAATTGTGATGGTGTTGATTATGTATATGTTGTATACATGTATGTGGAGGCATGGCTTAATGCATTGTTACATGCATGTTGATGATAAATGTGATAGAGATATACATATGTATGAAATATGATGTGATATTTGTGTTATTTAGATGCATGTAGTGTTGACATGTGTAATGATGTTATGAAGTGATTGTATGATCCGAGGATCATGGTGAGTACATGCTAGGCATGGAAATGTGGTTCGTGCATGACGGTGAGTCATGGTGAGTACGTGCTAAGCACGGAAGTTGTTATGGATTGATATTGTGATAGATTAATGAAATGTGTAGTATTGGCACTAGTATGCTTGGGTACAAATGATCGATCATTAGGATGTCTAGTGTGCACACGTGAGTCAAAATGCGCGCGTGGTCTTGATGATGGTAGTCATCAAGATGGAGTACGGGTTCGCCCGAAAATCTTCATATATATTAGTCGGTGATGAGTGGAATCCCATCGACGGGCGTGAGGATGAGTGGAATCCCCTCCGCGTGAAATGAGGCGTGAGGATGAGTGGAATCCCCTCCGCGTGAACGGTGATGAGTGTAATCCCACCGTCAGGTAATGGTTGAGTTGTTGGATGTGAGTTCCAACGGTTATCCGCGTATTCGAGTCATAGCTAGGTGCCAATACAGATTGTAGTTTATGTTGCCAATATGTGGTTAATTGTGAGCCAATGTCATTTGGGATGTGTTGCTAACATGGTTTAATATATGTGATTTCATATGTTGTGGATTTAAACATGTTGAGCATGACATGATATTGAATATATGTTCATGCATCATCTATATTTATGGTTCGCGTGGATCGGAGGTAAGATCATGCATTTTATCTTGGTTGTAGCTCGTGCTTGGACCCTGCATTGTCGAAGGTTTGTTTTATGAGCTTACCCTCACTAAGCTTTTATGCGTACGCTCTCTATTGTTCGACAATGCAGATCAAAGGCTTGTGGGTGGCAAGGGCAAGAAAAGGCCTCCAAGTGTTGCTTACGGTTAGCTCAAGTATGATAGTTAAATTTAAAGATTGTAATAGTAAAGCAATGGGATAGGTGTCGTGTCGTAATGCTTTTGAAGTATGATGTTGATGTTTAGGAGCATGTTAGACTCCTATATGTGTTTCATGTTTATGATTTGACTTGGATTGTAATTAGGATGACTTGCCAAATGCTTGAGTGATTGTCTAAATCCATGCCTCGTATGTGTTTGTTATTTGGCTTGAGATGTATGCCTTTCTTGAAACTTTGTTAGTTTTGCTATCTTGAATTTGTCTAAGTGTGGGCTACGTGAATGCTTGCTCCTTTTATGATATGTATGAATGCATGGTTTGTGATGTTAAACCTTGGAGTTTAGTCTCGTTTAAATGATGTTAAAGCATGCTTGTAAGATGGTTTGCCATAGGATTAATTGCTAGTATGTTGTTGGAGTGTTGTTGAGTGTTTTGTCAGTGGTTTAGGGCATCCTTGTGTCTTAAAACAGTCAAATGGAGTCTGCAGGCAGGGGGCGTTTCGAAACAGGCCACCCTGTTTCGATACGGTCCCTTTGCTTTTGGCCAGCCGTTTCGGAACGGATAAGGGCTGTTTCGGTATGTTTTTGCTACTGGAATTTTGAGAAATTGACGAGATGTAGGCATACCGAAACGGGTCCTTGGTGTTTCGAAACGGTCAAATCTCGTTGACCACGAGAAGTTGACCAGGGAGGGTGTTTCGGAACGGTTGACCCCCGTTCCGAAACGGCTTCCTTGTGAAGGCTTAGTTGGGTTGACCAGGTCAAGGCGTTTCGATACACCTTGAGGGTGTTTCGAAACGGCCTATTAAATTACATAAAAATGAGCTATTTTTCTTAGGTTGTTCGGGTTACTGTTTTGCGAATGCTCGTCTTCCGTTGCTGTGATCACATAGGAATTAAGTGTGCATTTAGAGAAGGGTAAATTAAAAAGAAATTTTCTGGGTTGTCAACCGAGGAGGAACCTTAACAGGTTTCGCTTCGGTTTTCCCCGTGTGGCCCGCTCGGACCGGTCAAGCGTCCGGACCGGGGCGAGGGGGTTACATTTGTTGGTATCAGAGCCTAAGGTTACCGAGACCTTGGGCAGGTAAGTGAGGTAAGTTTAAGTTTTGAATTGATATGCACGGTGTTTGCTTGCTTTGTAAGTATGATTGCTTGTATGACAAGTATGTTGATTGTTTGTTTAAAAGCATGTTGCTCGTTACCCGTGTATGCTGTGATGCGTGATTGTTTGATTGAGAATGTACGTTGTTTGATCGTACGCATATGTTTGCTTGTTTAGCAAGTATGCCTTGTTATATGCTTGGTTGAGCATGCATGTGTGCTAATTTATTTGAAACATGTTGAGTAGAGTCTCATTGCTTCTATTACATCGGAAAAAGGATTTTAAGTGAGGGAAATCATACTTGAGCCACTTGGACCTTTCCTTTGCTAATCCAACTTGTATGTTAAATTGTTGATTGATTTATTGCTTTTAGTAAGTTTGGGGCCAGTGTGTGGGCCGTGAATCGGTGAGTGGAAGTTGTGGTTTTTAAAAATGTGGATGATGTGGAGGAAGTTCTTTGCTATAGTTAGAGGAGCATGGTTGTACCGGAGTTGAGGTACAATTTGTTTGCTCGAGTCCGCGTGTATGTGAGTTGATTCTTGTTCGTGAGAGACGATGGGACCGATTCTGGTATTAGTTGGTAAAAAGAAGCAAAGACCTTTGAGTGGGAGTCAAAGTGGTATCGATGTTATAGTAGATAAGCCCTTGGTACAGTTTTGATTTTGTCTCTTCCGATTGGTTCTGAGTCCGTACTTCCGTATGTTGTTAACAAGCATGCAAGTTTGAATGTGCCCGATGAGGTGTTAGAGGTAGGTATGAGCACCTTAGTTCTTTGAGCGAGATCAGGGTAAGGGTCTCGTGTGAGTAAGCTGAAGTTCAGAAATGCTAGTTGGTGATCGTTAGGATTCAGCCTATGGTTTTCATACAAGACAGTCAGTCAATATCCGTGAGTGGAAATCGATTTGTGTGATGGGGCCAGTGTACGTCTGAGTTGTCTTCTAGCAAGAGGGAGAGATGAAGTCGCTTCCGATATAGTGGAGCCGAGAAAGAAGTCTTGAGCTTTAACTTCAGATTGTTTGGTAATGGGATGTTTGAGTCGTCGGGACTGATAATATAGAACTGGTTCCAGCATAATAGTTTGTGTGTAATCAGAATTGAGTTTTGAGGTTTCGCAAAGCTCTAAGAATGATTTAGAAGAGTTAGATTTTGTTGAAGGACCAGCCTGAAGACAAGAGGGCCGAAGACTAACAGCTGTGTACTTGTGAAGTTGCAATTTTTGCAGAATCGTCCGTTTGTGTGAGCGTGCAAAGGATTTTGATGTATCTCTGTTGAGATTTTAGACGTAGGGACGCATGTGACTAGACCCTTTTGGGAGATAGTAGTGGTCAGAAAGATGTACAGAAGATGTTTGTTGGTGGTTCAGAGTTACTAGTTTCTGGTAGATGTGAAGTGATTGTCTTCCTACAGTTTCGGTGTGCCTTTTGCCAAGGCTCGGCTTGAAGAGCAAATAGTTAGTGTATACGTTGAGACAAAGAAAGAGTTGGCTTGAAGTTGCAAGATTTATGCGTGACTATAGTGGTAGGTGAGAAGGTGAACTTTTTGTTGAATGTTGATCCAGATTTAGAGGTCAAAGATTGATTTAGTTTAGTTGACCGGCTTGCTTAGCAAGTGTGATGGATTTGATTTTTGAATGAAGATTAGACCGCAGAGTGTTAGGATAGTTTGTTTTTTCTTTTCCTAGAAGTATTTGGAAGAATTGTCGGTTTACCTCTTGTTAGAGGAGAAGAGTTTGTTATTGAGACCGTTTTCGAGGTTGCTTCTGTTTTGTTTGCTCTGTAACTTTTGAATTCCGGAAGAATTGAGAATGTTGAATAATTAACTTCGAGACTTGTTAGACCTTAGATTCATTAGGCCCAGTGCATCATCTTAGAGTTCTACAGTGGAATTTGTGTCGAAGAAAGAGTGACAGTACGAGAATGTATTTAGATTTCAGACAGTTGAAACAAGTGACAGTGAACGATTAGTATCCGTTTCCGTGTGTCAGTGATTTGTTGATCAGTTAGTGTGTGCTTCAGTCCAATTGAAGATTAATTGAGATTCGTTTATTTCCAGTTGGGAGTGAGAGAAGTTAAAGTATTGAAGACAACTTTTGAGGCAAGGTGTGACCATTTTGAATTCCGAGTTATGCTATTTTGTTTGACTAGTGTGTTAGTTACTTTTATAGAGACATTGAGCAGAATATTTTCCTAAGTTTCTTGATCAGTTTGTAGTAGTTCTCATAGATGATACATGAGTATATTCAAGTACCGAAGAAGACCATGACAAGCTTTAGAGTTAGTATTGTAGATTCTATTAGAGAATCAGTTGTATGCCAAGTTGAGCCAACGTGAACTCCGAGTTAATGAAGATGTCCTCCTAGGACATGTAGATCAGCCGAGTGTGCTAGAGTAAATCTTTAGTAGGCAAAAGAAGATATGAGTTGGAAGAAATTGAAGACTGTGACAGATATCTATAGTTCCTAGGTCTAGCATTGTTACTTTCAGAGAATTGTAAATAGCCTTTTGAAGATAGTTGCTCCATTGATAGATTGCTACAGAAGAATGTTCAGTTGTGTGGTTAGATGCGAGACAATGAGCCCTTGAGGAACTGAAAGAAACTTTGAAAAGAGATTCGACCTTGAATCAGCTTATATCAGAGAAAGAGTTGTGAACCGTAGTGATGCATTACATGTAGGGTTAGGTTGTGTGCTTATGCAAGACGGAAGATTTGTGGCTTGATCACCAAGATAGTTGAAAGACCGTGAGAAGAGTTACCTGATATGAGACATAGAGTTAATTACAGTTGTATTTGCTTCGAAGACTTAGAGACAAAGCTTGTATAGTAAGAAATGCACAGTGTATATGTACGTATCATCAGAACTCGAAATATTTGAAGACTTAGGAAGGGTTGAAACTCGAACCGCATAAAGTGTTAGAAATGCTTGAAGACTGTAATATCAGGATTGAGTACCATCCAAAGAGAGTCAACGTAGTAACCGATGTTCCGAGCTGTATTTGTTGTTAGATCAGTGGTGGAGTTGCGAGTTGTATTTGCCGAATTCAGCTTATCAAATGATAGTAGTTTCGTGGCCGAGTTTCATGTTGAACCTACATTGAGTCAGAATTCTTGAAGAGAAACAGTTGCAAGACAGATTTTTGGCACCTCACGTGCAAGACATTGTGGAAGGAAGACCGTCAGAATACAGTTTCAGAGATGATAGAGTTTGCATTTTTAGAGGCAGAATAGTTGTACTTATGGACATAGTGTTTTGAGACGCATTGTGTTGGCCGAAGCATGCGGCAGTTCATTTGTATTGCATCTGAGTTGTATGAAGACGTATTGTGGGTTGAAGATGAGTACTTCTGGATTGAGTGGATGAATAATGTGGTTCAACATGAGAGTAAGTGTAATTTGCCAGTGTATCAAGACCGAGCATCAATTTCCTTTTAGTTTGTTACATCTGTGGAAGGTTCTTAATGGAAGTGGATAGTAGAGATTCGAGATTTCGACTAGATTAGTTTTGAAGACGTTTGCATAGTGTATGGTTACCCGTTGAAGTCAGATGACCAGTCAGAGAAAGTTATGGGTCAAGTTTTCGAACAGTGTTGTATGAGTTGTGAACCGGACTAGTTCTGTTGTTTATTTGTTGCGGTTACCACCAGAGTTAGAAAGAGGTTTATAAAGGGTTCTGTGTATCTATGATTCGGAAGTGTGAGTCAGATCTGTTCTGTGCTATGTCTGTAGAAGTGATTGAGTTGAGTTTAGAATTGACAAGCCTTGAAAGAACCGTTGAGATCTTAGCATCAGATATCTATTGTTGCGTGATAAGTCTATCGGTTGGTTAGTATGTTGTGGTGAGAAGGAAAGTGGGTAAGAGCGGATTTTGTGGAAACTTATGTCCAATAAATTTCTGGGACGAAATTTCCTTAAGTGGGGGAGAGTTGTAACACCCGGGTTTAGGGGTCGGGTGAAAATAATATTTTAATATTATTTCGGGTTCGGTTTTATAATTTAAATAATAAAATATTTAAATGGGCCCCGGGATTTCAAAATATTTGAGACTATGTTGGGCCTATCTCTTAAGCCCAAAGTCCATGGACTTTAAGAGATGTGGGTTTTGGCCATTCATTAATGGCATTTGTGTAAATATTTGATCTTTACAAATAAAAACCAATTTTTATTACATTATAATTCAAATAAACCAAAATTTCATCATCTTCTTCTTCAAAAACTCAAAACCAACGACAAGAGGAGAGTTTTTCTCCAAGTTTCTATCCCACCTTCTTTCTCCTTCATTTTAGCTCGATTTTGAAAGGTAATTACATTTTCGACTTGCTCTCATCTTCCTCTCTTTAAAAGTACAAGTAGATTTCATTTTGGTTAAAGTTTTAGAATTTGGGTTTTTCAAAGTTTTGGTTAAAGGTGGTGACTTTATGAGTTTTTATCAAGGCTTTTGGTTTATTTATGTTAGATATGTTGTTTGTGAATCAAATAGTCCAACATATATAATTTTTAGAGTATTTTAAATGAATTCCCGAAATTGGGTAAAAATGGGTTTTTTGGAGGGTTTTGGGTGAGTTTTGGGGGTTGTTTTAGGTGGAAATTGATAGCCCAATGGTAGTACTATGGTTAGGGGTTGATTTGAGATTTTTTGTGGGTGCTATGGATGTTGGAAACTGTAACGCCCGGGTTTAGGGGCTAGGTGAAAATAATATTTTAGTATTGTCTCGGGTTTCGTTTATAATATTTTATTTAATAAAGTAATGGTTTGGGCCTCGGGTTTTAAGATTTGGACCAATTCTATATTGAGCCCAAAAGCCATAGATGGCACCTATTGTTGTTTCCTTTTTTCTTTAAGGGCATTTTGGTCTTTGAACATTAAAATTTAAATTATTATAAAATAAGGATGAATCATCATCTTCTTCCGCTCTCTTCTATTTGTTTCCAACGTGAAGAACATCTCTCCCTCTTCAAATACTATTTCATCTCCTTTCTCCCTCGTTTTGGCTCGGTTTTGAAAGGTAATTACGTTTTTGACTTGCTCTCAACTTCCTCTCTTCAAAAGTACAAGTAGTTTTCATTTTCATCCATGTTTTAGAATTTGGATTTTTGGGAGATTTGAATAGAAATGGTAGTTTTATGGTGTTTAACTTGAGATTTTGATTTAACAGTGATAGATATGAAGTTTATGAACCAAACGGTTCAATATATATGATTTTTAAAGAGTTTTGTTAAGTTTCCCGATTTTGTGTTTTGGAGGGTTTTTAGGAGGGTTTTTAGTTGAGTTTTGGGTGTGGTTTGTGTTGGAAATTGAGGGTTGATGTTAGGGTATTGGTTGGGGGTCGTTTTGGAAGCATTTGGAAGTGTTAAATGTGTTGGAATCATCGGTTTTGGACTGTACTAAAGGGCTGCTCGGGAATGGCTTTTTGGTGGTTGTTCTTGGTTTGAAAAACAAGTGGTTGATGTTTGAATTTCATTCCGGGTTTGCTAGGTTGTGTTGTGGACTGATTTGAGGTTAATTTACTTGTGTTGAGATGATTAGGAGCAAGGAATTGTGTTGGTAAAGTCTCGGGATCGATATCGGAAGTCATGGAGGCTTGAGTCGGCTTTGCTTGAATTGCTTAAGGAAGTGAGGTGAGTGGTTAATGTTTTAAATTGATTTCAAAGGTTGGTTCAAGCATGTGTATGCGAAAATGTTTTTAAGTATTGTTTGGTTCAAAGATGGTTTTGAAAGAATTTTAGATTGGGCTTGAAGAGTTGGATTAAACTCAAGAGTAAGTTGTTGTGAATTGCCTCTTTAATTTCCCCTTTTAACGTTTGTTTTCATTACTTATGTGTGATGGTAATTATGGTGTTGTTTATATGCCTTGTAAGATAAGTGTAAGTTGGTGCAGGTTGTGCACGGAAATGGTGAGTAAGACCATTTGTGTTTGTTAAGGTTGATTGTAGCAATTTGGTGCCTAGTTGTGGATTTTGTTGCAGCTTGTGTGGTTGTGTATGATATAGTGAGTACATGTTGTGTGATGGTGATTTGTGTGTTGTGTTGCATGGTTGTCGTTGCTCCGGTGATGTGTAGTCCCGCCGGTAGCAAAAGTATAAGACTCTGGTGATGTGTAGTCCCACCGGTAGTCACTGGTTGGGTATTCCTTTGATGTGTAGTCCCATTGGAAACCCACTAGTTGAAACGGTGATGTGTAGTCCCACCGTACTTGTATGCTGGTTGTGTTTGTGTAAATTACGTGTGTTGTCGTTGCTCCGGTGATGTGTAGTCCCACCGGTAGTGATTAGTGGGATAGTACTTTGATGTGTAGTCCCATTGGAAATCCACTAGTTAAAACGGTGATGTGTAGTCCCACCGTATGTGTAAGTTTGGTTATGTTTGTGCATACCATGAAGTGAAATGTCTATGTTGTTGACCTTTGGTTGAACTTGTATGTTAGTAAATGGATTAGGTTGTTGGATGACTTGTATATGTCGGCCTTTACTTTTAAAGGAAGTTTTGAACTCTGCATTGTTGTTGTTATGTTTTAGAGCACTGCTCACTAAGCTTTACGCTTACGCTCTCCTTTTTCCGACAATGCAGATCTTTAGCTTGGAGTTAGCAAGGAGCAGGAAAAGGGCGTCCAAGCTCGTGGTAGTTTGCTCAAGTATGGTTTATTAAATAATGTAGTAGTCTAGCAATGGGAAATGCTACGTGTTTTAGGAGCTTGTATCTAGACTCCTTTGTGTTGGCTTTTTGTTGTTAATGCCTCATGTTGATGGATTTGTAAACCATGTTTATGTTGATGCCTAAGTGGTTGTTTGGGAGGCTTATAGCCAGTCCTTGGATGTTTGTGTTACTTTGGTATTTGGATGTCATGTGTGGCTTGTAAAATCATGTTTAGATTGCCTTATATGAATGTTTTATGTTTGTTTGCTAATGCATGAAACTCATGTATGCTTTGTATGCCTTCTTTGAATGATTACGCGGATTCTTTGGTTGAATAATGTTCGTCCATGTTGGGTGCCTTGTATGACTAAATTTTAGTTAATAGAGGTGGTAGGAATGCTTGGGTGTGTCTAGGAAGGTTTTGTTATACATCTAGAGTGTGAGCCTTATGTGTTTTTGATGAAATTAGAGTATTGCAAAGCAGGGCGTATCGATACGCTCAAGGGTGTATCGATACGTTCTTGCCTGCAGAACTCAGTTTTGGCTGGGCGTATCGATACACTGGGGTGTATCGATACGGTATCAGCCCTCTGGAATTCAAGTCAGGCTGAGCGTATCGATACACAAGGGTGTATCGATACGGTCCCAACTCTCTGAAATTCAGAGGAGTTGGTGGGTTTAGGTCGTATCGATACGGGGTTGTAGCGTATCGGTACGGTTCCATTTCGTTGACCTCGAAATGTTGACCGAGAAGGGCGTATCGATACTCTAAAGGGTGTATCGATACGGTCTTCCCTGAGTTGACTGAGAGGGTTGACTTTGGTCAAGGCGTATCGATACCCTCGGTAGGTGTATCGATACGTCCTGCTTAAAAAGGAAAATTTGGTTGTTTAATTGCATGTCTTGTGGGTTCCGTATCTGTGTTTGTTCGCTGCGTGTCCTATCACATAGGATTTATTAAAGGCATCTAGAAAACTAAAAAAAAAATAATAGGGTTGCTAACCGAGGGGGAACCTTAACGGGTTTCGCTTCGGTTTTCCCCGTGTGGCCCACTCGGATCGGTCATCCGTCCAGACCGGGACGAGGGGGTTACAGAAACATGGTTTTTGGACATGGTTTAGGGGCTGCCCGAAATTGCTAAAAATGGGATTTGTTCATGGTTTGCAACATGATAAATTGCATTTGAATTGTATTCCGGGTTGGTATTTTGATGTTGGGCTGATTTGGAATTGTTTGAAATGTGTTTGAGGTTGTTTAGAAGCGGGAATTTGTGTTGGGGAAGCTTCGGGAAGAAATCCAGAAATTTGAGGGAGGTTGCTTGCTTGGCTTGGAGCTTGGAAGCTTAGGTGAGTGGTTAAATATTTTTAAAATGGTTTCGAGTATTTGGTTCAAGCATGTGAACCTAGGATGGGCTTGGTAAACCCACCTAGAGTTGGGATTAGAGTGGTAGCCTAATCCCAAGCTTTGATTAGAGACTTTGGTTGCACTTTTTAATGGTTGTATATGTCTCGTGTTAAATTGTGATGGTGTTGATTATGTATATGTTGTATACATGTATGTGGAGGCATGGCTTAATGCATTGTTACATGCATGTTGATGATAAATGTGATAGAGATATACATATGTATGAAATATGATGTGATATTTGTGTTATTTAGATGCATGTAGTGTTGACATGTGTAATGATGTTATGAAGTGATTGTATGATCCGAGGATCATGGTGAGTACATGCTAGGCATGGAAATGTGGTTCGTGCATGACGGTGAGTCATGGTGAGTACGTGCTAAGCACGGAAGTTGTTATGGATTGATATTGTGATAGATTAATGAAATGTGTAGTATTGGCACTAGTATGCTTGGGTACAAATGATCGATCATTAGGATGTCTAGTGTGCACACGTGAGTCAAAATGCGCGCGTGGTCTTGATGATGGTAGTCATCAAGATGGAGTACGGGTTCGCCCGAAAATCTTCATATATATTAGTCGGTGATGAGTGGAATCCCATCGACGGGCGTGAGGATGAGTGGAATCCCCTCCGCGTGAAATGAGGCGTGAGGATGAGTGGAATCCCCTCCGCGTGAACGGTGATGAGTGTAATCCCACCGTCAGGTAATGGTTGAGTTGTTGGATGTGAGTTCCAATGGTTATCCACGTATTCGAGTCATAGCTAGGTGCCAATACAGATTGTAGTTTATGTTGCCAATATGTGGTTAATTGTGAGCCAATGTCATTTGGGATGTGTTGCTAACATGGTTTAATATATGTGATTTTATATGTTGTGGATTTAAACATGTTGAGCATGACATGATATTGAATATATGTTCATGCATCATCTATATTTATGGCTCGCGTGGATCGGAGGTAAGATCATGCATTTTATCTTAGTTGTAGCTCGTGCTTGGACCCTGCATTGTCGAAGGTTTGTTTTATGAGCTTACCCTCACTAAGCTTTTATGCTTACGCTCTCTATTGTTCGACAATGCAGATCAAAGGCTTGTGGGTGGCAAGGGCAAGAAAAGGCCTCCAAGTGTTGCTTACGGTTAGCTCAAGTATGATAGTTAAATTTAAAGATTGTAATAGTAAAGCAATGGGATAGGTGTCGTGTCGTAATGCTTTTGAAGTATGATGTTGATGTTTAGGAGCATGTTAGACTCCTATATGTGTTTCATGTTTATGATTTGACTTGGATTGTAATTAGGATGACTTGCCAAATGCTTGAGTGATTGGCTAAATCCATGCCTCGTATGTGTTTGTTATTTGGCTTGAGATGTATGCCTTTCTTGAAACTTTGTTAGTTTTGCTATCTTGAATTTGTCTAAGTGTGGGCTACGTGAATGCTTGCTCCTTTTATGATATGTATGAATGCATGGTTTGTGATGTTAAACCTTGGAGTTTAGTCTCGTTTAAATGATGTTAAAGCATGCTTGTAAGATGGTTTGCCATAGGATTAATTGCTAGTATGTTGTTGGAGTGTTGTTGAGTGTTTTGTCGGTGTTTTGGGGCATCCTTGTGTCTTAAAACAGTCAAATGGAGTTTGCAGTCAGGGGGGCGTTTCGAAACGGGCCACCCTATTTCGATACGGTCCCTTTGCTTTTGGCCAGCCGTTTCGGAACGGATAAGGGCTGTTTCGGTACGTTTTTGCTACTGGAATTTTGAGAAATTGACGAGATGTAGGCGTACCGAAACGGGTCCTTGGTGTTTCGAAACGGTCAAATCTCGTTGACCACGAGAAGTTGACCAGGGAGGGTGTTTCGGAACGGTTGACCCCCGTTCCGAAACGGCTTCCTTCTGAAGGCTTAGTTGGGTTGACCAGGTCAAGGCGTTTCGATACACCTTGAGGGTGTTTCGAAACGGCCTGTTAAATTACATAAAAATGAGCTGTTTTTCTTAGGTTGTTCGGGTTACTGTTTTGCGAATGCTCGTCTTCCGTTGCTGTGATCACATAGGAATTAAGTGTGCATTTAGAGAAGGGTAAATTAAAAAGAAATTTTCTGGGTTGTCAACCGAGGAGGAACCTTAACGGGTTTCGCTTCGGTTTTCCCCGTGTGGCCCGCTCGGACCGGTCAAGCGTCCGGACCGGGGCGAAGGGTTACACATATAATATCATATACAATTACGAAGTGCATGCAGGGCCAAGGAGGCCTTGGCCTCACCAAGAATTTGAAATTTTATACAAAGTCCTTTAATTTTTTTTAAAAATTTAATTGGCCCCTTCAATTTTTAAAAATTTATTTTTTTAAAATATTGTTAATTAATTATCTAAAATTTTAGTTTGACCCATTCAATTTTTGGTCTAACAACAATTTAAGTATTTATAAATTTAAATATTAGATAAATTAGGCCTTGTCCCTCAATTTTGAGTTGAAATGCTTAATAAATCTTTATATTTTTAACATTCGATCATGGTTCAATCCCTGATCATATAAACACACCAGTATATTCAAAAAAAAATTTAAATAATGATATTAAATAAATAAATAAATAACGTGTGTTTATTTTTTATAATTATTGTATAGTAATCTTGTTTAAAATAATAAATATATTATTTAATTATAATTCATTAATTGTTTGATGATTTTATAATAAAAAATTGCTAATCATGATAATTTAAAGTATTTGTATAATTTTAAAATAAATATAGGCTTATATACCAAATTGGTACATGTAGAATTATGCGATAATCAAGTAAGCTCGATGATGAAATGTTGTTCCACTTGAACATTTATTTAAAACTTTTTGATCAAATAAGTCATTGAAATTTAATTATATAATTTTTAAATAATGGATCAATAATGATGAGTTTCTAATTTTAAGGGCTCATTTGATTGTAAATTTTCAAATAAAAGACAAATTGAAACAACATTTCACTTGGAAACTTACTTGGTTATTGTTTAATTTGAAATTATCTATTAAATAACAAACGTGATGAATGTACTATATCAAAATCGTCATATTGTTTACACAACTTAAATAAATAAAAAATGTTTCGTACAAAAATTGAAAAATCAATTGGGTCTCTGTTTGAGAAGTTAGATCAATTGAGATCTTAAAAACCAGTAATCAATGAAGCCAAACGTTTCCTCAGCTGTTATTAACTTAGTTGACGTATCAACATCATACTTAGTGAAATTTATTTATTTTTGAACAATTTCGGGAAGTAGAAATTTGTTCTTAATGGGTCTAAAATTTATAATTTAGGGAAGGGGAAGATGCAAACTTACAGTTTTTAACCACTTGCTCTAGAGATTGTTGACAGTGAATTTTGTTTTTTTTTATTTAAAAATCATTAAGAATTAAAAAAACTTATAAAATATCTTATAAATAATAAAATGTAATAAAAACATAAAAAAACAATATAACTTATAAGTAAGGATGAGTCTACAACGTTCGACGAGCACCGATGAGCACCACTAACGACGAGCACCGATGAACACTATTAATTTAATTTATAAAGATTTAAAATCTAAAGGACTCAACGTATAATTATAAATTATTTAAAAATTAAAAGGTAAATTAATTAAAATATATTATTTTATTTTTAATTTTCTTTTAAACATAAATCAAAATACTTTTCTACCCCTAAATTGCAAAATTCTAATTTTTGTTCATTTGAAAGTTAAGTCGTCGTCGCCGCCTCCCTACCACTTTAAAAAATCTCGGCCGATTAGCGTTTTAAAATATTCAAAATGGCTTTTGAATTCTCCACCCCTAATTTGAATAGCGTAAAAAATTCAAAATGCCTTTGAATGCTCTGCCCAGGTGTATATTTTGATACAGTTCGATTAAGATAAAATCCTAATCGGTTAGGAGGCGTAAAAGGAATTTGTAATTTAGGGGTAAATATGTATTTTGATTTATGTTTAAAAGAAAATTAAAAATAAAAGAATATATTTTAATTAATTTACCTTTTAATTTTTAAATAATTTATAATTATACGTTGAGTCCTTTAGATTTTAAATTTTTATAAATTAAATTAATAGTGTTCATCGGTGCACGTCGTTAGTGGTACTCATCGGTGCTCATGGAGCGCTGTAGAATTTCCTATAAGTAATTATAAACGTGATAGGATCCGTTCACACTGTGTAAGAGTTTTCTTACACGTTTTTTGGATATTAGATGAGCGAAATAGATGACTGAGATTAATAGTAGAATATATGAATATTATCACTTGAAGAAAAAAGGTAAGAAGTAATCTCAATCATTCATTTCACTCATCCAACGATTCAAAAAACGTGTAACAATTATAAATATTTAATTAAAATAATTTTATTTAGGGATAATGGCACAAATGCCCCTTGTACTCTGTTAAATTTGTCAATATGGTTCCTAAAGTTTGTAAACGTTCAATGTGCCTCTTGCTTCTGTCTTCTAAAATACCCCTGAGACTAACGACATTAATTGATGACATGGCAGAAACATGTGGCACTCTCTCAACCTGTCATATGGCATTTTTTCAGAAAAAAAAATATAAGGACATGGTTATAATTTTACCTTTATCTTTTTTTAACAAAAAAAAAATTAAGGATATGTTTATAATTTTACCATTTTCACCTTTATTTTCCCCTTATCCTCATTCTCCTTTTCCCCTGAAACTCTAGTAAACTAACATCATCTAGAATATGACGAAGCACATTTTCCAAATTGAAGTCCATAACTTTAATTTGACATTCTCGCCACTGTCAATCCACGTTGTTCTCAGCTTGCTCGGTGCTGGCTCTATGGGTCCAACCCACGACCAACTCTTCATTTTTCTTAAGTCAAAATTCAATGACTAACTCAACTAGGATTTAACTTGCGAATACATAACCTATTAGTGAATATAAACATATAAATTTTAAAATTTTCTTTCAATAAAGAAATCATATATCTATTTCTAACCTCTACATATTTCAATAAAACATATGATTATTGAGGCATTAAATATAAAAATATTAGTTACAATTTTTTTTTTTGAAGAGTTTGAGCTCAATGGTATGGAACTGGACGAAGAAAATCTTTTTTTACCTTCAGAAGATACATTTTTGTCTGATAAATCGGCTCGACTCTATGAGCCATTGAATTATCTGGACTCATCAAGTCAACAAGAACAAACAATAGCAGAGTAGAAAATTCCAAAAACAAATAAATCCACCAATATCGTTGTAATAGTTCACTTATTATATAGACTTAATAACCAAAATAAAACAAAATAATTACAATTAATAACCGAGCTAATCAAAACGATTTAACTGCTCGACATTTCAATTCCAACGGAACAACACTTTTCACACATTGTTGCTGCCCTCTATGTAACGACCGCGAGATCCAAATACCATAACCGAAAATCACTTTAACAGTTATAATACCGCCTTTACTTCACCTGGAGAAAATCGATTTAACTGGAGAATGAGGAGGATGAGGAAAAAAGTAAAGGCTAGGGTTTCGGGGGAGAATGAGGAGGAAGATAAGGGGAAAAAGTAAAGGAAACAATGGTAAAATTGGTAATCACGCCCTTTTAATTTTCTTTTTGTTATAAAAGAAAAAAGGTAAAATTATAATCATGTAGTTATATTTTTTTTTTCTAAAAAAGTGTCACATGGCAGCTTGAGAGAGTGCTACGTTTCTCTACCACATCATCATTTAACGTTGTTAGCTCCAGTGGCCATTTAAAAGACGAAATCAAAGTATAGGAAGCACATTGAACGTTTACAAACTTTAGGCACCACATTGACAAATTCGACATAGTACATGCTAAATGCCCTTTTATTATTTGAGGACATAACAAAAATTGGTTGTGCTAGTTAAATTTTATGGGTAACTTGTAACCCCCTCGACCCGGCCTAGCCACCAGACCAAACCGAACGGGTTACACGGGAAAAATCGAAGCGAAACCCGTTAAGGTCTCACTCCGATTAGCAACCCTATTTTTTTTATAAAGTTTATCTTGTCTAAATGTCATATTTAACCTATGTGAGGTGACATACAACGAAAAAGCAAACACGAAATGAACCACGCAAGACGGACATCAAAGATAACATTTTTATGAATGTTCCACAGGCCGTATCGATACACCTAGGGCCCGTATCGATACGCCTGAAACAATCAAACTCCCCAAGGTCAACTCCAAGAGAACGTATCAATACTGCCCTTGAGCGTATCGATACGCCCTTAATGGTCAAACTCCCAAAGTTAACTTCAATGACCGTACCGATACGCCTAAGGCCCGTATCGATACCCTAATTTCTCGCCAAAATCTCAGATTTCCAGAGACCCAAAACGGTATCGGTACGCCCCCGCGTATCGATACGATAGGCTTAAAACAGGGGACCGTATCGATACTGCCCTTGAGCGTACCGATACACCCTGCACAGAAAAAATGGTTTCTGAAACTTTTAAGCACAAGGGGAAAACAACACAAACCACATACAAGCACCCAATTAACTTCTAAGCATCCATACAACTTAAGGCAACCATTCTAAAGGCAAAACACCCTAAAAACACGTCTCAATCATGCATACACACAAACATGGATTCCAATCTTAAAAGCTCAAAAGAAACACTTTAACTCAAACACCAACAAGTCCAAAACATAGAGCATTTAACCAAAAGCCAAAGCAAGCCTCAACATAGCATGGTTTCAACATTCAAAACATGTAGCAACATGATCAACACATGAGAGTTCACAACAACCTCCCTAACCACAAAAGCAAGTATTTCCATTGCTAATATATTATTACAACTTAAAATCATACTTGAGCTTAAGTTACGATCACCGGAGTCTTTCCCTCGCCTTCCTTTGCTTCCTGAAACACTAACGATCTGCATTGTTAGAAAGGAACGCGTAAGCATAAAGCTTAATGAGTGGTGCTCAAAACCACAACAACAACAATACAGTTTTAATAAAAACCATTTATGAGTTGCAAACCAGACCACAAGCAGAAATTTCATCAACATGATTATCAACAATTCTACATATGCTTGGCATCTTACATCAAGCAATGCAACAACATAAACAATATAGCATAGCTCTCAACCACCAACATAATAACATTCAATCTTATAACACAAGGAGTATATTGGAAACTATGGTTACATTACTCGGATACACGGATTGGAGTCGATGACATCTCACATCACTGAATCTATAAGAACAACAAGACTCATGATGGCATCTTACATTACCGAGGTCTAACAATAAAGCTTTTGGTGGCATCTTACATCATCGTACTCCTCCCTGATGGCATCTTACACCACTAGGGCCATGCGCGAATTTTACAAGTGCACTCTAATCCTATGGTCGACCAATTATAACCGATAAGACTCTCATATTTGCCAATACTCAACCACCATGTAAACCAACATATAATGCCACACTCATTAATCAATTATACACATTCATCTCATCTCATATCAACAACGCATAGCAAGATTGAAGTAAAGAATTCCGGAAAAGTAAAACGTAAACATTTAATACTTACTCTCGAGCTTAGGTTGGCCTTTCAAGCTCAACCTAAACTCTCAAAAACATTTTCACTCACCGGTAGAACCCAAACGATAGCTGAAACAACGATTTCAAGACTCCGCCACACCGGATATCGCGTATGAAGTACCCAAATCCATTTCCGCTACTTCTAAACAATCCAAAACAGAGTATGTAACCCCCTCGTTCCAGTCCGGACGTTTGACCGGTCCGAATAGGCTATACGGGGAAAACCGATGTGAAACCCGTTAAGGTCCCACCTCGGTTAGCAACCCTAGAAAATTCCTTTTATTTATATCTTGTCTATATGCATTATTAAGTCCTACGTGAAACACGACAGCGGAAACGCAAACAACATAACAACGACCATCCGAAACAACACTTTAAACAGCCCATTTATCCCTTTTAAGTAGGCCGTATCGGAACGCCCTTTGGGTGTTTCGAAACGCCATGACTTGGTCAACTGGCCAAAGTCAACATGTTGAGTTCGTTTCGAAACAGGGGTGACCCGTATCGAAACGAGGTCAACGGTCAACTTCTCGTGGTTAACGATACGAAGACCGTTCCGAAACGCTAAGGCTCGTTTCGATACATCAATTTATCGTCAAATTCTCAGATTTCCAGTGGCAAAATCGTATCGAAACGTTCCTTAGGCGTATCGAAACGCCTGGCCAAAAACAAAGGGGTCGTATCGAAACGGGGTCGACCGTTTCGAAACGCCCTCTGTCAGCATATTGGTTTTAGCTGGTTTTAAGGCACAAGGATGCCCCAACATCCCACTAAAGCCTCTCACAACACACATACAACAACACTAAGGGAGACCATACATAACAAGCATGCTTACACACATCAAACATATCGAGACCATGCATTGAAGAAATCAACAACTTAAGAATCATACCTCCATACATAACATTAAGGATAACATGCTTCACCAAGGACATATACTTAGATATTTAAGATAGGCAAAACCAACATCCAAAAGCCAAATCAACACAACATATAAAAAGGAGTCTAGCATGCTCCTAACAACCAACATAACATACTTCAAAGGCTCAAACAACGACACATATCCCATTGCTTTACTATTACAATCTTTCAATTTAAAGTTCATACTTGAGCTAACCAAAAGCGACACTTGGAGACCTTTCCTTGCCCTTGCCACCCACAAGCTACTGATCTGCATTATCAAACAAAAAGGAGCGTAAGCATAAAAGCTTAGTGAAGGTAAGCTCATAAAACAAACCTTCGACAATGCAGGGTCCAAGTACGAGCAAGAATCAAAGTAGAATGCATGATCTTACCTCCAATCCTCAAGAGCCAAAATAAAAAATGATGCATGAACATATTATCAAAATCATGCCATGCTCAACAAGTCCATAACCACAACATATAGAAACACATATAACCGACATATGACCAACATAATCCACAATCCGTATTGGCACCTAGCTATGACTCGAATACACGGACAACCGTTGGAACTCACATCCAACAACACAACCATTACCTGATGGTGGGATTACACTCATCACCGTTCACGCGGAGGGGATTCCACTCATCCCCACGCCTCGTTTCACGCGGAGGGGATTCTACTCATCCTCACGCCCGTCGATGGGATTCCACTCATCACCGACGAATATACATATAAGAAGATTTTCGGGCGAACCCGTACTTCATCTTGATGACTACCATCATCAAGACCACGCGCGCATTTTGACTCACGTGTGCACACTAAACATCCTAATGATCGATCATTTGTACCCAAGCATACTAGTGCCAATACTACACATTTCATTAATCTTTCACAATATCATTTCATAACAACTTCCGTGCTTAGCACGTACTCACCATGACTTACCGTCATGCACAAACCACATTTCCATGCCTAACATGTACCCACCATGATCCTCGGATCATATAATCACCTCATAATCTCATTTCACATGTCAACACTACATGTATATCATTAATACAAATATCGCATCATAATTCATGCATATGTATAACCCCATCATATTTATCATCAACATACATATAACAATGCATTAACCCATGCCTCAACATACATGTATAACAACATATACATATACACCATAAACACGATTAAACACGAGGCATAAACAACCATTAAAGAGTGCAACCAAAGTCTCTAATTAAAGCTTGGGATGAGGCTACCACTCTAATCCCAACTCTAGGTGGGTTTACCAAGCCCATCCTAGGTTCACATGCTTGAACCAATTGCTCAAAACCATTTAAAACATTTTAACCACTCACCTTCATTTCCAAGCTCAACACCAAGCAACCAACACCTTCAAATTTCCGGATTTATTCCCGAGGCTTCACCAACACAAAATCTAGCTTCTAATCACCTCAACACAAGCAAAACAACTTCAGATCAACTCAAACATCAAAGTAGCTAATCTGGAATACTAATCAAACACCAAACAAAACAATTCAAGTCATGAACAACCCCTAAAATCACCAAACCCGAGCAGCCCTTATACTCAGCCCAAAACTTGTGATTTCAACACATTTAACACTTTCAAATGCTTCCAAAACAGCCCCCAACTATTACCCTAACATTAACCCTCAAATTCCAACATATAACACACCCAAAACTCATCTAAAAACCCTCATAAAACCCCACCAAAACCCAAATTCGGGAATTCTTATAAAACACCTCAAAAATTATATATGTTGGTCCATTTGGTTCATAAACACTATATCTAACAATATTAAATCAAAATCTTAAGTTAAAAACAATAAAGATATCATCTTTATTCAAATCTTCCAAAAACCCAAATTCTAAAACTTGAACCAAAATGAAATCTAGTTGTACTTTTAATGAGAGGAAGATGAGAACAAGTCGAAAACATGATTACCTTTTAAAACCGAGTTAAAACGAAGGAGGAAAGAAATGGAATAGTAGCATGGAGAAGCTCTCCCCTTTTTGTCGTGAGAAAAGATGAATGAAGAGGGAAGAAGAAGAAAATTTTGTGTTTTAAATTAAAAAAGGTTTTTAATTTCCAAGGGCTTAAATTTACAATAGTGCCATTAATGAGATGACATATCTCATCAACATTTAAAATCCATGGAATTGATTTCTAATTTAATTTGAGTCCAACATATAACTCTTGTTTTGAAATCACAAGGTCCAGATAGTATATATAATGTTATTATTGAATTATAAAACCGAGACTAAAAAATATTATTTAAATATTATTTTCTTCCGGCCCCTAAACCCGGGTGTTACAGAGTATTAATCCCCTTTTCAACATACATGACCACTTATTCACAAACACAATATTCAACAACATTCGCTCATCGATTCGAAGCCGAAGTTATCCGAAAACATCATCAAATCAGCTCTAACCAAAATCTAGCAATAACCCAGCAAATTTATCATCAAAACTACACATTTCAACATCCAAAACACTTGCCCAAAGCCTAAAAACCATCAGCCCATAGTTCTTCACAAGAACAAACCAAAAACCCAAATTTTTAACTCCAAAACCCCCTTCTTTTTACTAGTTTTGGGTTTCCCTACATTAAGCCTCTAACCCAACATTTTTAGAACACCAAAACAATATTAAAAACACTTTTAAACATGACATCAAACAACACAAACGAAAATCCCTTCATTTTTCTCTTTTCAAGCACAAAGCATTTTGGAACAAATTTAAACAATGGGTTTTAGAAAAATTTCACCAACAATAAGTTTAAGGAAGAGAAAATCAAAACAAAAAGGAGGGATTACCTTGAAAACTTGCTTGGATGAATGGTTGGAGAAATAAAATAGTAAAATGGTGTCTTGAGAAAAGTAACATGAAAAAAAAAAGTTGAAGAAGATGATGGTATTTTGAAACCCCCTTTTTTCCTTTTTCCTTTATTTCAAAATTTCCCTTTTACCCTTCTTCATTAAAATCTTTTAGTGTTCATTAAAAATGGTTTCTCCTAAATTAATTTAACCCAAACCGGTTTAACTAAACTCGATTATCTCCCAACCCTAAATTCGGGGCGTTACATAACTACCTCTATAGTCACTTAATTGAAGGGACAATTCTATTTTGACCACATAACTATTAATTTTGCCAAACAAGTCAATTAACTATTTAAATAATATCAATCAAGTCGCTTATCGTGACACGTGTTAAGTAATCTGATTGAAAAAATTAATGGTTCGATGATAAAAATAGAACAATCCTATAATTAAGTGACTATAAAGGTATTTTACTCAACTTTATTTTTATGTAGGGCTGTAAACGAATCAAATGTTCAATGAATCTTTCGACGAGAAGTTCGTATATGTTCTTTTATTTATTAAACGACCGAATGAACAAAATTTTCTGTTCGTTTTATTAAATGAATGAACATGAACAAAGGGCTCGTTCTTTCACTTACATTCGTGAACGTTCGTTAATCCGTTCATTTATGTTTTTTCGTTTATGTTTGTTTAAATTTATTCACATATATCCATTTATATTTATTATTTTTCATAACAAAAATATTATATTTTAAAAAATAAATTTATTCACATTTGTTGGTTCGTTTATGTTCGTTTAAATTTATTCACATATGTCCTTTTATGTTTGTTCGTTTATCATTTTAACGAACACATGAACAAGCTACATCCCTTAACAAATAAATACGAACAAGAAATTATGTTCATTTATTTTTTTATGTTCGTTCATTTGTTCGAAGAGGCGGAACTAACAAGGGACTAGGGATGTCATGCCCCTCCTCAAATTTTGGAAAATTAGATTTTAACCCCCTAATTTTTTAAAAAAGTTTAATTTGGCCCCTCATTTTTTAAAAAATTCATATTTAGCTTCAAAATTTTGAATATTTTTAATTAAATATCCTCCATTATTTTTAAAAGTTCTTGTTAAATCTCTCAAAATTATTAAAAAGTTTAATTAAACCCTAAAAAATTTGAAAATTTTAGTTTAAGCCTCTAAATTTTTAAAAAAAATTAAATTAGCCCCCCAAACTCTTACCCCAAGTTCCGCCGTTGTTTGTTCGGTTAAAATAAATGAACAAACATGAATATACCCTTATTTGTGTTCGTTCGGTTCGTTTACAGAAATATTTTTATGTGAAAACAAATACTTTTAATAATATAACTCCCTAGTGTATAAAAATGAACATAATATATGACAGAACTTTTTATTCTAATATGATAGAACTTTTCTTTGAAACTATAAGTTACAACTCCAAGGATAAGTTGTTGTTTCAACTGAACGTAAAACTGTTTTATAATAAGAATTACTATTGTTAAGTGTTGACTATTTTTGGAGTGTTCAAATTGTTATTTATTGACTAAAATTGTGATCTTAGACTTTTAATGTGTGGTAAACATAAGAGTTTCACTTGTAAGAGAAAACTAGAATCTTTGAGAGCAAGTCCTTAAAAGAGAAGCTATCACTTCCTTGTATACTTATATGTTACTTTATGAAGAGATTTTTGTAGGGATTATTATGGAAGAGAGCAGATCAACCTTAAGTAAGTTTACTGAACATTTAATGGTTAAATGGTATTTATGTTACTGAAATTGTATCTCGTTATATTTTAGTACCTAAAATTTTCTTGGCCTAGTTTGTCTTTTTAACTTTTTAACCTTGATGTATATTATCCCAACTCATTTTTTTTGTTACAAAAGATTTGTGCGACATTGTAACGACGTGCAACGTGACACATAATATATATTAAATTTGAAATTTTTTTAAGAAAATCCATAAAATCTTTAAAAAACACTTCAAGAAAATATTTGCAAATCTTTTTTATATTTAAACAACTAGAATTTAAAAAAGTATATAAACTACGAATGAAACGTTGGGGGCATATTTGAACCAAAAGAAAGAATAGGGGGCCAAATGACAAAACAAGCAAACGTTGGGGGCATATTTGGACCAAAAAAAAGAATAGGGGGCCAAATGACAAAACATGCAAACGTTGGGGGCATCTTTTGTCATTTTGCCTTTTTTTTCCTCCATACCAATCAAAGTCTAAATGCATCCCGAATGTGATAGGCTATTATATCCTGTTGTGGATGTTTCCTCTTCAGTACGTGTTTGATCAAAGAACATGCCACGTTCAATGTTGACCTAATAATTAGATTATCACAAAATTCAGTTAATAACTTGCAAGAATAGACCGGTGGCAACAAATGATGTGGTCATGTCGGAACAGAAATCAATTAAGTTTGAAATATAGTATAGATTTAAAATTTAAGGCTTATAGTTTAAAATTTAATAGTTAAAAGAAAATATTTAAGATTAAAATTAGAATTTTTTTAGCTTTGGAAAACCAAAAAGAAACAGATAAAATTTTGTTCGCCAATGTCGCTATTTAATTAAAGTAATCAATCAGGTGGGGGTGTTATCAACAAACAGAAACAGGTGGTAGATATCCAGATCTATGTGATTAATTCATTCATTGAATGAATTAGTTCATGGTTAGGGGTTCGGAACAAACAAAGCCATGCCTTGTAATTTTATAGTTTAGTTGCCAAATGGATTGAATAGATTGGGGTCAGTGTTAGTCAGAAAAATGACTGCGCTGTGTGCCCAAACCCTTCAGAATTCATTCATTTTCCAGTGTCTACTCCCAACAAATCCTTCATTCATTGGTTTTCCTATCGGCTGATGAATTAAAAATGTGTGGTCATAAGAGATCCTTTAGCAACATGTGTATATATATTGTTTCAAAAGTCTGAAATAAAGTTAATATATATTGTTCATTTTTAATATATTTACTCAAAGATATTATGTATAATAATAGTCTTAAATATTTTGTCAAAAAAATAATAATTTTGTATATATTCTGATGTAATTAATAGTAGTATTTGTTTTTTATTCTTAACCCTACATTTTTTTTATTAATCTTAAATAATGTACACTAAGTAGGGACCATTTCTCCAAACAAAAACAGTTCTCACACGCAACATAGAAAACAAGCCAAAACACCACAGCAACAATAATGGGCAGTTTTTTTTATCGAAAGAGAGGGAATTTCATTGCAAACACAAGTTACAAGAACAAATTCAATTACGGGGGAAAGGGGGACCCCAGAAAGTTTGACCCTGAAGGTTTCTAGCAAATTTGGCAAGCCAATCTGCAGCCTGATTATATGATCTAGGAACAAAGGAAAAGGAACAAGAAACGAAAGATTCGACTTCGGATCTAATATCCTCTTCAATGGCTGAAGAGACCCAATCTAACAGGGAGCCCGAACACAGTCTTTCAATAATAGCTTGACAATCTGCCTCAATGATAATGTTAGAGAAACCATTTAGGGAGGCCAAAGAGATTCCAAGCCTAATTGCAAAAGCTTCTGCCGCCGCTTTAGACGGCGCTAGTGTTGGTGCGGAGACTCCTTGGATAAAGGATCCCGTACTATCTTGTGCAATGGCCGCCGCCGTAGCCTTTCCTGTTTGGCTATCAAAGGCAACATCGCAGTTAATCTTGAAAGTATGAGGAGGAGGAGGAGTCCAACACCTCGGTTCTAAAGGTTGATGAGGCTTCTCCAAAGAGCAAGCAAGTATTGCATGCAAGAATTCCTCAAAGGCTCGTTCAACACGCAGCCACACGTCCCAAGGAAGGTTTTTCCTTCCTTCAAAGACCAAGGCATTCCGCGATTTCCAGATTACTCATAGGAGGAAGGCAATAAGAGCACAACCTTCTTCAAAATTTCCCAGCTTCCGAAATTCATTGATTTCAATCCACCATTTAGAAAACCCGGGAAAACCAGAGGAGGATGGAGAATAGTTAAACCCTGAGGCCCTCCAGACCGCTTGCGTAAAAGGACAGAAAAACAGAAGATGTTCGATGGATTCCACCTTATCTCCGCACCTTGGGCAACAGTCCGAGTCCTGGAATTTACCGTGAAAAAGGGCTGCAAGGGTGCCTTTATTAGGCACTATGTTATGATAAAGCTTCCAAAGGAAGGATCAGATTTTGGCCGGTACCTTCAATCCCCAAATGGAGTTCCAAAAAGCTTTGTTCTTACATGGGGATTCGCTAGATGAAGGGTCAGAAGAAGGTCTATGGTTGTCCTCAATGAATCTATAACCCGACTTAGCTGAATATTCCCCGTTCTTTGTGTAACGCCCTGGTTTTGGGCCTAGATGTTTTAGACATCGGATCGGGCCGGTCAGATACAGTTCGAATCATATTAAGTGGTTTAGGGAGATCAAGGTTCGAGATAGGATAAAAATATGACAAAAATTACTAAAATCCTCTAAAATTATGTTTAAGAGGTTGATCAAATCAATTTTACAAAATGAGTTTCGGAAGAGGTACATTTTGTGTAGTGACCAAAATGTAAAGTTTTAAACTGTGGAAAAATGCAAATTTCAAAAGAGGAGTCAAAATCTTAGAATCTTTAGGGAGCTTTTGTGCAACTACACCTTTCCTTAAATTGACATGTGTTTTAAATGAGTTTTAAAATAATTGATTTAAAAGGGATTTTTATTTAATTAATAAAATGGTAAATTGAGAAGTTTTTAACGTAACCAACTTTCATTTCAGCAAAACCCATTTCTAAAACCTTTTCTCTAGATTTCTTTTCTCCCAAACACTCTCTCTTTTATTTCTAAATCATTTCCAAGAATTCTGATCAATTTCTTCAAATTTGTGAAGCTAAAACTTGTCAATCATTAAGGAAGGCAAGGATTGGAGGTAAATCCCGTTCTCAACCTCTAATCTAGGTTCTTTATTGAAATTCCCAAGATGATTGACTCCTAATTGTTGTTTTTAACTAAGTTTTTATTGTTGTTTTGATTTAATATCAAAATCTTGCAAAATAAAGGTTTAAATTTTGATTTTTGGAGTGCTGTTGATGAACTCTGTTTTAGATTGTTTCTAATTGAGTTTTGAGATGATTATGATGTTGAAAAAGTGTTTTGATGATATATATCCTGAAATCCTTGAGATCCTTGAGTTTTATGATGGTTTTAGTTGAGTTTTTGAAGTGATTTGTTGGTGTTGTGGTTGCTGGAGGTATAAGGAAGGGTTTAGGTTGTTTTTAGATGTGTTTTGATGATTATAAATGGTTGGATGTGATGTTTGTTGGCTGGGCTTGATATAAGAAGCAATCGATTGAGTTTTCGGTTGTTTCGGATGGGTAAATTGGTGTAGTTTTACTAGGCAACGAGTTTGTGTTTAGTTGCTGGTGTTGGAATGCATTTTAATGCATTTGGATCTCTGTTTTGATGCTCTAAAAACAAGGGATCTTGATTCGGAAGCAAGTGAGGCATTTTTGGAGGCTTCGGGCGAGTGATCTGCGCGTCAGCAAGCGAAGTTTCGCGTATCACTGAGTGGAAAAGGATTTTCCAGCTTTGAAACGTTTTGAACGTGATTTTGGGAGCTTAGTGTAAGTTTGAAACACTTAGCTAAGCTAAAGAGTAAGTAAATCGAAAGTCTCTCTCGGATTGTGCTATGTTTTGGATTAAAATGCACTTAATTTAAATGTTGTTTGATTACTGTTTTAAAACATGTTTTGAGCATTGATGTTGCTGGTTTTAAATGCCATTTAATTAAGGATGCACATGGTAAGTAATCCTTTGGTTTATATGATTATGAAATTGTAACTCCTCGGGTTTAGGGGTCGGATGTTACACGGGTGAATTGAGTTTGAGTCGTAGGCTCGTCTTAAATTAAATTGGGCTTTGGGTTTAATTAAAAAGAGTTTGTGGCTCATTAAGGGCAAAATGATAATTTGGGAATAAAAGGGAAAATAAGATGGGAAAATGGATTTTTGAAAAAAAATGCTATTCATCTTCTTCCTTTTGAAACATTTCACGTCAAAACCCTTTCTAAACCCCTAGTCATTATTTCATCAAATCTCTTCATCAATTAAGGGCTCTCTTCAAGGTAATTGCATTTTTGATTTCTCCTCATTATTCCCAACATTTCCATAGCTTTAATTTTCATAGAAACCCCCTTTTAAAGTTTTTGAAGTTTTCAAGTTTTTGAAGTGAAAGTATGAAACTTTAATAGATTTTCGTTTTGCTTTTGATATGTAGGGTTAACTTATGAGTTAACCTAGCCCTAAGGTTCATTATATTTTAAATTGGTGGGTTTTTATTAAGAATCCCGAAATGGGTTTTTCATGGGTGTTTTAAAGAGTCAAAACTTGTGTTTTTGTGAAAGGGAGTTGGGCCGGGGTTATAATGATATTAGAAGGATGGTTTGAAGGTGTTTAAAGGTGTTTTGGGTGTTGGAATCAAAGGTTTTCTGCTGGCCTAATTGGGAGCACGAAAATGGGGATTGTTGCTATTGGCTTTGGGTTGAAATTGTGAGAATTTGACTTGTAGTTGTAGTTCGAGATTGTGGCAGTGTTTTGTGATGTATTGGCTACGCAATGTATTGTTTTTGATTGGTTAGAATCAAGGGAAACTGTTGGAGAGGCTTCGGTCACGATTCCGGGGAATTTGGAGACTTGAGATCGGTGTTTGGCTTCCGTTTGGGTTGCAACGGTGAGTGAAAATTGTTTGAACTTGTTTTGCTTTCAAAATGGGTTCTTGGGGGTTTGGGTGGAGCCTTGTGGGCTAACCTAAACCCAAGTGTATGTTTACTAATCCTACCTTGGCGGTTAAATAATGATGTGTGATTAATTTTTGTAATATCATACGCATGGTGAATTGCTTTTACATCCGTTGTTGTGTGTAGTTGTTGTTGGTGTCGAGCCTCACGTGATGGTTTTCATAACTACGGTGATGTGTAGTCCCACCGGTAGTGACTAGTAGAAGAGTACGTTGATGTGTAGCCCCATCGAAAAACTACTAGTCGAAACGGTGATGTATAGTCCCACCGTGTTTTAGGTTGTGCATGTGCAATCTTTGTAATTGTGTTGTTGTGCCTCATTTCATACATATAAATGGTTTACTTATATTTTAAGAAATGTGTTTTGAAAACTGCATTGTTGATGAGATTTTAGAGCTTCGCAGACTAAGCTATCAAGCTTACGCTCTCTTTTTTCCAACATGCAGATCATTAGAGTTCGGAAGGCAAGTGGACAAGGGAGGAGCTTTTTGGAGTTCTCGAGTAGCTCAAGTATGATTTAAGTAATTGTAATAATGCCTAGACATTAGGGGGTATTAGACTTGTTTGGAGTTGGAGTTCAAACTCCTTTGTTGGCTTTTGATGTCCTAGCATGATTGGATTGTTGATGCCATGTGGTTGTATGAGCAATGTTAGACTCATGTATGTTGGTTTGTTGTTAATGCATTGTCATGTATTTGTAAACCATGTATGTTGTTGCCTATATGCTTGTGTTCAAAGGCTTATGACCTTGATCCATGAATGCTTATGTTTGTTTTAAAAGCATGTGAAACCTTGTTATAAAGGGTCTATGTGTGTGTTTATTGCCTTGAATGAAAATGGTGAAGTCATGTATGTCTTTATGTAAGTTTCCTACCTATTTGCCTATCTTGTGTTGGATGCCATGTTTGTTCGGTTAGGTTGAATCGCAAGATATGTTTTGGTTGCCAAATGATGTATGAGTGTTGGCATGTGGCTAGACGAGTCGTAAAATGCATCTAGAGATGAGTCTTGGTTCGTTTTGCTGCTAAAAGGAGTCTTGTAGTGCAGGGCGTATCAGTATGACCAAGGGCCGTATCGATACGGTCCTACACTTTGGGGCTCAGTTTAAGCCTAGCGTACCGATACACGGGGGTGTATCGATATGCCAAAAGCTCTCTGGAAATCTGAGATATTAACGAGATTTTGGCATATCGGTACGGGTCTTGGGTGTATCAGTACGGTCTTTTATCGTTTGACCGTGAGAAGTTAACCGTGGAGGGCGTATCGGTACGGTCAACCAGTGTATCGATACGGTCTCCCTAAGTTGACTTTGGGCTGTTGACCTAGTCAAGGCGTATCGATACCCTCTTCTTGTGTACCGATACGACCTACTGTACAAACTAAAATGAGCTGTTTTAAATTGCTTGCTTGTATGTTTGTATTAATTTGTTGTGTTTCCGCTGTCGTGTTTCACATATGAATTATTAAAGCCTTTAGACAAGATAATGTTAAAAGAAATTTTCTAGGGTTTCTAACCGAAGGGGAGCCTTAACGGGTTTCACTTCGGTTTTCCCCGTGTGACCTACTCGGACCGGTCAGTCGTCCAGACCAGGACGAGGGGGTTACATTTGGTGGTATCAGAGCCTGAGGTTTCCGAGACCTCGGGTAGGTAAGTGAGGTAAGTTTGATGTGTTATGTTGTTGCTATGTCTCGGTGAGTGTTTTACCATGTATGCTTGAAGTTTGCTTGCTAGTACGGTGTTTGAAAGCATGTTTTAATGGCCTTGTTGTTGGTTAAGGGTTAGTCAAATGTCCCCATTGTTAGGTGTTGTTGTAAAAAAATGGTTTTGGTTTAAAGAGCTTGAGAACCTAAGTCCTTGCCCTTTTGCTAACCTAACGTTTTTCTTGTGTGTTGTATGTTTGCTGTTTTAGATCCTATCTTGATATGGTGAGACCGATGGGGCGACCTAGAGCGGGTGACCAGGCACCCGAGGTTGAGCCTCCTGTTCCTCCTGCTCCCGATGGTAATGGAGTGGGTGGCGAAGTAAATGTGCCTCAGGCTGGTGCACAAGTCGGAGGTGATGGTAATGAGCCTCAGGCTGATGCTAATGTTGGAGGTGTTGGGGCTCAGGCGAGTCAGGGTCCAACGGGCGCAGACATGACCCATTTGATTCAGACCATAGCCGGAGCTTTTCAAACAGCTTTGGCCGGTATGCACGCTGCAGCACCACCTCAGGGTGCGGGGACATGTTTACCCTTAGAGAGGCTTCGTAACTTGGGAGCAGTTGAGTTCCGTGGGTTGACTCCCGAGGGTTCAGAGGTGTGGCTCGAGAGTACTACTCGCATCTTGGGTCAGATGGAGTGCTCAGACGCCCGTAAGTTAGGTTGCATTGTCTCATTGCTTCAGGGGGACGTATACACTTGGTGGACCGCTGTTACATCTGGTATGGTCGAAGCGGATATCACATGGGAGTTCTTCAGAAATGCCTTTGAGAGGAAGTATCTCAGAGTTCGATATTTGGATGAAAAAAAGAGGGATTTTATGGCCTTGGTTCAGGGTAACAGGACCGTGTCCGAGTATGAGGTTCAGTTTGTGAGATTGAGCCAGTATGCACCTGAGTTGGTTCCTAGTGAGAGGGAACGGTGTGAGCGCTTCCGGTATGGGTTGACTAGAGATGTGAAGACCTACATGCTTGCCTCTGACTACACCGAGTTTGATGTCTTGGTCTCTAGGGCCAAGGACATAGAGCAGAACTTAGGCTCCAGTGCACATGCTAATGGGTCCGATTCCGGGAAGAGACACGCGAATTGGGATAGAGACCCTACCAAAAGGCATAGGGATAGAAGGTATTAGCCCGATTCGAGGCATAGGGGTGGTAACTATGGTCAGGGCCATCAGGGCCAAGAAGCTGTTGTACACATTCTGGAGTGCACTAGGTGCGGGAGACGCCACCAGGGCGAGTGTATGGGTATCTACGTGGCGTGTTGGAACTGTAGCTCCCGAGACCATTTAAGGCGTGACTGTCTACACTCGGCTAGGGGCGGACCGACTCCAGCTAGGGGTTTTGAGCATCGGAGAGGCCGTGGGCTCGGTCGTGGAAACTTTCAGCCGAGGAACGAGGGTCAGAGGAACTTAGCTCACATAGTGGCAGTTCAGCCCGAGGGTGGAGGACCGGCTAGGGTGTATGCTCAGCGAGAGGCTGGGAATGACACAGATGTCATTGCAGGTAATTTATCGTTACAGTCCTTGAGTTCGCTTTCTTTGATAGATTCGGGGTCGGCACATTCTTACATTTTGGGTGAGCACGCAAGGTCATTAGGGTTACCATCTGAGTGGTTAGAGGTAGGTGTAAATGTTACTAGCTCTTTTGGTGATAAAGTGGTAGTTAGGAAAATGTATAGGAGGTGTCCCTTGACGGTTCAGGGCCACGTGTTTCCGGTTGATATGATGGAGTTACCGTTCTACGGTTTTGACGTGATTTTGTGCATGGATTGGCTCGTAGATCATAGAGCTAGGGTTGACTTTGAGACCAAGAGAGTCTCCTTGAGGCCTACAGATGGTTTCGAGGTTGTGGTAGTTGGCGAGAACGTTAGGTTCTTGTCCAATGTTGTTTTTACTTTGGAAGCTAAGAAGTTGTTGGATTCGGGCTGTCAGGCTTATTTGGCTTATGTAATGAATCCGAATATGAGTGAGGTTAGACCACAAGACATCATGACAGATTGTGATTTTCCGAGTGTTTTTCCGGAAGAGCTGCCGGGTTTGCCTCCAGATAGAGAAGTTGAATTTGCAATTGAGACGTATTCCAATTCCGCGCCAGTGTCTATTGCTCCGTATAGAATGGCACCGAAGGAGTTGAAAGAATTGAAGACTCAGCTTCAGAAGTTGTCTGACAGAGGCTTCATTAGGCCTAGTATTTCTTCGTGGGGTGCTCCGGTCTTGTTTGTGAAAAAGAAGGACAATAGCATGAGGATGTGTATAGATTATAGGCAGTTGAACAAAGTGACAGTGAAGAACAAGTACCCGTTGCCTAGGATAGATGACTTGCTTGATCAGTTGAGAGGTGCTTCAGTGTTTTCAATGATTGATTTGAGGACCAGATACTATCAGTTGAAGGTGAAAGATGTGGACATACTGAAGACAACCTTCCGTACACGTTATGGGCACTATGAGTTCTTGGTGATGCCTTTTGGGTTGACTAACGCCCCAGCAGCTTTCATGGATATGATGAACCGTGTGTTTCACGAGTTTTTGGACAAGTTTGTGGTAGTGTTCATAGATGACATCCTAGTGTACTCTAGGACCGAAGAAGAGAATGATGAGCATTTGCGGTTAGTGCTTCAGACCTTGCTTAAGAATCAGTTGTATGCCAAGCTAAGCAAATGTGAGTTTTGGATTCAGGAGGTAGTCTTTCTAGGTCACGTGATCTCGGCTAAGGGGATTAGTGTGGATCCCAAGAAGATAGAAGCCATAGTGAGTTGGAAACAATTGAAGTCAGTGACAGAAATCCGCAGTTTCCTAGGTTTGGCGGGATACTATAGAAGGTTTGTCAAGGGATTTTCTAGGATAGCAGCTCCTTTGACTAAGTTGCTTCAGAAGAATGTTCCATATGAGTTGTCAGATGCAAGACAACAAGCATTTGAGAAGTTGAAGAAAGCTTTGACCGAAGCTCCTATTTTGATTCAGCCTGAACTGTGAAGAGAGTTTGTGATTTTCAGTGATGCATCATACGTAATTTTAGGTTGTGTGCTTATGCAAAAAGGTAAGGTGGTAGCGTATGCTTCGAGGTAGTTGAAAGTCCACGAGAAGAAATATCCCACTCATGACATAGAGTTAACTGCCGTAGTATTTGCTTTGAGGATCTAGAGACACCACCTTTATGGTGAGAAGTGCACCGTATTTACCGACCACAAGAGTTTGAAGTACTTGATGTCTCAGAGAGAGTTGAACCTTAGGCAGCGTAGGTGGTTAGAGCTTCTTAAGGACTATGACCTTACGATAGAGTACCATCCAGGTAAGGCAAATGTAGTGGCCGATGCTTTGAGTAGAAAAGTGGCAGTTGAGTTACGAGCTATGTTTGCGAGATTGAGTGTGTCCAAGGATGGTGGTTTGATAGCCGAGCTTCAGGTTAAGCCTTCGTTAGTCCAGTTGATTCGAGAGAACCAGTTCTGAGACAAGTCTTTGGCACCTCACATGCAAGATATAACCGAAGATAGGCCTACCAATTTTCGATTTGGTGAGAACGAGATCCTGTGTTACAAGGATAGGATAGTGGTTCCGGAAGATGCCGAGTTGAGATGTACAATCTTGAACGAAGCTCATAATAGTCCTTTTGCTATGCATCCGGGTAGTACGAAGATGTATCGTGGGTTAAAGGAAGAGTACTATTGGGTTGGATTGAAGAAGGATGTTGCCGAGTTTGTGAGTAAGTGTATGGTTTGTCAGCGAGTCAAGGCCTAGCATCAGTTTCCTTCAGGGTTGTTACAGCCGTTGAAAGTTCCGAAATGGAAGTGGGAACGTATCACCATGGACTTTGTGTCAGGGTTACCGTTGACTCCTTCGAAGAAAAATTCAGTGTGGGTGATAGTCGATAGATTTATTAAGTGTGCGCACTTCATACCCATTCATACTACTTATACCTTGGATAAGTTGGCCGATCTGTACATCGGTGAGGTAGTGAGACTACATGGGGTACCGAAATCGATTGTGTCAGACCGAGATCCGAGGTTTACTGCTAGATTTTGGGAGTGTCTGCATCGTGCCTTGGGTACATGGTTGAACTTCAGTACTTCGTATCATTCTCAGTCAGATGGTCAGTTAGAGAGGGTGATTCAGGTGTTGGAGGACACGTTGAGGTGTTGTATCATTGATTTTTAGGGGTCTTGGGAGAAGCATCTACCGTTAGTAGAGTTTGCATACAACAACAGTTATCAGGCTAGTATTCAGATGGCACCGTATGAAGCTTTGTATGGTAGGAAGTGTAGGACTTCGATTTGTTGGGCCGAAGCCAGATAGAAGCTTGTACCAATACCCGATTTGATTAAGGGCACTACCGAGAAGGTAAAGTTGATATGTGAACGTTTGAAGGCAGCTTCAGATCGACAGAAGTCGTATGCCGACTTAAAGAGAAAGGAGATAAAGTATGCTGTGGGTGAGAAAGTGTTTTTGAAAGTCTCACCTTGGAAGAAGGTGATGAGGTTTGGTAGGAAAGGTAAGTTGAGTCCGAGATTCATTGGACCTTATGAGGTAGTTGAGAGGATTGGTCCCGCTGCATATAGATTGAGACTCCCGACCGAGCTAGAGAAGATTCATGATGTGTTCCACGTGTCGAAGCTACGCAAATATAGATCGGATCCGTCTCACGTAATGCCAATGGAAGAGATTGAGTTGAATCCGGATTTGACATATGATGAGGAGCCAATGGAGATCTTAGCCTCAGACAGCAAGGTGTTGCGTGGTAGGTCAATTGAGTTGGTCAAGGTGAGGTGGCAACGTCGAGGGGTGGACGAGGCCACTTGGGAGAGAAATGAGGATATGGAAAGGCAGTTTCCTTACCTCTTTCCGTCAGGTAATTTCAGGGATGAAATTCCTTAAGTGGGGGAGAGTTGTAACGCCCCAGGTTTAGGGGTCGGATGTTACATGGGTGAATCGGGTTTGAGTCGTGGGCTCATCTTAAATTAAATTGGGCTTTGGGTTTAAATAAAAAGAGTTTGTGGCTCATTAAGGGAAAAATGGTAATTTGGGAATAAAAGGGAAAATAAGATGGGGAAAGGGATTTTTGAAAAAAATGCTATTCATCTTCTTCCTCTTGAAACATTTCACGTCAAAACCCTTTCTAAACCCCTAGTCACTATTTCATCAAATCTCTTCATCAATTCAAGGGCTCTCTTCAAGGTAATTGCATTTTTGATTTCTCCTCATTATTCCCAACATTTCCATAGCTTTTGTTTTCATAGAAACCCCCTTTTAAAGTTTTTAAGTTTTTGAAGTGAAAGTATGAAACTTTAATGGATTTTCGTTTGATTTTGATATGTAGGGTTAAGTTATGAGTTAACCTAGCCCTAAGGTTCATTATATTTTAAATTGGTGGGTTTTTATTAAGAATCCTGAAATGGGTATTTCATGGGTGTTTTAAAGAGTCAAAACCTTTGTTTTTGGTGTGATTTTGTGAAAGGGAGTTGTGTTGGGGTTATAGTGATATTAGTAGGATGGTTTGAAGGTGTTTTGTGTGTTGGAATCAATGGTTTTCTGCTGGGCTAATTGGGAGCACGAAAATGGGGATTGTTGGTATTGGCTTTGGGTTGAAATTGTGAGAATTTGAATTGTAGTTGTAGTTCGGATTGTGGCAGTGTTTTGTGATGTATTGGCTGAGCAATGTATTGTTTTTGATTGGTTAGAATCAAGGGAAACCATTGGAGAGGCTTCGGGCATGATTCCGGGGAATTTGGAGACTTGAGATCGGTGTTCGGCTTCCGTTTGGGTTGCAACGGTGAGTGAAAATGGTTTGAACTTGTTTTGCTTTCGAAATGGGTTCTTGGGGGTTTGGGTGGAGCCTTGTGGGCCAACCTAAACCCAAGTTTAAGTTTACTAATCCTACCTTGGCGGTTAAATAATGATGTGTGATTAATTGTTGTAATATCATACGCATGGTGAATTGCTTTTACATCCGTTTTTGTGTGTAGTCGTTGTTGGTGTCGAGCCTCACGTGATGGTTGTCATAACTACGGTGATGTGTAGTCCCACTGATAGTGACTAGTAGAAAAGTACGTTGATGTGTAGCCCCATCGGAAAACTACTAGTCGAAACGGTGATGTGTAGTCCCACCGTGTTTTGGGTTGTGCATGTGCAAACCTTGTAATTCTGTTGTTGTGCCTCATTTCATACATATAAATGGTTTACTTATCTTTTAAGAAACATGTTTTGAAAACTGCATTGTTGATGAGTTTTTAGAGCTTCGCTCACTAAGCTGTCAAGCTTACGCTCTCCTTTTTCCAATATGCAGATCGTTAATGTTCGGAAGGCAAGTGGGCAAGGGAGGAGCTTTTTGGAGTTCTCGAGTATCTCAAGCATGATTTAAGTAATTGTAATAATGCCTAGACATTGGGGGTATTAGACTTGTTTGGAGTTGGAGTTCAAACTCCTTTGTTGGCTTTTGATGTCCTAACATGTTTGGATTGTTGAAGCCATGTGGTCGTATGACCAATGTTAGACTCATGTATGTTGGTTTGTTGTTAATGCCTTGTCATGGATTTGTAAACCATGTATGTTGTTGCCTATATGCTTGTGTTCAAAGGTTTATAACCTTGATCCACAAATGCTTATGTTTGTTTTAAAAGTATGTGAAACCTTGTTATGAATGGTCTATGTGTGTGTTTATTGCCTTGAATGAAAATGGTGAAGTCATGTATGTCTTTATGTAAGTTTCCTACCTATTTTCCTATCTTGTGTTGGATGCCATGTTTGTTCGGTTAGGTTGAATCGCATGATATGATTTGGTTTCCAAATGATGTATGAGTGTTGGCATGTTGCTAGACGAGTCATAAAATGCATCTAGAGATGAGTCTTGGTTCGTTTTGCTGCTAAAAGGAGTCTTGCAGTGCAGGGCGTATCGGTACGCCCAAGGGCCATATCGATACGGTCCTACACTTTGGGGCTCAGTTTAGGCCTAGCATACCAGTACACGGGGGTGTATCGATGCGCCAAAAGCACTCTGGAAATCTGAGATATTGGCGAGATTTTGGCATATCGATATGGGTCTTGGGTGTATCGGTACAGTCTTTTATCGTTTGACCGTGAGAAGTTGACCGTGAAGGGCGTATCGGTATGGTCAACCAGTGTACCGATACGATCTCCCTAAGTTGACTTTGGGCAGTTGACCTAGTCAAGGCGTATTGATACCCTCTTCTAGTGTACCGATACGGCCTGCTGTACAAACTAAAATGGGCTGTTTTAAATTGCTTGCTTGTATGTTTGTATTAATTTGTTGTGTTTCCGCTGTCGTGTTTCACATATGAATTATTAAAGCCTTTAGAGAAGATAATGTTAAAAGAAATTTTCTAGGGTTGCTAACCGAAGGGGAGCCTTAACGGGTTTCACTTCGGTTTTCCCCGTGTGACCTACTCAGACCGGTCAGTCGTCCAGACCGGGACGAGGGGGTTACAGAAATTGGTTAAAGCATGTTATTTCTTGTGGAAATGGCATTGAGGTTTATGCTTGTAAAACAGTGAAATGTTGTTGGTAAATGATTATATTGGCACGTGATGGTAAATGATTTTGGTTACTTTAATCGGATATAGTTAGCCGGCTATAGGATTGGGTGCACCGTGAATAAAGTCACCTTGGATGTCGAGGGGTTGTGATAGTGCCATAAACTCCATCCAAGTACCCTAACGATTAAGGCTAAAGATCACAACGGTGGATGGTTTAATCCCGCCTGTGAATCTTGTGGTTTGTGTCCCGTGCTCTCGTTAGTGGAATTATACAACTACCGATGAGTGATGTTGAGGGGTTGTGACTGTGCCATTAATCTCTATCACGGGTGTTGAGGGGTTGTGATTGTGCCGTTAAACTCCACATTGTGAATCTGTTAGTGTGTATGAAGCGTGTGGGACGACGCTTGTAATCCGCGTATTCGATTCTGTCAATTATGTTGGTTTTTATATGGTTTGTTATTGATCACTTGCGAGCCAATATAATGATGTTGATATAATGAATTAATGATGAACATTTATTTTGAGAAGGCATGAGATGCTTGAGAGATATGCTTGAGTGCATATGATTCTTGGTTTAAGCATGAGCAAAGATTTTTGCTGTTGTAATTAATGATGCTATGAGCATGTGGTTTGAAAGTGGACATGGTGTTCTAAATTGCATGTTTTAAAGGAAGACATATGTTTACAAAGGATGATGATTTGGTTTTTTAAAAATGCATTGATGAATGTTTGGTTTTATAGCGGACCTCACTAAGGTTTATGCATACGCTCATTTGTTTCATCAATGCAGAGAATTGAGCTTCTTTGGAAGCAAGAGAGCAAGGGGAATCCAAGTGATTTTAGGTAAGAAAAGTATGTGTTTTCACTTTAGTGTAATAAGAGGCAATGGGAGGGATTTCTACTCATGGTTTTGTTTGGTGATGATAAACACCTTGAGCATGTTTGGTTTGCGTTTTGTGACTTGTAAATGGTCTCCACATGGTTTATGGTCTTACCTTTGGTATTTGGCTATGCTATGGTTTGTGTCTAAAAACATGCTTGAGTAGTTTAATGTCTCTCCATGAATTTCCATGCTTGACGCTTATTTTGCGAATGTTTGATGATGCATAAATGTTTGGAATGTTGGATATAACATGTGTGAGTGTTTTAGACATGTTTAGATGTTGTTAAATGTGATTTGAGGGCTGTGGAATGTGATTTTTGGTATGCGTATCGATACTCGGGGTTGGGTATCGATACACTAAGGCAAATTTTAGGCAAATCGACACAGAGGTATCGATACGAGTTGCCCGCGTATCGATATGCCTAGGCAAAGTTTGAAGGCCGTACCGATACGTGGGGAAGCGTATCGATACCATTTTCCCCAACATTGGCTATTGCCATCCCGCATATCGATACGGGCTAAGGTGTACCGATATCGAGCCATTAATTTCAGTTAAAAGTATCTTTTAAAGTCCTGAAATGTTGCATATTGGTCCATGATTGTTGTATGTTCAATTGGTTGAGTTTGGATGATCCGTTTGTGATGAAATTTGACATGATGGCATGTTACAAGACTAATTAAGGTTTGGTAATCTTAAAATTGGGCTAGTTCCTGTAATTCTCAGAAATTATAGTTTAGTCCCTAAAAGTTAGTTATATGCGATTGAACCCCTAATCGAATTTCGATCGCTGTGCCGTTTTCTTCTAAGTGTGTTTGCTGATCACATAGGATCTTAACGTGCATCTAGAGAAGATAAAAATAAAAGACAGGGTCGTTAATCGAAGTCGGCTTTAACAAGTTGGCTTCGGTTTTCCCCGTGTAATCTTCTTAGTTCGGGTCGGGAGTCTAGGCCAGGCTAAGGGGGTTACACTTCGTTCCCGCCCAGATGAGGGAGTCTTTGATTACTGGTCCTCCTATTGGAATGGTTAGAATCACATTGGCTTCAGTCGGGGAGAAATGACGATCAATCTTAGGTTTGTCCCAAGACCTTAGATCGGGGTTCATGAGGCAACAAACTGAGGGACAAGGACAGCTGGGTGGAGGCTGAGAGGAGATACGAAACTTTGGTAATTTGGGAATCCAATTATCATTCCAAGTCGAGATTCATCTTCCGTTTCTGACCCTCCATAAGGATCCTTCCTTGATAATTTCAATCCCTTCCCTAATACCTGTCGAAGCCCAGGACGAGTTAGTGCACTTAGGAGCATCAAAGATGTTCCCGTTTGGAAAAAAAATTCCGCGGAGAGTCTGAGCCAGGAGGGAGTCCGGATTCTTAAGCACTTTTTACGCCACTTTCGCGATAATGCTCTGTTAAAAGTTCTGAGATTTCGGAAGCCCAAGCCCCCCGGTCTTTCGGACGACAAAGGTCTCTCCAATTAATCCAATGAATGACTTCCTCCTTGCTTCCACAGTTATTCCACCAAAAGTTTGCCACTAATGAACCGAGTTCATCACAAAAGGTAACCAGGAGGAGGAAACATTACGTGAAATAAGTAGGAATGGCCTGTGCGACTGCCTTAATGAGAACTTCCTTCCCTGCCTGATTTAAAAACTTAGCTCTACATCCCCTGAGTTTGTTCTGGACTCGTTCCTTGATGAAGAGTAAACCAAACATAACAAATGGAATGAAACTTATTACTTAAAAAAACATATTAAGTAATGACATATAACCTGAATTTAAGATTTTATAATTTACGTTTTGAGCACTTAATATTCAAATTCTTGAAGCCCATAATATTTGAATGAACCTCCCAAATATTAAAAAAGTCGACAAGTTTTGTGAATAAAATATTATATATATACATAAATGTGCTTATATACTATATACATACACAATTATTTTTCTCAAATAATTTTAGACCAAATATTATGTAACACCCCAATTTTGGGCTTAGAGGTTTTGGGTTTGAATCGGACCGGTCGGATTTCGGTTCGAATATAAAAGGTGGTTTTAGGGAAAGCCTAGTTCGGGATGCATTAAAAATATGGAAAAATATCTTAAAATCCTCTTTTATTATATATAAGAGAGTAGTGAAATCAATTTTACAAAATGAGGTTTCGAAATGTGACATTTCAAGTTAGTGACTAAAATGTAATTTTTGAAAAGTTGGTGACTGTTTTAAAAGGATTGAAACTTTGAATCTTTAAGGAGCTAATTTACCCAAGAAGAGTTTTCTCCAGATTTTTTCTTAATATTAAACATTTATTAAATGATATTTAATAAAAGGAAAAAGGGGAAATAGATATTTTTGAGTTCATAACTAACTTTTCTCAAAATTTTCCCTCTTCATTTTCTCTCCCTTTTCTCTCAGCCAAACACATTTCCCCAGCCATTTTTCCTCTGATTTTAACATCTAAAGATGAGATTTCAATCTCCAATTGGTCTCTAATCATTCCTACACTAAATCCTTATCATTTGCTTATTGAATTTTCAAGAATCTTGGCTTTAAACAAGGAGAAACTCACATTTAGAGGTATGAACGTCCTTCTCCTCTAAATACTCAGTTCTTTACTGAAATTCTCAAGTTCTCAATCCTTGATTTGAGTTTTATTAAAGGTTTTAATGTTGTGTTCTTGATCTTGGCTTTAAAATGCAAGATTTGGATTTAATTTTGATTAAATTCGTACTAAATGATTGGGCTGTGTTTTGAGATGTCTTTTTGATGTTTATTGGATGTATAAATGATGTGTAATTGAAGTTTAATCAATGCAATCCCGGATAGGTTGATTTTCCTAAGTTTTTGATTGAGTTAATGGTGGTTTTTGGGGTGATTTTGAGGTGTATAAGGACGTGAATAGATCCTTTTTGGATGTTAATTGATGTATAAGTATGATTGGAATTGATGGATCTTGGCTGGGTAAGGTTGTAGAGGTGTTTGGTTGTGATTTCGGTTGTGTTTGGTAGCCGAAATGAGAGTGTTGATGAGAGCAGTGAGTTTAGGTGTCTTGGTTGAAGATATTAATGCATGATGATGCATTAATCCACTGCTTTGATGTGTTTAAAATAGGGGAGACATCATCGGATTCTTGTGGTGTTGATCCGGAGGCTTGATCGGTGTTTCGGCAAGCTTGCGACACGGGATCGGTGAGTGAAGTTTGGTTTTCAGCTTTGAAACCAATGTTGGAAGGTTATGGGAGCTTAGTTTAAGTCTAAACAACTTAGCTAAGCTCAAGAGTAAGTTTTCGGGAAAACACTCTTTTTGATGGACCATGAAATGGTTGAATGCAATGTGTTTTATTTGCATGTTTAAATTCTGTTTTGAAAGCATATGTTAGCATGTTTAATGATGGTTTAGTAAGCCAAGTGTTGAAGGATGCTCAAGGTAAGAGATCCTTGTTTTGAACATTGATAGATGTGGTTTGATGCATTGTAATGCATGATGATTTAATGGCTTTGTTAAATGCTTTAAAACAGTGGATTAATGATGTTATATGATGTATATTGGCAAGTGATGTGTTGGTTTTAAAGTACTTGAATCGGATATAGTTAGCCGGCTATAGGATTGGGTGCACCGTGAATAAAGTCGCCTTGGATGTTGAGGGGTTGTGATTGTACCGTAAACTCCATCCAAGTACACTAACGAGATGGTTAAGATCATCATGGTGGTTAAAAGTCTATGAGTGGATCTTGTGTTAAGATCACAATGGTGGTTAAAAGTCCATGTGTGGATCTTGTGTTGTGTGTCCCGTGTTCTCGTTAGTGATGTTATACAACTACCAATGAGTGATGTTGAGGGGTTGTGATTGTACCATAGTCTCTATCACGGGTGTTGAGGGGTTGTGATTGTACCATGCTCCACCTTGATATTGGTAGTGTGTATGAAGCGTATGGGACAACGCTTGTAATCCGCGTATCCGATTGTGTTTTTGAGTTGTAAAATGTTATGGATTATCACTTGTAAGCCAATATGACATGATGATGATTTGAAGCATGAGATGCTTGGTTTGTATGCATAATTGCATGGTATACGTTGTTTTGAAACTAAAGGCCTTGAATAGGTGTTTTTGCAAATGCATTATTGTGATGTTTTAATTGAGCATTCCTCACTAAGCTATGTGCTTACGCTCTCTCTTTTTCTTAAACCAATAATGCAGAGCATTGAAGTGCATAAAGGGCAGCAAGGAGATTAAGGATCCAAGTGAAGACTAAGCTCATGTATGGTGAATGTTTTCCTAACACTATTAGCTTTTGGCATTTGGCAATGGGAACCTAGATTGTGTTTTTTGGAGATGTTTTGGACTCCCTAAGTTTGGTTAATGCTTTTGATAATGTTGGAACATGTAAATGGCCTTTTGGTATTTGGTTTTGGTGAATTGATGGTTGCATGGTTTTCAATATAGGATGCATGCCTATAGAATTGGGTTTTTCTTTGGATGATGCCATGATTGTGTTTAGTTGATGCTAATATGTTCCTTAAGTGTTTGATGACTTGTGTGTATGTTATGGAGGTCATATGGATATGTTTGATGGGTTGATTGTGTAATAAACCAGCAAAATTCTGCAATTCTGGGCAACTTGTTTCGGAACGGGTGCTGCTGTTTCGGAACAGGTGGCCTGAAATGGCAATGGCGTTTCGAAACAGGTAGAGCTGTTCCGAAACGGATTTGCCACTGCCAAGCCCTGTTCCGCAACAAGTTTCGGAACGGTCCCGCGTTTCGGAACGGATCATCCCCGTTTCGGAACACTCGACCGTTGGGCACTGAATCTGATGGTTAAATGTTTTGAAACTCTTACGTTTTGGTCCCAATCTTTGTATATGCAATTGGTTGAGTTTGTGATGTCTGATTGAGATGAAATTTGGCAGAGAAGCATGAAATATGATTAATTTTATAATGGTAACTTTTAATTTTGTTAAGTCCTCCTAATTTCCAGAATTTTCAATTTGGTCCCTAAATTTGTATGTTGTGCAATTGAGTCCCTAAATGTTTTCCGATTGCTGTGATTTTTAAGTATGTTCTTCTCAAGGGTTCACCCAGGATTAATATGCATTTAGACAAGTTTAAAAATAAAAAAGGGTCGTTAATCAAGGTTGACTTTCGGGTTGACTTTGGTTTTCCCCATGTAATCTTCGTAGTTCGGGTCAACCGTCTAGGCCGGGCTAAGGGGGTTACATTTGGTGGTATCAGAGCTGAGTTCTCGAGTAATTGGGAATGGTTATGTGGGTGATATGCGTATGATTTCTTTGTTCGCTTGATGAGTGAAAGTATGATGTATAAATTGTAAGTATGTTGCAATTGTGGTGTATGCTGTGGTGAAGCATGTTAGAAGGACCCATTGCCAAATCAAAGCTAATGAAATGATTTGTTTTTAATTGGAAATGAGCTTGAGTACTTGGATTGCTTACCTTGCTGAGCCTGACTTTGTTTATTGCATTGTGATTGTATTGTTTAGTGAATGGGACCTCGTAGAGAGACGAGTATTAATACGCGAGCTATGGCTCAAAATGAGAATGAGGAGAACGCTGAAAATGTAGTGGATTTACCTCCTCGACCTGGTGGTGGTGGTACTGGGGGTGAAGAAGCTAGTGTTGCTGCTGGTGCTGGGGTCGCTGGACCTGAAGCTGGGCAAGGGCAAGCTGCTCCTGACATGACAATACTGATTCAAGCTATTGCTGGAGCCTTTCGGGCGGCGGTAGCTGGAGCTCAAGGAGCTGGGCATCAGGGAGATGCTAATGCTAGATTACCTCTAGAACGTTTGCGCAGTCTGGGAGGGACTGAGTTCAGGGGATTGTCTGCTGAAGGTTCTGAATCTTGGTTGGAAAGTACCAAGAGAATCTTGGGACAAATGAACTGCAATGTTGTACAGAAGCTGGGTTGTGTGATATCACTGTTGCATGACGATGCGTATACCTGGTGGACAACCACTATCTCCGGAATGGAGGAAGCTGATGTGACTTGGACGTTCTTTCTGAACGCGTTCAAGAGGAGGTATCTGGGTGTGCGATAACTGGATGAGAAGAAAAGGGAATTCATGTCTCTTACTCAAGGGAGTATGACAGTGGCTGAGTATGAGGTTCAGTTTGTCCGACTCAGTCAGTACGCACCTGAGCTTGTTCCTGATGAGCGGGAAAGGTGTGAACGTTTCCGTTATGGTTTGGTGACGGAAGTGAAGACTTATATGCTGGCTGCTGAGTACACAGATTTTGATGTGCTGGTTGGAAGGGCAATGGACATCGAGTTGAATTTGAGTTTATCTTCTAGAGGTGCTGGTCCTAGTGTGGGCAAGCGAGCTGCTGAGTATAGTTCCGGTGGCGGACGGAACAAGAGAGGACGTGATCAGAAGTATCAGTCTTCGGCTAGGCGTGGCGGTGGAGGGCAAGGTGCGCCTGTTCAGGGAGACAGGACAAGAGCTGATCCGAACACATGTTGGACATGCTGATCGCGTGGACATCTGAGGCGTGATTGTCCTCGAGCTGCGAGGGAGGTTCAGGCTCCTGTTGTGGTGGCCGGTAACTCGTGCTGGAACTGTGGTTCGGCGGATCATATGAGGAGGGAGTGTCCTCTGTTGGCCGGTGGTGGCCAGGGACGTGCTCCTGGAGTTGTTGCACCACAAAGAGGTCGTGGGCGCGGCCGTGGTAACTTCCAGCGTAGGGAGGAGGATGGAAGGAATGTGGCTCATGTTGTAGATGTTCAGCCCGAGGGTGGTGGCCAGGCCAGAGTGTATGCTCAGAGAGAGGGGAGGAATGACACAGATGTGATCGCAGGTACTTTTACTTTGCAATCCTTGTCATTACTTTCCTTGATTGATTCTGGATCTACACACTCATACATATTGCGTGAGCATGCTCAATTGCTTGGTTTGCCTGTTGAGTCTTTGGATGTTGGTATGCGTGTAACTAGTTCTTTTGGTGAGACTGTTGTGACTCGAAAGCTTTATAGAAGGTGTCCCTTGGTTGTGCAAGATCATGTTTTTCATGTTGATCTTATGGAATTGCCTTTCTATGGCTTTGATGTAATCCTTGGTATGGATTGGCTTGTTGAGCATCGAGCGGTAGTGGATTTTAAGAATAAGCGAGTTTCGTTGAAGCTTGCGGATGATTATGAGGTGGTGGTGGTTGGTGAGAATGTGAAGTTTCTTGCCAATGTGGTGTCTACATTGGAAGCGAGCCGGTTGCTGAGGCAAGGCTGTGAAGCTTACCTAGCCTTCGTGATGAATCCTAGCTCTAAGGAGTTGCGAGTGCAAGATATCAGGACTGTGCGAGAGTTTCCTGGTGTGTTTCCGGAGGAGTTGCCTAGATTGCCTCCTAATCGCGAAGTGGAGTTTGGGATTGAGCTGTATGAAAACACAACTCCAGTGTCCATTACTCCTTATAGAATGGCACCTAAAGAGTTGAAAGAGTTGAAGACGCAACTTCAGGAGTTGCTTGATCGTGGTTTCATTCGGCCGAGTGTGTCACCTTGGGGTGCACCGGTCTTGTTTGTGAAGAAGAAGGATGGCACTATGAGGATGTGCATTGATTACCGTCAGCTTAACAAGTTGACTATCAAGAATCGGTATCCATTGCCGAGAATTGATGATCTTTTTGATCAATTTCGGGGAGCGGCTGTGTTCTCTAAAATTGACTTAAGGTCAGGGTATTACCAGTTGAAGGTGAAGGATGTAGATGTGCCAAAGACAGCCTTCAGAACGAGGTATGGGCATTATGAGTTCTTAGTGATGCCGTTTGGTTTGACGAATGCTCCTGCAGCTTTCATGGACATGATGAATAGAGTATTCCATGAATACTTGGATAAATTTGTTGTGGTGTTCATTGATGATATCCTCGTGTACTCTCGTACTGAGGAGGAGCATGAAGGGCATTTGAGAATTGTGTTACAAGCTTTGTTGGAGAATCGGCTTTATGCTAAGCTGAGCAAGTGTGAGTTCTGGCTTAGAGAAGTGGTGTTTCTTGGTCATGTGGTTTCTGCGGAGGGGATTCGTGTTGATCCTCAAAAGATTGAGGCAGTGATGAATTGGACGCCTCCTAAGTCTGTTCATGAAGTCCGTAGTTTCCTTGGTCTGGCAGGATACTATCGGAGGTTCGTGGATGGGTTTTCAAAGATTGCTGCACCTTTGACGAAGTTGTTGCAGAAGGATGTTAAATATGAGTAGACAGAAGCGAGACAGCATGCTTTTGAGAAGCTTAAGGTAGCTTTGACGCAAGCTCCTATCTTGGTTCAGCCTGAATCAGGGAAAGAGTTTGTGGTGTATAGTGATGCTTCCTACGTTGGTTTGGGATGTGTGTTGATGCAAGAGGGTAAGGTGGTGGCTTATGCATCACGGCAATTGAAGGTGCATGAGCGCAATTATCCTACACATGACATTGAGTTAGCCGCGGTGGTTTTTTCTTTGAAAATCTGGAGACACTACCTGTACGGTGAGAAGTGTACGGTGTACACGGACCACAAGAGTTTGAAGTATCTGATGTCTCAGAAGGAGTTAAATCTTAGGCAACGACGTTGGGTGGAGTTGCTTAAGGATTATGATTTGACGATCGAGTACCATTTGGGTAAAGCTAATGTTGTAGCGGATGCCTTGAGTAGGAAGGTAGCTGTGGAGTTGAGGGCTATGTTTTCCAGTTTGAGTATTTCGCGTGATGGTGGTCTTGTGGCTGAGTTGCAAGTGAAACCATCTTTGGTTCAGTTGATTAAGGAAAAACAGTTGTTGGATGATTCCTTGGTGCCACATGTTCAGGATATTGCAGAGGGTAGGCCATCAGATTTCTGCTTTAATGATGATGGAGTTTTATGTTTTGTGAGTCGGCTAGTAGTGCCCAATGATGCTGAGTTGAGGCGTGCTATTTTGACTGAAGGTCATAGTAGTCCTTTTGCTATGCACCCTGGTAGTACTAAGATGTACCGTGATCTTCGTGATGAGTACTATTGGGTGGGTTTAAAGAAAGATGTTGCTGAGTTTGTAGGCAAGTGCATGGTTTGCCAGCGAGTTAAAGCTGAACATTAGTTTCCTTCAGGGTTGTTGCAACCGTTGAGGATTCCTGAGTGGAAGTGGGAAAGGATTACCATGGACTTTGTGTCTGGTTTGCCTTTGTCGCCATCGAAGAGGAATTCGGTGTGGGTGATTGTGGATCGCCTGACGAAGTGTGCGCATTTCTTGCCTGTGCATACTACGTACACTTTGGATAAGCTTGCGGAGCTGTACATTGCTGAGATTGTGCGGCTGCATGGTGTGCCTAAGTCGATTGTGTCGGATAGAGATCCGAGGTTTACATCGCGTTTCTGGCAGTGTTTGCATCAGGCTTTGGGTACGCGGTTGAATTTCAGTACTTCTTATCATCCACAGTCGGATGGACAGTCTGAGCGTGTTATCCAGGTGTTGGAGGATATGTTGAGGTGCTGCGTGATTGAGTTTCAGGGTTCTTGGGAGAAACATCTGCCTTTGGTGGAGTTTGCCTATAATAATAGTTATCAGGCAAGTATTCAAATGGCACCTTATGAAGCTTTGTACGGGAGGAAGTGTAGGACTCCTCTTTGTTGGGCTGAAACGGGTTAGAAGTTGGTTTCGATGCCATCTTTGTTGAAAGGAACCACCGAGAAGGTGAAGCTCATTTGTGAGTGTTTGAAGGCAGCTTCTGATCGGAAAAAGTCTTACGCGGATTTGAAGCGTAAGGAGATTGAGTATGCGGTGGGTGACCGTGTGTTTTTGAAAGTTTCGCCTTGGAAAAAGGTGATGAGGTTTGGCCGGAAGGGTAAGTTGAGCCCTAGGTACATTGGACCATACGAGGTGATTGAGCGTGTGGGTCCTGTTGCGTACAAGTTGAGGTTACCGCAGGAGTTGGAAAAGATCCATGATGTGTTTCATGTTTCTATGCTTCGGAAGTATAGATCGGATCCTTCGCATGTGATGCCTGTGGAGGAAGTGGAGTTGAATCCGGATTTGACCTATGATGAGGAACCAGTGAAGATTCTGGATTCGGATAATAAAGTTCTTCGAGGCAAGACCATTGAGTTGGTAAAGGTGTTGTGGAAGCATCGTGGTGCTGAGGAAGCCACGTGGGAACGGAAGGATGACATGTTGAAGCAGTTTCCGTATCTTTTCCCTTCAGGTAAATTTCGAGGACGAAATTTCTTAAGGGGGGGAGAGTTGTAACACCCCAATTTTGGGCTTAGAGGTTTTGGGTTTGAATCGGACCGGTCGGATTTTGGTTCGAATATAAAAGGTGGTTTTAGGGAAAGCCTAGTTCGGGATGCATTAAAAATATGGAAAAATATCTTAAAATCCTCTTTTATTATATATAAGAGAGTAGTGAAATCAATTTTACAAAATGAGGTTTCGAAATGTGACATTTCAAGTTAGTGACTAAAATGTAATTTTTGAAAAGTTGGTGACTGTTTTAAAAGGATTGAAACTTTGAATCTTTAAGGAGCTAATTTACCCAAGAAGAGTTTTCTCTAGATTTTTTCTTAATATTAAACATTTATTAAATGATATTTAATAAAAGGAAAAAGGGGAAATAGATATTTTTGAGTTCATAACTAACTTTTCTCAAAATTTTCCCTCTTCATTTTCTCTCCCTTTTCTCTCAGCCAAACACATTTCCCCAGCCATTTTTCCTCTGATTTTAACATCTAAAGATGAGATTTCAATCTCCAATTTGTCTCTAATCATTCCTACACTAAATCCTTATCATTTGCTTATTGAATTTTCAAGAATCTTGGCTTTAAACAAGGAGAAACTCACATTTAGAGGTATGAACGTCCTTCTCCTCTAAATACTCAGTTCTTTACTGAAATTCTCAAGTTCTCAATCCTTGATTTGAGTTTTATTAAAGGTTTTAATGTTGTGTTCTTGATCTTGGCTTTAAAATGCAAGATTTGGATTTAATTTTGATTAAATTCGTACTAAATGATTGGGCTGTGTTTTGAGATGTCTTTTTGATGTTTATTGGATGTATAAATGATGTGTAATTGAAGTTTAATCAATGCAATCCCGGATAGGTTGATTTTCCTAAGTTTTTGATTGAGTTAATGGTGGTTTTTGGGGTGATTTTGAGGTTCTGCTATAGCTGGAGGTATAAGGACATGAATAGATCCTTTTTAGATGTTAATTGATGTATAAGTATGATTGGAATTGATGGATCTTGGCTGGGTAAGGTTGTAGAGGTGTTTGGTTGTGATTTCGGTTGTGTTTGGTAGCCGAAATGAGAGTGTTGATGAGAGCAGTGAGTTTAGGTGTCTTGGTTGAAGATATTAATGCATGATGATGCATTAATCCACTGCTTTGATGTGTTTAAAACAAGGGAGACATCATCGGATTCTTGTGGTGTTGATCCGGAGGCTTGATCGGTGTTTCGGCAAGCTTGCGAAACGGGATCGGTGAGTGAAGTTTGTTTTTCAGCTTTGAAACCAATGTTGGAAGGTTATGGGAGCTTAGTTTAAGTCTAAACAACTTAGCTAAGCTCAAGAGTAAGTTTTCGGGAAAACACTCTTTTTGATGGACCATGAAATGGTTGAATGCAATGTGTTTTATTTGCATGTTTAAATTCTGTTTTGAAAGCATATGTTAGCATGTTTAATGCTGGTTTAGTAAGCCAAGTGTTGAAGGATGCTCAAGGTAACAGATCCTTGTTTTGAACATTGATAGATGTGGTTTGATGCATTGTAATGCATGATGATTTAATGGCTTTGTTAAATGCTTTAAAACAGTGGATTAATGATGTTATATGATGTATATTGGCAAGTGATGTGTTGGTTTTAAAGTACTTGAATCGGATATAGTTAGCCGGCTATAGGATTGGGTGTACCGTGAATAAAGTCGCCTTGGATGTTGAGGGGTTGTGATTGTACCGTAAACTCCATCCAAGTACACTAACGAGATGGTTAAGATCATCATGGTGGTTAAAAGTCCATGAGTGGATCTTGTGTTAAGATCACAATGGTGGTTAAAAGTCCATGTGTGGATCTTGTGTTGTGTGTCCCGTGTTCTCGTTAGTGATGTTATACAACTACCAATGAGTGATGTTGAGGGGTTGTGATTGTACCATAGTCTCCATCACGGGTGTTGAGGGGTTGTGATTGTACCATGCTCCACCTTGATATTGGTAGTGTGTATGAAGCGTATGGGACAACGCTTGTAATCCGCGTATCCGATTGTGTTTTTGAGTTGTAAAATGTTATGGATTATCACTTGTAAGCCAATATGACATGATGATGATTTGAAGCATGAGATGCTTGGTTTGTATGCATAATTGCATGGTATACGTTGTTTTGAAACTAAAGGCCTTGAATAGGTGTTTTTGCAAATGCATTATTGTGATGTTTTAATTGAGCATTCCTCACTAAGCTATGTGCTTACGCTCTCTCTTTTTCTTAAACCAATAATGCAGAGCATTGAAGTGCATAAAGGGCAGCAAGGAGATTAAGGATCCAAGTGAAGACTAAGCTTATGTATGGTGAATGTTTTCTTAACACTATTAGCTTTTGGCAATGAGAACCTAGATTGTGTTTTTGGGATATGTTTTGGACTCCCTAAGTTTGGTTAATGCTTTTGATAATGTTGGAACATGTAAATGGCCTTTTGGTATTTGGTTTTGGTGAATTGATGGTTGCATGGTTTTCAATATAGGATGCATGCCTATAGAATTGGGTTTTTCTTTGGATGATGCCACGATTGTGTTTAGTTGATGCTAATATGTTCCTTAAGTGTTTGATGACTTGTGTGTATGTTATGGAGGTCATATGGATATGTTTGATGGGTTGATTGTGTAATAAACCAGCAAAATTCTGCAATTCTGGGCAACTCGTTTCGGAACGGGTGCTGCTGTTTCAGAACATGTGGCCTGAAATGGCCATGGCGTTTCGAAACAGGTAGAGCTGTTCCGAAACGGATTTTCCACTGCCAAGCCCTGTTCCGCAACGAGTTTCGGAACGGTCCCGCGTTTCGGAACGGATCATCCCCGTTTCAGAGCACTCGATCGTTGGGCACTGAATCTGATGGTTAAATGTTTTGAAACTCTTACGTTTTGGTCCCAATCTTTGTATATGCAATTGGTTGAGTTTGTGATGTCCGATTGAGATGAAATTTGGCAGAGAAGCATGAAATATGATTAATTTTATAATGGTAACTTTTTATTTGGTTAAGTCCTCCTAATTTCCAGAATTTTCAATTTGGTCCCTAAATTTGTATGTTGTGCAATTGAGTCCCTAAATGTTTTCCGATTGCTGTGATTTTTGAGTATGTTCTTCTCAAGGGTTCACCCAGGATTAATATGCATTTAGACAAGTTTAAAAATAAAAAAGGGTCGTTAATCAAGGTTGACTTTCGGGTTGACTTTGGTTTTCCCCGTGTAATCTTCGTAGTTCGGGTCAACCGTCTAGGCCGAGCTAAGGGGGTTACATATTAAAAATATTTTGGATAAAAATTAAATCTAACCAACATTTGTAGCTCTTATATAACAATTTAGTTTAACCAATGATTTTCAATCAATATGATACTTCTTGATAATTGCACTTATATAACTACGCATATTCTAAAATTTAATATTATAATAAGACTTAATTATGATTTAAAAGTTTATTTTTTAAGAACCCAATAAGTGGTCTAAGTGGAGAGCGCGAGAAGAGAAGCAGAGAATTTCTGGGTAGCAGTTGGCATAGATGTACCAAACAATGCCAAGCCCGACTGGTAAAAGATTGACGTTCGATGACCGGTCAAAGTTTCTGTTGGACCTTGTACACGTCAGCCTTAGGATTTAAAATCTGGATAAGACAATCACGCGACTTATCCCTTGCGCATTCAAATTTCAAATATAAAGGTTTATCCTTGGGTTTCCACGGAAGCTTATTTAAATAAGATCAAACAACCACTTGAGTGGGAATCGGATTGAAGAGAGGTTGCACCGTGGTGAACCGAGATGTGACATGGTTCGACCAGCTAAGACTGAGAGCTCTGGCATAATCGAAGGGCTGCATCGATAGATCTCCTTCTTGCCTTTTCTCTTCGTTTTATTTGTTTTATTTTGAAATGATGTTGAGAAACGATGACGTTTTGTGGATGAACCCCCAACCATGAACTAAGCTTTTACAGTTGGTTGGGGGATCTTTGTGATTAACGCTTATTTTATATTTGGTTTTTAATAATTAGAATGCCTTGGCATTATTTTATATATGCTAGTAGTTAATTTTCCTAAATCCATTGCCATACGATAGTTGGCATTATGTGCTTATTGCACTTTAATATCTTAACAGACTTAAGGGGAAACGATCGGTTACCAGATACTAAGGCGAGAAACTTCGACAGAAGATGTTCAAGTAGATGAACTTAATTCGGAAGTGAGTCTACCCCTTAGGAGTAAAGATTGACACTTAATCAAGTTAATTAATGAAGAACTTCACTATAGACATATAGGGGTTGATTCGTGGTTAACTTAGGGTGTTGCCATCGATAGAGGCAATACTATTTTTAATCTCCCCGACAATAAACCAATGTAGGACATTATTAAAGGCTGGCATAAGTAGTGTGAAATCTAGACATCCCTTGCCAACGCTCATCCTTCAATTGAACACTTCATTGTCAGATTGCTTTCATTTTCACTACAGTGTTTTTACATCTTTTTAATCGAAAACCCAAAACATTTCAAACACTTTAAATTCTTTCAAACAAGTAAACATTGAGCAAATAAGTTCTTGGTCAATCCCCCTAGATTCGATACTCAACTTACTGCTGTACTATTTGCTGACCGTGTATAAGTGCACGCGTAAGGCTCACCTTAACATTATTCTTTGGCACTTTTACACTAAAATTCTATCCTTTTCCAAGAATTAGCAAAGTCGAAAAGTTTTTGGCGCTGTTGTTGGAGATTGCGACGAAATTTATTATTTTAATTTTTACTTGTTTCTTTTTGGTTTTGTTTTATTTGTTTGTTTTTGATTGGTGTATGACCGTAAATTGCCCCGTGGTGGAAGATTGGCCATACGATCCAGAAATCGAAAGAACCCTACGAAGGTTAAAGAAACAAATTCGAGAGATGGCTCAACAAGGAAATGGAGGTGGTGACCAAAATAATGGGGTACCACCAGCTCCTGCTGCCCCAACTGTTCAACTATAGGAAGAGAGACCTATTAGAGAACACTCTGCACCAAACATAGACAACTTGATGCCAGGAGTAATTGGTCTCGAGGTAAATACACCAAAATTTGAACTCAAACCGGTGATGCTACAATCTCTTTTGAATGTAGGACAATTTGATAGAGCACCTACTAGAGATCCGAGGCAACACTTGAAGCAATTCATGGAGATTTGCCAGCTATTTCAACAGCTTCGAGTATCAAAGGATATAATAAGGCTAAAATTATTCACCTTTTCCCTGAGAGATAGAGCAAAAATGTGGCTAAGTTCTTTGCCACCTAGTTTTGTAACCTCACGGGGAGATTTATGCTAAAATTTTTGCTGCGTTTCCAGCCACCTAAACTCACTGTCAACATGAGGAGTGAGATCCTTACATTTAGACAAGTTGATGATGTGATCCTATATGATGCATGAGAGAGATTTAAGGACCTTTTGAGGAGGTGTCCCATGCATGGATTCCCAAATTGGACCCAGATGGAGACCTTCTACAATAGACTCAATGCACAATCCAGAACTGTTGTTGATGCTTCAGAAAATGGTTCGCTGCTTGACAGAAACTATATAGAAGCAATTGGCATCCTTGAGAGGATTTCAACTAATGATTTTGAGTACCCTACTGCTAGATTTGGGACCGGGACTAAAATTGGTGGAGAGTTGCAGATAGATGAACTTACATCCACCTGCGCTAAGATTTCCAATCTTACTAGCATGATGAGAACTCTACAAAAGAGTAATGAATCCTAAGAAGTCAAGGCGTTAGCCCCATTCTGTACAATATGTGGAGAGGATCAGCACATGGAAGATTGCCCTGCCAACCCTAAGTCGGTAAATTTTGTTGGAAATTTTAATCGTAATTATAATCTGAATTCCAACACTTACAATGCTATATGGAGACATCACCCAAATTTAGCTTGGGAAAATCAAGGAGGTAACCAATACAATGTCCAACAGCAGAACAACAATGCCCAATGTCAGAAAAATGCCCAACGTCAGAACAATGCCAGCAAGGTTTCAATCAAAATGCACAGAGGGTGCAAAAACAATTTTTATGCAGGGCAAAGGAACAACCAGAGGACTTTGACAAAATAAATTGAAAGGAATGATGCAACTGTCCAAAGTTTGGTAGCATCTATGCGAAACTTGGAGGAGCAGATTGGACAGATTGCCAGTGCACTCAACAATAGACCACATGGAGCATTGCCAAGTTATACAGAGGATGCCATGCAAACTCGCAATGAATAGTGCAAATTTGTAACTCTTCGGAGTGGCAAACAATGCGATGCTGAGACACCTATCAAGCAGCCAATCAAATGCCATGTGGAAGAGAAGGAACCAATAGATGAACCAAAAGAAGCAGAGAAGAAAGAAGCGGATATAAGCGATGCCAGACCACAGTCTAACGCAAAACCTCAGTTGGATTCTAGCAAACCCTTGGCAAAGCTGACGGAGCTAACATATGCTTATCGACCTCTGCCATTTTCACAAAGACTACAGAAGCACAAGCAGAATCAACAATTTAAGAGCTTCTTGGAAGTACTTAAGCAATTGCAGATCAATATACCATTGGTGGAAGCTCTCGAGCAGATGCCCAACTATGTTAAATTCATGAAGGACATTTTGTCCAAAAAGAGGAAAGTGGGTGATTTCGAGATTGTAGCTCTCATTGAGGGATGCATTACAATGATACTCAATCGGTTGCCACCAAAGCTAAAAGATCTGAGAAGTTTTACTATTCCCTGTACCATTGGCGACAAATTCATGGGTAAGGCACCGTGTGACTTGGGAGCTATCATCAATTTGATGGCAATGTCGGTTTCCAGAAATCTCGGCATCGAAGCAAGGCCTACCACAGTAACACTTCAGTTGGAAGACTGATCTTTTGCACATCCTAAGGGTAAGATTGAGGATGTGTTGGTAAAGGTGGACAAATTTATATTCCCAGCCGACTTTATTATTTTAGATTATGAGGCAGATGTGAATGTCCTAATTATATTGGGCAGACCATTCCTTGCCACAGGTAGAGCTTTGATTGATGTTCATAAAGGAGAATTAACTATGCGCATGAATGATCATCATGTTACATTTAATGCGTTTCGAACTCTTAAATGCGTAGATGAATCCAAGGAATGCCAAGCTGATGAAATGATGGAGTCCATTTGTAATGTGGATGTGACACAGTTGTAACCCCCTCGACCCGGCCTAGTCGCTAGATCGAATCGAGTGAGCTACATTGGTTTTACCGAAACAAACCCGTAAAAAGATTACTCGAGTTACGATCTTTTTTTATTTTATCTTATCTAGATGCAAATTAATATCCTATGTTGATAATACGAGCAACAATTCAAATCTCATTCAATTCGGACACCGATAAGTCATTCAATTGCACTCGTGAGCGTTTAGGGACCAAATTGCAAAATTGGAAAAATATAAAGACTTAGCCAAATTTTAAGTTACTAATCCACAATCAGTCATGTTTCTGCTTCCATACCAAAAATCAGCTCAAAAGGTTCATCCATGCTCATACAATTGCATCCATAAGATTCATGGACTAAAATGAAAGAATTAGAAACTTCAAATATCACTTTAAACATAAAATAGCTACCCGTATCGGTATACGAGCAAGTGTATCGATACATTTTTAAATTTCTCAAATCCCATATTCCAATAGCTGATATTCTTCCCCGTGTATCGATACGCCTAGCCAAACTACAAAGGGCCGTACCAAAACACATTCCCGCGTACTGAAACCCTGGCTCAAAATTAGGTTATACGTATCGGTACAGAGGCCTGTGTACCGATACGCCTTGACCTGAAATGTCCCAAATTGCTAGTTTTACATGCTTTCAAAGATTCAATTACATACCAACATGCCATAATCATAAACACAAACATATCAGGAACTAAATCATGCAAAAACATCAAAGGATTAGAAACCAAACATGGCACCATATCTCAAGCAAGAATCTATAGGCATGCAACCTAAAATCAATCCGTTAAAAGCATGAATTATCGAAACAAAGCAACAACCAAACATGAGAGGCCATTTACAACTTCAAAACAACAATACAAACTTGCTCAAACAGGGAGTTTAACAAACACACTCCCAAATCAACACTGAACCCCATTGCATTTTATTACTACTAGTCTAGTTTGGAAACCATACTTTCAAGTACCAAGTATTTGGAGTTCTTCCTTGCTTGCTCGCTACCTCCGACCTTTAATTCTCTGCATTGATGGACAAAAAAGCGTAAGCACACTAGACTAAGCGAGGAGTGCTCAAAACAACATACCATCAATGCATTCTAAAACCGGTTAATAAAACCACTTTGAAATCACATTTCAAAATATCATCATGACTTAAAACATTATCATGCCTTTCAAACCATGCACTTAATAATTTCTAAAATCAAGCATATTAACCCATATGCAACATGTATCATGTACCAACAACAAAATGTCATTTGCTAACACTCAATTTAAGCTTTCCCATGCATAACAAACCATATGCAAGGCTTAAAGAGTAAACATGCATAAATCCCACTATGCATCATAAATCATCAACATGATACATTAACAATTATATTGGCTTACAAGTGATCACAGACCAAGTCCCTTTGACCAAATCATTACATCGAATACACGGATTCAACAAGTGTCCTCCCAGCACTTTATAAAACCTCAACTAGAATAACGGTACATTCACAACCTGTGTACAATCACAACCGAGTACAATCACAACCCCCAATCATCGGTTAGGTGTATAATCCACTAACAGGAGTTTTCGGTACAATATAACCCCTCGACCATTAGGGTACTTGGATGGAGTATTCTGTACACAGTATAAAACCCTCAACATCCAAGGCGACTTTTTTTATAGTGCACTATAAATCCTATGGCCGGACAACTATATCCGATAAAATTTTAAATCACATCACTTGCCAATATAATTCATTTCTTAAACACTAACCCACAATTTTCACATGCATCAACCAAAACGTGTACTTAATGCATTTTACCTTGCATTACCTATGTTCAAAAGCATTAACAACTCATGCATTACTTCCAAATGCATCAACATCATTAAATATCCATTTTCCAGAATTAAACCATGCTCAAATCATGTATAAACAATAGTTAATCAAATCATTAAAACAAGTGCATAAAAACCATTTACATCAAGCACGACCGAGGGAGAAATCTCAATATACTTACTTCCGAGTTTAAACCAGCATTTCAAGCTAAGTTTAAACTCCCAAAACAACCTTTAAAGCTTTTTCAACATTTTAAATCACGTTCTCACTCACCGACAATGCAAAGCCTCGCTCGTCGATGCAAAATTACCCATCCAACACCTCCGGAACAAAGCCACAAGCTTGAGGATCGATCTCCCCTGTTTTAACCACACAAAAATAGAGGTTCCAATGCATCAAAATGCATCCATAAACCCAAAAACATCAATCTTCAACAATCCCCTTCAAACACTACCCGAAACCTCACCAAAACTACCGAAATCAACATCTAGCACCTCCAAACATAACCCAGCCAAAACATACTAATTTGGCACATCAATTACCATCCAAAAACCATTTAACATCAACCTTATACCTCCAGCATTCGATAAACCTCCACAACACCTCAAAAACACATCACCGACAACCTAGAAAATTAGAGATTCACCTAGTTTCGAGATTCTAATGTTAAAACCACTTATTAAAATTATAAAACATCAAAATCATGTTATATTCTGATCAAGAACCCAGCAAAACAGATCCAAAACGAATTTCAATCAATTTCACCAATTAAATCTCAATTAAACCAATTTTGTAGAATTAAATCACCAAAACTCATTAGAAAACATATATAAAAGATCAAGAACTTGAAAATTTTAGTAAAGAACCTTATATTAGAGGAGAAAAACGAAACTCACCTCCAATAGATTGCTTTCCCCTTAATTGGATTGATTTACATGAGAAAACAAGATTAAAATAATAAGGTTTTGATAGGAAACCATCAAGAACTCATTTGAAATCAAAATACTATAGAAAACAAGAATTTACCTTAGGATTTTTAAGAAGGAAAGAGTGTTTGGCTGGAGAGAATTTGAGAGAAATTTTTTATAGAGAAAGTTGGTTACGTGAAATTTGTTTAAGCAATTAATTATGGAATTAATTCTCCCAACCTTTTTATATTTGCCAAAACCTTTTTAAAAATATCCAATTAAGGGATAAAGTCTGATATTATACTTTGGACAAATAGCTCCTTAATGTTTCTAAGTTTTGATCATTTTACAAAATAGTCACTAAAAACAATTTTCATTTTTTTTTACATTTTGGTCCTCAGATAAGAATTTTAGATCATTTTCCCACATTTTTATCTCTAAAATTGATTTTACCAAATTCACCACCATATTAAATAACAATTTTAGAACATTTTCTACATTTTTATCTCTCTCAAAAATATTTATTCCAATTTAAATATCGAATTAGCTCGAATCAACTAACCCTGTTCTCCCAAACCGTCTAACCTTCCCGGTTAATATCTAGGCCCAAAATCGAGGCGTTACAACTACAGATGACAATAGATCTTGGACCTGAACCGAATTCGTAGATCTAGATCCATTTTATAAGGTTTGGATCCTAAAATTTTAGACGCGACGGATCCGGGCCAGATATGAATCCTCTTATTAAAGCACAGATCTGGGTTCGGATCTGACACTAAGATCCGGACCTGGACTAGTTAACCGTTTATAGAAAAACCCACCTTTGGTTTTAAAATATATATAAATGACATAATAGGTTTTAAAGTGCGGTACTCAACTCGCAACAATGGAATGTTTCATGATCTACATTTTTTAATGTTTGTGTTATTCAAAAGACATTTGTGTAATTGTGTTGGAGTTTTTTTTGAGACTTTAGTTTATCATTTTTTATTTTGTTGCTAGTTGTATTGAAATTAATCTTTCCTCCATTGGAGATGTGATGTGAAATTAGTTAATGACAGTTTTATTACGTTAAAAAATAGGTCGAATGGTTGTTTTTTTAACAGACCCATTTTGTACCCGGATCCGTGAGATCCGTTGGATCAAGATCTGGGTCCTAATTTTATAGACCCACAGATTCATGGCAAGTTTGGATCCATGATGTTAAAATGGGTCTAGATCTGGATCCAGCTGGATCCGGTCCAGATCCGTCCCGTTGCCATCCCTAGTTACAACAGTTGTGCCAAGATACTGATGATGATGCCAGCGAACGAGACAATAAAGAAGAAACAAGTGAGGACATTGAAGGAACAAATTTAGAAGAGGTAAGCTATTTCGGGAAGCCAGGGCCACTGAAATTGGTTGGTAGAGTTATCGTGGCACCTAAACCATCCATTGAGGAGCCACCCGAATTGGAACTGAAACCATTACCAGACCATATCAGGTATGCCTACCTAGGTAAACACTAAACCTTGCCAGTGATCATTGCTGCTAATCTAACTAATGATCATGAGGAAAGATTGTTGGAAATTTTAAGCAATTACAAGCAAGCGTTGGGATGGACCTTGGCTGATATCCGAGGAATATGTCCAATCATTTGCATGCACAAAATAATTTTGGAAGAATATCACGGCAAAACAATTGAAGGCCAGAGAAGATTGAACCCCAGCATAAAAGAGGTAGTGAAAAAAGAATTTATCAAGTGGCTGGATGCCGAGATAATCTATCCCATTTATGATAGCTCATGGGTCAGCCTGGTGCAATGTGTGCCAAAGAAAGGTGGCGTGACCGTGGTTCAAAATAGCAAGGATGAGTTAATTCCTTCCAGAACTGTTACCGGGTGAAGAGTGTGCTACAGAAAGCTGAACAAGGCCACCTCATCTTCCCCCCACACGAAAATAAGATATGATTCACCTCATCTTCCCCCTCCCCAAACCACTCACATCGAACCGACATTCCCTCCCACACAATGCTCTAATCCCGAAGCATACATAAAGTCGGAAGTTGATTTAACATAATAAACCATAAAAAACATTGAATCTTCGGAGGTACCTAAATCTTCCATACCATAAAGGAATCGAGATTCCCTTCCTCCATGCCTAGCATCATCATCAAGGACAGCAAGTCCTTGGTCGAAAAACACCCTGTCACCGCCGGCTTCCACACAAGTCGATCAACAGCCCGACCCTCCACTGGACACTGCCTGACCAGATCGCGCAACTCAACCAGCTGCACAACTTCGAACTTGCGCAAAGCAAGAACAAAGTATGAGAGCCACTCTTCATGTTCCCAACTCCCCTCATGCAAATAATCTTGAACCATGGCTAATTTGTCAATCGCTATACGAAATAATCGTGGAAACACCACACACAAAGGTTTCACGGAGCAGCATATATCATGCCAAAAAAGAATCTCCGACCCTCTTCCCACAATCCAAGCAAGTCCCATGAATATCTCAACCCGAACATCCTCTTGTACCTCAATGATCTGTCGCCACACAATGAACATCCTTTGTTTGCCGTGGGAATTAATGCGCCAGCCCAACACATTTTCCCCATATTTATCCACTATTAAAGCACGCCATAGTGAATTTTCTCCAAAGCGTATCGCCACTCCCACTTCGCCAATAAAGATAAGTTTCACAACTCAAGATCAATAACCCCTAATCCTCCTTTCTTTCGTGGCTTACAGACCGTATCCCAGTTAACACAATTCAGCTTCCTAGAATTCTCCGAGCCCCAGAGGAACGCCCTTCGAATCTTGTTGATTCCCAACACCACACCCTTAGGAACCATAAACACTCCCATGTAAAACAATGGCAACGACGACAAAACCGAATTTACCAACGTCACTCTAGCAGCAAAAGAAAGAGAGCATCTTTTCCAAAATGCCAACTTATAACGAAGCTTTTGAATTATCGGCTCCTATTTCACCAATAACTGCAGATTAGAACCAATCAACAATCCCAAGTATACAAATGAAAACACCCCTGTCTCGCATCCTAACACATTTTCCATCACCCCAATACATCCTCACTAATCTTTACTCCATACATACAAGATTTTCCAAAATTTATACGAAGCCCAGAACAATATTGGAAGCACAACAAAACTCTCTTTAAATTATGCATCTCCTTCACACTACCATGTAAAAAAAAATAGTATCATCTGTAACTTGCAGATGCAAAAAAGATAAATCATGTGATACATGTACCCCATGGATGCTTCCTTTTGACTCCGCACTAGCCAAAAATTGATGAAGTACCTCGGCCACTACCACAAACAATAGAGGAGACGGAGGATCGCCCTGTCGTAAACCAAGTTCCATACGAAATTCCTTCGTTGGATTCCCATTGACTAGAACAGCTAGCCGCATCGTCCCCACACAAGTTTGAATCCAACTTCTCCAATGCTCACCACACCCCATACACTGTGAAACTCGATCCAAGAGCTGCCAATTAATGCAATCATATGCCTTTTCAAAATCCAATTTGAGCAAAACCCCCTTCACCCGACTTATCTATCTGAAGCGAGTGTACAACTTCATTAACCAGCAATACACTATCAACCATTTGTCGCCCCCTTACAAACGCGGTTTGCACATCCCTAATCAACGAACCCTCCACCAATTGAAACCGTTTAGCCAACACCTTGGCTAGGACTTTATATACGAAATTTAATAGGAAAATTGGACGAAATTCTTGTAACAACACCGAATTGTCCTTCTTGGGAATTAACACAACAAACACTAAATTTACACCTTTCGGGAGCTGTCCGATCTTGTAAAACTCAGTAAAAACAGCCATGACATCTGAATGAGCAAACTCCCAACACCGCTTATAAAACTCAAAGGTGAAGCCATCGGGACCGGGTGCTTTAGCGCCATCACAACTACAGACAGCTCTTCGGACCTCCTCAATCGGGAATTCTACTTCTAGCAACTCGTTTTGTTCTAGTTACAATCTTCCCAAATTCAACTCAACATTAAACGAACCTGCCAAAGAAGGTTGAGCGAAATGGTCTCGGAAAAAACTAAAGACACACCTCTTTATCTCACTCGACAATGTCACCCATTTCACTCGAAGCAATAGCCCCATTAAGCAATTTTGCACCCTCCTTATTTTTGCCGACCGTTGGAAATATGATGTATTTCGTTCCCCCAATTGCAACCAAAGCTTGCAAGACTTCTGTCAACCAAATCGATTCCCAAAATCTATACAAATTCCATAGATCCTCCTGCAACTTACCCCTTTCATCTGTCACAACCTATTCCCCTCTACTTATACGCGAATCCATGTCTTCAATCAACAATTCAGTAGCCACAATTTGTTGCTCCAGACTACTAAAAGATTCTTTGTTCCAAACTCGTAAGAATTTTTTCAATTGACTCAACTTGTGAACCAAAGACCCGAGACACCACCATCACAAATGTCATCACAATTGCACCACTCCTTCTCTATAATCTTCACATAAGCCCTCTTCTCCAACCAAACATTAAGGAAACGGAAGGGCCTCAGACCCCAATCCCTATTATCACATTCCAATATCAACGACGCATGATCCGACAAACCACGCGCTAAATTACCTTGCATCAAAAAATCAAAGTGTTCCACCCACCCATACAAAACTAAAAAGTGATCTAAACAACTACATTTGTTCCCCTATTCAAACCACTTGAACCTCTTACCAACCATCGGAACATCAACCAAACCCTCTTACTTAATAAAATCAGCGAAGGCTGCCATCCCACGCCTATTTCCCTTGCAACTCTATCTTTCCGCAAGTTCCCTTACTACGTTAAAGTCACCGCCTACCAACCATGGTACCTCCATACGCCCAAAAATCTCTCGGATCCTCCCACACAAAGCCATTTGTCCCTCTAAAGTACATGGCGCATACACACATATCATACCACAACACCATGCCTCGGTCACCCAGGTATCCCATACTGCCACCAAATTTGTATCAGCAAAAGATGCTTCAAGAGAAAACTTCTTTTCTTCCCGCACAACAATAATTCCACTCGATCTTCCAACGAAATTTACATATCCAAAAGCAAAATGATCAGAGGGCCAAATTTTACGTACCGTCACCTCCGATATCGTTTCTAACTTTGTTTCCTAAATAAACGCGATATCACAATGCTGTCGTCGCACCAAATTTCGTACTACTTTCTTTTAAAGCAGAGACCCCAAACCAATCACGTTCCACGAAAACACCTTCATCCCGACTATCTATTCCTCTCGATCTTTGTTGTCAAGCAAACCCACTATATCTTTAACAATTGCTTCTTCATTCCCTATTGTAGACGCGCCTAAATATTTTTCTAATTCAACTATATCGCGTGCCTCTCTTAACAATTGTGTTGTCGAAAAGTATACGTAGAATCCTCTAATGACTTTGCTATTAATTCTTGTCTCGGCTGTGTCAAAGGCTTCCCCCGACCCCTACCCCTCTTATGCTTAGAAACCCCTGGCAAAACGCCCTCCAATACCCTCCTTGAAACCTGAGAGTCGTCCATAAGTAAATTACTATCAATATCAGTTACAGTTTCAATTAGAACATCTAACATGGCATCAATCGGGCCTATTTTCCCGGGCTCTAAATTCAATGGTTCAAAATTCACTTGGCAATCCACTAAATTCTCCAAATTCACATCCATCAAAACCACTCATTCCTCAGCATGGAATCTGACTCAAACCTCGACACCATACGCACCTCTTCATCGGATATCCTTTCTGGGAACTTTTTTGTACTTCAAGTTCCCTTTTCACCGAGCGTTGCCACTCAAACCACAAATCATTTACTCTCCACCGTGGCTCATCCCCAGTATCTAGCACATCTCGATCACCACCCGCCTCTCCAAATGAAGAATTCAAATTGTGCTTACACACATCGCTCCCCCCATCCTGCAAACTATTAACATCACCATCTTCCCTCATCCCTTTGCTCGACATCTCCTCATTGCTCTCACTTTCAGACCCACTCAACTGTTCACAATACAAACATAATTGCTCCTCCAATCGCAGTTCAAATTCCACTACTCGGACGTAGAACTTCAGACCTTAAAATTATAATTCTAAGAACTCATCAATACAATCCATTTTATTAGTCTCTATCAGAATATAACCCCTCTCAAACGAATTTGGTTCTAGTGTTGATTTATCGCAACGTATCAATTGCCCCTAAATCTGCGCTATATTCTCAAACGTTCCCCTCGACCACACATGCAATAGAACTCGTGAAATCGATGGCCATACTTGCATATTACCTCTTTCAATTCCAGGCTCCGATTTAACTATTTTCGAAAACCATTTACTCACACCTTCATTCTCCAGGACCTTATTCCGCGTCTCCGTACTTGAAACATTAATAAAACTCTGGATCTAGCCAAACACATTAACGAGAAACCAACCAAATTTGCCTCATTTAATTTTTTTGCTAGTTTCACAATTCCCATCGACACTCTACACCATGCAACTGCAAAATTTTGTAGAATCCCAATCTTATCATCATCCTCCACCCCCTGAACAATTCGACGTTTTCCTTCTCCAGTCACCATATCCTTCAACCTCACAGATAGCTTGTCCTTGGACTGTACCACAGCCTCCTTCAGCCGCCAATACACATCACGTGGTGCTCTCCTTGTGAATGAAACGTTCAAACGAGCCCCATAAATCCACGTTTTGTCTAACCTCTCGACCACCCGTTGTGCCGCTGCCTTCGATCCCATACGCATAAAACCAAATTGATTTCCATTTCTTGCTCTTTTCGATGGGACAAACACATCCAACACCTGACCATGCCGATCAAACACCGGCCATACCCCTTTCCAATGGATCTTATCCGATAGATTATCTACATAAAGCATCCAACAACGACGAGAACTCATCTGGCTCTCTGACGGCACAGTCATTCCCATCAGAATTCCGCAGCTAAGCATGGTTGGGCGAGAGTAGTACTAGGATGGGTGACCTACTGGGAAGTCCTCGTGTTGCACCCTTTTTTTTGCATTGTATAAATTACTTATCTTTGGTTCAATTATCCTAAAAATTTTCATATTTTACTACTGATGTCGCTGCATAAGTATTGTTTAGATTATGTCCAGGACTGTCGCCACATTAGAAGTTGGTTACAACAGCTGTTGTACGGACTGGATTATCACCGCATTGAAAACATGATTTTCGATGCATTGACAATTGTCAAAAAGATAAGATCAAAGGACGATGAGCTGGCAAATTGGTACAAGTTCAAATCCATGAGGGACACTTTTATTATGTACCCTATTGGATATAAAGAAGGCATCTTGATATATATCATCTTATCTTTACCTTTTCCATTTTTCGTTCGTTATCTTTTGGATATTCTCTTTCATTTTGGGAGCTTCTTCCTTCTTGGCCATGGCGGCTTAAGCTCTCTCTTGGGTGAACCAAAGTAGATTCCATGAAAAACTGCTCTTGACGAAGAGATATGAGTGTGGAGCAAGATAAAACATCAAGGAGCAATCGAGTTAGCTAGGAATAGCTTTCCCCCATTCGGTTCTTAATATTTTCTTTTGTTTAAACACTGATGATTATGAATTATATTCCTTTAGTATGGAAGTACTTTGTGGATGTTGATTGAATGTTTACTTTATTAAGCTTTCCTCTATCTTTTGATCTTTGGGTTTGGTTGTTTTATGCGCGGAAGTGTTTATTGCAGTCACTATCACTAAAAGGTGCAATGCTAGTTCAAGTTAACAAGTATGACAACAAAAGTTGCATGGGAGTGCAACAGAAGTTAACTCACTTGTTCTTGTATTTGCTTTATTAGCCATCACTGGAAGGTGTGATGGGTGGGTTTATATAAGTCTTTGATTAAAGGTAGAATTAAAGTTGGTAAAATACGCATGGGCTTTATTGCGCTGACAATCGTCTATTTCTATTTTTCTTGCAAGCACTGGGTATTCTGCCGAAGTTTCACTGAGTGGATCATATTTTATCATTCTCAGATTTCTCTTTTATTTTCAAGTTATTACTTCGACAACATTTCTCACAATTATCTTATATTTTACTTACTATTGATACTGACAATTTTAAGCATTTCAACAATCGTCCTCGTGGGATCGATTCTAGCAGACTCACATATGTCTACTATACTTGCATCGACATTGTACGCTTGCACATTATTGTTGTGACGTTAAACAGCGGATCAATGGTTTCCTATCTCTCCCTATAAAAGATATGCTTGGCCTTTTTATTTTGTATCTAGAGAATTCTCACAAAGCCTTACGCATATACTAGAATAAAGAGAGGGAAAATTCTTGGAAAACAATTCTCTGAATTATTTAGAATTTTAATATTTTCCCCGTGTTCATAAATTGAATAGTACACACACACATAGCATCCGCTTGTGTGAGAATAGTGAAGAAGATCTTTTAGAAGCGTAAATCTAACAAAAGTTCGGGTCGTGTAAAATAATCTATAAACTTACTAGGAGATTCACGTCAAGCATAAGATATCGTGGTGACATTTGATTTTCAAATACAAAATTACTTGATTATTGATTGTATTTATTGTATTAGATATCACGTTTGATCCGTTTTAAAGAAAAAATTTATAAACTTATACTGCGTATTTTTCTAATTTTTTCTAAATCGGGACCAACATGTAGAACCCATGACAGCACCACTCTCAAATTAAACTTCTTCCCCGACATCGGCAAATTAATCAACCATATTTGCTAAATAAAATTCAAAAAATCAGTCATCCTACGGGCATCACCCACACAACATTCATTTCATCGATTGATTTCACTATATTGAAATCTACACCGATGCACCATGGTACCAAATGTGCTGAGAAGGTACCATTAATTAATTCCCATAATGCACATTGTTCTTTAATAATGCATGGAACATAAATACTCATCATACCACAACACCATTCCTCCTCCACCCATGTACCCTATACAGCAAAAAAAAAATATGTGCTACCACTGATGCTTCCAATCGGAAATGCAATCAATATTCCCTCAAATGCCCTCGTGAAGGGAACAAAAAAATTCAAAAGTATCCAATGTCATACCTTATTAACCATTTACACCGTAATTCATTCCAACTCCTTCTACTGAATGAAAGACATCTCACAATGGTGTTGTCTCAACGGGTCCTGTGTCACCTTCTTTTTCGCCAATAAACCCAAACTTTGAATATTCTAGGACAACATCTACATCTCACCTACTACTAAACTCGATCTCGCGCCTTAATTAATATCTCAATATCCTTTATTATTTCCTCTTTATTCCCAATCATAGTAGCCCCTATCAATTTCCCCAAATCCACTGTCTCACGAGCTTCTTTTAGAATCACTTGTCTTCTATTAAAAAAAATAAGAATTCGTTATTTATCCATTTGCGAATTCCTTCTGTTTAGTTAGATTCTTCCGTGGGCGTCCACGCCCCTTCTTCAATCGATTCTCTACCTATTCACGCTCATTTGGTGGGAGGGAATTCAATACAATTTTTGAGATGTTGCAAACTTTTTGGAATTCCCCTAGTATTGGATGCGTTCAACTGTTGAATCTCTAGACACAACCATTTGTGGCCCGACCTCCCCAGCCTCAAGAGACATATCAAAAACAAGAAAGCCTACCGGACACTATAACAGTGGGTAGAAGAAGAAGATTTTTTTATTCACATATTCAATCTTTGATACAAACAGAACAAGCTATTAAATAGCTAAGGAAAAGATGCCGCTAAAACTATCTAACATTTAAACAAACTAACTAACCTACTAACAGCTAATACAAATGTAACAAATTACATTTGTTAACATATAATAGCCCCCCTCAAGATGGAGGCGAATGAATGTTCAAGAGAACCATCTTGAGAAGAAGAGAGTTGAAAGTTGGTGAATGAAGTGGTTTCGTAAAAATGTCAGCAAGTTGATCAGCAGAACGAACATGGAAGAGCTTGATAAAACCATCTCGAACCTTGTCTCGGATGAAATGACAATCGACTTCAACGTGTTTGGTGCGTTCGTGGAAGACCTGGTTAGAAGCAAGATGGATGGCGGATTGATTATCACAATAAAGTGCGGTGACTTCAATCTTGAAGGAAGAAAGTAACGATCGAAGCCAAACCAATTCACAAACTGCTGCAGCCATGGCACGATACTCAGCCTCGCAGGAAGACCGGCTTACAATCTGCTGCTTTTTGGCTTTCCAAGACACTAAATCATCACCAAGAAAAATACAAAAACCAATGACTGACCGTCTGGTGTCCGGACAAGCCCAGTAATCAGCGTCCAAAAACCCACTTAACTGCAATGTTGAAGTGGATGAGAAAAATAAACCAAGAGCAGGGTTACGCTTAACATAGGCAAGAAGATGATGTACAGCAGCAAGATGAGAGGATCGTGGAGAAGCAACAAATTGACTTAAGTGATGAACCGAGAAAGCGATATCAGGCCTGCTATGAGTAAGGTATAATAACCTCCCAATAAGCCTTCGATAAACCTGAGGATCAAGAAGCAAGTCACCATCAGCCGCAGTTAGCTTATGAGAAGGAACCATGGGCAAGTCAGCAGGCTTTTTGGCCAAGGACCGTGTGTCTTCCAAAAGTTGCAATGCATACCTTCTCTGAGAAACTGAAATACCAGAAGGATTCCGAGCAATCTCGAATCCTAGGAAATAACACAATGTGCCAAGGTCCTTGAGTTTAAAATGTGTCTGAAGAAAAGTCTTGACAGCCTCTAAATGTTCAAGACATTTTCCGGCAAGGATGATGTCGTCGACATAGACTAAGAGGACAGTCAAGTTATCACCACAACCCTTAACAAATAAGGAATGATCAAATGGTGATTGGGTGAATCCAAACTGAAGAACAACACTTGAAAAAGCAGCAAACCACTGACGAGAAGCCTGCTTAAGCCCGTAAATGGATTTATTCAACTTGCAAACTAAATCCTGACCTTCAATAGGAGGAGTGTAACCGAGAGGAAGACGCATGTAAACCTCCTCATCAAGGGAGCCGTTGAGGAAGGCGTTATTAACATCGAGTTGCAACAGATGCCAACCATGAACTGCCGCAAGAGCTAAAAGAACTTTAAAAGAATTTAACTTTGCAACAGGAGAAAAGGTGTCCACGTAATCAATCCCTTCAATCTGAGTGAAGCCCTTTGCCACCAAACGGGCCTTGTAACGATCAACGGAGCCATCAGCGTTGTACTTGACACGATATACCCACTTACAATCGATGGGGTGCTTGCCAGTAGGTAAGGAAACGACCGTCCAAGTGTTGTTGGAATGCATGGCCTGCAGTTCTTCATGCATGGCACGTCTCCAATCAGGGGAAGTAACATCCTGATGATAAAACACAGGTTCCTTAATAGCAGAAATGTTAGCAATAAAACTACTGAAATCTGTGGATAAACGCATGCTAGAGACACAATCTTCAATGGGATAAGAACAAGAAGAAATGTTGTTCAAATGGTATTCCTGAAGATAATGAGGCCTCTGAACAACACGAGAGGAACGTCTAATAGGAACATGAGGCTGACTCGCTGAAGCTGAAGAAGTAGTAGTGGGAATGGATTGAGCATGACCATGCACAACCTCAGGTATAGTACGTGGCAACACAGTATCAGGAAACAAATCCACATCAACATTCGAAGAAGAAATTGACTGAAATGGGAAGATGTCCTCATGAAAAACAACATTCCTGGAGACAACAAAAGAACGAGTCTTCAAAACATAAATTTTGTAACCCTTAACACCCAGAGAATAACCAAGGAAGACACCAGGCAAGGCACGCTCAGAAAATTTGTCCCTGTGAGATTGCAAAGTCGAAACGAAGCAAAGACAGCCAAAAACCTTGAGAGACAAGTAATTAGGAGCAGACTTGTGAAGTAATTCATAAGGAGATTGATTTCCCAAAACAAGAGATGGCAAACGATTGATCAAAAAGGTGGCAGTGAGCACACACTCACCCCAAAACCGAAGAGGAACCCTGGATTGAAAAAATAAAGCTCGAGCAACACTGAGTAGATGCTGGTGTTTACGCTCCACAACTGATTTCTGTTGAGGAGTCTCAACACATGAGAACTGATGCACTATGCCAACTTGCCAAACAACTCAGTGAACTTTAAATCTGGGGCATTATCGGATCGAAACATCTTGATATCAAACGCAAACTGCCTCTTAACCATGGAAATGAATTGAGGAATAATAGCAGATACATCAGATTTATGTTGCATAAGGTAAGTCCATGTAGAACGTGTATGATCATCAACCAAAGTTAAGAAGTAATGTTGGTTTGCATAAGTAGCTTCTTTAAATGGACCCTAGACATCACAATGGATTAAGTCAAAAGGGAGAGCAGCTCGTGTTGAAAATGAAGCAAATGGAAGACGCTGTTGCTTTGCTAAAGGAAAAATGGAACAAACATCATCTTTATTGATTTGTAAAGAAGGTAATACAACTTTCAAAGAATGTAACACAGGAACACTAGGGTGGCCAAGCCTATTGTGCCACGAGATATTGTTTACATGATTTTGAACAGAACATTTATCATCCTTAACATGTAAAAGATTGGGCAAACTTAACAAGTACAGTCCCATATACAAGTTACCCTTCCCAATCACACTGCAGCGGTCCTGGATTAAGCAAGCAGTAGGAGAAAACGAAACATTAAGGCTTGAGTCTCGAACCAAACAACTAACATCCAGAAGATTAAAATGAAATTCTGGCACATAGAGAACCTCATGGAGAACTATACGAGAAGAGAGGCAAACAGTTTCGCAAAACTGAACTTTGACAATAGAATTGTTAGGTAACAAAATATCACTCTCACCAATAGACCTCAAAGACTCAAACATGTTCTTGGAAGAACAAACATGTCTGGAAGCTCCAGAATCGATAATCCAACAGTTCACATCATTAAAAGAACTAAAGTGATTAACAAAGGAAGGAATCTTGCCTTACATCGCGAGGTTAATGGAAGGAGAAGGAACATCAGCTACCGAGGCTGCCTGAAGCTGATTGGTCAGCATGGAAATAAGTTGATGACACTGCTGTGTAGTCAATGGATCATTACCAAAAGTAGAACTCGAACGAGAATCAGAAGATAACACTTCAGAAACAACAGGAGCAACATTCACATGAGATTGCTTAGAACGAACTGTATAACCTGGAGGAAAACCATGCAACCGATAACACTTATCCTTGATATGGCCCAATAAACCAAAATGACTGCACTGAGGTCGACCCTTCTTAGTGCCATTATAAGTCTTGACAGCAAAAGTTGCTTCAGCAATAGGATTGGACAATCGAATGGACCTTTGACTCTCTTCCTGTGCAACTAAGGAAAAAACATTTGTGATTGAAGGCAATGGATCAAGAAGCAAAATCTGGCCACGAACATGGGCAAAGGATTCATTCAAACCCATGAGAAACTGCATTGTCAACTCCTTTTGCTGCTCATCAATCATCTTGCGTACACCCTCACAAGTGCAAGTCGAGCAAGTACAAACTGATTTTAATGAAGCAAGTTCATCCCAAACTATTTTAAGTTGTGTATAGTAAGCACTAACTGTCAAAGAACCTTGAACCAATTCATGTAATTTCTTTTTCAGATGAAAAACACGAGGAGCATTATTCTGTTGAAACCTACTTCAAGGTCTTTCCAGATATCAACAACACATGAATGGAAAATTAAGCTAGCATCAATGTCTTTTGATACAGAGTTAAGAAGCCAAGAATTAACAAGATTATTGGCACGTTTCCAAGAATCATATCGTACCTGATCAGTAACCGCAGGAGCAGTAATTGAGCCATCCACAAACCCAAGTTTGTTTTTGGCAGAAAGGGCCATCGCCATGGAACGCTTCCAGGAATTGTAATTGTCATTAGACAAGAGCTGCGTCACCAAACTCATGCCAGGATTGTCGGACTGATGAAGGTAATAAGGATTATTACCATTGTTGAAATCATCATTAGGATTGACAGCCATGGAAACAAGAAAGAAGATGGAAAAGCCGGCGAAAGAATGAAGAAAAAGCTCGAGAAAGAAGAAAGAAAACTCGAGAAAGAACAGAGATGAAAGAAGAAGGAAGCTCAGGGAAGCTCAAGAAATCATCTGATGCCATATAACAGTGGGTAGAAGAAGAAGATTTTTTTATTCACATATTCCATCTTTGATACAAACAGAACAAGCTATTAAATAGCTAAGGAAAAGATGCCGCCAAAACTAACTAACATTTAAACAAACTAACTAACCTACTAACAACTAATACAAATGTAACAAATTACATTGTTAACATATAATAGACACTCAGCTAATGCATAATCATTTTCACCAATCGTAACATCTATCCTATGATGCACTTCCTCATCGCGCAACATAATACTGACCTCCTCATCCGTCATCCAACCACTCGAACCAACCGATAATTCTATAACATTTAAATCCACTTGACGCGATTCCTCTCATAATCAGTTTTCTTTCCACATGAGAGATTCCCCCTTTCTACGTCATAGTCAATTTTATCCCTTATCTGCACCTCCAATGTCACACCCCATACATCCTTCCAGATTTCCATCCCTTCATTTCATCTCACCAATCTATTCATTGATTGTTCACCAGCCTTCTCTTAACTGGAAACCTCATCACCATGTAAAATGTTATTCTTAGATATATTGTCCTCAAAAGTTACATCTTCAATATTGTGCAAGCATTGACTCCACCTATGACCCATGGATACAAAAAACATGTCCCTCCATATTAAGGTCCATTGTTTCATCAATTTTCGAGGTGTAATCAGTCTCAACTAGCATTTTGTCTCTCTCAAAGGAAATAGTGTCATCGTCGCCTCATCAAATCGAACAAACGATCCCCAAACCGAAGCTATATTATCAAATGAATCTCATGATCGAGCTTGAACCGACATTTCACTTATTAACTACCATACCCGTCTATTGCCCCTCCTATCTCAAGTTCCATTCTATTACTTTCTCGAACTAGTAATCTACATCGCCTCTGCTTAGTACCTTTCTGCGGGTTTAACACTATCAAACATAAGGAATACCCTCGATCACGCGATGCACATCACTAAAATACCTTGTAATTTGGCATCATTCAATTCTTTTTCCAATGTTGCAATCACCATAAGGCGTCGACACCAATCCACCACACAACTGTGTGGAACATCAACCCTTACTCTCATCTATAACCTCGTTACTGATCCACTTGTTTGTGATTTACTTTGGATTTACATTCATGTAGAAATATATGTTTTGATATAATAATTGAAAAGTGTTTTGGACTAAATTGAAAAGAATTTAAAACATGCTTTTAGTCAAAACAACTTGAAAATAAGTTTGAGGTGTTTTTAAAAGGTTTTGACAATATTTGAAACATTTTTAAGTATCCAAACCGGGGCTTTTAATGTACCCGTTTCGATATAGGCATAATTTGTATCGATACGTTTTGAAACTGCCAGAACCCGTTTCGATACAGGGCTTACCTATTTCGATACGGACATGTGTTGTTTCGAAACACCCTTTGGTGTTTCGATACGCTTACGTGGCATACACCTCAATGGATAAAACCCCCAACGACTATTTCCCAATGACTATTTGAATTGCAGGCTGTTTCGATACGACACTAGATGTTTCGATACGAGCTTTCCGATACGGCACACTACACCAGACTCCAACGGCTAGTTTTGAAGAAGGGCGTTTCGATACAGCTACGCGTATATCGAAATGAATATCGCCAGAACTGCATTTATTGCGTGAAATAAATGCCGCAACGACTCCAAATCATCCCCAACGGTCTCCAACGGCCACAAGCTTGTTCCTAACTATATTATAAAGTCTGGAACACTTGAAGAAAGTGAGAGACAACATCCAAGCAACATGTTCAAGAGAAATTGAGTCAAATACTTCTCTTCATTTCTCTTGTAAATAGTCTTTAGAGAGTGAGCTTTATTGTAAATCATTGTACTCTTGCAAGCTTAAATTTGTGTAAACACCTACCTTGTTAGGTATTAAGTTTACCAAACAAATCCTTTGTAAAAGAAGAGGTTCTAGTTTAGCCTTAGACAAAATTTAGAGTGGTTCTATCTTACCTATATAAAAGATAGGGTTGTAAAGGTTTCCTCCTAAGCCTTGAAAAGGGGACGAATTCTTAGTGAATTGTGAAATCTTTAGTGGTGTGCTAAGGTAGTGGATGTAGACTCGGTTGAGTAGTCGAACCACTCTAAAATCATCATGCAAGTTGTCCATATTTATTTTGGTTTTTAGCCAATTCATCCAAGGAGCAAAACCAACCCTCTTAATGGATTTCGGTGATCGATTCGAGCGTGCTACAAGCCTAACAGTTCCCCTTTTTGTATTATGACCAATTCCCTAAATCAACCAAGGCTTATCCTCTACTTTTTGCAACTAATAGTAATCTCGCACCTCTATCTGTGCTAAGACTCTCACCTTTGACGATAAACCCAAAATTCATGTAGTCCTTCAATTGCTCTCATGATATCCCTCTTTGAAAAATGTTTTGGACTAAATTGAAAAGAATTTAAAACATGTTTTTAGTCAAAACAACTTGAAAACAAGTTTGCAGTGTTTTTAAAAGGTTTTGGCAATATTTGAAATGTTTATAAGTATCCAAACCAGTACTTTTAATGTACCCGTTTCGATACAGGCATAATCTGTATTGATACGTTTTGAAACTGCCAGAACCTCTTTCGATACATGGCTTACCTTTTTCGATACAGAAAAGTGTTGATTCGAAACACCCTTTGGTGTTTCGATACGCTTATGTGGCATACACCTCAATGGCTAAAACCCCCAACGGCTATTTCCCAATGACTATTTGAATTGTAGGTTGTTTCGATACGACACTAGATGTTTCAATACGGGCGTTCCGATACGGCCCAAAGTATTTCGATACGGCACACTACATCAGACTCCAACGGCTAGTTCTAAAGAAGGGCGTTTCGATACAGCTACGCGTGTATCGAAACGGACATCACCAGAACTGCATTTATTGCGTGAAATAAATGCCACAACGGCTCCAAATCATCCCCAATGGTCTCCAACGGCCACAAGCTTGTTCCTAACTATATTATAAAGGTTGGAACACTTGAAGTGAGAGACAACATCCAAGCAACATGTTCAAGAGAAACTGAGTCAAATTCTTATCTCTTCATTTCTCTTGTAAATTGTCTTTAGAGAGTGAGCTTTATTGTAAATCATTGTACTCTTGTGAGCTTAAATTTGTGTAAACACCCACCTTGTGAGGTATTAAGTTTACCAAACAAATCCCTTGTAAAAGGAGAGGTTCTAGTTTAGCCTTAGACAAAAATTAGAGTGGTTCTATCTTACCCATATAAAAGATAGGGTTGTAAATGTTTTCTCCTAAGCCTTGAAAAGGGGACGAATTCTTAATGAATTGTGAAATCTTTAGTGGTGTGCTAAGGTAGTGGATGTAGACTCGGTTGAGTAGTCGAACCACTCTAAAATCATCGTGCAAATTGTACATCTTTATTTCGGTTTTTAGCCAATTCATCCAAGGAACAAAATCAACCCTCTTAACGAATTTCGGTGATCGATTCGAGCGTGCTACAAGCCTAACAATTCCCCTTTTCGTATTAGGACCAATTCCCTCAATCAACCGAGGCTTATCCTCTATTTTCCGCAACTAATAGTAATCTCGCACCTCTATCTGTGCTAAGACTCTTACCTTTGACCATAAACCCAAAATTCATGTAGTCCTTCAATTGCTCTCATGACATCCCTCTTTGAATTCATACGAACAAAACCAAAATGGGATCCATTGCGTGCTCGTTTGTTCATTATGAAGAAATTCACTACTTTTCATGTCGATCAAACACCTGCCGCAACACTTTCCAATGTAATCGGTGTGAGATTTTCCACGAAGAGAGCCCAACATTGTCGATGGCTATTCTCCATTTTTAATGATTATATATATATATATATATATATATATATATATATATATATATATATATATATATATATATATATATTCAAAACAGATATCCAAAATGTATTCTATGTGAACTTTAACCAAACATCTTATTTGCAGTTAACATCCACAATCAACACAAGAATTTCAAGAACATAAATTTGATAAATATTTAGAAAAGAAATTCACAAAAGATGGTAACTTTAGGTACTTGCTTTGAAAAAAATACTTCACATAATTAGATGAAAAATATGGTATACTTTAGATATTTATTTGTGTTATAAGTCATAGTTTAAATATGCTAAAAGTTTTACGGATTCATTTTAACTCGATTGATATGACATAAAATCTGTATAAAACAAATTATTAACGTGTACAAAATTGCATGAATTTAAATGCTTTTGTACAAACATAAACAATACAATTGAATTTAAAACTCTCTATAACAATTGTTTAGTATAGGTCTAATGTCTTTTTTGCCCACAAACTTTTGAAAATAAGTTACTTTAGCCCTTAAAATTTTCCACATCTTTTCACATTTGAATTTTTAGTTTTTTGTCAAATTGAACCAAAAGACAAAAAAGTATCGGTTCCGTTAATTTGACGTCAACTATTTTTTTTTCAATACTGATGTTAGTTCATTTAAATTGTTAAATTACAAAAATATGAAAATTATATATATATATATATATATAGAAACTATTAAAAGCCCATTATTTTTTCTTTAGTTGGTTTAATTTGACAAAAAAATAGAAGTTTGAGAATCAAAAATGTTATTGGACATTTAATATATTTGATTGATATAGAACACGAACACACATTTTTCTAAATTGAATTAAAATAATAAACTATATATAAATAAATTTAAATATGAATGTATTAATTGTAAAATTATATCGTGTATTGTACTAATGAATTATCATTATAGTCATATGGATATATTGTTTATAACCACAAATGTAGTTGTAACTCCAAAAATATTGTTCACTTCCTTAAATCTATAATGATCATTTTTTTTTATTAAATAGAGAGATACTACATTCTCAAGATAAAGTTGAGATTCGAATTTATACAAAACGAGACAACATGAGCATCTTTAGCCACTTGCGCTTATTTGGTTATCCTGCCGATCCTCCATGCTTTGGACCCTCGAATTAGATTTGAATATGCAATTTGCATTGTGGATTTTCTCACGGCGCTCGGCTCTGATTTGCAGTTGTCGGTATTCTTTCAGTTGCTTGACCCCATTTTGTGGTTTGTTTTCCGATGCATTAAGATATGTTCGTGTCTATGTTTTGTTCAAATCTTTTGTTTTGGGTTATAATCTTTTTCATTGTAAGATTCTTGTATGATCTAAAGTGGTTAGTTTCTTTTGTCATTAGTTATAGGAGAATGTCCAAGTTATATGTTTAGATTATGTTTGGGATTGTAAACCCTCATTGTAATTTGGATATATTTTTTATTTTTAATAATACTAGCGGCTTCTATAAAAAATATTTATTGTTGTTTTTTCCAAATATTAATAATTTAGTTTATGATTTCTCAACGGATGAGTCTAGAACGGGCGACGCACACTGGTGAACATCACTAAAAAAAATTATTCTATGAATCATTCTCACCACATCATTCACGGCCCTATCCAATAAAAAAAGTCACATCATCTTTATTTTCCACATAATATTTTCTTATAAATTAAAAGTTACAAATCATCATCATCTTCTTCATGTCTCATAAATTTATTTTAATATGTTAATGAATGAAATCATTAAAAATAAAAATAAAAAAACACCTTAAAAAATTTAACTCGAAAATTTTTTATCTTAGGAATCAAAAGAGACAAAAATAAAATAATTAGTTTGTTGCCAACGATATAAGATAAATACTTCCTATGCACATGTTGGAACCAGTCTTGGATCTACCGTTGCATGCAAATACATTGAACCCTAAAAATTCTTTGTAATTTAACATTTTTTTATCAACAAACATGTACGATTTTATTAGAGGAATCATACAAAAGCTAATATTCGCGTAGGCCTCATTAAAAACCTCCATAAATCTATCAGAGGAAAATAGTATCTATATGAATATTACAAAGAGAACAATAAACAAAAAATCGAACAAAACATAACACCCAACGCATGAAACAACTCCCCAACCACTCCTCACATTCGATCCCAACCTCGATCAGGATCAACCCCAAAACACCAAGCACAGCAGGTCGCAATCCACCCAGCTGATCCACGCTTCCAGCCTTCACAAAACACAATAGCACGATCGACCCCTTCTTTTGCAAGGGCATCAGCTAGACCATTAGCTTCACGGAACACATGTGTAAACACACACACAATATAAGGCCTCCACATCAGCATCAATCAACACCAATATATCCCAAAAATTCCAAGGGCGACGATCCTTGTGTGAAATCCAACTCAGAACCACGATCAAATCTGATTCAACAATCAAACTCACCCCTTCACGCCATTTCGAACGAACAAAGTAATAAAGTGCATTCCTCAAAACACCACCAAACCCAGCAAGTCTTATCTTCCTACGCGCTGAACCATCCGTATTAAGTTTAAGATCGCCTAACGGGGGAGGGGACCAAGTCACACGGCGTTTAATTGTAACTAGACCAACAATAGAAATGCACCATCTCGGACATTCCCACCATGTCGATTCATGACAAAACACATCGTCCGACAGCTCCTTTACCCAATAAAATGATCTAAGTTTAATGAGAAAAAAATACATCTTCCAATGTTAAACGCTTCCCATTGAAAACACATTCATTCCGAGCTAACCATAGAGACCACAAAACTAAAGCAACACAAGCTACCCTCCATTGTCTCAATGTACCCGAGAAAGAACATTGAAAGCCCAAAAAAAGGAATTCGGACGACAATTGCGGAAACAAAATGCAGACGTCCCACCAACTCAACAACCAATCCCACACAACACGGACACTCGAACAATTAAATAATAAGTGGTTTGACTCATCCATAGGTCCTGTACACCAAACGCAACGCCCTTGATCCTTCGAGAAAACAATCCCTTGCGCGCGAATCAAATTCCTTGTGGGTATCCGATCGAGCCATAAAAACCAAAGAAAAGCTTGCACCTTAGGAGGCACCAAAACCTTCCACACGAAACTAACTCCAACATCTCAATCTCATAAATTTTCCACCATCATCAGTGAAGTCCAACACTTAACCAAAAACTGCCCTCTCACATCGGGTTTCCATACTAGAACATCTTGTACCTCTGATTTCCACAACCAGAAAAATGAGGTTCACCAATTCAATTAAACTTTTTCCCTCAAAGACTCGTAAGTCCCTACGGAAAAATGATCTCCACGGCCAATGATCGAAACCACCATCAACTACATAACCACGCACAAGAGCTAATTTATTAACCACCAAATAAAACAAATGAGGAAACACGTCTTTCAGCGGCTCTTCGATACACCACAAATCCCACCAAAACATTACTTTAGAATCATCCCCCATCTTCCTAAAAAAACTAGACACATCCAAAGCCGAGCCTACTTCAACACTCGATGCGGATTAAACTATCTGCTTCCTGACAATCATCCGCAACGTTTTAAAACGCCACAAAGGAATCACCTCCCCATAATTAACGACAATCAGCTCGCGCCATAAAGAATTAGGATTTTGAGCGTAACACCATGCCCACTTAAATAACATAGCAATATTTCGTACCCGAAAATCTACAACCCCAAGGCTCCCTAATTGTCGCGGACGACAAACCTTGCTCCAACAAACCCGACTCATTTTTCTATATAACGCCACCCCTCCACACAAGAAGGCTCTACGAATTTGATCAATTTTTGCTATCACTCCCTTGGGGTACAAAAAATAGCCCCATATAGTAAATTTGTAGTGAGGATAACAGGAAATTGACTAAAGTTACCCTCGCTGCAAACGACATTGAAGTTCTTTTCCACCCGGCCAACTTTGTACGAAATCTCGCTATAATCAGATCCCACATTTCTTACCGACGTGGATTCGCTCCTAACGGAAAATCGAGATATAACATTGGTAACACACCCTGTTGACAACCCAACATCATTGTTGCCTCAGAAAAACATGCATCTTCCACCCCCAAAAGCAAACAAAAACCGATTTGTGAAAATTTATTTTTAATCTTGAACATACTTGAAATACAACCAATACATCTCTAACAATCCCAATATAGTCCAACAACGCCTCAAAGAACATCACGCAATCATCTGTGAACTGAAGATGCGATATACAACACGGTAGAGCCACATAAATGCCGTGAACACCCCCTCCCTAGTCGCATTTTCTAACAAATGGTATAACTCCTCTACAATAATGACAAACAAAAGAGGGGATAAGGGATCCCCTATCGAAGCCCGCTACACATGTTAAATTCCTTTGTCGCGTTACCATTTATCAAAACTGAAAGGCGAGCTGAGCTATAACACGCACGCATCCAACCACACCATCTTTGACCAAAACCCATCCGTAACATAACACTCTCCAGAAAATCCCAACTGACACAATCGAATGCCTTTTCGAAATTCAATTTCAGCACAAAGCCTCCTGAAGATAATTTTCGCATAGAATGTATCACCTTATTAGCCAACATGATCCCATCCACTATCTGTCGACCGCGAATGAACGCCGATTGTGTGTCATTAATCACTTGACCCAACGCTCCTTGTAAACTCCATGTTAGAGTTTTTGCAAGGATTTTATAGACTGAATTAATAAGTGCAATCAGTTTATAATCCCCTAACACATTAGGCTCATAATTCTTCGAAATAAGGACAAGGAACGCATAATTAGACCCCCTCAGGAAACGACCCGTCTCATAAAAATGTCCCATAAAATTCATGACGTCCTCCTAAAAAAATCCTATCTCTTCCGAAAGAACTTGAAATTAAAGCCATCTGGTCCCGGTGCCTTCGACCCATCACAACTCCAAACTACGACTTTCACCTCCTCAACAGTGAATGGCGCTAATAATGCATTCACATCCCCTTCCTGTAATTGAAAAAAAATTGCCTCAATCTCCCAATGACAGAACCGTACATCCTTCGAAAAAGACCTCTAAAATTCCCTCAAAACATAATTGCGTAGCCGACATGGATCCAACTCCCACTTGCCATTCACCCAAAAGCCCGAAATGCAATTTCTAGAGGCTTGTAGCTTTGTCGTTCTATGGAAAACGTTGTATTTCTATCACCTTTTCGAAGCCAAGTAATCCGAGACTTTTGACGCCAAAGAGATTCTTTTCGTCGCATAGTCTTCCACAAAGCTTGCATACATTGACGCCTCTCCCCCAACAATTCCTCTCTCATACCACATGTACTGCCGTATCTAATTCTTCAACTTTGGATTGAACATTAAGAAAATATTTTTCAACATCACCAAAAGCCGAAGCATTCCATTCCCGCAAGAAAAGTTTTAGAGACCACAATTTTAACATAATATTTTCCTTGTCAATACCAATACACGAAAGACTATTCCATTCCTCCTCAATCCTTCGCACATTACTACGGCTGTCAACCCACATATTCAAGAAACAAAAAGGCCTCAGCCCCAAATCTTGCTCATCATTTAACAAAGTAATCGGACAATGACCAGAAATTGAGCGATGTAAAGTTACCTGACGTAATTAGGCGAATTTATCAATCCATTCTCCCGAAACCAAAAAGCGATCCAAACAACTGCACTGGTTTCCATGCCTAAACCACGTAAAAGTCTTCCCCGACAACGGTACATCGACAAGACCAGCTTCATTAATAAAATGACCAAATTCTTCCATGCCTTGTGGCATCAAGGAGCAGCCCGACCTTTCTGCGGCAAATCTCACCACGTTGAAATCTCCACCCACGCACCACGATCCCTCGAATTCCCTCATTACACTAACAATTTCTCCCCCACAATACCACTTGATCAATCACGTTTTCCGGGTGCATACACCGAAATCACACAATAATCAAATTCTCGAAGTATCCAATACCCTTTAATCAACACATAATACTGAGCAGCCACGGCCAATTCTAAATGAAATCTACCCATATTTCATACAACAAGAATTCCTCCACTAGATCCCACCGATGGTGAGAATTCAAACGAAAACTGATTCAAAGGCCAAAGTCGACTCACAATGTCTCCCGAAACCACATCCAATTTACTTTCCTAAAACAAAACCATATAAGATCTCTGCTTGTGTAACAAATCATGCACCCCACTTCGCTTGGACGAGCGCCCCAACCCATGAACGGTCCATGATAAAAACTTCATAATTCAATTCGCCTTCTAGCGATCCGCAATCACGCGAGATATGTTCTTTATCACGTCATCCTCTCGCCCTATTGTTGAAACCCCAATCAACTTACACAATCTACTTGTCGACTCCGCGTCTTTCAAAACACTATCTCATTTTGCCCGAGCCTCTGTATCCATAATATTTTCTTTAACGATAATTCCTCCCTTGCGTGGTCTACCCTTGCCACGTTTAGTCACACTTGTCGGTTTTGCCTCTGATAAGTTATTATCCTTATCAATCTGGTGATAATCGGATATCAATTCCCTATCCGAAAGCTCCTTCAAATCAACCGTAGCCTCCCTCACGAAACAAGGATTTGAAACTAATTCAAACTTTTTATCCAAAGACTCCTGCTTTGACTCAACACTATCACTTTCCTGAATTACAACAATACCCTTGTCAACCCAATTGCCTGCAAACCTGAGCCATCCATGACTGCAACGCCGACAACACTAACCTCTCTACCATCAGATTCCACTGCACAATGCAGATCATGCCTCAAGGATGAAGTCTGCTCCCACCGTTGCTCATCGATACCAGCAAACACCTCATCTTAAGTTGTCTCATGCCCCCTTTCCTCGATAGAATCTACATCTCCATCATCACTTGTGGATGACGCTGCCGAGAACTCACCCTTCATATCCCTCACAAACCAATCCACCTCTCGTACCTTCAAAAGAAACTTTTTATCCTGCACTACTAACACAACATTCTCATTAACCCAATCTAGCAATCTCAATATGCGCGCGCTCAAACGTGTCAGGAATTGTTGTGCAATACTCAATATTTACCAATGATCCCCATAATGCTACAAGCTGGGCAAGATTCTGACGAGACCAGGCATGAATTTGCAATCCATATATAGACAACCAAGTTCTCCGGCTATAGAACCAATCCAGCAGTACCTCCTTCATATTCATCCCTCGCTTCCATGGTTTCAAACATAAGTAACATCACAAAGCCCGACACAGTATAACCGAGAAGTCCTTCAAACCTGCCTTCTCTAGTTCCTCAGATAACCGGGGAACATCAAAACACTTGTTACCCCATCCAATCAAACTCTTATATAATATCTCAATCGAGTTCGCATCCACTTCACCCAAAACCTATTTTGTCTTATACGCCAGGGTATTCTCTGTCGAACGAACCTTTTCTCCTCCTTTATTCTTACCCTCATTAGAATGTTTGCTCTCTTTTTGTTGAGATCCTCTCACCCCATCAGAATTATTCCCACGCTTTTTCCAGTAAGACGTTCTCCCACCATGTTTTGCTTCAAAAACTGAGATCACAGAACCAAACAGATGAAAACCATGGAATCGAGCAATCGTCTTCCTCGCTTCAGTTTTGGAAAACATCCTTACAAAGCCAAACCTTCGACCATTCCTTTCCCGTTTCCGTGGTATAAAGGCATCCACTACCTCTCCACAACTATCAAACGCCAATTGTTTGTGTTGTGTAGTGTATTACAAATGATACACAAATATGATGCAAGTAAACACGTCGAACAAGTAATACAATGATAAGTGAGTATCATCTCCGTAGGGATTGGTGGTGTCTCGAGTTGAGTTTAAGCACAAAAATCACAAACTGTAAATAGAGAATGCTTTGGCAAATAGAGACAGAGGATAAATGCTGCGGCAACAAAGATAAAAATAACGTGCTGAAATCAGTATGGCCGGGTTGCCTGGTTAACTTATGCTTAAGCTCTCAACTAAGACTTATCTCACTAGCTGGATATGCTAAGGTTTCTCCTCAACTATCTCTGGTAAGGAGTCTAGGAGTAGGAAATACTACAACAATACCTCTCAGCGTAAACTCTAACACTCCTTTTACCCGTGAAGTTCTATCCTTTTAGCCGTTGAAACCTATCACTTATCTCTAAGGTGGGTTAGAGCTGTGCCTCTCACCAGTCAATTCCATTGCCTATGAAGGTCAAAGGTAGCTCTCTCGATTACTAACTTCAACTCACACCTAAGGAAAGGCCAACTCTCGAAGGCTCTTACAACCCTAAGCATTTAACTAACATAGACAAAACATAAATCATTCAAACAACCCAAGCCACCTAAAATCAGTTCATGACTGGGCAATAAACATCCAAAGTAACTTTGTTTGTACAGCCCATTCCAGAATATAAAAGAATTGTTGAAGCAACAGAAAAGGAAGAAGAAACTCTCGATCTGTGATGGACTGCAATGCCACGAACCACCATAGGCTTGATGCCTTTCCCAAGGCCAGCAAGGTCAACCCTTGGAGCTTCAACGATGGAGGACACTAGGTAGAGGAGGAAGAAGATGAAAAAAAAGCCGTCTTTTTCTTTTTTCCCTAGCCTTAGTCACCTTTTTCCCGCTCTCCCTTTTAATGAGGGCCTCGTGTCCTTTATATAGTGGGGGCTCATAGGGTTTTGTGCCCTAATATTCTTTGACGTCCCGGGGAATATTCCCTCTGCTTGTGAGGCACAATCAGACAAAAAAAAGGGCTCGCACATATGGGCTCTAAGAATGTACGTGTTGCTTTGTCCTTTTCTGCACCCATAAATGTTGTCCAAAATGTTGCAGCATTTTCCTCCTTTTCCTGCTTCACACCTGCTTCAACCTGCACATCACATCACCAACACATACACTTCAAGCATCATCCAATCTTGTAAAATTAAGCCAAACCATCAACAAGCAAAGATGTATGCAATTATATGCCATAAATGCACCTATATGCTATAAAATGATCTTGAGAACAAACAAATACCTAAGTAAGAAGGTTTAAAATATAAGTATTTTGGCAAGTTATCACACCCCCAAACTTAAGCTATTGCTTGTCCTCAAGCAATGAGTAGAGAGAAATAGAGAAAATGTTGTGGCAAAAATTTAGCTCAAGGTAGTTGTTATGGAAAAATTTCAGTCCTCAGGAAAGGAAGGCTTTAATACTTTAGACATAATTGAGATTTTAAGAATTTTTCCCTAGGGTAAGATCTTTTGTTAGTGTGTGCGTAATTGCATGCAACTTAAGCTTAACAGAGCTAGAAAAATTTCTTACAAGAACTCAAGTTCATCCTAGTGTTTGAACTTTTTTAGCACAAAATTTTACTCCCGTAATTAAATTGTTTTTTGAGAGGGGTGTCAGCTCATCACACCTACTATCCCTCACTTTAGATGAGCAGGGAGCATACCTCTCATCCCCGAGCTAGTAGGTAGAGTCATCCCGTGATAACTTTCATTCACTCATTTGATGTTGTTGCCATTTATTTAAGCTTGATTTCCAGGCAATGCAACACAAAGCGGAGTGTCCTTCTATAAATATGCTGTAGCATTTATTCACAGTTTAGTATATTCAATAAGCACAAGGGAGATTAACTAAGCCTTTACCGCTTCAAAATATTTTTTTGAGATCATTAAATTCAATTACACAAGGATAAGCATAAATTCTAAAAAAAATTCTATAACATTCTTACACCTAAGAAGCATATAATTGTGTAACAATACAAAGATCAAGCATTGAACCCTAGAGTTAATTCTACCAATCTCAATAGTCATGCATGTCAATCCATGGCCATAAAACAATTATTCATCATCGGGCATCATTAATTTATTCATAAAACTATCATAGAGATAAACAAAATGACATAGCATAATTTCTGTTTCTACCTACTGATGCAATGCAAATGACTAACAAAAGGGCACTAACATCCTCAAACTTGAAGAATGCAGTGTCCTCAATGCAACAAAAATAAAATGAAAAACAACTAATCTAAATGCAATACAAAGTGAAGAAGTACCTTACTTCTTGGTGGTGGCTGATTTGGTGGCTTTGTGTTTGATGCTAGAGGACTTGAATAAGGCGATATGAGGGTCAACCTCATTCTGTTCTGGTAGAGGGGTAGGTTCTATCTTGACTAGAGTCTCTTGATTGGTGGAGCTAGTATCTGATTCAATCTCCTCAATCGGTGTGTTCCAAACTCTGTTGGCAGTGCGTTTGCTTCACGTTCTTGTTGACAGGGCAGTGCTTGGGGTCTGTGCAAGTGATTGTGCTGGGATGGAGTACATGGACTTATCTTCTTCTGATTCAACTATCACAATGTTGACAGGATCAACGGACGACTCTTGTGTTGGGCATCTTTGGTTGTTCGCTTTCTCTTCTTTTGTAGGGGGCTTGCTGTAGCATCTGTTTCTTGATTCTGGGAGGAAGACTGGGTCTGAGTAGGGCTTCTGCTGGAGACTGGTGTCTTCTGGCTAGTGGGGAGAAGGGTCATTCTCATGTGCCTTCAAGGATTCAGGGAAGGCTGGGAAATCGATGCTGATATGTGGTAGGATTTTCTTGAAGTGATTGTTCATGACCGCATCCCTCTCCTTGATATACCCAAAGAAAGCAATCAGGTCCTCGTACATTTTGCACATGTTTTCTCGAAGACGAGTGGTAGAGGCAACCAATGCAGTAACTCTTGCTGCATCAAAAGTTTTTGCTCCTCTAGCCAGTGTTTCTGCTGGTGCATCCTCGTCGAATCCTTTGATGGAGGGGACCATGTCTGGTGTAATAGGACCTTTTCCTGAATTCTTGGCATCAGCAATGGGGTCTTCAAGTACTCATTTTTCACGACACATGGCAATAATGAGGTTTAGGAAGATCAGCGGGCTGGACTTTCTCTTTAAGCACGCGTATACTTCGTCCACAATGATTTTCTCGACATCAATAGACCTGCCATTTAAGATTGAATGAAGTATATGGAGCCTTGGAATGTTAACAGTAGTTGTATGAGAGGTTGGAATGAGTTTGTTCTTAACAAAATGAATCCAGAGCTTGGCCTCTGGCTTAAGACGTGCACGCTCTACTGCCTTGTTGGATGCATCCAGGTTCGTGCCTTCAAAGCATAAATCTTCCAGCACTTCTTTGATGGTTTGCGGGTCAACATTTTCAGCGAAGGGTGTGTGGAGGTCTTTTGAGTTCTTAAGGCCGAAGAACTTGTTGATCTTAGCCGCTGTAAATTTGATTTGGTCGCCACGCACATATACGCTAGATTGAGTGAGGCTAGTGAGATACGCATAGAACTCCTAGACGATAGGGATGCAGATGTTCTCTGGGTGGGGAACGAAAGTGGCCCATCTATGGGTTGCGATGATGTCCATCATATCTTTGTCAAACCCTAGTTCCCCTTGAGTGGGAAACTTAAACCCTTGCTCCGGCAGCAACTTTTGGTCTTTGAGGGTTTGGAAGCGCTCCTTTGCTTTATCGTCCAGAATTTTTTTTTATAAGCATGAACTTTGGTTGGATACTTCCACATGCGCCTTCAACATTTTTGCATCGCACCATTGTTGAGCAAAAAGAAGGAAAATATGGGTGAGATGGGAGGAAGAAGTTTGGTTGGGTTTTTGGGTTTTGCTGGTTGGAGAAGATGAAGGTGAGTGGTTTTTTTCTTTTTGATTTGATGAAAGAGAGTTAGTGAGAGTTGATGATGAGGGTGATGAGAGTTAAGGGAGGTAACTGATACGATGTGAAGGAGAGAGAAATTTGGGGTGTTTGGGCGGCGTGTGTGTAAGATAGAGACAAGGGGTTATTAATTGAAAAGGTGAACATGAAGAAAAAGAAAATACCTAGGTAATAATTGCTAGGGTTTTCTTTAAAGGAAAAGGTGAAAGGGTTAATTAATTTTCCCCCTTTTTGCCCTTTTTGAGCCGGCTTCCTTTCATGTTGGAAAAGTTTAATTTTCCATTCCTTGCATCCTTATAAAGACAAAAGCCTGATAAGCCATTACACCCTGACCTGCTACATGCGTCCCTAGGGTTGCTCAGATTGAAACAAACAAACCTGACCTTAAAGCATAATAAAGCAAAAAGACAAAAGGGATTAAAGCCTAGAGTACGAAATAAGGATAAAGATTAAACTGCATTATTTATGAACATAAAAACATAAAAGTATTGTAGCAAAATAGAAAAGAAGGGGGGGTTCAAACTCTTAAGCATCATGGAGGGTGAAGGAGGACTTATCGCGCAAAACTGGGGCTCCATTGTAAAGCTTTAGATGTTGTTCATTTACCTTGAATACTATATCATCATCAAGCTTCTTGATGTCCACCGCACCATGGGAACAGACCTTGTGGACTAGGAAAGGACCTGACCATCGTGACTTCAGCTTGCCTGGAAAGAGCCTAAGTCTGGAGTTATAAAGGAGCACTTGTTTCCCATCTGAGAAATGTCGCGACAAAAGATGTTTGTCATTCCACTTCTTTGTTTTCTTCTTGTATAAGCACGCATTCTCATAGGCTTGCGATCTGAATTCTTCCATTTCATTCAACTCTAAGAGCCTTCTTTCTCCAGCCAGTTGTGCATCCATGTTGAGCTTCTTAATGGCCCAATAGGCCTTGTGCTCGTGTTCAACGGGTAGATGACAAGCTTTCCCATAGACTAGCTTGAATGGTGACATTCCCAAAGGTGTCTTGTAAGTTGTACGATAAGCCCAAAGAGCTTCATCAAGCTTAGGAGACCAATCCTTCCTTTTTGGGTTGACCACTTTCTCAAGTATCTGCTTGATTTATCTATTTGAAACTTCAGCCTGACCGTTAGTCTGAGGATGATATGTTGTAGCAATCTTATGCCTCACACCATACCTCTGTAATGCTTTAGCAATTAGCTTGTTATCAAAGTGGGTTCCTTCATCACTGATAATTGCTCTTGGTGTCCCAAATCTTTTGAAGATATTCTTGTGAAGGAATTTCATGACGGTCTTGGAGTCATTCCATGGAGTAGCAACTGCTTCAACCCATTTAGATACTTAGTCCACAACGAAAAGAATGTATAAGTCTCCATAAGTCGAAGGAAATGGTCCCATACAAAAAAAAGTTCAACCTCCAAGATTCCTTGCAATGGCATTTCATGCCTCCTTGAAATGTTATCCGTCCTTTGGAAAAGATCACATGATTTATAAAATGCGTGTGCATCCTTGAAGAGACTGGGCCAATAGAATCTCGATTGTAGGACCTTTGCAGCAGTCCTAGTTCCTCCAAAATGTCCTCCACAAGGAGATGAATGACTTTGGAAGAGTATCTCCTTGTGCTCTTCTTCAGGGACACATCGTCTAATGATCTGGTCAGCACCTTGCTTGAACAAATATGGTTCGTCCCAAAAATAGTATCTTGTGTCATGCCTGAATTTCCTTTGTCCCTATCTATTCAAATCAGGAGGCAAAATACCACTAACGAAAAAGTTAACAATATCAGCATACCAAGGGATTGTTGCAGCATATAGTATTTTCTCATCAGAGAATTCCTCCTTAATTTCTATTTTATCGTGTTTTTCTTTATTGTTTTCTAGCCTAGAAAGATGGTCAGCTACTTGGTTTTCATACCCTTTTCTATCCCTAACTTCCAAATCGAATTCTTGTAAGAGTAGTATCCACCTAATAAGTCTAGGTTTAGCATCATTTTTGGTCACTAAGTATTTAATAGCTGAGTGATCGGTGTGAACAATAACTTTACTGCCTGTTAAATATGACCTAAAATTATCAAAGGCAAATACAACAGCCAACAATTCCTTTTCGGTTGTGGTGTAGTTGATTTGTGCATCATTCAATGTGCGGCTAGCATAATAAATAACATGAAAGAGTTTACCTTGGAATTTTCCGAGAGCTGCTCCTATTGCGTAGTCACTTGCGTCGCACATCAACTCAAAAGGTGAGCTCCAATCAGGTGGAACAACAATAGGTGATGAGGTAAGTTTCTCCTTCAGTTCTTTGAAAGCGCTGAGGTATTTTTCATCAAATATGAAGGGCTGATTTTGCTGTAGCAAATTACACATTGGCTTGGAGATCTTGGAGAAGTCCTTGATGAACCTTCTATAGAAGCCAACATGACCCAAGAAACTCTTGATGCTCTTCACATTGGTGGGAGGAAGCAGCTTCTCAATTACCTCAATCTTTGCTCTATCCACCTCAATGCCATTCTTCGATATTTTGTGACCCAAGATCGTTCCTTCGGTCACCATAAAATGACATTTCTCCCAATTGAGAACCAAATCAGCTTCTTCACATCGCTTAAGCACCTTGGCCGAATTTCCCAGGCACAAATCAAAATCTTCCCCAGAGACTGAAAAACCATCCATGAAGACTTCAAAAAATTCCTCAACCATATCTGAGAAAATGGCCAGCATACACCTCTGAAAAGTTGCTGGGGCATTGCAGAGTTCAAATGGCATTCTTCTGAAAGCATAGGTACCATACAGACATGTGAATGTCGCCTTTTCTTCGTCCTCAGGTGCTATAGCAATATTATTGTACCCTGAGTATCCGTTAAGAAAATAATAAAATGCTTTGCCCACCAATCTATCTAGCATTTGATCAATGAATGGGAGAGGGAAATGGTCCTTGTTGGTTTCTTTGTTGAGCTTTTTATAGTCCATGCAAATCCTCCATCTCGTTAAAGTCTTGTTGGCAATAATTCATTCTCATCGTTACTCACCACAGTGATGCCTCCTTATTTAGGCACACATTGAACATGACCAACCCATGAGCTGTTGGATATGAGATAGTGTTGGAGTATGCCCAAAGACCAATCATATGATGATTGAATAGACATACTATTTTACTAGATTTATCAAGTAATGGCATTGCCGCTATTATCATTTGGTATGTTTATGTGCATCAAACTAACCATTGGATAATAATGTCCATACAATAATACGATTATTGTTAAATAGGATCCTTAGTCAAATATTATTATGGGTATGGACAGTGATAATATATAAAGACTAATATGTGGTTGATGACAAGCGTTGTCATTGACATAGAGATGTCAAAATCAACACATAAGTATTTGTTAGAGAACAACATACTGGATTGACCCGCTATGAGCATGTTTCTTGGGTAATTATGTGACAGTCACAACATTGCTCGTGATAAACATATGTATAATCCTCGGACTTGAGATCAACATGATTTCAACATAAAGATTTACGTATTTTGACATAGTCAAACGTGTGTCGTAACTGACTACATTATAAAGACTGATGATTGGATACGTGATGACCTATGTAGTGAAATATGGTTGATCAAGAAAGGATTTGTCCCTCCTACATAATGGGAGAAATATCTTCAGCCACTTGATTGAGTGAGATTAGAAAATGCATGGCCATGCTCGAATATTATGATATGAGATATCATAGAGATTCGATTATCATAATCTACTCAAGACATCAAGAAACACTAGATGGACAACTCAAGTGTGACTAACCCATGACTTCTGTTCATCTAAGATATAAAGGACAAAAGGATGAAATACATAAAGGAAGTTTATTCAGGAATTAGGAAAGTCAAACCATGACTTCATGCAACTTAGGTAGCAATGATGTATTGCTAGATGCCACTCATTGTTTGTAAAATTAGAACAGTTCTAATTTTGCTGCTAACGTTGCATGAACCTACAAGGGTCACACCCTTCGAATGAAACGAACAAAAAAATTGGAAACCATACTCCCTATTTTAGGGAGGTTGCCGAAAATCCCCTATGGGATAGGGGAAATCAGAAACTCCCTTAAATGGGAATAATATTGGATAAATATTGTATTTATCAAATATTATTTAGACTATGGAAAATATTTAGAGACTTAAATATTATAGAATAAGATTCTAGAAATTTAAATATATATTTGGAATTTATATAATGTATATTTAATTCCAAGTTTATGTAGAATTATATTCCACATAATTATAAAATATATATTTAAATATATTTGAATCCAAGTAAAGATAGAATGAGATTCTATATAATAAAAATATATATATTTGGATTAAATATAATGTATATTTAAATCCATGTTTTATGTAGAATAAGATTCTTCATAATTAAATATATATATTTCATTTAATATTATTAAATATAATGTATATTTAATATAAACCAATTTCAAGTAGAATTAGATTCTATGAATTTTGGTTGAACTTGGATTTAAGGAATTCAACTAGAATTAAGTCTCTGAATACTATTTAAAGGGACAAGGGCTAGCAACCAAATCATCCCTCTTCCTCCTCTTGAAGATTTCGACAACACCCCTAGGGATTCCCCATTGGAATTCGACATATCCCAGAAAGCTCTCTGAGAAGCTGTTCGATATTTTTCTGGTGTTCTAATTCCCCCTGGCAAATCCATGAAGGTTCCCTTGCTCGATTGCAAGTCCTGGTTGAACTCCTGGTCGATTTCAGACTCCCTCAGGAATCCCTGGAGGGATTTTGACTTCTCCCTGGAAGGTGTTCAAACCTGTCGAAATTTATCCCTAAGTGTTAGGGAGGCGGAAACTTTGTTCGTTTTATTCGGGTGGACTCCGTAGAGATCGTTGCGAACCTGTGACGATTCCGGTTTTACTTGACGTGGTTATTCCGACATACCGTCGGTTTTCCAGTTTCTAGAATTCTAAAAGGTAACTCTTCATCTTTTCACCCCGGATTCGTTCCTGTACATGGATCCTGGCTGGATTACATCGGATTAATTTTTCCGCTGCGTCACGGGGCGTGCCGACGTGACCCAACAGTGGTATCAGAGACACTTGTATCATACGAATTCGGACTTAAATTCTTGGGTGATGTTTACGTATGAGATGCATGTTGTTTGATTCGATTTATATTTTTATCGTTTATCGTATCACACCTAATAAAGACTTATTTTGATTATCACTGAATGATTAAAAGTTAATCATAACTATGTTAGGTTGCTTCAATGTTAAATGTTAACATGTTGAGACTAATAGTTAGTCTAGAGAACAAGTAGTTGTTCGTAGTTTCATAGATTTATGAAATCTCTGAAAGGGCTTCTAATTTGATAAAATTTATCAAACTATCTTTCACGGTGAATCCATAGGAGTTATGGTTAGACATTATGAAAAATGCATGTCTAGGATTGGCATCATCAAAGACCTGGTACTTAAGTGTGCCTAGTGCGCCACCTCTCTTTCATGTTGACCTACCTGGTGCATTTGTTCGTTAACGCAAATGGTTTATGAAACCTCGTGATCCTTCTTTGGACCATTAACCACAACATAGGGATAATCAGTTTAAAACTCCGTAAACACATCGTTACTTTGTTCGCACGATGTTTGAAATGCATGTTTGATTGCATGGTGTTTGTTTTGCATGATTAAAGCCCATAGCCTTTATAGTTTTGGTTTTTATAAATATGGCCTGCGTGTTGTGCCTTTCTCTATCTTTTATTGTACTTCTCTTCTCATCTCACTCCCTCGCATGAAACGCGAGTTTCTGAAAATTGTAAATACTCATAGAGATAAAGCAAGGACCAACATAGCAGCGTGGTGGGCCTTCCCTGGTGGGCCAGGCGTTTTAGAAGCAGATTCTATCTTCAGTAGAATGGTCCTCCCATTGGCTTGGGACGGGTCGCCTTAGGTTAAGAAGGGCTATAATCATTGCATATTTATTTACCGCTTATATTTACCTTGTATGTGATGCAATGGATGTTTTATAAGCATGATTAAACATAGTTCTATTGATAGGATCAATGTTAAAATGATGAGATAATTAAGTAAATCCCTCACTATAATTCTAAGTCTGTTTTAACCATCCAATATTTACCCTCGTTAAAGCTTCGATCGATATAATGCGAGCTTTGCCAAAGCAATGTAACATTTATCTATCTTAGTTAAACGCGAAGAATAAGCTAGTGATATTCGCCGGTTGAGATATTGGTATTGACTTAGCTGGGTTGTTCTAATAGGATTAGAAAACCTAGTGGTTACAAGTTTTGGTTAATCATAAGATGATTTAAAGAACAAGAGTTGTTCGCCAAAAGATGAGAAATTACATGAGATGTAATTAGTAAGGTGTTACTTACCTAAATAACCATTTCCTAAAAGACTGGCCAAAGCTGATTTAGGAATGGTGAAATACGGATCCTCACTCACTAGAAAAACTATCGAAACGTTTTTCCGAAATTAAAACTAGAGGGTTTTTAATTTTGAAGAAAATAGTGGGAGTAAATTTATAGTAAAGACTTATCTATAAATTTTAAAATTTAGTAAAACTTATGTAGCATATTTTCTTTGCTGTAGAATTAATGGCAAATAATACTCTATCTCTGCGATCTATCCTTGAGAAGGATAATCTCAATGGCATAAACTTCCTTGACTGGTTCCACAATTTGAGAATTGTTCTCAAACAGGAAAAGAAGGAATATGTCATTGAAGAACTTGTTCCTGATGAACCGGTTGCCACTGCTTCCAGAGCTGACAAAGACAAGTTTAAGAAACACATGAACGACATGCTGGATGTCGGTTGTCTTATGCTTGCCTCCATGACCCCTGAGCTTCAGAAGCAACATGAGGACATGGTAGCTTATGATATGATTCAAAATCTCAAGGAGATTTATGAAGGGCAAGCTCGTCAAGAGAGGTACGAGACCTCTAAAGCTCCGTTTCAATGCAAGATGAGTGAGGGATCTCCCGTAGGAGCTCATGTCATCAAAATGATGGGCTACATCCAAACGTTGGAGAAGCTCGTCTTTCCCCTGAAAGACGAATTAGCTACTGATGTCATCCTGCAATCGTTGCCGGATAGTTTTAATCAGTTCGTCCTTAATTTCAATATGAATGAAATTAACAAGACGCTGCCACAGTTGCTCGGCATGTTGAGAACTGTTGAAATCAACCTGAAGAAGGTAGGACCTAAACTTGTTCTGATGGTCCGCAAGGGCAAGAAGAAAGGTAAATCGGCAGCAAAGTCTAAAGGTGATGGTAAGACCAAAACAGATGGAAAGGAGGCATTGAAACCTAAGAAGGGAATCAAGAAGGATGGAAAATGTTTCCATTGCGGCAAGACCGGACATTGGAAGAGAAACTGCCTTACACACCTACAAGAAGTCAAGAAAGCAAAAACGAGTGAGGCATCAACCTCAGAGGCTTCTAAAGAGAAGGCATCATAATAGACATGGACCTGCGAATGGAAATAAAGCAAGAGTTGCTACATCATCCATTAGGACATGTGTTTTTCCTTAAATAGATTTGTTTCAGTTTTTAAGATTATTGTTTTGTGCCTAAGTTTTACTTATCTTGTAAGGAAAAGATATTTTTAATTTTGAGATTATTTAAATAAATGTTTTTCTTTTAATCTCTTATGGCACAACGAATCAAAGATCTTTAAACTAATCAAATCAATAATATTTATAAAACAAATGACTAATCTCAAACTCATAAAAAGTATTAAGGTAATTTGATGAGATCAAATTCAAGAATATTTAAAGTTTGATGAACTTTCAAAGAATATGGGATTGTCCCATAATTAAATCCCACAAGTGGAATGAAAAGTCTTTGAAAGAGAATAAAATATGTTAGACATGTTTTGATTCAGAACAAGTCATTTTCGACTTCTTTACACACTAGAAAAACAACTCTCATACTTAATCGTGTTTTTTTTTCGAAACGTCATATAAGATATGGACTAAGAATTGTTCTAAAATACCTTTGAAGTTTTAAGGTTACTTACATGTTAAAATGTTTACAAAGTTCGAACCTTAAAAACTCCATTTGTTGTTTATCCTAACGAGAACAAAGCGTTTGTTTCTCAAACGAGGGGTTATCTTGAAAGAGATTAATTCTCACAAAGGGATATTACTTCTTCAACTTTAACGAGAACAAAATATTTGTTGCTCAAACGATAGTTTATCTCGAAAGAGAATACTTATCACTAAGGGATTTCATTTTTCAACGAGAACAAAATGTTTGTTGCTCAAACGAGAGTTTCTCTCGAAAGAGATTACCTCTCACAAAAGGAAAAAAATGGAATTTGGAATGTGAAGAAATTTTAGACAACAAATTTATGAACCAAAGATTGAGAATGTTCCACAAATGATCAAGGAACATTGGAACAAAACACAACCATTGTGTTGATCCTTAAGAGAATACCATATACTTGAGAAATATGGATTTCTCACTATCTGTACATGGAAACACTCTTCTTTTCGGATCAAGATAAAGACTAGGTCTTATCAGAAAGCAATGGTGAGCCCAAAATTCGAGAAATGGCTAAGAGCCATGAGATATGAGATGGAATCCATGTCTAAAACCAAGTATAGACTTTGGTTACCTAAAATGGTAAAACCTAAGAGGTATGGATGAGTTTTTCAAAAAAAAAGGAAAACCCGACATGGATGATAAAACATACAAAGGATGATTCGTCGCTAAAAGTTTTCGACAAACTTCATAGTATAGACTATGATAAGCATCTTCCTTGTAGTTATGTTTAATCCATCTTAATCTCACTTGAAAGTAGTTACATACGATGATTATGAAATCAAATAAAGGAATGTCAAAACCACTTTCCTAAGGGAAAACTTGAAACAGGTGTGTACATGACACATCCAGAAGGTTTTGTCACTCCAGTAAACACTTGGAAGGTATGTAAGCTACAAAGGTCTATCCGTAGACTAAGGCAAGCTTCTCGAAGTTTGGATATTCGTTTTAGAAGATACAATCAAGAGGTTTGGTTTATCTAGAAACAAAGGGGAGTCTTGTTTTCAAAAAGAGCTAGTGGGAGCATTGTTACTTTCCTAAGTATTGTATGTAGATGACATACTCATCAAAAGGAACTAAAGATCGCAATCCGTTTTGCATTAATAAAAGATACTGTGAGTTAGCAACATGAGACAATATCTAACTCTACAACATAGGCTGAATGTATTACAGTCGACATAGCAATAAAGAAGGATGTTTGGATCTTAAGGGTTCACTTCTGAACTAAGGGTTGTTCCTAGCATATTAGATGCTACATAACTCTATTATGATGGAACCTTTGCGTAAGCAAATAAAACACAGATCTCATCAATAAATCCAAACATATTCTAAAGTACTTACATCTTGGAGATGTGAAAGTATGCAACATACGCACAAAGTTGATAACTTTGTCAACTCCCTGAAAAAGCTTTTGACACAGCATAAGCATGTCAGTTACACTAAGCCATATCGTATTAGATACGAGAATGATTGGTCTTAGTGCAAGTGAGAGATTGTTGGAGTATGCCCAAAGACCAATCATATGATGATTGAATAGACATACTATTTTACTAGATTTATCAAGTAATGTCATTGCCGTTATTATCATTTGGTATGTTTCTGTGCATCAAACTAACCATTGGATAATAATGTCCATACAATAATATGATTATTGTTAAATAGGATCCTTAGTCGAATATTTTTACGGGTATGGACAGTGATAATATATAAAGACTAATATGTGGTTGATGACAAGCGTTGTCATTGACATAGAGATGTCAAAATCAACACATAAGTATTTGTTAGAGAACAACATACTGGATTGACCCGCTATGAGTATGTTTCTTGGATAATTATGTGACAATCACAACATTGCTCATGATAAACATATGTATAATCCTCAGACTTGAGATCAACATGACTTCAACATAAAGATTTACGTATTTTGACATAGTCAAACGTGTGTCGTAACTGACTACATTATAAAGACTAATGATTGGATACGTGATGACCTATGTAGTGAAATATGGTTGATCAAGAAAGGATTTGTCCCTCCTACATAATGGGAGAAATATCTTCAGCCACTTGATTGAGTGAGATTAGAAAATGCATGGCCATGCTCGAATATTATGATATGAGATATCATAGAGATTCGTTTATCATAATCTACTCAAGACATCAAGAAACACTAGATGGACAACTCAAGTGTGACTAACCCATGACTTGTGTTCATCTAAGATATAAAGGACAAAAGGATGAAATACATAAAGGAAGTTTATTCAGGAATTAGGAAAGTCAAACCATGACTTCATGCAACTTAGGTAGCAATGATGTATTGCTAGATGCCACTCGTTGTTTGTAAAATAAGAACAGTTCTAATTTTGTTGCTAACGTTGCATGAACCTACAAGGGTCACACCCTTCGAATGAAACGAACAAAAAAATTGGAAACCATAGTCCCTATTTTAGGAAGGTTGCCGAAAATCCCCTATGAGATAGGGGAAATCAGCAACTCCCTTAAATAGGAATAATATTGGATAAATATTGTATTTATCAAATATTATTTAGAGTATGGAAAATATTTAGAGACTTAAATATTATAGAATAAGATTCTAGAAATTTAAATATATATTTGGAATTTATATAATGTATATTTAATTCCAAGTTTATGTAGAATTAGATTCCACATAATTATAAAATATATATTTAAATATATTTGAATCCAAGTAAAGATAGAATGAGATTCTATATAATAAATATATATATATATATTTGGATTAAATATAATGTATATTTAAATCCATGTTTTATGTAGAAGAAGATTCTACATAATTAAATATATATATATATATTTCATTTAATATTATTAAATATAATGTATATTTAATATAAACCAATTTCAAGTAGAATTAGATTCTATGAATTTTAGTTGAACTTGGATTTAAGGAATTCAACTAGAATTAAGTCTTTGAATACTATTTAAAGGGACAAGGGTTAGCAACCAAATCATCCATCTTCCTCCTCTTGAAGATTTCGACAACACCCCTAGGGATTCCCCACAGGAATTCGACATATCCCAGAAAGCTCTCTGAGAAGCTGTTCGATATTTTTCTGGTGTTCTACTTGCCCCATGGCAAATCCCTGAAGGTTCCCTTGCTCGATTTCAAGTCCCGGTTGAACTCCTGGTCGATTTCAGACTCTCTCGGGAATCTCTGGAGGGATTTCTACTTCTCCCTGGAAGGTGTTCAAACCTGTCGAAATTTATCCCTAAGTGTTAGGGAGGCGGAAACTTTGTTCGTTTTGTTCGAGTGGACTCCGTAGAGGTCGTTGCGAACCTGTGACGATTCCGGTTTTACTTGGCGTGGTTATTCCGACATACCGTCGATTTTCCAGTTTCCAGAATTCTAAAAGGTAACTCTTCATCTTTTCACCCCGGATTCGTTCCTGTACATGGATCCTGGCTGGATTACGTTGGATTAATTTTCCCGCTGCGCCACGGGGCGTGCCGACGTGACCCAACAGATAGTCTACACCTGCGTTAAGCCACTTGATTATCTCCTTCATCACCACCTTCTTCATGATAGGGTTGAGCCTTCTTTGGGGTTCAATAGAATTGTTGTGATAATCATCAAGCAAAATTTTGTGCATGCAAATAGTAGGGCTTATCCCCTTTAAGTCAGCCATAGTCCAACCTAAAGCTCTTTTATGTTGCGACAACATATTTATTAAACTAGACTCTTGTTTAGGTGTAAGACTAGATGAGATTATCACATGAAAAGTTTTATTGCTTCCCAAATAAGCATATTTAAGATGATATGACAAGGGCTTTAATTCTAATGTTGGAGCATGCTCAAGTGAAGGCTTCGGAGGAATAAATTCTGAAAATCAAGAGGTTCAAAGTGCGTACCTGGTTTAGCTTCGAGCAAGCTCGATTGTTCCACTCCTTCGGGAAATTCATCAAATTCCTCATACTCGATCTCGTAGTCCTCCTTGTTGTCTTCCTCTTGAATCTGCTCATATTCGTCCATTTCTAAGAAATTGTTGCAGCAAAAGTCTGCAGTCTCCCTTTCTGCTATAGCATCCATGTACTGACACTATTTATGTTCATCCACATATTTGAGAGTGTTGAAGACATTGATGGTGACCTTTTGATCAGCCACCCTCATAGTAAACCCACCTTTTTCACAGTCTATCAAAATTCTACCGGTTGCTAGAAATGGCCGCCCCAAAATAATGGGTGCGTTATCATCCGCCTCACAATCAAGAATAAGGAAGTCGACTGGAAAGATGAAGATGTCCACTTTCACCACTACATCTTCTACTCTTCCTTCTGGGCGTACATGAGATCGGTCAGCCAATTGTAAGATAACCGTAGTTGGCCTTACATCTTCTATGCCGAGCTTTATGAAGACTTACTTTGGCATAAGATTTAAACTAGATCCGAGGTCACACAAGGCTTTTCCCACATAATTATCGCCTATTGATCACGGTATAATGAAGCTGCCTAGATCTTGTCTCTTAGGAGTCAATTTGCTCCACACAGAATATAATTCACTTGTTGTAGCAACTGTCGCATACCGCTCAACCTTTCTTTTCTTGGTGACAATGTCCTTGAGAAACTTAACATAAGTGGGCATCTGATCGATGGCTTCTAAGAACAAGACCTTAATATGCAGCTAGTCCAGAACATTCAGGAATTTCCTAAATTGGAGATTCTCATTTTGTTTCTTCAATCGTTGATGGAATGGGGGTGGGGTCTAACTTCTTCCTTTATCGTTGCAGTTTTCTCTTTTGCTGTAACATTTTCCCTATATTCGATAGTTTCATTCACTAAATCCACATCTTTCTCCTTCTCACAAGACGTTTCAGTTTGCAATTCTGGTTCCTCTTGCACTTCCTTAGGAACAGAGTCTTTTATTTTCCCCAAACTTATCTTCGATGTTAAGTTGGGTACCACTCCTCAATGTGAGAGTGCTGCATTGCTCTTTGCCATGATTTTTAGTGACTTCAGTATCACTAGGAAGATTTCCTTGGGGTCGTACATGCAATGCTTGAGCAATTTGACCCACTTGGGTTTCCAAAGATCGCAAGGATGAACCGTGACTTTGTAGCAAAGCTCCTTCATTCTTAATATTCATGGAGTGATCTTGGAGCAATGTATTAGTAGATTCCATAAGTTCCTTAGTAGATGTCATGGAATCCTTGAGTGTAGCTTCCAACGAATTGCTATTGGATGAAGATGCAAAACCCTTGTTGTTTTGCCATGGCATATTCTACTGTGAACCGTGTGATTCTAATAGATTCTATTGCTGGTTTGAATTGCCATAGTTGTTGTTTCCTTGATTCCCCCAAGAGAGGTTAGATACTGACGCCATCCTGCATTATAGGTGTTTGAGTAGGGATTGTTATTCCGATTGGAATTCCCTACATAGTTGGCAGATTCTTGATTGTTCGGGCACTCGCTCAAGTGGTGGTTCCCATTGCAACAAAGGGAAGTTGATGCCACTTTTACTTCCTTCACCTTATTAGAATTTTAGAGATTCCTTAGCATGGTAGTGATGGTGGTTAATTGGCCTGCTACTGAGGCATCCATATGAGTGTCACGTGATACTTGAGTTTTCCGCCCCATTTCAAGTCTTGATGATGGAAATTGATAATCGTTGTTGGCTATTCTGTCAAGGATGTCAAAAGCTTCCTCGGGTGACTTGTCTAGCAATGTCCCATTTGCTGAGGCGTCTAGCATCATTCTGGTGGGGAGCGTTAACACTATTATAGAACATAACCACTTGTGTCCAATCATGAAAATCGTGATTAGTTCACTTGCGTAGTAATCCCTTAAATCTATCCCAACACTCATACATTGATTCGTCATCAGACTAGCGGAAGGAGACAATATCATTCCTCAACTGAGTGTTCCTATTTGGTGGATTATACCGCAGCAGAAAGCTCTTGCACAAATCTGTCCATGTTTCCAATGATCCGGCTGGCACACCACTCAACCATTCTCATGCTCGGTCACGCAAAGAATAAGGGAAGAGTTTGAGTTTCAACACATCTTCGTGCACCCCTTGTTGACGGAAAGAGTCACACACTTCTAAGAAAGCACGGATGTGTTGTCTAGAATCTTCATGAGGCGAGCCTCCAAATTGACTGATTGAGTTCAACATGTTGAACATTACAGGTTTAAGCTCAAAGCGGGCTTCCTGAATTTCGGGAGCTACAATCCTTTGATTAAGATCATCCAAGATAGGATTTAGGTGATCTCTAATAGCTCTGGGTCTTGCTGGAGCATTTTCTTCTTAGTCTCCAATTACTGCAGCAGGGTCCCCTTGATTTTGAGCTCTATTCATGATTCTAAGTGTTTCTTGTATACATTTCCATTGGCAAAAAAGATGTTCGATTTCAGGAATGTACGATAGTATAGGCTCGTGATGTCTCCTTCGGGGTATACAATAGCACAATACCTAAAAAGACAGACAAAAACAACTTAAGAAAATATATATAGATGAAAAGCAAACTAGTGCAAAGACTAAACCTAAAACAACCAATTGCGAATCCCCGGCAATGGCGCCAAAAACTTGTTTTCGTTGTGTAGTGTACTATAAGTGATAAGTGAGTATCGTCTCCATAGGGATTGGTGGTGTCTCGAGTTGAGTTTAAGCACATAAATCACGAACTGTAAATATAGAATGATTTGGCAAATAGAGAAAGATTGATAAATGAAGCGACAACAAAGATAAAAATAACGTGCTGAAATTAGTAGACTTAACAGGTCCTCTTACGTATGTGAAACTCACTTGGGAATGACTGTCAGGTTGCCTAGTTAACCTATGCTTAAGCTCTCAACTAAGACTTATCTCACTAGCTTATTCTATGCTCGGCAGGATATGCTAAGGTTGCTCCTCAACTATCTCTAGTGAGGAGTCTGGGAGTAGGAAATACTACAACAATACCTCTCAGCGTAAACTCTAACGCTACCCCTACCGGTGAAGTTTTATCCTTTTTAGCCGTTGAAACCCATCACTTATCTCTAAGGTGGGTTAGAGTTGTGCCGCTCAGCAACCAACTCCATTGCCGATGAAGGTCAAAGGTAGCTCTCTCGATTACTTACTTCAACTCACACCTAAGGAAAGGCCAACTCTCGAAGGCTCTTACAACCCTAAGCATTTAACTAACATGGACAAAACATAGAATGAAACTGAGAGAAATAAGCATGCATTAATGAAACTAAAAACATAAATCATCCAAACAACCCAAGCCACCTAAAATCAGTTCATGGCTGGGCAATAAACATCCAAAGTAACTTTTTTGTACAACCCATTCCAGAATATAAAAGAAATGATGAAGCAACAAAAAAGGAAGAAGAAACTCTCGATCTGTGATGGACTCTAATGCCAGAACCACCATAGGCTTGCTGCCTTTCCCAAGGCCAGCAAGGTCAACCCTTTGAGCTTCAATGATGGAGGACTCCAGGTAGAGGAGGAAGAAGATGGGAAAAGAGCCGTCTTTTTCTTTTCTCCCTAGCCTTAGTCACCTTTTTCCCGCTCTCCCTTTTAATGAGGGCCTCATGTCCTTTATATAGTGGGGGTGTAACACCCTAAAATTCGGTCTAGTCGGAATTGGGTTCTGGTGATCGGAAATCTCATATTGATAAAATCCAAATATTGTATCGTCTAGTTAATTATTGATATCGGACTCTAATTGAGTTAATTTATCGAGTATTGGCCTTATCGGATTTGTTAAAAAGCTTTCTAGTGACCAAATTATAGCTATCAGAAAGTTAGGAGGATAAAATCATAAAGTATTGAGAGTTGAGGGACTAACCTTGTGATTAGCCCCTCCTCAATTATAAATTGCAACTACGTGGATAAATGAAATTAGTTACCTTCATAGTAAGGAAAGCCAATCGGCTATCTAGTGTGTTAAGAGAAAAACAATTAAGAAAATAAATGAAAATAGATAGGAACTTACCAAGCCTTGAAAAGCCAACATCTCAATAGTCATCTTCATCTTCAACTAAGCAAGCACCTCCATTGGAGATTAAATTTAAGCTTAGATTTTCTTCAACTTATTGACATCGAATCGTTGCTAACGTTTAGGTAAGCAATTATCCTCAAACAATAATTGGATTCCATGGATGTACCAAGCTTAATCACAAGCTAGGGTTTACCCATCCATGGTTGTTGTGTTAGCTAATGATTAAACCAAGTCTAGTTATTGATTTTGATATCGTTGTATTGCTTTTGATATCGTAATATCGATCCTAATAGTCTCCCTATTGATTTCCTATCTCAAGATAACGAAAAGGAGCATCCATCGAATTCACTGAAGGTTAGGAATAAGGGAGTTATCATCCGAGAGCCTTGAAAGCTTCAGATTGTCAAGGTGAGTTTAGTCAGAGTCTCGGGATTAGGCAAAAAGCCTTCCTGGATCTTTTATTTTTGTTTTCGATCATTTAGCTAACATTAATACTGAAGAAGTTACATCGGATTATTAAACGGACACATTGGTAAGTGTCAGTAAGTTTGTTATTGACTATCAGACATAGTTATTGGTATCGTCATTGAACATTGTCATTGATATAGTTATTGTTATTGAAATAATGCAAAGAAATCATCGAATATTGATATTGACATTGAACCATGAAACATTGATCATGAGACATGTTTGTTATTGAAAATATTGAAATCATTGGTCATTGGAATTCTCATTGAATATTCAATATGGATATGAACATTGAAACCTTGGATTTGAATATATATTGTATACAATTGGCATGCCATAGATTTCATGAGCTTAGAGTACGGGTGGACTACGGTCCTAAGGCTATGGCCTATATTGATTTGGCGAGGCGGAGGGATGTGTATTGATATTGGTCATATTGGTGAGGCGGGGGGACTAGACTATTCATTGATTTGGTGAGGCGTAGGAATTCGTGTATCCACTATCTTGATTCAATCCAAGGGCTAATGATGAAATGAATATGTTAATCATTGTATATTGATGCATAGTATTGACATTGATGAGCATGGGAGCTTGTATATAAACACTTGTTACGTTGTAGTTCATATTGTTTATGACTACCTCACTAGGCAATGTATGCCTAACGTATTTCATCTCATGCATTTCAGGTTGAAAGATTGTGTGTTTGAAGCTCGGATAGTCAAGGCAAGACAAGTCACTACAAGCCCTTAATTAATGTACTTTAACCTTATGAACTCCTAGGAAGGTGGCAAAGTAGTTGAACTAGTCGTTTATGCCCATTTTGATATGTTTGTGTGATGCCTATGTTATAATGTGGTTGTTGGCTCTAAATGGTCTTTTTGTTTTGGCTTAAATTGTTTAAAATTGCATACTTAGCTCATAAATGTCAAAACATAGTAAACGTATTCGCATGGTCATGAAATTTGGCATGCTAATAGTTTATACCATTGAAATGATGTGTGTAAAGTTTCATTGCATTTGGACATCGTTCGATAGGTCAAATCGAATAAAAACTAGCACAAATATGTCATTACAGGTCAGGTCGTATCGATACGGGTGATGGTGTATCGATACAGGTAATCTTAATTGAGCCTAGAGAAACAGGGCGTACCAAAACGGTTTATAGTCGTATCGAAACATTTTGCCACTGGAATACATCGTTTTGTTACGGGTTCATAGCGTATCAAAATGGGTCAAACTCAAAAGAAGTCAACCCGTTCCGGTACAAGGGTTGCTGTATCGATACGGACTAAAGGGAAAAGTCAACATGGGTTGACTATCGTTCACCCGTTTCGAAATGACCCTAGGGTGTTTCGATACGAAGTTAGTTAAAGGCATAATTTAACAGGTTTCAATGTTCACAAACTAGCCACTGAATTTTGAAAGACTAAATTGAATGAGCTAATAAACTCTAAATTGTATAAAATTTTACAGGATTGTTAATATTGTAGTGAATTTCAATGTAGTATAATCAATTGCATTGAAGGACCCCTAAATTTCCAAATTTACAATTTGGTCTCTAAAACTTGTAATGGATGGGAATTAGCCCTGAATGATTAATTATTGCTTTGTATGAATCAATTGGACTAAAATACATTGTGGTAATGCGTTATTGTATGTTATTGGTTTAAATGTTAATATTAAACAGGAATTTTGTTGCACCGTTCACTGTATTGATCATCGGTATCATCTTCCGACCCGGTTCTCCACCAGACCAGGAAGAGGGTGTTACATTTGTGGTATCAGAGCTAGATTTTAGTCGATTATAGGACTAAACCGAATCTTGTTGCATTGTTATTGTGTTACTTTTCCACCTAGGAGTTATATATTGCGTATATTGTGCCTTGTCGACTAATCCGATCTTTCATATAGATATGTCTGAAACTAATGAAGCTCACATTGACGAGCTTGCCACCGGCTCCTCGACGCATGGTGAGGAGATTAGAGGAGGAAATCCTCTGAACCCATCGCAACCGCAGGATCCTCCTGCTCAGGGTACCGAGCCTACAGCACCTACCGCTCAGGCTGAATGTTATAAGAATATGGCCGACATGTTCAGGCAGTTTATGACTACTATGAGGGCCGAACAAGTTGTACAACCTATCACTACTACTTTCCAATACACTCGAGCACCCATTGATAAGCTCTCACAGTATCGAGCTTACACTTTTACTGGACAAGATGATGACAACCCTAAAGTTTCCGAATACTGGTTGGACAACACTTTGCGGACTTTGGATAAGCAACTTTAATGCTCGAACGAGTACAAGCTCGAGTATGCTATCACGTTGTTGGCTGATGAGGCACTTCATTGGTGGTAAACTAATATATTGACAGTCTCTGAAGACACGATGACTTGGGAGTTCTTCCTTAAAAAATTCCGTAAGAAATATATATCAGTGAATTTTATCTTGCTGAGAGGCGAAGTATCTTCCTCCACCTTAAACAAGGCGAATGACCGATCGAATAGTACATCCATGATTTCTGCAAGTACTGTAGATATGGTGCAGAGTATATAAAGAAGGAGGAAGAGAAGTGCCGGATGTTTATTGCAGGGCTCAATGATGAACTACGCCCTATGTTTACTGCATCCAGTATTTTTTATTTCCATGACCTTGTGAATCGAGTTAAGGCCACCGAAGCTGCACAGAAAGCTCAATGAGCTAGTGGGTCTAGAAAGTCTGAGAAGAGGTTCATGGATGATTCTCGACCTCTGAGATGGAACAAGAAAGGGAGATATCAAGGTCCTAAATAGAATGTCTATCCACCGCCCTCCCGTTCTGGAAACATTGAGAGGCCTCAGTCTGTGTGACACAGTCTTTTTCTAAAGCAGCGTCCGTTGATAGCACCAGAGGTTCAAATCGAGGCAACCTGCATCCGCTTTGCAATTATTATCAGAATAGGCATCCAACAGGTCAATGTCGTAAGCAGACTGGAGCTTGTTACTATTGTGGTGAGCATGGTTACTTTATCTGTGACTGTCCTCTGAATGCAACTAAATCTATCGTTACACCGACTACTACTGCTTCTCCTACACAATCCTTTCAAGGTAAAAGATCGAAGTAAAGATCATCGGGAACTTATGGACGATCGAGTGGTCCAGGGAAACCCTTTAATAAGCAAGATTCAAAAGCCTCTACCCAAATGTATCATATGAGGAGCAGAGAGGAAGAGGATGAACCTGACGTCATTGCAGGTACCATCGAGCTATATACACATTCTTTATATGCATTGATTGACCCTGGTTCTACTCAGTCTTTTATAAGTACCATTGTAGTTAAGAAGTATAATATTTCTTTCGAACCAATAGCATCAAGAATTTATGTAACCAATCCCATAGGAGATTGCGTCACCGTAAGGGCAGTGTGCAAGAATTGCCCTTTAATGATCCAAGGGATTCCTTTTCCGGCCAATTTGTTGACTTTATCGATCCATGAACTCGATGTCATCCTAGGTTTAGGCTAACTTAGTGAGCATCAAGCCCGGGTAGATTGTTGTAAGAGGAAATTGTACCTTCGAGGTCTGGGAAAGGAAAATGTTGTACTGATGAACGCAAAGACTCCATCATTGTATGCTTTGACGTTGGAGACCAAAGGTGAATCACAATTTCGAGACATTGACATCATATGTGAATTTCCTGATGTCTTCCCTGATGAACTTTCGAGATTGCCCCCAACCCGTGAAGTGGAGTTTAGCATCGAGGTGCAACCTGGGACTGCTCCAGTTTCCATTGCACCATATCGCATGGCAGTTGTGGAATTAAAAGAATTAAAGGCTCAGATTTAAGAGCTGTTAAGCAAGGGTTTTATTCAACCGAGCTCTTCGCCTTGGGGAGCTCTAGTTCTCTTTATTAAGAAGAAAGATGGTTTTATGCGGTTGTGTATTGACTACCGACAATTGAACAAAGTAACTATCAAGAACAAGTATTCATTGCCTAGAATAGACGATCTGTTCGATCAACTAAAGGATGCCTTTGTGTGTTTCCAAGATTGATTTAAGGTCGGTCTATTATCATATGAGAGTTAAGAAGTGTGATGTAATGAAGACTGCCTTCCGTACAAGATATAGACACTACGAATTCTTGGTGATGCCTTTTGGGTTAACCAATGCACCGGCAGCCTTCATGGATTTGATGAATCGAGTTTTTAGACCCTATCTTGATAAATTCGTAGTGGTGTTTATAGATGACATATTGATTTATTCCAAGAATGAAGTGTAACACAGAGATCATCTTCGTATTGTGCTTCAGACCTTAAGAGAGAAGCAGCTGTACGCGAAGTTCTCCAAGTGTGAGTTTTGGCTCACTAAAGTTTCCTTTCTGGGACATATTGTGTCAGCTTTGGGTATTCAAGTAGACCCGAAGAAAATTCAAGCTATTGTAGATTGGCACCCACCGAAGAACATTGGTGAAGTCAGAAGCTTCCTTGGGCTTGCTGGCTATTATCATATATTTGTGAAAGGGTTTTCTATGATAGCCTCTCCTTTAACCAAGTTATTGAGGAAAGAAGCTCCTTTTCTTTGGACCGAGGTTCAACAACGGAGTTTCGATCAGTTGAAGCAAGTATTGACCCATGCACCAGTCCTAACCCAACCTGAATCTGGAAAGGACTACACAGTTTACAATGATGCATCGCACCTCGGTTAGGATGTGTATTGATGCAAGAAAGCAAAGTCATCGCTTATGCTTCGAGACAATTTAAGCCACACGAAATGAATTATCCCACCTACGACCTTGAATTGGATACAGTTGTCTTTGCATTGAAAATCTAGAGACATTACCTCTACAAAGAAAAATGTTATCTCTTCACCGATCATAAAAGCCTTAAGTACCTACTAACCCAAAAGAAGTTAAACCTTCGGCAACGGAGGTGGATGGAACTCCATAAAGATTACGATCTTGTCATTGATTACCATCCGGGCTAGGCCAAAGTTGTAGCTGATGCACTTAGCCGCAAACCTTTGCCTGGTAAGCATTGATATTAAATTTGGAGTTATACACATTATATGGTACATTAGCTTATTGTAATATCGCTATATTGTAGCCCCTCGAGCAATTAACGCTCACTTCCGACTTCGGAAGCATCGCTGTCTTGTAGCTGAACTTCAAGTTCAGTCTACCATCATTCCGCGAATCAAGGGTTTGCAAGAGCATGATCCTGAGCTTCAATCCATTGTCTCTAAGCTATCGGACAACCCCGACTTCAAGATTAATTATGAAGGGCTCTTGTGTTTTCACAACCGAGTCTGTGTACCTAATGATGAATCTCTTCGCACTGATATTCTCCCTGAAGCTCATTCGAGTTCTTTTTTTGTTCACCCCAGGTCTGTGAAGATGTATACGGACCTACGTGAACTCTATTGGTGGCAAGGTATGAAGCATGCTATAGTTGACTACATTTCTAAATGTCTCACGTGCCAACGTGTTAAGGTAGAACATTGTGCTCCTACCAGATTATTGCAGCCTATTGATCCACCGAAATGGAAATGGGAAAAGATCATTATGGATTTTGTTAGTGGTCTACCGTTAACTCTCGTGAAGCATGATTCCATTTGGGTCATTATAGATCGTTTCACGAAATCAACTCATTTTATACTGGTTAGAATGGACTACGGTCTTCCAAAATTAGCTGACTTGTATATCAAGGAAGTAATCTGACTCCACAGAGTATCCAAGTCTATTATTTCCGATCGAGATCCTTGATTTGCATCTCGGTTTTGGAGAACCTTACAAGGAGCTCTCGGCACCAGAGTTAATCTTAGCATAACCTTTCACCCTCAATCTGCAGCCATTCCGAAAGGGTAATCCAGATAAATCATCAAAAAACTTGTCCATTGAAACCTTAGAAATTTGCATTGTTATTAAACCTTCATATACAGATCTTGGAAGACATACTTCAGGCATACATTATTGCCTTTGGTGGAACTTGGGAGAAATCTCTACACCTTGTTGAATTCGCCTACAATAATAGTTACCAAGCATCAATCCAAATGGCCCCCTATGAAGCATTGTATGGTAGGCGATGTAGAACTCCATTATGTTGGTCGGAGCTTGGCGAGGGCAAGATGTTAGGCCTTGACTTACTTCAAGATACTGAAGAATGGATCACCATTATTACTTATCTGCCTTTGATCGAAAAAAAGGCTTATGTTGATCTTAAGAGGAGAGATATCGAGTACGAAGTTGGTGAAAAGGCCTTCCTCAAAGTATCACCGTGGAAGAAGGTTTTAAGGTTTGTCAAGAAAGGAAAATTGAGTCCCCGATTCAATGGACCCTTTGAAGTCATTGAAAGAGTTGGTCTCGTGGCATATCGACTATTGTTGCCCTCTAAATTGAGTAAAATCCTTGATGTTTTTCATGTATCGATGCTTCGGAAGTATCGTTCTGATCCTTCGAATTTTGTGGAACTTGAATCTATAGAAATTCGACCAAATCTATCATACGAAGAGAAATCGGTTCAAATTCTAGCAAGAGAAGTTAAGAGGCTTTGCAACAATACTGTGCAGTTAATTAAAGTGCTCTGGAGGAGCCACACCGTTGAGGAAGCCACTTGGGAACCTGAAGAGACCATGAAACAACAATATCCTCATCTCTTCGGTTCAGGTAAAAATTCGAGGACGAATTTTTCTTAAAGGGGGAGAGTTGTAACACCCTAGAATCCGGTCTAGTCGGAATTGGGTTCCGGTGATCGGAAATCTCATATTGATAAAATCCAAATATTGTATCGGCTAGTTAATTATTGATATCAGACTCTAATTGAGTTAATTTATTGAGTATTGGCCTTATCGAATTTGTTAAAAAGCTTTCTAGTGACCAAATTATAGCTATCAGAAAGTTATGAGGATAAAATCATAAAGTATTGAGAGTTGAGGGACTAACCTTGCGATTAGCCCCTCCTCAATTATAAATTGCAACTACGTGGATAAAGGAAATTAATTACCTTCATAGTAAGGAAAGCCAATCGGCTATCTAGTGTGTTTAGAGAAAAATAATTAAGAAAATAAATGAAAAGAGATAGGAACTTACCGAGCCTTGAAAAGCCAACATCTCAATAGTCATCTTCATCTTCAACTAAGCAAGCACCTCCATTGGAGAGTAAATTTAAGCTTAGATTTTCTTCAACTTATTGACATCGAATCGTTGCTAACGTTTAGGTAAGCAATTATCCTCAAACAATCATTGGATTCCATGGATGTACCAAGCTTAATCACAAGCTAGGGTTTACCCAGCCATGGTTATTATGTTAGCTAATGTGTAACACCCCCCTTCCCGGCCTGGTAGAAAACTGGGTCAGAGCGTGTTACCGGTGAAGGATAAGGTGTTCAATGTGATAAAAATTCATCTTATTATTAATACACAAACGAAACATTACCAATATACATCTTAATCCAATTCACTCATAAGAAGACAACATTTAACCATTCAGGACCAATTTATAACTTTTACAAGTTTTAGGGACTAATCTATAAAAGTGATAAATTAAAGGTCTTTCGATGCAGCAGACAAGATCACAATGAAATTTAGTACAATCTTAGCATGTTTGTAAATTTTCATGCAAAACGGTGTTCATTTACTCATTCAATTTAATCATCCAAAACACAGTGACCAAATTGTAAACAATGCAAACCTTCAGATTGTGTCCTTTTAACCAATTTAACTAACCCTGTATCGAAACGCTCAAGCATGTTTCGATACGGGTGGACGATGGTCAACCCCTATTGACTATTCCCCTTTGATCGTATCGATACGGGCAGGCCCTGTATCGGTATGGGTTGACTTCCTTTAACTTTGACTTTTACCCGTTTCGATACGCTATGAACCCGTATCGAAACGATGGATTCTAGTAGCAAAATGTTTCGGTGCGGCTCTTATCCATTTCGGCATGCCCTATTTTCTTAGGATCAATTATGCTTACCCGTATCGAAACGCCATCACCCGTTTCGATACAACTTGACCTGTAATGACATATTCTTGCTGGTTTTTATTCGATTTAACCTAATAAATGATGTCCAAATACAATAAAACTTTGTACACATTATTTCAATGCTATAAAATATTGTCATGCCAATTTTCATCATCATTCGAATACGTTTACTACGTTTTCACCTCTTTAGGCCAAATATGCATATTAAGCCATTTTCAAGCAAACATAACAAGTCATTTGGAGTACTTCAACCACACAAAACACATAGCCTTTATACATATAAAAAAAACACCATCATCAACTACTTTAACTACTTTGCCACCATTCTAGGAGTTCAAAGGGACAAAAGTACTTTACATTAATCCCGTAGTGACTTGCCAAACTTTCAGCTAATCCCGATCTTGATCTGGTACTTTCATTATCCTGAAATGTATGGACAATGAATGCATTAGACTTTGTTGAGTGGATCGTTGAATCGATTTAAGCCAAGAGGGGGTGAATTGGATTTTTAAAGAGATTGGTAGTGAAGTGGTAAATTAAAAATTTGAAGACAAGGCACTTAGAGTGGTTTAAGTTCCAAATGAACTCTACATCCACTACCTTAGCTCCCACTAAGGATTTTAAAACAACTCCACTAGTTGATCTTCCCCTTTTCTAGGATAAGGAGGAAACCTTTACACAATGGTTAATTTTCGACCCAAAATTGACCAAATCCTCACACAATGTTTACAAAGAAGATTAAGGCAAATAACAAGTGTCTCTCAAAACAAATGTTGCCCAATTAAAAGCACTCAAACCAATTGAATCAAAGAAAATAGGAATTACAAAGAACCACAATTGGGGTTTTTACAAAGAATATGGAATTTTAGCCCTAGAGCTTGCATTTGATGTTGGAATGTTTCTTCGAGGATCAATAATTGTTGTTGGTTGATTTGAGATTCCCTTTTATACCTTCTCATTAAATTCTAGTCGTTGGGGTTGTTGCCATCATAAATATAGCCGTTGGGATGCAATTTTCCTACCATAAATAGCCATTTCGAAACACATGCACTTGTTTCGAAACAGACCAAAAAAGAAATAGTCGTTGGGGTGTAATTAAGAAATCATATCGAAATGGATACGATCGTTTTGATACACTAAGAGCCCGTTCTGAAACGTTCTAGATTCCGTTTCGAAACATTTTTCCACTGCCAAACCCCGTATCGAAATAGCTTAAATCGTTTCAATACACCTTAACTGTTTTCTGATAATCAGTTATAAAATTGCAACGGTCATATTTTTTAATCCAAGTTTGAAAATCGTTTCGAAATGTTTGAGGTTGTTTCGATACTTCTGTATCGAAACGGATCAACCCGTTTCGTTGTTCTTCATCCGTTTTGAAACATATGGACCTATTTCGATACACCCATATCGAAGTGGGAAGGCTAGTTCCGAAACATATGTTAATAGTTTCAAAATGTTCTGGAACGCCTAAGGGCCGTTTCGAAATGGTGACTCAAAAATCACTATTTTGATTTGGAAAACACTTAGAAAATTTTTCATAAACTTTGGTTTTGACTTGGACCGTTTTGCTTAAGGGTTTTGGGAAGTTTTGAGGTCTTAAAAATTTATTTTCCAATTTTAATTTAGTCCTTAAATCATTTGTTATATCAAAATCAATTCTTTAGTTTTATAGACTTACATAGTCTAAGTGAGGTAGTCAATAACAATAAATGCACTCGGTATACTTTCATGCTTTGATGACAATCATAACATTAACTATACAATGATCATGGTATATTCTTTAATCATGTTGGATCATAGCATCAACAATCAATTCACCAATAACAATATCTCAATCTCATGATAATACAATATCAATAATCATTTCGTCAATGGCAATATCAATAATCAATATTCTTCCTTGGATCGATTTCAACCGTATTTGGATACACGAATTCCACCACTACACCAACAATGAACAATGTGGTCCAATATCCTCCACTACACCGTTTTGACCAATACAAATCACATCCCTCCACTACACTGTATAATCTCTGTACCATTGAGCTCATGAATTCTATGACATGCCAATTGTATCCAATACTTCGATCCCAAGGTCCGGTAACAATAGCTCGATATCAATGGTTCAATATCAATGATTCAATGACAATTGCACGATATCAATGATTCAATGTCAATATTTCAATAACCATGTAACCATATTAATAGGCAATAACAATAAACACATATCAATGATTCTATATGTCAATACTTCAATGATTTCTATGACAATAGTAGCAATGCTATGGACAATGAATCGATGCAATACTTACCAAACTTACCAATATGGTTTTCAATGATGCTTTATACAAAGCCCGTTTAATTCAATAGTTAGTAAATCATATAAAATCAATCGCGGTAAATTTGGAAGGGCTCCTCGCCCAATCCTGAAGCTCCTAAGGCTCTCGAATGGCGATTCTTTAATTCTTAGCTTTCGATGGAGATGATGGATTAGTCTTTTCCACTTCTTGAATTAGGAAGAGCAATAAGGAGTTATTAGAATCAATATGATAATATTGATGCTTGAATAGCCATTAGCTATTCGACAAAGCTTATCTTTAAAGCTTGAAATTAGCCATTCAATGATGAAGAGAATCGATGATTGACTTAGGGTTTCTACTTACCCGATCGATAGCTATAAATTGATGATCTTAATTCAAGGAAAGCCTAAGCTTATCGCTCACAAATAGAGAGGTGTGTGCTTGAGCTTGATGGAGAAGATGACAATGGAGGTGTGAGCTTAATCTTTTAAACCAAAAGATGAGTTTTGGTCTCGGTGAAACAACACAAAGATGAAAGCTTCTCTTTTATTCATTTTAATAAAAATTATAACCTTTAATCATTTCACCACCTCCCCTTAAACCAATAAAAAGGTTTCCCTCAACCAAGGGTAAGCTTTATAAAATAATATTTGTATGTATATCTTTCAATATTAACTATATAGATACCTCAAGTCATCATTTCTGACCAAAATCACATGGGAAGGGCAGCAATAAACAGCTGAGTCATCACCTTATCCTTTCCTCTCATTTTTTTAAATATATTCGAAACAGGGGACCAGTTTCGAAACGAGTAAAATCGTATCGAAATAGTTGAGCAAAAGTCCAAAAGTTAGTTAATTCAGTTACAGCGTATCGGAATGCCCCTTAACCATTTCGAAACGCCTTACCTAGGTTGTTTCAGTACGGGTCTGACTGTATCGAAACGCCTAGACCAAAAACATTAATTAAGGCATTTTAAAGGCAATCTTAACTAAAGACTTAGTTCAATTAAGGTCCTATAACAATACAATCTATAGCAAGGATTCAACATTTCAATATTTAATATCAATACTCCGATCACCGGAATCCAATTCTGACTAGACCGGTTTTCAGGGTGTTTCAACTCTCCCCCTTAAGAAAAATTCATCCTCGAATTTTTACCCGGAATAAATTCATGATCATCCACTTGTTCTTTGCCTCTCACATGGTACATTTGTGTATAAGCTTTGGATTCAAGTCGGTACAATGCTTTGGATGAAGCTCCGGACTTTCCGAAGGATCCTTGTTTTGTTCCCTTGCCTCGAAAAGATTGAGAAGGGGATGAATTAGCAAACTGATTTTTAGGACAATCTCGCCTAACGTGTCCCATCTCACCACAAAAAAAACAAGCTCTGAATTTCTTGCGACATTGCCCCTCAGGGTGCCTGTGTCGACAAAAGTCACAAAAGAAACAGGGGACCCGTTTCGAAATGAGTAAAACCGTATCGAAATGGTTGAGCAAAAGTCCAAAAGTTAGTTAATTCAGTTACACCATATCGAAAAGCCCCTTAATCGTTTCGAAACGCCTTACCTAGGCCATTTCGGTACGGGTCTGACTGTATCGAAACACCTAGCTCAAAAACATTAATTAAGGCATTTTAATGGCAATCTTAACTAAAGACTTAGTTCAATTAAGGTCATATAACAATATAATCTATAGAAAGGATTCGACATTTCAATATTTAATATCAATACTCCGATCATCATAATTCAATTCCGACTAGATCGGTTTTCGGGGTGTTACATAATGATTAAACCAAGTCTAGTTATTGATTTTGATATCGTTGTATTGCTTTTGATATTGTAATATCGATCATAATAGTCTCCCTATAAATTTCCTAGCTTAAGATAACGAAAAGGAGCATCCATCGAATTTACCGAAGGCTAGGAATAAGGAAGTTATCATCTGAGAGCCTTGAAAGCTTCGGATTGTCAATGTGAGTGTAGTCGGAGTCTCGGGATTAAGCGAAAAGCTTTCCCAAATCTTTTATTGTTGTTTTCAATCATTTAGCTAACATTACTATTGAGGAAGTTACATCGGATTGTTAAACGGACACATTGGTAAGTGTCGGTAACTTTGTTATTGACTATCTGTAACCCACTTATCCTGGCCTAGACGGTTGACCCGAACTACGAAGATTACACGGGGAAAACCAAAGTCAACCCGAAAGTCAACCTTGATTAACGACCCTTTTTTCCTTTTAGTCTTATCTAGATACGAATTAACCCTATGTGAGCACGCATGAAACATTTAGGTGAAAAGCACATCGGTCGAATAACATGAGGGACTCAATTGCACAAAATACAAATATTAGGGACCAAAATGTAAATTCTAGAAATTAGAAGGTCTTAGCTGGTTTTTAAGTTACCAATACCAAATTAGTCACATTACATGCATCCCTGCCAAATTTCACCTTAAACGGACATCTCAAACTCATATAATTGCAAGTACACATTCAGGACTAAAACGTAAAGCTTGCAAACCTTTACACCATTCAAATCAGTGCCCAACGGTCACCCGTTTCGGAACAGTGTTGATCGTTCCGAAACACGGGTTCGTTTCGAGACTTGTTTCGAAACAGGGCCTTCCAGTGGCCAAACCATTTCGATACGGTCACCAGCTGTTTCGAAACACCAAGGTCATTACAAGCCCCCGTTTCGAAACGCCAATGAGTGTATCGATACGGGTTGCCTAGAAGCTGCAGATTTTGCTGGTTTAACATGCATAAAACCACTTAAACACAACCTAATGACTTCCTAATCATGCCAACAAGTCATCATACATATAAGGTACATGATTGCAACTTCAAAACACATTCATACCATCAAACATGGAATTTCACAAGTCTATGGGCATGCATCCTAATATCCAAAAACCAAACAACCAACCAAACTCCAAATCAACATCAAAAGGCCAATTACAAATCCAAAACATCATAAGCATCATACCACAAACTAGGGAGTCCAAAACATCTCCCAAAACAAAACCTTAGGTTCCCATTGCCAAGTTACCAAAACTAATAGTGTATGAAAACATCATCATACATGAGCTTAGTTTCCCCTTGGACTCTTAGCTTCCTTGCTGCCCTCAAACACTTCAATTGTCTGCATTATTGGTACAGAAGAGAGAGCGTAAGCACAATAGCTTAGTGAGGCATGCTATAAAGAAAACAACACAATAATGCCATTTTGAAAACACTATCCACAAGCTTTAAAACACAAGCTTAACTCTTTTCATGCAACCATGCATACTTACAAGAATCTCATGCTTCATTATATCGATTCAACATATTGGCTTTCAAGTGATAATTCATAACCATTTTCAATCCAAAACACAATCGGATACGCGGATTACAAGCGTTGTCCCACACGCTTCATACACATTACTGTACACAAAAGGTGGAGTTTTCGGTACAATCACAACCCCTCAACACCCCTCATCGGTAGTTGTATAACTTCCTAACGCGAGCACGGGACACATAACACAAGGTCTACACACACGGACTTTTAACCACCGTTGTGACCTTAACAAGATCCACACACGGACTTTTAACCAACATTGTGATCTTAACCCTCTCGTTAGGATACTTGGATGGAGTTTTCGGTACAATCACAACCCCTCAACATCCAAGGCGACTTTATTCACGGTGCACCCAATCCTATAGCCGGCTAACTATATCCGATTCAAGTACTTTAAAACCATAACATCACTTGCCAATATACAACATATAACATCAACATTCCACTGTTTTAAAGCATTAAACAAAGCCATTTAACATCATGCATCACAATGCATCAAATCCACATTTACAATATGTAAAACCAAGGATCTCTTACCTTGAGCATCCTTCGACATATGGATTTCAAAACCAGCATTAACAATGCCAAAACATGCTTTCAAAACAGAATTTAAACATGCAAATTATATCCAAATGCATCCAACCACTTCATGGCTCATTCAATAGAGTTTTTCCGAAAACTTACTCTTGAGCTTAGTTAAGTTGTTTAAACTTAAACCAAGCTCCCAAAACCTTCCAATATTGGTTTCAAAGCTGGAAACCCAATTCCACTCACCAATTTCGTTTCGCAAGCTTCCCGAAACGCCGATCAAGCCTCCGGATCAACTCCAAAGGTGTCCGAAGATGCCTCCCCTATTTTAAACACAACAAAGCAGAGGATTAATGCATCATCATGCATTGAAATCTTCAGCCAACATACTTAAACTCGCTGCTCTATCTAAAGCAAACATTTCGGCTACCAAACACAACCGAAATCACCTCCAAACTCTTCCAAAACTTAACCCAGCCAAGATCCATCACTTCTAACAATTTCTAAACATCAATCAACAACCAAAAAGAACCTAAACTCGTCCTTATACCTCCAGCTATAACAAAACACCAAGATCGCCCCAAAAACCACCATTTTCATAAGCAAAAACTTAGGAAATACAACCTATTCGGGATTACATTGATAAAACCTCATTTACACATCATTAGACATCCAAAATACATTTAAGAATCATCTCAAAACAGAGCCCAAACAATCACAACGAAATTCTTCAAGATTTCCTCCAAATCTTTAGTTTTAAGCCAAAAATCAAGTTTCTATTAATAAAACCATTTACAAAACTTAAATTAAGGATTGACAACTTGGGAATTTCAATAAAGAACTGAATATTTAGAGAAGAAGAACAATCTTACCTCTAAATGGTGATTTCTCCTTGACTAGAGCCAATTTTCTTGAAAATCCAATGAGCAAATCAAAAGGATTTGATGTAAGATGGATTAGAAACTAATGGACGATTGAAATCTCATCAATTGAAGTGGAAACCAATGAAAAAGTTGCTGGAGAAAAGTGTTTGGGTGATGGAATTTTGAGAGAAAATGAAATGAGAAAATTTTAGGAAAAGTTAGTTATGAAAATCTAAAAAGTGGTTTCTCTTTTTCATTTAATTAATTAAACATTAATTAAATCATCTAAATTAAGGAAAAATCTAGAGAAATTATTTTTTGGTAAATTAGCTCCTTAAAGATTCAAAGTTTCAATCCTTACAAAACAGTCACCACTAAACTTTTCAAAAATTGCATTTTAGTCACTATTCTGAAATGTTGTATTTCCAAACCTTATTTTGCAAAATTGATTTCACCACTCTCTTATATATTAAAAGAGGATTTTTAGATATTTTTCCATATTTTTAAAGCATCCCGAACTAGGTTTTCCCTAAAGCGTCCTTTTATATTTGAACCAAAAATCAGACCGGCCCGGTTCAGACCCTAAACTTCCAGGCCCAAAATTGGGATGTTACAACTCTCCCCCTTAAGAAATTTCGTCCTCGAAATTTACCTGGAGGAAAGAGGTACGGAAAACTGCTTCTTCATATCATCCTTTCTTTCCCACGTGGCTTCCTCAACACCACGATGCCTCCACAACACCTTAACCAATTCAATGGTCTTGCCTCGAAGAACTTTACTATCCGAATCCAGAATTTCAACCGGCTCTTCATCATAGGTCAAGTCTGGATTCAACTCCACTTCCTCCACAGGCATAACATGCGAAGGATCAGATCTATACCTCCGTAGCATAGAGACATGAAACACATCATGTATCTTTTCCAATTCTTGCGGCAACCTCAGCTTGTACGCAACAGGACCCACACGTTCAATCACCTCGTAGGGAACAATGTACCTAGGGCTCAACTTACCCTTACGAATAAGCTTCAAATCTCCACACGTTCAATCACCTCGTATGGAACAATGTACCTAGGGCTCAACTTACCCTTCAAGAACACACGGTCGCCTACCGCAAACTCAATCTCCTTACGCTTCAAATCTGCGTAAGATTTCTGTCTATCAGAAGCTGCCTTCAAACGCTCACAAATGAGCTTCACCTTCTCGGTGGTTCCTTTCAACAAAGCTGGCATTGAAACCAACTTCTGACCTGTTTCAGCCCAACGAAGAGGAGTTCTGCACTTCCTCCCATACAAGGCTTCATAAGGTGTCATTTGAATACTTTCCTGGTAGCTATTATTATAAGCAAACTCTACCAAAGGCAAATGTTTTTCCCAAGAACCTTGGAACTCAATCACACAGCACCTCAACATATCCTCCAGCACTTGGATAACTCGCTCAGACTGTCCATCCGACTGTGGATGATAAGAAGTACTGAAATTCAACCGTGTACCCAAAGCTTGATGCAAACATTCCCAGAAACGCGATGTAAATCTCGGATCCCTATCCGACACTATAGACTTTGGCACACCATGTAGTCGCACAATCTCAGCAATGTACAACTCTGCAAGCTTGTCCAAGGTATACGTAGTATGCACAGGTAAGAAATGCGCACACTTCGTAAGGCGATCCACAATCACCCACACTGAATTCTTCTTCGATGGCGACAAAGGCAAACCAGATACAAAGTCCATGGTAATCCTTTCCCACTTCCACTCAGGAATCCTCAACGGCTGCAACAACCCAGAAGGAAATTGATGTTCAACCTTAACCCGCTGACAAACCATGCACTTACTCACGTACTCCGCAACATCCTTCTTCAAACCCACCCAATAGTACTCATCCTTAAGATCACGGTACATCTTAGTACTACCAGGGTCCATAGCAAAAGGACTACTATGAGCCTCAGTCAGAATAGTACGCCTCAACTCAGCATCATTCGGCACTACCACTCGACTCCCAAAACATAGAACCCCATCATCATTAAAGAAAAAATCTGACGGTCTATCCTCAGTAATATCCTGAACATGTGGCACCAAGGAATCATCCAACAACTGCTTATCCTTAATCAACTGAACCAAGGATGGTTTCACTTGCAATTCAGCCACAAGACCCCCATCTCGCGAAATACTCAAGCTGGCAAACATAGCCCTCAACTCCACTGCCACTTTTCTACTCAAAGCATTCGCTACAACATTAGCTTTTCCCGAATGGTACTCGATCGTCAGATCGTAATCTTTAAGCAACTCCACCCAACGTCGTAGCCTAAGATTCAACTCCTTCTAAGACATCAGATACTTCAAACTTTTGTGATCCGTGTACACAGTACACTTCTCACCATACAGATAATGTCTCCAATTTTTCAAAGCAAAAACCACCGCAGCTAACTCAATATCATGCGTAGGATAATTGCGCTCATGCACCTTCAACTGACGCGATGCATAAGCCACCACCTTACCCTCATGCATCAACACACACCCCAAACCAACATAAGACGCGTCGCTGAACACTACAAACTCTTTCCCTGATTCAGGTTGAACCAAGATAGGAGATTGCGTCAAAGTTGCCTTAAGCTTCTCAAAAGCCTGTTGTCTTGCCTCTGTCCACTCATACTTGACATCCTTCTGCAACAACTTCGTTAAAGGTGCAGCAATCTTTGAAAATCCATCCACGAACCTCCGGTAGTATCCTGCCAACCCAAGGAAAGTACGGACTTCATGAACAGACTTAGGAGGCTTCCAATTCATCACCGCCTCAATCATCTGAGGATCAACTCGGATTCCCTCAGCAGAAACCACATGACCAAGGAAAACAACTTCCCTAAGCCAGAATTCACACTTACTCAGCTTAGCATAAAGCTGATTCTCCAACAACGCCTGCAACATAATCCGCAAATGCCCCTCATGCTCCTCCTCAGTACGAGAGTACACAAGGATATCATCAATGAATACCACAATAAACTTGTCCAAATATTCATGGAACACTCTATTCATCATGTCCATAAAAGCTACAGGAGCATTCGTCAACCCAAACGGCATCACAAGGAACTCATAATGCCCATACCTCGTTCTGAAAGCTATTTTTGGCACATCCACATCCTTCACCTTAAGCTGATAATAACCTGACCTTAAGTCAATCTTAGAGAACACAGACGCTCCCCGAAATTGATCAAAAAGATCATCAATCCTCGGCAAAGGATATCGATTCTTGATAGTCAACTTATTCAGCTGACGATAATCAATGCACATTCTCATTGTGCCATCCTTCTTCTTCACAAACAAGACCGGTGCACCCCAAGGTGACACACTCGGCCGAATGAAACCACGATCAAGCAACTCCTGAAGTTGCGTCTTCAACTCTTTCAACTCCTTAGGTGCCATCCGGTAAGGAGTAATGGACACTGGAGTTGTGTTTTCATACAACTCAATTCCAAACTCCACCTTTCGACTAGGAGGCAGTCCAGGCAACTCCTCCGGAAACACCCCAGGAAACTCTCGTACAGTCCTGATATCTTGAACCCGCAACTCCTTAGAGCTAGGATTCATAACAAAGTCCAGATAAGCCTCACAACCTTGCCTCAGCATTCGACTTGCTTCCAAAGAAGACACCACATTTGCAAGAAACTTCACATTCTCACCAACCACCACTACCTCGTAGTCATCCGCAAGCTTCAACGAAACTCGCTTATTCTCAAAATCCACCACAGCTCGATGTTCAACAAGCCAATCCATACCAAGGATTACATCAAAACTATAGAATGGCAATTCCATGAGATCAACAAGAAAAACATGGTTTTGCACTTCCAAAGGACACCTTCTATACAACTTCCGTGTCACAACGGTCTCACCAAAGGAACTAGTTACACGCATACCAACATCCAAAGACTCAACAGGTAAACCAAGCAATTGAGCATGTTCACGCATTATATATGAGTGTGTAGATCCAGAATCAATCAAGGAAAGTAATGATAAGGATTGCAAAGTAAAAGTACCTGTGATCACATCCGTATTATTTCTCCCCTCACGCTGAGCATACACTCGAGCCTGGCCACCACCCTCAGGTTGAACAGCCACCACATGAGCCACATTCCTCCCACCATCCTCTCTACGCTGGAAATTACCACGGCCGCGCCCACGACCTCTCTGTGGTGCAACTACCCCAGGAGCACGTCCCTGACCACCACCGGCCAACAAAGGACACTCTCTCCTCATGTGGTCTGCCGAACCACAATTCCAGCATGAATTTTCGGTCACTGCTATCGGGGCCTGAACCTCCCTCGCTGCTCGAGGACAATCTCGCCTCATACGGCCACGAGATCCACACGTCCAGCACGGGTTCTGATCAGCTTTCAACTTGTCTCCCTGAACAGGCGCACCGTGTCCTCCACCACGCCTAGCAGTAGACTGATACCTCTTATCACGTCCTCTCTTGTTCCGTCCACCACCGGAACTATACTCAGCAGCTCTTTTGCATGAGCTAGAACCAACACCCCTGGTAGATAAACCCAAGTTCTGCTCAATGTCCTTCGCTCTACTCACCAGCACATCAAAATCCGTATACTCAGTAGCAAGCATGTAGGTCTTCACATCCGTCACCAAACCGTAACGAAAACTTTCACACCTCTCCCACTCATCAGGGATTAACTCAGGTGCGTACTGGCTAAGGCGGACAAACTGAACCTCATATTTCGCCACCGACATGCTTCCTTGCACAAGAGACATGAATTCTCTTTTCTTTTCATCTAGGTATCGCACACCTAGATACTTTTGCTTGAACGCGTTCAGAAAGAACGTCCAAGTCACATCATTATCCTCCATTCCGGAGATAGTGGTCGTCCACCACGTATACGCATCATCGTGCAACAGCGATACCACACAACCCAACTTCTGTACATTGTTGCAGTTCATTTGCCCCAAGATCCTCTTGGTGCTTTCCAACCAAGATTCAGAACCTTCAGGAGATAAACCTCTGAACTCAGTCCCTCCCAGACTGTGAAAACGTTCCAAAGGCAATATCAAATTAGCATCACCCTGATGCGTAGCTCCTTGAGCTCCAGCTACTGCTGCCTGAAAGGCTCCAGCAATAGCCTGAATCAGAACAGTCATATCAGGAGCAGCTTGCCCCTGAACACCTTCAGGTCCAGCGACCCCAGCACCAGCACCAACACCAGCATTTTCACCTCCGGCACCATCACCACCAGGTGGTCCACCACCTGGGGGAGGAGGTAAATCCACAACATTATCAGCGTTTTCCTCGTTCTCATTCTTAGCCATAGCTCTCGTATTCATCCTCATCTCTCTACGATGCCCCATTTACAAAAACAATGCACTGACACAAATGCAATAAATATAATTAGGCACAACAGGTAAGTAATCCAAGAACTCAAGCTCATTTTCCAAAAACAATTCCTTTCATTAGTTTTGATATGGCAATGGGTTCCCCTAACATGCTTCAACATAGCATAGCATCACAATTGCAACCATACATCCCAATTCAAACAGCATTCTTTCATCCAAAAGGCATATCATGCAATTATGCATACATTAACCACACAGCAAATCCCAAAGACACGAGAACTCAGCTCTGATACCACCAAATGTAACCCCCTTAGCCCGGCCTAGACGGTTGACCCGAACTACGAAGATTACACGGGGAAAACCAAAGTCAACCCGAAAGTCAACCTTGATTAACGACCCTTTTTTCCTTTTAGTCTTATCTAGATACGAATTAACCCTATGTGAGCACGCATGAAACAATCAAGTGAAAAGCACATCGGTCGAACAACATGAGGGACTCAATTGCACAAAATACAAATATTAGGGACCAAAATGTAAATTCTGGAAATTAGAAGGTCTTAGCTGGTTTTTAAGTTACCAATACCAAATTAGTCACATTACATGCATCCTTGCCAAATTTCACCTTAAACGGACGTCTCAAACTCATATAATTGCAAGTACACATTCAGGACTAAAACATAAAGCTTGCAAACCTTTACACCATTCAAATCAGTGCCCAACGGTCACCCGTTATGGAACAGTGTTGACCGTTCCGAAATATGGGTTCGTTTCGAGACTTGTTTCGAAACAGGGCCTTCCAGTGGCCAAACCGTTTCGATACGGTCACCAGCTGTTTCGAAACACCAAGGCCATTACAAGCCCCCGTTTCGAAACGCCAATGAGTGTATCGATACGGGTTGCCCAGAAGCTGCAGATTTTGCTGGTTTAACATGCATAAAACCACTTAAACACAACCTAATGACTTCCTAATCATGCCAACAAGTCATCATACATATAAGGTACACGATTGCAACTTCAAAACACATTCATACCATCAAACATGAAATTTCACAAGTCTATTGGCATGCATCCTAATATCCAAAAACCAAACAACCAACCAAACTCCAAATCAACATCAAAAGGCCAATTACAAATCCAAAACATCATAGGCATCATGCCACAAACTAGGGAGTCCAAAACATCTCCCAAAACACAACCTTAGGTTCTCATTGCCAAGTTACCAAAACTAATAGTGTATGAAAACATCACCATACATGAGCTTAGTTTCCCCTTAGACTCTTAGCTTCCTTGCTGCCCTCAAACACTTCAATTGTCTGCATTATTGGTACAAAAGAGAGAGCGTAAGCACAATAGCTTAGTGAGGCATGCTCTAAAGAAAACAACACAATAATGCCATTTTGAAAACACTATCCACAAGCTTTAAAACACAAGCTTAACTCTTTTCATGCAACCATGCATACTTACAAGCATCTCATGCTTCATTATATAGATTCAACATATTGGCTTTCAAGTGATAATTCATAACCATTTTCAATCCAAAACACAATCGGATACGCGGATTACAAGCGTTGTCCCACACGCTTCATACACACTACCGTACACAAAAGGTGGAGTTTTCGGTACAATCACAACCCCTCAACACCCCTCATCGGTAGTTGTAAAACTTCCTAACGCGAGCACGAGACACATAACACAAGGTCTACACACACGGACTTTTAACCACCGTTGTGACCTTAACAAGATCCACACACGGACTTTTAACCAACGTTGTGATCTTAACCCTCTCGTTAGGATACTTGGATGGAGTTTACGGTACAATCACAACCCCTCAACATCCAAGGTGACTTTATTCACGGTGCACCCAATCCTATATCCGGCTAACTATATCCGATTCAAGTACTTTAAAACCATAACATCACTTGCCAATATACAAAATATAACATCAACATTCCACTGTTTTAAAGCATTAAACAAAGCCATTTAACATCATGCATCACTATGCATCAAATCCACATTTACAATATGTAAAACCAAGGATCTCTTACCTTGAGCATCCTTAGACATATGGCTTTCAAAACCATCATTAACAATGCCAAAACATGCTTTCAAAACAGAATTTAAACATGCAAATTATATCCAAATGCATCCAACCACTTCATGGCTCATTCAAGAGAGTTTTTCCGAAAACTTACTCTTGAGCTTAGTTAAGTTGTTTAGACTTAAACTAAGCTCCCAAAACCTTCCAATATTGGTTTCAAAGCTGGAAACCCAATTCCACTCACCAATTTCGTTTCGCAAGCTTTCCGAAACGCCGATCAAGCCTCCGGATCAACTCCAAAGGTGTCCGAAGATGCCTCCCCTATTTTAAACACAACAAAGCAGAGGATTAATGCATCATCATGCATTGAATTCTTCAGCCAACACACTTAAACTCGCTGCTCTATCTAAAGCAAACATTTCGGCTACCAAACACAACCGAAATCACCTCCAAACTCTTCCAAAACTTAACCCAGCCAAGATCCATCACTTCTAACCAATTCTAAACATCAATCAACAACCAAAAAGAACCTAAACTCGTCCTTATACCTCCAGCTATAACAGAACACCAAGATCGCCCCAAAAACCACCATTTTCATAAGCAAAAACTTAGGAAACACAACCTATTCGGGATTACATTGATAAAACCTCATTTACACATCATTAGACATCCAAAATACATTTAAGAATAATCTCAAAACAGAGCCCAAACAATCACAATGAAATTCTTCAAGATTTCCTCCAAATCTTGAGTTTTAAGCCAAAAATCAAGTTTCTATTAATAAAACCATTTACAAAACTTAAATTAAGGATTGAAAACTTGGGAATTTCAATAAAGAATTGAATATTTAGAGGAGAAGAACAATCTTACCTCTAAATGGTGATTTCTCCTTGACTAGAGCCAATTTTCTTGAAAATGCAATGAGCAAATCAAAAGGATTTGATGTAAGATGGATTAGAAACTAATTGATGATTGAAATCTCATCAATTGAAGTGGAAACCAATGAAAAAATTGCTGGAGAAAAGTGTTTGGGTGATGGAATTTTGAGAGAAAATGAAATGAGAAAATTTTAGGAAAAGTTAGTTATGAAAATCTAAAAAGTGATTTCTCTTTTTCATTTAATTAATTAAACATTAATTAAATCATCTAAATTAAGGAAAAATCTGGAGAAATCATTTTTGGGTAAATTAGCTCCTTAAAGATTCAAAGTTTCAATCCTTACAAAACAGTCACCACTGAACTTTTCAAAAATCGCATTTTAGTCACTATTCTGAAATGTTGTATTTCCAAACCTTATTTTGCAAAAATGATTTCACAACTCTCTTATATATATTAAAAGAGGATTTTTAGATATTTTTCCATATTTTTAAAGCATCCTGAACTATGTTTTCCCTAAAGCGTCCTTTTATATTTTAACCGAAAATCAGACCGGCCCGGTTCAGACCCTAAACTTCCAGGCCCAAAATTGGGGTGTTACACTATCGAACATAGTTAGTGGTATCGTCATTGAACATTATCATTGATATAGTTATTGTTATTGAAATAACACAAATAAATCATCGGATATTGATATTGACATTGAACCATGAAACATTGATCATGAGAAATGTTTGTTATTGAAAATATTGAAATCATTGGTCATTGGAATTCTCGTTGAATATTGAATATGGATATGAACATTGAAACCTTATATTTGAATAGACATTGGATACAATTGGCATGTTATAGAATTCTTGAGCTCAGAGTGCGGGTGGACTACAGTCCTAAGGCTACGACCTATATTGATTTGGCGAGGCAGAGGGATGTGTATTGATATTGGTCATATTAGTGAGGCGAAGGGACTAGACCATTCATTGATTTGGCGAGGCGTAGGAATTCGCGTATCCACTATCTTGATTCAATCCAAAGGCTAATGATGAAATGAATATGTTAATCATTGTATATTGATGCATAGTATTGACATTGATGAGCATGAGTGCTTGTATATAAACACTTGTTACGTTGTTGTTCATATTGTTTATGACTACCTCACTAGGAAATGTATGCCTAGCGTATCTCATCTCATGTATTTAAGGTTGAAATATCATGTGTTTGAAGCTCGGATAGTCAAGGCAAGATAAGTCACTACATGCCCTTAAGTAATGTACTTTGCGTAGATAATTTTCATGTAAATAGAGTTAATTCTTTTGTAAATATCTAAGTAATTTAGATATACTATAACTCTAATCTCTTAAGGTAGTTTAAATAGCTTATAACTTTTATCTATTAACTAGTTTAGATAACCTTTATCTCTTATATTTTATAGGATTAAATTATATCTAGACTAGTTTGAGTTTTATTAGAACTCCTTGTACGAAATCTATATATAGTTGCCTTGTATGTACTCTTCAAATCAATTCAAGGAAAAACAGTGAATCAAATTGATCACTGCTCAAAATACTCTTCTTTATTTTCTACATGGTATCAGACTAGGTTTTTCAGATCCTTTCTCAAAAAACCATAGTTAATGGTTGGCGGAAAAATATTCGAGATTAGCGCAAAGGCTAGTCCATTCCCATGACCACGGAGGGACAATCAACCACATTTGGTTACTTCAGTAAGAAATTCTAGTGGCCAATTTTGCAAACAACATGGAGGTAATCTTTCTTTTGAAAATATTGTTGACAACACAAATTTCACTACTTGGATTGTCGATAGTGGAGCTTCTAACCACATGAGATTTGAGCTGATTTACCGAATTCATCAAGCTTGAGGCCCAATCGAATGTAAAGACAGCAGATGGTTCTTTAGCATCCATTGAAGGAAGTGGAACAATTCGAGTAAATCAGGATATTGAATTGAACTCGGTGCTTTATGTTCCAAAATTAGCTTGCAACTTGTTGTCTGTTAGTAAATTATCTCTTGACTTGGACTGTTATACTAAATTTGATTTACATGGCTTTAAATTTTAGGTATTGGATTCAGGGAAGATAATTGGCAATGCTAGGTTGCATTGTGGACTCTACATTCTTCAAGGTTCTTTGCCTTCACCAAAACAAGCCTATTCCAGTTTCATCTCAGAATCTATTTCCACATCATACCCTATTTTCGGTAAAATTATGTTTCTATACTTTAGACTAGGACACCCCAATTTCTTTTATTTGGCCAAGATGTACCCATATTTGTTCACCAATAAAAAGATCAAATATTTTCATTGTGACATCTGTAAATTTGCCAAACATCAAAGAACCACATGCCCTCCATCCACCTATAAACCTTCTCACCCTTTTTCCATCATCCATAGTGATATTTAAGGTCCTTCCAGAGTTAAAAATGTTAGTGGAGCTAGATGGTTTGTAACCTTTATAGATGACCATAGTAGGACTACTTGGACCTTTCTTATGAGGGAGAAATCTGAAGTTAGTGAAAATTTTAAAACCTTTCACAATATGGTCGAAAATCAATTTCAAAGTAAAGTTCACATTTTTAAAATTGATAATGGGAGTGAATATTTCTCAAAAAGTCTAGGATCCTATTTTAAAGAAAATGGCATTGTTATATTAGTTCTTGTGTTGATAGTCCTCAACAAAATGGGGTTGCCGAGAGAAAAAGTAGGCATCTTTTGGAAGCAGCTAGGTCTCTTTTATTCTCTTCCAATGTTCCTAAATATTTTGGGGGGGAAGCTATCGTAACTGCTACTCACCTTATTAATAGGATGCATAGTCGAACTCTAAAGTTTTAGTCACCTAAAAATGTCCTCCTTAAAAAAATTCCTTGGTTCAAACCTATGTCATGTGATCTTCCACTAAAGATTTTCGGTTGTTCAACTTTTGTTCATGTTTATCAACAACATAGGTCTAAGTTGGATCCAAGGTCACTCAAGTGTATTTTCTTATGTTACTCATCCACTAAGAAGGGTTACAAATGTTATTCCCCAATTACAAAAAAGACTTATGTTACTATGGATATTACCTTCCTTGAAAATAAACCTTATTTCTCTAAAACTGAAATTCAAGGGGAGATTCAAGATGAATTTCAATTTCAATTTTTTGATAGCCTTCAGAATTTGTCAAGTTTCTCATCACAACCTACTTCTAATTCACAATCCATTTTTATCCCACCGCTCGTGCTTTCATCTCCTTTACAACCATCTTTACATTCTTCTCCTACTAGACAAAAATCTAACCCTGTTAGAACTCCAGAAAGAATCAATCTATCACCTTCCAAAACCCCTCAAAAGACCCAACCAGAAGGGAGAGAACTTAGCGTCTACAAAAGGAGATAGAAGTCCACCTTGCAACTTAGACAATACGAAGAATTGGAACTGAGTCTAATTACCATGGAAAACTTGGAAGTTATGGAATCTCCTCTTAATGAAAATCCTATTCCTTTTGTTAATACTGATGATTTTCCGATTGCTCAAAGGAAAGGTGTGATGAAGTGTACTGCTCATCCAATAGAAAAGTATGTTGCTTATAGTCGTTTAATGCCACCATTCAAGGCATTCACGATGAAAATTGATGACATTCAAATTCTGAGAACAATAGAGGAGGCTTTGAATGATCCTAGGTGGAAGAAGGCAGTCAAGGAAAAAATAAAAGCCTTGAGAAAAATGAGACTTGAACTCTGACAGACCTACCGCAAGGAAAGAAGCCAGTGGGGTGTAAATGGGTTTTCGCAGTGAAGTACAATTCAGATGGAAGCATTGAAAGATTTAAAGCCAGGTTAGTGGCTAAGGGGTTCACACAGTCTTATGGTATAGATTACCAAGAAACCTTTGCTCCAGTTGCAAATTTAAACCCGGTAAGAGTTTTATTATCTCTTGCGGTGAACCAAGATTGGCCACTTCATCAATTAGACATCAAAAATGCCTTCTTGAATGACAATTTGACAGAGGAAGTGTACATGGAAATTTCATAAGGCATCAAGAGAGATCCAACAGCTCACAAAGTATGTAAATTGCAAAAAACCTTGTATGGCCTAAAGCAGTCCCCAAGGGCATGGTTCGACAGATTTTCCAAGGTAATTATTGGGAGTTTTTTAAACAATGTCAAACTGGCCATACCTTGTTTATTAAGGTAAATTAAAATGGTAAAAGAATAATTTTAATCGTTTATGTAGATGATATAATAATCATTGGGATGATATTGAAGAATTAAGGAGGCTAAAAGATTCACTAGCCAAGGAGTTTGAAACCAAAGACCTCGGCAGTCTTAGGTACTTTCTTGGAATGGAAGTGGCAAAATCAAAAATCGGTATAGTTATCTGTCAGAGGAAGTACATCCTTGATCTTTTGACCGAAACTATCATGCTCGGTTGTAAACCAGCCGAAACCCCAATGGAGCCCAACTTAAAGTTCAAAAAAGATGATGGAGGTGTTCCAGTAAGCAAAGAGCAGTACCAGCGATTGGTTGGTAAGCTAATTTATTTAACTCTTACGATGCCCGACATTGTTTTTTCTGTTAGTATTGTTAGCCAGTACATGAATGATCCAAGAGAAGAGCATCTTGATTTCGTATACAAAATTTTACGGTACCTTAAAATGACTCTAGGACATGGCTTGTTATTTAAGAAAAGCGAAGAAATGTCGGTAAGAATTTTTACTGATTCAAGTTGGGCTAGTGAGTTAACTGATAGAAGATCAACTAGTGGATATTGTGCTTTCGTGTAGGGAAACTTGGTCACTTGGAGAAGTAAAAAAGCAAGATGATGTGAGCACGATTATGCCACCCAACGATGCAACTTCAACCTTTCAGGGAAGTTTTCTTTTTCATTTGTTACATACTGATGTGTGACATTTCTTATACTTATATTATTTATATTAGTATGTTTGGTGTGTTTTAACTTAGTTTGATATAAATTATGTTGTGTTTATATTTGTTTGTAAGTTAATAAATAAGGTTACAAGTTGATGTGAGCACATCACCAGCACAGGTTGTCGATCTGCAGGTCTTACCGTTAGGACCAATTACGCGATCTAGGGCGCAACGTTTCAGGGAAGCTCTTTTCCTTATTTGTGCTAATATTTCTGAATCATTTGATAATGTTTGTGCCTTAGAAGATAGGACTTTTAATGTGTTGCATATTGATATGTGACATATTTATATTATATTAATTATCGGTGTGTTTGATATGATTTATAATGTTTTTATATTGGCTTAGTTTTGGATTATTATATGGTGACTTATTATTATTATTATATACTTGTTTGATAGGAGCCAAGTGTGACCAACCCTATTTTGCATGGACCATGCAACATTCGACAATTCAAAGTGCAGCCGAGCCTTTGTTTTATCCACACCATGCTCATCACGTGGAATTAACAAAACAAAATCATGTAGCCGAATTTCAACATGTGCGGCTTTGTGGGATTAAAATTCAAACAAAACACACGGTTTTGTGGCTTTGAAATTCAACCATGTGGCCGAATTTCAACATGTGCGGCTTGGTTGATTTAAAATTCAATCAAAGCACATCTGTGGCTTTGAAATTCAATATTCAAATGCCATGCACATTTTACATGTGCTTAATATATTTGGTGCACCACTTCTTTGAATACACGGTCAAATATGAAAGCCGCCCATTAGGAAGTTTATTTGTTTTGAATTTTAATATTTCAAAAGGTTTAATTAGAGCCACATATGGTATAATCGGCCAACTCCCCTATGTATTATATATAGTCTGAATTTCATTTGTAATATACAAGACATTTGATGAATAAAAACTTTGTGAGATTTTATCTCAATTTTAGTTCTTTTTAGAACTATTTTCCTTGATACTTCGGGTTCCCAATTGTTAGATAATTGACGGGTCCAAGTACTTTATTCGAATAAATTCAAGATAAGGTTCGGGTTCGTTCAATAGATTGTTCGAGTTCTTCCTTGGAGTTTGTTCATCTATCGACTACGAAGAACAGATTCGATTCGGGTTTGCATAACAGATTATGCAGGTTCTTTCGAGTTCGTCGTGTCAAGTCCAAGAACGTTGCTGCTATTGTTGAATGTTTGAAGATATCATCTTCATCTTTAAATTATTTCAGCAATTTTCTTCTTTTCCTCATTTCTGATTTATTTTCTTATTTTCTTTATTTTTAACACCTAAATAAAAATCTATGTTTGTTTCTATTGCAGAGAAAATACGTGCTATTATCCTAGATCCGTGAATGAACGAGGAATGTTGATTTCACCAGCAACACCCTTGTATCATATGGTAATCAGAGCCTTGGTCGGATTATAGCATCTTCTGCACTACCAGACAAAAAAAAATATATATATATCTATCCAAAAGTCAAATATATATATATATATATATATATATATATATATATATATATATATATATATATATATATATATATCTACCCAAAAGACAAAAAAAAAGTCAAAAAAAATTCCGAATTAAAATTATATATATATACGAAAATTCAAAAAAAAAGAGTGAGTTGTGAAGAATAAAAAAAAAACAAAAAAAAAATTGTTGAAAGGTTTTGATATGTTGAAGGATGTATCTATCTTACCTTGAAATGCTTTGAAATCACCCGAAATCAACTTTTTTGTTTATTCCGGAGATAGGATGGTGGTAAGCATTTCTACTGCGTAAGTTGCTAATTTCTTGTCCTTTTAGCATCCTTTCTTTCATTTCATATTGTTAATTTTTTTCTTTTAGCCCAAATTCTCAACTTTCATTTTTTTTATTATTATTTATTTCTTTTCTCCTAACCCTTATCTTTGTTCTAACAATATTCACCCGTTACCCGTTATTTCAATTTGATAACACTTGAAGAATCTGAACATCGGAATCAGTTCCTTTAAAGAACTAAATACGAGAGATTGAGGGAAAAGGCAAACAGAGCGTGTGAGAACAGAAGGGGAGACAAAAAGAGCCATTCAAGTATTCTCCCGAGTGAAACACGAGTGCTGAGTGTTAATTCTTTATTTTCTTGAGTGCAAATTCTTTGGAGTGACTAGTGAGGATTTTTGTTGTGTGATTGGTGAGGACTATTTTTCTTTTGTTTCTAAACTTTAACCCATTTGTTTGTTTGTTTTTGTTTGTTTGTTTGTTTTCTTTGTGTAAAAATGACAGGTTCTGATAAACAACAACCACCGAATCTTCAGATGCAAGCCTTAGAGCGTATGATGCAACGAGTGATGGCAAATGTATTGAAACCTATACATTCTAAATTGGATAGATTAGATGGGGGTGGTTCCCATTCTGTCCATGAAGAGATAATTGATGACTATGTGCAGACATTTGCTACCGATGAAACACTTGTTGACAAAAGACGTCTGAATGATCAACCATCACAGGATGAACCGCAACGAAACAACCTCTTCCATACGAGATGCAATGTAAACGGCAAGATATGTATTGTGATTATTGATAGTGGTAGTTTTGCTAACATTGCTAGTACTCTCATGGTTGACAAGTTAGGACTGAAAACGACCCCACATCCCAATCCGTACAAGTTACAAGGGTTGAATGATGGTGTTGAAATCAAAGTTACCGAACAAGTTGTTATACCATTTTTCATTGGTAAATACAAGGATGAGGTAACTTGTGATGTGTGTTCTATGGATACTTGTCATTTGTTGTTAGGAAGACTGTGGCAGTATGATAAAAGAGTTTTGCACGATTGTTACACCAACCGATACTCTTTTACTCATGAGGGCAAAAAGGTAACCTTGGCACCTATGACTCCAAGTGAAGTATATGAAGATGAAATTCGTTTAAAAGCGAGTACTGCAGCTTGGAAAGCCAACAAAGAGAAGAATGAATGTAAAAAGAAGAAAGCAATTTCACATGTATTATCTGATTCGGCATCTTCTTCTATTTCTTCTTCTAACTTGCAGGATAATAAGGTGATGCCATGTGAAGTTTCCAATGTTGCTACTGTTGGTATGTCTAGTGCATTTAAATTCCTTCCAGAAATTCACCAACCTTCTATACCACGGTTTGACGTTCCTTCCCATTGTACTATTAATTTTTCATTTTTATATACTGATTTCTTTGGTTGTACATTAGGTTGTGAACAACCTTATGTTGTGATTTTGGATGATCATCAAGATTCTTGTTGTTCTTTGGAGTTGCCTTTGTATGTCATTGTTTGCAGGATTACGAATGTGCAACGAGCATTGTCTAACTTTATGTTGTGCATTATTCGGAGAAGTACAAGAAAGAAGGCATTTCCATTTGTGTTCTTTGTAAAAGAACTTGGTTCGAGAGGATGGCGCATGTGCCGAGCAAGACGACTGAAGAAGTTCCCAGCCAAGCGAAAGTCGAAATTGTTCCCTTTTGTAATAAAGGTCGATTTGGGAACAAATCGCATTAAAGAAGGGGGAGATGATATGAGCACGATTATGCCACCCAACGATGCAACTTCAACCTTTCAGGGAAGTTTTCTTTTTCATTTGTTACATACTGATGTGTGACATTTCTTATACTTATATTATTTATATTAGTATGTTTGGTGTGTTTTAACTTAGTTTGATATAAATTATGGTGTGTTTATATTTGTTTGTAAGTTAATAAATAAGGTTACAAGTTGATGTGAGCACATCACCAGCACAGGTTGTCGATCCGCAGGTCTTACCGTTAGGACCAATTACGCGATCTAGGGCGCAACGTTTCAGGGAAGCTCTTTTCCTTATTTGTGCTAATATTTCTGAATCATTTGATAATGTTTGTGCCTTAGAAGATAGGACTTTTAATGTGTTGCATATTGATATGTGACATATTTATATTATATTAATTATCGGTGTGTTTGATATGATTTATAATGTTTTTATATTGGCTTAGTTTTGGATTATTATATGGTGACTTATTATTATTATTATATACTTGTTTGATAGGAGCCAAGTGTGACCAACCCTATTTTGCATGGACCATGCAACATTCGACAATTCAAAGTGCAGCCGAGCCTTTGTTTTATCCACACCATGCTCATCACGTGGAATTAACAAAACAAAATCATGTAGCCGAATTTCAACATGTGCGGCTTTGTGGGATTAAAATTCAAACAAAACACACGGTTTTGTGGCTTTGAAATTCAACCATGTGGCCGAATTTCAACATGTGCGGCTTGGTTGATTTAAAATTCAATCAAAGCACATCTGTGGCTTTGAAATTCAATATTCAAATGCCATGCACATTTTACATGTGCTTAATATATTTGGTGCACCACTTCTTTGAATACACGGTCAAATATGAAAGCCGCCCATTAGGAAGTTTATTTGTTTTGAATTTTAATATTTCAAAAGGTTTAATTACAGCCACATATGGTATAATCGGCCAACTCCCCTATGTATTATATATAGTCTGAATTTCATTTGTAATATACAAGACATTTGATGAATAAAAACTTTGTGAGATTTTATCTCAATTTTAGTTCTTTTTAGAACTATTTTCCTTGATACTTCGGGTTCCCAATTGTTAGATAATTGACGGGTCCAAGTACTTTATTTGAATAAATTCAAGATAAGGTTCGGGTTCGTTCAACAGATTGTTCGAGTTCTTCCTTGGAGTTTGTTCATCTATCGACTACGAAGAATAGATTCGATTCGGGTTTGCATAACCGATTATGCAGGTTCTTTCGAGTTCGTCGTGTCAAGTCCAAGAACGTCGCTGCTATTGTTGAATGTTTGAAGATATCATCTTCGTCTTTAAATTATTTCAGCAATTTTCTTCTTTTCCTCATTTCTGATTTATTTTCTTATTTTCTTTATTTTTAACACCTAAATAAAAATCTATGTTTGTTTCTATTGCAGAGAAAATACGTGCTATTATCCTAGATCCGTGAATGAACGAGGAATGTTGATTTCACCAGCAACACCCTTGTATCACAAGATGTGGTGTCTAGAAGTAGTGTAGAAGCCGAGTATCGAGCACTAGCACTTGGGATTTGTGAAGGCATGTGTTTACAAAGAATGCTGACTGAAATGGGATTAGATCACTTCAAGCAGTTTGAGTTACAAACTGATAGTCAATCTGCTATTAGTATTGGAAAAATTCTTGTCCAAAACGACCATACCAAACATGTGGAGATAGAAAGACACTTTATCTCTGAAAAAATTAGCAATGGAGTTATCAAACTCAGCTATGTTCCTACAAAGCAACAGTTAGCAGATATTCTCACCAAAGCTCTTCCAAGAGTAGTTTTTGACGATCTTAAATCTAAGTTGGGTATCTACAATATGTACTCACCAGCTTGAGGGGGAGTGTAGATAATTTTCATGTAAATAGAGTTAATTCTTTTGTAAATATCTAAGTAATTTAGATATACTACAACTCTAATCTCTTAAGGTAGTTTAGATAGCCTATAACTTTTATCTATTAACTAGTTTAGATAACCTTTATCTCTTATATTTTATAGAATTAAATTCTATCTAGACTAGTTTGAGTTTTATTAGAACTCCTTGTACTAAATCTATCTATAGTTGTCTTGTATGTACTCTTCAAATCAATTCAAGGAAAAACAGTGAATCAAATTGTTCACTGCTCAAAATACTCTTCTTTATTTTCTACACTTTGACCTTATGAACTCTTAGAAAGGTGGAAAAGTAGTTGAACTAGTCGTTTATGCCCATTTTGATATGTTTATGTGATGCCTATGTTATAATGTGGTTGTTGGCTCTAAATGGCCTTTTTGTTTTGGCTTAAATGGTTTAAAATTGCATACTTAGCTCATAAAGGTCAAAACATAGTAAATGTATTCGTATGGTCATGAATTTTGGCATGCTAATAGTTTATACCATTAAAATAGTGTGTGTAAAGTTTCATTGCATTTGGACAACGTTCGGTGGGTCAAATCGAATAAAAACCAGCAAAAATCTGTCATTGTAGGTCAGGCTGTATGGATACGGGTGATGGCATATTGATACGTGTAAGATTAATTGAGCCTAAAGAAACAGGGCGTATCGAAACGATCTATAGTCGTATTGAAACATTTTGCCACTGGAATACATCATTTCGATACAGGTTCATAGCGTATCGAAACGGGTCAAAGTAAAAAGAAGCCAACCCGTTCCGATACAAGGGTTGATGTATCAATACGGACTAAAGGGAAAAGTCAACATGGGTTGACCATCGTTCACCCGTTTCGAAAGGGCCCTAGGGTGTTTCGATACGAGGTTAGTTAAGTTAGTTAAAGGCTTAATTTAACAGGTTACAATGTTCACAAACTAGCCACTGAATTTTGAAAGACTAAATTGAATGAGCTAATGAACTCCAAATTCTATGAAATTTTACAGGTTTGTTAATATTGTAGTGAATTTCAATGTAGTATAATCAATTGCATTGAAGGACCCCTAAATTGTCAAATTTACAGTTTGGTTCCTAAAACTTATAATATTTAGGAATTAGCCCTGAATGATTAATTATTGCTTTGTATGGATCAATTAGAATAAAATACATTGTGGTAATGAGTTATTGTATGTTATTGGTTTAAATGTTAATATTAAACTGAATTTTATTGCACCGTTCACTGTATTGATCATCGGTATCACCTTCCGACCCGATTCTCGACCAGACCGGGAAGGGGGTGTTATAGGGGGCTCCTAGGGTTTTGTGCCCTAATATTCTTTGACATCCTGGGGAATATTCCCTCTGCATGTGGGGCACAATCAGACAAAAAGAGGGGGCTCGGACATGTGGGCTCTAAGAATGTACGTATTGCTTTGTCCTTTTCTGCGCCTAGAAATGCTGTCCAAAATGCTGCAGCATTTTCCTCCTTTTCCAGCTTCAACCTGCACATCACAGCACCAGCACATACCCTTCAAGCAGAATCCAATCTTTTGAAATTAAGTCAAACCATCAACAAGCAAAGATGTATTTAATTATATGCCTTAAATGTACCTATATGATATGAAATGATTTTGAGAACAAACAAATACCTAAGTAAGAAGGTGTAAAATATAAGTATTTTGGCAAGTTATCACCAGTCTCAACCCTGCCAATGTATTCCTTCCGATAAATTCCCCACATACAACGCTATACAATCTCGTCGTCGACCATCGAAACCACCGCCCTCACCGTCTGATTTTCTCGCCATCCTTTTTTAGGATTATCTTTAATGTATAGAAATGTGGTTCTTATTGTAATTTAACAAATTTTCTTTTAAGATCTAAAAGATCAATCTTTTTTTTAAAAAAAACTGTTAAAAACAAAGAATCTTGATCATCTCATGGTTTTTTTTTTCAATTATTCGTCAAAAGAATCCAGATCGAATGCCTTATTACCCAAACTCATGGACAAACAAAAGAATTAGATGTTAAAAGTGGCAGATTTTAACATTGTAATTAATTATTTTATTGATGTCTCTTTTGATTCGTGGTTAAGTATTTTAGATGTTTTATTTTTTATTTTAACGAATTTACTCATTAACATATTAAAATAAATTTACGTGGCATGAAAAATAAGATAGTTTGTAACTTTTAATTTATAAAAAAATATTATGTAAAAAATAAAGATGACGTGACTTTATTTAATTGGATAAGGCCATAAATGATGTGTTGAAAATAATTAATAGAATAATTTCTTCTAGTTTTATTTTGAAATATGATTAATTTGTAGAAAGTCAAGCAATGTGGTGGCAGCCAAAATTGAAAATGGGAAATTTCAATTTTGGCAGGTGCAACCAAGGTTGAAAAATGGCATGGGAAAATCACAATTTTGGTCCCTAAACTTTAGGTTATTTATAAGTTAGTCCTTAAAGCTCAACTATAAATAGCCTAGCCATTTGCCATTCTTACACATCCCAAATCATTCTAACCTCCTCCCAATACTAGAGAAATTAGAGAGTTTTCATAGAGTTGTTTTCTCCTTTTTATCAAGAGAGAATTGTCATTGTTTTCTCCTAGTTAGACTGAGAGAAGTTGTAATTCCTATTTTCTCATAGTGAAATTCTTCTACCTTTGTCTGTGGTTTTTACCCTATATTATTTAGGGGTTTTCCACGTAAAATCTGTGTCTCCTTTATCTTCATTGTTATTTTCTCAAATTATCAGTTGCGTTTTTGCTCTATCCGACGACCGTATTCCGCAACAATTGGCATCAGAGCCAGATTTGGGTGCGTATATCTACTTACCGTATTCTCTGTTGGTTGCCACTGAAAAGTGGATCCTCCATCATAAGAAAGTAAGTTAGATATTACTCATTCATTGAAGGTGGTGGGCACTATTCACGTCAAAAAGGTGAAATAGTGGGAGCTATCTGAAATAGAAGCTATGGCAACGAAATTTGATATTGAAAAGTTCAATGGGAGAAATTTCTCACTGTGGAAATTGAAGATAAAGGTCATCCTAAGAAAAAACGGATGTCTAGCGGCTATCAGCGAAAGGCCGGCAGATTTTACGGATAACAAGAAATGGAATGAGATGGACGAGAATGCTATTGCAGACCTTCATTTAGCATTAGCAGATGAAGTACTATCAAGCATCGAGGAGAAGAAGACGGCCAAGGAGATTTGGGATCACCTCGCAAAATTATACGAGGTCAAATCGTTGCACAATAAAATTTTCCTTAAGAGGAAATTGTACACTCTTCGGATGTCAGAATCTACTTCAGTGACAGAGCACTTAAACACGTTGAATACTCTATTTTCTCAGCTTACATCCCTAAGCTATAAAATAGAGTCACAAGAACGTGCTGAACTTCTGCTTCAAAGTCTACCTGATTCGTATGATCAACTCATCATCAACTTGACAAACAACAATCTTACAAGTGATCTAGTCTTCGATGACGTTGCAGCTGCTGTTCTGGAAGAAGAAAATCGGCGCAAGAACAAGGAAGACAGACAAGGAAATCTGCAACAAGCAGAGGCCTTAACGGTGATGAGAGGAAGATCAACAGAACGTGGCCAAAGTAGCAGTCACAATCATGGTAGATCAAAGTCAAGGAGTAAGAAGAATTTAAAGTGCTACAACTGCGAAAAGAAGGGTCACTTGAAGAAGGATTGTTGGAGTTTACCTAAAAACTCCAATCCTCAAGGAAATATGGCAAACACTTCAGATGATGGAGATGCTCTCTGTTGTGAAGCAGCAACAGCCATGGAAGGCAGAAAAAGATTTGCAGACATATGGCTTATTGACTCGGGAGCCACATATCACATGACCTCAAGAAGAGAATGGTTCTATAATTATGAACCTATCTCAGGAGGATCTGTGTACAGCTGCAATAATCATGCCTTGGAGATTGTTGGCGTTGGAACCATCAAATTGAAGATGTATGACGGGACAACCAAAGTTGTTCGAGATGTGCGACACGTGAAAGGCTTGAAGAAAAGCTTATTATCCTACGGATTGTTGGATAATAATGCAAGCAAGATTGAAACACAGAAAGGAATCATGAAGGTGTTCCATGGAGCGCTTGTGGTGATGAAAGGTGAAAAGATAGCGGCAAATTTGTACATGCTGAAGGGAGAGACTTTGCTAGAAGCTGAAGCCTCTGTTGCCTCATGTAGTTCAGATTCTACCATGTTATGGCATCGGAAACTTGGACACATGTCAGAACAGGGAATGAAAGTCCTTGTGGAGCAAAAGCTACTTCCGGGTTTAACAAAGGTATCACTTCCTTTATGTGAACATTGTATTACAAGTAAGCAGCATCGATTAAAATTCAACACATCAAATTCTAGAGGCAAGGCTGCTCTAGAATTGGTTCATTCTGATGTATGGCAAGCACCGGTTACATCCCTAGGCGGAGCAAAGTATTTTGTCTCCTTCATTGATGACTACTCTAGGAGATGTTGGGTGTATCCTATCAAGAGGAAGGCAGATGTGTTTTCAACCTTCAAAGTTTTCAAAGCGCGGGTGGAACTTGATTCTGGAAATAAAATCAAGTGTTTCAGATCAGATAATGGAGGTGAATATACAAGTGATGAATTTGATGACTTTTGCAGAAAAGAAGGCATCAAAAGACAGTTCACAACAGTATACACTCCTCAACAAAATGGAGTGGCAGAGCGGATGAACAGAACTCTGTTAGAAAGAACACGAGCAATGTTGAGAGCTGCAGGGCTAGAAAAAGCTTTCTGGGCAGAAGCAGTCAATACCGCCTGTTATTTGGTGAATCGGGCTCCATCAACTGCAATTGAGTTGAAGACACCGATGGAAATGTGGACTGGTAAACCAGTTGATTATTCAAACCTCCATATATTTGGAAGTATTGTGTACGTGATGTACAATGCCCAAGAAATTTCAAAGTTGGATCCAAAATCCAGAAAATGTAAATTCTTGGGGTATGCTGATGGAGTAAAGGGGTATCGCTTGTGGGATCCCACTGCCCGTAAAGTGATTATCAGCAGGGATGTTATCTTTGTAGAAGATAAGCTACAAAGAAAAGAAGAAGATGATAGCACTGATAAAGAAAAGCCAGAGACTACACAGATACATGTTGAAAATGAGTTTGAACAGAGAGATTGTTCTGAAGCAGAACCAGAGCTCGAGGAACCAGAACCAGAGAATTCTGAAGCTCCAACAACTCGTCAATCAGATCGTGTGAGAAGACGCCCCAATTGGCACTCAGATTATGTTATAGAAGGTAATGTTGCATACTGCCTTTTAACAGAGGACGGTGAGCCATCAACATTCGAGGAGGCAATGAATAACTCAGATGCTTCGCAGTGGATGGCGGCAATGCAAGAAGAAATCGAAGCCCTTCATAAAAATAATACATGGGAACTTGTGCCACTACCACAAGGAAGGAAGCCAATTGGTAACAAATGGGTCTTCAAAATCAAGAGAAATGGTGACGATCAAGTGGAGAGGTATCGTGCAAGACTGGTGGTCAAAGGATATGCTCAGAAAGAAGGTATTGATTTCAATGAAATCTTTTCTCCTGTGGTTAGACTAACAACGGTTCGAGTTGTCCTGGCAATGTGTGCTACATTGAATTTACATCTAGAGCAGCTAGATGTTAAAACAGCTTTTCTTCATGGAGATCTTGAAGAAGAGATTTACATGCTCCAGCCTGAAGGTTTTGAAGAAAAAGAAAAGAAGAACTTGGTTTGTAGGTTGAACAAATCTCTGTACGGTTTAAAGCAGGCGCCGAGGTGTTGGTACAAGAGATTTGACTCCTTCATCATGAGCCTTGGATACAACAGACTTAATGCAGACCCTTGTGCTTACTTCAAGAGGTTTGGTGAAAACGACTTTGTTATATTGCTGTTGTATGTAGATGACATGTTGGTTGCAGGCCCCAACAAAGATCATATTGAAGAATTAAAGGCACGACTGGCTAGGGAATTTGAAATGAAGGACTTGGGACCAGCAAACAAGATTCTAGGGATGCAAATTCACCGAGACAGAAGTAATAGGAAGATTTGGCTTTCACAAAAGAATTACTTGAAAAAGATCTTGTCACGATTCAGCATGCAAGATTGTAAGCCAATTCATACCCCTCTTCCTATTAACTTTAAATTATCCTCCAGTATGAGTCCTAGCAGTGAAGAAGAGAGGATGGAGATGTCTCGAGTACCGTATGCATCAGCAGTGGGAAGTTTAATGTTCGCTATGATTTGTACAAGACCAGACATTGCACAAGCAGTGGGAGTGGTTAGTCGGTACATGGCGAATCCAGGCAGAGAGCATTGGAATGCTGTGAAAAGGATCCTGAGATACATCAAAGGGACCTTAAATGTTGCATTATGTTACGGGGGATCAGACTTTCTTATCAGCGGGTATGTCGATTCTGACTATGCAGGAGATTTGGATAAAAGCAAATCTACAACAGGGTATGTGTTTACAGTTGCTGGTGGAGCTGTAAGCTGGGTTTCAAAACTGCAATCGGTTGTGGCTACGTCAACAACGGAGGCAGAATATGTAGCAGCTACACAAGCCAGTAAAGAAGCAATATGGTTGAAAATGCTATTGGAGGAGCTCGGGCACAAACAAGAGAATGTCTCTTTGTTTTGTGACAGTCAGAGCGCCTTGCATCTTGCAAGGAATCCTGTTTTTCACTCAAGAACAAAACACATTCGGGTCCAATACCACTTCATTCGTGAGAAAGTGGAAGAAGGGACGATAGATATGCAGAAGATCCATACCGATGACAACATAGCAGATTTCATGACAAAAGCAATCAACACTGATAAGTTTACTTGGTGTCGATCCTCTTGTGGCTTGTTAGAGACGTAAGCAACATAGAAAGTACGAGGTAGAAAGAATGGTGTGAAGATATGATTGTTCCAATCAAATCTTCAAGTGGGAGATTGTAGAAAGTCAAGCAATGTGGCAGCCAAAATTGAAAATGGGAAATTTCAATTTTGGCAGGTGCAACCAAGGTTGAAAAATGGCATGGGAAAATCACAATTTTGGTCCCTAAACTTTAGGTTATTTATAAGTTAGTCCTTAAAGCTCAACTATAAATAGCCTAGCCATTTGCCATTCTTACACATCCCAAATCATTCTAACCTCCTCCCAATACTAGAGAAATTAGAGAGTTTTCATAGAGTTGTTTTCTCCTTTTTATCAAGAGAGAATTGTCATTGTTTTCTCCTAGTTAGACTGAGAGAAGTTGTAATTCCTATTTTCTCATAGTGAAATTCTTCTACCTTTGTCTGTGGTTTTTACCCTATATTATTTAGGGGTTTTCCACGTAAAATCTGTGTCTCCTTTATCTTCATTGTTATTTTCTCAAATTATCAGTTGCGTTTTTGCTCTATCCGACGACCGTATTCCGCAACATAATTTCATGTCAAGACTTTTAAAATTTTAATAATTATTTAAAAATTATTAAAAAAAATTAATGGTGTTGAACGTACATTAGTAATATTTAATGGTGTAATCCCATACTATACTCCTAGTTTCCCACGGTGGTTGAGCAATTCATTAATTCCACTATTAATCCATTTCTGGTAGCTGTTATTATATTAAACTCTCGCCTCTCTCGCTTAGTTCCCCATTCTTGAGGTTTCACTTCTTAACTTTCTCAACCTCTTTCTCCCGCTCTTTGTTCATACTCTTTTCCAGCTCGCCTTTAGCTTTTATTAAAGCAAGTACTATGGATGGGGAAAGCATAGACATGGATAAAGAGCGGCCGACGGCGGAAATGGCATTCAAAGACTCCTCCTCCGCCATCATCAAAATCCGGCAAAGTTTGCCTGATTTCCTGCAATCAGTGAAGCTCAAGTACGTAAAGTTAGGCTTGGGCTATGGTTATTCATGTAACCCTGCCACCATTCTTATCCTACCATTTATCGTCGCCACTTTGGTTCAGTTCTACGGTCTGAAACCGGACTGGATTTACGAGTTATGGACCAATCGACTTGAGAGCATTGATGCTGCCACAGGACTAGCTGCTTCACTAGCCCTTTTCTTCCTATTTGGTTTCTACTTTACGAACCGGTCCAGGCCGGTTTATCTAGTCGACTTCGCATGTTACAAATCCGGAGATGACCGTAAATTGTCAATTGAATCATTCCTGAAGATGACTGAAGAAACCGGAGCTTTCACGGACGATGTGCTTCAGTTTCAAAGAAGGATATGCACCCGGTCTGGTTTAGGCGATGAGACGTACTACCCAAGAGGAGTAACATCTAGACCGCCAAACCTGTGCATGGAAGAGTCTCGGTCTGAAGCTGAAGCTGTTATGTTCGGAGCACTCGACTCCCTTTTTGAGAAAACCGGCGTCAAACCAAAGGATATCGACATTCTTGTCGTGAATTGTAGCTTATTTAACCCCACACCGTCGTTCTCAGCCATGATAATCAACCATTACAAGCTACGTACAGATATCAAGAGCTACAATCTTGGTGGGATGGGGTGCAGTGCCGGCCTTATATCCGTCGAGCTCGCTAAAAACCTCTTCCGAGCCAATCCTAACATGTATGCGGTGGTGGTAAGCACTGAAAATCTTACCGTAAATTGGTATTTCGGGAATGACAAGTCCATGTTGCTGTGCAATTGCTTATTCCGCTTGGGTGGAGCCGCTGTGCTTTTGTCGAACAAGCCACAAGACAGGGCTCGCTCCAAGTACGAGCTCCTTCACTTGGTTCGAACCCATAAAGGCGCGGACGATAAACACTACAACTGCGTTTGCCAAAGAGAGGATGACAAAGGAACTGTCGGGGTTTCATTGGGTCGTGACTTAATGGCCGTGGCCGGCGACGCATTGAAAACCAATATCACCACTCTGGGTCCTCTTGTCTTACCCTTGAAGGAGCAGTTGATGTTCTTTGTTACCCTTGTCCGAAAGAAGGTTTTCAAAGCAAAAGTTAAGCCTTACATACCCGATTTTAAGCTTGCTTTTGAGCATTTCTGTATCCATGCGGGTGGAAGGGCGGTTTTGGAAGAAATGCAGAAGAATCTGCAACTGTCGGATTGGCATATGGAACCTTCAACGATGACATTACATAGATTTGGAAACACTTCAAGCAGCTCACTATGGTATGAGTTGGCTTACACGGAGGCCAAGGGTCGGATCGCGGGTGGTGACCGGGTGTGGCAGATTGCATTCGGGTCGGGGTTCAAGTGTAACAGCGCTGTCTGGAGAGCTCTTAGGTCGACTCCCTTGAGTGAGTCAAGGGGTAACCCGTGGAAAGATGAAATTGACAAGCATCCGGTCAAGGTTACTCTTGCTTGATATCTGATATCTCCGACTAGTGTCAACTAATTGCTTGCTGTTTTGTGCCACCAAGCATATAAAAGGTGACCCAAACTATAGGATGTTGTGTTCTTCCTTTTAAGAACTGGTTTGATTTCAATAATATACTTCTCCAAATTACTATACTTATTGTTTCGAAACCCATTTTTCATACTATTTTAGTGATGAGAATGATCGTTCTACAGCAAACTTTGAACAAGCTTGTTCCTTTCTCTTTACATTCAAAAAATATTATTTATAAACCTTACCCCAATACACACCAACAAAAAAAAAACATACTTTTCAGATCCCACTAATCTTATTTTGTTAAACATTTCGGTCGGGTATCAAGTAAAAGTCTCGAGTCTTTGGGATCCGTTTGATCACATAACATGCCACGTTTAAATTTGAGCTGTATATGAAGAGGAATAATTGTATCTAAAATTCAGTTACAAGAATAGAGCAGTGGCAAGAAATGATGTCGTCTCTTAGCTGCTTAATCGAAGGGTTTGGGTTTATATAATCAATTAGTCGGGGAATATCAACAAACAGGTGGTTGGTACATATCTGTGTGCATTGATTGAATTAGTTCAGGATTAGGCGTTTCAAATAAGGGGGGGATGTCCTTTGGAGTCCGCGTTAGTCAGGAAAATGACTTGTATTTGTTGCCATGTGTAACTAAAGCCTTGTTTTCTCCGCAGTTGTAATTAGGATGGCAAAACAAAACATATTTTACCGATTTCGATTCGAATTAAATAAAAAAATTATAAAATAAAATCAATTCAAGTTAACAGAGAAGTCAAAGATTTTTATATAGTGTGATTAGAATTCAGTACGAGATATAAGAATTTTTCATACTACTATAATAAATATTGTTGACGACACCCACAAATCAAGTGAGATCAATTTCAATATTTACTATGTAGCAGCAGCAACAAGGTTCACAGTAGCATTATAATCCTCTAGTAGAATTAAAGCAAGTGAGTTTTCCATGAATAATGACTATTCCCCAATAAACAAACATTTCCAATCAATACATTGGCTACGGAAGAGAAGTTAAAAAGAGATTCAAATGACCCAATTTATAAAAATCAAGTACAAAACTTCAAGAACATTTGCAATCTCTTTGGACTCAATTTCATGCAATGATAGGGATGGAACTACGGACATTGAGAGAGCAAAAATATTGATTTCTAAAGATACAATAAGTATTTAAATTTAAAATTTAAGAGACACAGTCTAATTTGTTTAATATTTAAAATTGTCCTAAATGGTTTATTAAACCAAAAAAATTAAAGACATGAGTCATGCTTCCTCTGATGTTATTCGATATCCTAATTAGAATCCTCAATTTTAAACTCATGGCCGACTATCTCAAAAGTCTTACAATCAGGTCACCTGAAGTTGATTACACGCATTAAAGAGATTGTATCGGAAAATTCTACACCCTGTTTTTGCTTTAATAATTTTGAAGACAGCCTAAACAGTAGGCAAACAGACGTTAGCTAAAAAAGATGTGAACCTGATAAAATCTAATGAAAAATAATATGATTTCAGGGCAGTTCAAAACAAATGATTAGAAAATAAAAGAAACAAAGGCTGAAATTTGGGAGAGGGAGGCACATAAAGGGAAAATGCAGGGGAAGACAGCAAAACTACAGATGAGACATCAACTTTAGACCTCCAACAGCAAGCCCTGTTTGTCCAAAGATATTGCTCCCTTGCTGCTGCTGCTGCGCGCATATATAACGGACATCGACACTCACCCTGCATACACTGCACTTCTATAATAAGGGTTTTAACAAACAATGAATAAATTATATTTTTTTAGGGTAAACCACCAATAGGAGGTGACATGTTTTTGCCATTAACCTTCGAATTGGTCCAATTGTACCACTAAACTTCGATTTCAGTCTCAATCATACCACCTCCACCGTTAAAACATGGACGGTGTGATGACATGTACATCCTTTCTTGTTAAGCCACTAACTTAGCTTATTGAATATTATTTTTTTACATAATTATTTTTTAAAACTAAAATATAATTTGTTTTAAATGCAAAACGATGTGGTTTTAATAAAACACTCATTTCAATCTCTAAAACGCCCGATTTATATTTTCAGCATCCCTAATTCATTTTCTTTCTCTATCGTCTTTACTCTCTCTATTTGTATAACTCTCGAAATTATCAACCCCATTCCCTATATTTTGCGAAAAACTCGTGTTTCTCAACGAAATTTTGCCTCTCCAAGTTTTACTTGAAGAACCATCATTCTCATGCCTTCCACAAAGTTCAGTTGTCGATTTCACAACAAAGATATCTCGTTATTTGGTAAAGCTTGCCGTTCGAAAAATCACCAATGTAGTAGTCAAAACTCGAAAACTTATATGCCTTAGGCATTTGTCACGGCCCAAATATTTTGGTTCAAGATGGTGGGGCGAGTATCCGACGGATAGGTTCCATGCTGGACATCGGGCTTGCCAAAACCACTAGACTTGGAGAATGCTAGAGAGCCCATCCACATTAATTCGGTACAAATGGCAGGAGACAACATATCAGAGAGGATTGTGGAGGAATCTTGCCATATTCGATGTGGAGACCTATCCGAGGAAAGTTTCCTACTAATTGATGTAATTAGATAGGATTTTGACTATTCTTTCCTTAGATTAGGGGATCTTGTATTGACTGGGTTAATCCTGGCCATCCGTGTAAATCGATCCGAGCCATTGATTGTGTGGGAGCTCAACTATAAATAGAGAGCTTCCCACCATTGTTGTAAACACTTAATTACATTCATTCTCTCTTGAGAAGAGTAATAAGACTCTTGGCATTTACTCTAGTTTCTCTATTGTCCCTTTCAATTGTTCTTGTTCTTAAAGCTCTTTGTTCGAGTTGCCTCTCGAGTGGCTAAGAGTAGCCACCTTAGTGATTAAAGCGCTTCTGCGTCCATCGAAGCCTTAAGGGCTTCTCTGAGCCATTGGTGAGCAGGAGTACTTGCAAGGCTAGTTGAAGGCTTACTTAGGCGCAGGAATCGACCAAGTAGTGTCAAAGGCGTCTAAGGTCGCACGTGCCCGGCGATGTAAAACTCTAGGGGCGTGACAAGTAGTATCAGAGAGAGTCCAGAAGGCTTGCGTTTGAGCCTACTTGGTATTGTAGTCAAGCTAGGTAAGAGTTTGCATTCGAGCTAGTCAGATTGATCGAGCTAGTTCGTGGCAAAGAAGTGTGCGAGATGATGAAACAAGAAGATGAAGCTTCCACACAAGAAGGCAAGGAGTGCCGTGGTGGAAATTATTGGAGAACGTTGACAAGGAACGAGGTAAGAAATACTCTTGGTGAATTTGACGAGACAATTTCCTCTCTTAATTCGCAGGTGAACCACCTGAGGGAATTGGCAAAGTTGTTAGTCGGGAAGATGGATTCCCTCAGGGATGAAGTCGTGAAAGAAATTCAAGAAAGGCTCGACTCTTTATATGGGGAGCTGTGCCACCAAGATGATTCCCTTCAAGAAGACTTGGAGAAAGCCTCAACATCATTGGAGAAGAGTGTCGTTAGACTTGCGGAATCTGTCGAGGAAGCGAAGGAGACCCAAGGTGTTTTCGAGTCCCGTCTTAACAGAGTATAGTCTATGGAGGACCGGTTCAAGGACAAGACGCGACGGGTTCTCAACGAGTTGGTGACTGTTTGAGGGAGTAATGTTTGCGAAGGAAAGATTTAGGCTTTGCGGATCGAGGTGAATGAGCTCAAAGAAGAGTTGCATAGTTGCAAGGCTGCAATGAGTGAATAGAGTGTGCTCAAGACCTTCTTAGAGGGACTTAGACCGGGGGCAAAGCTCGAATTGGAGCAAGGCTGCAATGAGTCAATCGACCAAGTAGTGTCAAAGGTGTCTAAGACGCCGAGTTGGCGACTGAGCCTGCGAGAGACATGCCAGCTAGCATGGTGAAGTCCAAGCCCACGACGGGAGATAGTGGGAGTAGCGAGGCTAAGTCCATGCCAACAAAGAAAGTGAGCAGGGAGAAGCCCAAGCCCATGACGAGTGACAGTGGGAGTGATGAGGCTAAGTCCGTGCCAACAAAGAAGGCAAGCAAAAAGATGAAGTGCTACTTCTGCCATGGTCCTTATGTGATCAGGGATTGTCCCGAAAAGAATCTCCTTGTTGCCCTCATCAAGTTGTAGAGCGGTTAGGTGTTCTCTAAATATGAGCGCAAGTGCACACTCCTATCAAGTTATAGTATAAAAGATATCGTCTCCCACAAGGATTGGACAACTTAACTCGAAACGAAATTCCTACACAAAGGAAAAGTAAATGCACATATAAGTTGATTTGTTTAAGAAAGAAAAGTAAATAAAACACAAGTAAATAATAAGAAGATATCAGATTTGATGGAATGGGCCAGATTATGCTGCTCCCAAGTGTGAAACTGCGTTGAATAGGATAAGTTGTTTTGCGCTGCCAGACTTTGCTACCTCGGCGGGATATGGCAGATTGGCTGTTGTGACGCTTTCGCTGCCTCGACAGTGGAACAGACGATTGTCTTGGTGGCAAACTCGGCAGTACTTCAAGGCTCGGCAGAATGCTTCAAAAATGATGTCGCTTATGTCTAAGTCAGAATGATATTGATGCCCACTGCAGATAATACCAGTCGCAGCGTGAATCGTGCAAAGACAGCAACGTTGGGTTCGTTCTCTATTAGCTGCCTTAAACCCTAACCTATGTTCAGACTGGATTGATCAACACTTGATTAAGGTGAATATTGTACTTACTCCTTTCATGAGTTCGACTCTCTCAATACCGAACAAATGGATAGTAAACAATTAATCTTTCGCCTTAATTGAAAACTGTGAAGAACACGGAATAAACAAACCTTAAAGTTTTATTGCAAAAACAAACTTAATTCCTAAACAACCGTTCTCACACTAGTTTACAACATAACCCAAACCCAAAGAAGAATTTAAAACATAATTGACGGCAAGAAAACTTAAACTATGCATAAGGGAAAACCTAAGTTGTCTTGAAGTAAGAATATATTGGGTATATATAGGAATTAGTTATGTCAAGTCCTCCTTAGAGTAGAAGTCTTCAAAGTAGCTTTTGTATTAAATGCAACCTTTAATTCTGACTTCTTTGAGTTAAATGTAAACTTCTTCACGTTGCCTTGTTCTGCAAGTTAGCTTGTTCTCCTCCTTCGGCGGCTCTGTCCACTGCTACAGGCATCAGAAAATTGAGTGGATGGCATCGTTAGAATCAGGATTTTCTGCTCTACAAATTGCACTCCAATTCTACAATTCCTCGGCTTGCTACCCTGAGCGGCAGGTATGGCGACGGTAGCTACTCGGCAGCTGATGTCTCTGTCTGGAACCGCATCAGTAAAGCTCCTTGATCTGCTGCCTCAGCATCATGTCCTTCAGCTCCTCTCTCATTCTGCCAGCTTCTAATACCTGAAACTAAAACTAAACTAAAATAGTACTTTTTCCTTACCAAATAAAAGATAATCAATAAAAAGCATGGCAAAGTAAAGAATATTGTAAAATGTAATGCATGATTCTAATTATGCCTAAAGTGTACTTAAAAACAACAATAATATGAGACGTAATGTGCAAAAAATATAGAACTTATGAACACTTTACACACCCCAAACTCGAACTATTCCTTGTCCTCAAGAAATACAAACCCAAACATACTTGCCCTTTAAACTAATCAGAAAGAAAAACATGTTTTAAATTTGATTTAACACCTCAAGGCCGTAGCACCTGTCATTAGATTAGTGAGAGGGGAAGAACATAAATTACCTCAGAATTAAACTACAATACCAGTGCAATGTGTGCAGAAACTGTGAACAGGCTGGATTTGAAGAACATTCTAAGTAAACAAAGATGATGTCATGGTATATATGGTTGCTGCCGAGGCATCATAAGTAAGCACATTTATTTAATAATGGCAATAAGGGCTTCATCTTATCACAACTACTCTCTAGGTCTGAAATTAAGATAAGAGAAAACTACAAAACCCCGAACCCATTGAGTAGAGTCATCCCATGAAGACTTTCATTCACTCATGCTAATTTTTCAGTCACTTCAAGGATTTTCAGATTCATGGACTTTGATAGCAGCGGAGTTTCCTTGCACATGATTCTTCCTAAAGCCTGTTTCGGGCACCTCTAGGGAAAGACAACATAAAAATTTCTTTCCTACAGTGGCAGTGCTTCTTTTTCTGTTTGTTGCCTGCCGCGGCAGGTTCCTGCAACCAATGTTAGAATTTTTCAAATAATTCAAGCAGACAATGTTTGTCAAAAATTCTAACAAATTCAGCAAGTAACAGTAGTGTTTTTAATTTTTGGCATTTATAGAAAAATTCTAAGTTTACTTCATGCTTTCCCCAAATTTAAAGTGCTTTTAATTGGTGCGAAAATTTTAAAGTCGGTTATCCTATCATAGGCACAAGTTCTAACAATAAATTTTCTTTTTCGATTAATGTATGAAGGCAAGTACATAATGCAACCTAATATGCACTAGTTATGCCTAACAAAAATGAGTGCTAATCCCCCCCCAAACTCGAGATGGGCATTGCCCTCAAAGAAAAAATAAAATAAAGAGGAGAAAAGAAAAGAAAAAACTCTAAAAGTTGGCTGATGGCTAAGAGGAGGCTTGGGTCTTGGCGGTAGAGGAGGAAGATGAAGATTGAATGACAAGGCGGCGGCCGGCAGATGCCTGGGTGGCAGACTGGGCGGGTGATACTTTTGCTGTCCGCAACGGCTACACTCTCTTAGGAGTGAGGCGAGGTGCTTCACTCTTTTCCGTCTCGGATTCTGACTCTTCGTCCTCTGACTCGGCAGAGATGATGTACCGCTTCCTCTTCCCTGTTGCCTCCTCTGTTGGTTCTTCCGCAGGGTCTGTCACCATTGGTGTTGCTGCTGCCATTCCTGCTGCTGCTCGACCTCATCGGATGAGGAGGTGTTTACCACCGTTGCCATTGTACAGGCAGGGGAAAGAAGTTCTCAATGCCTTTCGGGAGAGTCTGCCACTATGTTAGAAACGGAGGTGGCGGAGTATGATGGGTAGTGCGTCGAAGACGACATCTGGCGGTTGAAGGCGGCGTGGCGGGCAGCTACATCTGATGGTGTTCCTTCGCGAGGTGCAGCTGCGGCGGCGAGGTCGACATGGTAGGGCCGTTGTTGGGAAATTTCTGAAGAAGATAGGCCACAAAAGCCTCTTGAACTTCCTCCACGTACTTCATGAAGGTGAATTGCTATTGCTCTATTCGTTTGTTGCTGTCAATGAGAGTGCACAGTAGAGCAATGACCTCAGTGTTTTGGGCAGCTTCAGTACTGTCTGGGAGACTGGTGTGGCTGGCTGGGCGGCAGAGGGCTGGCTGAGCATGATGGGTTCTGTCTCCTAGGCCTATATCATCTGCATGCGGACTTTTCTGGTCCAGCCCTCCTTGGCAGCTATCATCTCATCATTTGGACCGGAAGGGACGCTGAAGTTGGCACATAAGCCGATGATGAGAAACGGGAAGTACAGTAGGCCCTTTGATTTGCGGAAACAGTTGTGGATTTCCTTGTATATGAGTTCCCCTACGTTGATAGGCCGGTTCACCATGATGCTATGGATGAGGGCTAGGCGCGGCCTGTCTACTATGGAGTTGTGGGAGTTGGGCAGCAAACATCGTTTAATAAAAGTTTTCCAAAGCATTGGCTCGGGCAGCAGTCGGCGACGTTGCATTGAGTCGCCCTGCTTTCCTGCCAACCACGGCATGTTGGGCTCGCACAGCTTGGCCTTTAGTCTGTCGTAGTCGGTAGGCGTCAGTGACTGCCTCCATTCTTTGCGAGGGTTGTCTTCCATCTCTAGGCTATAGAAACTGTTGATCACGACGGCGTTGAGCTTGAAAGGCTCCTCTAGGACATAAACAAACGGTAGCTCTGGGCAGGGGTGATGGGCATAGAACTCTTTGACCAATATGATGTTTGCCATCTCCAGTTGTCGTGCAAATATTTCCTATCCCTTGCATTGAATTATTTCGAACAGGACGGGCTCTAGGCCAGGGTCTCATGTCTGCTTCGAGTAATGGAACCCTTGTTTCTCATATATGGCTTACTTGGCAAACTGGGTTCTGTATCTCTTTTCGTCATCATGAGAGAAGAAGTGTTGGAAGGTGGGTTTGGATTGGGATGCTGATGATGATGCCTTGTGTGAGACAGTTTAGAAGTAAACTGAAACTTAAAAAGAAGATAACTAGAAAGAGAGCAGTAGATTCAAAAATAAGATAACAAAGCAGTGAAAGTAAAGTGAATGAATGAGATGAGTGAGGTTTAAATAGAGGTTGCCGAGAGGTGTCGTGGCGGCATTAAATGTCCAACGGACAAGTTGTCTTGCGCACGTTATGAGATTTCTGTCCATTACTTATGTAGCTGTTGGCAGCTAGCCGTTACACGGTTTCTACGCTGGGCCACCCTTGGTTGTCTTGTTGGGCCTCTTCTTTGTCCGGCTCTTTTATTCCTAAAAGCCTGAAATAAAAATAAAGATAATTAAATACTAAAAATAAATTCTAAAAAATAAAAATGTGAAAAATAAATTTAACTAATTTAAAATCTAATACTAAGGAAAATAAATTTCAATAAATTAAATTCTATTCCTAAAACATAAAAATAAAGAAAATAAAATATAATTAATTAAGTTATGTTGGGAGTGCATTTGGGTGCATCTCCCAGACATAACCACTTTCTGAGGTGATGTTTCTTGTCTTTCCATCCTAGGGGGTCCTCATGTTCTGAAAGGTGGTGTGTTGTTGGGTTCTTCAGCCTGCCCTTAGGTTTACCGAGGCAGCTGCTGTCTTGCCCTGTCTTAGTGCTAATTTTGGAGACCCGAGCATCCTTCCTTTTCCTTTACTGAGGGTTGCAACACATTTAGCTTGATGCTCTGATTGTCTACCCTTATGATCAGTTCCCCATGCTCCACATCTATTAACGTTCTGCCCGTGGCCAAAAATGGTCGCCCAATGATGATAGAGGCGTTTTCATTGGCCTCACAGTCTAATATGAGGAAGTCTGTTGGAAAATAAGGCTGCCCACTCGAACTAAGATGTCTTCGATCTTGCCCTCTGGTTGTACGAATGAGTGATCAGCAAGTTTCAACATGATGGAGGTGGGTTTGGCTTGCCCAATACCTAGCTTGTCGAAAGTTGCCTTAGGCATCAAGTTGATGCTGGCTCCTAAGTCGCACACGGCTTTTGTTGCATGGTTGCTGTCGATTTTGCATGGAATAACAAAGTTGCCTGGATCTGTCTGCTTTGGCGGCAGCTTGTTGTGCAGCATAGCCATACACTCCTCTGTCACAGCGACTGTTTCGAACTCCTCGATTCTCTTCCTCTTGGAAACCATGTCCCTTAGGTATTTTGCATAGTTGGGCATGTTCTAAATGGCTTCAATGAGAGGGATATTTATGTGCACCTGTTTTAGAATATCCAAGAATTTTCGGAATTGGTGCTTCTGCTTCTGTTGCTTTAATCGTTGGGGAAAAGGTGCCAGCAGGCGGATGTCATCTATACGCTCTTTGCATGGGAACTTGATCTGTGGAGGATCATCTCTCTCAGGGCTGCCGTCAGGCTCATCCGCCGGGGCGGCTGGTGTTGATGCTGCCGCGGCAGGTAGTTCCTTTTGTGCTGGCTGTTCCTCAACTGGTATTTCCACTCCGGGTTCATCCAATTGTTTCCCACTTCTGGTTGATATGGCTTTGCACTGCTCATATGTGGGTTTAGCTGATGCCTCTGTACTACTGGATGCTGCACCCATCATCCTACTGCTCATATGTGGGTTTAGTTGATGTGGTGGATTTGCAGCAGTTTTAGGATTGCTCCAAGCGAAGTTTGGGTGATTTCTCCATCCAGGGTTGTATGTGTTCGTGGTTGGCCTGCTGTTTCTCTCGTATCCTCCCATGAAATTGGTAGATACGGTACATTCGGAGGAATTGTGGTTAACCCCATACTCATTACAGAATGGCTCTACAGCCTTGGCCTCATAGACTTTTCCAGTGGGTTTTGCCATGTTCATAACCAGCTCTGTCAGTTTGTCGAGGCGGGCATTGACAGATTCTAAGGCTTCCACCTCGTTCATAATTGTTGGCCGCCTAATGCCGCCTCGGCGGGCTGTTGGGTACTTATAGTCATTCTTGGCGGCTTGGTTCAGGATCCGCAGTGCCTTATCTGGTGGTCTGTCGAGGATGATTATGTTGGCTGAGGTGTCGATCATCATTCGAGTTGGGTAGTCCACCCTATTATAAAACATCGACACATGCGTCCAAGCCGGAAAACCATGAAGTGGGCAGTTATTGAGCATCTGTTGGTACTGTTCCCATGCTTCATTCACCGACTTGTCATCCCCTTGTCGGAAGGCTGTGATCTCATTTCTCAATCTGTCTGTGACATTAGATGGGCTGAAACGATCCAAGAAGTCCTTGCACAACTCTGTCCAAGTATTAAATGATCCTGCTGGCTGGTTGTTCAACCACTGTTTCGCCTTATCCCTCAATGAATAGGGGAATAACCTCAGCCTTAGCACATCTTGGTGGACTCTGTGTATTTTGAAAGTTCTGCATATGTCCAGTAATCCTCTTAAGTGCTGTCGAGCATCTTCTGTGGCAGTCCCTCCGAATTTCCCCAGTGTGTTGATCATGTTGAACATCACGGGCTTTAATTCAAAGTGATCCGCTTCGATTTTAGGCTCTGTCATGGTAGGATCAAACCCTCTGAAATTATGTTCCAAATAGTCTTTGGTGGTTCGAATAAACTGTGGCTGCCTGGGCAGAATTGGGGGTTGTTGCCTAGGTGGAACTTGTTGTTGTTCTCTGCCTCTGTTTTCCCTCTTTCTTAGCTTTCCCGAGGGCTATTCTGATTTCCTTTTTGAGTTTTCTTGCTCTTCGTTCGATATCGTCAAAGTAAACAATTTCGCCTTTGGGGTTTGTTGTGGTCATGCACTAGCAAAGAAAACTGTAAAATTCTTTTTTCGAATAAAGATAATAATAATAATAATTGTAAATAAAAATAAAAGTACATAAATAAATATATGAATTTCGCTATTACCAATCCCTGGCAACGACGCCAAAAAATTGTAGAGCGTTTAGGTGTTCTATAAATATGAGCGCAAGTGCACACTCCTGTCAAGTTATAGTATAGAAGATATCGTCTCCCACAGGGATTGGACAACTTAACTCGAAACGAAATTCTTGCACAAAGGAAAAGTAAATGTACATATAAGTTGATTTGTTTAAGAAAGAAAAGTAAATAAAACACAAGTAAATAACAAGAAGAGATCAGATTTGATGGAATGAGCCAGATTATGCTTCTCCCTAGTGTGAAACTGCGTTGAATAGGATAAGTTGTTTTGCGCTGCCAGACTTTGCTGCCTCAGCAGGAGATGGCAGTTTGGCTACTGTGACGCTTTCGCTGCCTCAGCAGTGGAACAGACGATTGTCTCGGAGGCAAACTCGGCAATACTTCAAGGCTCGACAGAATGCTTCAAAAGTGATCCCGATTATGTCTAAGTCAGAATGTTGTTGATGCCCACTGCAGATAATACCATTTACAGCGTGAATCGTGCAAAGACAACAATGTTGGGTTCGTTCTCTTTTAGACGCCTTAAACCCTAACCTATGTCTAAGCTGGATTGATCAGCACTTGATTAAGGTGAAGACTGTACTTACTCCTTTCGTGAGTTCGACTCTCTCGATACCGAACAAATGGATAGTAAACAATTAATCTTCCGCCTTAATTGAAAACTATGAAGAACATGGAATAAGCAAACCTTAAAGTTTTATTGCAAAAACAAACTTCATTCCTAAACAACCGTTCTCACACTAGTTTACAACATAACCCAAACCCAAAGAAGAATTTAAAACATAATTGACGGCAAGAAAACTTAAACTATGCCTAAGGGAAAACGTAAGTTATCTTGAAGTAAGAATACATTGGGTATATATAGGCATTATCTAGGTCAAGTCCTCCTTGGAGTAGAAGTCTTCAAAGTAGCTTTTGCATTAAATGCAACCTTTAATTCTGACTTCTTTGAGTTGAATGTGGACTTCTTCACGTTGCCTTGTTCCGCAAGTTAGCTTGTTCTCCTCCTTCGGCGGCTCTGTCCGCTGCTACATGCATCATAAAATTGAGTGGATGGCATCGTTAGAATCGGGATTTTCTACTCTACAGATCGCACTCCAATTCTCCAATTCCTCAGCTTGCTGCCCTGGGCGACATGTATGGCGACGACAGCTACTAGGCAGTTGTTGTCTCTGTCTGGAACCACATCAGTATAGCTCCTTGATCGGTTGCCTCAGCATCATGTCCTTTAGCTCCTCTCTCCTTCTGCCAACTTCTAATACCTGAAACTAAAAATAAACTAAAACAATACCTTTTCCTTACCAAATAAAAGATAATCAATAAAAAGCATGGCAAAGTAAAGAATATTGTAAAATGCAATGCATGATCCTAATTATGCCTAAAATGTACTTAAAACAGCAATAATATGAGATGAAATGTGCACAAAATATAGAACTTATGGACACTTTACACAAGTCAACCGATGAGCTAGAAGGAGTAGTAGCGCGACTTGGCGCAATTGCAAGTGTCAATAAGGCAAGGGAGAGCTGTGGTGCGTTTACGAGTGCCAAAGTAGTCAAGCCAAGGTCGAGACCCGGTGCGATAGCAAAGAACAAAGTCGTCAAGCCGAGGGTAAAGAGGAAGCAACTAGAGTACTGCCACTTAAGGGGCCACACAAGTTACGAGGATGCCCACATCGAGATGGTGATGAGTCCAAACAGAACGAGGCTACGAGACTTGGTTTGATGGTGATGAGTTCTGCCAAGGTGGGTAAAGACCGAGAGAAGAATGGGTTGGTTATGTCAGAGGATCTTGTCGAGTATGTTCGGGGAAAGAACATGGCTTTAGAGACTACAAAGGGACGAGGGTCGAAGGGAAAACTTTCCGAGGATGTTCTTGAGGGAAAGAACATCGCTTTAGAGGCCACAAATACAGAAGGGCCGAAGGAAGAGTAAGTCGAGGGTGTTAGTATAAAGAACACTCCTTTAGAGACCACATTTAAAGAAAGGTCGAAGGGGGCCAAGCCGAAGAGGGACATTGCAACCGGAGAGGCACCACCCATGGGCAAGGTGGGGAAGCAGCGAAGGACTTCAAGTAAGAAGCACCGGCGCAAGAGGAAGCACCGACGTAAGAGGAAGCACCGATCTTCGAGGAAGAATGATCGATGCGAGGGTGCACCAAACTTCAAGTTAGAAGGGCGGATGCAGCAAGGGGTAACAGACCTTGGGCAAAAGGGGCCGATGCAAGCAACGAACTTCAACAAAAAAGGTTCGATGCAAAAGGGGCCAGACTTCAAGGAGACAGAGGAGCTGACCCATTTTAGAGTAAATACAATTGAAAGAGAAGTACATCTTAAACCCAACTCTAGTGTTGTTGAGTGTAGGAGTGAGCTCATATGATTGTGATTTACTCGGATGTGCCTTAGCACGCGACATCACTTGACGGAAAGAGTCAAAGCGAGCAGACTGCATATGAAGACAACTTAGTCCGAGTCAAGCGCACCTTATGGGGGGAGCCGTCCTTGTGGGGTACTATTGTTGCCCGATTCCGAGCTGGGAGCAAGCCGAGACATTGAGTAGCCACCAAGATGATGTGAGGAATGGTGTAGAGGATCGAAGAGTTAGATGGCGACAAGAGCCGAGGCAAGCAGTTCTTATGGGGGAACCGCATCAAGCTGAGGCAATGAGTGGCAACATCCAAGGGGGGCCTACCCAGGATCGTTCTAGTGCAGCGACGAGGGCGTCGCTAAGATCGGTGGGGGAGAATGTCACGACCCAAATATTTTGGTTCGAGACAGTGGGGCGAGTATCCGACGGAGAGGTTCTATGCGGGACATCAGGCTTGCCAAAACCACAAGACTTAGCCCAACACTTGGAGAATGCTAGAGAGCCCGTCCACATTGATTCGGTAGAAATAGCAGGAGACAACATATCAGAGAGGATTGTGGAGAAATCTTGTCATATTCGATGTGAAGACCTATCCGAGGAAATTCCCGTACTAATTGATGTAATTAGATAGGGTTTTGACTATTCTTTCCTTAGATTAGGGGATCTTGTATTGATTGGGTTAATCCTGGCCATCCGTGTAAATTGATCCGAGCCATTGATTGTGTGGGAGCTCAACTATAAATAGAGAGCTTCCTACCACTATTGTAAACAATTCATCCCATTCATTCTCTCTTGATAAGAGTAATAAGACTCTTGGCATTTACTCTAGTTACTCTCTTGTCTCTTTCAGTTGTTCTTGTTCTTAAATCTCTTTGTTCGAGTTACCTCTCGAGTGGCTAAAAGTAGCCACTTTAGTGCTTAAAGCACTTCCTCATCCATCGAAGCCTTGAGGGCTTGTCCGAGCCGTCGGCGAGCAAGAGTACTCGCAAGACTAGTTGAAGGCTTACTTAGGCGCAGGAATCGACCAAGGAGTGTCAAAGGCGTCTAAAGCCGCACGTGCCCAACAGTGTGAAACTCTAGGGGCGTGACACATTGCTTGAGCCATAAAAAACAGAAAATCATCGAAAGTCATTCTACGTATGGGCCATGACGAGTTTTGACCATCCAATTGGCCATTTTGGTGAACTTTGGAAGACCCATTATCGATAGGAACCTTGGAGCTTGTCTTATCAAGCCTTTTGACGACCACGATAGACTTGGACCAACAACGAACCGACTATTGGATGTGGGAAGAGAGGTACTTGATTCTCTTGCTGAGGAGTTTGAACATGGCGGAGAAGTGGGTGATGAACATAATGGGTTATAAAGTTTTTGAATATTATATAAGACAAAAAAGGTTGTAGAGTGGGTTCAGAGAGTTAGAAAAAGGAAAATTGTTTCTTTTAGTAATTACATTGAAAGAGATGGTGGCAAAGGAGGATTAGGTTACTCGATTCCACCACTACTCTGTTGCCCTTCGCCATTTGCCTTCCTTCCATTGTTGTCAACAGATTAAAAGCAGAAATATGTAGTGAAAGAAAACGAATTAGGGATTGTATAAATGGAATTTTAGGGATTAAAACTATGCCTTTTTGTACTTAAAACAAATTTTATTTTACTTTTAAAAAATAATACGTAATAAGCTAAGTCAACGATTTAACCGGAAAAGTTGTACATGTCATCACACCGTCCATGTTTTAGTGGCAGAGTGTTATAATTGAGACTAAAATTAAAATTTAATAGTACAACTAGACCAATTCAAAAGTTAGTGATGAAAGTACGTCACCTCCTATAATTAAGTAGTAACTGACGTAGTTTACTATTTCTTATTTCTAAAAGACGTATATGTAGTGGTAATATAGCCTGGTCAGAGAGGGAAAAAAAATTACAAGAGCGGAGGAGGCGGGATAAGCTTTAAACCCGACCTATTTTTTGTCAACAGTGGACACGAGGCACCGCCTTACAGCATTTTGACCAAACCCTTTTCTCTCTTCTTCTTGGACAAATTTTCAGGCCCTCCATGCTATAAATAATTAAATATTTACCCATACGTGAAACAAAGCTTTAGGATCACTGCATCCATTTAACTTGATTTTCTTCGTATCCCAGAACCAAAGGTACATTTTCTTTTCACTCTCTGCTTTCTTTAAATGAAACCCTTTCCATTGTTCTCTATCCTATGCAACATGGTAGACTGACATAATTTATAGAATTTGATTGAATGAAATGCCATTTATTCTTTTGAAAAGGAAAAAAAGAAGATGAGCAGCGAAAAGACCGAGAGTCCGCGTGGACCGCCCCGTCTAAATGAGAGGATCCTTTCGTCTTTGTCAAAGAGATCAGTTGCTGCACATGCTTGGCATGATCTTGAGAGTGGTACCTATTCAATGGCTGAACAATCAGATTCCATGTTTTTAGCTTATATCATATCATTCTCTGAGTGAATAATCACTTACATGTTTTAAAAATATTGTCTGCTGCAGGATCTGAAGCTCCAACCGTTGTCAATTGTGTAAGCCTCAATCCGTTCAATCATTTATTTTGTCTGAGTGAATAATCAGACTGGGGTTTTTCTGATCCAACTGTACAGGTTGTTGAGATATCAAAAGGTAGTAAGGTCAAATATGAACTTGACAAAAAGACCGGAATGATCATGGTATGAAGAACTTTACACCCTTTCCCTTTAAAGATAAAGTTCCTTGAGCTACTATAAAATATAGATAAGAGGAATACTTCATATGCCATGGCTTTTCAGGTTGATCGGATTCTGTATTCATCGGTAGTCTATCCTCACAACTATGGTTTCATCCCTCGCACACTATGCGAAGACAATGATCCCATGGATTGTTTGGTTATCATGCAGGTAAAGTTGATACTTGCATCTTTGAGCTGCATGTCAACAGTGACCTGCAACTACTGAGATTATGTCATTTGTTTGAATAGGAGCCAGTTCTTCCTGGATGTTTCCTGCGAGCCAGAGCCCTTGGACTTATGCCCATGATTGACCAGGTATTTCATTGAAGTTTAAAGAAGTTTGACCTTTGATACTTCTTCTCTTCAGTTTGTCTGATGACTGCTTCATTATTTGTCACCCAGGGGGAGAAAGATGATAAGATCATTGCAGTCTGTGTTGATGATCCGGAGTACAAACACTTCACTGATATCAAACAACTTCCCCCTCACCGCCTTACCGAGATCCGCCGTTTCTTTGAAGACTGTATGCTTTTCAATCTCAAATTATGAACTCAGTGCATCACAACATTAAATTTTGGTTCCTAATGTGAGGGAATACTGATTTCTTAACATTGCACAGACAAGAAAAATGAGAACAAGGAGGTTGCAGTCAACGATATTTTACCTGCAAACACTGCTATAGAAGCCATCCAGCATTCAATGTATGGTCCATAGTTATTAGTCAGTGTTGCTCTTTGAGTTCTATATCTGACACAGGGTTTTATGTTGCTATGGTGCAGGGATCTTTATAACGAGTACATCCTACAAACATTGAAGCAGGACAAATGACCTAATACCACGTCTTTTGGCTATCATTTCATTTACTTTCTTTACGTATTTCTCATATTACTGTTTGAAATCGCTCTTTTTCTATTTATAATTTCACAATAAAAAAGATTTATGATTATGATATTGGTGGTAATTGATGTTCGATCAAAAGTACTTTCCTCTTTCTCTATCCCTATCAGGAATTGGATCCCAAATCCCAATAGGCTCAAATACATCGCTATTTTGTATTCATTCAAGGGGGGGTGGGGGATCATATTATCAACAGCAAGCCCCCATTAACTACATTTTTTGTAGTTTCAAATGATTATTGTTATTATAATTAATTTTTTATCGCTTGTTGGTTTGAAAAGAAATGATAAAAAGAATGTATAAGTTTACTACAACTAGTAAAATCATATACTTCATCAGATAAACTTTCCAATGATAAGTCTGAGGAAGAGTTATTCATATCGAAATTAGCAATCGAATTGAGAAATGGGCACTACAGTTGTGAACGATTCATTGTCACTCAATTCTACATGAGCAGGATTCATCGTCTCACATTTTATTTGCTTCTGATCCGGAGAAACCTACCATAAGAAAGACATTATTTCAGTTGAAGGATGATAGTACAGTCGCAGTGCTAACTAGGCCACCTGAAGTCAATTAGATCATTATCGGTGAATCTGCCGGTTCTTAATCTTATTGCAGGTGGCTTCTGTTACACAAAATTCTGAATCACCAATGGTTATAGTTTGCAACATAGCACACCATACCTAGTTGCATCTACCTCAACTATGGCAAAACCTTTGCAAACAGGGTCTTTAGTCTTCTTATTCTCCAAGCATCTTTCAAATCTCTGTGAATCTTCTTTTTCTTAGGAAGACGGCCCACTCTCACACGAATTCCACCTGGGACACCTTCAGCTATTGCAAAACAAACAAAAAGAATCCCACAAAAAACAGAGTTAGAGGCCTAAAGACCAACAAATTAATACTTTAATTTAAAAAAAAACAACAAATTTAGCTCATTTGAAAAATTAAAAAGTTAAATTTGACTCTTTCAAATGTCATAGCTGAAGTTTAACAAAAATAAATACAAACTTTAAAGATTAAATTTGTCATTATACCTTTTAAAAGTTCTAAGGTTTATATAATCAGAGAAATATTCTTTTGTTTAATTTTTTTAACATGCCAATTTGAATGTTTCTGATTGCATTTACTTAGGAAAAATGAAGGTACTGGTTAGTTCAATGCTTTGGCGTTGAAAAAAAATGCAACGAGTGAGATGACCTGCTACAGCATTCAATACATAAATATACAACAAAGAAAAGTGGCATGCAGAAAATAGCCTTTCTCAGAAACCTTCAAGCAGCAAGTCGGGATGGAAGAACCAAATCTTCTCATTGGAATGCATGCATAACTTAGGTCAGAACATAATAAACTGTCAAGATATTATACATAGATTCATCATTGAAACGCTGGGCAAAACCTCAAACTCAAGTAACTTGTTCCCGAAGAAAGTAGCCATATGAGCTATATCTGAAAAGGATATGCCTAGGTGACAAATGATTTACTAGTGGGAATCACATAGGGGGTTTGTCATGATAAAAATGTAGATATTGGGTGGGATGACAATATCTATACATATGAAGAAACTTTTTTATTATTGTCAGCTGACTCGTTTAAATGCATCTGCAGTTTCGTGTTTCTGTAGGTTTTTCCCACTGTTTTCCACTTACCCTTAGATTCCATAAAAGGATTGAGCTTTGGAAGAAGATTAACAGAAGTGGCAGGTTGTTTTACATCTATAGCCTGCAAATGGAATCAAGCATGACAGTTAAAAGCAAATCACATAAACCATGGCTTATTTTGAGAACATCCTTCTTTATCATAGGTAAACTGTTAGGTTTCCAATTGATGCAGGTTGATTCCCTTACCTTGTCTTGGGAGAATCATTTTCCCGCAAATTTTCCCCGATTAGTGATTCTTTTTGGATCATCTTTTTGCTATACTAACTTTTGACATCTTTCTTTTCGATAGTGAGGGTTGTCGGATCTTGTAGCACAAACAGTGCAGATCAACGACTGCCTCAACAGCAGGAGCATCCATTTCCCTGGATTTATTACGGACAGATACCATCCTTGCCCTTCCCTTCCATGGGGATTATGCATTACAGCAGTAAAAGTCGCATTTAGTGCATCAACCATTGCCAATGCTTGGAATTTCTTTGAACCAGCATGTTCATCAAGCGTCATTGAATCACTTACAACCTACTCATGCTGTTGACATAAATGGAGAAACAGGCAATCAATTAAGCATCCAAGAATAGAAATTGCAAAGCAACTGTAACAAAGCATTTTTCACTCTTTGTTCTATCAAAAATAGTGTGAGACTAAAGTAGTAGTCCTTTTAATATTCATTTTCCGGAGCAGCTCATTTGTGAAATAGGCATGCTCATTTTCCAGCATAACAACAAGATGCACAGCCGCCCATCTTGCTTGCATAAGATAGTACTCTAATTAGTAATTACTATTTTTCTCGAGGACTCTCTCGGCCAGGTCATACACGTATCAACCAAGGGAAAATTTGAGCCCCATTTCCAAGAACTTGTTCACTGCTTCTTTCATCAGGATAGAGTTCAGCATCATCAGTTAAATCTGATCCAGGACTCATCACTCTGTTCCTCGGGGGTTATATAGGCGTGGAAGTTCATCATAGGAACCAGTAAAGTCATACAAATGTGCGAATTCCTCACAAGGCAACTGATGCTCATGCGCATCAGCAGTTGTTTTGATAGAGAGAAGAGGTTCTTGGACTCATGCAAGTCGTGTCTCCCATCCGGTTCTTCCAATTCGGCAAGCTTCTCATCAGGGTTAAACATGGTTGAGTTCTGAATCATGGAGAAAAAGAATCGTTACGGGTATTTACATCAGTCCAAAAAATTGATTCAAGAGAGCAATTTGTATAAAGCATCTTACATCAGGAATCTCCTCGTCTGCAACCTGACTTGGCTGACAACTTTCACTAGGTGAAGTGTTGGCCTTTTCTTCTATCTTTTTTCTTCAATTTACAGAGAAAAATGCCCTCCTGCACGGGTGGAAGGCAACACAATTTCAGCCTTAAATTATAAAATTCAGAACTCTAAACATATATAACAAAAAGGGGTTAACTTTCTATCAAACACTTAGGAGTTAGGATTACAAAACCTGAACAAATTACACATAAAAACTCTGAAGACTCAACATTTTCCTCCAATCACCTCAACAACCACTGTAAATGACTTGGAGCAGTGATCAACTTATAGATCATGAGACCTTACCAACTGAGTAATGAAAATTACTACCGGATTTCAGCAAAGATGAAGAAAGACACCAATTTTAGTTCAAAAGTAGGAGCAAGCAGTTATTAACACATCAACAACACTCCCGATTGTTGTCCTCCTGACCCGTTTGCTGTCTCCTTGTCGGGAAAAGAAATACCACACCTGATCGGCTGATTTTATTTTAGAGCAACCTTTTAAAAAAACAAAGGATTATGAGTGATAAAGTAGTAATTTTCAAGTCACAAACTTTTATATATAAACTTTAGAGTTCTTACCGGGTAGTTCCCAGGGATCTTTTAAAAATCAACTTTCCAAGTTTCGATCCAATTATCACTATTCCTAATCTTTAAAAGAGAGCAATAAATTTATGTATGATGTAATGTACGATAAAAACAAACAGTGAACAAAAAAAAAACAAATTTATATATCTTAATTTATAATTTATGTATACACATAAACAAGACAAACTTATATTTATATACACATTGCATCTCTATATCTTACAACTTTCATTTTTTTAATGTAATCTGAGGACACAATTCCATTGAACTTGTGCTTGAGACTCGAGTTTCTATGACATCAAGTAATCTGCCATCATCTATGCTATATTTATTTGATGATGACTCTAAAAGGGATATGTTTCAGCCAAGGAGAAAGTCATTATTCTCACACCAACAAAAAAGTTCATTACTTCTTTCGTCAACATCGACTAAAATAGAATTAAAGAACTCATCTCCTACATCAATTCCAAGTCGATGTTGAATCTCATCATCTTGTTCAGCAAGGTTAAGTTGATGTTGATTCTCACTATCTTGTTCATTGGTGCAAGGTTGATGTTGATTCCCACTATCTTGTTCATTGGTGCAAGATTGATGTTGAATCTCATGAAAGTTCCCATTAGATCCGCAAAGGAATGATAAATCATCACCAGAATGCACACGCTCCTCGTACATGCGGGATTTCAATGAAGAAGAAACAATACATATCTCATCATTTTGTTCATTCGTGCTAGATTGATTGTGAACCCCATCCAGATCGTCGCCTGTGTAAGCAGCATCACAAGAGGACACCGGCACATGCTCGCCACACATCTGTGATTTCTGCAAAGAAACAGCCTCATGTTCAACCTCATTGGAGTCATTTAACTGCGCCAATAACTCGTCCACATCGATAACAGATGAAGTCTGGTTTACAAAAACGAAGCAATTAGTTCATGAAACCTAAATCATTTCCATACGCATCCAATGCATGTTGAAAAGATACATTAGAAAGAGCATGTCTTACATCAAAAGATTTGTCTTCTGCAACATTACTTGGCTGACCTTCTTCACTACTCGAAACACCAGCCTTTTCATCATCTTTTTTCTTCAATTTACAGAGAAAATATCCCTTCTGTACAGAGAGAAAGACAAAACAGTTGCATAGTGTAAATTACTCGCAGCATAATCAGTTTTCCAGATTAAGATTACAACAAAGCAACAACATATTGGGTTCTGCTATGAATTTCAAGAAAACACACTATCCAGTTTGGGAAAACAACAACAATTATTCAAAATTGAATTCTCTAGAGGTAAAAGTTCAAGAGTTATCAATCCTATAAATGACTTCAGATAAGCAAAGATTAATCTTTTAAATGCTAACACATATAAAGAAATTCGAAATGGTTATAATAATTCAGAGTTAGATCCAGAAAAATAAACCTGATTAGGCAGAGTATCAGGCAGAGTATATTCATGGATGACCCAAGGGGTCCATTTTCCATCAGGAACACGACCCTCATAGAAAACCAAAGTCTTCTTGGTTCCAATTCCAGCTTTAGCCTTTATACTCCTATGTTTTCCCGTTAATTTCCAGTACCCAAGCTTGGTTATCCTCTTGACCCTTTTACTATGATTTCTTCGAGAAAATAGATACCAAGTTCGATCATTAGATCTTCTTACTGAAAACCCTGTAAAAAAACCGGAAGTCAAGAAGATGAGCATAATAAAAAGGAAGACGATGAACTAACTTGAAACCTACGGGGCAATTCTCCAGGCTCCCAGTCGCTGAGGTCGCCGGTGACTTCACCGATAGCTTGGACAGCAGAATCACGATCGAGAGCCTTATTCCATAGGTAATGATCGATGAGTTCTTTATCAGTCGGGTGGAACCTATATCCAACGATGTCGTTGCAACTGCAGTAGTTCATCTCATCAGATATTTGAGAAGAAACCAGAAGGGTAATTCCACGAGAAGACGATTCTAATAAACTAAACAAAAAAACCCAACACAAATTCCCGTCCCTCTGTAAGAAGGAACGAGGAAGATGATCCCATGAAAAAAAAAATTTAAAGTGATTCTATGAAAATCTAAGGGGAAAAGGCTTATAAATAATCAAAAACTCCTTCCTGAAGAAGTTATGGGGAAATAGGGTAAACTAAGCTTTTCATCATTCAATTTTCACTGTCTTTGGGTTTTGTCCATACAGCTTTAAAAAAATTTATTTTGATAATTCAACTTTCGAATTGTTTTATTTATTTTTCTCGCTTGGGCATTAAATCAGAAACAATATGTTAACATGAACAGCTTTGTTTAAATCTGTTTTTTTTTTAAATAGTTGTTCTCCAACCAATTAAAGCACCAATGAATTCTCCTCATCCTCGCGTATTGTTCTATCAATTTAGATTTTTTAAATCTTTTAAAAACTCATAAAACCCAAAACGAATTCTATTTATAATCTCCATCGTCTGATTAGTATGGAATCAATATATATAACTCGTCTTCCTTTCACATTGTTATTGTTGAGATTTGAAATAAGATGCTTTAGCATCGTAAAATAAAAAAGAATTCAAAAAAAAATAGATTTTCAATAGTTATTTAACAAAATTGAAGAATTTTTTTTGCTTTTATATTTTTAAAAAATAAATGCTCTATCATAACGTCATTAGTATTTTAACAACAAAGTGGTTTGAATGTTTAGCAATAAAATTAAAAAAAATAAAGTTGAGTGACCAAAACATGAATACAACAAAGTTGAGTTATTTTACTAAAAAAAATCGTTCCCAAACTGTTCCATGTTTTCACATCAAATTGGATTTACCAACGTTGTAATGTAAAGTTCAGTTAAGTTGGGTGAAAAGTGAAAACCCAAGTATGTTATGTGAAAATCCATGGAAACCAAACAAAGGCGTGAGAAGCACGCGCCCCTAATTTTTCTCTCGCCTGAAATCTAGAGCCTCAGACGTTTTCGATTTGATTTACCGTCTCCAGTATTGTTTGAGTGGTCCCTGTGATTGTGTGGCTCCGCCCCCGTCAGTAGGCCATTGCGTGCCGAAAATCAGTTGTGAACGACGGCGCCTGGAGGGTTTGCTCCAAGGAGTTGCGGCGGCGGAAAATCGTGGGTGACATCCGTAGCTTCTCACCAACCTTATTTTGGGCTCTACCGGACCACTTCCGACATTGACGGATCCCTGAACTCATTTATTCGAAGCCTTTCAGTGCGCCCTGACTGCCGGAGGTTCGAGGTTTGGCCGTCAACACTATTTTTATGGTTTCTATTTTCGAAGCCTATCAGTGCACCTCGACTGCCAGAATTTTCGAGGTTGGCCTCCTATTAGACGGTAACTGATTCTCTCACCTATCCCCCTCTGGCGATTCCCCGTTTCTGGTCCACTTTCCCTATCCCTCGCCACCTCCCGGTTTCCTTGTGAACTACAATTTTCTCTGGTTTCGAATGATTGTTGTCATCATTTTGTTGGACTGGTTTTTTTGGCTCTGCTCTTTGTCACTGGTTTTACAGGTTGCTCTTTAAAGTTTACTGGATTACTACGTTTTAGTTTTTATGCTTATGTTTTGTCGCATGTGTTTTGTCTGCTCCATTATGGTGATGATTTCTTTGGCTCTTGTTTCTGCCTGATACGGTTGCAGATTCTGATGACCATTATGTTTGTGCCTCTGAGGTTTCGTGTGAGCACTATCTCTACGGGCTTGGCTCTTTGTTTATCCTAACTGTCGTTGTTGGCTCACCAGTGTTGTTTTCTTGTTCGGTATTGCTTACTGTGAATTGGCTTTGTCTGTTTGGCGCGTGGTTTTTTCGGTTTTCTTCTGTTGCTGCTTCGCTGCTGAGTTTCTTCGTGTTACCCTACTAGTTTCCTATTCTCTATTCCTCTGCATTTTCTTGGTGCGGTGCTTAGGGGAAATCTATGGTTGTTCTTGCGTGAAATGTTAGAGGATTGGGGAACAGGAATACGATCAGAGCATTAAGGAATTCAGTGTTAAAACACAAACCGAATATCATTTTTCTGAGAGAGACGAAACAAAAATTATGCTACCTTGACAAAATCAAGATGAAGATGAAGATGAAGATGGAGCATTCCTTCTATGTGGACCCACAAGGTACTGCCGGAGAACTTGCTTTATGGTGGTCCAATGAAATGAAAGTATCAATTTTGAAGTGTAGCAAGAATTTCATTGATGCGAAAGTATCCGTGCAAGGTGGAGAAGACTAGTTCGGAACTTTCATCTACGGCCCTCCGTATAAAGAAGAGAAACATGAGTTTTGGGAAGAATTAGCGAAACTGAGAAGGTCAACTAATATGAGATGGCTAGTAATTGAGGATTCTAATGTTGCCACTTGTCAGGCAGAAAAGGAAGGGGGAACCCCGGTCGACCCATCTGAGGCAATCGGCTTCACAGACTTTGTGGAAACAACCATGTTAATGGAAATGCCGATTGAAGGGGGTTGTTTCACCTGGTATAACCAGAGGAGTGATAACGAAGCAATCTTTGAGAAGCTTGATCGGGTATTGTGCTTTACTGAATGGAGTACCGTTTTTCCTAAAGCTATGTGCATAATGGACATTGCAGTGGCATCAGATCATGCCCCTTTAATCTTGTTTCCTATGGGGTTTTATAGGAAATATAAGAAAGAATTTAAATTCGAAACCAAATGGCTTCTTGATGAGGAATGTCCACCAACGGTTCAGAAAAGTTGGGTCTCTTCCTCCACTGATAGAGCTATCCATAACTTTGGGAGGAAAATTGGCAAAACAAGATCCAATTTGATCAAATGAAGCAAAATGAAACACAAACAAAAGAACGAGAAAAGAGAAACGTTGATGGCTCAAATAAGAAACCTTCAAGGGAGGAAATTGACAGAATCTGAATTGGGGGAATATAAACAGCTTAGTAAGGAGCTGAATCTCGAATGGGAAAGCGAAGAGAGATACTGGCATCAACGCTCCAGATTAAATTGGCTGAAATGTGGAGACAAAAACACAAAATTCTTCCATGCATCTACTATTCAGCATAGGAGATCTAACTCCATCCTCATGCTCAAAAAACTGGATGGGAACTGGCTTGAGGATCCGCCGGACATTGTGGGGCATTTCCAACAATACTTCTAGAATCTGTTTGCTAAAGATCACTCCATTGACTTTCAATGTCTACAAAAGTACATCCCGAAGCTGGTCAACGGGGATATGAACTTTGATCTTAGCAAAGAAGTTACAGATGAGGAAATCAAAACAAATGTTTTCAGTATGGGGGCAAAAAAATCTCCAGGGCCAGACGGCTTCCCAGGCTGCTTCTACCAATCCTTCAGGGACATCATCAAAGGAGATCTTGTTGGTATGATTCGTGCCTTCTTTAAGGACGGAAACCTTGCTCACGACCTGAATAAGACAAATCTGATTCTCATCCCTAAGAGATCAAACCCTAGTGAAGTCACCCACTTTCGTTCGATCAATCTTTGCAACTTCTCCTTTAAGATTATTTCCAAAATCTTAGCCTCCAGACTCAAAAAATTCCTCCCTGATATTATTTCCCAAAGTCAATATGTCTTCGTCAAAGGGAGAGCGATCCAAGATAATATTATACTAGCTAATGAAGCTTTCACAGCAATTAAAAGAACCAAGAAAGGCAAAAAGGGCATTATGGCACTCAAGATTGATCTTGAAAAGGCTTATGACAAAGTGGACTGAGACCTTCTCCGCTTTACGATGGACAGAATGGGGTTCTGCAATTGGTGGATCGATAGAGTTATGGCTTGTGTGTCCTCATTTTCTTTCTCCCTGGTCTTGAACGAAGAAAAATTTGGCGACTTCCTACCTGAGAGAGGTATTCGACAAGGCGAGCCTCTTTCGCCTTTCCTGTTCACCTTTATTTCCAATATCTTTTCTTGGATTTTGGAGAAAGAGGTTGAGTCTGACCGTCTCGAATGTCTTAAAATTAAAAGAATATGTCCTACCATCAGCCATCTTATGTTTGTTGATGATTGTCTTATGTTCTCCATGGCAAATGAAGGAAATTATCACTCTGCCCTGAATATTCTCCAGTTGTTCCAGACCTCAACTGGAGAAGCGGTAAACTTCCAGAAATCCTCAGTCTATTTCTCCCCAAATATCAGTGCTAATCTCAAGAGCCATCTTTCCAATATCCTAGGGTTCAGGCCTTTGGAAGAGGATAGTAGATACTTGGGACTCCCTTCCCTCTGGGGGCGAAATAAAAAGGAAGCACTTGCATTCATTAAGGAGAGAGTGCAAAACAAGCTTCGGAGCTGGAAAACGAAATTCTTAAATCAAGCTGGTAAGGAGATTCTCATCAAAGCTGTAGCCCAAGCCATCCCCTCCTATGTGATGCAATGTTTTCTTCTCTCAGTCACTTTCTATGAAGAAATTAGTTCTCTTGTGGCAAAATTCTGGTGGAATAATTGTGAGTCTAAAGAGAGAAGCATACACTAGATAAATTGGAGGAATCTTTGCCGGCCTAAAGATCAAGGAGGACTAGGTTTCCGTAATCTTAGATCCTTCAACAAAGCTCTTATTGCAAAAGTTGCTTGGCGAATTCTAAAAAACCCGAACTCCCTCCTGACCCAAACTTTTCGGGGAATCTACTTTCCAAATGGCAACACATTTGAAGCTCCGAAATGTAATAATTCATCCTGGGCCTGGGCAAGTATCAAGGAAGGGGTTGAGATCATTAGGGAAGGATCATTATGGCGGGTTGGAAACGGAAGAAGTATCTACATATTGAAGGACAACTGGATTCTGAAATTGCCTAAGATTTATTTATCATCTCGATCCTCGGCTCACCTTTCAAGTCTCTCTTTTTCCAGCCTCATGGAAGCTAACCAAAGGATGTGGGATCGGTTAAAATTGGACACTCTCCTTTCGCCATCGGAAGTTGAAGCTATCTTGATGTGAAACCGATAATTTGATTTTGATATAACTAAATAAACGTAAGGACTCAATTGAAAATGTGAAAACAAATTTTTAAGTCCTCAAACCTCTCTATATGTCTTAAACAAAATACCTAAGTTAAAAACTAAATTTATCAAATGTTTTCTAAGTGTTCTTAAAGCCAAAACAGTGATTTTCGAGTCACCGTTTTGGAACGGCCTTAGCCGTTTCGAAACAGTTTTGAAACTGTGAGTTTTGTTTTGGAACGGGTATCGAAACGATTTCAACACTGCCAACCCGTGTTTCGAAACGAGTTTCGAAACGGCTTAAGAACATCAAGACACCGTATCGAAACGATATCCAATGTTTCGAAACGGCTTTAAAACTGATTTGAAAAATATGACTATTGAATGTTTTTAATTGATTTTAAACAAGTCGTTAAGGCGTATCGAAACGATCTCAAGCCGTTTCGATACGATCCTTGACAGTGGCAAAATGTTTCGAAACGGGTTTCGATACGGGCTCTTTAATGCACCCCAACGACTCTTTCTATTTTGGTTTGTTTCGAAACAGGGTCGGGCGTTTCGAAACGGTTGGTTGCAGACTGCATTTATGGAGGGAAGATAACACCCCCAACGGCTCTATTGATGAATGCAACAACCACAACGGCTAGAATTCAATGAGAAGGTATAAAAGGGACCTCTAAAAGCTCCAGCAACAACTATTGATCCAAAAGCAAACATCCAAACATCAAATCCAAGCATTTGTGCCTAAATCCCATTATTGTCTTGTAACCCCAATTGTATTTTTCATTCTTATCATTTCAATTGGGTTGAGTGCTTGTAATTGGGCTATATTGTGTATTGAGAGATACTTGTTTTAGCCAACAAATTCTTTGTTTCAATTGTGTGAGGATTGGGTCAAATTTTGGGTAGAAAATTTGACCGAAAATTGTAAGGGTTACCTCCTAGCCTAGAAAAGGGGAAGAACAATTAGTGGAATTGTTGCAAATCCTTAGTGAAGCTAAGGTAGTGGATGTATAGTTCAATTGGAACTTGAACCACTCTAAAATTCCTTGTCTACCATTTTTATTTGCAAATTCCACCACCAAGAACTTTAAAAATCGAATTCACCCCCTATTGGTTTATTTCGATCATTCGATCCACTCAACAAATAGTATCAGAGCCTACCTCTTTGAGGATTAAAAACCACAAGAGGAGTTCCTAGGAAGAGTGTGATCATCCAAAATTCAAGAGATGACATCTACCTCCGGTTCGAGCATGTATGGGTCTCAATCCACTACAAAACTACCTTTCTTCAATGGTGACAACTATCCGTTTTGGAAGAATCGGATGCGCCTCTTCATCAAGTCCAACAATTACTTGGTTTGGGATGTCATTGAAGATGGCCCCTACATTCCATTGAAGCAAGATAGTGAAGGGAAGATGGTTTTGAAGAAAAAGATGGAGATGAGTGAAGAAGAGAGGAAGAAGATCCAAATAAATGACAAAGCTCTTCACATGCTCTTTTGTTCTTTCGGTCCGGACATCTACTCCAAAGTCTCATCCATTGAGAGTGCTAAAGAAGTGTGGGATACTCTTGAGACCACCTATGAGGGAACCAACGATTTCAAGGAAACCAAGATTGGAATTCTCAATCTTAGTTATGAGAATTTCAAGATAGAGCCCGATGAGACGGTGTCCAAGATGTTTGATCGCTTCTCAACCATAGTCAATGGGCTTAAAGGATTTGGAGAGACTATACCGGAAGACAAGCTTGTCCGGAAACTACTCTACTCACTTCCCGAATCTTGGGATGGGAAGAGAATAACCATCATAGAAGCCAAAAACTTGAAGACTTTAAAACTTGATGAGCTAGTGGGTTCTCTCCTTACTCATGAGATTATGAAGCAAGGAAGGGAAGAAGAGAAGAAGAAGGAAGAGAAAAGAGTAGAGAAGCTAGAGGTGGAAAAGAAGAAGAAGATAGGAATAGCTCTCAAAGCTTCATTACTTGAGGATAGCTCTTCTAGTGAGGAGGATGAGCTAGAAGAATTGGCTATGATAGCCAAACGATTCTCACGCTTCATGAGGTCCAACCGGGGAAGAAAAATTCAAAGAAAGATGGACTTCAAAGGTAAAAACAAAGAAGAAGCAAAGGATCAAATCATTTGCTTCGAGTGCAATAAACCCGACCACACACGTTCGGAGTGCCCTCAACTCAAGAAGCAGGGCTTTGAGAAGAATAAGAAGCTCAAAGCCAAGCTTGCTACTTGGAGTGATGAGGAGTCATCCGAGGATGATGAACAAGAAGTGGCCAACCTTTGCCTCATGACACTTGAGGAAGATTCCTCCATGGTAACCTCTAACTCATAATCTTTAGATTTTACATATGATGAATTAAATGATGCATATGATGAGTTGCAAGAGGTCTATGATGAATTAGTTGAGAAATACAAGGAGTCGGTCATTAGGAATAAGAAAATTATTTCGGAATTAAATGATAAAAATGACTCACTTTCTCAAGCTAATTTAAAATTTGAGAAAAAGATTTTAGGGTTGAAAGATGAACTAAAATTCTTCCAAGATGAAAATGTTGACCTTAATAATCTTCTTTCTCAATGTAATAGTGAACACCAAAAGGTGTTAGATGAGCTTAACAAGCTCAAAGAGTCTTTTAAAAATGTTGGTAATGTGAAGCATGAGATATGTGAATCTTCAAAAACAAACCAACCTAGGAAAAAGACTAATAACTACAAACAAAGTAGCTTTCCTAGACATAGTAGAACTAAAAGGATTAGAAGTGTATGGGTTCCTAAGGAACTTGTAAAATCTAATAACATTGTTGCTATGTCATCTTGGATTCCTAAGGGAACCAAGTTATTGGGAGCTAACACTCGTGGACCCAAAATGATTTGGGTACCAAAAACAAAAGTTTAATATCTTTGTTTGTAGGGGGAGCATTGCTACAAGGCCAAAGCACAAAGTCAAAACTCATGGTACCTTGATAGTGGATGCTCAAGGCATATGACCGGAGACAAGAGTAGATTCATGGATCTAAAGCCAAAAAGTGGAGGAGTGGTGACATTTGGTGACAACTCCAAAGGCCACATTAAAGGTATTGGCTCCATAGGTAATCACTCTACTATTCTTATTGAAAATGTCTTGTATGTCGATGGTCTTAAACATAACTTGTTGAGCATAAGTCAATTGTGTGATAAAGGATTTAATATTTTATTTGATAAAAATGGGTACAAAATTGTTGACATTAAATCTAATAATATTATGCTCATAGGTCATCGCATAGGTAACAATTACATGGTGCATCTAGATGACATACAAACATCTCGTGCATGTTTAGTAGCTCAAAATGAAAATGATGCATGGTTGTGGCATAGGAAACTAGGACATGCTAGCATTAGTGTTTAAGAAAAATTAGTTTCCCTTGATCTAGTTAGAGGTTTACCCAAGATTAAGTTCTCAAACGATAAAATTTGTGATGCATGCTCTAAGGGTAAACAACATAAGTCATCCTTTAAACCCATTAATGATGTTTCTACAAGTAGGTGTTTACAACTTATCCATATGGATTTATTTGGGCCAATTAGGACTATGAGCTTGGGTGGTAAATCTTATGCATTTGTTCTTGTTGATGATTTTTCTAGATTTACTTGAGTTCTATTTTTAAGTACTAAAGATGAGGCTTTAGAAAAATTCATCACATTTTCAAAACTAACCCAAAATGATCTTGAACTTAGAATTTTTCATATTAGAAGTGATCATGGAACCGAGTTTCAAAATTTAGGGATTGAAGAGTTTTTGAATGAAAATGGTATTAGCCACAATTTTTCGGCTCCTCGAACTCCTCAACAAAATGGGGTAGTTGAGAGGAAAATAGAACTTTACAAGAAATGGCTAGAACCATGCTTTGTGAAAACAATTTACCTAAATATTTTTGGGCGGAAGCCACAAACACCGCTTGTTACATTGTAAACCGAGTAATGATTAGACCAATTTTAAAGAAAACACCTTATGAGATTTTAAAATCTAAAAAGCCTAACATTAGCTATTTTCATCCTTTTGGTTGCAAGTGTTTTGTTTTGAATAATGTAAAAGACAACTTAGGTAAATTTGATGCAAAAAGTGATGAAGCTATTTTCATAGGATATTCTTTAACCTCTAAAGCCTATCGTGTATTTAACAAGAGAACTTTAGTAGTAGAAGAATCTATACATGTTGTATTCGATGATAACCTCCTTCCAAGGAAGGATTCTTGTGATGATGATGATGATGTAGAAATCATAAATGCCTTTGATGGAGGACAAACTTCAAAGGAGGATGAGATTCCAAAAAAAGAAGAGGATACACAAGATCCACCTCTTGAAGCCTTGAAGGACTTGGCTCTTGAGGAAAAGGAAGTGAGCTACCCAAGGGAGTTCAACTATGTCAAAGATGGTGAAATCTTGGGTGATCCATCCAAGGGGGTAACCACTCGATCTTCTCTTAGATTAATGAATCATGTTGCATTTATCTCATGCATAGAGCCTAAGAATATAAAAGAAGCATTGAAAGATGATTTTTGGATTATGGCTATGCAAGAAGAGTTATATCAATTTGAGAGAAGTAACGTTTGGACATTAGTTGATAGGCCTAGTAAAATCTACCATAGGAACTAAATGGACCTTTAGGAACAAACTAGATGAGAGTGGTAACATTGTGAGAAATAAAGCTAGACTAGTAGCACAAGGTTACACTCAAGAAGAGGGAATAGATTTTGATGAAACCTATGCACCCGTAGCTAGAATGGAAGCCATTAGGATGTTGCTTGCATATGCATGTTATCATGATTTCAAGCTTTTTCAAATGGATGTTAAAAGCGCGTTTTTAAATGGCTTTATAAATAAGGAAGTGTATGTGGAACAACCATCGGGTTTTGAAGACTCAAAATTTCCAAATCATGTTTTCAAACTCACTAAAGCTCTTTATGGTTTAAAACAAGTTCCTAGAGCTTGGTACGAAAGACTTTCAAACTTTTTAATTGAAAAAGGTTTTGAAAAAGGCAAGGTGGACACTACACTTTTTATAGAAAGGTATAAAAATGACATCTTAGTAGTACAAATTTATGTTGATGGTATTATTTTTGGTTCTACTAACGAATGTCATTGCAAAGAGTTTGCTAAGCTAATGCAAGGTAAATTCGAGATGAGCATGATGGGGGAGCTCTCATTCTTTTTGGGACTCCAAATCAAGCAAAGGAAGGATGACACCTTCATCAATCAAGCAAAGTACATAAAGTATATGCTCAAGAAGTTTTTCTTGGAGAATGAAAGCCTAAAGCCACACCTATGAGCTCATCTACAAAGCTTGACAAAGATGAAGGAGGTAAGTGTGTTGACTCTAAGCTTTACCGCTCTATGATTGGATCATTGCTTTACCTTACTGCAAGTAGACCAGATATCTTGTTTATTGTTTGCTTGTGTGCTAGGTTTCAAGCTAGTCCTAAAGAGTCTCACCTTATAGCCGTTAAGAGAATCTTTAAGTACCTTAGAGATACTCCTTGTTTAGGTCTTTGGTACCCTAGAGACTCCACCTTCAACCTTCATACTTATTCGGATGCGGATTATGGGGGATGCAAAATCGATAGGAAGAGTACTTCGAGAACTTGTCAATTCCTAGGTAGTATGCTCATATCTTGGTTCTCTAAGAAACAAAATAGTGTAGCCTTATCTACCACTGAAGCCGAGTACATATCCTTAGGGAGTTGTTGTGCTCAAGTCCTTTGGATGAAGCAACAACTCTTAGATTATGGTATTAAAGTTGAAACCATACCCCTTAAGTGTGATAACACTAGTGCCATATGTTTGACAAAAAATCCCATCCAACACTCTAGAACCAAACATATAGAAATAAGGTATCATTTCATTAGAGATCATGTCCTTAAAGAAGATGTTGTTATAGAGTATGTTGACACCTTAAATCAATTAGCGGACATATTTACAAAACCTTTAGACAAAGAGCGTTTTTGGTCCCTTGGGAGAGAGTTAGGTCTAACTAGCCTATCTTGACCTTTTAGGACCTCTTTTGTGCTAAAATTGCTTGATCTTGTGAAATGCCATGTTTATGTGTTTTTACTCCTAATTTCATCCATGCCTATAGCTAGGGGGAGTATGTTTATGTTTGCGCATGTTATTCCTACTCATTCATGTCATTCATGCAAGTTAGGCCTTCAAAAATTTAATTTTTCTGCATTTTTAGAGCCTCATCTGCACTTCCAGGCCTAGGTGTATCGAAACGGGTCCACCTGTTTCGATACGGATGCTTTAAATTTCTATCTGAGAGAAGGGTGTTTCGAAACGCCTTCCAAGGGTTTCGAAACATTTTTGCTACTGCCAAGGGGTGTATCGAAACGAGTTTCGATACGAGTCAACGGGGATTCGATACGGTCAAAACTGTATCGAAACGGTCAGCTGGAGTTGAAAAGTCGGTCAACCTTTCGTGCCCGCGTTTCGAAACGGTCGACACCGTCCCGAAACGGGTTAGCGGACAGCTTTATAGAGGGTTTTTAATGTTAAAGTTCTACTTTAATTAAAACTCCTCTCAAACCCTAAAAACCCTAAAACGATTTTCCCTATAAAACCCCTCTAAACCTCATTGTTTTTCACCAAATCTTGAGGGCTTTTATTCTTAAACACAAGTCTAAGCAAGCATCAACAACTTTGTGCAAGGATTTTCATCTATTCATCCAAAATCCCAATTTAAGGTATATTTTCATCTTTTTCTTTTTCCTTAAATTTATAGTCGAATCTTATGTTAGAAAATTTTAATTTTGTATAGTTTATGTGTTTTGATACTTGGGTTTTTCAAAATTTGCAAAAAAAATTCCAAATCTTCAATTTTTTGATTCGAATATATAAGTTTTCTCTCGTATTTTCTTTACTGTTTTTAAATTGTTTTTCTCTTAATTTTTTTTGTCTTGTTTTGTATCTTTGTTTTTAAAATTTGTTTTTAAACCTAAGTGGGATTTACCATTGGATTGAATTAAGATCTTCATGCATACACTTCAAATTTGTTTTGAATTGCTTGCTTTACGTTTTTAGGATGTCTATGGAGAACGTTAACCAAAAGCGTAAGACGGGTCAAACAAGTGATTCGAGTATTCGTCCTAATCTCACCTAGCTGTTTCTCAAAAGTCTTCGGACTCCAGAGATGAGGGAGCGTTTCAATTATGTCAAGGAGTTTGGCGTTCGTCGTGAGCGTGTTGTTGACATCTCGTTTCTTGACTCCGAGCGCTTTCTCTTTCGTTACCTCCCCCGGTTAAGAGAATGGGGATTCCTTGGTTTCTTGAGTATCCCGGATATTTGATACAAGCACATGGTTCTTCTGTTTTACTCAAATGCCCAATTTATTAATAGTGAAGACAACTCCGAAGTTGTTGGCCTTGAGTCTTCTATCTTGGGAAAGAGGATTGCCATTGACATCCCTTATTTAGAGACCATTTTTGGTCTTAAGAACGAAGGAATCGAGAATGAGAGTCACTTTGGTTCTCACACCGGTTCGGTGCTTACCTTGGATGCTCACGATAGGTTTCTCCACTTGATAGTCTCGTGGTTTCTTCGCCCCTCAGGAGGTAAATTTTCTCACGTTCGTCAAGTAGACTATTTTTGGCTTGAATGTTTTCGTTGTGGTGAGCGCCCTAATCTTGTTAAGATCGTGTTTGCCGAGATAGTAAATAATGTTAAGCTCTGTGACACCGATGCACTCAAATCTTTCACTTATGGGACTGTTTTAAGTTACTTCTTTGGAAAGCTTAATCTTGATTGCACCTATGACTCTCCGGAAGCCCGCAAGTCAAAAATTGGTGAGTCCTCTCTTCGCAAGTCCGGTTTTCAATACATCAATGGGAAGTGGGAACGTGTTGATAGGGAAGCATCTCCACCTCAAGTTGAACCTCAACCACAAGCTCCGGTCGCAAACAATGAAGCTCTCACGGCTTTCCTTACCGAGCAGTTCAACACTTTGGACACTAACATGTCTAGAGGGTTTGGTGCTATCAATACTCGCTTGCAATCCGTGGAGGATCGCCTCCTTGCAAATGAGAATCGCCTCACATCCCTTGAGAATCAACATGCATCTATGGACATGTCCTTCTCCACCTTTTATGGCCAATGGATGAATTTTCGTCGCGCTCAAGCTAAGGATGATGATGATTCCGTGGATGATGATGGTGACGACGACGAGGCTTAGGATTCTCATGTCATCTCATATTAGCTATGCATATTAGGATTAAGTTTGCATCTTTATTTCCATTATGTTTTATGAACCTATGCTTTGATTTTATTTGGGATTATGCTTTGAACTTATTGTTTAAGATTTATGTTTTGGATATTTGAATTTTACGAATTTAATATTATGTTGCTTATTGCTTATTGATTATTGCTTTTAACCCTATCTCTTCTCTTTGAGTCTTGTTTCTTATTTTTGATCTAACAAAAAAGGGGAGAAGTAATCTAAGAGCCAAAATTCGTTTTTTATGTTTTAAGTGTTTTTAAGTTTAAACCTTGAATTTAAATCTTTAAATATTTTTTAAAACTTTAAAAACCCATCTTAAATTGAGGGGGAGTTAGAATGTATTCAAATTTTTCAAAACTCTTAAAAATTCTAACTTTGGTTTTGTTATATCAAAAATTGGGAGATTGTGAAACCGATAATTTGATTTTGATATAACTAAAGAACTTAAGGACTAAATTGAAAATGTGAAAACGAATTTTTAAGTCCTCAAACCTCTCTACATGTCTTAAACAAAATGCCTAAGTTAAAAACTAAATTTATCAAATGTTTTCTAAGTGTTCTTAAAGCCAAAACAGTGATTTTCGAGTCACCGTTTCGGAACGGCCTTAGCCGTTGCGAAACAGTTTTGAAACTGTGAGTTCTTGTTTCGGAACGGGTATCGAAACGATTTCAACACTGTCAACCAGTGTTTCGAAACGAGTTTCGAAACGACTTAAGAACATCGAGACACTGTATCGAAACGATATCCAATGTTTCGAAACGGCTTTAAAACTGATTTGAAAAATATAACCGTTGAATGTTTTTAACTGATTTTAAACAAGTCGTTAAGGCGTATCGAAATGATCTCAAGCCATTTCGATACGATCCTTGATAATGGCAAAATGTTTCGAAACGGGTTTCGAAACGGCTCTTAGCGTATCGAAACAAGTCTAACCGTTTCGATACGGGCTCTTTAATGCACCCCAACGGCTCTTTCTATTTTGGTCTGTTTCGAAACATGGTCGGGCGTTTCGAAACGGTTAGTTGCAGACTGCATTTATGGAGGGAAGATAACACCCTCAACGGCTCTATTGATGAATGCAACAACCACAACGGCTAGAATTCAATGAGAAGGTATAAAAGGGTCCTCTAAAAGCTTCAGCAATAACTATTGATCCAAAAGCAAACATCCAAACAACAAATCCAAGCATTTGTGCCTAAATCCCATTATTGTCTTGTAACCCCAATTGTATTTTTCATTCTTATCATTTCAATTGGGTTGAGTGCTTGTAATTGGGCTATATTGTGTATTGAGAGATACTTGTTTTAGCCAACAACTTCTCTGTTTCAATTGTGTGAGGATTGGGTCAAATTTTGGGTAGAAAATTTGACCGAAAATTGTAAGGGTTACCTCCTAGCCTAGAAAAAGGGAAGATCAATTAGTGGAATTGTTGCAAATCCTTTGTGAAGCTAAGGTAGTGGATTTAGAGTTCAATTGGAACTTGAACCATTCTAAAATTCTTTGTCTACCATTTTTATTTGCAAATTCCACCACCAAGAACTTTAAAAATCCAATTCACCCCCTCTTGGTTTATTTCGATCATTCGATCCACTCAACACTTGACTATTCCAATTGGAGGACCTGAAATCAAAGACTCTCTAATCTGGGCCGGATCGAAGGACGGAGATTATTCCGTCAAATCGGGCTACTGGTTCATAGAAGACAATCTCCGATTGACGCATGACCCGTCTCCAAGTTTTGTCCCTGGAAACTGTAAAGGTTTTTGGAAATCCATTTGGGGACTAAGGGTACCACCCAAAATCTGCTCTTTCCTCTGGAAGCTGTGCCACAACATCGTCCCTACCAAATGTATTTTAGCTCGCCGTTTCCACGACTACTTTAATGATTCTGAATGTTGTCCGAGATGTGGGACTGAAAAGGAGTCCATAGAACACCTTCTGTTCTTCTGCCCTTTCACTCAAGTGGTCTGGTTTCAATTATTCGCCATCTCCATCTGGATTTCCTGACTTCGCATGTTGGTGGTTCAAAATCAACGACTTAAGGAAACCGGGCAACTTCGAGGATGGATGCGCACTTATTGCGTTCCTCCTTTGGTCTATATGGAAATCAAGAAATGTCTTCGTCTTTGATAACAGAAAGGATCCTCCCTGGGATGTTTGGCTACGAGCGGAGAGTGCGTTTCAGGAATTCTCTCGGGAAACATCACCAAGTTCGTCGGGCATTTCCATCCGACATGAGATTACGGCAAGTTGGACACCCCCTCCGGTGGGCACAAACAAGATTAATTGTGACGCGACCTTTGACTCTCTTACTAGTAAGGCCTCCACGACTGCTATTGCACGTGATTCCTCAGGAAGGTTTATCCAAGGAGTCTCAGAACCATCGCTTGCACCCTCTGTGGCAGCAGCTGAAGCTATGGCCATTAGATTAGGCCTTTCTCTGGCTTCCAAGAACGATTTCTCTCATATCATCGTTGAGGCAGACTGTCAAGCTGTCATCAAAAGACTTCGAGAAGGGTCGTTGTCTGATTGGACTTCTTCGGCTATCGAAGAGGATATTAGGTGTAAAGTTGAAACTTTTCAGGCTTGCTCCTTTTCTTTTATTCCGAGATCTTGTAACCAGGCAGCTGATTGCTTGCCAAGTCTTCTAGGAACCTTCAGGTTCTGACCTCTTGGGAACCTCCTCCCCGTCAAACCTTCTTATGTACTTATGATTTGATTCTTAATATATTTTCCTTTGACCAAAAAAAAGAGTATGTTATGTTTTTACAAGGGTATTTTTGCGGATCTTTTCACTGTTCTGAACTTGCTCCCTAAGTTTTGGCCAACATTCAGCTTCTTACAATTTCCAATTGTTTGTTTGATGTGTTTCCCACATGTCTAAATCAAATCTCTTTGACAAAAGAAAAAGAAAAATATGCTTGTCTGCTCAAACTTGGCATTTCTATTTTGGTTCTCTTGGTGCTTGTACGCAATGAATGGCTAAACAGACGTGATAAAGGTAACTTTCCAGGGCTATATATAAAAACGTGTAACAGTTGTGTTCTGTTGTGCTATCAACAATTTTACTCTACAAGCTTTTGTTCGAACACCGTAATCTCACTGGCGAGAAAACAGCGGTAAGTCGGGCATGATCAGAAAGAGAGTAGTTCTCAGGCCATATCACGGGGGAAGAGAACTGCTTTCTTCTTCTTCTGCGATGCCTTCATTTGAGTCTGCTAAGCTGCAGTCTTCATCCATATGTAGCATCCCAAGTTCTCTGCAGACATGTCAACCAATTACTGAACGTTTCTATAAACAACAGGTTAAGGACATGATTTTTTTTTTCTACACGATGACTTTAACATACAGAATGAAATTCGGTTTTAAAGAGAAAAATTGCCTTAAATATTACATTGACTTGAAGCTATTTTTTAGATAAAAGGTTACATCAGATATGTTGCGAAAATTTATTGCGGTGACAAGACAATGTGTCTATGCACAAAAGTATTCTGCTACATGTAAAATTAGAGGACTTTGAAACAAAGTGATAAATTGAGGGATGCAACACACCTTAAATTCTTCATAGTCTAGAACACCATTTCGATGCCCAAAGATATTCTGTCTCTTGGAAACTTAATCCGTAAGAAAGACCGGTTAAATTCACCAGCAGATGGTTCAGAAAAGGTGAGATTTTACCACTCCCATTATGTAAGTAAGTGAATGAGAAGTACCTGTCTAAGTGCATCACAAAAAGCTGAATATGTTATATGTTTGCCATTATTGTCGGCCCTTAGAAAGGCAAAGGCATCATTTTCAGCCAATGAAACCTTTTTAAGTTGATACTGTCACCAAGAAGAATGTAGAAGCGGATGATTCATTTGCAAAAGAAAAGGTAAAACACATACATTTCCCATCATACAAGTGTAAGGTAAGAATCAGAGAGATGGTTATCAGATTCCTTCCCGAACCCAGGTCACAGCTTTGAGAAGTAGTTATCACAATTTGAGCAAAGTATAAGATATGGCCTGCCCTGATGTAGTTGTCTAATGGCATGCTCTAAAGAGAGAGGAGTTTAAATTTGACAACTGTTAATTGCAGTAAGAATTAAGTAAGCTATAATTTGAGTTAGAAAGCCAGAATTTGGACCTATAAACTATCAGCTTTTAAGATAAAAAAAAAATGCAGAACTAACCTTTATTATACCAAAAGCTGCTTCGGCCCAACTTATCTTCAATGGTTTTCGTGATTTATGAGGATTACAAAGACAGACATTTGATTTCCCCTATGATTCCGATGGCTAACCGACTGCAGGATAGCAGATACATGAGGATGAAAGCCAACATATTTAATCAGTAAGCATTGCGGACTCCAAAAACATAGTGGTATTGATAAAGAGCCGGTACTAAAATAAAATCTGAAATCGAATATGCTAACCCTATGAGCGTTTGCATCACTGTCTGTATATTCATGTGCAATGTCATAAGATGATACGAATCCCTGGGACCTGAGGAACTTGTAGACATGTCCACGCTTGCTTCCATTCCAGTCACTGCAAAATCAATAGCATTGAAGGGAAAAAATGAGACATCGGAAAACAAATGCCTTTTACTGGGGAGATCATCAAGTGATAAAACCAAAGATAATGCTTACTCACAAAGTATGACAGACATCAAAGCTTTTTAATGGTCCACACACGACCGGCTGTGCGCTTCTGGCGACGTTTTAGGCGCGCCGTGGCATCTTGGGGTCTGTTCCACCGATTGTTCTGGTGCAGGGTTAGGTGTGGGATCAACCATCTCTTCATCGTCACTTTGAATAGTGACTGGTTCAGTAGAAGGTGCCTTAGGAGGCGGGTCTGAGGTAGGAGATTTTCCTTTTCTCTTTCTTTTCTTGCGCTGGCTTGCTGTAGCATCGACAGGTGCTGGGTCTTGAGTAGGTGGCTCTTGTGGTTGTGGGAGGGTCCTTCTGGTTGGCAAACAATTCTTCGGGGAATGTTGGGAAGTCAACTGCCATATACGACATCATCTCCTTCATGTAGGCATTCATTACGACATCCCTCTCCTTGACATACCTAAAGAAGGTTGTTAAGTTGCCTTGCATCTCCTCCATGTCTGCTTGCAGGCGTTTAGTTGAGGCTACTAGTGCTGCGATTCTTGCTGCAGCAATGGTTTTGGCTCCACCCTCCAACGTTTTCGTCGAGCATCCTCATCAAATCCCTTCAGTTCACGGATTTGGTTTGGGGTTCTTGGACTCTTGCCCTTCTCGATCTTTTCCTTTTGAAGATCCTGGAAGACTTGCTTTTTGCGGTAGAGTGCCGTGATGAGGTTGGAGAAAATTAGATGGGCTCGATTTCCTCTTCAGTCATGAATAGACTTCATCAACGATAGTTTTGCCCACATCTATCGGCCGGCCATTGAGGATGGAATGTAAAAGTAGTAGCATGATGATATGCACAGTAGCCGTGTGGGAGGTAGGCATCAAACGGGTGTTTAGGTAGTGATTCCAAACCTTGGCCTCGGGATTTAAGTGGCCCCCCTCCACCGACTAAAACATAAGTCATCAAGGAATTGCTTATACATTTGGGCATCGGCTCCTTCGACAAAAGGAGTGTATTGGTCCACCACTAAAGGACTACTAATAAAAAGATTAAATTATTTATATACATAAAAACCTGAAAATGTGTAAAACCTATATTTAATTTTGATATAACAAATAGTCAAAGGACCTAATTGCAAAGTAAATAAATTTTTAAGTACTCAAAAGACTCGTACTTGACAAGTATATTTTAGACTCAAAATGTTTTAAAGTCAAAACTTAAACCCCATAAAATTTTTTAAGTGTTTTAAAGTCAAATTTCACAAAATCGCTCAGGCGTTTCGATACGGCTTGAACTTAAGAGCTTACTGGAAATTTCTGTTTCGATACGGCAGTTCCAATTTCAATATTGTCGTTTCGATACGGCCTAGTTCGTTTCGATATGGCCTTCATCTAGGTATTTAGTTTTTGAACAACGTTTTGATACGAACTTAAACGTATTAATACGATGGTTAAGATTTTTTAAATCTGAGCATTTAATGATATATCTGTTACTTGTTAGTTATTGGAATCTAAAAATATTTGAAATTCTGTTACTCATTTTGATACACCCCTTGGGTGTTTCGATACACATTTTGACAGATTCAATTGTGAGCAATATTGTTTCAATACGTCATATAGTCGTTTCGATAGGCCCCTAACTGTTTTGATACACTCTCTTTATTACACACAACGACTCTTTCTATTTTGAAACAGGTATCGATATGGGCTCGTGTGTTTCGAAACAACATGTTGCATAACTGCATTTATGGTGGGAAAAAGGGAGCCCAGTGACTCTATTGATGATGCCAACCACCCAAACGGCTAGAATTCAATGAAATGGTATAAAAGCAAGCCATTAAAGCTACAATACCAACTAATGAAAAAGTGAACAACAACAAAGCAAAAATCCAATCCATTATTGAGCTATTAGAGCTAAACCCTTGTACCCAATTGAGTGTTTGTTATTGTATTCATCTTTTATAAATTTGGGTTGAGAGAACTTGTCATTTGGGGAAAATATTCTACCTTGTGAGGTTTATTTTTTATTTGCGAACGATCTTTGTATTTGAGAGAGTCTTGGTTAATCTTTGGGTAGAAAGACTAACCAGTTGAAAGGTTTCCTTCTAATCTGAGAAAAAGAGACGAATTTCTAGTGAAATTGGTTGAAAATCCTTAGTGAGAGCTAAGCTAGTGAATGTAGAGCTTGTTCTAAGCTTGAACCACTATAAATTGTCTTGTCTTCAATTTCTACATTTTCAATTCACTCCCTTCAATTTTAAAAAAGTCAATTCACCCCCTCTTGGTCATTTTCCATTCATTTGATCCACTTAACAATTGGTATCAGAGCCTAAATCTTTGAGGGACTCACATATATAAGAAAATATACTACAAGAAGATTAATCAACCTTCGAATCAAGCCATGGCATCTACCTTCGGCCAAAACTTCCTTGAGTCACAATCGATCACCAAGTCGTCATTTTTCAATAGGGATAACTATCCCTATTGGAAAAATAGAATGAGGCTCTTCATTAAGTCTAATGACTATGTCCTTTGGGATGTAGTGGAAGATAGGCCAACAATTCTGAAGAAGAGAGATGAAGAAGGAAGGCTAGTTCCGAAAACAAGAGCGGAAATGACTGATGAAGATCGAAGAAGACTTTCTTGCTATATGATTGATGCCATGAAATGAATCTAATCCATGCTTGATAATTGAATTAAGGGAAGAATGACTTAACAGAAAACTTGGTTGTTAAATTATGCTTGATTTGTGACTTGATAATGAAATTGAAATATGTAACAAATGCTTGATCATCTATACTCACTTGTAACTTGTTAGAATGACTCAAGAATGACTAGAATGGTCTTGCTTGATGCTTAATGCTTTCTTGAAATGTATACTTGCTTGAAGTCAATAAATACATAATAACATGAGCTAAGGCTCTAATGGCCTAAGAGCTAGCTTGATTCTTGTTTATCAAACATTTGAAATTGAAGACTTGTAAAGCTAATCATTTGACTTGGACATGAAATGCATACTTGCCTTGCCTTGAATACTCGAAACCTGCATAAATGATTTTTAAATCAAGCAAAGCCTTGGTTGCTAGTTCGTCTTAGGTAGGATGGCATGCTATAGAGTCTAGAGCTCATTTGTGATTGGGTGGACTACGGTCCAGGGCCAAGGCCCCTATTTGGCGACAGTAGGAGGAATATGTGTTATGGTCACTAGCGACGGTAGGAGAGATATGACCAGTTACTTGATTTGGTGACAATTTGGTTGGTGACTCGATTAACTAGACATAACTAAGTACTAAGGCCTAATCTATAGTTAATAAACAAGAAAGAAAACATGGCTTAAAGCTTGAATATACTTTACTTGATACTGGAACTTGCTTGTTTACATGACACTTGAATGAATACTCGAATTATTATACTTGAGCATGCTTCTTGCCTTGAAATGAAGCTGGATTAATCTTGAAATCAAACTGTTAAAAACACTGGATTTCTCTGTTATTTTTCATATTTTTCATATACTTTACTTGCATCGAGCTTAAATGTCTTTAAATTTTTTGCCTTGATGATGGCGGTTCTCTTCCCATCCCATGACTCGGGAAGAGAATAGAGAAGTTTTTAGACAAGTTTGTCTTTGGGAATGACTTCACCGAAGCCTTTGAAACCGTTAACGATGACGGAGAAACGGTCAAACATCTTGGTGACGTTTTCATTAAGCTCCATCTTGAAATTTTCATAGCTCAAATTAAGGATTCCAATCTTGGTTTCCTTGACATCGATGGTTCCTTCATATGTGGTCTCTAGATTTTCCCACACCTCTTTCGCACTTGTACGTGAAGACATCTTCAAGTACATATCCGGTCCAAGAGCACAAAATAGCATGTGTAATGCTTTGAAGCTTCTTCTGATATCTTGGACTTAGGAACGAGTTTACCTTCCACATCTCTCTTCATTGGAATTGATGGACTATCTTCCACTACATCCCATAGGAGGTAGCCATTCGATTTGATGAAGAGCCTCATCTTATTCTTCCAATGGGGATAGTTTTCCCCGTTTAAATAAGGGGAAATAAGGGGGTTTGGTGATGTATTGTGAATCATAGAGGTTTTGGCCAGAGGTAGATGTCATGGCTTCAATTGTAGGTTCATCAATCTCTTCAAGTATCGACTCAAGAGGGTGTTAATTCTTCCAATAAGTGTAGCTCTGATACCAATTGTTGAGATGCTCAAGCAATGTCGAATTGGCCAAGAGGGGGTGAATTGACTTTTAAAATGAAAGAGAGCAAAATGGTAAAATAAAAATTGAAAAAGAAATTTAGAGTGGTTCAAGCTTCTAACAAACTCTACATCCACTATCTTAACTCTCACTAAGGATTTCAACCAATTCACTACTGAATTCTTCCATTTTTCTAGGATTAGGAGGAAACTGTAAAAAAGATCAAAGCTTGATCCAAATCACTCTTTTACAAGTAGAAGTTGGCAAAATGAAAATAGACATCTCGATAGGTAAAATATTTGCCCAATTACAATAGCACACTCCCCAAACTTGAAATGAAAGATTACAAATGAATTACACAAGTTGGTTGTAAGGGTTTGACTCTAAAAGGCTCAAATAGATTGGATTTATTTTGCTTAATTGTGCTTGACTTGATGAATGGTTGTTGTAGCTTTAAAGACGTGGTTTTATACATTCTCATTGAATTCTAGCCATTTGGGTGGCTGAAATCATCAATAGAGCCGTTGAGCTCTCTTTTTCCCACAATAAATGCACTTCTGCAACCTATCGTATCGGTACATGTGGTACTCGTATCGATACATGTCTCAAAATAGAAAGAGTTATTGCAGGTAATAAAGAGGGTGTATCGATACGCGGGAAGGCGTATCGAAACGGCTATAGCCGTATCGATGCAATTTTTGGAAACTTAGACACTGCCAAACTTCGTATCAATACGCCATATGGGTGTATCGGTACGGGTAACTGAAATTCAAAAGTTGGCTGATTTCATCTAACTAACAAGGCAATGGTCATTTAATAAATGCAAAGATTTGAAAATCTTAACCCCCGTATAGATACGATATAGGTCTATATCGGTACGCTAAACAAAAACCTTAAGCCCAAATGAATGTCGTATCGAAACAGACATGTCTGTATCGAAACAGATTCAGCTGTATCGAAACGTGAAATTCTAGTAGCCAATTAAAATGAGGTTGTATCAAAACACTAGGATAGCATATCGAAACGCATGTGTAGTTTTGTAAAGTTTGGCTTTGGAAAGGCAAGGCCGTATCGAAACACTTATATAGTGTATCAAAACGCCTGGGCGATTTTGTTAAGATTAGCTTTGAAAACACTTAGAAAAATTTGTGGGGCTTAAGTTTTGACTTGGAAATATTTTAGGTTTAAAATCCTTGTCAATAGTGAGACTTTCACGTACTTAAAATTTTATTTACTTTGCAATTAGGTCTTTAGACTATTTGTTATATTAAAATCAAATATAGGTTTTATAGTTGCTAAAATGACAACTTTGATATGCGAAATCAAAAATTGGGTTTGAGAATACATATAATAATTATGAATTAAATAACAAATATTAATAATATGATAAAAATTAAATATAAACATATTTCATATGTACAATGGTCAGTGGCGGAAGAAAAGATGGATTAGCGGGTCATGGCCCTACAAGATTTTGGAAAATTTGAATATAGCCCCTTAAAATAATTTAAAAATAATTTAACACTCAACATTTTTAAAATTTTTTATTAAGCTTCAAACTTTTTAAATATTTTTAATTAAATTCACTCCGAGCATATTTAAATGTTCTCAAGTTTCACAAAATTTCAAAAAATTTAGACCCCTTTTTTTTGGAAAAATGTAAATCAAACCTTCAAATTTTTTAATTTTAGTTTAAACTTCTAATTTTGTTAAAGTTTTAAATTGACCCTTCCAAACTCCTAAACCATGTTCCACATCTTCTTATGACAATTAACATCTATAGGAGTTTACTGATATTTTTTCGTCTAATATTATCATGTTATACTCTTCAACATAGGTTTAGGGAGGTTTTTGATGAGGCACGTAATATTATTCTCTTTGTATGATTTTTTTACTTATGAATGAAATCATACTCCATATGTCCCACTAAAATTGTCACATGTTGACATTTTTTGGTCAATTTTTTAACTTTAACTATAAATTTTTAAAATTTTAATTAATTAACATTTATAAAATATATATTTAAAAATTACTTGATTGAAGATATTAGTGCAAGCATACACATCGTTCAAGTAAAACAGTGACCATAGATGTGTCCAAGTATCAATCTCTCGGTACACCTAAAATGCTATTGAGTGAAGTTAAAAATGAGTAACAACATAAAAGAAAAAGATAGAAGGTGAAGGGTATCAATCATTAAAAGAAAAATAAAGTAAAAAAAGAAAGTATCAAGATATTGTGGCATCGAGATGTCACAGCATATCGGAGTAATATTGTCACGGGGTCAGAGTCTTGGCGCAGGGACATCTCCCCCGTGCGGCACCTCAGGGCTCTTACCAGCCCGAGGTTCAACCTTTTACACCACGATGCTTACTGGTTTCGCCCTCCCATGGGCTCATCAGGGAAGCAGGGACATCTCCCGACCAGTGTGGTGCCTAACCAGCACGCCTGTCCCCAGGACTGAACGGCTGTACGGCACGTACTACACCCTTATTACTATCCTGCATCCTGCATTAAGCACAACCAACAAGCATCTCGTCACGGTCTTGCCTATCACGCAAACGGACCGTGACAATCTCCCCCACTCAATTCATGCACGCCCTCGTGCATGGGGAGAAAACTCTTTCCCTCTTCTATGAGGAATTAGCCCAGATCTAGTGTGCAATTCCCTGCTTGCTCGCCCTCTTCACTGAGGCTACCGACACACGGCTACGAGTGCTTGACGAACTTTCGCTGTGGCTTCCTGCCTACTCGACCTCGTCTCAATCTCTTTATAGAGGCTCCACTCGCGAACACCCTCTCTTTGGGTGCGAGACACTGCTCGTCCACTTGACTCGCTACGCAGCACATGGAGCGCTTGGTAAACTCACAGCTAGCACACAGTCCTGCTCTGATACCATCTGTCACGGGGTCAGAGTCTTGGCGCATGGATATCTCCCCTGTGCGGCACCTCAGGGCTCTTACCAGCCCGAGGTTCAGCCTTTTACACCACGATGCTTACTAGTTTCGCCCTCCCATGGGCTCATCAGGGAAGCGGGAACAGCTCCCGACCAGTGTGGTGCCTAACCAGCACGCCCGTCCCCAGGACTGAACGGCTGTACGGCACGTACTACACCCTTATTGCTATCCCGCATCCTGCATTAAGCACAACCAGCAAGCATCTCGTCACGGTCTTGCCTATCACGCAAACGGACCGTGACAATATGCAAGAGTCCAGACATAAGATAGATGAGATTGAATGGATGCATCCATTATTGATCGTCGCACTCCTATCATTTAGATCGAGGCCTAGCCTAAAGAAGAATGTCAATCAATCTCTCAAAATGTCTCAGCACATACCACATCAACATAAGCCTAGGAAAGGATAGGAAATAATGAAATTTGTGGAATACTCTTTCTTCTCTCGAAGCAAAGAGCATAGAAAGTCGTTGTCATCCACGACATGAAGGACACGCTTAATGGTCTATGAATTGAGCTTGTCTCGAAATCATCAAATATTTATGCATCAACTATCGTTGTCGACATTCATTAAGAAGATATGTGATGCAATTAATGTTAAACAACATAATGATGAAACAAATATTCATTAAATCCTCTTAATAGCAAAATAAAAATAAATTCATCATCCAAACGTCCATTGAAATAAAATATCAAGTTTAAAAATCTAAAATCGTCTCTCAATGGTGAATCGATACTTAAAACCCGACTGGTCGGACTTCCCAAGCACAGTGGCACCTTCATCTCGGAGTTCGAACGCGATGTCACTCGCTAGCTGGTCTCCCTCGATGTGGAACTCAAGCTGCCATTAATGGTGCTAGGAGCTTCAAGGAGAAGATGAAGTGTGGAAGGTGTGATCTTTTCTCAATAAAAGATAAAGATTAGATTTTCTCTCTACAAGGAATAATTAATATAGTACATTAAAGTCAATTTTCTAGAAAATGAGAGTACTCCACATTCTTTAACCAATGAGAGTGCTCCACCTTGATTCTCTAGATTTTTCCAACCAATGACAGCTCGTGTCAAATCATTCTTATCCAAACAAACTTTTTTATGCAGTTCTGGATGCCATACTTCCAGATTTTGTGAATGTTTTTCTAGGCACAATACTTCCGGATATGTGCCTATGTTGCTGGACACATCAACTTCGGTTGCTGGTTTAAATCTATTTACACTTAGATAGAAATTACACATCAATATCTAAACAATATAGAGGCAATTTAGATGAAAATTAACACAATCTCACTTTATTTAACATGAGTATGCATACGATGCAAGCTAAGATAATTACATGCAAAACACAAAGGAAAATACTAAAGTTCAAGCTAAATCAAGGCATAAAGAGATTTAAATATAACTCCTTTTGACGAATTACCACTTACCGATAAAAACATCTATAGGAGTTCTACATGTAGAAATAGGAGTTTGTTAATATTAGTGAGCCGATGTGGTGGAGTTGTCTTAGTGCATGCCTTGGTAGAAAGACTCTGCGTTCAGTTCGGACAAGGGTTTATTGGGAACCGCCTCTAGTTGGGATCTTGAAATTTAATGTTGATGGCTCTGTTCGGGGAAAACCTGGGCCTGCTAGTCTTAGTGGTGCGTTTAGGGACGAGCATGGTCAAATATTGGCTATTTTTTGGTTTGTTAGTTGTTTTGGATTCATACGAGGCGGAAGCGTGCTATAGAATTTGCTTTATCTATGTTTGTGAGCTCGCAATGGTTGGATCATTGTTTAGTGATTGAATCGGTGTAACACCCCAGGTTTAGGGGTCGAATGTTACTCAGGTAAATTGAGTTTTAGTCGTGGGCTCAATCTAATTAAAATAGACTTTGGTTTTATTTTAAAAGGATTTGAAATCCATTAATGGTAAAGTTGTAAATTTTTATAAGTAGGAAAAATATGAGAAAATGGGCTTTTGAAACATTTCTTCATCTTCTTCATCCATCCACTTTTAACGTCAAAACCTCCCAAAACCCCTAGATACTATTCCATTCATTTTCTTCATCATTTCAAGTGATTTCAACGAGGTAAGACCATTTTTGACTTGTCCTCTCAATTCCTAGCACATTGATGGTTTTAGTTTTTGAAAAACACCATTGTAGAGATTTTTCAAGATTTCAAAGTTTGAAGAAAAGTATGAAACTTTAATGGCTTCTTGGCTTGTTTTTGATTTGTAGAGTTAAGTTTTGAACTAATCTTGCCCTAAGGTACATTATATCTCGAAATGAGGGGCTTTTATCAAAAATCCCGAAATTGGGTTTTGAGGGTGTTTTAAAAGTGTCAAAACTTGGGTTTTTAGTGTGGTTTTATGTTGGAGAGTAAGGCTAATGTTATAACAATGTTAGGGAGATGTTTTGAAGGTGTTTGAAGGTGTTTTGGGTGTTGGAATTAGTAGTTTTCTGCTGGGTTTGGTGGGAGTACGAAAACGGGGTCTATGGTATTGGCTTTGGTTTGAAATTGTAAGAATTTGGCTTGTGGTAGTAGCTTGTGGTTGTGACAGTGTTTGGTGATGATTTGGTTGAGTGATACATTGTTTTTGATTGACTAGAATCAAGGGAAACCATCAGAGAAGCTTCGTGCACGATTCCGGGGAATTTGGAGACTTGAGTTTGGTGTTTTGGCTTCCGGTTGGGCTTCATCGGTGAGTGAAAATGTTTTGAACTTGATTTGATTTCAAAAAGGGATTCTTGGGGGTTTGGGTGGAGCCTTGAGGGCTAAACTAAACCCAAGTGTACGTTCACTAACTTTGCCTTGATTGTTAAGTGTTGGTGCATGATCAATTGTTGAGATATTGTGTGTGGTTTGTGGATTTTCTTTACTTTCGTTGATGTTGTTGTGTAGTCGTTGTTGGTGTCGAGCCTCACGTGATGGTTGTTGTAACTACGGTGATGTGTGGTCCCACCGGTAGTGACTAGTAGAAGAGTAGGGTGATGTGTGGTCCCATCGGAAAACTACTAGTCGAACGGTGATGTGTGGTCCTACCGTGTTTTGGTTGTGCATGTGCAAATCATGTAGTTATGTTGTTGTGTTACTTTTCGTGCATTTAAATGGTTTACTTATCATTTAAGAAATGTGTTTTTAAAACTGTATGATTGATGAGTTTTTAGAGCTTCGCTCACTAAGCTTCCAAGCTTACGCTCTCCTTTTTCCAACATGCAGATCGTTAGAGTTACGAGAGGCAAGTGGGCAAGGGAGGAGCTTTTCGGAGTTCTCAAGTAGCTCAAGTATGGTTTAAGTCTTTGTAATAATGCCTAGACAATGGTGGTGCTAGACTTGGATGGAGTTGGTGCCAAACTCCTTAGTTTGATTTGTTGATGTTCTAGCATGTTGAGTGATGATACTATGTTGAATATGTTTATGCTTCTATGACGTGGATTGTAAACCATGTTTATAATGTTGCTTAAATGCTTTTTGTTTTGAAGGCATTAGGACCATTTTCATGAATGATATGTGTGTTTGTTTAAAGGCGTGTAGACTTGATATGTAATGTATTTTGGTGAATGCTTAATTTCCTTTATGGATGGCCCCTTTATGTATGATAAGTGTTCAGACATGCTTGAAGTAGGGTGTACGCCTCTAGAGTATGTATATGCACGTTTTATCTTGATTCTTGACGTTTGAGGCATGTTGGGGACGTTTGGAGATGCTTAGAACTGATTTTAGAAATACACAGACTGTAGGCATTTCAGAACGAGTAAGGTTGTTTCGGAACGGGTGTGGTTCCAGGGATACTCGTATCGGAACGCGTTCCGATACGATTTGGCTACTATAAACCCTTGTTCCGATACGCGTACCAAAACGGTATGGCTACTGTGAAGGCCTGTTCCGGAACGTGTTTCGGAACGCTTAGGCGAAAAAGGACCCTGTACCGAAACGAGGTGGGTCGTATCGGTACGGGTAGTTTGGCTTTTAAAACTGGGACCCGTGTATCAAAACGGGCAAGCCTGTTTCGAAACATAGGCCTGTAATTTGGGCTTTTGGCATCTCTTAAGGTCCTCAAGTGTTGGGCTTGGGTCCGGGTTGTTGTGTGCTTTCTTGTGAGCCTTGTTTGTGGTCGTGTATGTTTGGTTTGGGCGCGTATGTAGGAAAACGGACTAACTCGAATACATGGTAAATTTATATCAACTCACAATTCGTCTACAAAGTCTTGTCTTGTTATCCGCTGTCCTTTCACACATAGGATTTAATGATCCATCTAGACAAGATAATTGAAGAGAATTTTCTAGGGTTGCTAACCGAGGTAGGACCTTAACGAGTTTCACTTCGATTTTCCTCGTGTGACATGCTCGGACCTGTCAGTCGTCCAGACCGGGACGAGGGGGTTACAATCGGACTCGCGTGTTGTTGCGAGGGTGGGTGTTGTACACTCAAAAATGACCTTAGCATCTATATGAGGTGTTTAGTTCTGTTAATCAGTTGTGTAAGAATCTTTAAAGTTTTTGTTTTAATAACATTTACTGTGAGGTGAACGGGCTTGCGGACACTATGACTAAGGAAGGGTTGAATCGCAGAACTGTTTTTCAAGCTTGCATGTGAGGGATTGGGTCGATGCGATTCATGTTGTGCTTCTTGGTTTTGTAACGTATGGTGTCGGTGGCTTGGGGTTGTCCTCTCATTGCTTTGTGGGGTTGGGGGTTGGTACACTGTTGGGTCCTTGGCGAGCATTGATGTTTTTAGCTTTGTTCATGTGTGGTGTTTCTGTGCTCTCTTAGTAGGGGTGTCTTTGATCTTATGTCGTCTATCCTTTTTTTATTTGTTTCATTATTAAAAGTACTCTTTTCTTCCATTACCGATAAAAAACATTTATTTTTTAAGATTCATATACATAATTATTATTTAATTATATATAATTAAATTTTACATTTTATAATATGAACTACTAGATCCAAATGAAATGATAACAAAAATATTACTAAAAACATAAAGTTAGAAATAATAATAATAATAATAATAATAATGTTGTGAATAAAATAAATAAGAACAAGAATAAGAACAAGAAGAACAAAGAGATGAGAGAAAGAGAGAGATTTGTATTATTCTTAAATATAGAATTGTATACAATGCCTTCAATGAATCATCTATTTATAGGCATAAGAAGTATATAATACATTAAACTCTAATTCATAGAGATAATGTTCCTAATAATAAATAAATCAAACTCCTTTGATAAAGTTCTAATCATGATAGACATCCACATAGATAAATATTCATAACACTCCCCCTTGGATGTCTATGAAGATAATGTGCCTCGTTAAAACCTTACTAAGATAAAAACTCAGTGGGAAAAAAATTCTTTAGTGAAGGAAAAAGAATACACACATCTTTGATACGCATAACATGTTGCCTCATTAAAAACCTTACCAGGAAAACCCATTGGGACAAAACCTCGGTTAAGGGAAAAAGAGTGCAACGCGTATTTACTCCCCCTCATGCAAACATCACAGAAGATCTTTGAATCTTCATAATTTAATCTTGAATATCATTTTTCTAAAGATCGTGAGGGATGAAAACTTTGGAGTAATATGTTCCATGATGTATCCACTTTCAAACTGAGATATACATCTTGTGTTATCTTCACACAAGATAACTTTTATCATATCTTGTAAAAGTAAATCCACATATCTTTTGGATATGTTGGGATCTTGTGTTACCTTCACACAAGATAGCTTTTATCATATCTTGTAAAAGTAAATCCACATATCTTTTGGATATGTTGGGTCAATAGTCTTAGCCAAACACATTTTTTGGCTTGCCTCGTGCATAACAATTATTTCTACGACATTTGAGGAGGCATCAACGAATGTTTGAAGATCTAAATGTAATGATCTTTGTATATTCATAGATATTTCTTGACCAACTAATATATAGTGCTTCAAGACCAAGAAAAGATATAATTATCTTTATTCACATCCAACAATCTTACAACTATTGGGATACTCAATAGATATGCTCTATTCATATTGAATCTTCTTTAAGATTCTTTCAGCTTATGTCTATTCATAGACAAAAGAAATATAAAAAAAAATGTTCGATCTTCAGGTCGAGATAAACTTGATGTCAAGATTCAAGTACTTGTATTGAAAGTACTTCATGAGTTTCCAATTTGAAGCTCTTTAAGAGTTCTAAAATTATCATAATGGATCTTGATTCAAACTCCTTTATAAAATACATAAGGAAATCTGATCATTATTATAGTATTTTCTCAATTAGTATTCACTAAGGCGATTATACCAAATGCGCCAAAATATTCATGAGACAAGTCTAAATAAATTTCCTCAGAAATTTCCAAATGCTTATAGCATTTTAGATCCTTCAAGGATAAATATGGATCCACAAATAATTAGACGCATGTAAAATTTTCAAAACTGCCAAAGTAATTGCATCCACCATGAAGTAATTAAAACTTTTCATAAATCATAGTTCAAGTCGTATTTACGACTACTTATTTGTGCCTCACTTGCATTACACCTTTAGGTGTTTGGACTGCTGGTCCAAATACTTCTATTTTAGAAGTTCAAAGCGTCTTTCAACATAGACCAATTCAATATCTATACTTCTGGATAGATTTTATACAAGATCCTCGATTTCTTTCTTTACTTCTATAGAAGTATTTTATGTAAAATTGTTTGTAAAATCGTTGTCGACAACTTTTTAATTTTCTGGTTCCATTCTCGTAATGACATAACTCATCGAGATCTCTTCAAGATTTCAATCTTTATTTCATGTACCTGAAACTCTTCAAGAGTTTTATTATTAGTTATGTCTTGGGTCTCTTCAGGAGCACCCGCCTCCAATATATGACCATCTCATATTACTTTTTATTTACGAGAATTTTGATCATTGGAACCATTTCAACTATCATGCTTCAGGCATGATTTATATTCTCTCGCTCTAACATGTAATTTAAACTTAGAGCGTTTCAGCTGGTATATGAGACTTAATTACTCTCATTGGGTCAGTAAATATGTCTGGCAGTTGACATGTAATAACATGAATTATCTTATGAACTTCTAGTTCATATACGAGGATCTAGATAATGATAATTCATTTTCCTCTATCCAGCTGATTATTATCTCCCTCTGATGTTGAGAAAAATCATGTCATAAATGATTCTCCAATTAATGTTTAAGAATTTAAACATAAAAGGAGACTCGTACTCAATATATATTCTCAACCTTTTTTATTTACCCATTTTGTGCGTTGTGGTGGAGCAATTCATATCGCACATTCAAAAATCATAAAATGGAAAATGTATGGTTTCTGACCAAAAATCAATCATAACGGGGAGTTTATTATAACTCGTTGGCTTGATGCGTATAAGTGTTACTATATGGAAACACCATATAAATAATAACTCTTTTGTTCTCATAGTTTAGCTATTAAATAGGAGGCATCCAATTGAAATTTTGCTAAACTATATTTTTCATAATCAATAGGCTTTGTAACAACTGATATAGCCTAAAATATAAACCCACTAGCTTTTCAAGACGAATAGTCTAACTGCATAATCTGAATCTTTTTAGAATCAATCTCACAAACTTCTGGTTGTAAGTCGATAAAACAATGTAGATGCATCTACTAAAATCATATAAAACTTTCTACATTTGTGGATATATGGGCCCATATTTCGTTCAGATATGCAAGACATACAGTCTTAACTTCAGTACAAGAACTTTAAGTTCTAATTCTTTTGGTAAGTGAGATCATCTATATCATTTGAGAACAAACAACACAAGAACTTCATGTTCTTTTAGTAAGTGGAATTTAATCAATTCCTTTAAGCAACACAAAAACTTCACGTTCTTTAATAAGTGGAATTTAATTCATTCATTTGAGAATAAGCACCACAAGAACTACAGGTTCTTTTAATACATGTGCATGTAAATCTCAATAATTTCTGCACCATTATTGATCAGGATGGTCTAACCGATCATGCCAACTATATATATGTGTGTATATATCTCTAAATTTGTAAACTTCTTGTTTACCATAACATATAATTCAATCTTACTCGTACATGTCTAGTACGACCATCAAAATTGTTCCTTTAAATAGGAATATATTTAGCTCTTTCGGAGCTTTCAATTGAAATTATCTTTTGGTAGCAATATATAGCTCTCCTAGAACTTTCAACTGACTTTTTGGCTACCAGAACTTATATCCATATTGACTTATTTCAAATGTCAATTGATAACATATGCTATCTATAATTCCCAAAGGGATAGTTTGCGAACTCATATTGCTCTCTTTATGACTTTGACGAGTATAACGCACTGTGAATATGGAATAAAGTTTCATTTGACAATAACATATTTGCTCAACCAGAGCCTTTTGTGATATTAGTACTTCCGGATATAGTACTCACATTATTCCCTTGCATTTTAATCGAGAAATGCATAATTGTGCACCTTTCAAAATGTGCTTTGTTTCATTTACTTCAGATAATGAAAATATGTACTTTGTATCATTCACTTCGAGGAATGAAAAATATAAAATATAGCACATCATATCAAGTCGATTATCTATCAGAGATAAACTTTCAAGTGCTCTTCCGAAGTATTGATATTTTAGTACTTTGAGAAATGCTACTCATATTTCCCCTTGCATTTAAATGGGAAAAATATTTCTTATGCTTAAGTACAATATGAGTACTTGCATTATCTGCTAGGCATAAATAGCCACAATTCATTGTATATTTTATTCCGGAAGTAATCATATTCTTCAAATAATAAATAAACATAAAACGTAAATAAATAATATGTGAAATAAATAAACATAAAGCAAACTAACATAAATAAATAATAAATAAAACGAATTAACATAAAAAAATAAAAAATATTCATAACAAATAATAATAATCATATTCTTCAAATAATAAATAAACATAAAACGTAAATAAATAATATGTGAAATAAATAAACATAAAGCAAACTAACATAAATAAATAATAAATAAAACGAATTAACATAAAAAAATAAAAAATATTCATAACAAATAATAATAATAATAATAATAATAATAATAATAATAATAATAATAATAATATATGTTTATGATTAATTGAAAATATCAAGTTTGGTATAACTTGTATTACTAAGGATACACAAGTAGGTATGATGAGCGAAGGAGAAAAATACTAAATTTATATATATATATATATATATATATATATATATATATATATATATATATAATACGAAAGGTTAAAATTGTTGAATTGTTTTGAATTGGGACTAGATTGATAGAATATATAAGCTTTAAAGACTAAAACTATAATTATACCAAACATTGTTAGATGTTCATTTGTATTTTAATAGAGTGATACAATCGTAACTAAAATTTTAATTTAGTGTTCTAGTTTTAAGTTTTAATAATTGAGAGACTCAATCAGAACTCTACTATAATAATTGAGTGACCTCTGATATAATTTACCATTTTTATACTCGAAGTTCAAAAGAAATAATACTAAGGCAGGATGATAAAATATGTCCCAACGTTTGACTGAATATTCATTTGGGCCCTTATTCTTTTTTGAAGCAATCAAACTTCCAATGTTTCGTTTTGGTAAAAAAATGTCCCTCGTTGGATAAAAACCGTTAGTCAAATAACGGTCAACGCTCTGTGATGATATGGTAGTACCGCATGTATGATAGGGTTGACGTGGAAAAATTATATCATGGGTCTGGCTTACCACATCAGCCATGATCCCATCCAATAAAAATCACCCACTTCACCACTATTTTCTCCCATCATTTTTTACAACTAATGAATCTTCACTAATTTTTTCTCATGACATTTAAAAATAGTTTTTTTTGAAGTTATTATATATTGGATTAATGACATGAAATATAGTGGTGAAGTGGGTGGCTTTCATTGGATGAGACCATTGCTGATGTGGTAAGCCAAGCTCATAATATAATTTTTCGTTGACGTGACACCATAACACCTCAGCAAAAAGTCCACATCAATAATTTTTTTAAAATTAATTTAATATAATTTTTTATTAATTATTATAACCAATTAATGATGACACGTGACATTATCTGATTGATTTATAATTAAAAAAATTAAATAATGCATTTGTCAAGGCACTTGAACCCAAGACCAAAGGGTAGAGTATCAACTACTTAACCACTAAACTAAGTTGCAATCTTTGAAATTGCTGAGATACTCTAATATATAACAAATGTCAAATCACCATGCAAGCCTTTGCATTATTCGAATGTCTTGAGTCCTTGAGACTCCGATTTGCAGCTCTCAACCCTTCTAAACTCTGACCTTTTAGAGCTTTTTCCACAATTAAGATTACAAGAGGCAAGCCCTTGTATTCACCAGCAAACTTTTTGGCCACGATATTTAAGGTAAAATAGACATTTTCTAAACCAGCATTAGCTTTGAATAAACACCATCCTTCTTCGGATAAGACGCCGAGTTGAATTTGCTTCTGACAATTTATTATGGTGCAGACTTTTTAGTCACGTGTAGTCAGAAAAATTTTACATCCCTCGGGTTCAACACCTAACTGAATTCCGACAGTATTCAATTTAAATTCTTCCCAAAGGTCGTCAACATTTATGAGGATGTTCTCGCCTTTCATACTCCGGAATCGCTCTTCTACTTTTCCTTCTTCACTAATTGGTCCTCGAGTATAACCTAATTTTTTGTTAAGTCCCTTAACTATGAATAGTTACAGATAGGTCCTCGGCTAATCGAGACTAACAAATCAATCCAATTTCGTTAAAAATAAACGGTTGATAATGTGACAGTTAATAAAATCTTTATAATAAAATAGTTAACCCTAAACTTTTACATTTTATTTTAATTTGGTCCTGGATTTAAAATTTCATCTCTAAATATTACAACATTTTAGTCTCTTAAATCCTAAATTTCATCTTCTTCCCTTCTAAAAAAAACAAACCTCAATTAGTTGACGGTAGCCATCTGCATCCTCATTTGATGTTGAAAACCCTCAAGAGATTTTGAGTTGTAGTGTGAAAATATGAGGGATTGAGAGGCTTTTTATAGAGAGAAAACGGCTAGGGTTTTAAAATTGCAATTTTGGTAAAAGTGAAACTCTTTAAATGCCATTAAGAAGTTGTCTGCGCAATCGAGTATCGATACGCTTGAGGGTGTATCGATACGGGGTAAAATCGTAATTCCCTTGAAACGCCCGTTGAAGGTCCGTATCGAAACGGATGCAATCCGTATCGAAACGCTTTTAGCTCGTATTGAAACGGGTTTAACCGTATCGATACCCTTTTTAGGCAAAATGTAGTCTGGAAAGCTAATATAGTACTTGTATCGATACGCGTAAGGCTGTATCGATACCTTATGCCCAGAAATGCATTTTAGGCTTTAAGAATAACCAAAAGCTTGATTTTAGCACCTCCTAAATGAATGCAATTGATGAATGAGCAGTTCTAAGCATATTCTAACAGAAGCATACTCCTCCTAGCTATAAGCGTGGATATTTTCAAGAGCAACAACACATAAACATGCAATTTCACAAATTCAAGCTATTTTAACCTCAAAAAGTGTCCTAAAGGATCAAGGAAGGCTAGTTAGACCTAACTCTCTCCTAAGGGACCAAAAACGCTCCTTATCCAAAGGCTTTGTAAAAATGTCCGCTAGTTGGTTTAAGGTGTCAACGTACTCTATAACAACATCTTCCTTAAGGACATGATCTCTAATGAAATGATGCCTTATCTCTATATGTTTGGTTCTAGAGTGTTGGATGGGATTTTTAGTTAAGCATATGACACTAGTGTTATCACACTTAAGGGGTATGGTTTCAACTTTAATACCATAATCTAAGAGTTGTTGCTTCATCCAAAGGACTTGAGCACAACAACTCCCTAAGGATATGTACTCGGCTTCGGTGGTAGATAGAGCTACACTATTTTGTTTCTTAGAGAACAAAGATATGAGCATACTACCTTAGAATTGACATGTTCCCGAAGTACTCTTCCTATCAATTTTACACCCCCATAATCCGCTTCCAAATAAGCATGAAGTTTGAAGGTTGAGTCTCTAGGGTACTAAAGACCTAAACAAGGGGTATCTCTAAGGTACCTAAAGATTCTCTTAACGACTATAAGGTGAGACTCTCTAGGACTAGCTTGAAACCTAGCACACAAGCAAACACTAAACAAAATATTCGATCTACTTGCGATAAGGTAAAGCAAAGATCCAATCATAGAGCGATAAAGCTTAGAGTCAACACACTTACCTTCTTCATCTTTGTCAAGCTTTGTAGATGAGTTCATTGGTGTGGCTTGAGGCTTTGCATTCTCCAAGCCAAACTTCTTGAGCATATCCTTGATATACTTTGTTTGATTGATGAAGGTGTCATCCTTCCTTTGCTTGCTTTGGAGTCCCAAAAAGAATGAGAGCTCCCCCATCATGCTCATCTCGAATTCACCTTGCATTAACTTAGAAAACTCTTTGCAATGACACTCATTAGTAGATCCAAAAATAATATCATCAACATATATTTGTACTACTAAGATGTCATTTTTATATCTTTTTTATGAAAAGTGTAGTGTCCACCTTACCTTTTTCAAAACCTTTTTCAATTAAAAAGTTTGAAAGTCTTTCATACCAAGCTCTAAGAGCTTGTTTTAAACCATAAAGTACTTTGGTTAATTTGAAAACATGATTTGGAAATTTTGAGTCTTCAAAACCCGGTGGTTGTTCCACATACACTTCCTCATTTATAAAACCATTTAAAAATGCACTTTTAACATCCATTTGAAAAAGCTTGAAATTATGATAACATGCATATGCAAGCAACATCCTAAAAGCCTCCATTCTAGCTACGAGTGCATAGGTTTCATCAAAATCTATTCCATCTTCTTGAGTGTAACCTTGAGCAACTAATCTAGCTTTATTTCTCACAATGTTACCACTCTCATCTAGTTTGTTCCTAAATACCCATTTAGTTCCTATAGTAGATTGATTACTAGGCCTTTCAACTAATGTTCATACATTACTTGTCTCAAATTGATTTAACTCTTCTTGCATAGCCATAATCCAAAAGGCATCATTTAATGCTTCTTTTATATTCTTAGACTCTATGCATGAGATAAAAGCAACATGATTCATGAGTTTAAGAGAAGATTTAGTAGTTACCCCCTTGGATGGATCACCCAAGATTTCACCACCTTTGACATAGTTGTACTCCCTTGGGTAGCTCACTTCCTTTTCCTCAAGAGTCAAGTCCTTCAAGGCTTCAAGAGGTAGATCTTGTGTATCCTCTTCTTTCGTTGGAATCTCATCCTCCTTTGAAGTTTGTCCTCCATCAAAGGCATCGAGGATTCCTACATCATCACCATCACAAGAATCCTTCCTCGGAAGGAGGTTATCATCGAATACAACATGAATAGACTCTTCTATCACTAAAGTTCTCTTATTAAATACACGATAGGCTTTAGAGTTTAAGGAATAACCTAAGAAAATAGCTTCATCACTTTTAGCATCAAATTTACCTAAGTTATCTTTTCCATTGTTTAAAACAAAACACTTGCAACCAAACGGGTGAAATTAGCTAATGTTAGGCTTTTTAGATTTTAAAATCTCATATGGTGTTTTCTTTAAAAGTGGCCTAATCATTACTCGATTTACAATGTAGCAAGCGGTGTTTGTGACTTCCGCTCAAAAATATTTAGGTAAATTGTTTTCACAAAGCATGGTTCTACCCATTTCTTGTAAAGTTCTATTTTTCCTCTCAACTACCCCATTTTGTTGAGGAGTTCGAGGAGCCGAAAAATTGTGGCTAATACCATTTCATTTAAAAACTCTTCAAAACCTAGATTTTGAATTTCGGTTCCATGATCACTTCTAATGTGAGAAATTTTAAGTTCAAGATCGTTTTGAGTTAATTTTGAAAATGTGATGAATTTTTCTAAAGCCTCATCTTTAGTACTTAAGAATAGAACCCAAGTAAATCTAGAATAGTCATCAACAAGTACAAATGCATACGATTTACCACCCAAGCTCATAGTTCTAATAGGCCCAAATAAATCCATGTGAATAAGTTGTAAACACCTACTTGTAGAAACATCATTAATGGATTTAAAGGATGATTTATGTTGTTTACCCTTAGAGCATGCATCACAAATTTTGTCATTTGAGAACCTAATTTTGGGCAAACCTCTAACTAGATTTAGGGAAACTAATTTTTCTAAAACAATAATGCTAGCATGTCCTAGTTTCTTATGTCATAGCCATGTATCATTTTCATTTTGTGCAACAAAACATGCATGAGATATATGAATGTCATCTAAATGCACCATGTATATATTACCTGTGCGATGACCAATGAGCATTATATTATTTGATTTAATGTCAATAATTTTGCACCCATTTTTATCAAATAAAACATTAAACCCTTTGTCACATAATTGACTAATGCTCAATAAATTATGTTTTAGACTATCGACATATAAAACATTTTCATTGAGAATAGTAGAGTGATTGCCTATGGATTCAATACCTTTAATGTGGCCTTTGGACTTGTCACCAACTGTCACTACTCCTCCACTTTTTGGATTTAAGTTCATGAATCGACTCTTGTCTCCGGTCATGTGCCTCGAGTATCCACTATCAAGGTACCATGAATTTTGACTTTGTGCTTTGGCCTTGTAGCAATGTTTCCCTCTACAAACAAAGATATTAAGCTTTGGTTTTTGGTACACAAATCATTTTGGGTCCACGAGTGTTAGCTCCCAAAAGCTTGGTTCCCTTAGGAATCCGAGGTGACATAGTAACAACATTATTAGACTTGACGAGTTCCTTAGGAACCCATACACTTCTAATTTTCTTAGTTCTATTATCCCTATGGAAGCCACTTTGTTTATAGTTATGTGTCTTTCTCTTAGGTTGGTTAGATCTAGAGGATTCACCTATCTCATTTTTCACATTACCAACATTTTTGAAAGACTCGTTGAGCTTGTTAAGCTCATCTAACACCTTTTGGTGTTCACTATTGCATTGAGAAATAAGATTTTTTAAGTCTACATTTTCATATTGAAAGAATTTAAGTTCATCTTGTAAACCTAAGTTCTTTTTTCTCAAATTTTAAGTTAGCTTGAGAAAGTGAGTCATTTTTAGCATTTAATTCCGAAATAATCTTTTTATTTCTTATGACCGAATCTTTATACTTCTCAACTAGCTCATCATATACCTCTTGTAACTCATCATAAGCATCATGCAATTCATCAAATGTAAAATCAAAAGATGATGAGTTAGAGGTTACCATGGAGGAATCGTCCTCAAGAGCCATGAGGCAAAGGTTGGCCACTTCGTGTTCCTCATCCCCGGATGACTCCTCATCACTCCAAGTAGCAAGCTTGGCTTTGAGCTTCTTCTTCTTCTCAAAGCCCTTCTTCTTGAGTTGAGGGCACTCCGAACGAATGTGACCCGGTTTTTTGCACTCAAAGGAAATGATTTGATCCCTCTCTTCTTCTTTGTTTTTGGTTTTGAAGTCCATTTTTCTTTGAATCTTCCTTCCTCGGTTGGATCTCATAAACCGTGAGAACCTTTTGGCTATCATAGCCAATTCTTCTAGGTCTTCCTCCTCACTAGAAGTGCTCTCCTCATGTAGTGAAGCTTTGAGAGTCACTCCTACCTTCTTCTTCTTATCTACATCTAGCTTCTCCACTCTTCTCTCTTCCTTTTTCCTTTCATCTTCCCTTGCTTCATTATCTCATGAGTTAGGAGAGAACCCACTAGCTCATCAAGCTTGAGTGTCTTCAAATTTTTGGCCTCAATGATGGCGGTTCTCTTCCTATCCCAAGACTTGGGAAGTGAGTAGAGTAGTTTCTGGACTAGTTTGTCTTCCGGGATTATCTCACCAAAACCTTTTAGCTCGTTGACGATTGTTGAGAAACGATCGAACATCTTTGACACAGTTTCGTCGGGCTCCATTTTGAAATTCTCATAGCTAAGATTGAGAATTCCAATCTTTGTCTCCTTCACATCACTTGTTCCTTCATAAGTAGTCTCTAGTGTATCCCACACTTCCTTGGCACTTTCAATGGAGGAAACTTTGGAGTAGATGTCGGGACCGAAAGAGCAAAACAACATGTGAAAAGCTTTATCATTGATTTGAATCTTCTTTCTCTCTTCTTCACTCATCTCATTTTTCTTCTTTAGCACCAATCTTCCTTCGTCGTCTTTCTTCATCGGAATATAGGGACCAGTTTCAATGGCATCCCAAACTAGATAATCGATGGATTTAATGAAGCGGTGCATCTAGTTCTTCCAAAAGGGGTAGTTATCATCGTTGAAGAAAGGCGGTTTGGTGGTTGATTGAGACTCGTACATGTTTGACCCGAAGGTAGAAGCCATGGCTTGATTTGTGGTTGATCACACTCTTCCTAAGAACTCCTCTTGTGGTTGTTAATCCTTCAAAGAGGTAGGCTCTGATACCAATTGTTGAGTGGATCAATGGATTGATCAAAGCCAAGAGGGGGTGAATTGGGTTTTTAAAAATTGTTGGAGTAAATAGAATGACTAAAAATGAAGAACAAGGAATTTTAGAGTGGTTCAAGTTCCAAATGAACTCTACATCCACTACCTTAGCTACCACTAAGAATTTCCAACAATCCACTAATTGTTCTTCCCCTTTTCAAGGCTTATGAGGTAACCTTTACAATACCGGTCAAATTTTCTACCCAAAATTTGACCAAACCCTCACAAGAGTACAAAGAAGAATTAAAGGCAAGAAAGATATCTCTCAATACAAGATTGTCCCTTTAAGTACAAACACTCAACCCAAATTTGATAACAAGATCAGAATTGAACACTACAAAATTTGGGGTTTTACAAGAGATTGGAAAATAAGCACTTTGAGCTTGGATTTTTGCTAGGATGTTTATCTTTGATGCAATAGTTGTTGCTGGTCTTCAATTAGCTTCAATTTATACCTTCTTTATCAATTATAGCCGTTTGGGTGGTTAGGGTATTGATTATAGCCGTTGGGACCCTCTCTTTCCACCATAAATGCACTTTTTCAGCTTACTGTATCGGTACACGAGGACCCGTATCGATACCTGTCTCAAAACATAAAGAGTCGTTGCATAATAACAAGAGGGCGTATCGATACGAGACAGTGACCGTTTCGATACGGGGAACACTCGTATCGATGCAATTTTTTTCAACTAAGCTCACTAAAAGTTTCCATATCGATACGGCAAGGAGAGTATCGGTACGGGACAACCACCACTTTAAATTTCAGTTACCTAACAACTGACACCAATGGTCGAAAACATTAAAGGCTTTCGATTTTAAAATCCCATAAAATCTGTATCGGTATGCCATTCAAACTCCTTCAGTTTTTCAAGAGAGAACGTATCGATACAGATTCAATATGTTTCGATGCGGTTAGGGGCGTATCGAAACACGTTTCTCCAGTAGCCAAACTTGTAAAAAAGGTATCGATACGGCTGGAAGCGTATCGATACGCCTGAACATTTTTCAATACTTTGGCCTTGGAACACTTAGAAAATATTTGGAGTTTGAGTTTTTTAAATCAGATTAAAGCCTTGATGATTTATAAATCATTTGAGGGACTTAAAAATCTATTTCAAGTTTTCAATTTAATTCTTAACATACTTTGTTATATCAAAATCAAACATAGGTTTTACACACAACTTACCATCACGGTTCAGAAAACCATCAACCATCGACCCAACTCCTCATCACCCAACCAGAACCCTTCACCTAAATCACCAATCATCAAAGGACCCTAAATCGAGCCTCACCCTTACTAAAGTTCATCCAAACCCCCATATCAACCCTAGTCACTACATATCAAAAAGAAAAGAAAGAAAAAAATCAGAGTAAAGCCAAACGAAATAAAAAAACTCAAAAAAAGAAGAGAAAAAATAGAAGAGAACTCACCCACTCTCGGCCATGGCGGTTCCCGACGACCAGAGCCCCCAACAGATGATCCCGGTGATGAAGGTGAAGCCCGGGCAGCAAGGAGCAACATAACTTATTTCGACGTTGATCCAACAACAAGAACAAGAGATCGAAGAAGGTTATTACCTCTGATTGGGTTTTGTTTTCAAGATATTTGGGTATTTTTTGAGAGATCCAAACAGATAGAGAGAAAAAGGAAGCTTTGGTGGTTCCTATTCGACAAAAAGAGCCAGAGCAACAACGGTGGTGGCGGTTGGAAAGCATCGACAAAAAAGGGGAAGCTTTGGGTTATTTAATGATGTGTATTAAAATATTATTTTTTTTATTTCCATGTCATAACAGTGTTGAAGATTTAACGGTTGAGTGACCAAAATAAGCCACAGAGCAAAGTTGAGTGATGATTTAGGTATTTTACCCTTATTTTTTCAAACTAGGACAAAATTGTTTGAATGTGCAAACATGAAGGACTAAATGTGTTATTATACAAAATATTTTAACTGCCACATCACCTTTTAACGGTTATTAACGGGTCCGTGACTGGTTTGGAGCAAAACTAAAAGTTTAATGGTAACGTTGAAGCAATTTAAAGTTTGATTATCAAATTGAATAATTTACCGAAGTTCAATTACCATTTATGTACTTTACAAAAAATATGAAAAAATAATATAAAAAATTCTATTGGGTTTCTAAGATCATACGAGTAACAACTAGTGCATGCTGGGGAGTGAATCGGGATGAGTTGGGTTGAGCAGACGAATGGTTAGGGAAGTCTCGAGAACTTTTAAACATATAATAATTCACATCAGTCCTTTATTCCATTTAACCCTCTTAATGATCAATGGTCAAAGTCAATTGTCAACGATTAGAGTCAACTGAGTTAACTTAGACGGGTTAACTTGGACGAGTTAACTCGGTGAGTTGACTCGGTATGTTGACTCGGTGAGTTGACTCGGCATGTTGACTCGGTTTGGGTCGGGTTGGACAGGTTTAGACTCGGGTCAAACATGTCGGGTCGGATATGGGTCAGACTCGGGTCGGGTGTGGGTGGTTACAACCCGACCCACTAACCTAAAACTGATCTCATCAACATCTCACGGGAGACGTCACCGGCGACCCCAAATGCACGTTTTGGCCAAAAATGGTAAAAAATCTACACCACAAATCAACCATCAATTTACAAATTAGAAACAGACTGGAAACTCATCGAATTTACCTAAAACGCAATGGGACGACCATAAAAGCAACGTAGCTCCGATGAGGCCCTTAACGGTGGCGGAATGATGATCGGCCAGAAGAGTTTTGTTAGCATGGGCACAAGGAGCTCGGATCCGGTGGTCGTGTCTCGAACGGACGTCGAGGGTAGCCGAAAATCACAAAAATTAGAAGGTGGTTCTGGGAGGTTTCGACGGGGCTTTGAACCAATTTTTGACAGTGATAGGGAGGCACACCGGCAAGTGGGTGGTAGGGTTAGGATCGGACGGAGGTGACGCTCCGATTTGTGGCAACGGTGCACACCACAGCCGGGTGGTGACAGAGATCGAGCGGTGGCCGAAGCGAATTTGGTAGGAGAAGCTAGAAAGGTTTATGAAATTCAATCTAATGGCATTAATTGAGTAATTGATAGGTCAGATGGGTTACTAAATCTAACTTGAAATACTTCTCAAACTAAACTCTAATATTATATTAGGTAACACCTTACAAGAATAAGCATTTGGCTCAGATGGTTAAGGCTTGGCTTTATCAAGTATAGGACATGGGTTTAAAACCCCATAGTAGCATATCACTATTTTTTATGACTCAATTGCTCCCTTTTTAAACTTAATTAAATTATTTAGGGTGTTACATCAACATATACCATAAGTCCTTTTGTTGTCACATCCCTTCTGAATCCGATGATTTGAATTACATATACTACTTTAGTTTTGGCTAAAAAAAATTGTTGAACTTAAATATATTTTCACTAATATAAAAATTAGAAACTTGTTTTAGTTAAAAATTGTTGGACTTAAATATATTTCCCCTCATAAAAAATTTAGAAAAGTTTTAGGGTTAACTACTGGAATAGTCACTTATGTTTTCCCCCAATAAAGAGAGTATGTCACCAATTTTGAAAAACGACTAGTAAGGTCACATACGTTTTCGGGGCGTAAACTTTTGGTCACTCAACCGTTTGTTGCCGTTAAACATTGGCGGCTTGTTGACCTGGCGGCGAAAAAATAAGGGTAAGTTACTGCAATGGCCACTAAAGTTTATCCCATGTACATTTCTGCTCCCCAGTTTTAAAAAATAAACATTATGGTCACTACTGAAAAGGTCTCTTTATATTTTTACCCTTGAATTTTTAAAAATTCATTTTTCAACCCTAAAACTTTACAATCAATTAGTAAAATAATATTATAAATGCTTAAATGAAAAATTGGTGGCCAAAGTATACCCTTTTTAAATTTTAAGTGCCCAAATTGCTCATATTTAATAACTAAACTTTCAAATTGCTCCTATTTTTTCACTCTGGATTATTTTATTATTATTATAACATGACATGTCATTTTTTATTATTGTTAAATTAAAAACAATTAAAAATAAAATAAAACCATTTTTATTATTATTAAATTTAAAATATTTAAAAATATTACTTCTTAAAATAATTTATGTGTCGAAAGTATTTCTTTTTTATAAAAATAGGTGCCCAAAGTTTCGATAGTTACAATTTTAGGTGCTTGACTATTAAATGAGTGCTAAAAAAATTGTCAACCAATCGGTGCTTGACACGTGGCATGAATTTTATTTTTTTAAATTTTTAATGGAAAATACTTAGATTTTTCAAATTTTTATAAAATCTCAAAATTTTACAAGCTTCGCAAAACAGTCCTTAAACCCCTAAAAATTCCCAAGCTTCTCAAAATACTTTACACACCTAAATTATTTAAGAAATAATATTTTTTTAAAAATATTTTAAATTTAAAATATTTTTAATTTAACAATAATAAAAAATGACATGTCATGTAATAATAATAATAATAATAATAATAATAATAATAATAATAATAATAATAATAATAATAATTCAGAGTGAAAAATATGAGTAATTTGAAAGTTTAGTTATTAAAATGGAACAATTTGGGCACCTAAAATTTAAAAAGGTATATTTTGGGCATCTATTTTTCATTTAAGCCTTTATAATATTATTTTACTAATTGATTGTAAAGTTTTAGGGTTAAAAATGATTTTTTTAAATTTAAGGGTGAAATTATAAAGAGACATTTTCAATAGTGACCATAATGTTTATTTTTTAAAATTGGGGAGCAAAAATGTACATGAGATAAACTTTAGTGGTCATTGCAGTAGTTTACCCTTATTTTTTCGATGTCAGATCAGCAAGCCATCAATGTTTAACGGCAACAAACGGCTGAGTGACCAAAAGTTTACGCTCCGAAAACGTAAGTGACCTTACTAGTCGTTTTTCAAAATCGATAACCAACTCCATACTGGGAGAAACATAAGTGACTTTTCCAGTAGTTAACCCAACTTTTTATTGACTTACATCACTACAGCTACAGGGCGTTCCTTCACGGTTATCAACAACTTTATTTGACGGTTATCACTATCCGGAATCATGTGATAATCACAGATTTGTTGATATATTAGAATTTTTAACCAAATATATAATAGATTATATTTTGATACACAAGCTCTCTAAAAAGAATTTATACAACTCTTCATATTTAAGATATAAAATCTAAAACCTAAATCCTAACACCTGAACCTTAAACCCTAAACTCTAAATTCTACACCTTATAACCTAAACCTCTAAACCACAATCTATATCCCTAAACCCTAAAATTGACAAGCATGTGTATCAAAATTATTTTTCATAATTTTATATATAAACATACTGGTATTTCTTCTTTTTTTGAAAATTATTACCTTTCAAAAATGTATTTTTTAAGATGTTTTGCTAAAATTGAATAATCATTTTCTCGACTAATCCCAGTTTTTATAGTACACTTAAATGCTTTGTTAATTTATAATGTATAATAGTTCTTGGACTTTGTTTGTCATGGTCGACAAAATCCATTAATTATTGAAGTGAGTTTATAATGTATTTACATTTGTATTTGGTTCAATGATAAGTGGTGATATCAATAACAAGAAAAATCTAATAATAATCTTGAAAATATATTTATATTTGCTCGGCATAAAATAAAACAACCCGTGTAAACTTTTTTAAAAATCTCTCTAAACATAGTCGGAAGAAAAAATACCTACAACGAAAAAACAATGAAAACAAAATACCAAAAGAAAACAAAACTCGAGGAAACAAAACCAAAAAACCTCCCAACACAAGAGGAATAGCAACAAACACCCCATAGAAACTGACCAACACAAGATAAAGGCCAAGATGCCACACCTCCAACCCAGCCAAAGAACCAGCGTGTCCCGACTGGAGCGAAGAAGATGCGCAAGGCCACACGCCGGGAACAACAAACAACAACATCGGACCAAACAAAACATATCACAAACAAGAATGGAAAACAACCGAGCGACCAACGCCCTCTCGTGCCAAAGCATCCGCCAAAGAATTCGCCTCACGGAATGTATGATGGAAACACAGAGCCGGCATCAAAGCACACTTCGCGTCGATAGACACAAACCAGTCCCAAAGGCGCCAAGGCCAGCGAGCCACATGTAAGACCCAATCTAAAGCGATGCGCGAGCCTGATTCGATCACCACAATGCTATACTTCGTAGTAGAGATAGGCTCCTCTGATAATGGAGTGGGGGCCATACTCACGCAAAATGGATGACTCTTGGCTTATTTTAGCAAGGTCTGTTAGTTTAATGTTGTTATGTATGGTGTTTAGGCGTTGAGAACATAAGCTTAAAATAATTAGTCATAATATGTATATTCATGATAAGTTGAGTATAGAAAATCCACCAATAATATGAGTAATTTCGAAACAATTTCTGCCCATTTTATTGTTTTCTTGTGTGCATGTATTGTTTTGTAGTGTTTTAAGCTGAAAAATGTGTGCAGATAAGGTGTACAGGTAGTAGCTAGAACTGCTATGTTTCGATTTACATATAGTAGCTAGAACTGCTATGTTTCGATTTACATAGGTATGTCTAAACAAGTCGTATTAATCACCCGGTAAGTGCACCAAGCTATCCAACTTTTAGTATTGAAATGATTGGTTTTATAGGTTGGAAATAACTTGAGTTTGTGCTAGGAAACAACAGCTAAAAGCCCTGATTTGTTGGTAACATGGTGTTCGATTAGTTTGCTAAATTAACATGCAAGAGAAGAAAAGGTAGCTGAAAATTTTAATTGTTTTAAGCATGCATGTTATTTTCATAATCTTCCTTAATTCTATTACTCAAAGCCATCACCAAAAGAAAGTGAACCTCTTAATTTCTTTGATGAATGTAAGCACCAATAATAACAAATAAGGTTAAGGTTTTAAGGATTTTATATGTTATCTATTAAAGTGAATTATAAAAAATGAAATTAGTCAAGAAAATGGTTATATGTTTCTAACAAAACATCTTAAACCATATATTTTTGGTGGTATTAGATTGTAAAACGTTATAAAATTTTAGTTATTAATTTGATTAAAAGTTGTAACATATGAATGAATCAGAGGCTAGCACATGATTTTGGAAATGATGACACTCGTAGTCGTAGAACTTAGGAATGTTAGAAAACAGAGCAAACCTTGTCTATAAATTACAGTTTCAAAACAGGCCTTATTCCAACATACAATAGTCTTCTAGACTTACATATGACTGAAATAACAGCTAAAATGCCTTTAACATACAGTTCGATTAGTTTGCTAAATTAACATGCAAGAGTAGAAAAAGGTAGTTGAAAATTTAATTGTTTTAAGCATGTTATTTTCATAATCTTGAACGTGGAAATAGACTGTTATGTAGAATTTAAATAGGTGAAAAACAACAACGATTTTTCCTTAAAGTCATCAAAATTAAATAAAAAAGAGAGAGAACCTCTCAATTTCTGTCATCATCATTGACGTCAACAAACCCTAAAAATCAACCATAATCCTAAATTCTTATAACCCCAAATTCAACCTTAACCCTAAACCTAAATTAACCCTATTCTCAAACTATCACTAAAACATCACCAAACCAAACCTTAACTAGATCCATGCCATCGATGAAGGTGGCGAACGACAAAAGGTTCATCGACGAGACGATTTGGATTTGGGAAACTTTTATTTATATGCTTTTCAAAACATGTATCAATATTCAAGATATTTGAGATTTTTTGCTCATGAGTTTATTACTTCCATGTTAGAATTAGTTGGGATATGTTCTCTATTAATAGTCTTGATTCACACGAGTCACAGTGAAACAATTGTCAAAAAGCATTTGTAACTAATTAGATAGTCAATTTTGGTTTTATTAGGAATTTTGGGTTTTTATTGGATAACAAAATTTTCAAATTTTAAAAATGGTTCAAAATATTTAAGAACTTGAGGTTCATTTTTTATTTGTTACTTTATTGAGTCATTTAACATCTTAGCCATTTCCAGTACGTACAATTGAAACACATTCAACTCATCACATTTAGGCTAATAACTCATTGATATCAAATTCCACGTTCATACATTGTTAATCTTATACATCAAAACATTTCCAAACCATAATATATTTTTCATTAGAGCCTTATAGCCCACTTCCATCAATTAAACCTTAATTTTTTTTGAACGATGTATTTGTTCATAAATATTTTTAAGCCTTTGACAAAACACATACATTTTGTAGATAAACTGATTTGAACTCATATCTTTTAAGATAAACATCATCCGCTTTTTCCGATAAAACAGTGGTTGGGTTCAAACCTTAAAATTTTTAAATGGATCATGCTTTTCCATGTATTTAATATACTATAGAATACATTTCAGCTTTGCTTCAATCTCATTGATTTCTTTAACGTACAAATTACATATTTCATTCACTAATTAATTTCTTTAGCATGTTCAAATACGTTTTTCATCTTTCAATCATAACATTAAACATACATTATTCACAAATTTAAACATACCTTAGCAATTAATTATAGAATTGTTGAATTCATCTATGGACTTGCTTGTCGAATTCATCTCTATCTTAATATAACGCATAGAAGACTCATATGACTACACTCGCCTAAAAAGATGTCTCGATTCAATCTTTTTTACTTGCATTCCTCAGACCCTCAAGAATCCCACAACAATAGCATTTGGGGTTTAACGATTTCATCATCATGCACTACAGCAAAACAGGTCTTTAGCGGCGTTTTTTAGCGCCGCTAAAAACATTCCCGGCACTTAAAAAAGCGCCGCGAAAAACGCCGCTTAAAGTAGCGCCGCAACAGTTCGCGGCGTTTTTTTTTTCAAAAACGCCGCAAAAGATCAAAATCTATAGCAGCGTTTGTAAAAGCAAACGCCGCGAAAAACTGTTCTGTAGTGGCGTTTGATTTTACAAACGCCGCGAAAAACTGTTCATCAGTGGCGTTTGTTTTTTACAAACGCCGCGAAAAACTATTCTGTAGTGGCGTTTGATTTTTACAAACGCCGCGAAAAACTATTCTGTAGTGGCGTTTGATTTTACAAACGCCGCGAAAAACTGTTCATTAGTGGCGTTTGATATTACAAACGCCGCAAATAACAACATTCTTCCAAAAAAATAAATAAAATAATACTATATAATAATCGATCAGTGCTGTTAAATTAACAAATGTTGCACCAAGTTATTTTAATTACATCATGGTTCCTTACATACAAATACAAAGAAAATCAACAAAACTACATGCCATCAACAAATGTTGCACCAGTTTCGTATATAAAATTTCTAAACCTGATCTTTGCGAACTATTGAAACCCGTGGAGCTTCTCTTACATACTCTTCCATGGCTTGTAGAAACGATGCAGGGGACTTCAACACAAATGCCAAAAAGAAAATTAGTAATTAAAAGACTAATATACAACAGGTCTAGGGTGCAACTAAAAAGCATATAAGAGAAGATGAAACTCAAGTTCTTTATAAAAAAACTACTACTATGCGCAACCACTAGCTGGGCAAAATTAATGGATAATTAGTTAATCTTAACAGCCATTGCAGGAGAGCAGAAACAAGTATTAATACTCATCCAATGAACTAATACATAGCTGAAATTCACACACAAGCTTACCTTACCATCGCCATGGCAAGCTCCATTTACTAGCAGAACCTGCTGCAGGGATTCACTTATAAAATTCAAAGTAAAGGGCATAAAAAATTTCAACCAAGAAGAATTAAACTCACCTCACGACTCAAGAAAAATTTTTTGTTGCGGAAAAGATTTTTACAGTCCCTGGTAGCTTCATCTTCTTCAACTTCACTAGATGCATGTTGAACAAGGTGCATCAGTGCCCTTTACTTTGAAGTTGATGCTGAAGTTGAGCAAGTCTTAAGTTAGCCTCCTCCTGCTCTTGCTCCGATCTAGATGAACCAGCAACTTGTGGTTCTTGAACAGAAGCTCTGTGGTTAGCATCAAAATACCTTGATAATGCATAGAGGTCTGCAATATTCAGAAACAAAGCACACTATCATAGACAACAAGGAGGAAGAAATTTACAAGAATTATTCATAGTCACCACTTAAAATGCAAAATTTAGAAAGAATGTGCAAGGTTCATTACAAAACATTAACCAATAAAGCAAACCTGCAGCAAGAGCTTTCAACTGAGGATCCAGAATAGGAGGATACTTCACTTATGAAATGATAAAATTGAAAATTGACAAAGCCAAGAAATGTCTGCACCCAAAATAAATAAAATTCGATCAATAAAAATTTGAACCAACAGAACCAACAGAGATAAAAGCAAAATAAAGACAACCAATTTTGAAGTTATAATGTTTGAAAAATAAACTAAAGCTTTTATCTGAGAGCACTAGCAAATAAAAAGACACAAAGAATTAAGATTTAATCCATTTGTAATTCATCAAAACTCACCTTTCAATGCCAACTATATTAATTGCAAAACAATGACAAGCCTTCGACTACATTTTGAAGGTATCTCATGATTTTAGCACAGCCAAGAATAGCAACTGCCCAACGTTCTCATAAACTAGAGTCAATACACAATTGAATCATTAAGCATAAACCAGACCTACAGTACAGGACAAACCAGCTCCTCTCACATGTCGAATCAGACTTATGTACTTTTCCATATACATGTAGAGTTATCTCCTCTCACTTCCTCATGTAGTATGAATGCATCCTACATGAGTATGTTCGATTTTTTATAAACTTTTCTATATACGTGTAGAGTTATCTCCTCAGATCATCGGACGAAGTAAATGACTTATGTACTTCAAGAAAAATGAAGACCCGAAGCAGCATAAACCTCTATATTCACTAACAAGTAACAACAAAAATATATCCTTCTGCATACAATTAGTATCTTCATATACCTAAAATCATTGACTGGAAATTCTATCCAAAACCTCCTAAATTATTCTAGTAACGGGATCACCCAGATATTTTATAGTTTATCCCATGAGACTGATTAATTCGTGTGAAACTGAATAAAAACTTTTGTTGGAGCATAAATACACAGACGCTAAAAAGACAGAAATTTTTTGTTCACATATCTTGATATCCATTTTTGGGCAAACAGATAATATACATATCAACAATGGAAATGGATTAGTGAATGAAAAAATATCGGATTACAAGTTGAAAGAGAAGTTAGCACCCAATTATTCGAATGCGGGGTCTCCATATAATTATAGCCATGATTTTGAGCATAAATTAAGATTGAAATAGCAAAACCAACGGAACTGACCTATCATAGCACGATAGATTTGGGGATTTTCGCGTTTGCAGGCGTCTGCGACGGTCGACGACAAAGTGTGACGGCGACGGGCGATGAGCGACGGTGACGGGCGATGAGCGACGGTGACGGGCGATGAGCGACGGCGACGGGCGATGAGCGACGGGGATTTCAGATAGCACTATAGATTAGGGCTTTCAGAAGGATATTTGGAGATTTGTAAGTCTGGCACGCGTATGGGAGGGAGAGGGAAATTAAATCAAAACTCATGGCGGCGTTTATAAGAAAACGCCACTAACACACATATATTGCGGCGTTTTTAAATACAAACGCCGCTAACAAGAACCTATTGCGGCGTTTACATTATAAAACGCCACTACATGTCACTCTATTGCGGCGTTTTTTTTATAAACGCCGCGAAGTTTTTTTTTTGTGGCGTTTTACCATCAAACGCCGTAAAAAGTAATTTATCAGTGGCGTTTGTGTCAAAAACGCCGCGAAAACCGCCGCGATAGAACAAATATGGTGTAGTGATGCTTGGATTAAAAATCCAACACCACTACTAGATAGTGGCTCCAAGAATTCTAAATATAATCTTTTTTCTTAAATTATTTCTATGTAAGTTCTCAACTCTAAGATTGAATGTTCTTCCATGGCATTCTTGAACGAAGATGGAAGACAAGGTTCTCTCCTGCATTCTTACACAATCGGTGGAGACCTAAAAAATAAAACCAAATATTATTTTGCCATATTAATTAATTACATAATAAATTAAACTATGTAAATACTAGATTATTCACCATTCACCAACTTCAATGGCTTAATAGCATGACTCCTAACATCCCAATTTAGCAATCAACTTCCCCCCATGGGTACAAGCATTTACTTTTAATTTCTATTCAATTTACTCCTTAAAATTCAATCTCACTTATAGGTTAACCAATTTAACCACAATTTGGGTCATACCTCAATCAAACTAACTTTGGTAAGGCTCGGGAGTAACCTTTCTTTAATCATCGAAAAAATATTTTCTAATCACCGAACTTAAACAATTTATTAGACCCAATTTCAAAAAAAATGCTACACATCTAGTATGATTTTATGCCAGTCGGTTTAAGAGTGTTGCAACTTAATTTATAGTTGTGGATAATACTGGAGTTTTACTATGATATGTTTGGGAGGTGTTTTCCATATGGCATAACTTGTTCCGAGCGTTGCCTTGAGAAAAATTACATCTTTGTATTTGATTTGATAACACAGTTGTATCACATTTATAACAATTCGTATTAGTGATATTGTAGCTATTTTTATAGCTTCAGTGGTTTATAATATAAATATTCATGCTTCTAATTATTTTGGTAAGTTGATAATAATTTTCAACTACAAGATACTCAAGAAGTTAACTAGAAATATCGAGTCCAACTAGATTTCAAAAAGCAAATAATAATTTTCATATTACTCTTGTTGATATTTCTAAACCAAATATAAAAGTCAACTCGTCCTCACAATAAATAAATTGCCTATCCTTACAAACGAAGTCACTGTTATACATTATCATTGAAAAGGGCATTTAGTAGATATATTATGAAAAATGAGATCAGTCTAAGAATGACTATCTGTATTAGCAAAACATTTAAACAACAATTTTTGGATTATATTTCAAAAAGTAAAAACTTTTTTTTGATTGAAATGGGTTCTCGTTAAAAAGTAAAACTATATTTATATAAAATGTTAGGTAATGATTTATTTATTTGGTTCAAAATTCTAACATACCAATAAATAAGTGATTATCAATCGAAACTGTTGATAGTTGTGAAGGAACTACAGCAATGCTAGTGGATAAAAAATTCTTAAATTTCTTTTATTAGGGAGAAATATATTCAAGTCCAACAGATTTTGCAATCAAAGTAGGGTACATGCTATTCAAATCACTAAATTTAGAACAAATGTAACACAACAAAGACTTTTGATATACATTAAGCTCTTAGAAAGATGAGTGTGGTGGAATAAAAAGAATGAATAAAAGCGTTTGACTTCAACTTTAGTTTTTAAGACATCATATCCATTATTGGTCGATGATAGTAAAATATCTAGTCTATTATCTTTAATGTATATATTATTATACAAACTACCATAAATATTTGTCAATTAGAATAATAACTATTTTATTTTCTAGCATTTTGTTATAGTTATGACATACAGTAGACAAGCTTCACCACTATAACAAAATACTAAAAAATAAAAAAATTATTACTACAATTGAAATCACTAACATTCATCACAAATAGGTTACATCATAATCTATGCATCAAATATAATAAACATTAAATTTTCCATTAATAATCAACAAACAATGGATATCGATGGTGCCCTAAAAATTAAAGCCAACATGAAAAAAATGATACAAATGCTCTTATCCACTCTTACTATCTATACCCCACTAATCTCCCTAAAAGCTCATACCGATTTCTTTTTTTTTTTTTGCATCTCATCGCTTCTAAATCAAATGATTGTAACATGAAACCCTTCAATTTTGACTAAAAAATTTGTTAGCCCTAAATATATCACCACCTAATAAAAAAATTAAACTTTTATCAACTAGTATTACTGCAGCTACAAAGTATTATTCCTTTAAAGCTATGAACAACTCCATTTGAGTGTTATCATTATCCACAATTATATTATAATGATTGATTCTTTGATACATTAAAACCTTTGACTAAATAAATAAATAAATAAATAAATTAGTATATAATATTTTATATAAATATAAACATACTTTTACTTTTTAAAATCTAATAACTTCAAAACAAAATATTTAATACGTTTAATTATAAAAAGAGTCATTTTCTTGACTATTCTCATTTTTCATAATCCATATAAATGACTTGTTAATTAATAATTTATAACTATATTTGAAAACTTAAGATGGACAAAACCTATTAAATGTTGAGATAAGTTACTAATGTAATTAATTTTGTATAAGTGATATATCAACAACAATAGTTTAACAATATACTAGAAATGAAAATACTACAATATAAAAAATGTAATAAAAATAAATAAAAAAGATATTTGTTTATTGTAATCTTTTTTATTTCTAATTAAAGTCAATAATCCTAAATTTTTTTGAGTTCACTTCTTAAATGTAATATCAACTTATCAAAAATAATTAGAAGAATAATAATTCAAAAAATAATTAAATTATTAGCTACTGAACCTAATCACTAATAGAAAATATTAAAGGTTTGACATGACTACCTTTTGCCATGAAAGCACAACAAAAGTCATGCCATGTCATACGACACAGTACCTCTCAAACATCTCAAGGAAAAAAACTAAAAAAATAAATCACAACAAAAGTCTAATACTCTCCACACCTATCAAAGCCATAACCATAAGATAAGCTGTAAAATCCTTAATCCGATTCAGTCATAAAACCATATCTAAGGTGAAATGGGCGAAGATCATTGTTGAACATATCTATAATAAAATCATACCAAATAATCATTTAAACATTTCAAGCATTCACTTGAAGGAGAACAAACTTATGATCTAAATCATTGGAGCGATATGGAAGTTCAATTGGCTTCGAATCACACGTTTGAAACACTTATCATACTTGAGGACTAGGATATAACTTTAGCAATGTGAAGGTGTTTTTTTTTCTTTCTTCTAATAATGCTTTAATATCATTGCCTACTACAAAATTTGATGCAAAACTAACACACTATCATGTTTCTTATTTAATTCAAACATGATCCAATTAATACAAACAATAAAAACATGATTCGTAGATACAAGCAGGCTCATATATGATTGCTTATCAATTCAATAGCCAACTTACTAAATGGTTCATAGATACAAGCAGGCTCAAACAATATCATGTTTAATCATTGCTACTATAATGAACGTACTTATTTATCAACTTGACATGTACCAGGATCATAAGAATACATAAACTAGTTAGGTATCGAACCAACAAACAATTAGGAAATCATGCAAGATACCTTCAAGACCTAACAATTTAGGATTTCAAGACTAAATTAATCAAATGTCAATTAACTTGCTATTCTTACACTCTAATAAAACTTTCCTTGATTAAGTGATGTATTATTATCAAACAAGATGAATACAACATGTTCAATATTGTAACTATCAAACCTGACCATATTTGAATGCAAATAAACACATTTAACACAAAATTAGGTGATCTAGTGTTTGCTGCTTTTATCCAGATTTTTGGCACAAATTAACTCGATTATTGAAGTAAACAAGGATGAATATGGCATGATGTCATTACTGTTTTTAGGCACTTAAAATTTATTTCTAACAGATTTCAACCATAAATATAAACAAATAATGGAATCTCACTTTGTAAAAAAATTACAGAAAATGGCAAGTTAAAGGATGGATTAAAACGAGTTATGAACTAAATTTTGATATTTGATCTCTAATCAAGCATCTATTGTTACCAATTAAAAAGGAACACAAGCTAATATTTTCAATTTAATTTAAGCCTTATATGGTACAAAATCTGGGAAGATTAATTTTTATAAAATTGAATTTTAATAGAATAAATACCATGAGTGAATTTTGGTTACAGATTTTTGGCAAAATCAGCAGTTATTTCCAGCTTAATTTGGCCCTAAAGGTGTACAAGTCGTGTTGGTTTGTTAGATAATAAACTCAACTAGTTTCCTACAAATATTTCATCAATTTCAAACCTTCGAATGTATGTAATTTAAGCATAAATGTCCCTAGAAAAAAGCGGCATACTAGTGAGCAATCTCGTGCACATTTTAGCATTGATTAGACATAAGAAAACAACAAACTCAATTACACGCGGGGAAGTCATATCTAACAAATTATGAATTTGATTCATGATATAGCACCAAAACTCAGCATGTTCTCAAAGCAAACTAGAAAATCTGCCAATCGTTACTCCAAAATGATATTTTGATAATTCTTAGCCCCAAACCATTATAATACAACTCCTAAATTTAAATCACTAACACACTTCATGTAAAACAAACAATATATTTTAATCGTGCCTAAATTTGTGAGTAAACCAACTTATTAAATTTATGCTTACTAACACACGTTTATTTATTCAACTAGTTCATCCATCCATCAATCAACAAGCAATTCAATTACTTATGAACATATTAGCAAACTATCTCATTTCAATTTAGCATATAAGGTCATCAAATAAACTAGCTATCTTTACTCACCAACATTTTCCATAATCATTATCTAATCCTCAATTTTCAATTCTTATCTTGTTCGTACCATTTTAGTCTATTCCAATTTAGCATCATATTAACCTAGTATTCTGTTAATCATCATTAGTATCGGACAATTAGTAAGGTTACCGAACAAGGTTGTTACCCCTAATCCAAGGACCGATGTGACTCATACGTACATGCCACTTAACCTAGGAGTTAAAGCTACAATATACCTAAATTTCAAGACCGGTTCTTTAACATTGATGTCATCCTCCATCAAAGCTCAATATAAATTTATCATATAAGGTTGTTACGCCTAATCAAAGTTGTGACTTCTCCCTAGAACGGTTCTTTACCATGTGCCTAAATCTGAGCTTTACAAAAAAAGGCTTAATAAATGGATTTTTCATCCTTGCATTTCATTCGAAGATTTGCTAAGGATTTCTGACCAAATTCGATCTTTGCAAACAAACCAAACAACCCCTAAAACTAAGCCCTAACCCAGCCTTCAGCCTCCGCCAGTCATCGTCGCCCTAGTCTAAGCCAACAAGCCTACATCAACTACATAACCATAGCCATCACCTCGTCTAGCCAACAAAGCCCGAAAAATAATAAAAAAGAAAGGGGATCAAACACGAGATTATGGAGATATCACCACCAAAAATCAGAGAAAAAAAAAGCAAACGAAAGAAAAAAGAGAAAAAAAAGATTGGAAAAGAAAAGAGATCAAACAAAAATAGAGAAAAATATAAAGACAGATTTGAACAAAAAAAGAAAAGGAAGAACTCTTCCCTTCGACTTTGGCTATTTTCCGGCGATCGGGGACTCCAACGGACGATCCCGACGGTGGAAACCATCATCCAAATCAGGTGAACAACATATTTCGATCTTGAGCCCATCCAACGATGGACCGCGTAGATCCGGCGCGAACAAGGCTCAAAGTGGGGGCTTGATTTTGTAACGACAATAAATGAAACGCTGTCGTTTTTGGGTATTAATTGAACTTATGAAACGTTGTCGTTCGGTAAAGTTAGTTTTATAGGGTCTGAAACCCTTTTGTTTGGTTTATCGAATGAATGAATGAAAAACTCAAGTCTTTCCCCCAAATTTCTTATCTCTTTTCTCTGATCTATTTCTCTTCTCAGCTTTACTCTGTTAAGAATTCTTAAGTTCGATTTGGTCCGTTACAAAGGTATCAGAGCCAGGTTCCGTTCATGGCGGACGATCGCCACTCATCTTGGTCTGAGCTCTGTGAGGAATTTAAACTTTTGGTTGAGAGCTTGACGAGTCGAATACTCTTGGTAACTGTAAGTCGTATGTTGTATCTGATCACTACAGACACTCTGTATCAGGTGTTCTCACCACATGGGTTAGTGGAGAAGATTGTTCCGCTTCAGCAGTCAATTCACTTTCAAGCATTGATCCATTATCAAGAACGTCATGAGGCTATCTTCGCTAGAAATTCTCTTCAGCAGCGTTACATATACGATGGGTGTTGTCAGATGAACATTCAATTCTATAAAGACACTGTGATATCAGATTCTGCTGAACCGAAACTAGAATTGCGGCTAACAATCACTTACGAAGACAAGGTGTTTGACAGAGTGTCTATGACAACGGCCAAGGAATCGGATGAGTCATGCTTGGTGGTCAATTTCGAAGAATCAAGTGAAGCCCAGATGTTTGATGAAATGTTGGTCCAACAGGCTGAAGTTAAAGACAATAATGTTGTTGATGATATTACAGTAACGAGCACTAAAGCTGATGAAAAAGATACCAATAGAGAGAACTCAATAGTTATGGACATGGTCTCAATTTCTAAGGTGTGTGGGGACTTACCCAAGAGTTTGCTGAACCAGTCACCAGTTCAAGGTGTGGTGTTGAATTTACCTATGGTGGCGATGGAGGTAGGTTCCGTTGAAGCCAAGGTGTTTGATGAAATACTTGTGCAGAATGCTCAAGTTAAAGATGGTCAGAATATTGAGCTAGAGCGTCAAGATTCGAATATGCAGTCTATAGTTAATCCTACGGTGATAACAGATGAATTGAACAAGGGTCTGTTGGTGCCATTATCGACAATAGGTGTTGTTGCGGGTCTTTTGTTGCAGCATAGTGATGGTGACTCGACTGAGATTGCTTGCAACATTCAGATGGATTTTGACAAGCAAATAATCATCAGTCCTCAAGTTTTGGTTCAATTCCACTTAGCACAGTCTACAAAAGAGCTAAGGTACTTGAAAGGGCAAGTGAATGATCGAGGAAGGGTTGCAATTGGCGTTGAAGCAGAGCAAATTTTCTTTGACGATTACGATCATAATTTTGATCCGGGGGGAGGGTGCCAATTTACAGTAAAATATTACCAGTTGCACCAGAAAATTAGAAATTATTTTCAGTGGTCGTGTGAAATGGATCAACTGGTTAATCGAATTTCTCTGATTGTCATTGGGAACCACAAGGCTTCATCGCCACAAGGAGGTGCAATAATGGATTAGGTAATGAAAAATGAATGTCAGTATCAAGTTCGTATATGCAACGTTGGTATTCAAATAATTCATTCTTTAGTTCTGAATTGCTTACGACTATTTGTACCTGATTGTGGTTATGGATCTGTATCTAGAATTGTTGAAGTTGATGATCCTTATGGTTTTAGACTATTATTAATGGAGAATGGGGAAATGAAACCAAAAGTTAGAACCGTAGAAGGGGTGATTTGTTGGATGGAAAATGTTGATAATGTTGTATGGGATGATGGAGTATCAGGGGGATCGATTAGCTTATATATTATTGAAGTTGAGCCTGAGTTGGCAGTGCCAAAAGAATTACTATTCCCACAACAATTACAAGAGTTTAGGATGCTGCAAGAGTCTTATTTTGTTCCTCTTAGTCCTGAAAAAAAGGGTCACAAAATTGAAGCTAAGGGAGGAGGGATGCTGCTCATAGTTGGTTGGGAAAGAGGCGTTGAATCTTCTTATTCAAAAGGAGATGAAGAAGTAGGTGTCCAACCTCTCAATGAGGGTTACCGAGGTGGAAACTTCTCAAGGGAACAATCATTTCATAGGGCGTTTGAGCATAGTGTCTGTCTTGAGTATGCATTTGATAATGAACTTGATCATGCTTCTGTTGTTGATGTTAGCTTTTCGAATCATTATGGTGAACCTTATGATGGAAACACATGCTACTTTAAAAGCACGTTGTTTGTTTCTGCAGTTAGATTCTGTTATGGTGAATCTTCATTGTTTCTTGGTGTGGATAGTGAAGGATCTGTGCGGATGATTGCATCACTTTGTGGTGTTGTTGGGTTCAAACCAATTTTTGGGTGCATACCTCGATCGGAATTAGGATGGAATGTGCGAGTGGCACGTAGGGTCTATGGTGTTTTTCATGAAAAAGAATATTTAAAGGCTCAACAAATGAGGTACTGCCTGATGCAGATTCATAGTAATATATTCGCAATTGCAGAAGTCATAGTTACTCCAACCGATGATACTCTAAAGACCAGTGAAGTTGGTTGCCTAAATGTGTTTTCCCTTGTGATTTTTTATGTTGGTCAGAGGCCATGTGTTAGCTTAGATGTGGATCCACAATGGAGCTTCTCATCTCAGATTATTACAACCATTTTCATATGGCAGTTTTGTTCATACTTAAGGGAGGTTTGTGCATTTTGGAATGTGACCCTGTCCTATTCAAATGTAGATACACTTTTGCAGTATAATGATTCTAGTGGCGAACGATGCAACAATGTCAGAATTTTTGATTCAGGGGGAAGGTTTATAGTAACGTCTATAATCACAAAGCTTGAGTATCTACGTACGTCAACGCGGTGCAAGAAAGTAACATCTGTTCGACATGATTCCTTCAGTTTCTTAACTTCTAAAATCAAGCTGAAAGCATCTGTGCAAATTCTCATGCCTAATTTAGCTAAGATGAAAAGAGCTTGGAGCAATGTTTGGTCCAATCATTTGAAGAAAATTGAGGCGAAAAGAGCTTGGAGCAATGTTTGGTCAAATCATTTGAAGAAAAAAATAAGGATGATCCGGTATTGCTCAAGGATGGTTGCTTCAAGGGCTTTGGCTTATGGTTTTTATTTTTGATCCTTGAGGTCAAGGATCGTTTCGAAGCAGGGAGCATTGTAACGACAATAAATGAAACGCTGTCGTTTTTGGGTATTAATTGAACTTATGAAACGTTGTCATTCGGTAAAGTTAGTTTTATAGGGTCTGAAATCCTTTTGTTTGGTTTATCGAATGAATGAATGAAAAACTCAAGTCTTTCCCCCAAATTTCTTATCTCTTTTCTCTGATCTATTTCTCTTCTCACCTTTACTCTGTTAAGAATTCTTAAGTTCGATTTGGTCCGTTACAGATTTCGTGGATTTTAAGTCGTTTTTGAGAAAATCTGTTCGGATAGAAGAGAAGAGAAGAAAGAGGGGAGTTCATCGGGGGTGACATTGACGGAGAAAGCCACCAGACGGCGGATTGGGGAGTGGAAAACGGCGACGACTGCTGTTTTTAAGAGAGAAAAAAGGGATTTTTTTCTTGAAGAGGAGAAAAATAAGAAATAAAAGGGATAAGGGGCCTTTCGTCAGTTAAGCCGCGCATGTCATGCAACTCGGACCCGATCCGTCTCACGACCTGTCGATAAATTATGAATTCCAAGTAATAATCTTCTCTCTTAATACTTAAGTACTTAAGATTTTATCAGTATTTATTACTTAAATTGTGGTATGTTTATTGTAATTATAAGTCATAACAAATATAAACCTTTCGAGGAAACCACAGAAAACAAATCTGATAGTGAGGGTTATAGAGTCGATTAAGAGGAAGAAACTTATAATATCGTAGCTGCTTATGGTTATTTTGGCATATTAATCTTCTAATATGTTAGTTTCAACAAATTTCGTTCTTTATATTTTTTCTTAGTTGTATGGCCTGTAGTAGGAATCTGGTTCACCGCTTTAAGTATTAGCACGGTGGCTTTAAACCTAAATAGTTTTGATAATTAAGGTCGTGTAATTAATACTTAAGTTAATATTATTAACCATGCTAATCTTGGTATGGAAGTTAAATAACTTTAGCATTCCGACAATGTAAAACATTGTTTCCTATAATTTTCTAAGTTAAATATGCCTTTGAATCATGAACTATATCCGAGTCTTCAATGTCTTACAATTAATTTTTCATTCTCAATTTCATACATGAAACCTTTCATCGTTAACGTGTATGTCTATTTTCGTAACGGATCTAATATGGACCCTTTGGACCAGTCATAAATTGACACATGGTATTTTTTTTCAAAAAATAAAATTTTTATTTACTTAAGATATAATTATATGATTATTACTTAACGTTTCAAAAAAATTCAATTTCACCCTTCATTTTTTTCTTTTTTATTTAATATAAATAGTTCAATCAGTAATTAACATGTGGCAAAAAAATTAAAAAATTAAATTATTTTCTTTAAATTTTTTTTCACCTACTAACCCCAAATTTTAAGTTATAATTTTTTTTTTCAAAACTTTTCTCTATTAATCTCTCTTCTTCTCCAACTATCACTATCAATCACCATTGTTAATCATAATGTCTTCCTCCATTCTATTTGTTTCGTCGTTGACGTCTTTCGAGCAAACGCACAAAATCACTAGTTCATCTGGTTATGTAGAATTGAAGCTATAAGCCTTAAATCAAAGAAAGTTTAACGAAAAAGAAAAAGCATCAACTTTAGTTGTAAAAAGCGCGCCTGAGGCGCTGCGAAGGCACAATAAAAATCGCCTCCAAGGGTCGAGGCGGAGCGAGGTACAAGAGACGCGTGCCTCGGGGATTTTCGTCTGAGGCCCTGAGGTGAGCGCTTTTGCGCCTTTTGTAGTTAAAAACACGTATTTTTTAATTAAAAAACACGAAAAGAAAATTCCTAAAATTGCTCTGTCTCCCTCAAATTACAGCCATCACCTTCAAGCCTAGCCACCATCGTCGGCAAGCCCAACCACCGTCACTTGCAGCCTAGTCGTCAGTAAGTCATCTTTCTCCTTCTTCTCTTCTTTCCTTCTCCTTTGAGCATTGGAAGGCCTGAGTGCAACCTCTGCTCCTAGATCAACTCATCAAGTCCTAGTGCATGATGATGATGAGATAAAAGAGAATATTGGTGAAGATGGAGATTATGAACTTGATGGAGATGGATATTTCGAGGATGGTGATGATTTGGAGTAATGAAATATTAGTCCTTTAGTGTTTAAGTGATAATTGTCTAAGTGCGACTTTGTGCATGTTGCTTACTTATATTTGAAGTTTGAACTATGTTTGATACTTTGATTGTTTTTTATTTCTTTTATTTGAACTATGATTGGTTGTTTTTATATCAATTTGTTTGATTTGAGACTTAAGTACAAATTTAAGTAGAAAATATTTTTTATCTTTTAGCATTTATACTATAATTATTATGTTTTTAAGTACAAAATATGTTATAGGGTTGATTTATAAATTTTTGATAAAAAGAGTGCCTCACCTATGAAAGGCGAGCGCCTCGGCTCCAGGGACCTTTTGCGCCTCGGAGCGCCTAACACCTTTTAAAACTAAGGCCCCAACACCAAAATTAAGAGACTCAAGTACATATCATTCTTTCATTCGCTTCTTCCCATATCTCTCTTGATAACACAATTATGTTTCTCTTGTTTTTATCGGTTCCCACTCAAAGAATTTGACTATGAATCCGACGACACTATTGAAGAAGAAGAACAACAACAAATTGATCCCCACTCAGTTAAATAATCTCTTTTAGCTCAGTTTGACTCACAATCCTCTCCGGACCTTAACCCTTCGGATCCTCAAAAGTCATTAACCACCACATTCGAGTATTAAGATGAGGACAAATTTGAAGGCTTACCCATCAAGCAACCATCGTTGAAGCTTTAAAAAGTCGAGCTTAAGCATATGTGTCGACTTTCTATAATTAAGAAATACCGAAATAACTCATCATCATAGCAAATCAAGAACCTCCACCACAAGTTAAAGAAGTAGCGAGATTATAAACATCCAATGCGCCAGTTTAAATTTAGTGTTCTCTTAAAAGTTCGAAACAAATAACACTTTCATTTTTCACATATTTTCTTTTTTGCCCCAAAATTTCAACCCTTTGGTCCAAGACATCTTTGACATACAAATACAATGAAAGATTATGGAGTGTTCTAGAAATTTGTGGAGAATTCTCCAAGACTAGTCTATTGTAGAATTGTGTAGAAGTTGGAAGATATTTCAAGTCTTTTATAGATTTCTCTAAAAGTAAAATATTGATCGTATGATTAGATTGATCTCCACCGTACATTGAGGAGGTGGAAGACTATATACAGATGACCTTGGTCATTTGTCGAGGCATCCTAATTCTAAATATCTAATTATTTTATGCACACTTTGTAAAATATTCTCAAAAGTAAATTAAATTATTGTTTTAAGTATTCAATATTTGACTTCTCTTCTTAAACTTTAATCTTAAACCGTCACTGATAGACTTATTTAAGCCAACCTCAAATATCATTACAACAAATTCATCTATGCTCAATCTCTTAAACTTTAATCTTAAACCATAGCCCAATTTTTAACCCAATTTTTTAATGACAATGCATAAATATGGGGCACCGAAAAGGAGTAGACAATTTTTACTCGCAAAAATGCCTAAACATAAACTAAAACAATAGATCACGGTTAAACTTCAAAACATTTAAATCAAACCTATCACACTCCTTGAAAAATCTACCAAATATTAAGTCTAAAGACAACAAATAGTAAAAAGAACTATATACGCCCAAAAAGCACGTCGACCCCTAACTAAAAGTGTTAACTTACCACAAATAACATCCAACATGAAGCTTAACACCACCTAAGGAAGCTCCAAAATCAACGAATTAAAAAATCAGGACGAATATATAAACAACCCACTTACGGTAAACTCATCACTTCAGCACACATATCCAACCCAATCTAACCTTTATAATCACAGTATAATTAAACGAAATATTTCAGCCCTATATTTAATATACACGCAAGTAATTACACTTATTCCAAGCTATCTAAACCTTTTGCACTAATACAACATTCAAACGTCCAAAATCAAGTTATATAGTTGAATCAGATTTGTGGTGCTGATCTAGATTTCGTACTTAACTCAAAGTAACGAGATAGATGCTTTCTTGGCAAAGTTTGGTATACAAAGGGTAGTATCATTCTTGGTGGTAGTTTTTGTATCCTTCTTATCTTTTATTGCAATTTGTAAGTTGTTCTAATAGTATGCTGAAAGTTTAGTTTTGTTGATTGCGGCCGTGGAAAAGTTGGTCATATAAGTTGTTTTTTTTAGAAAACTAAAGTCACACTCGATACAATTTTAGTCAAAATATTTCTCTTTTTATTTTTATTATTAAGATAGATTTAAATTAATTTTTAATTTGTTTTATGTAATTAAAATATCTAAATGAATTGAAATAGTAAAATCAATAAATGTTTGATTATTGTGATGATTGTAAGGTAGCTTTCAATTTTTCCAATGGATGTTTAAGGAGCGGAAGAGATTGAGTTTCTATTTGTTGCAAGTCTTGATTTTTAGTACCATTGTGAGTAAGATGGTTCGTTTCTTGCTCCTAATTGATGGTCCAAAGTTTTTTTATTTTGCCATTAGATTACTGACTGTAAGAGCTGATTGATTCTGATGGGTGTTGAAAATTTTTGGTTCATTTTTTTAAGTAGGCATTGTTCCCTTTAATTTCTATTGATAATCAAATTTATTTGCTTAGCAAAAACAATCAATGGGAAAATGTAACATGAAAATGATGATGCAGTAGTAGTTGTTATCAGGAATTTAAATTGCAGTTGTGGTTAAGGATATAATGGATGCCTATGAAGCATAAGTACTTGAGTCTAAAGTCGTACTTCATATGTGATACGTCCCCGTACTGAGAACATATTGTGTACGGCTTGGGTAATTATAAATATTTTTTTCATTTTTTTTTCTATTCTCATACCCTTTTATGTCTTTTTTCCTTTCTTTTCACTTTATCTTTCCCACATGATCCAACTATAAGTATATAAATATGTGTGATGTCATGTTCACATGATTTTTATGACTTTTTATTTTTATATTTTTTAGAATCTAGAATTTATTTTATATTTGTCATACATTTATCGTACTTGTACCTTATAATTTTAGAAATTCTTGTTTCTCGTCCTCGTTTCTGTACCCACATTCGTATATGTATCTATATCAGTGAACCATAGACGGATGCTATTGTGGCCACTGCAAGTATCACGATCATGATTTTTTTTAATAAATGATGCAGGTATCGCGGTTGTTGTCGCTACAACTATATAACGACTGCTATCAATTGCGGGCCGCTATTTAAATCACTAGTTTCTACGAATCTCGTTGTAATCTCCTCCTCTCTAACTTTCATTTCATTAATCACAAGTTATTTTCCTTCTATTTCAATTATATTGTTTTTTTTTGCAATAAAGCGATATGTAAATTCCTCATGTAAATATTGAGATTCGAACTCACACAAAATGAATAACATATGGTCATTCTTAATAACCCGATCAATTAAAAAATATCTTTCAATTATATTGTTTTTTTGTTGTAGTTTATTCATATTTTTTACAGCCAAGTTGATTTAGTATTAATAATAACAGAAAGTCATTAAATTAATAAATAATAGTAGAAAATCATTAAATGAGACACATAACTAACAAACCTTCCCAAAATAATTGAGAGGAAATAAGATAGAAAAGCAAAAGTGCAAGCCTTATGCAACATTACACGAAAGCCTGTCAATCACACTACCAAGCACATGTCATGCCATGATTCACACTAGGGGCGTGTAAAAGAATATCGTCCAAACAATTTAATCCGTTTATCTAGTTTGAAAATTTAAATATTCGTCTGCTTTTTAAATTTTAGATAATTTGAATCGAATATTCGAAGAAAAATATAATATAATCAAATCGGATACCAATCATAATATTCAAATTTACAGATTACCCAAAATTTGAGAAAAATAGGTCTTTTGCTATATCAGGTTAATTGTTATCTTAGTCCTTCCTTTTTTTATACTTTAGTCTAATTTCGCACAATTACTTACTACTTTGACTCTTTCAAATTCTTTTTTATTCAATTTGACTTCTTAACAAGTTTCTTTTCTACAAAAATTTGATCTGGAGATCCGGGACAATAAGGACAATGAAAATTTAGTAGCTGATCACCTATCACGACTAGAGCATCACCGTGAGGATGACAAGGTTAAATCTATCAGAGATGATTTTCCAGACGAGTATTTACTCGCAGTAGATGTTGTGCCATGGTATGTCGACATCGTTAATTATTTAGTGAGCAACGTCATGCCACCAGATTTGGACTACAATGCTAGGAAGCCTTTTTTGCGTTATGTTCGACAGTACTATTGGGATGAGCCTTTCCTGTTTAAGAAATATGCCGATCAATTGATCCGTCGTTGTGTGCCAGAGGATGATCCGCCATATGGTGGACACTTTGCTAGACTAAAGACAGCTGCCAAGGTGTTGCAGTCGGGTTTTTATTGGCCTACATTGTATAAGGATGCTCATGACTACACCAAGGCATGTGATCCATGCCAACGGACTGGAATATCTCTGGCATACATCAACTTCCGCTCCAGAACATCATGTCAGTGGACTTATTCGATGTTTGGGGGATAGACTTTATGGGTCCATTCCCCTATCTTTTGGCAATATATATATATATCCTTGTGGAATTCGATTATGTTTCCAAGTAGGTAGAGGCTACTGCCCTACCAAAAAATGATGCCAAGGCCGTTGCCAAGTTTTTGCACAAGCATATCTTTACCCGTTTTGGTGCCCCTCGGGTGATCATTCATGATGAGGGCACCCATGTTAAATGTAGTATAATTTCTAAAGCTTTGTGCAGGTATGAGATACAACAAAGGATAGCCACGACCTATCATCTACGGACAAATGGGCAAGTCAAGATTTCCAACAAGCAGATCAAGAATATCCTAGAAAAGACTGTGAATCCTTTGAGAAAGGATTGGTCTTTGAGACTAGATGAGGCTTTATGAGCCTATAGAACTTCCTTCAAAACTCTGTTGGGCACTTCACCTTTTAAGCTTTTATATGGTAAACCATGCCATCTGCCAATAGAGCTTGAACATAAAGCTTATTGGGCAATCAGAACACTTGACATGGCATGGTTCGCAGCGGGAGAAAAAAGGAATGCTAGACCTCAATGAGTTGGAAGAATTCAGAGCACTCGCCTATGAGAATGCCAAGATATATAAGGAAAGAACCAAACATTGGCATGTCAAGAAAATTCTGCCAAGACATTTCGAGGTAGGTCAACTTGTTCTTCTTTTTAACTCACGGCTTAAATTGTTTCCAGGAAAGCTTAAGTCGAGATGGTCAGACCCTTTTGAAGTAGTACAACTCTATGCCCATGATGTTGTGGACATCAAGAATTATAAAATCGGAGAATTTTTTAAGGTACATGGCCAGCGCTTAAAGAATTATTTTGAGGGTGTCACAACCATTTTTCAAGTGGCCCGATATTTTAAAAACTAAAACACGGAGTCGCCACCAATCTTTTTTAAAAAAGTATGATTGGATCACTATAAAACAAGTTTACTTTAATAAAGCATTTTATTTATTAAAAAAACATTTTTGGTCTACGTAAACTAGAAAACAGGTTTGGGGGTCGATTACGCGTGGGGAAGGGTTAGCACCCCCACAAAGCCCAAAAATTGGTACCTTATTGATTTCAAAAATGTTTTCAAAAAGTTGGAATTTGCAAGTTCATAAAGGTTCGATTTATTCGTCCATTTTAATGAATACAAGTCTATTTTATCGGCCTTATCACCCGAAAAATGAACTTCAATCACCGCCAACACTTCTGACGCTAACCCGTCATTTCTGTTTGATAAGGTACCACATTAATTAAGATTCTAATTATTAAACAAGCAAGCAAAGAAGCAATTTAAAAAAAAAACAAGATAATTAAAATGCAAAGATTTCATACATAAAAAATGTGAATTAGAGTGTGATTTAACTTTAATAGAAGTGTATCCTTCCCAGATCAGGTCAACACCTTTACTTATTTTTAGAAATTTTTTTTAAAAAGGTTTTATTAGTAAAATGAATATTTAATTTTTTTTAAAAATAGAAATTTTATTTATTTTGAAAGTGAGTGACTACTTTGTAAGATTTTTAAAACTTATTTCTGGATTTTAAAAAGATATAAGAAAGGTGGCTTTAATGAATGTAATTGGCCCAAAAAGGTTTTAAGTATAAAACCCTTTTTTTTTTCTACAAACACAATCTTTTCTTCTTTTTAGAATTAAATGGATCAAACAAACCCTCTTTGGAAATAAAAAACGTTCTTGATAAGATCCAAAAATAAAGAACAAGAAAGAGGACCACTGTGCCGGCCGCCAACCACCGGCGCCGGCCGCCGCTTGTCGGCGGTGGCTCCTTCTTTATTTATTTTTTTCGAACAAAACAACCCTATAAAACACCCAAAAAACGAGTCTTGATTCGAATAATCAATCCGGGTTTCAACCAACATGTATTTGCATCATAACAAAGCAAAATCAACAACCCAAATTAATTAAAATTGAAAATTAAAAAAACATGAATAAAAGAAGAACACCATACCTAAAGAGATGGAAAATGCTTCCTTTAATTCAACAAATTCAGATACAAAGCTACTGGAAAATTCGGGCTTCTTAATTTTCCATTCTACTGACATTTCTTCAAGCTTTTTCTAGTGATTTTTCTAGCTATACTTATTATTATTATTATTATTATTATTATAAAAATAATAAAAATAATAGTATGAGGTGAAAATCTAATGTCAACAGATGCCCCTCTTTGCTCATCTCTGTGAAGCAGAGATAGAGCAAAGACCAAAAGCACTAATTTTCACCGATTTGCTGATTGGTTCCATTCTCCTGATGCCCGAACGCATAGGCAGGTTCTATTCTCCATGTGCCTAAATAGATGAGCAGAGTTTTATTCTCCAAATGCCCGAATAGATGAGCATGGTTCTATTATCCAAATTCCCGAATAAATAAGCATGGTTCTATTCTCCAAGTGCCTGAATAGATGAGCAGAGTTCTATTCTCCAAGCACCCGAATAGATGAGCAGGGTTCCATTCTCCTTACGCCCGAACGGATAGGCAGATTCTATTCTCCAAATGCCCGAATAGACGAGCTGGTTCCATCCTCCTTACGCCCGAACGAATATGTAGATTCTTTTGTTGAAAGGTCTTTCGTGTTCTTGAAAAAAAAATGTGATATACAATGCAATTATGACGTACATGCCCCAGGGATGCCTAAATCATGAATGCATGTCAAGCTTCGTGTTTTTCCTTTTTAAAATTAGTTTTTTGTCAAACGTCTAGCACAGAAGGAACTGTGAAACATTTTCTCAACTCTGGTAAAATGCTAGACATTGGTTCTGGCCCAGCTAATATGAGTTCCTCTTCATTTCTTCGCACCGAATCAGACTTTGCACCATATTGTTAAGATCACAACAAGTAGGAAAGCTAGCAACATCCCATCTTTCAATTCTAATTCCATCGACCATTCCCCATAAGAAAATCTTCACCATTGTCTACTCTTAACTTCAGAGATTAGGTGAAATAACACAAGGCCACATCAAGGATTTTACGCCATAAATTTGTTTTTCTTTAAAAACATTTTTGATCCTTTGCATACTCAATCCAGTTATCTTGTACTCCTGGTTGGAAAGACTAACTTTGTTATCAATCCAGTTATCTTGTACTCAATCCAGTAGATGTTCGTACCACGGTTCGGTAAGCGTATAAGGCGAACGGTAACTTTTCATGTCAATCTTTATAAATGTCAGTCATTTTCGCAACTATCTTCTTGATATTTTTATTTGTAGCCTCTACTACTCCATTCATCTTCGGGCGATACACCACTGAATTATGATATTTTATGTTAAATTGTTCACAGACCCCAACAATCATTCTATTATTCAGGTTGGAGGCATTATCGTTGATTATGCTCTCCGGTAACCCATATCGGCAAATAATCTCTTTCTTTAAGAATTTTTAGATTGTTGATCTAGTGACATTTGCGTATGAGGCCGCTTCAATCCACTTTGTGAAGTAGTCGATAGCTACCAGAATAAAGCGATGCTCATTTGATGCTTTTGGATGAATCCACCCAATAACATCTATGCCCCATATAGAGAATAGCCAGGGAGATGACATGAGATGGAGAGATTGAGGAGGCGTATGGACCTTATCAACATAAATCTAGCATTTGCGAGAGTAATTAATGCAATCCCCTTCCATAGTTGATCAATAATATCCGAATCGCATAATTCTTCTAGCCATAGTGAAGCCATTAGGATGAGTTATGTAGACTCCCTCATGAACCTCCTCTAGAATCAATTGAGCTTATTTTGCATCTACATATCTTAAAAGTACCTGATCTCGACTTCTTTTATAAAGAATGTACTCTGATGCCATTTTCCTAATCATCCTCTTTTCATTCTCTGAAGCCTAAGTTGGTTATTGCTGAAACTTTGTGTACTGTAAGATGTCGTGGTACCATGGCAAATCATCTTCCTCTTCCTCTATGTCATAGTAATGAGCTGGGGAATCTAGCATTTCCAATTTGATGGGCATCATCTCAGAGCCTTCACTTGCTTTAAACATGGCAAATAGAGTGGCTAGGGCATCGGCCATCTAGTTGTCTTCTCTTGGAAGATGCTTAAAAGTGATCACATCGAATTCTTTGGTTAATTCAAGGACCAACTTGTAATATTCTATCAGCTTTGCACCTTTTGTTTCCCATTCACCACATATTTGATAGATGACCAGCGTTGAATCCCCATAAACCTTCAAATTTCAGATCTTTCTTTCAATGGCCTCTCTTAGACCTAATATGCACGCCTCATAACCTGCCATATTATTGGTGCAAAAGATTTTCAAACGGAAAGTATAAGGGTAATAATCTCCTTCTTGCAAAACCAAAACTGCCCCAATACCTCGCCCTAAAGCATTTACAACACCATCAAAGTTCCTGGCCCAGGATTCTGTTGGTGGCTCATCATTTTCTGAAATACATATTAAATCCTCATCAGGGAAATTGAAATTTAACGCCTCATAATCGTCCTGAGCACGACTTGCCAAAAAATCAGCTATGAGACTTCCTTTCACTACTTTCTGACTCACACACTGAAAGTCATATTTTGAAAGCAACATCTGCCATCGTGCTAACCGACCTGATAAGGCTGGGGCTTCCATCATGAATTTCAACGGATCCAGCTTCGAGATCAACCATGTAGTATGATACAACATACACTGCCTAAGCCTTTTGGTAGCCCATACCAGAGCGCAACATAGCTTTTCAATTGGGGTATATCTTGTTTCACAGTCGGTGAACATCTTACTCAATTAGTATATTACCTTTTCCCTTCTTCCAGTTTCATCATGCTGCCCCAATACGCAACCCAAGGAGTTTTCATACACCTTCAAGTAGTGTATCAATGGTTTCCCTGAAACATGCGACACTAACACTAGAGGATTAGTTAACTTCTCATTGATCTTTTCTAAGGCTGCCTGACATTCTTCATTCCATGTCCCTGGGTTATTCTTTTTAAGCAACCTAAATATCGAATCACACTTATTCGTTAACTGGGAGATGAAGCGAGCTATGCAATTTAACCTTCCCAAGAAGCCCCGAACTTGTTTATGTGTTTGGGGTGATGGAAGCTCCTTGTATGGCCTTTATCTTATCATGATCAATCTCGATTCCTATTCTGCTTACAACGAAGCTCAATAACTTTCCAAATGTAACTCCAAATGTGCATTTGGTAGGGTTAAGTTTTAGCTGGAATTTCCTCAACCTTTGGAATAGCTTCTCTAGGTTCGCCAGATGCTCATCCTCAGTTCTAGATTTGGCAATCATATTGTCAACATATACTTCTATCTCCCTGTGCATCATGTCGTGGAAAAGAGTAACATTGGCTCTTTGATAGATTGCCCCTGCATTTTTCAGACCAAAGAGAATCACTTTATAGCAAAAGGTTCCCCAAAACATTACAAAAATAGTATTCTCCATATCTTCCAGGCACATCTTAATTTGGTTATATCCAGAAAATCCATCCATGAAAGAGAAAAGGGAATGACCGGATGTATTGTCTACCAAGGTATCAATATGTGGGAGTGGAAAGTTATCCTTGGGGCTTGCCCTATTAAGATCCCTGTAGTCAACACACATTCGTACTTTTCCATCTTTCTTTAGGACTGGAACAATGTTTGCTACCCATTCTTGATATTTAGCCACCTCGAGGAATCCTGCGTCATATTGCTTCTTTACCTCATCTTTGATTTTTAAAAGCATATCATCTTTCATCCTTCTAAGCTTTTGCTTCACAAGCTCACATCCTACCTTTATAGGAAGCCGATGCATGACAATGTCTGTGTCAACGCCAGACATATCCTAATACGACCAGGCAAAGATATCTTTATATTCTTTCAAAAGCTCGATCAAGCATTGTCATGTCTTGACCGTGATGGTGGTACCAATCTTCACTTCACGCCTCTCCTCTTCAGTGCCAAGATTTAAAATTTCCAATTCTTCTTTGTGAGGTAGAATATGCTTTTCTTCTCCCTCCACCATTCTGAGCAAGTCATTGGGCAAATCATATTCTTCCTCTTCGACTACATTTCCAACTTCTTCCAAGTGTAAAGGTAGCTCAAAATTGACTTCTGAGTCTTACTCGGAGTCATTTGAACTGTTGATATCTAAAGACTTGCAATGAAAAGGGAAAAGAATATATACCAAGAAAGAAAAAATAAACAAATGAATGGTATGATTCATTTTAGGGTCTATTTTCATTTTTAAGTTAATTTTATGGTCTTTTTCTTTTTGTTGTGCTTTGCGAAGGAAAGATTGCCATACAAAATTATTGGAAAATATGCATCTTTATTTAAATGAAAATCATAGTTTTGACATAGACCCTTTTACATAAGATCTCTAATTACCCCTAGGCCTAGAGGTGAAAGAGGTTGTTTTGAGAATTACTCTGAGATTGTTTTAAAAACTTCAGGGACTACTTTGGCGGTCCAACTGTTCAGCTCAGCACTGGGGCGAATTTTGAACAAGTACTCGTTCTCTCCCTCTTTCTCGTCCATGATAATGTTGATGCTCAAATTCTCAAAAGCCTCACATAGTTCATTCTTTCCTTTCTCCTCCTCATCAAATTTGGCATTGGGATCCAGAAAACCTCCGAATCTAAAACTGTGACAAAGGTGGGTATGTCATTGGCTCCCACTCAATCTCCTATCCCTTCAGCTTTACCTTCCTTCTTTCTTGTTGCTTCTTGAACTCTGCTTTCCTCTACCATTTATTGGGCTTGAACCCCAAACCAAACCGATCCTTCTTTACTAGGATATCCACAGGATATAGCCTTCACTGGTGATTCTTCCCAAATCCCTTTCCTACCTCAGCTCATTTTCCTAGTGTTTGCTTTACTTGCATCTTTGCACAGCTTGACAATTCTTGTTTTGGCACCTTACTTCCTTCGGTGACAAAGATTACATTGACTAGCTCTAATGTCTTGAAATGAAACTCGAGTGCTCCCTCATTCACCTCAATGTATGGCGCATCAGTAACTATCGAAGCAATGATTTCCTTTTTCGCACCAACTGTCACCAACTGCATGTCAATTACAAATTTTAGCTTCTGGTGAAGGGTAGAAGGTATCGCGCCTGCTGTATGAATCAATGGACGCCCAAGCAAATAGCTATAACTGGCCTTCATGTACATAACCACAAAGTCTACTTCAAAGGTTGACGGTCCAATCTGCAAGGGAACTTCAATCTTCCCTAACACGTCCCTTTGGGTCCCGTCAAAGGCTTGTACCGTATTTTGATAAGTTCTCACGTGAGAACTATTAATATGCAACTTTTTCAACGTTTCCAAAGGGAGAACATTCAAAGCCGACCCGTTGTGAATGAGGACTCCTGACAACATATGTCCCTTGCATCTTGTAGAAATATGGAGGGGTTTGCATGATCCCTTCCCTCCGCGGGTATTTCCTAGTCATTAAATGATATGAAGTTATTGACAGCAATGTTACTGATCAACATGTCCATCTTGTCGGTCGTAATCTCCTTTGACACAAAAGTTCTATTAAAAATCTTTAACAAGGCATCCTGATGTCCCTCAGAACTCAGCATCAAAGACAACATAGAGATTCGGGTTGGAAGCTTATGTAGCTGCTCCACCACAATGTACTCACTGTGTTTGAGTATTTTCAGAAACTCTTGGGCCTCTGATTCTTTTACGGGCTCATGAATCACTGGTGGCTTCTCTTGGAAGAAATCCTTTTCCCCCTCTTTGTCTGGCTCGCTAGCAGCCTTTCTCTATGTCGCATCTCTGTCCTCTACCGTCGGTGGGGAATAGAGCCTTCCATTTCTCGTGAAATGGCTTACTTCATTCACAGGTTCTTCCACTTTCTCTTCTTCAGCCAATCGTGGGGATTTTAGCAATTATAACTGCAAGGAACTTAAAATACCTCTTTCTTTTTCATTCTGACCAGACACTACGCCGAAATCCCCAATAATGCACCAATTATAGCTTGAATTATTCCGAAGTTGAGAATGCTACACTCGGATTTCGTATGACCAATCACACTATCAAGCATGTGTCATTAACCAATCGAAAAGTACATATTCTTATTGCAAAACCCTCATACGCTTGCGTACTTTCGTCATTATTTTTAAATTTTTTTGGTATTTCCTAATCACAAGTAAGGGTGAGTATTCGATCGAGCCGAGTCAAAATATTTTAAGTTAATTGAGTTAACGATTCATATTTTTTAATTTAAATTTTAATTAATTTTTTTTAGTTGAGTAGAGTTGTTCGAGTTTTTGTTCAATTTTTTTTTCATATGTGATATGCATATATCAGGTAGAGTTGAGAGACTCGACTCGAACTTGAACTTGAAAATCGATATACTATTTTAGTGGTATAATTGAAGCTTAAACTAAAGTTTAAACGATACTATTTTAGCACTGAACTTTATCAATTGATACTATTTTATCACTGAACTTTAGTTTAAGCTTCAATTATACCACTATGCCATTAAAATCTATTACGTGGACAGATCTTAACGGTTTGCTTGCGATGATGTGGAGGGATTTTGACGGTCCAGTGGTATAATTGAAGCCTAAACTAAAGTTCTGTGTTAAAATAGTAACAATTTTTAGTTCAATGGTATAATTGATACACACCAAAAAGTTTGGTGGTATTTGGTGTAGTTTACCCTAAAAACATAATTTATTGTCGGTATATAAATTTAAACAAATATTAGTACGAAGTCTTGTCTTATTAGTTGGGTCAAATTCACATACTCAGATGAGTATCGAAAGCGGGTGCGTGTCAAACATGAGTATAATTAGATTTTTTATTCAATTTTTTCTCGGATAAACATATACTTGAATAAAAATGAAGAGTCGAACAAGATATTCCAGAATACCTGATCCACCATCAAAGAATAAAGATTGGTACAGAAAAACTTTTTTTCCAAAACCAAAAATCCTAAAACCGTTGAACAATAGATTTTCGATATGAGAATTGAGAGGTAGAATTTGAAGAATACGCTTTTGGAGGAACACACCTTCCATTGGTGGTGAAGGCGAAAGATGCTTATTATAGGAACTGCATCCATCCTATGTGATCAAAATGGACGTCATTTCTATGAATAATCTGAATTTGTGTTATTTCATTAAATAATATAAAAATGTTCAAGGGTTAAGAACTTGGATATAATAACAGTAAAGCAGCTTAAGTATAATTAATGCTAATTTAATGCACAGATAGGGAAAACAAAGCAGAAACCAGATTATACCTCACTTTTGGGCTTGAACAATTGGCAAAGTCATTAAATCGCTCGTCAAGGATAATGTCGCTTGTGGTTTCTAGGAATTTTTAAATTTTAATTTTTTTAAAAATATATAAAACAGGAAAAAATTTAAAAAAAATTTAAAAATTCTGTAAAATTCTAAAAATTATTTTAAAAATATATAAACATATTTTTAGTTTCGAAATGTATTTAAAAATAATAAATAATAAATTAAAAAAAAGATTAAAATATTTTTAATTATACAAAATATTAAATATTATTATTATAAAATTATAAAAAAATCAAAATAACTTTTATTTTTTATATTTTTAAAAATATAGTTTTAAACATATTTTAAAAATCAAAAAAACTTTTTTTTTGTTTTTTTTTATTTTTTCAAATTATTTTTTATACTTGTATAATAATATTGATTTTTTATATATTTTTAAAATTTATTATTGTTATATAAATTTCGAAATTAATTTTTATTTTTAAAATACTTTTTAGAATTTTCTAGAATTTTTGAAAAAAATAGAATTTTTCTGTTTTTATATATTTTTAAAATTAAAGTTTAAAATTTCCTAAAAATGACAAGTGGTATTATCCTATTGCGACACGTGTCAAAAGAAACTTTTCAAGAAAAAATGTTAAAGTTAACGGTCAACGTTAGTGAAATGGTCAAATTAATTTTTTTCTTGAGTTTGAGGGCTTAATTAGGTGAAAAAAAGTTCATGGGCTTAATTGATTTTTTCGCAAAAATTTGAGGGCTTATTGAACCCTTAAGCCTTTTTTAAATGACATTTTATGTAATTAAATTTTTAAAGGAAATCTAAAGTTTAAGAATTTATTCTAAAGAACACATATTCGAAGAAACTAGTCCTAAAAAGCACTATCTATTTATTTTTAATTCAAAAGATATTTTGTTAAATTGTCTAAAAAGATTACCAAGTTGGCCAAAGAATGAATTGTTTCGGGGAATATGAAACTACATTATTAATTAACTAACCTATCAAAAATTAAGACCAAATTTTTTTAGAGATTTATTTATGAAAATTTTTAAATGAAGAATCTAACCTAAGAGTCTATTTATTATTAAATTGATTAACCTAAGGGAAATTTTCTAATTATTTTAAGAAAGGTTACACTAAGGGTTATCATTATAAAACAAACATTATCCTAAAGTTTATTAGGTGAATGGAACAATTAATAATCAAAGAGAGATATGAATTAAACAATAAATAGGAGTAAATTGCATAAAAAAGAAAATAAAATCAAATTAAAGTAAAAAAAAAAGGATAGGTAGAAATGTACATTATAAGTTTTTCCATGGTTTCGTTAACCACATTAAGCTTAAACAAACTAAGTTGAGTATCCACCATAAATTTCTCAATTAATGAGCTTTAGACCCATCCCCTCGACAAACCCATAACCAATCTCCCTTTAAACCTTTTGGTTAATATATAAGCTAGATTCTCATAAGTCCTTTTAAACTCCAAAATGAGTGTTATATCTCTATTTAATAGAATCATGCCTTCTCTAGTAGAAGTGTTTCACGACTACATTATCGATTACCTAGTTTATATCACAATATCCATTTAGGATTTCAATGTATTCTCGATAAATTATCAACTCTAAGTAATAATCATCTCTGGTACATGAATTATACTCGGTTCCTCGATGTCATACATTTCGTTTTTTATTCTCAATTTCATACATGAACATTTTCATCATTAACGAGTTTACCCATTTTCGTAACAGAATCTAATATGGACCCTTGGACCAGTCATAAGTTGACACATGATTTTTATTTTTCAAAAAAATGAAATTTCCATTTACTTAAGATATAATTGCATGATTATTGCTCGTTTAAAAAATTTACAATTTCACCCTTCAATTTTTCTTTTTTATTTAATACAAATAGTTCAATCAATACTTAACGTTTTTCAAAAATTAAAAAAATTATTCTTTAAAGTTTTTTTTTTCACCTACTAACCTCAAATTTTAGGTTATGATTATTTTTTCAAAACCTATATTTTAATCTCCCCTCTTCTCCAACTTGTTAGAGTATAAAATACAATTAGTAGAAAGTTAAATGTAATTAGCAGGTTGTTATAAGTTTGTTGGTATTGTTGTGTTAGTTAGAAATTGGGCTATATAAACCCAACTATTATAATACATTAGATATCCATCATTTTATTGATAATAAAAATATCCTTATTCCATCTTTCCCCGTTCATCTCCATTTACTCACAAACCACCGTCAATAACCATTCCGGCAACCATGTCGCCGTTTTCACATGGTATCAATCGCCAACAACGATCCTAACGCCGTGTCTTCCGCCAACGCTGTTCCGTTTTTCTTCTGTCTTTCCATTCAGATCTGCGTTGTTCCATTTCTATCGGTTTGTTTTCCCGATTCACCAAAGTCAGATCTGATCGTTGCTGGATCTTTTCCTGTTGTTCTGCATCGGTGCTGATGTTCTGATCCGCTCCGTTGCTGCCGTTTCAGATCTATTATTGTTTTGTTGGTTTCAGTTTTTCTTGTTGTTGGTTTCAGATCTGATTCGCCGTTTTGCCTCTTTCCCGGCGATCTTGATGCCGCCTCCTCAATCAGCGATCGATTGCGTTTCTTGTTTTCTGCGTTTGATTGGATTCCATGGCTTCAAGCGGATTAACAAGAAGTTGCAGGATCTCCAGAAGGATCCTCGTGCATCTTGCAGTACTGGCCCTGTTGGTGATGATATGTTCCACTGGCAAGCAACAATCATGGGCCTAGCAGATAGTTTTTTTGCTGGAGGATTGACCTTGCGGCAGACATTATGAAGGGTTTTTTGTGATTTTGGGTGAGGGGTTTTGCGGCGGACTTTGTTTGATGCTCGTGCTGCCATTGCTGAAAACCACATGATTGATCTAATTGATTTGGGTGAGATCTAGGAATTTTTTCTTCTTGCTATCTACAATAAATATGGCAGAATATGATATATACTTTGTTAAGGTTCTGCTGGTTTTAGTTTTGGTGGTTCCAATCTGATTTGTGATGTTGCTGGTTGTTCATTCTGCTGCTTCATTTGTATCCTTGGTTTAGTTGTTCTCATCGAAAGTAGTTGCCTGTTAACACTTGATGACCGGTAGCTGGTTCGATGACAAACTTTATAGAACTTGATTACTTGATTTGGCCATTGCTGAGTACATTTGGTGATTGACAGTATGAAGATTTTTGTTATCACTCTGCACCTCATCGGTTTTTGAGCTACTGTTTTTTGACCAATTCGCTATTAACTTGTTGCTGGTTGGGTAGTGGAAGTTGGTAAATATTCAACTCTGCCTCATTTGTTTGTTGGCTTTGCATCACTGCTATTGAATATTGATGATTGACTTTGTGCATGATGTGTGATAATGGTATTCTGTTGGAGAAAGATTAAGCTTCTGAAGGACTTTCAAAATGAAAGAAAAACTAATGTTAGGACAGAAAGGTGAGTAAAGAAGAACGAAAGGATGAAGAACACCTTCGATTCTCATTAAACCACCAAGTCTGAAATACATATTTTTGTTTCTGAAGAAATTCCGGATGAAAGCATAATGTTTGAAGATAGAAAGCATTTTCCGTTTTGTGTACAAGCTATACCAGGCCACTGTGATTGTTCATTTGTTCAAAGAACCAACTCATTGTTGCTTTATAATCTCTTCAATAGAAGAAGGAAGAAGAAGAAAAAAGGGTACTCACACTTTCAGCTTTTGGTCTGATTCAAGAAATTCAAAGAAGAAGAAAAAAGAAAGCAGGGTGAATGTTAGAGTATAAAATACAATTAGTAGAAAGTTAAATGTAATTAGCAGGTTGTTATAAGTTTGTTGGTATTGTTGTGTTAGTTAGAAATTGGGCTATATAAACCCAACTATTATAATACATTAGATATCCATCATTTTATTGATAATAAAAATATCCTTATTCCATCTTTCCCCGTTCATCTCCATTTACTCACAAACCACCGTCAATAACCATTCCGGCAACCATGTCGCCGTTTTCACACAACTATCATTGTTTAAACCACCTTCATTGTCGAAACCACCATTGTATGTCATAATGTCTTCCTCCAATCTAATTTTCTTTTCGTAGACGTCATCCGAGCAAACCCGAAAAATCACTGCCTCATCTAATTATGTAGAATTGATGCAATAAGGCTTAAATCAAAGTTAGTTAAACGAAAAAGAAAGAACTCCAACACCAAAATTAAAAGACTCAAATGCATATCATTCTTTCATTTGATTCTTCCCTTATCTGATAACCCAAATTTGTTTCTCTTGTTTTCGTCGATTCCCACTTAAAGGATTTGACTATGAAGACGATGACACAATTGAAAAAGAAGAATAAATTGATCCCCACTCAGTTAAATCACATCTTCTAAATCAATTTGACTCACAACCCTATCCGGATATTGTCCATTCAGATCCTCAAAAGTCATTGACCACCACATACGAATATTAAAATGATGACAAATTTGAAGGTTTACCCATCAAGCAATCGTTGTTGGAACCTTAAAAATCGACCTTAACCATATATGTCCACTTTCCCTAATTAAGAAAAACCGAAATAAACTCATCTTCATAGCAAATCAAGAACATCTACCACAAGTTGGAGAAGTAGCGAGATTAGAAACATCCAATGCGTCGGTTTAAATTTAAATGTTCTCCTATGAATTCGAAACAAATAAGACTTTCATTTTCATTTTGCCTGTTACCTCCTCAAAAGTATTGTTTTTCATGCCTATATAAAGACCAACCGATCAAGAATTGAGGACGGAAGAGACAAGAGGAGAGGAATCGAGAGTGATCGGGTGAAGAGCTAGAGTGACCGGAGTACGACGTTGGAGTGACCGACAAGTGATGGCCGACTACACCGAGGAAAGGTGGTTCAACCTCTTGGTCGATAGCTTGGCATGGAGGGATGCATCGAGAGACCCCTCTGCCTATTCCCTTGGCATAAGTTGTTTATATTTAATTTTTTATGATGATGTTTTTGAAAATGATTATGGTTGTGTTGGTTAATCCCCTCACCATGAACATAGTTGGTGGGGATGTTTGGATGGAATATTGACTTTATGCCTTAGTTCTTTTATAATAATTCTGTTTTTGACAAAGTATTTCTATTTGACATACTCTAATTTTTCCTAAACACTCTGTCAAGCGAGAGCTGGCACAGTACACCTATTGTCTCCCAATATCTTAACAGACTTGGGCTAGCAACGATTAAGTTGTTGAATACTTGGGAGAGAAGCTTCGAGAGAAGTCGTTCAAGTAGATGAACCTACTTCAGAAGTGAAATCTACCCCATCGGAGTATAGATTGGTTTTAATCAAATTTGTTTAAGAAAAACATACACTATAGAGATATAAGGGTTTTTACTTGGCCAATTTAGGGCAATGACCATTGAGAGAAGCTTCGCTAAAGTTGAATTTTCTCAGCAAACAATGCCAAGACAATTTTACCAATGAAGGCTGGTATGAGCCATGTTGAATCCAGGCATTCCCTGCAAATAGTCATCACTCATTTAGAAACACCTTCCTTGCCAACATTTTACTTCATTTTTCTTTTTTTTCTTTAGTTTCAAAACAACATTCAAATCAAACACCAAGCAATCGAATTCAAGTCAATTTCTGTGGGATCGATAACTTAGCTTACCAAGTTGTATTACTTGCAGAGCGTGTATACTTGCACGCAAAAGACTCTTGGCATAACTTGCCCAACACATATCATTTATACCTTTTGTCAGCATTCATTTTACACACTCCCAAGAGAGTCTACAAGTTTTTGGCACCGTTGCCGGGGATTGCAAATGAATTTGATTGTTTTTATATTTTTACTTGTTTTGTTTTTATTTTATTTTTGTTTTCATAGGTGTATGACCAAGAACCGTACTAAGAAGGAAGCTTAGCCATTCAACCCTGAGATTGAATGCACTTTGCACAGATTGAAAAAGAGAATTCGAGAGATGAATCATGGAAATTAAGGAAACATAGGAGCAAATGGTGTTAACAACAATTAGAATCCACACGAAAACAATAACCATGCCGCAACTAATGCCGAAGAAGTAAGACCAATCCGAGAACATTCAGCACCTGACATTGCAAATTTAATGTCAGGACATGTTGGCACTGATGCCAATGAGCTAAATTTTGAACTTAAACATGTATTAATCCAAACTCTTTTGAATGTATGTCAATTCGATGAAGCACTTACTAGAGACCCGAGGCAACATATCATGCAATTCATGGAGACATGTCAACTATTTTAGCAAATTGGAGTGTTTGGATATGCCGTGAAGCTGAGATTATTTACTTTTTCTTTAAGAGCCAGAGCCGAGGCGTGGCTTAATTCTTTGTCACCAGGTTTAGTTACTTCCTGGGCAGACCTTTGCCAAAAGTTCTTGACACGCTTTCAGCCACCAACACTCATTGCCATGTTGCGTGGTGAGATCATTACATTCAAGCAGGTTGAGGATGAAACTCTCTACGAAGCATGAGAAAGATTTAAGGATCTGTTGAGAAGATATCCAATGCATGGATTCCCAAATTGGATCGAAATACAAACCTTCTACAATGGACTGAATGCACAAACAAGGACTATTGTTGATGCTTCAGCAATTGACTCGTTGCTAGACAAGCGGTACATAGAGGCTGTTGATATCATTGAGAAGATAGCGATCAATGATTTTCAATATCCTGTTCCTATACTTGGCACCAAAACTAAAGCTAGAGGGAAATTGAAGGTTGATGAACTTAAATCCATTCATGCCAAAATTTCCAACCTCACTAGCATGGTGAGAACGTTGCAAAAGAATAACGATTCCCGAGAAGTCAAAGCACTAGATCCATTTTGCACAATTTATGAAGAAAACCACCATGTGGATGAATGCTCAGTAAACCCTGAGTCATTAAATTTTGTTGGCAATGTTGGTCGTTTTTATAATGCTAATTCCAATGCTTACAACGCAGGTTGGAGACAGGACACTAACTTAGCTTTTGGAAATCAAGGAGGAAACCAATACAATGTCCCACGCCAAAACGCTCAAAGGCAGAATAACAATGCCATGTCAGCATTCTATCAGAATACCATGCCACAAAAAAGCTAAAAACAATTTCTAGCAAAGGCAAGGACTCAACCAAGGAGGCACTCTCGCGGAGTATATGGAAAAAATGACACCACAGTCAGAGTTTGGCAGCATCGATGAGGAATTTGGAAGTACAGCTCGGAAAAATTGATAATGCACTTAGCCATAGATACCAAGGTGCTTTGCCAAGCGACACTGAAGATGCTCGACACAAAGGAAATGAGAAATGCAAGGCAATAACTCTTTGGAGTGGTAAGTAGTGTGAAGAAATAATGTTTTGATATAATAATTGAAAAATAGTTTTGGACTAAATTGAAAAGATTTCAAAAGTGGCTTTAAGTCCAAACAAGTTTGTGGATGTTTATAAATGGTTCTGGCAAGGTTTAAAAAGTTTTTAAGTAACCAAACTAGAGTTTTCAAGGTACACATTTCGAAACAAGGAGACATGTATCAAAACAGTTTGAAACTACCAAAACCCGTACCGAAACAGGGTTGCCTGTTTCAATACGAAGGGTCTTCGTTTTGAACCACCCCTTTGGTGTTTCGATACGCCCAATGGTCAAAACCTCCCCAACGGCTATTTTCCCAACGACTTTTTAAATTGCAGCTCAACTGTCACACGTTTCGAAACGGGGTTTCTACCGTTTCGATACAGATCAAGAGTGTTTCAAAACGGCCAGAGGCATTTCCAAAAGGCTTGCTGCATCAGACTTCAACGACTAGTTCTGAAGAAGGTCGTTCCGATACGAGATCGATTGTTTCGAAACAGACATCTGCAGAACTACATTTATAGTGGGAAATAAAGTCTCCAACGACTCCAAAATAACCCCAACGGTCCTAAACGGCTACAAATTCAATTAGGAGTATAAAAGGGACCTCCAAGCATCAAGAGAAGACTAATGCTTCAATTGTCAACAACATAATGATCAAGAAATTGTCTTAGAGCTTAATTGTTCATTTTCTTGTATAGACAACACTAGTGAGCTAAACATTGTTATATTTGCTCAAGTGTTTAGGTCTTGGGTGAGAGCTAAATAGTGCAAACAATTACCTATTAGAGAGATTTCAAGTTTGCTTTAGAATTTCTCTTGTAAAGAGGGTTACTCAAGCTTTTGGTTAGAAAGCTTTGAGTGTGTAAGGGTTGCCTCCTTAGCCTAGAAAATTGGAAGAAATTCAAGAGTGAATTTGTTGAAATCCTTAGTAGGAAGCTAAGGTAGTGGATGTAGGTGCTTGTTAGAAGGCCGAACCACTATAAATCCTTGTGTCCAATTCTCATTCTTTAGCTTCCACTTAAACACTCAAAAATCCAACTTCTCCACACTTGGCGAGCTAGAACGGTTGAAAGAAATCGAGCACATAAAAACCCAACAATTGGGATCAGAGCTTGGCTCAATTGAAGAGGATTAACTCCCTATTGAGGCAATCCGGCAAGCTCGATCAACATTTCAATCAACCGGCTCAATGGCGCAATCCATCGACAAGCCACCTTTTTTCGACGAGACAAATTATGCATATTGGAAGACGAGGATGGTGTTCTTTGTCAAATGAAAAGACTACAAGCTTTGGGATATCATTGAAGATAGACTGTTCGTACCAAAAGGAAGCAAGGCGGAGTGGAGTGTCGATGATCGTAAAAAGATGAAACTAAATTGCAAGGCTTTGCACTTCATCTTTTGTGCACTTAGCCTCAACATCTATGAGAAGATGTCTTCTTGCGAGAGTTGTAACACCCGTGTTTTGGGGTCGGGAGTTGAGTGTGTGAGTTGAGTTCGAGTCGTCAGATTCTGTTTAATTTAATTAGACCTCAGTTTTAATTTAAATAAGACTAAAATCCTAGTAATGACGTTTTTGTAAATATTTTAAAACAAGGAAAAAAGATGAGCCTTTTAAAACAAAAAAAGAGTCTTCTTCTACATTTCTCCATCTCACGACATAAAACCCCAAACCCTCCTAAATCACTATACCATCAAGGTGCTTCACCATTTCAAGTGATTTTCGCAAGGTAACTTCATTTTTGAATTCTCCTTTCCATCCCAATCACTTCCATGGTTTTAGATTTCAAAAAAACAGCATCTTTTAGTTTTTCAAGTTTTCAAGGTTTGAAGAAAGCATGAAACTTTCTTTGGTTCTTGACTTGTTTTTGGTTTGTCTAGTTGAGTTTTGAGTTAACCTTACCTTAATACACCTTATATCTTGAAATGGAGGGATTTTGTAAAAAATCCAGAAATGGGTCTTGGGGGCATTTTTGAAAGTGTTAAAACTTGAAATTTTGATGTGGTTTTGTGTTGGGTTGAAGGGCTGATGATGTAGGGTTGTTAGGAAAGTGTTTTAGAAGTCTTTAAAGGTAATTTGGGTGTTGGAAATGGTAGATTACAGCTGGGTATAAGTGGTGTACGAAAATGTGATTTTGGTGGTTAGCATGAGTTTGAAATTATGGGGTTTTGGCTTGTGATTGTGGGTTGAGATTGTGGCTGTGTTTGGTGATGATTTGGTTGAGTAATTCCTTGTCTTTTGTTTGGTTAGAAGCAAGGGGAAACACCGGAGAAGGTTCGGGATCGATTCTAGAATTTGTGGAGGCTTGAGTGGCTTTGTTTGGTTTGCTTAAGGAAGGGTGGTGAGTGAAACTTTCAAACTTATTTAAATTGGTTCAAGTGTGTGGTTGAGGTTTTGGAATGTGCTTAGTAGGCCATTCCAAGGTAGAAGTTAAGTTGGTAGCTTAACTTCTTGTATGTTTATAAGCTTTGAATGATTATGCCTATTATGATCTTGTGGAGCATGAATTGTTTATGTATGAGTATACATTGATGTGTGTGAGGATGGATATGTGATATGCATGATGGTTTTCATGGTATGGTTTAAAAACAATATGATTGGCACTAGTTAACTTACCGGGTATAAATGATCGATCATTAGGATTAGTGTGCACACGGTTGAGTCAAATTTGCGCGTGCCCTTGGTGGCGTAAAGCCAACAAGGAGGAGTACGGTTTACAAGCGTCGTTTTACCCGTCAAAATAAATAAATATTTAACCTCTTTCAACAATTAATAAAATAAAGAAATTAAGCAGTATAGGGAAAGAGGGTCGATCCACAAGGAGATTAGTCGAAATTCTTGACTTGAATTTTGTCGGATTTGAATTCCTAGGAATATCAGTAAAAACAAGGAAATAAAAAGGGGGTGATCTGATATTGAGTGAAGTAATAAAATAAAATGCAAGAATTAAAGAAAATAGTAAGAAAAAACCAAATATGCAAATTAGCCTCGAGCTAGCCTTGTCAATTCCTTCGATTATTGAAATGGATTTTTACTCCGGGGATCATGTCGGTTACAGTCTGCGAGGCCCAACCCGTCGCAACTTGCTTCTCTCTCGAGTAACCAATCCTCCCAAGTCTTTCTTCGAAGGTTGGTTCTTAAACAAATTAACCACGTCTATCGCCGTTAAAATATTTAGTTTTAAAAACCGGAAAAGCCCAACTCAGAAATTATCTTAAAAAAGAATCACTTCTGATTTAATCTTTCCTTAGCGGACTGCCGCTAAGAGTGTTCACAGGAAGTCGAAATTGCCACAGGCCGATCCTTCCTCCCAACTATGTTTTTAAACGATTCCAGACTAAAGAGCTCTTTTTGATTTGAAAAACGATTAAAAACTTTAGTAAGACCGATTTCTAAACTATCTAAACCGAAAGATAAAAATGTGTTCCCGAAGGAATTTAGGCAATGTTCAATTCTCACGATTAGAATTGATTTGGCTAGCTCTTGGCTCAAGAAATTTAGCTAAGCATGATATTAATTATCATACTTAACTTGGTTTTTAGAAAAGTAATTAAAAAACATAAAATAAATGGAACAAGGAAATAAAGAAAAAGAGAACTTTTAATTAAAACTAGAAACGTTTCAAGCTAGAAGATGAAAACTAATTGATTGATGCCTAAGCTTTACCAAGGAGTGGTATTTATAGGCTTGGATTTAAAAAGATAAAAGATAAGAAAATTCAAAATAATAAAGTAAATATAAAACAATTCAAATGTTTTGAAATTTAAATGCAGGAAATCTAAACGGATAAGCTGATAAGATCTTTCAAAACGTTCTAGAAGCTTCTAGAAGTCGTTGTTGAGTGTGTAAAAGTTCTATAATTTACCCCCTATTTAACCCATATTTCTGCTGCATTCAAGCATAATTCATTGCATTTAGGTTAGATTTCATTTATACATCACAAATATATCAAATGGCACAGTTTCTACTGAAATTGGTTGCTTTTACAGGTAGTTGTTGTAGCAGATGGAGGGCAGTGGAGAAGCAGACGCTGAGCAGGGAAGAAGTAGAGCTCGAACTGGACTGCAGACGAGAAGGATGACGCTGCCGTGGCAGCCAAGGACGACCGCAACAGTGAAGGGAAGAAGTGAAGTGGGCCTCAACAGAAAGAGAAAATTAAGTCGGTCTGTCGTGGAGCACCCTTATATTTTTCCAAGCCCTAGAATAGAATGAAGGTCAAGCCCAAAGTTCAAGGAAGAAACTCCAAGCAAGAAGGAAGGACGAATTAAAGACTTATGCTCTGAAGATTTAGTCTTTAATAGAGTTGTACTTTAATTTAAACTTGTATTCTTGCCATATTAGAAAACTTGAACCCAAGGCCTATATAAAGGCATGTAATTCGACCTAGGGGAGGATATCTTACTCTCTAGCCTTCTCTTCTAAACCCTAGTCATTTTCCCTTCCTCACCATGTTCTAAACTTCCCCTAGGGCTAAGGGTTGATTTGTAAAGTAGTTGCAAGGATTGCATTTGTTTTAGGAATTTTTCTGTTCAATAAAATAGACTTCAAGTTTGCTTATTCTGGTTTTCAACATCTTGCAAGAGTATCGGGAGAGCATTGTGAGATTACTCATTTACTTAATATCGGGAGAGTTAAGTATACGAAAGGAATAAGTACGAGTTCTCCAGTTTATGGTTGAACTATCTCGGACCTAGGGATACGACGAGGTTAAGTGGCTAAGGAAGAATTCAACAACATCGGTGTTCATCCTTCGATTCACGCCGGGAGGTATCATCAAAGACGTGTTCATCGATAGACTTTGACCTAAGGATAGGCAAGGCATAGCAGGGATTCTTGCCAAGCTTGAAGTACAGATTTGTGTGATCGCTGCCGCGACTAACAACAGACCGCTGCCACGACAGGTGCTGCCGCGACAGGCGCAACGACAGAACAAATATTCCTAGACTTTGCAACACCTACACTACTGAGCAATTCAATACCGGCCCATTCTCTCTATCCTGAATCCTTTACTCTTTTATTATCAGTATTCTTTATTATCTCGTGACAAACAATTAAACTATTTCTTTTTCCTCTCGTGCAGTAATTCCAGGTTGAAGCTATTAGCCCAGTCCTTGTGGAGACGATATCCGATACTTACGTATCACTTTACTACTTGCGTCGTGTACACTTGCACTACATTGCGATAGACACTTTGACACGCAACAAGTTTTTGGCGTCGTTGCCGGGGACTGGCAACATAACTTTACCCTACCTTTTACTGCACTTATTTTATTTTTCTGTTTTGTTTTACTTGGATTGTTCAACTTGTGCTTTTCACAAGGTTTTCTGTTTATGCGCAGATCGAAACGAGGAGAGGAACCTGAGTATCCACTAGACCCTGAAATCGAACGCTCGTACAATCTTAGGAACCGACTTCGCTTCGTGTTAGCCAGAAACAAATACCTTGAAGAACAGTTAGAGGCCATGAACAACCAAAGGAATCCCCAGGATGCTGAAGATCCTGCCGGAGATGGGAGGAACGATCAACCTGCCGATCCTCCTGTGACTGCCGCACGCCGGTCATGCCGAGACTACATGCTCAATGATCATGTGGAACTAGAAACAACCCTTCCAGACGTAGAAGTTGACTATTTTGAGCTGAAACCTGTTATGTTCAGCATGATTAACAACGCTGGCCAATTTAGTGGTGCTGCTACAGAGGATGCTAGGGAACATCTGAAAACGTTCCAGGAAATCTGTGGTTTGTTTAGACTACCAGGAGTTAATCCGGTGATACTGAGGCTTTGGTTATTTCCTCATTCATTGAGGGACAGGGCGAAAACTTGGTGGAATAAACTAACGCCGGGTTCAATACGAACTTGTGCAGATTTAACTCGTGAATTTTTGTCTCGTTTTAATCCTTCACATTTATCTGAGCGATTACGTAACGAAATTGCTACTTTTCAACAGGAAGATGACGAGCCAATGCACGAGGCCTGGGACAGATTTACCACTCTTCTGAGGAACTGCCCGATGCATGGATTCCCTGTTTGGAACCAGGTAACTAAATTTTATAATGCTGCCAACTTACAGGCTCGTATGAGAATTGATTCAGCAGCGAATGGATTGCTGTTGGACAAAGATCCAGAAGACGCAATGGCAGTATTGAAAAATCTGGCGAAGAACGAGGAACAGTTTCCTACAGCAAGAAGAGGGGGTAAACGAGTACTAGCTGTAAAAGATTATGAGGCCGATAGTTCTCTAAAATCACAGGTGGCATATCTCACTAAGGCAATGAAAAAGCTTCTGAAAGAAGATTCACAACCTGTCTACTCAGCTGAAGAGGTATGCGAAACTTGCGATGGGAATCACAGTTTGGAAGATTGTCCGCTACAGTTAGATGAAGGGATGTATGTTGGGAACTACAATAAACAGAACTATAATTCCAACAACTACAATCCCAATTGGAGAAAGGATCCTAAGTTCTCTTGGAGCAACCCTAACAATGCCCTGAATCCTCAAGCACAAAACACTCAGAATCATGGGGGACCTAGATTACTGACTCGGCAGCAACCGCAGCAGCAGCAGCAACAGCCACCAACTGCCACGACTAGTATATTGGAACAGACTTTGGCTACATTTATGTCTCAAACAGGAACTTACATTGAGAACATGAATCACTTCGTCAAGAAGACTGAGACATTCATGGATAAAACAGAGATGCGGATGACCAATCATGAAGCTACTCTGAAATCACTGGAGACACAGATGGGTCAGGTTTCCCAGCATATTAAACCAAGGCAGAATGGAGGATTTCCTAGCGATATTGAAAACGCTAGACAACCCACACATGATCAGTGTAAAGCCATCACAACAAGGAGTGGGAAGAAACTACCAGGGCCAGAGAAGGAAGCTGAATCAGTTAAGGAACCAGCCTTGGAGTCGACTACCGAAAATGCTGCCCCGGCAGACAACAAACAGCCTGCTGCCGATGCACCTGTCACGACAGCAGAAGGGATAGAGGAGAAAGATGAAGACCCTAAACCTCCTCAGATCTGAATGCAGTGGGAAGGACGTATTGCTGATTATCGTCCCCCACCTCCTTTTCCTCAGCGGTTACAGAAGTTGAAACAGGAATCCCAGCTTTTGAAAATGTATGATATTTTTAAGCAGGTTCACATCAATATTCCACTGTTGGATGCCGTTAGGGAAATGCCTGGTTATGCCAAATTTCTTAAGGATGCCATGTCAAAGAAATCTAGACTTGGGGAATTTGAAACGGTTAAAATGATAGAAGGATGCATGAGTATTCTGCACAAGCATCCACCCCAGAAGAAGTAGGATCCTGGAAGCTTCATCATACCGTCCATAATCGGAGATAAATTCGTGGGTAAGGCACTCCGTGATCTTGGTGCTAGTATAAATTTAATGCCCAAATCTGTTTTTCAGAAATTAGGTATTGGGAAAGCTTGGCCACAATAGTAGTACTGCAGCTGGCAGACCGCTCTTACGTTCATCCAGAAGGGAAAATTGAAGATATTCTGGTAAGAGTGGATAAATTTATTTTTCCTGTTGACTTTCTTGTCTTAGATTGTGAAGCAGATGAGAATGCACCAATCATCCTGGGGCGACCCTTCTTAGCCACAGGAAGATCACTGATTGATGTGGAAAAAGGAGAACTCACTATGAGAGTGAACGATCAAGAAATTAAGCTGAATGTTCTCCAGGCAATAAAACATGCTGATGCAGAAGAAGAATGCAAGGATATCACTGAAGTTATCCTTGACCAACCCTGCATCAGGTCGGGCTGCCACGACATAAAAAATGGACACTGCCCCAGCAGCCATTTAGAAGACTGTCACGGCAGCGACGACGATAGCAACTCCTCAGAATCTGACATATCTGATACCGAAGATCAAGAGGAGGTAAATTGGATAGGCAATCGTCCAGGTAAGTTATTCGAGCCCTTAAACTATACCTCGGATGAATATATAGTCCAAAAGCCATCAACTGTAGAGCCCCATGTTCTAGATCTTAAGCCCCTGCCAGGGCAGCTTAAATATGTTTTCCTTGGTTTAAATGATACGTTGCCCGTAATCATCTCTTCCAAGTTAATGGAGGAACATGAACAACAGCTAATAGGGATGCAGCAGCAGCACAAAAAGGCTATTGGATGGATGATAGCTGATATCCAAGGCATCAGTCTGGCACTATGCATGCATAAAATTCTCTTAGAGGATGATCACAAGCCGACCATTGATGCACAGAGACGTCTAAGCGATGCTATGCGAGAAGTGGTTCGAAAGGAGATCATAAAATGGCTAGATGCTGGAATAATCTATGCCATCTCGGATAGCAAGTGGGTGAGCCCGGTGCAGTGCGTTCCCAAGAAAGGAGGAATAACCGTGGTAACCAATGAAGAAAACGAATTAATCCCAACCAGGACTGTGACCGGTTGGAGGGTTTGTATGGACTACCGGAAGCTTAACAAAGCTACCCGGAAGGACCACTTTCCCCTGCCTTTTATTGATCAAATGCTCGATAGATTAGCAGGAAAGCCTTACTATTGTTTTCTTGATGGATACTCAGGTTATAATCAAATAGCCATCGCACCGGAAGATCAAGAGAAGATGACGTTCACATGCCCATACGGTACTTATGCTTTTCGGAGGATGCCATTTGGACTTTGTAATGCACCAGCAACCTTTCAAAGGTGCATTATGACAATATTCTCTGATATGGTGGAGGATTTCCTGGAGATATTCATGGATGATTTCTCTATCTTTGGAGACAATTTTGAAAGCTGCCTAGGCAACCTACAGAAAGTGCTCGAGAGATGCGAGAAAGCAAACTTGGTATTGAACTGGGAGAAATGTCACTTTATGGTAAATGAAGGGATAGTCCTAGGCCATAAAATAAGCTGCTGCGGCATAGAAGTCGACAGAGCTAAGATCGAGGTAATTGAAAAGCTGCCGCCACCCACCACAGTCAAGGGAATCAAGAGTTTCTTAGGGCATGCTGGTTTTTATCGGAGGTTTATCGCGAACTTTTCAAAGATCACAAAACCCTTATGCCATCTTCTGGAGCAGAACCGTCCCTTCGACTTCAACGTTGAATGTACTGCGGCATTCAAGGTTCTGAAAGAAAAGCTGGTAACAGCCCAAATAGTACAACCACCAGATTGGAAACTGCCATTTGAGATCATGTGTGATGCTAGTGACTATGCTGTCGGGGCAGCACTTGGGCAGAGGAAAGACAAGCTCTTTCATGTTATATACTATGCCAACAAAACATTGAACGATGCCCAAGTAAATTACACCACAACAGAGAAGGAACTATTAGCTGTGGTGTTCTCGATTGACAAGTTTCGTTCATATATACTTGGAACGAAGGTCATTGTCCACACAGACCACTCTGCATTAAAGTATCTGTTCACCAAAAAGGATGTAAAGCCTAGACTGATACATTGGATTCTGCTACTGCAAGAGTTCGACCTTGAGATCAAGGACAAAAAGGGGATAGAGAATCAAGTTGCAGATCACTTGTCAAGGTTAGAGAAGGGAAAAAGTCTCCCAGAAGACGAGACACACATACTGGAGACCTTCCCTGATGAGCAGTTATTCGCTGCCACAAGCACTGTCGCGACAGCCATGGCGGCAGGTAAGTTTTCTGAACTCCCCTGGTATGCTGATTTCGTTAATTATTTAGTTAGCGAAATAACTCCTCCTGACCTTAACTATCAAGCTAGGAAGAGGTTCCAAAATGATGTTAAGCATTATTATTGGGACAAACCTCTTCTCTTCAAATATTGTGCAGATCAGGTTATCAGGAGATGTGTACCACAGGATGAACAGGAAGATGTGCTTCATCACTGCCATGCTTCACAATATGGAGGGCACTTAGGTGGTAACAAAACTGCTGCCAAAGTTTTGCAGTCTGGATTTTACTGGCCGTCACTGTTCAAGAATGCCCAAACATTCTACAAAAACTGTGACAAGTGTCAACGGACTGGAAATATCTCAAGAAGACATGAGATGTCGCTGCAAAACATTCTTGAAGTTGAGATCTTCGATGTTTGGGGGATAGATTTTATGGGACCATTCCCAACTTCATGTGGGAGTTTATATATCCTCCTGGCAGTGGACTATGTGTCCAAATGGGTTGAAGCGGTCGCTACTCAGAAGAACGATGCCAAGACGGTTCAGAGGTTTTTGCATAAAAACATATTTTCCAGGTTTGGCATCCCCAAGGTGATCATCAGTGATGAAGGGAAGCATTTTGACAATAGGGTTATAGCTGCTGCCTTGAAAAAGTATGGTGTCAAACATCGGATCACAACAGCGTATCACCCTCAGAACAATGGACAGGCTGAAATATCGAACAGAGAGGTTAAGAACATTCTTGAAAAGATGGTTAAGCCAACTCGGAAGGACTGGTCTCTACACCTCAACGATGCATTATGGGCCTACAGAACATCATTCAAAACTCCATTGGGAATGTCACCCTACCGTTTGATTTATGGGAAAACATGCCATTTACTTGTCGAGATTGAGCACAAAGCACATTGGGCCATCAAGGCAGTGAATATGGACTTGGAAAAAGCAGGACAGAAAAGGCTACTTGATCTGAATGAGATTGAAGAAATTCGAGCAATGGCCTATGACAACGCAAGAATCTATAAAGACAAGACAAAGAAGTGGCATGACAAGAAGTTGCTGGCACGACAGTTCTGCCCAGGGCAGCTTGTGTTGTTGTTCAACTCTAGGTTGAAACTCTTCCCAGGGAAGCTGAAATCTAGATGGTATGGCACATTCCAAGTAGTGCAGGTTTTTTCCCGTGGTGCTACCACAATCAGATCTTTAAAAGACGGGCACCAATTTAAAGTCAACGGACAAAGATTGAAGCATTATCAGGGGACTGAAGCCCCAAGAATGCAGGAAGTGGTTACTTTAGGAGATGCCCCTCCTGGCATCCCTAATTTAACCTAATTTTATTTTATTTTAAGTATTATTATTAATATATTAGGTAATTAGAATTATTTTATTTTTAGGAACTAAAGTTTTTTTATTTTTTTTATTTTTAGGAAATAAAGGAGGCAAGGAGAAGAGGAGAAGTGAATTCAGCTCACCATCTTTCCATCAGCCCAAAAAGCCCAACTTTGGAGCCTACCGTTACAGCTGCCGCGACAAACGCGGAAAATCCAGCCTGTCAACACGCTGTCGCGGTAGACACGCAAACGCGTAACAGACGCGCAGCAGACACGGAAACGCGTGACAGACGCGTCAGAAACTGCGTAACAACTGGCCCCGTTATTCGCGCCTGCCGTTACAGCTCCAACGGGAAGCAAACTCCCCCTCTATATAAATCCCATTTCACTATTCATTTTTCACGCACTTTTACTCTCTCTACTTGTTTCCTCTAGAATTTTACTTGCTTTCATTTTCTTTCCACAGTCCTTGCAACATGAGTACTAGAAATACCCGTCGAAGCACTGCCTCAGGATCTGCCCCAGCAGCATCCACTCCAAGCTCCTTCCAGATCCGAGATATGTGGGAGGAGAGAGGCTTCATTTACACCACCAGAACGGAGAACCTTGGGCTGCAACCGTTTATAGCCCGCAAAATCAGAGCCCTGCAATGGCAGATGTTTGCCGAGCAGCCAGAGGAAATGAACGTGACCCTCGTACGGGAATTTTATGCTGCCATCGACAGCAGGGAAGCGACAACAGTTACAGTCCAAGGAAAAGAGGTACCTTTTGAGCCCGAATACATCAACACACTCTACGGGTTCTATGTTGGGAGAAAGGAAGATGGCCACCGGAGATTTGTGGAGAGTTTAGAGCCTGCCGACTACGATGCTGTGATGGCAGAACTCACAGAAGAAGGTACCGAGTGGAATCCGATCATAAACACCCAAGGACAGTAAAACGAGTTCAACTCACGCCGGAGGCAAAACTGTGGAATGCATTTATCAAGAAACGAATTATGCCCTCCTCGCACAACACAACAGTCGACCAACCAAGGTTAGCCCTCATCCATTCTATTTTAAATGAGAGGCCAATTAACGTTGGCAGATACGTTCGGGAGGGTATATTGGACTGTGCATACCGGCCGTCAGGACCACTCTTCTACCCTTACCTCATTACTGCCCTCTACCGCGGCCACAATGTACCAGAAGCTGCCGAAGACTTAAGAGTCCGAGGAAAAGGCTGGACAGACAGGAACATCCTCAGCCTGATGGAACTCAAAGCTGCCACACCCCTGTCGTCCTTTGACCCCACTGCCATGGCAGCTGAGCCGACAGAGCCCACCGACACCGAGCCTGCTGCCACAAAACCCAGGCAGCCTACCGCAGCAGCTCCTCCAGCAGACACCTCCACACAAATACTCGCTGCCATACAGAAAATGGAGGAACGACAGCTAGGCATGATGAGTTTCATCCAAAACTTCACCACCGCCACAGTACATTTCATCCACACCTCTCTTAATTTCCCTGATGCGCTATTCCCTGTATTCCCCAACCATTATTTTGCTGCCCCCACCCCTGCCCATACCCCTACTACCACACCAAAAACGCCATCTACCGCGTCCACTCCGACCCCTGCCACAACAGCTACAGGAGGTAGCCACACAGCAGAAACTTCTGCCAGGGGAGCCAAGAGAAAGGAGCCTATGTCCGACCTCGATAGGTATATTGCTGGTTTCTCCTCCTCTGAAATTTGGGCGACATCTGATGACGAGCCCTTTGTCAAGAGGAACTTGTCCAAGGAGTTCACCCCGGAGAAACGGCAGAAAACAGGCCCCGGAGTCGAACCAGCAGATAAAGAAAAATCAGACGGCGGCAGTAGCGGTGACAGTAGCAGCAGTAGTAGCAGTCGCAGCAATGGCAGCAGCAGTAGTAGCAGCTCCGAGGAGGTTCGGGTATTGGAGAAACCACCTCATATCTCCCCTACCCGCATCCAACCTCCACGGGAAGCCAAAACCATGAACACTTCTGCCTCTCCCATCCGCCTGCCAGCACCAGCAAGGAAAGTCACTGCCCGCCGGCAGGTTCAGATCAGCAGCAGCGGCGACGACAGCGCCTAAAAATTTAAGTTTCTTATCTTATATTGTTGTCTGCTATTTTGTTATATTTTGTGATGTTGTTTTTCATTTTTCTTTTTTTTCATCTCTGTCATTTGCATTGAGGGCAATGCAACCCTCGAGTTTGGGGGTGGCATCCCTCCATTAATGAAGTTTGTTTAAGTTTAAAAATCGTGTCTTTTAATTAGTTTATTTTTGCTATAAAAACGATGAAAATTTTGCTTAAGTCTTTGAACTGAACTTACCTGCCGTGACAGCCTCTGTCGTGGCAGTGCCTTTAGGATAGTTTAAGGAGCAGTTTAGAGTCTTACTATAGTTCTAAATCTTAAACACCAATTGTGACTTTTATACTGTCTAGAACTCTACTAGTACACTAGAATAGAAAGCTTAACACTTGAGTTGCCCCTAGAGGTGCCTAACACTGGCTCTAGAAAGTTTGCTAGAGGTGCCCGAAACCGGCTCTAGTCAAACTTAAGCTTGAGAAAATAGAATTGAGTCTAAATAAAAACTAAAGGAGCCCAAGAATTGCCTCCAAAAAGATGAAAATTGGCATAAAAATTCAAGTTAGAAGCTTAACTATTCTAGTAAACTAAGGGAGTCTTGGCATATAATTGTTCACAAGCATGCACACACTACACGAGAATTATAGCAAGGTTCCGGACGAATCCTGAATTATCTGAAGAGGTATTGCTCACAATAGGGTATGAATGGTAGGTAAGGAAAAGTTCACTGTTTTAAGCCAAACAAAAATTTTGTTTTTCTTTTTTAGGTCTGAATTGCTTGAGGGCAAGCAAAAAACTTGAGTTTGGGGGTGTGTTAAGTGTGTAAAAGTTCTATAATTTACCCCCTATTTAACCCATATTTCTGCTGCATTCAAGCATAATTCATTGCATTTAGGTTAGATTTCATTTATACATCACAAATATATCAAATGGCACAGTTTCTACTGAAATTGGTTGCTTTTACAGGTAGTTGCTGTAGCAGATGGAGGGCAGTGGAGAAGCAGACGCTGAGCAGGGAAGAAGCAGAGCTGGAACTGGACTGCAGAGGAGAAGGATGACGCTGCCATGGCCGCTGCCGTGGCAGCCAAGGACGACCGCAACAGTGAAGGGAAGAAGTAAAGTGGGCCTCGACAAAAAGAGAAAATTAAGTCGGTCTGTCGTGGAGCACCCTTATATTTTTCCAAGCCCTAGAATAGAATGAAGGTCAAGCCCAAAGTTCAAGGAAGAAACTCCAAGCAAGAAGGAAGGACGAATTAAAGACTTATGCTCTGAAGATTTAGTCTTTAATAGAGTTGTACTTTAATTTAAACTTGTATTCTTGCCATATTAGAAAACTTGAACCCAAGGCCTATATAAAGGCATGTAATTCGACCTAGGGGAGGATATCTTACTCTCTAGCCTTCTCTTCTAAACCCTAGTCATTTTCCCTTCCTCACCATGTTCTAAACTTCCCCTAGGGCTAAGGGTTGATTTGTAAAGTAGTTGCAAGGATTGCATTTGTTTTAGGAATTTTTCTGTTCAATAAAATAGACTTCAAGTTTGCTTATTCTGGTTTTCAACATCTTGCAAGAGTATCGGGAGAGCATTGTGAGATTACTCATTTACTTAATATCGGGAGAGTTAAGTATACGAAAGGAATAAGTACGTGTTCTCCAGTTTATGGTTGAACTATCTCGGACCTAGGGATAGGACGAGGTTAAGTGGCTAAGGAAGAATTCAACAACATCGGTGTTCATCCTTCGATTCACGCCGGGAGGTATCATCAAAGACGTGTTCATCGACAGACTTGGACCTAGGGATAGGCCAAGGCATAACAGGGATTCTTGCAAAGCTTGAAGTACAGAGTTGTGTCATCGCTACCGCGACTAACAACAGACCGCTGCCACGACAGGTGCTGTCGCGACAGGCGCAACGACATAACAGATATTCCTAGACTTTACAACACCTACACTACTGAGCAATTCAATACCGGCCCATTCTCTCTATCCTGAATCCTTTACTCTTTTATTATCAGTTTTCTTTATTATCTCGTGACAAACAATTAAACTATTTCTTTTTCCTCCCGTGCAGTAATTCCAGGTTGAAGCTATTAGCCCAGTCCCTGTGGAGATGATATCCGATACTTACATATCACTTTACTACTTGCGCCGTGTACACTTGCACTACATTGCGATAGACACTTTTACACGCAACAGTCGCCACGCAACTGCCACGTCAGACGCGTCGTGCCCACGATGCCAGTCATGACCAGAATAATAAAAAGACTGCAGAAATGCCCTCTTTTGCTGTTGTTTTCCAGAATTAGGTCCCTTGCATAAAATATAGCAGAATGAAATGGATTAGGTAGCAAGAAATCCTAAAAACTTGAAAAATAGCAATTAAAAAGCGTCACTTTTGAGAGCTTATCAAATTCTCCCTCACTTGTCTCATACTTGTCCTCAAGTATGTCCGAAAAAGATATTAACCAAGAATGCATTCTTCAAGCCATCACAAGTATCAAGCATAATTATAAGAGTTCTAGTGCAAAAGAAATATCATGAAAGAGACACAAATCAAACCAAGTGGATATAAGCAAAGAACAGTCTTTCATTCCTTCAATTGCCTATCAAGTAGCAATCAAATCCTAACCTAGACTTAATCCTCACATAGGTACACTCAAAAGCACTCAAAGTGTTTAAAGGTAGATGTGAAGCAAAAACACTCTAAGTCATGCATGAACAAAGGTTTCCATAGGCTTGTAACAAGTTCAATTCTCCACTACTTTATTAGAATCGAGGTGCAAAAATCATTAGGTCTTTTGTTCAAGGTGTAATGTGGGTTTAAAAAAGGGTAGAAAGATGGAAAGAAAATAAACAAAAGAAGATGATCAATGCAAGATATTTCAAACAATAAACAATGAAGACAAAAGAGAAGCTTAAAAATGGGCAAGCAAACAATTTTTCTTTTTTTTTCTCAGTTTTTTGAAACTTTTTTTTTCTTTTTTTTCTCGAAGCAATTGCTTCCTTTAATTCGGTTAGTTTTTTTTTCTTTTTTTTTCTTTTTTTTTCGGAAAAATTCTGCCCTTTATTCGAATTGTAGCCCCCTTTTTTTGTCTAGCAATACAATTTCTAGCATTTTGATCAATCAAAAAGTTTGGTTGAGGGTTAAGCCAAAAAAATGGGATATAAGGCTTCAAGAGGGTTCACTAAGCGAAAGGTAAGTTTTAATGAAAGAGAGAAAAATGGTTAAATCCTAATGCCTAAATCATCTTAAAGCACCTTATTCTAGTGTAGTCTCAAATCGTATACAAGCCACAAGTTCTAGATTCCTAAATTCAAGATGACACTCTCAAGCAAGGAAAAACGAGCATAAAGAATAAGATGCATGCTCAAGGCTCAAATTCTCACAAAATTGGGCTAAGTTGATTAAGCTAGGTGAGAAATCCAATTATCACAATCAAGGCAAATTGAAAAGAGATGTCAATCTATCATTATACTCATGCCATTTGATTATCAAAATGTCAACATTCAAATATTTCTATGCATTATAACAATTATAACATGTTGGATATCAAGCAATGGCAAGAAAAAAAAATTCATCTCAAAGTTAAACCAAAGTCAAACATATAGCAAACAAGCAAGACAAGTGGTTTTGCTACCCTCCCCCTCACTTAAATGAATTGCCCCAATTCAAAATAAAAATAAAGAAAATGAGGAACAAATAAGGGTAAAAGATACTCCCCGTGAGTGATGAAATTGAGTCCACTGTTGGCATAGAGTGGAATGAGGGAAACAGTGCACTTTGATCCTTAACCCAAACTTTCGAATTTTGCCTGCCACCGATTGATTTCTATTGGAAGCCTGGAAGAAAGCAAAAAAAGGAATAAAAATAAAAAAAAGCTGGAAATTAAAAAAAAAGAAAATTAAAATTAACGAAAATGAAAAGAATGGGTTGCCTCCCATTTAGCGCTTTGTTTAACGTCGTTTATCTCGACGACCTTTGCTAAATTTTTGGTTCTTCAAAAGAAAGTTCTTCAAATAAACGGTGATGTCCATCCATTGTCGTTTTAACGCCTTCCTCCATCTTTTATTTGTGCGTAAAAAAACAACTAAGCTTCTACCACCTTCTCGATGCGATAACTTACTCGAAATGATGATTGGCAAAGTTTGGTTGTCACCTAAAAATACATAATTTGATTGCTCTAACTTCAGCTTTGGTTCCTGCAAAATTGAGGGAAAATGTTTAGATCGAGTTGGAAATAATTGAAAATCAGAAAGGGAAGAAAGAGTTGAAATGATTTCGCCTATATTTTCATCGTCGAGATCCGCGAATTCCCTACAAAAGTCATAACACAAATCAGTTTCAATCAAATCATCAGCAAACGGATCTATTATATCAACGAAATTTAAACTTGCGACCGAATCAGGATACTTCATAGCTTTATACACATCAAATTTAACTACTTCCCCATTAAATTCCATAGTTAAGACGCTGTCGCGGACATCAATCTTTGTATGCGCAGTTGATAGGAAAGGTCGGCCAAGAAAGATTTCGGATCCGTTATTGCTGCGATCATTTTCCATGTCAATAATATAAAAACCAGCAGGGAAAATAAGATTTTTTACCTGTACCAACACGTTTTCTAGTACTCCCTCGGGGTAGATGACTGATCGATCGGCTAATTGAACCGTCACTCGCGTTTCTTTCAATTGTTCAGTCGAAATTTTGTTGTAGACGCTTAACGACATGACGTTGATAAATGCGCCTAAATCGCACATCGCTCTTTTTATCCCAACATTCCCAATTTTATAGGGAATCGCAAACATACCTTGGTCCTTGTACTTTGGCGGCAACGGCTTTTGAAAGATGGCCGAAATATTTTCACCAAGGTTAACTTTTTTATTTCTGGATAGTCGCCTTCGGTTTGTGCATAAGTCCTTCAGAAACCTTGCGTATTTAGGCACTTTTCGAATAACATCAAGAAGTGGAATATTAATTTCCAATTTCTTGAATATATCCAAAATTTCCTTCTCTTCCTCCTTTTTATCTCGTTTCGCCAATCTACCTGGAAAAGGAGGAACAGGTTCGTAAGTAGAAACAGAAATTTTAGATTTGGCATTACCTGCGGTGGGAGGAGACTTGTCGTTCTGGTCTTCCGAAGAGTTTCTTGGTTCGTCGGATTTTCGCTCATCTTGCTTGGGCGGTTTAGGCGTTATCACTGTTCCACTACGTAAAGTTAATGCACTAACGTTTTCCCTTGGGTTGGTTTCGGTTTGGGATGGTAACTTTCCCTGGGATTCTAGACGGCTAACGGCTTGAGCTAGTTGGCTTATTTGTTTGTCAATTTGCTGGAGATGGGATTGTGTTTGGGTTTGGAATTTTTCCTGCGAAACTGCCAATCTCTCAACAATAGACTCAAGCGAGGATTTTTGGGGTGCTTGGTTTTGGTAGGGAGGTTGTTGCCTAGGTTGGTAATTCGGGTTCTGATTACCGTAGCCCAAGTTTGGGTGATCTCTCCAACCGGGATTGAATGTATTGCTCTGTGGGTTATAGGGTCTTTGGGGAGGTCCGGGAAAGTTGTGTATGGCGTTAACTTAGGCACCAGATGTATCCTGGAGTAAGGGACATAGATCAGTTACATGATCGGACATGGTACATACTCCACAAACTTTGGCAGCTCCTAATTTCCCTGAAACAAGAGAATTCACAATATTAGTCAAGTTATCAATTTTATTCTCTAATGAAATTGTGCTTACTCTGTGAATCCGTCGGTTGGGTTCACTCGCAGAATTAAATTGCTGTGAATTTGCCGCCATCGTAGATATCAAATTTCAAGCATTTTCGGGGGTCAAGTTGACAAGCGCTCCACCGCTTGCTGCATCTATCATTTTCTTATCCATCGACAACATTCCTTCATAGAAATATTGAAAGAGCGTTTGCTCAGATAAGTTATGTTGCGGACAACTCGCGCACAATTTTTTGAATCTTTCCCAATAATCGTATAAGGACTCGTCATGCGTTTGTTGGATACCCAAAATGCTTCGCCTAAGTTCAGTCGCTTTCGCTGCAGGGAAATACATGTCAAGGAAAACACGAGAAAGATCAGCCCATGTATTAATCTAATTTGGAGGTAAATAAAATAACCATTCTTTAGCCATTCCGACTAAAGAAAAAAGGAAATGCCCTTAGTTTTATCTGATCCTCCGAAACTCCTTGCGGTTTCATGCTGCTGCACACCATGTGAAATTCGGCAAGGTGTTTATGTGGGCTTTCAGTAGGGAGGCCATTAAAGTGGGTAATAGGTGAATTAGGCCCGTTTTGAGTTGGAAAGGGGTATCGCCGTGAGGAAAGGCGGTATAAAGGGGTTGTTGTTCAGCGGGGGCGGTGTTGAGCTGTCTAATGGTTTGGTTAGCCATCGGGTCGGGTGTAGGTATAGATATCGGACTTGTGCTTTCTTCGGTTTGGTCGTGTGGTGGTTCAGATATGGATTCCGAATGGGATTGTTGTTGGTTTTGCTTTTGTACTTTCTTTCGTCTACAGTTTCACCGTGGTTCTTACGAGCGCTTGCTTCGATTTCCGGGTTGTATGGAGCTAAATTACCCGGGTTTTTCCTGGTCATATAAAAAAACAAAATCAGTCGAAAGTAAATCTCCCCGGCAACGGCGCCAATTTTAAAAAGCGTCGTTTTACCCGTCAAAATAAATAAATATTTAACCTCTTTCAACAATTAATAAAATAAATAAATTAAGTAGTATAGGGAAAGAGGGTCGATCCACAGGGAGATTAGTCGAAATTCTTGACTTGAATTTTATCGGATTTGAATTCCCAGAAATATCTGTAAAAACAAGGAAATAAAAAGGGGGTGATCTGATATTGAGTGAAGTAATAAAATAAAATGCAAGAATTAAAGAAAATAGTAAGAAAAAACCAAATATGCAAATTAGCCTCAAGCTAGCCTTGTCAATTCCTTTGATCATTGAAATGGATTTTTACTCCGGGGATCATGTCGGTTACAGTCTGCGAGGCCCAACCCGTTGCAACTTGCTTCTCTCTCGAGTAACCAATCCTCCCAATTCTATCTTTGAAGGTTGGTTCTTAAACAAATTAACCACCTCTATCGCCGTTAAAATATTTAGTTTTAAAAACCGGAAAAGCCCGACTCAGAAATTGTCTTAAAAAAGAATCGCTTCTGATTTTATCTTTCCTTAGCGGACCGCCACTAAGAGTGTTCACAGGAAGTCGAAATTGCCACAGGCCGATCCTTCCTCCCAACTATGTTTTTAAACGATTCCAGACCAACGAGCTCTTTTTGATTTGAAAAACGATTAAAAACTTTAGTAAGGCTGATTGCCAAACTATCTAAATCGAAAGATAAAAATGTGTTCACGAAAGAATTTAGGCAATGTTCAATTCTTACGATTAGAATTGATTTGGCTAGCTCTTGGCTCAAGAAATTTAGCTAAGCATGATATTAATTATCATACTTAACTTGGTTTTTAGAAAAGTAATTAAATAGCATAAATTTAATGGAACAAGGAAATAAAGAAAAAGAGAACTTTTAATTAAAACTAGAAACGTTTCAAGCTAGAAGATGAAAACTATTTGATTGATGCCTAAGCCTTTACCAAGGAGTGGTATTTATAGGCTTGGATTTACAAAGATAAAAGATAAGAAAATTCAAATTAATAAAGTAAAGATAAAACAATTCAAATGTTTTGAAATTTAAATGCAGGAAATCTAAACGGATAAGCTGATAAGATCTTTTAGAACGTTCCGGAAGCTTCTAGAAGTCACCACGCAACTGCCACGTCAGACGCGCCGTGCCCAGTGTCGTGCCCACGATGCCAGTCATGACCAGAATAATAAAAAGACTGCAAAAATGCCCTCTTTTGCTGCTGTTTTCCAGAATTAGGTCCCTTGCATAAAATATAGCAGAATGAAATGGATTAGGTAGCAAGAAATCCTAAAAACTTGAAAAATAGCAATTAAAAAGCGTCACTTTTGAGAGCTTATCAACAGTGATGTAATATTCCACCGGAAATGTTTATATTATACGTGATGATGAGTGGAATCCCATCCGTAGGGCAAGTGATGATGAGTGTAATCCCGTCCATGCAAGGTCCGGTGATGAGTGTAATCCCACTGATGTAATGTTTTTGTTGAGTACGTTGGTGGTAATAGCCCAACGGAAGTATCCACATATCCGAGTAAACTAATGGTTGCCAATATACTAGTTCATGTGTTTATATTGCTTAAATAATTGTTTTACCATGATGAGCTTAACATGAGGTATGATGCCATGTTATTGCATTTTGAGTTGCTAGCTAGGTTGCTATATTGATGTTTAAGTATGCTTGAGTGTGATGTTAAGGATTATATGCTTGAACCCTGCATTGTCGTTTTTTTTGGTTTTAGAGCATCCTCACTAAGCTTCTAGCTTACGCTCTCATTTTCAACAATGCAGATCATTAGCGTGGAGTTAGCAAGGAGCGAGCAAGGGGCATTTCCAAGCTTTTGTAGTTGCTCAAGTATGGTTTAGTCAATAAAGTAGTAGTTTAGCAATGGGGTTGCTATGTGATTGTATGAGCGTTGTATGACTCATAAATGTTGAATGTTATTTATGCTATGCTTTGGATTTGTAAACCATGTTATGTTGGATGAATGCTTGAGATGTAAGGTTATGCCTTTGGATGCTATATGTGTTTGGTGAGCATGTAAACCTTGTGAGTGAAAGCATGTGCCTTTTTGGCTTTTAAGCTTTTTGAGCTTGCCTTGAAATGCATGATCCTTCTTTGTATGAATCCCATGTTGTAAATGCTTCGTTGTTAACCTAAATTGTTCCATATGTTAGTTCTTGGTTGTTGAGTGTTGTATGAATGGTTGTTTGTGGCTAGGAGAGTCGAGAATTGCATTTAGAGTTGAGTCTTGTATCGTTTTGCTGCAAATTGGAGTCTTGCAGTGCAGGGCGTATCGGTGCGCCTGAGGGCTGTATCGGTACGGTCCCACACCTTGGGACTCAGATTTGTCTTAGCGTACCGATACGCGGGGTGTATCGATACGCCAATTCCTCACAGGAAATCTGAGTTTTTGACGAGATTTTGGCGTATCGGTACAGGCTCTAGGCGTATCGGTACAGTTTTGTATCGTTGACCGCGAGATGTTGACCGAGGAGGGTGTATCGATACGCCCAAGGGCTGTATCGATACGGTCTCCCTGCTTTGACTTGGGGCAGTTGACTTGGTCAAGGCGTATCGATACCCTTGTCTGGTGTATCGATACGACCTGCTGTGTAAGTTTAAATTGGGCTGTTTTAAAGTGTTGTTTTGGTTTGGTTGCTTTTATTTCGTGGTATTTCTGCTGTTGTGTTCACATATGAAATAAAGATGCCTTTAGACAAGATTTAATCAAAAGAAATTTTCTAGGGTTATTAACCTAGGTGGGACCTTAACGGGTTTCACATCAGTTTTCCCCGTGTAGCCTACTCGGACCGGTCAGGCGACCAGACCGGGATGAGGGGGTTACATTTGTTGGTATCAGAGCCTGAGGTTACCGAGACCTCGGGCAGGTAAGTGAGGTAAGTTTGAAGTGTTAAGTAATTGTTATGTCTCGGTGAATGTTTTGCTATGCATGCTTGTTGTTTGTTCGTTCGTATGGTGTTTGGAAGCATGATTGTTGTATCTGGGTGTAGTGTCGAGTTCCCATTGCTACTATTACTTAATTTGAAAAGTTTTGTAAAAGAAGATACTTGAGCACGATTAGACCATTTGCCTTTGCTAACTTAATCCTTATATGTTTGTTTGTTATAGTTGTTATCTTGCTAGCTGTGAAATGAGACCAAGAGGGAGGCCTAGGATGGTTCAACCGGAACCACGGGCAGCAGCTCCGGGAGTTGAGCCAGTTGTTGAGGCGTAGGCTCCTCCACCTCCTCTTTCTCCTCCTCGTCAAGAGGGAGGCGAGGCGAGAGCCGAGGGCGTAGAACCTCAAGTTGGCCAAGGACCACTTGGGATAGATTTAGCTCCTCTAGTTCAGGCGATAGCCGGGGCTTTCCAGGCTGCAGTGGCTGGGGGTCAGGCAGTGGCACAACCCCAGGGAGAGGGTACTGGTTTACCATTAGAGAGACTCCATAGTTTGGGAGGTGAAGAGTTCAGAGGGTTGGCACCCGAGAGGTCTGAGACTTGGTTTGAGAAGACCGTCCGTATTCTGGCACATATGGGATGTACCGGGGAACGCAAGCTAGGGTGTGTTGTATCTCTGCTTCAGGGTGATGCCTACACTTGGTGGGTCACCATCACTACGGGTATGGAAGAGGCTGAGATCACTTGGGAGTTTTTCGAGTCAGCTTTCCGTAAGAAATATTTGGGTCCCCGTTATCTCGATGAGAAGAAGAAGGAATTTATGGCTTTGCTTTAGGGGAATATGACAGTGACAGACTATGAGATCCGATTTGTCAGGCTGAGTCAGTATGCATCCGAGCTTGTTCCTACTGAGGAGGAACGTTGTAACCGTTTCCGCTATGGGTTGAGCGAAGAGATCAAGAGGTACACTTTAGCTACTGACTACACATATTTTGATGTCTTGGTCGTTAGGGCCAAGGACATAGAGGACAGTTTGGGCTTGACCAAACGATCTGGTGGTTATAGTTCCGGGAAGAGATCTAGCGACTTTGATAGAGGTGATGCCAAGAGGCATCGATACAACAGGCATCACTATGACCATAGACGTGGTGGTGGTAACCACGGTAGGGGCCATCAGGGCCAGAGAGCTGGTGGGCGTTTGCCCGAGTGTGCTCGTTGCAGGAGGAATCACACCGGTGAGTGTTGGGGGAATTTCCACTTGTGTTGGAGCTGTGGAGCTAGGGATCATATTAGGCGTGGCTGTCCACATCAGGTGGGGCAGGCACCGGTTCAGGCTCAGGCTCCTGCTAGAGCCAATGACTTCCAGAGAGGCCGTGGGCGCGGTAGAGGTAACTTCCAGCCGAGAAATGATGGCTAGAGAAACATAGCGCATGTAGTTGTTGTCCAACCATAGGGTGGAGGCCAGGCCAGAGTTTACGCTCAGCGTGAGGGTCAGCACGACACATATGTGATTGCAAGTAACTTCTCGATACAGTCTTTGGGTTTGCTTTCTTTGATTGACTCCAAGTCTACACATTCATATATACCGAGTGAGCATGCAAAGTTGTTGAAATTGCCTTGTGAGGTATTAGAGGTAGGAGTTAGTGTTACTAGTTCCTTCGGGGATACTGTAGTAGTTAGGAAGATGTACAGAAGATGTCCGCTAATGGTTCAAGGGCATGTGTTTCCAGTGGATATGATGGAGCTACCGTTTTATGGCTTCGATGTGATTTTGGGTATGGACATGCTCACCGAGCATAGAGTTAGGATAGACTTTGAGACTAAGAGGATTTCCTTGAAACTTGCGGATGATTATGAGATAGTGGTGGTAGGTGAGAACGTGAAGTTCTTATCGAATGTAGTTTCACTTTTAGAGGCTAAGAGGCTAGTCGAGTTGGGCTGCGAGGCGTATTTGGCCTATGTGATGAATCCGAACATGAGTGAGGTTAGACCTCAAGACATCCGGATAGTGTGTGACTTTCCGAGTGTGTTTTTGGAAGAATTGTCGGGTTTACCGCCAGACAGAGAGGTAGAGTTTGCTATAGAAACTTATTCAGATTCAGCTCCTATTTCGATTGCTCCGTATCGTATGGCACCGAAAGAACTGAAAGAGTTGAAGACTCAGTTCCAAGAGTTGACAGACAGAGGCTTCATCCGGCCGAGTTCTTCGCCTTGGGGCGCTCTAGTTTTGTTTGTGAAGAAGAAAGACGGAAGCATGAGAATGTGTATAGATTACAGGCAGTTGAATCAGTTAACAGTGAAGAACAAGTATCCGTTGCCTAGAATTGATGACTTGTTTGACCAGTTGAGAGGGGCATCAGTCTTTTCGAAGATCGACTTGAGATCCGGTTACTACCAACTGAAGGTAAGAGAGGTTGATGTACCGAAGACGGCCTTTAGAACTAGATATGGTCACTATGAGTTCTTAGTCGTGCCTTTTGGGTTGACTAACGCACCGGCTGCTTTCATGGATATGATGAATAGGATCTTCCATCAGTATCTAGACCAGTTTGTAGTTGTCTTCATAGATGACATTTCTATGTACTCGCGTACTGAGTAAGACCACGACCGACACTTGAGGCTAGTTTTGCAAACTTTATTAGACAATAAGTTGTATGGAAAGTTGAGTAAGTGTGAGTTCTGGATCCGAGAGGTAGTCTTCCTAGGGCACGTAGTGTCAGCCGATGGGATTAGAGTTGATCCGAAGAAAATAGAAGCTATAGTTGAGTGGAAGCAACCAAAGTCAGTAACAGAGGTTCGTAGCTTTCTAGGCTTAGCTGGATACTATAGAAGGTTCGTAGAAGGTTTCTCGAAGTTAGCCGCTCCATTGACACAGTTGCTTCAGAAGAGTGTTCAGTTTGAGTGGACAGATGCAAGACAGCGTGCCTTTGAGAAATTGAAAGAAGCTTTGACCTAAGCACCGATCTTGATTCAGCCAGAGTCAGGGAAGGAATATGTAGTTTAGAGTGATGCTTCCTATGTAGGCCTAGGTTGTTTTCTCATGCAAGACAAGAGGGTGGTGGCTTATTCCTCAAGACAATTGAAGACTCACGAGCGTAACTATCTGACCCACAACATAGAGTTGGCTGCATTCGTGTTCGCTTTGAAGATTTGGAGGCATTACTTGTACGAGGAGAAGTGCACAGTGTACACATATCACAAGAGTATGTAGTATATCATAACTTAGCAAGAGTTGAATCTTAGACAGCGTAGGTGGTTAGAGTTGCTAAAGGACTATGATCTTACGGTTGAGTACCATCCGGGTAAGGCCAATGTAGTGGCTGATGCTTTGAGTAGAAAGGTAGCTGTAGATTTGAGAGCCATGTTTGCTAGATTGAGCTTGTCCGGGGATGGTGGCTTAGTGGCCGAGCTTCAGGTTAGACCTACTCTAGGTCAGTTGATTAGGGAGAAACAGCTCTTAGATAGATCTTTGGCACCTCACGTGCAAGACATAGCTGAGGGTAGACCTTCAGACTACAGTTTCAGTACCGATGGGGTCTTGTGTTTCAGAAATAGGATAGTTGTGCCAGAAGACAGTGACTTGAGACGTACGATCTTGACTGAAGCGCACAGTAGTCCGTTTGCTATGCATCCTGGAAGTACGAAGATGTATCGAGATTTGAAGAATGAGTACTTTTGGGTTGATTTGAAGAGAGACGTAGCCGACTTCGTGAGTAAGTGTATGGCGTGTCAGAGAGTGAAGGCGGAACATCAGGTTCCCTCAGGTTTGTTGCAACCGTTGAGAATTCCGAAATGGAAATGGGAGAATATCACCATGGATTTTGTTTCGGGCTTGCCTTTGACTCCTACGAAGAAGAACTCAGTTTGGGTTATAGTAGACTGTTTCACGAAGTGTGCTCACTTCTTGGCAGTCAATACGACTTACACCTTAGATAGATTGGCCGATCTGTACATTGGGGAGATTTTGAGACTGCATGGTGTGCCGAAGACGATTGTGTCCGATAGGGATCCGAGGTTTACAGCTCGATTTTGGGAGTGTCTACATACAGCTTTGGGTACCCGTTTTAATTTCAGCATGTCGTATCATCCTCAGTCAGATGGTTAGTCAGAGAGGGTTATATAGATTTTAGAGGATATGTTGCGTTGTTGCATCATTGATTTTCAGGGTACATGGGAGAAGCACTTGCCTTTAGTCGAGTTTGCTTACAATAACAGTTTTCAATCGAGCATTTAGATGGCTCCATATGAGGCCTTGTATGGCAGAAAGTGTAGAACTCCAGTTTGTTGGGCTGAAGCGGGACATAAGTTGTTGCCTATGCCAGATTTGCTTAAGGGGACTACCTATAAGGTGAAATTGATTTGCTATCGCTTGAAGGCAGCTTTGGATAGACAGAAGTCCTATGCCAACTTGAAGAGGAAGGAAGTTGAGTTTTCAGTGGGCGAGAAGGTATTCCTAAAAGTGTCTCCGTGGAAGAAGGTAATGAGATTTGGCAGAAAAGGGAAGTTGAGTCCGAGGTACATAGAACCGTATGAGATTGTGAAGAGGGTTGGCCCAGTTTCTTATCAGTTGCGTTTGCCATCCGAGCTAGAGAAGATACACGATGTGTTTCATGTTTCGATGCTCCGTAAGTATAGGTCAGATCCGTCACATGTTATGCCTGTAGAAGAGATTGAATTGAATCCAGACTTGACTTATGACGAAGAACCAGTTGAGATCCTAGCTTCAGACAACAAGGTGTTGTGGGGTAGATCGATTGAGTTAGTCAAGGTGCGGTGGCAACGTCGAGGGGTGGACGATGCCACTTGGGAGAGGAAGGAGGATATGGAAAGGCAATTTCCTTATCTCTTTCCATCAGGTAATTTCGGAGACGAAATTCCTTAAGTGGGGGAGAGTTGTAACACCCTGTTTTGGGGTCGGGAGTTGAGTGTGTGAGTTGGGTTCGAGTCGTCAGATTCGGTTTAATTTAATTAGACCTTGGTTTTAATTTAAATAAGACTAAAATCCTAGTAATGACGTTTTTGTAAATATTTCAAAACAAGGAAAAAAGATGAGCCTTTTAAAACAAAAAAAGGAGTCTTCTTCTTCATTTCTCCATCTCACGACATAAAACCCAAAACCCTCCCAAATAACTATTCCATCAAGGTGCTTCACCATTTCAAGTGATTTTCGCAAGGTAACTTCGTTTTTGAATTCTCCTTTCCATCCCAATCATTTCCATGGTTTTAGATTTCAAAAAAACATCATCTTTTAGTTTTTCAAGTTTTCAAGGTTTAAAGAAAGCATGAAACTTTCTTTGGTTCTTGACTTGTTTTTGGTTTGTCTAGTTGAGTTTTGAGTTAACCTTACCTTAATGCACCTTATATCTTGAAATGGAGGGATTTTGTCAAAAATCCCGAAATGGGTCTTGGGGGCATTTTTGAAAGTGTCAAAACTTGAAATTTTGATGTGGTTTTGTGTTGGATTGAAGGGCTGATGATGTAGGGTTGTTAGGAAAGTGTTTTGGAAGTCTTTAAAGGTAATTTGGGTGTTGGAAATGGTAGATTACAGCTGGGTATAAGTGGTGTACGAAAATGTGATTTTGGTGGTTAGCATGAGTTTGAAATTATGGGGTTTTGGCTTGTGATTGTGGGTTGAGATTGTGGCTGTGTTTGGTGATGATTTGGTTGAGTAATACCTTGTCTTTTGTTTGGTTAGAAGTAAGGGGAAACACCAGAGAAGGTTCGGGATCGATTCCGAAATTTGTGGAGGCTTGAGTGACTTTGCTTGGTTTGCTTAAGGAAGGGTGGTGAGTGAAACTTTCAAACTTATTTAAATTGGTTCAAGTGTGTGGTTGAGGTTTTGGAATGTGCTTGGTAGGCCATTCCAAGGTAGAATTTAAGTTGGTAGCTTAACTTCTTGTATGTTTATAAGCTTTGAATGATTATGCCTATTATGATCTTGTGGAGCATGAATTGTTTATGTACATTGATGTGTGTGAGGATGGATATGTGATATGCATGATGGTTGTCATGGTGTGGTTTAAAAAAAGTATGATTGGCACTAGTTAACTTACCGATTATAAATGATCGATCATTAGGATTAGTGTGCACACGGTTGAGTCAAATTCGCGCGTGGCCTTGGTGGCGTAAAGCCAACAAGGAGGAGTACGGTGATGTAATATTCCATCGGAAATGTTTATATTATACGTGATGATGAGTGGAATCCCATCCGTAGGGCATGTGATGATGAGTGTAATCCCGTCCATGCAAGGTCCGGTGATGAGTGTAATCCCACCGAGGTAATGTTGTTGTTGAGTACGTTGGTGGTAATAGCCCAACGGAAGTATCCGCATATCCGAGTAAACTAATGGTTGCCAATATACTAGTTCATGTGTTTATATTGCTTAAATAATTGTTTTACCATGATGAGCTTAACATGAGGTATGATGCCATTTTATTGCATTTTGATTTGCTAGCTAGGTTGCTATATTGATGTTTAAGTACGCTTGAGTGTGATGTTAAGGATTATATGCTTGAACCTTGCATTGTCATTGTTTTTGGTTTTAGAGCATCCTCACTAAGCTTCTAGCTTACGCTCTCATTTTCGACAATGCAGATCATTAGCATGGAGTTAGCAAGGAGCGAGGAAGGGGCATTTCCAAGCTTTTGTTGTTGCTCGAGTATGGTTTAGTCAATAAAGTAGTAGTTTAGCAATGGGGCTGCTATGTGATTGTATGAGCGTTGTATGACTCATAAATGTTGAATGTTATTTATGCTATGCATTTGATTTGTAAACCATGCTATGTTGGATGAATGCTTGAGATGTAAGGTTATGCCTTTGGATGCTATATGTGTTTGGTGAGCATGTAAACCTTGTGAGTGAAAGCATGTGCCTTTTTAGCTTTTAAGCTTTTTGAGCTTGCCTTGAAATACATGATCCTTCTTTGTATGAATGCCATGTTGTAAATGCTTCGTTGTTAACCTAAATTGTTACATATGTTAGTTATTGGTTGTTGAGTGTTGTATGAATGGTTGTTTGTGGCTAGGAGAGTCGAGAATTGCATTTAGAGTTGAGTATCGTATCATTTTGCTGCAAATCGGAGTCTTGCAGTGCAGGGCATGTCGGTAAGCCTGAGGGCCGTATCGGTACGGTCCCACACCTTGGGACTCAGATTTGGCTTAGCGTACCGATACGCGGGGGTGTATCGATACGCCAATTCCTCACTGGAAATCTGAGTTTTTGACGAGATTTTGGCGTATCGGTACGGGCTCTAGGCGTATCGGTACGGTTTTGTATCGTTGACCGCAAGATGTTGACCGAGGAGGGTGTATCAATACGCCCAAGGGCTGTATCGATACGGTCTCCCTGAGTTGACTTGGGGCAGTTGACTTGGTCAAGGTGTATCGATACCCTTGTCTGCTGTATCGATACGGCCTGTTCTGTAAGTTTAAATTGGGCTGTTTTAAAGTGTTGTTTTGGATTGGTTGCTTTTATTTCGTGGCATTTCCGCTGTTGTGTTCACATAGGAAATAAAGATGCCTTTAGACAAGATTTAATCAAAAGAAATTTCCTAGGGTTGCTAACCGAGGTGGGATCTTAACGGGTTTCACATCGGTTTTCCCCGTGTAGCCTACTCGGACCGGTCAGTCGACCAGACCGGGACGAGGGGGTTACAAGAGTGACAAGGAAATTTGGGTCAAGCTCGAAGTTACATATGAGGGGACAAACGAAGTAAATGAGACCAAGATCGGCCTCCTCAACCTAGAGTATGAAAACTTCAAAATGGATCTGGAAGAGGACATTGAGAAGATGTTCCATCGATTCTCCACCATCACCAATGGACTCAAGGGTTATGGAGAAGTCATTTCGGAAGAAAAGCTTGTTTGAAAGCTTATCTATTCTCTTCACGTGTCATGGGACTCAAAAAGGACTGTCATCATCGCAGCCAAGAATCTCAAGACCTTGAAGCTTGATGAACTCATGAGGTCACTTCTCACTCACCAAATCATGAAGAAAGACAAAGAAGAGGAGAAGAAGAAGGAAGAGATAAGAAAGATAAGGAAGAAGAAGATCATGGAGCTAGGCATCCATGCGAATGCCATTGCTCTTAAAACCTCTAAGTGCAACCATGTTAATACAAGCGAGGATGAGGATAAAGAAGAAGAGACAGTTCATCTCTTCAAGAAGTGTGCCCAATTCATAAAGAAAGCTTTGTAAGAATTCGATCGTGAATCAATGAAGAAGAAGAGGGCAAGCACTTCAAGCCATAAGAAGAAGGCATATGTGGCTACATGGAGTGATGAAGACTCCACCGACGATAAACAAGCCAACCTTTGCCTTATGGCCATCGAAGAAGATTCAAGGGTAACTTCTAATTCATCTACTTCATGTTCATATTCAATCAAACTATGGCATGATAATTTCCAACAAGCTTTCACATGGATTTTCATTTCAATCAATCATCTAAATCAAGAGCAACCAGATTCAATTCTTACATATAACATTCAGCCATGGTAAACCAGCATGTATCAACCTTTAAGTAGCATCCAAATTCAGTAGCATACAAGAAATATCATGTCTCATTCAATCATTCATAACATCACACAAAGCAGTCCAATAATACACATAATTCACAATACCAAACAATCCATTCGAGCATACTTTTATGTTTAATTATTTAGCCTCCTTCCCTTACTAAATGGCCAGCTTTGGTTTAAGTCATTTTTATGCATGTAACATAGCTAAAAATTAAATTAAAAATGGTGGTTAGGACACTAGTCCCAACCCTAGGGTGACTACACTCACAAACTCCCAAGCTACTCTTGTTCCTTGATAGTAATCCCCTTGCTCCTTCTTTTGGATGACCCAATCTTGGCTTCCTCATCCAAGTTCTCAATCCCTTGGCCTTGTTGATCATATGCATACATATAAAAGACATATTAGTATCTAAATCATCCATTAGACAACCAATATGCAAGTGCTAAATTCAATTCCTCAAGGCTTTCCTAATCTGGCAGACTTGAGCACCAGCCACTAAATTGGTCATAACTTTTATCTATACAATTCCAAAAATCAATTATCATGCATTCTTAGAAAGGTAATTCAATATTCTATTTAACCAAATTGGTCTCACATTTTCCCATTTCTAGATTAATACAGTTTATTACTTCTTTACAGGTATTCCAGATTCAAAACAGTTTTGGAGTACATAACTTAATTCATTTCCATATTTTAGCACATATCTCCAAATTGAACTCCGTTTTCTCTCAACTAAAATACACATATGAGAGTTTAATCCATCAAAATTTCAGCTTAAAACTCTTTATATACAATTTATAGTGAATTTTCAAAGTTGATGTTCCAGAACATGGCTGTTTTTGGACAGATTTCACTAATTTGCTTAATTTATCAAATTGAGCCATTTTAAGTTTAATTCGAGTTACTAACAATTTTTATAACATAATCCCCTGATTTTTAAATCAATTTCCAGAATCATAATTTAACCAATTTTAATCCTAGCATTTTCTAATTATTACAAAACTGTCTCACAATTCAGTTTTCATAATTTACTGAACCAATTTGATAATTCATTCAATCTAACTTCATTTTAATCAAATTTTAGCCAATCCAAAGCCTAAATTTTATAATTAAGACTCTATTCTTCAATTCATTCCCAATGGAAAATTTCCAATTCAAACCCTAATTCTTTCAATTTTACAGATTAGTCCAGAGCCTTAAACATTATCTTCAACTCTATCCTAATTCATTCGGTTCACTAATTCAAGCTTAAAAATTCAATTTCCCGTATAGAACTCAATCCAAATTCATTCCTAAGCTCATAAACATTACATGCATGCATAAATCAAGAATTTTCAGCCATGAAACACAATAAAAATCAATTCAAATCATCCTAGCATCAATCGGCTATCTAGCATAATTTAAGATTTAGTTTACTTACATGTGATAGCTTTAATCTCTCTTGAAAATAAGCTTAAATCAAGCTTCTAAGCACTCAATAATGGCTGAAGAACCATCAAAGTTTCCCTCTCTAAGCTCTATAACTTTCACGGTAAGAAGAAGAAAGGAAGAAGGAGAAGAGAAAGTTTTGTTTGATAGTGGGATATGTCTAATCCCACTCTCTCTCAAGTGGCCAGCCAAGGTGATGATTAGGGGCTGGGAAAGCTCAATTTTACCCCTCAACTCTCTTCTAGAATTAACTATTTACAAGGGGTAGGCTTGGTCTATTTAAAACTTTTGCATGCAATCTTTTTATTTAAGCTTAATTTTAGTTAAGTCATCTTAATTTAGCTCTCATATTTTCAATTTCATTCAATTAGCTACTAAATCATCTAATTATAATTAATTTGTGATCAATCAATTAATCAACTTAATTTATTTTCCTTCTAAGGGACATTGAGGATATTACTAGTAAACCTGTATCGAAACACTCTAATGTTGTTTCAAAATGGGTATACGATAACTAGCCTAGGTTGATTTTGCCCATACACCGTATCTATAAAGGTAAGCCATGTTTCGGTACGAGTTGACTTTCGTTGACTTTGACTATTGACCCGTTCCGATATAGGTTAGGTAGTATCGAAACGAGGAATTACAGTGGCAAAACGTATCGAAACATCTCCAAACCGTACCGATACACCCTGTTTCTTAGGTTTAATTATGCTTAACCGTATCAATACACTATTACCTTGTATCGATACGGCCTGACCTGTAATGACAGAATTTTGCTGGTTTTTAATCGAATTAACCTATTGAACAGTGTTAAAATGCAGTGAAACTTTACACACAACATTTCAATGCTATAAACTACTGGCATGCCAAATTTCGTGATCATTCGAATACGTTTACTAGGCTTTGATCTATATGAGCCATATATGCCATTTTTGCCAAATTTTAACATCACCAAAAGTCATTTTTAGGCCTTTAGCATCATATCAACCCTTACACATTATAAGCATAACAAAATGGACACAAAATACTAGTTCAACTACTTTTCCACCTTGCTAGGAGTTCATAAAGACAAAATACATTACTCTTGGCTTGTAGTGACTTGTCTTGCTACGACTTATCCGATCTTCCGCGACGGTCGACTCCTTAACCTAAAATGCATGAGATGAGACACATTAGGCATACTTTTCCTAGTGAGGTAGCCACAAGCAATGTAATTTCAAAGATAAAATATGTACATCTACCCATGCTCAATAATATCAATGTTATACTCCAATATGCAATGTTTAACATATCATATTCATTAGTAACCCTTGGATTGAATCAAGATAATGGATACGCGAATTCATATGCCTCGCCAAATCAATAAATGGTCTAGTCCCTCTGCCTCGCCAATGACCAAGTACAACACACATCCCTCCGCCTCGCCAAATTAATATAGGTCGTATCCTTAGGACCGTAGTCCACCCGTACACTGAGCTCATGAATTCTATGGCATACCAATTGTATCCAAGGTTTGTTCAAATCCAAGGTTTCAAGGACAATATCCATATTCAATATTCAATGAAAATTTCGATGACCAATGTCTTCATTGTTGTTATTTGTAAACCATATTTCAATATCAATGTTTCATGATTTCGATGTCGATGTCAATGTCCAATGATTTATTTACAATGTTTTAATAACAATAACTAAGTCGGTAGCAATACACGATGATGATATCAATAACCACGCCCAATGTTCATTACCAAACTTACTGATGCGTACCAATAGACCCGTTTAACAATCTGATGCAACTTCCTTTAAAGATATGTTAGCTATTCGATGGAAATGAACAATAATGAATTCGGGAAGGCTCCTCGCCTAATCCCGAGACTCAGACTACGCTCACCTTGATACTCGATGCTCTTACGGCTCTCGGATGACAACATCCTTGTTTCTAGCTTTCGATGGAGATGGCGAAACCTCTATCTCCACTTCTTGAGCTAGGAAATCAATAGGAGTATGTTAGAATATATATCACGATATCATAACCATTTTAACGATATCAAAATCAATACCTAAACTCGATTTAAGCAACATCTATAAAATTTCCATGGATGGCTAAATCTAATTACAATATTACTTCCCTAGCTTCCATGGATTTCAACAATTGTTTGGGGGAATTAGCTTTCCCGGTCTAGGACAACATTTTGATAACAAGGATTCGATGAAAAATCAAGCTTGAGCTTGATCTCTAATGGAGGTGTGTGCTTGGAGGTAAGAGACGATGGCTTTAAGGGAGGTGCTTGCTTGGATATGTCTCGAGTAAGCTTCCTATTCCCTTTTTCATTTGTTTTTAATACCAAAGCTTTCCTTCAATTGAAGGAAAGTCATCAGATTATCCCACATATGGGAGATTTAATTAAGGAATGGCTAATCGTAAGGTTAGTCCCTCAACTCTTCAATGTTCTAGAATAAACCCCCAAACTTTCAATTTCCGTAATCTAGTCATGGTTTAAGCTTCGATATTATTTGATGAGGTCCAACAATAATAATTTAACTCAATTAGTGTCTAATATTAATTAATTAACCTTGCAGTTAAACCCGATACAATATTTAGACTATATCGATATAAAATTTTCGAGCACCAGAACCCAATTCTGACTAGACCAGATTTTAAGGTGTTACAACCACAACCTACTACATTGTTAATAGTTGCTCTATCAACTTTACAAACTAAGAATTTGTTAGATCTTATATGTTAGTACTCATCCTTGTGAAGATGTTCATTTTTCACCGCCTTGCACCATAAATAGCATACATCTTAGAATAGGACCCTTAGAAAACATCCACATTTCATCAAAACAAATCATCGAACATTATAATAAAAATACGTAGAAAATCTCCACACTGTTAGAACTAGACAATAAAGTGTACCCATGGAACTGCAGCAACGACGATAAGCCATACATATTTCACCAAAGCATACCATCAATCATTGCAATAAGGATTCATAGGAATAGTCCACACTATTAGGATTAGACCATGAAAAATGTCCCTATCTGCAGAATAATCCCAAATTCAAGAAACCAAACGAAAATTCCAAATAGGTGGATGGCTCCACCCCCACCTATTCATTCCATGAACAAAAATAATATTGTACTATAATATTAATCCTTCCCCACCCTTCAGCATTTGTCACCACCAAATCAAGTCCTCATCTACTTACATTCATCTCGATAATAGTTAAGAAATCGTTTATTTTAACTTATTCAACATATCTTCTACCTTCAAGGCTACGATCTCGTGAATCACTTCATTTTTACCCCCTTAAATTAGACACTTAGGTCTTTCCTAATTGCGATAACTTTTTGATCTGCCCGTGTCCCAATGTCCCATCTTGCCCGAAGATCTGAATTTGAAAGTGATATGCCTTCCAGCTCTAATTCTTGAGGGTTCTTCTTCCCTTTTTTGTTCCGTTATGTGCCTTCTCAAGTTTCTTTCTCCTTCAGTTAGAGCTTTGTTCTGGAATTCTTGAAGCGATGTGTACCTCATGGTTCTCTCTGATTTGGGTTTTTTATTGAATTCTAGGATATCAAAACGGTGCTCCTCTTCCTGTTGAAAATCAGATTCACTGTGTGCTATCTCAACTCTGTCTTCAAGGATTATTTCCTTTGGAATAGGGACGTTTATCTCCTCATCTGGTCTAGGATTGTTTACACACCCATCAATTTGACCCTTAATTAATTCACCGTCTAAGGGTGAAGCCTCCACATTGTTATTTTTTTCTTGGCCCAATTTTGGATCCTTACATACTGATGCTAAACCCATAGAACAAACATCCTCCAAGGCCCTATATAAAACTGGTGACCCACTTGGATTTACAAAATCCAAAACACACTCTTGGAATAAGTGGTTCTTGCTGTATAGAATTTATCAGAACGTCTGTTCCTGAAACATTTTTACATTCCCCACACTGAATATCTTGAGCCGCCACCTCTTTCTCCCAGTCATCATTAGAAACATTCCCTTTAATATTTTCCTCCCCAATATGTCTTTCATTTTCAACGTTAACAAGGGAACAATTATCACCAACATCATTTCCAAAGCATTTCTCATTGAATGCATTGTCACCCTCTCTGCCAAAGCTCTAGTTCGAACTCATAGAAACCTTGCTTGTTTCTTCTGAAGAAGATTCCTACTGATTTTCCAGTACATGGAACTTCTTTCCTCCTCCTTTGATTTTGTTCATCGGACCCTGATCAGTCCCGCCATGGCTATCTGAAAAGCCAATCTCCTTAACTCGAATATGATGTATCCTTTTACCAACTTCAATCTCCACGACATCATCGATGTGCTCTATCTAGTTTGTTGTGATCAATATCATCACCTTCTCACAATCAAGCAGATGTTTCACATTTTCACCGAATGCCTCAATCTTTCCCCACAGCTTTGCAACTCTCTTACGTGTTGTAACCCCCTATACCCGTCTATGCATTACACCTAAATCTAGGAGGCCACATTATGGTCACAAGAGCGACCCGCAGTAAAAAATCACATGAAAATGTTTTTCTTTAAATACATTAAAGTCTGTAAAACAAACTTCTATTCAAAATACAGTTGCAGAAAAATCATTTAAACATATAACGGTATGTTGGGTTTTTAGGTGCTCGATTCCTTCAACCGATCTTGCTCACCAAGTGGTGGAGAAGTGGAATTTTGGGTGGATGTGGTGTGGAAGCTAAAAGATAGATGACACAATGATTTTAGAGTGGTTCAACCTTCTAACCAAGGTCTACATCCACTACCTTAGCTTCCCACTAAGGATTTCCAATCAATCCACTATTGATTCGTCCCCTTTTCTAGGCTTAGGAGGAAACCCTTATACACCGATCAAGCTTTCTACCCAAAGCCTTGATCAAACCCTCTTTACAAAGAGAAAAGATAAGCAAACTTAAATCCCTCTAATAGATGATTGTTTACACAAATAAGCTCTCACCCAAAACCTAAAACACTTGAGCAAATTTGACAATTTTGGCTCACTAGTGTTTGTCTATACAAAGAAATGACAATTTAAGTACAAAGACAATTCTTGATCATTTGTTGATTGACAATTGAAGCATTAACCATATCTTGATGCTTGGAGGTCCATTTTATACTCCTTAATGAGTTTGTAGCCGTTACTAGCCGTTGGGGTTGATTTGGAGCCGTTGGAGACTTTATTTCCCATCTTTAATGTTGTTCTGCAGCCTTCTGTATCGATACACGTAGGCGTATCAAAACAGCATAGCTAGTATCGAAACGCTGGGCAAAAACCTCATCCAGAAAAGACCCGTTTCGATACCTGTATCGAAACGTTTTGACACTGGAAGACCCCGTATCGAAACACCTAAGAGTGTTTCGAAACACCTGGATGGTTTTGTGTAGTTTGGCTTTGAAAACATGTAAAACCCTTTGAAAACATCCCCTAAACACAGTTTCAAGTTATTTGGACTTTAGAAATAGTTTTGAATTCTTTTCAAACTAGTCCAAAACATTTTTCAATTATTATATCAAAACATTAGTTCTACAATCTCCCCCTTTTTGATATAATAAAACCAACTTGAAAAATTGTTTGGGATTCTCCCCCTTTAACTTTAAAAATGTGAATAAGAGTTTAAATATATGAAATCAAATAAAGCTCCCCCTTATTCGTTTGAAAATTCAATTTTTCAAACCATTTCTCCCCTTTTTGTTATATCAAAAAGAATCCAAAAAAAACTTTTAAGATCAAAATAACAATAGAGGTAAAAGAATGACAAAATTAAAAATTTTGGTTTTAAAATGGCTCCCCCTTACTCAAAGCATCATTAAAAATGTTAGTCCAACATATATGATCATCTAGTTGAATTAAATGAAAAATAAAACAAATAAAAGCAAAAACAACTAGATTTTACCACACTTGAATCCAAGGGAGGATGTAAAGCCTTCCTTCTTCAAGTGTTCTTCCTTGTGTGCATGGAGCTCCCCCTCAAAGTTTGACTTGTTGATCAATCTCCATCACACCTAGCAAAAGACAATCAAGTAATTTTTGGTATCCAAATTGCTTTGGATCCATAGACGTTAGTAGCACAAACTTTAGTCCCCTTAGGAATCCATTTTTCAATTTCATCCTTTTTAATTGAAGTACTAAGTCCTTTTGGGACCCAAATACTTCTAAAACATTTTCCTTTTACAAATCTAGGGGCACTAGATTGTCTTATAAAAAAATTTGATTTTCCTAAATCAATTTTCTTTTGAAGTTCATTGGAAATCAAATCTTTTTCTTTTTGAACTTTAAGAAGCAAATTTTGTAAATCAAAACATTTTTGTTCAAAATCTTTCAATTTTGCTTCAAGTTCAAGATTTGTTTGGGAAAGCAAATCATTCTCAATTTTTATTTTTGAAATCAACTTTTTGTTTTTGGAAAGTGATGCCTTGAATTCCAAAAGCAAATCATCATAGGCATCTTGCAAATCATCAAATGTATATGAATTTGAAATAGATGAGTTAGAAGTTACGTCTCCCTCATTGAGGGCCATCAAGCATAGGTGGGCTACTTCATCATCGGTGGAGTCTTCATTGCTCCATGTGGCCACATATGCTTGCTTTGAAGATGATCCCCTCTTGTTGGACTTGTGGGATTCCTTCATCTTCTTCCTCGATTCATGCTTGGAATTTTCCATTTCGCTCTTCATGAACCGGGCAAATTTGTTGAAGAGATAGGCCATCTCTTCATCTTCACTTTCCTCCTCACTAGAATCTACATGATGACAAGTGGAGGATTTGAGAGCAATGGCATTGGTGTTGATGTCAAGCCCCTTGAGCTTCTTCTCTCCCATAGCTCTAATTTCTTCCATCTTCTTCTCATCTTCTTTGTTCTTCTTCATGATTTGATGAGTAAGAAGTGACCCCATTAGTTCATCAAGCTTCAAGGTCTTCAAATTCTTGGCTTCGATGATGGCGGTCCTCTTTGAGTCCCATGACTCGGGAAATGAGTAGATGAGCTTTTGAACAAGCTTTTCCTCTGGGATGGCTTCTCCATAGCCTTTGAGACCATTGGTGATAGTTGGGAACCTATCAAACATCTTCTCGATGTTCTCTTCCGGATCCATTTTGAAGTTCTCATACTCTAAGGTGAGGAGCCCAATCTTGGTCTCCTTAACTTCATCGGTTCCCTCGTATGTGACTTCAAGCTTGTCCCATACCTCATTGGCACTCTTACAATAAGACATCTTCTCATAGATGGTTGGGCCAAATGCACAAAAGAGGATGTGCAAGGCTTTGCAATTTAGCTCCACCTTCTTGCGATCGTCGGCACTCCACTCTGTTTTACTTCGTTGAGGCACGAACAGACCATCTCCAACTATATCTCATAGCTTGTAGTCTCTTGACTTAATGAAAAACTTCATCTTTGTCTTCCAATGGGCATAATGGGTTCCGTCGAAGAAGGGCGGTTTGTCGATGGATTGCGCCATTGAGCCGGTTGTGTGAAATGATGATCGAGCTTGTCGGATCTTCTCAATAGGATGTTAATCCCCTTCGATTGAGCCAAGCTCTAATACCAATTGTTGGGTTTTTAGGTGCTCGATTCCTTCAACTGATCTTGCTCACCAAGTGGTGGAGAAGTGGAATTTTGGGTGGATGTGGTGTGGAAGCTAAAAGATAGATGACACAATGATTTTAGAGTGGTTCAACCTTCTAACCAAGGTCTACATCCACTACCTTAGCTTCCCACTAAGGATTTCCAATCAATCCACTATTGATTCGTCCCATTTTCTAGGCTTAGGAGGAAACCCTTATACACCGATCAAGCTTTCTACCCAAAGCCTTGATCAAACCCTTTTTACAAAGAGAAAAGATAAGCAAACTTAAATCCCTCTAATAGGTGATTGTTTGCACAAATAAGCTCTCACCCAAAACCTAAAACACTTGAGCAAATTTGACAATTTTGGCTCACTAGTGTTTGTCTATACAAAGAAATGAAAATTTAAGTACAAAGACAATTCTTGATCATTTGTTGATTGACAATTGAAGCATTAACCATATCTTGATGCTTGGAGGTCCCTTTTATACTCCTTAATGAGTTTGTAGCCGTTACTAGCCGTTGGGGTTGATTTGGAGCCGTTGGAGACATAATTTCCAACCATAAATGCAGTTCTGCAGCTACTCGTATCGAAACGCTCGAACCCGTTTCGTTACGCTCTTCAAGTAGAAAGAGTCGTTGCAGTCTGATGAGCATCCGTATCGAAACGCCATGGACCGTATCGAAACGCTAGGCACCGTATCGAAACGCTCTACATTTAAATGTTAGTTGGAAATAGACGTTGGGGTTTATGACCGTTGTGGTCGATGCCACGTAGGCGTATCGAAACGGCATAGCCCGTATCGAAACGCTGGGCAAAAACCTCATCCAAAAAAGACCCGTTTCGATACCCGTATCGAAACATTTTGACTCTGGAAGACCCCGTATCGAAACACCTAAGAGTGTTTCGAAACACCTGGATGGTTTTGTGTAGTTTGGCTTTGAAAACATGTAAAACCCTTTGAAAACATCTCCTAAACATAGTTTCAAGTTATTTGGACTTTAGAAATAGTTTTGAATTCTTTTCAAACTAGTCCAAACATTTTTCAATTATTATATCAAAACATTAGTTCTACACGGTAGTTTAGAAAGTATTTTATAGACACTGACATAAAACAATACACGACATACATGCCCACTAACTGTACGAGTACCATACTCCAAAAGCAACACTGAGAGAACTCCAAACACTCATATCAAACCTTAAACCATGATAGATTTCATCTAACCTGCGATGGTAAAAACAACATGAGCTTCAGAAAGCTTAGTAATACAGAACTACCAAAAGATGCTATAGGCAACATGTAGGTATAAGGCAAAGCATAAAGTTGTCATGAAGTTCCGGGCAACCACAAACTTCGATTATGATTCGATATTTTAGTGAAACGTTATATTTGGATATAACATAATTGTTCTTTATTTGGTCACGTGAGTATCTGGTGGGTGATAAGTCTATAGCTAGAGAAAGGGAACAATGAGATTTCAGAAGTTGAAACTATGTTTAGGGGATGTTTTCAAAGGGCAATTCACGTGCATATAGTACACACTTTATGGTCCAATATATTTCTCAAAGACACTTAATAATTATCAGAAAGGGAACAATGAAGATCTAACTATTTTGGATTGATTTTCGGACGAGGTCCTTGTGAAGAAGGGGCACGGTACTAACGGCTCAAACCAGACATTCAGAAGTTGGTACACCAAGATTAATGAGATTTCAGGTATATCGTGAGTGATCCAATCATTAAAGCCTACAGTGGCATTATGGTCATTTTAACCTATATGGGTAATTTGGTAATTTAGACCAACAGGGTATAAATAGTGATGTACAAAATTCATGAATTCTAGTTGCTCATCAAGTTTCTGAGTCCTTTAGAACTAATCGGAACCCATCATTTAGTGTTTATTATTTACCCGGATAGGTACATCTTAAGTATTCATTTCTTAGAGCTGACAACAGAGTATAACAAAATAGAACGCCTTCGCCAATCTATCATTGAATGCACCACGAGAAAATGAACATGTATTTAAGCAATACTTTCCAAGTGTTCGAACATGTGCATTGCACCCGAACTTAATCCATAGTATCGAATGTACCTTCAAAGAATAGGTTACTCTTACAATTGACTATATACATTCTCCAAATCAATCGAACTTGCCTTCATATGGTACTCTCCTAATATCACATTAGTATCAGGAACGACCAAAAAATATGGGTCATGTATTGCCACGTTCAGAGCCATTACATTTTTAGGTTTATTGCTATTTCTTATCCTGAGTCTTAGAAGTATTTACAGTCATTTTAGTATTTGAAGGTATTTTAGACACTTCGATGGCCGAAGGTGGTTCAATTATCCCGAGTCTTTCGATCATTCTAACTATTCATTCATTTCAAATGGTATCCATCATTTCAGTTAATTTGACAATTAGTGCCTGAGAATATTTCAGTCTTTTTTTATCATTACGGTCATTTCAATCAACTCAATCTTGTACACCACTTTTATTAGTATATATATAGAATATTTTCCCATAAATTTATTTTCAGAGATTTATTCGGAATTCTAGCAAACCCAAGTACTTTACAATTTCGAAGGTCCAAGTCTTGCTACCATAACATTCCAAGTAATTTTTCGAAGTTTTCAGATGAATGAGTTGCTTTACCGAATTTAGTATAAATCTCAGGATCACTTTCATTTCCAAGGATATGTTAGTCATTCTTATACCTCAAGAGCATTTTCGTAATTCACACCCAAATACTTTTGTCGTTGAATCCTTTAACACAATTAATCGGGTTTGGAGAGTAAATGCCTTACTAATTATTCAATGAACTTGGATTTCCATACCAATCATCAATTTCATATTCGAGTCAATCGGTCTTAACTAGTTTATTATCATTTTATCGTCAACAGAACAACTTGAAAACAATCAACGGTGATAAAATGGTCGATCATATTCCTCATGTATTAATCAATTACCAACATGTTCCATAAAGCATACAGAAGGTAGTAAAGTATTACCTTGAAGCCTGGTTATATCAGTCGACCCTTGAAACGACATTCTAACACTCTCGAACCCGAATTCAATGTCCTTTACCTCTTAAGGACGAAGATATGTGAATACCTTCAATTAAACAAAATCCATAATCAATCCTTAGCTTGGTCACAACTCTTAAATTGAAAAACTAAACATATGCATTCTCGGGTTCAAGGTCAGATTCGGAGGCCTTCGGGTCAGAATTCTACGAAACAAACTTCAAACACAGACTCAAGACGTCGAAAAACATAAAACATGGATTTTTTTGGAAAAGTTGACTTTTTGGTCAACAGTCAGAGGTTAAAATCAACGCTGACGTCAGCATTGGCTGCTAACATCATTAGTCAACTGGGTTGACTCACTAGATTGACTCAGACGAGTTGACTCACTGGGTCGACTCGGTTAGACGGGTTGGGTCAGACACAGGTTTGGGCTTGAATTATTGGGCTCGACTTGGATGGGCTTAGACCGATTTGGCTGTTTCAGGCTTTTGGGCCCACCTGAACCAGTCCACTTACCCAAGATGACAGATCGCCGGGTGATCACCGAAAAAAGTCGTCGGAGTCACCAAATGCACCGTTTATGCCGAAAAAAGAAGCTCGATAAAACAACGATTTAACCCATATTTTATTAACCCAAAACAAGCCGAAAACTTACCGAAAAAGCCCTAAATTTTCAAATCTGTCCAGAAAACCGTGTAGCACTGATAATGACTCTTCTGGCGTCAGAACGATGATCGAACATAGAGGTTTTTCTCTCCTCCACACGTTGAACACATCTGAACCGTCGACGATGAGGGACAATGACGATGACGGTCAAAATTAGAAAGAAACCGATGGGATACGATTTAGAGTTTGCCGAAGCAAAGATCCACGATTTCTGACGATCGCAACAGAGACGATGCGAGTGGCCGAGTGGGTTGTGACTGGGTGAGGCTGCGATCACTCAGGTAGCGGCGGTGACATGCACGACGCGGCGATGAGGCGACGGATGGGTGTAGGAAGGTGGACGGTCGGGGAGAGAAAAAGAAGAATGGTTTAGATATTATTATTATTTTTTGTTTTGGTAATAAAAATGGTAGGTGGATCTGATCAGATCCCATTTACTATGGGTTTTGACCGAACCAAAACAAATTAAATAGGATCAGAGGTAGGTTAAGACCAAGAGTGTCCTTAGTTCAAATGGTTAACCTTTCTATCTGCCATGCCATGGGATGAGTCCCCTTGGCAGCCACTCTCCCTTTCTTCCATTCATCATCATTTTTTTTTTTAATTTCAGAGTGTTACACGTGTTATCTGGTTCCAACAGTGAAGAGGAACTCATGTTAGCTTAATTCACGTTGCGCTTTTCGGGCGAAAGAAGGACTCCGACCACGGTATGACATCCCTAAATATTTCCTATAAATAAGACCATTCCAATTCCTCAAGCATCAAAAATAGTTGGTCATCTTCAAAAGATAATCGGAAAGTTTTACCTCCCAGCCTCTGCACTTTAATATCTTCCATAGCCCAACTCTGCAGTCTCGATTTAACAGTGCTTGTGCTACACACCGTTGCCATTATTCCCACAAGGCATCTTTTCATCTTCCAAAGGTCCTCCTCTTCAACCTGACCAACTATCCTCCTTTTTTGTATTTTAATGCCCAAGTTACTTGGTTCCCCTACTACTCTGCAATGTGTCTTTGTCAAATCCATTTTCACAGTCTCAGCTCTTAATATTGGTTGTTGAATTATTTACTGTCATCGTGAGTTGATAACTTATATTTTTAATTAACTCGGTGGTAGTGAAGAGTTTCATTTTCATATAATCATATTGGCCCACATACTCATAAATTTAGAGGTGTTAAATTTGAATAGTTAGTTTTCTGTTATTCACAAGTAGGAAATAATAAAATGTTAGACTTATCCTGACATACGAGACAGACTTGTATGGCTTCACGATAAGTCTAGTTTTGTTTTGGTTAAAGTGTCGTCGGAGTTAATCTCTAATTTGGACATCGAGGCTCCAAACTGAAAGTCACCCTTAAAGTCAAAAGCTTCCTTTGGATGTTGAGGCTCGGAAGGATTCCTACGAAGCAGTTTCTTCGAACTAGGGGAATTCAGTTGGTGTGAAACAGAGTTGGAAGATGTTGAACACTTGTTCGTTGGGTGTGAGTTTGTTAATAAATTTTGGGAGCTGTTCTGTGATTGGTGGGAAGATGATTGGAATTATCTCTATGACATAAATGGATTATTTGAATACTGTTTTAAAATCAGATTCTCAGGCACTATAAGGAGCTTGTGGTTGATCTCTTGGGGTGCAGCGATTTGGAGCTTGTGGCTTGCTAGAAATGAAAAAGTATTTAACAATAAACCTTTGAATTTGAAGGATTTATTGTTTTACTCAAAGCTTAGAGCACTCTTTTGGATGATTGGATTAATAATATAGAAGGGTGGTGAGAGTGGCCGAGAGGAGGACTGGTTGTAAGGTCTAACTTCAACGTTACTGGTTTAGATTGGAACCCCCCGTGACCGGATTTATGAAATTCAACGTTGAAGGTGTTGCTAAGGATAAGGAGGCAGGATGTGGTGGTGTGTCGAGATCCGAGGATGGCGTAATTCGAGCCCTTCTTTTCTGGACCCGTGGAGGGATTGGGCTAAGATTTAGCTGGCCTTGCTGCGATCAAGATAGCTTTGGAAACCTTTATAGCGGCCAACTGGATTGGGAAGACAATTTTTTCGATTGAGACTAATACTCGAGTTGTTTTAAACTGGTTTCAAAATGTCCTTCATAGACTTGGAAATGCTGGCAGGTTTTTGTGGAAGTAGATCAAGGATGTTCATTTCCTATATGTGGATAGGGAGTGTAATCAAATGGCTACGAGTCGGATGAATTGCAATCAACTATTCAAGGCCTGGTGGTGACTTTAATTCTATTAGAAAACAAGTTGGTGTATTTGCAGAATGCTAGGCTCAAAGTTGCTCTTTTAATCTCGCTTACGGGGTGGGTTAGCTGTTTTGCTATGTGCGATCTAGTCTTTTGCGCTTCTTTATGCCTTAGTCTTGGTGGATTATGAATTCGGCGATGTAATTTTGGGTTCGTACAGGAGTTGTTCGAACTCTTTTTTTTGGTAATGTTTCTTATCCACTGTATTGTATGTGTTGTATTCTTTTTCTTCGATTAAGTTTAGAGAGATTTTTAACAAGACATGCATACAAATTAAGGCGATTATGATTCATTTAATAAAATCACATTTGCCGATAAAAAATAATTACTTACACATGCTTACAAGTTACAGCTTTGAGTATTGATTATTGATCCTGATTTTTGCAATTTTTATATGCTTTTCTCATTCACATCAGGTTTATTTTGCGACTTCTAAACTGATAATGCGAATTATGTCCAGAATTCATGAGTTGGTTATATATTTAATATATTTAATTGTTTAAGGTTTAAGAGATTATAGTTTAGAGTTTAGAGTTTCAAGTTTAGGGTTAAATTATTTTTAATTAAAATAACGCCTAATTGAAATAATGTCAAAATAATGAATGTTAAATTTATTGATTTTTTTTAATTAAGACTAAATTATTTGAATGTGCAAATATGAAGGACTAAATGTGTTATTATAAAAATATATGTTAACAGTTACATCACCTTTTTAACGGTCGTTAATGGAACAGTGGCCAAATTAAAGTAAAACATAAAATAAGTACAAAACAAGATTGCAATTTGATAAAACAAGAATAAAAAAACTCAACAAACTAACATTCAATTTTTATAAAAGAAAACATATCAAATAGATCTGCTATAAATGAATGTCGTAAGAGGAAGAAAGTTGCAGGGAAATATGACCATAAAGGATGAAGTAGGAGTTTGCGAGTTGCAACGTGGGCTAATGATGAGTATTTTTAGGTTCTGTAAAAGAGATAAAATGATAAACTAAAGAGTTAGGTCTAGAAGTCTATTAAAAATTGGGTGAACTCATGATTAATTATTTAATGTTGCAAATAATGGAAAGAAGAAAAAGAGAGATGGACAAGAATAAAGATGAAAGACAAAGAGAGAGACTTGTATTATATTCTCAATGTAGGATTGTATACAATGTTATCTTCAAACTCTATATTTATAGGCATAAGATAGAAACCATAATTCTAATGGATATTAAACCATAGTAATAAAGTACATTAAAGTCTCATTTAATATATAAATATCCACCATAAATAAAGATATTCATAACACCCCTTGGATATCCATTGAGATAATGTGCCTCATTAAAACCTTACTAAGATAAAAAAATCCTGCGGTCTTTGATATGCATAACATGTTGCCTCATTAAAAACCTTACCAAGAAAACCCATCGGGAAAAAACCTCGATTAAGGGGAAAAGAGTGCAACGCGTATTTACTCCCAGGGACAGAGCTAAAGGGAGGGTGGGAGGGGCAATTGCCCCCCAACTTTGAATGGTTTAATTATTTTTAGGCCATTGATAGTTTTAAAACCTTTGCAATTAAGTCCTTGCCCCTCCCAAAAAATATTGGTTTATTATTTTTAAGACTTTTTAAGTTAAAATTAATGAAATTAAGCTATGACCTCTTTTTTTTTCTGGTTTACTCACTTTTTAAGACCCTTCAATTTTAAAATTAGTGAAATTAAACCTTAATTCCCTTACTTTTTATAATTTAATTACTTTTTAGAACCCTATTTATTTCAAAGTGTTGAGTTTTAGGGTGCTCGATTCGATCAACCGTTCTTGCTCGCCAAGTGTGGAGAAGTTGGATAATTGGGTGTTTTAGTGGGAGGTGAAAAATTGGCAATTTGACACAAGGATTTATAGTGGTTCAACCTTCTAACCAAGGTCTACATCCACTACCTTAGCTCCCCACTAAGGATTTCCAACAAATTCACTAAGAATTTCGTCCCCTTTTCTTGGATTAGGAGGAAACCGTTACAACCCTCAAAGCTTTCTACCCAAAGCTTGAAGGAACACTCTCTTTACAAAGAAAGACTTAGCAAACTAGAGATCCCTCTAAAAGGTGTTTGTTTGCAATTCTAAGCACTCACCCAAAACCTAGACACTTGAGCAAATTTAACAATGTAAGCTCACAAGTGTTGTTTAAGCAAGAAATAAACAATTTAAGCTCTAGACAAATTTTGACATCATAATGTTGTAACAATTGAAGCATTGACCATTACAAGATGCTTGGAGGTCCCTTTTATACTCCCAATTGAGTTTGTAGCCGTTACTAGCCGTTGGGATTGAAATGGAGCCGTTTGAGTCTTTATTTCCCACCATAAATGCAGTTCTGCAGCTTGGCGTATCGATACTCGTCCAACCGTATCGATACGGTCTCAAAGAGGAAAGAGCCGTTGGGCTTCTTCAGCTGATGCGTATCGATACGCTTACCTAGCGTATCGGTACGGTCCTGCAATTTAAAAGACCGTTGGGAAAGTGACCGTTGGGGTAGTTAGGCGTATCGGTACGCGATACAACCGTATCGGTACGCGACTAGCCGTTGGGCTATTTCAAAGCTCACCGTATCGATACGGCTAAGCGTATCGGTACGGGTTTTGGCTACTGGAAAATCTGGTGGCTTGAAACCCTAAAACGTATCGATACCCTTCTATACCGTATCGATACGGGTACATAAAAATACAGGTTTTGACCACTTTAAATGTACTTTAAGTCCATTCCAAAGCCTTTAAAACCCTTAAACATATTTTCAAGTTGTTTTTGACTAAAAACTCATTTTAAATTCTTTGCAATTTAGTCCAAAACATTTTTCAAATATTATATCAAAACTTAGTTCTACACAAAGTTAGTTAACTTGCCCCCCTCATGGTTCAATCCTAGCTCCGCCCCTGTTTACCCCCCCCTCATGAAAACATCACATAAGATATTTGAATCTTAACAATTCAATATTGAATACAATCTTCAAATGTTGATGTAGAGTATGCTCTAGTGAATAAATCTTCCAAATTACTGCTTGAAAAGATTCATCGAATACTATTCTTTTAAAGATCATAAGGGACGAAACTTTGAAGAAATATGTTTCGTTTTGTCACATTTGATGTATCCACCTTTCTATTGAGATATAAATTTTGCATTATCTCCGCACAAGGTAGCTTGCATCTTATCTTGTGAAAGCAACATACATATCTTCTTGATATGTTTAGCCAAACACTATTTTCGGCATTGCCTCGAGCATAAGAATTATTTACATGATTTGAAGAGGCGTCGAGTTTTGAAAGATCTAAAGGTAATGGTCTCATAGCACTTAGATAGTACTTTTGGACCAAATAAGATCTGATGCTTCTAGATCAATTAAGATATGGTGTTTTTGACCAAGAATATCCTTACCCTTTTCTCGAGGGCAGAATGAATCTTTGTTTACATTAAGCAACCTAGCAACTAAATGAGTGCTCAAAGGATGTGCGTTATGCATGTAAAGTCTCTTTAAACATTTTTCTATGTATGTCGATTGATGCACAAGGATTTCATTGTCAGTGAGATCTCTTTATGAGACCCAATGATATTCAAACCATCAACATACACAACAACAATAACAAATCTAGAGCTAAACCTCTTAATAAAAATGCTTGGGAAAATGAATCATTCTTATAGCCTTCCGCTAATAAGTATTCATTGAAGTGATTATACAACATGCACACAAATTGTTTTAATCCATAAAGAGATATGTTCAATTTGATGGAATAATGTTCTCGAGAACTTGAATTAGCTACTTCTAGTAGTCAAAATCCTTCTGGAAGTTTCATGTAAATGTTATTATCAAGAGGCCTACAACATCAATTAAGTGAAAACTAAGTCTTTCTTTTATTGCCAGACTAATAAAAATCTAAATGTAGTTGCATCCACCACCGAGGAGTATGTTTCCTCATAATTGATTCCAAGTCTTTGTGAGAATCCTTGTGCAATCAAACGAACTTTTATATCTCGTGATTTCCCCCTTTTCATTTCTCTTTCTCACTCGTTTATATCCACGGGCTTTACACCTTTCGGTGTACGGACTGTAGGCCCGAATATTTCTCTTTTTGAAAAAGATTTTAGTTCCGCCTCAATTATCTCTTTCCATTTTGGCTAACCATTTCTTTGTTTATATTGTCCAATTGACAATGATTCATGATCCACGGGCTATATTGCATGCAAATGTATTATCGACGTCAATTTGATTTCAGTTCCATTTATTACCAGACATGACGTGATTTATTGAAATCTCTTTATTATCAAGTACCTAAACCATGTCTAATGTCGCTATTGGAGTCCTTTTAATCTCGTTTATTCCTCAATCGAACCATCATAAGATATAACTTCTTTTCTTTTTTTATCTTTGGAATCCACTTGTCTATCACGCTTCAGGCGTGAGTTAGACTCATTAGCAACTAGAGTTTGTCCTTAATAAAGTAAACATAAAAACAATTAATAAAGTAAATATTCTTCAAAGAAAAATAAATAAATGTTACAAAAATATTCTTCAAAGAAAAATAAATATTCGAAATATATAAATAAATAACATCCATGATATTAATAAAGTAAATATGAAATTTATTATTTTCAAATAATAATTAAAGATCAAATATTTTCTAACAAAATAAACATATCTTCTTAATAAAGTAAACATAAAAACAATTAAATATCAAGTATTTCTTTCATGGAAATGAGGAAATCATCAATATTTTTGTCTGTAATACGATAATTGTCTTTTCCATATAGTAATGACATAATCATCTTTGTGAAAACCACAATCAACTTTGTCATTGACATAAAAAAAATCATCTCTACTTTCTTTCCTTTAACATTTATTGATTGTTGGTAAAGGTCCACAATATGCTTTGGCGTACGACAAATACGAAGTCAATGATTTGAGCTACCACATCGATGACACATAGATTTCTCTTCTTGGAATGATATTTTGCACTCTTGTCATCTTTATTGTTCAACTTGTGGTGAGTATAATTATTCTTAAAATGGTCATCTTATTCATGTCTATATTCATGGCCTCAATCACGACCACAATTGATAATGTGGCATTTATTCTTTCCTCTATAAAATGCCGCATTCACTTCAAGGAATGAAGTGGAGTCAATATGTGTTTAAAACCTTTTTCATGATATTGTGTCTGCAGGACAACATTGTTTGCGTGAAAAATGGAGTATGTTTTTCTAACATATCCTCATCAGTGATATTTCGACCACAAAATTTAATTTGAAACATTCACAAGGTTGAGTTTTATTCACTAAACATATAGTGAATTATCATGTTTGCATTCACTTCAGGGAATGAAACAAATCCAATAATCGCATGGAATAAACATCATGCTTGCATTCACTTCAATGAATGCCTCCCATAAATTTTTTTGATCAAGACGAATTTTCGTAACTTGACTTCAACTTGCAAAAGAATTATTGCTTTCGAGTAAATATAGACTTTGATGAGTATGCACCATGTGTGGTTTTCCTTGAAGGTAATTATTCAATGTGTATGTAGCATGTTCGACGTGTATTGCATACACATGATCCGAGTCTAAAATCTCGGTAGTAATGAATCTTGTGTCTTTCAAAAGGTGGAGATGCTTTTTCTTTAAAAAAAAAACTTCGATCTCAAAATCTGAAATCCAGAAGATGTGGTATTATGATGAGCTAGGATATTGTGTGTCTAATTCAGATTGGATGTTCAGAGGTCTACTAACGATCTGGGACAAAGCTAAGTTTGAATTGATTTCTTCTTTGTTAACCAAGAACTTTATTATGGTTTGAGGCAGGTGGGTTCAAGTGGACTTGGAGCTAATTTTATTAAATGTGTATGCACCATGTGTGGTGTTTGCCTAGGTGTTTTTATGGAATGAGGTACTATATTTGAAGAATGTTGGACTGGAAGACTCAAGTTGCTTAATGAGAGGAGATTTTAATGCACTTTGAAGCATGAGTGAAAGGAGTTGTTCAATTCTCAATTTGGGAGACACGAAAGAATTTAATCAGTTCATTGAGGAATGGGAGTTAATCAACTTGCCAATGTAGGGTAAAAAGTTTACTTGGTTTGGGTCGTATAACAGGAAAAGTAGGTTGGATAGGTTCTTACTGGATGAAAATTGGTGCCTTGCGTTTAAGGACATTGTACATACTAGCTTAACTCATAGAGTCTTGGCTCATGCCCCAGTGCTGCTGTCAAACGAAAATCTTGATTGGGGACCAAAGGCATTCAAGTTTATCAATACGTGGCTGCAAGAGGAAGGTTGTAGAGAGGTGATACAAGGAATTTTAAAAGAAGGCCCTAGTAACAAGTTTGATATGCATATTAAACTCAAGAGACTTAAAGGTGCTTTAAAAACGTGGAATAAAGAGTTATGTGGTAACTTTGATGAAAGGGTTAAAGCGTTGGAAATAAAGATTAATGAGATAGAAGGAGCAGGGGTAGTCTGGGATGCAGAGAAGGAAACTGAGTTAAAAGGCTATTAGTTTGAATTGTGGGATCTCTTAAACTAGATGTCAAAGGGGGATAATAACACAACTTTTTTTTTTCATAAAGCTGTTAAAGTAAGGGCAATGAGGAAGATTATTATAGGACTGAAATTTGGAGGCAGATGGTGTGATGACCCAAAGCAACAGAGAAACAAGATTTTTTTAAGTATTTAGGGATCATTTTAGTTGTGACAGTCAAGATTGGAAGGGAACTTTTAATATGGATTTCAAGAAGCTCTCGTTGGACCAAGCTACAAAGATAGATGATCGATTCTATTTGGAGGAGTTACAAGAGGCAATGTGGAGCTGCGATGAATCAAAGTCCACGAGTTTAGATGGTTTTAATTTGAGGTTCTTCAAAAGCGTTTGGAGAATGTTAAGAATGGTTTGATGAAGATGATAAGTGATTTTTATATATCAGGAGTTTATCGGATAAGGTAAATGCCTCCTTTATAGCGCTCATTCCTAAATCGAAGAATTTAGTAGAGTTTTTTTTAATTTCGTCCTAGAAGCCTAGTGGGAGCTATTTACAAGATAATTGCGAATATATTTTCTAGAAGGTTGCGTGAGGTTGTCGATGGTTTGGTAAGCAACACTCAATGCGCTTTTGTGAAGGGTAGGCAGATTTTTTATGGGATTTTGGTGGCAAACGAAGTTATCCATACATTGATGACAATCGACAAGAGTAGAGGGGGAGCGACGATAAACTTAGATATTTTTCATAGCTTACGATAGTGTGAAATGGAAATTTTTAGACATGGTTTTGATAAAAATGGGATTTGGGGAGAGGTGGAGGTGTTGGATTTGATGGTGTATCTCAACGACAAGTGATTCGGTCCTAGTTAATGGAAAACCAACCATAGAATTCTTGACGAGGAAGGGGTTGGGACAAGGAGACCTTATCTCCCCATTTTTATTCATATTGGTAAATGAAGCCTTGCATATGTTACTGGAGTGTGTGAAAACCTAAAGATTTATTGAAGGTATTTGCAATGTTCTTCCAGGACAAACAATCTCACACCTTTAATTTTTCAATGATACAATCTTATTTCTCAAACCTGAGGTTAGTATGGTGACCAGTTTAAACTCATTTTGCAGTGTTCGGAAGCCTGATCTGGGCTCAATATAAATTATAAGAACTCATGTTTGGTAGGAGTTGAGGTGGACAATGATATAGTGAAGCTGTTAGCAAAGGCTTGTGGGTGTACGATTGGGAAATTACCTTTTAGTTACTTGGGTATTCCTCTTAGAGCTGATCCGAGAAGGGATGACTTGGGATCCTGTGGTGGAGGATTTTTGTACAAAGTTATAATGAGGATATCAATCAAAAGAATAGTATCTATGAGAAAACCAAAAAAAAATCAAAGATCATTATACAAATCGAACTCGACAACATCTAATTTAACACATAGACCAAAACTTTAAATATAAATACATTTCAACATAATAACACTAAGACCACTCAACATAGAATTCGAACATGACAACTAATTATACTTTACAACCTTTTCAAATTTCAAAAGTATAAGATTATATACCAAAATCGAGCTCGTCTAAATTAATTGGTTAGGGAAAATAGGTTTTTGCCTCCTTTAATTTTTAATAATAATAGTTAAAAAATATTAATTATTTCAAATTAAAATAATTTGTCCCTCTCAATATTTAATTCTAATTTCATTTTTTGTCGGATAATGGATTCATAGGTATTTTGTTGCTGCGTCATTCATTTATTTGATTTTGGATTATAACATTTTAAATCACTTTCTTATCTGAGAAAATATTTTGAGAAATAAGATTAACTTATTTTGATTACAGAAGTAATCATAATAGCCAGTAAACTTATTTTGCTAGTATAACTCTTAAAACAAAGCCAATTAATTTTTTTAACTCCAAGAATAACGTAATTGTTAGCTTACATTTTTTATACAATTGAACAACCTATCTACCCTTAAGGCACTCGGCGTGAAATCATATAGTTGAAAGGTTGCTCTGATACCACTTATGACGGGACCATTACCTTCTTCAAAAAATATGTCTGATAGAATTTGCAACGACACCATATATATATACCAATACTTCCATTTTACTTTTTGATGTGAGATTAAGGTAGAACAAAATACCACTAACAACTCGAACGGTTCCTTGGGAAGCTCTACATTTGAACAAAATACCTTCTTCAAAAATTTGTATGTTGCGTTACAAACCAATACATTTGAAGAAAAAGAAAAAGAAAAAAAAGTTCATATGAATCTAAGATTACAATGACATCATTCAATTGATTTAAAATTAAGTAAACTTGTAAATGGTTTTGGAAGTCTCAAACTCAGGTCTTAAGATTTTAACGTTGTCCGCTTAATCACAGAAACAAGTAACAATCTTTGTCATTATTTACAAATTATGATATATAACATAAATGTAATTATCAACATAGGTCATGTTTACGTTCGAACCAGTGAACCAAAAACTATAGCTTATTTGTTACAACTCTCATCAAAATCAAACGTACTAGCTTAGAAGACCCCAAAGCCATTATCATATTTTTAAAATTTTAAACTAATCAAATAATGTCACGTGTCATTATCGACTTAGCTGAAATTAAATTTTAAAAATATATTTTTGTTGACGTGACATGTACACGTGACACTTTCACATCTACATGCGATGTCCTGTAGACTTACTACTGTCACACCTAAATTGTCATTGTTATTTTTTTTCTACTAAGGTAATTTTTTTGAAGAAAAAAACTTATATCTCTCCTGCAAAAATACTTTGTACAACAATCGAAAAATGATCACCACATTTGACACCACAACCCCTAAACAGAAAAAAGTAAAACTCCGTAAAATAACTATAGTGCAGAAATAGAAACAAGACATCTCTAAGCTTGATCAATACTAATTAAACCAGTAAACATTTAATTAAATTGCAATACGAAGATAACCATTACTATGATAATAATAAAGACTTAAAAAATCACCATATAAGTAAAACATAGGTACAACAGACTAATTGAAATTGAACTATTGGAAAGTATTAGACAAAGTCACCCAAATACAACCTTTACATTCCAAAGCATCTAGCACACTCTAAATCAGTTAGCATAATCACTCTAATCATGCATTATGTTGGTTATAAGACTACAAAAATGTTCGCTAAAGCAAAAAATAATATTCATTCTCAACTAAATTACTAATGGACTATACAACATCACAAAACATTCTTCTAACATAACATTAATTACACAAGTTATTAATAAAAAAACACTTCAAATTTTTATAATATTACTAAAAAAAATTCAGTCATGCAAATACCAGATTAGACGTAGTTAAATTTTATTAAAATTCTATCACCTTTAGTAAAAAATGAGTAAAAAGATATCACTAAATTAAGTTAAAAATGAAAACTTTAATTTAGAAAAACAAGAGCTTTTAGCAAATTTGGCACACAAAAAAACATACATGTTTTTTTCAATTGATCGTAAATCCATTTTTTCAAGTTTATTTTTTTGTTTCTAATGTTTTGATATCTTGTTTTTATACAATTTATTATTACTTTTATTTGTTGGTTAAATTCGATAAAATCTAATAATTATATAGGTGAGTTCTTAATGTATTAACTTTTATATTTGGTCCACTAAAGATTAATCTTACGGGCCATAATAATAATCCAACAACAATCTTAAAAATGTATGAAAATGTTATAAATAATAATTGTAATAAAATTTAATAAATAAATTTATCTTATAACAATTCTTTTAATTTCTTGTTAAAGTGATAATTCTTAAATGTTTTCAATTCATTTTTCAAATATTTAATAAATGTCAAGTGGTATCAGAACAAATAAATATATTATTATATAACTTTTAAGTGGTATCAGAACGTATAAATATATTATGTTATCTGAGTTAGCAGTTAACAATTTACTTAATAAGATGAATTGCCCTTTTACGAGTTAAATTAAATGTATTATCTTTTTGATAGATGTTTAAGCAATGGAAGAGATAAAGTTTGTATTTGTTGCAAGTCTTCACTTCTAGTGCCATTGTGAGTAAGCTGGTTCGTTTCTTGCTCCTAATTAATAGTCCGATGTTTGTTTCTTTTGTCCTTAGATTAAATACTATAAGAGTTGGTTGATGTTGATGTTAAATTGTATTTGCTTAAAAAAAAGAAATCACTGAGAAAAATATCGCATGAAGATGATGATGTAGTAGGAGTTGTTATTTAGGGATTTAAATTGCGGTTACAGTCTTGTTTTATTTATCGCAGTTAAAGATTTAACAGATTCCTATGAAGCACATGTACTCCAGTCTAAAAGTCGTACATCGTACTTGATACGTTCTCATATTGGGTACTGTTTTGGTACATGCAAGTATTTATTCGCCCTATTTTTTTCTTATATTCTTATACCTTTTTTGTCTTTTTCTTCTTACTTTTTAACTTTCTCTTGTTCACATGATACAACTATAAGCATAAGTATGCGTGATGTCATGTTCAAATGATTTTTATATAATTTTTTTTATTTTTTTCTAAAATTTAAAGTTTATTTTATATTTGTTGAATCTTTACTGTACTTGTACCGGATAATTTTTGATATTGTTGTTTCTCGTCCTCGTTTCAGTGTCCATATCCATATATATATTGATATCAGTGCAACGTAGATGAATATTATTGTGGACACCGCTAGTATCATGGTCGTATTTTTTAATAACTAATACAAATATAGCAATTGGTGTCGTTACCGTTCTATAACATATATTTAAATCTCCGATTGCTACGAATCTCGTATTTTTTCTTGTTGTTTATTCATGTTCTTTTTACAACAAAGTTGATTTAGTATTAGTAGTACCAGAAAGTAATTAAATCAATAAATAATAACAGAAAATCACTAAAAAAGACACATAACTAATTAACAAACCTTTCCAAAACAGCAGAGTGAAATAAAAAACAAAATTACCAAAGGCTGCAATCACACTACCAAGCACATGTGATGCCATGATTCACCCTAAGAGTGTGTAAATGAATATCACCCAAGCAATTTAATTCGTTTCTTCCATATGAAAATTCAAACATTGATTTATCCAAAAAAATCATATATCGGTCCGCTTTGTAAATTTTACATAATTTAAATCTAATATTATAATTAAATTGTATACAAATCATAATATTTTAAGTACAGACTATCCAAAAAATCGAGAAAAATAAGTATTTTGTTATATGGTGTTAATTGTATATTGGTCCTTCCTTTTGTTACTTTAGTCTAACTTCAAATAATCACTTATTATTTTAACTCTTTCAAATTCTTTTAATTCTTTTAACCTCTCAACAAGTTTCTTTCATTTTTCTTTCATATATATGTTGCATTGTATAATTATTATTATAATATTTTATTTTTATAAAACAACATTATTATTTTCTCGATGGTTAGTATATTTTTTATTATTTTACTATAATTATTACTATATAATATATTTTCGACAACTCTAGATCCCACCTCCTAACGAACAATCTTAGCACAACTCCAAATAACTATTCGTAATTTGAAATGTCGAATATTTGATCTCAAAAATAAAAAAAAATGCATCTAACTTTGCCACCAGGACACAAGGGGATGAGCAAGTTATGTTTTTTTTGCCAGGCCATGCAAAACCCTTATTCCCATTTCCCATCGATTTTTGGGTTTAAAATCAGTTTTCATTACTCCAAAGAACTTTCTATTTTTGGAATGTTGCAGGTTCGTTTGACTTGTCTACTACTTACCACAACGTTTTTATTTCTTTGTTTTGGGAGTGTGAAACTGTGGTTGGGGGTCTGATGTTTCCGTAGGTATTATTACAATTACGTGTATATATATATGGTTGGGTTTAGTTTAAATTATTTTTTAATAATTTATCAATTTTTAATTCAGTTAATATTTGTTTTCGATTTTTCAAGATTAACTTTCAGTCTTCAAATTTTATATTGTTAAAATAATTTTATTTTATTGTATAACTTTTAAAAATTAATTGATAAATTTTCAAAGTTTTTTCACAAATATTTCTTAAAAAATTCAAGTAAATAAAAAAATAATTGATAATTCATCTATAATATTTTTAAATATAAAATATTTTTTACATTATAAACAAAAAATCAAATTCAGTTCTATTCGAGTTTCATAGTTTATAAGCATGTAAATTATAAAATTGTCCAAATACTACGCTTTGAGTCGATTTTTGTTACTTAGCCCTAATTAGAGGAGTGTAAAATTAGATTCAGTTAACTGTTAGTAAATTATTTTGGTTAACCGATAAATTCGGGTTGTTCAATTCTAGATCCTAAATCGTACCATTTAAATCGGCTAACCGATTAACTAAATATCAGTTCGATTCGATTCGAAAAATGGTTATTTTACTTTATTAAAAACATCAAATTTAATAAATGGTAAATTTAATAATAGATTAGTTCTGATAAGAGTACAAACATCTAAAAAGTCAAAAATTGAGAATTTTCACTCCCTAATAATGGAACTCAAGATCGAAAGGACTTCAAAGAATTAGAGGGGCGACAAAATTACAAGATGTTCTAATGCATACAATTTGCAGATATCGTAGATAACTAGGTTACATCGATTCATCGATTATTTAGATTCACTAAGTGTGCTCACTTCTTAGCAGTGAACACTATAGATTCTTTAGACAAGTTGGCGAATTTGTACATTCATGAGATTGTGAGACTTCATGGAGTTCCAAAGTCTATTGTTTCAGACAGAGATCCGAGATTCACTTTGAGGTTCTGGAGTTGTTTGCATAGTGCCCTAGGTAGCCGTTTACATTTCAGTACTTCGTATCATCCGCAGTCCGATGGACATTCATAGCGAGTGATACAGATTTTAGAGGATATGCTTCGTTGTTGTGTGATTGACTTCTAGGGTTCTTGGGAGAAGCACTTGCCCTTAGTTGAGTTTGCTTACAACAACAGTTACCAGGCTAGTATACAGATGACTCCTTTTGAGGCTTTGTATGGTAGACGGTGTAGAACTCCAATTTGTTGGGCTGAAACGGGTCAGAGATTGTTACCTATGCCGGATTTGCTTAAGGGGACTACCGACAAAGTGAATTTGATCTGTGACCGTTTGAAAGCAACTTCCGATCGCCAGAAGTCTTATGCAGATTTGTAGAGAAAAGAGATTGAGTTCTCCGTAGGTGAGAAAGTGTTTCTGAAAGTATCTCCGTGGAAGAAGGTAATGAGATTTTGCCGGAAAGGCAAGTCCGAGGTTTATTGATCCGTATGAGATATTTGAGCGGATTGGGCCTGTGGCTTACCGTTTGAGATTGCTTTCTGAGTTAGAGAAAATCCATGATGTCTTTCATGTGTCGATGCTTAGGAGATATAGATCAGATCCATATCATGTTATGCCTGTGGAGGAGATAGAGTTGAATCCAGATTTGTCTTACAATGAAGAACCTGTTGAGATACTTTCTTCTGATAGCAAGGTGTTGCGTGGCAACACCATAGAGTTGGTCAAGGTGTTGTGGAGACATAGAGGTATGGAAGAGGCCACGTGGGAGAGGAAAGCTGATATGCTTGAGCAATTTCTGTACTTGTTTCTGTCAGGTAATTTCGGGGATGAAATTCCTTAAGTAGGGGAGAGTTGTAACACCTGGGTTTAGGGGCCGGGTGAAAATAATATTAAAATAATGTTTCGGGTCTCGGTTTATAATTAAAATGATAAAATATTATTTGGACTTTGTGATTTCCAAAACAAACATTTTATGTTGGACTTAAATTGATTTGAAACTCATTTTCCATGGAATTTGCAAATATTTGAGATTACCATCTCATTAATGGCAAAACTGTAAATAAATGGACTTTCAAATTAAAACCCATTTTTTCACTAAAATGAGCCATTTTCATCTTCTTCCCTCTTCACTTCTTTATTTTCACGACAAAGAAGAGAGCTCCTCTCCATTTCACTATTCCATCCCCTTTCATCTTCATCTTTGGAGCTTTTCAAAAGGTAATTGCATTTTTGACTTGGCCTTGTCTTCCTCTTCATTTTGGTACCATTAGCTTTCATTGAAACTATGTATTTTTCATTTTGGGTTTTCAAACTTTTTATCAAAGGTTGAAGCTTTATGAACTTTTAACAAGGCCTTTGAATTATAGTTGTTAGATATGTTGATTACAACCCATAAGGTCCAACATATGTGAATTTTAAAGTGTTTTATAAAGATTTCCAGATTTGGATTTTAATAGGGGTTTTTGAAGGGTTTAAAAGCTAGTTTTGGGTGTGCTTGATGTTGGAATTTGAGGGTTGATGTTAGGGTGATAGTTAGAGGTTGTTTTGGAAGCATTTAAGTGTGTTAAAAGGGTTGAAATCATGAGTTTTGGATTGGGATTGATGGCTGCTCGAGATTGAGGTTTTGAGGGTTGTTCATAGCTTGAAATCATGTGTTTTATGCTTGAGTAGTGTTCCGGGTTTGCTACATTGTTGCGTGAACTGATTCGAGGTTGTTTTGTTTGTGTTGAGTTGATTAGAAGCAAGAAATTGTGTTGGTGAAGCATCGAGAGCAAATCCGGAATTGTTGGAAGCTTGATCGGCTAGTGAGTTGAGCTTGGAATAGTCGGTGAGTGGTTAAATGTTTTTAAATGGTTTTCGAGTATTTGGTTCAAGCATGTGGACTAGGTCGGGCGTGGTTGACCCACCTAGAGTTGGGATTAGAGTGGTAGCTTAATCCCAAGCTTTAGTTAGAGACTTTGGTTGAACTCTAAATGTTGTTTATGCCTCATGGTTAATTGTGATTATGGTGTTATGTATAATGTGTTATACATGTTGTTGAGGCATGGTTTGATGCATTGTTATATGCATGTGGTTTGGTTTGTGGATTGTGCATGATGTTAATCATGGTGAGTACGTGCTAAGCACGGAAGTGGATATGAAATGATGATGTGAAAGGTTGTGGATTGTGTTTAATATTGGCACTAGTATGCTTGGGTACAAATGATCGATCATTAGGATGTTTAGTGTGCACACGGGAGTTAAATGCGCGCGTGGTCTTGGTGATGGTAGTCATCAAGATGGAGTACGGGTTCGCCCGGAAAACCTTCTTATATATATATTAGTCGGTGATGAGTGTAATCCCATCGACGGGGCGTGAGGATGAGTGGAATCCCCTCCGCGTGAACGGTAATGAGTGTAATCCCACCGTAAGGTAACGACTGTTGTTGGATGTGAGCTTCAACGTGTTATCTGCGTATTCGAGTCATAGCTAGGTGCCAATATGAGATGATATGTGTACCATTATGATTTGAGATGTGTTGCCATTATGGTTTAATACATGTGTTTACATATGATGTGGATTGGACTTGTTGAGCATGGCATATTATTGAATATATGTTCATGCATCATGTGTATTTTGGCTCATGTGGATCGAAGGTAAGAACATGCATTTTACCTTGGTTGTGCTCGTGCTTGGACCCTGCATTGTCGAGGTTTGTTTTAATGAGCTTACCCTCACTAAGCTTTATGCTTACGCTCTCTTTTGTTCGACAATGCAGATCCGTAGTTCGTGGGTTGCTAGTGCACGAAGGGGGCCTCCAAGTGTGCTAGTTGGGCTTTTGAATCTATCAAGTATGGATTTTATGTTAATGATGTAATGGTCAAGCAATGGGGACTTATGTGGTTGATGTTGGTTTGTTTAGGAGCATGTTAGACTCCTCTATATGTTATGTTGGTTTGACTTTTGGTTGCCTTGTCTTGCTTGTAAACCATGTTTAAATTTGCCTACCTTAAATGCTTAAGTGTATGTCCTTGTGAAGCATGAATCTTGAATGCTTGAATGTTCATATGTTGTTGAATTCCTTCAATGCATGTCTTCTTTATGTTTGGAGTGTTAAGCATGCTTGTGGATGGTTGGTTTGCCTTAGTGTTGTTGCTAGTGTGTTGTGTGAGGTTGTAGTGGTGTTTTTGGGACAGCCTTGTACCAAAAACCAGCTAAAACCAATCTGCAGACAGAGGGCGTTTCGAAACGGTTGGTCCCGTTTCGATACGGTCCCTTTGTTTCGGGCCAGGCGTTTCGGTACGCTAGGGGGCCATTTCGGTACGATTTTGCTACTAGAAATCTGAGAATTTGACGATAAAATGACGTATCGAAACAGGCTTTAGTGTTTCGGAACAACCTTCGTATCGTTGACCACGAGAAGTTGACCGTTGAGGTCGTTTCGATACGGGCTACCCCTGTTTCAGAACGGTCTCATCGGGTTGACTTTGGCCAGTTGACTAGGTCAAGGCGTATCGAAACACCCTATGGGCGTTCCGATACGACCTGCTGTTTAAGGTAAAAATGGGCTGTTTTATTTGGGCTGTTGGTTGTTTACCTCATTGTTTCTTCCGCTGTTTCTTTTCTCACATAGGATTTAATATCCCATCTAGAAAAGATAATTTAAATGAAAAAGTTTTTCTTGGGTCGGTAACCGAAGTGGAGCCTTAACGGGTTTCGCCTCGGTTATCACCGTGTAGCCCACTCGGATCGGTCAAGCGTCCGGACCGGGACGAGGGGGTTACACTTGTTGGTATCAGAGCCTAAGGTTTCCGAGACCTTGGGCAGGTAAGTGAGGTAAGTTGAGTTTTTGTATTGAAATGCACAGTTTGTGCTTGCCATGAAAGCATGTTTGCTTGTTTATCAAGTATGCCTTCTTGTATGCTTGTTTGAGCATGTATGTGTGTTGTTTTGTTTGAAGCATGTTGTAGAACTAATGTTTTGATATAATAATTGAAAAATGTTTTGGACTGATTTAAAAAGTATTTAAAACAATTTCCAAAGTCCAAATAACTTGAAACTATGTTTAGGGACATTTTCAAAAGGTTTTACATGTTTTCAAAGGCCAAACCACACAAAACCGTCCAGGCGTTTCGAAACACCTTAGGGCGTTTCGAGGACCGCCATCATCGAAGCCAAAAATTTGAAGACTTTGAAGCTTGATAAACTCATGGGGTCACTCCTTACTCAACAAATCATGAAGAAGAACAAAGAAGATGAGAAGAAGAGGGAAGAAATTAGAGCTATGGGAGAGAAGAAGCTCAAGGGGCTTGACATCAACACCAATGCCATGGCTCTCAAATCCCCCACTTGCCATCATATCTATTCAAGTGAAGAGGAGGATGAAGAAGAAGAGATAGTTCATCTCTTCAAGAAGTGTGCCCCGTTCATGAAGAAAGCCTTGAGAGAGCTAGAACGAGAATCCATGAAAAGGGAGAGGGCAAGCACTTCAAGCCATAAGAAGAAGACACATGTGGCTACTTGGAGTGATGAGGACTCCACCAACGATGAACAAGCCAACCTTTGCCTTATGGCCATCGAAGAAGATTCAAGGGTAACTTCTAATTCATCTACTTTATGTTCTTACTCTTTTGATGAATTACAAGATGCCTATGATGATTTGGTTTTAGACTTTAAAAATCACATTTTGAAAAATAATAAGTTGATTTCAAAGTTAAAAATTCAAAATGATTTGATTTCTAAAACCAAACTTGAACTTGAAGCAAAACTCAAAGAGTTTGAATTAAAATGTTTTGATTTACAAAATTTGCTTCAAAAAGTTCAAGAGGAAAAGGATTTGATTTCCAAAGAGCTAGAAAAGAAAAACAATTTTGGAAAATCAAATTTCTATGTAAGGCAATCTAGTGCCCCTAGATTTGTAAACGGTAAATGTTTTAGAAGTTTTTGGGTCCCAAAAGGACTAATCACATCAACTAAAAAGGATGACATTGAAATATTGATTCCAAAGGGGGCTAAGTTTTGTGCTACTAACGTTTATGGATCCAAAGCAATTTGGATACCAAAATTCACTTGATTGTATTTTGCTAGGTGTGATGGAGAGTGATCAACAAGTCAAACGTTGAGGGGGAGCTCCATGCACACTAAGAAAGAACACTTGAAGAAGGAAGGCTTCACATCCTCCCTTAAGTTCAAGTGTGGTAAAATCTAGTTGTCTTTGTGTTTTATTTGATATATTTTCATTTATGTCAACTAGATGATCATATATGTTGGACTAACATTTTTGATGATGCTTTGAGTAAGGGGGAGCCATTTTAAAACCAAATTCTTGTTTTTGTCAAAATTTTTCCTCTATAGTTATTTTGAACTTAATTTTTAAATTCATTTATGTCAACGTGGCATCGACCACAACGGTCATAAACCCCAACGGCTATTTTCCAACTAACATTTAAATGCAAATCGTTTCGATACGGTGCCTAGCATTTCGATACGGACATTTCGATACGGCCCATGGCGTTTCGATACGGATCCTCGTCAGACTGCAACGACTCTTTCTACTTGAAGAGCGTATCGAAACGGGTTCGAGCGTTTCGATACGGGTAGCAGCAGAACTGCATTTATGGTGGGAAATAAAGTCCTCAACGGCTCCAATTCAACCCCAACGGCTAGTAACGGCTATAAACTCATCATGGAGTATAAAAGGGACCTCCATGCATCAAGATATGGTTAATGCTCATATTGTCAATCAACAAATGATCAAGAATTGTCTTAGAGCTTAAATTGTCACTTATTGTATAGACAAACACTAGTGAGCCAAAATTGTCAAATTTGCTCAAGTGTTTTAGGTTTTGGGTGTGTAATCACTAATTTTGTCCGGGCTAACATCTTTTTATTTCGTCTTATAATAGTGGGCTTATATGGGCTATTGTCTAGTTATTAACTATGTAAATGTGTCATTAAAATCCAAGAAAAAAAAGCAAAAAAAAATAATATTACTATTAGTATTATATCTATTATTATATCATTCATGTGAAAACCCCTAAGCACTACTAATATAGTATGTCATCATCTTTATTATTATTGTTACCAATATTATTATCATATGCTATTATTACTATTAATATTACTATTACCATTGTTATTATTGTTATTATTAACATTACCATTATTACTATCCTTATTATTGTTACTATTATTATCATTATTATTATTATTATTATTATTATTATTATTATTATTATTATTATTATTATTACGAATTATCCTCATTATTATCATATATTACCTATTATTATTACTATCTATTATATTATTATTATTATTACCGTATTATTATATAATATATAATATTAGTATTATTAGTATTTATTATATTATTACCATTATTATTATTATTATCACTATAATTATGATTATTATTATTACTATTATTATTCTTACCAAAGTAGATATGCAAATAAAAAAAGAGAGAGACTAATACATATATAATAATAAAAGCCCGAATAAATAAACATATAAAAGCCAAACTGAAATAAAGCCCAAGTTTTAATAATTAAAAGTCCATTTACAGAATACTAAAGACCCAAAATATTATACATATTACAAGGCCCGTAGGCCCAAATAATTAAAGCCCTAATCTGCTAAGGAAAGAAACCCTAATGAGCCCTCTTTGTCTTTGCAGATTACCTCTCAGAAGGAAGCCCTAGATCTGACGGTCCAGATTACCTCTCATAAGGAAGCCCTAGATCCCATTTTTGCCCTAGCGTCGCGCAATCTCCACCGTTGGATCAGGAGTGCATCGGACGGCTGAGATCGAGGGGAGAAGTTTCCAGAACCTCCACCCGCGGCTCCCCAGCTCCTTCACGCGCGTGTGTGGATCACACCCGACCACTCAGCTCCCACGCATACCCCTTCAGCCGCTCATTCTCACCCGAGCAAAGAATGGTCCCCTTGTCCTTTGTACGGTGGCCTCATCACATGTAAACAAAACGGCCAAATGAAATGGTTGCATCAGAGAATTACAGCAATATGAATGCAAACAAAAAGACTAGAGCCAATAGGATTTTTGTATGTAATTTCTGTTTTTTAAATCTTGTAATATTTGGGTATAAAAACCCCAAATCGAAAACAATCTAAGGGGGGAACCATTCGGAAATTACAGAGAGCATTAGAGGTTTTTCAGAGAGCATTCGAGAGAGATTTGTAATAAAAAATTGCAGACATCAATACAAGAAAAGAAAGAAGTTTAGAGGTATATCAGTTTTGCTTTTTATCATTTCAAATTAGAAATAAAACACAAAAAAGGGTCAAGCTTTTTTTTTACCTTCGTTTCGAGCCATCTTTCCTTCGTCCCGCGCTCCTCGTCGCTGGTGATAAGCCGTCCGGCCCCTTTCGGGGCCATGCATGGTGAATCGGTGAAGGGGAACACGAAGGGGGATCGTTTTTCGGGGTACCGGCTTTCGGAAATAGAAAAAGAGGAGTGTTTTGAGTTTCGATTTCGAACGGGAAAGGTTTTTTATGGATTTTTTGGGTTTCGTAAAAGTCAAAAAAAACTGTTTTTTTAGGGTTCCGGCGCCGGTAACGGCAACCGAAACCCTAACAGCGGCTAGGGTTTTTTGAAGGGTGAAGGAGAAAGCCTAATAATGTTTTAGGGTTACCAAAAATGAAAAAAAGGGGCTGAGAGTGTTTTAATTCGGGTTATATAGAGTTTTAATTTTTTTAAATAGGGTTAATCATGTTTTAAAGCCCATCCGCGTTACACTTATTGCGCGAGGGGGGCTTCCGCGTTTTTAAACCACAGCCGCATTCCCTCTGTGTTTTCGGTCGTTTTAAATTTAGTTCTAATTTCCGTCCTAATTGATTTCCGGGTGGTAAAATCTCTGTTTTAGCCCCCTTGTCTTTCCGTGTTCTTTTAATTTAGTCCCTATTTCGTGTTTTAACTTTTTTAGTGGGTAATTTACAGTTTTGGTCCCTGACAGTCTGTATTTTAATTATTCACTTAGCATTTTATTCTTGTGATAAATGATTTCGTTATTCATGCATTTTACTAAGTAGTCGAATATATGTTATGCATGTGATATTTGTTTTTCTTTAATGTGTGCCCCCATGTTATTTATTTTGATATGTGATAGTATGTCTTTAAATCTTGTTTAAGCATGTATTTATGATGTGTAGTATAGTACGGTGCATGCGTTTTTATATATGTGTTTTTATCTATTTTGTCATGATGGGTCGAATACATGTTTCGTTTTCATATTGTATGTTGGTTTAGTGTGAATGTTAATTCGTATGGTATTTTTATATATATTATTTCGTATGTTTTTATGTATGGTTTTCATGCATTTAACGTACCTTTGTCATATATACTGCATGCTTGTTTTTATGTGTGTTTTAGCTAGTTTTCATGCCATTCGAATATAATTTTTTATATGCTTTTGTAGTGTCATTTGGTTCGAATATATTTGACATGTATTTTTATTGCCATTCATGTGACTCTTTAATTCAGCTCGATAATGAATTAACTTAAAATCAACCCCAAGAGAGGTATTAATTAATCCCGGTATCCGAAAAACGACAGTCCTAGCTTAATGGATGTCGATCGAATATTTGGGTTAATTCTCACCGTCTCTAGGTAAGCGAAAGCGTAAAAATGAAAATACCACGCATCATCCCTTATTCGCTTGCATCATGCATAAATGTGACGTACGGGATCCGAACCTTAAACTAACACTACAGTCAGTCTTATATGATGTCGGTTTAGTCTATGGTCCGGTGTACCGTCATCCTTATTAATTAAACGTTTAATTAATTCCAAAGCCACAATTCGATATAGCTCGTGCTATTTAAGTCACAATTTCATTTAAGAACATTTTTATTAAATTCACTTTGGTTTTTAAATAATTTCTATCATTTAAAGGCAACAAGTTATTTGGTACCGATTTTCGGGCGTGATGGGGGTGCTAGCCCTTTCCCACACGTAACCAACTCCCGAACCCGTTTTAAAACGAATCTCTGGTTTTATGGTGTCCGGCCTACCTTAGTGGCCGGTGGCGACTCCAAAATTTTCATCCTTTTTATAAATCCGAATTTCCCCCTTTTTAAATAAAATCCTTTTCAAGAAGAGATAGTGATAAGACCTTAGTTGGTTCGGTTTTCCCAGAAAAACCTTATCACAGTTTGGTGACTCCGCTGGGGACAAAATTTTTGTTTTTACAAAAAAAGAGAGAGTTAAGCCAATAAAACACTTGTTTCCTTTTAATCAATAATTAAAGTTCAAAGTGAAGTTAATAAGGTTGTTCTTCCTTGAAAATTCGACTTAAGTTGAACGGGCTTTGGAAATTTGTGACATTCAAATTAATTTTCCATTTAATTATTAAGAAAGTCACCGACATGTGTTGTATCATGATCATCAAGCTCTATACCCGAGCTACCCTTAAGTGGGAGTGAAACGCCCATACCCACGTGAGTATCCCTTCACGGGTCGGTAATTCACTTTCGGAATCCACGCCTTTGACAGATGAGCAGCCCTCCACGTCATTAGGCCGTGTTTTCCCTCGTACCGAAACCAATTCGCAAGCCTGTAATGGGCCAGAATTGGGGTTCTCATTTCCTAGGTAGGTGATGAGATAGGTTCGGGTACCCTTCGCTAGAACCGAACTCATGAGTGAGAATGTAGAAAGCCCACCCATTTAGAGCCATGCGGATAACCCTAGAATTAGAGCGTCTAGGTTTTTCTTAATGCTTGAATTTTATTGCTTGCCTTGATTTATATTTCTCATGTGACTAACCCCTTTTGCTTTTCTTCCCCTTTTCTCTTATTTTACATATTTCATCATTGCATAAAGAGCACAATGAGTTAGAAATAGTTTGAAATTAAAGACTTAATCTGTGGAAAATATGTTCCGCAACAATAGTGGGAAAGACCTCGAAAATATAGCCACAAGGAGAGCGACTACATGATTGGGGTCCCGAGACAAGAAAGGCTTTCAAAGACAAAAAAATGGCCACCTCACATATTTGTTAGACGTTCCAGGCAAGTGACCAGTACTCCCAAATCTTGGAGTTCAACCTACATTTGTTCTACGATTGCCAGCTTTGATTTCACCACAACAGTTGGGAAATACCGAGTCTTGCAAGGGAATTAGCGAGAACCACACCGAACAAGAATTAAGCTTTCCGGGGCAAGATCGGAAATTTCTCGGGCGTAGCGAGAACCACAACTGAGTCTCGACCTAGAACAAGAAAAATACTTCAAGTCAGAGGGAATTCCGACCTCAGCTCCGATAAGCTTTGAAGGTTAGGCTCAGTGGGACCCTTTCAAAGAGTAAGTCAAGAGTACCAAATATCGACAGCGAATCAGTCATAATTCGTCGCCTACACCACTTGGGGGCAGGACCGAGAGTTGGCCTAGTTGTTAACATGGATACGAGAGAACGCCTGATTCCTAGCAAAAGATCATTCCAAGAAAGAAGAAGGGATTGAGTGAATCTTGAAGAAAATTCACGACCTAGACGCCAGCTTAAGAACTGCATGTAGTAGGTTTCATCCGATCATTGTAACAGACCAAGGTTCCCATTGATATGAGTTGTTTAACGAGGATATTTGCCGAACTCAGTGTTGCTCTTTGCATTTCAATCATGCATTTGGTTTGATTCCCTTTAGTCATGTGTTTCTGTTGTACATATGACACATTGCATTAATGTTCAATGCATCTTTGCATTTCAATTATACATTTTGATTGATTATCTTTAATCATGTGTTTCCGTTGTACATATGACACATTGCATTAATGTTCAATGCATCTTTGCATTTCAATTGTACATTTTGATTGATTACCTTTAATCATGTGTTTCCGTTGTACATATGACACATTGCATTCATAAATCAATGTTCAATGCATCTTTGCATTTCAATTATACATTTTGATTGATTACTCTTAACCATATGTTGTACATATAACCCATTGCATTCATGAAATTAATGTTCAATGCACCTTTGCATTTCAATTATACATTTTGTTTGATTACCTTTAATCGTATGTTGTATATACGACACATTGCATTTATAAGATTAATGTTTAATGTACCTTTGCATTCAATTATACCTTTAGATCGATTACCTTTAACCATATGTTTATGTTGTACATACGACACATTCATTCATTCATTAAACAAATAAAATTAATGTCCATCAAATCAATGCATCTTTGCATTCAGTTGTACATTTCTGTTTGATTACCATTAATCACCTATCCTTGTTGTACATACAACACATTACATGCATTCATTCTTATAATGAACAAATGGAGAAAAGTTTTGCTAAGCTAGAGGCTGATTTGAGAGGTCAGGTGGAACAGACTCGGCAAGAATTAAGGGACACCATCATCAAGTCCCAACAAGATATGACAAGATATGATGAAAGGAATATCCCCAACTGCTACAGTCTAGTCTGAAAGGAAATGGTGTTGCTCAAGGACCGGGAGACCACTCGGCCACCCCGATCTTTAAGAATCCTCTTGTTATCGGCCCCTCGTCCAGCCCACCACAAGGGGCATCTTCTGCCCGTCAAGATGGAGCCTTTGCTCAAGGCTCAACCTAGTATGCCCTTCAGAGACACGACCTTTAGGGTTTTGGTTCTCGATTTTATTCTTTGGGAATTGGCGAGCATGTTGCATTTTCTCTTGAAGTAATGCACAGAACCCACATTGCTATCATTTGCCCGAAGATAGCAATGATCTTTTTGTGAGGGCACTTGTTATGTTTGCAGATTTTCTTTCTAATGAAAATGCATTTTTCTTAACATACAATGACCTTGAAATCATATATATGTATATCCCTCCTTACCTTCATAGGTCCTCGGATATCACATGCTTGATGTGGCATTGATTCTCATGAAAGAGATTGATTGAATGTTGTGATAACGATGAAGTAAGATTTCCCGCTCTGTCCGCTCTGGTCGGTAAAGCGAGGAAAGCAAGATTACTATTCCTTCGATGATGTTCGATGATAAGGAAATCTCCTAAGAGAACCCAAATAAAGTTGCTTAAAAAGAAAAAAAAAGAAAAAAAGAGTGAAAAATAGACTGTTTCAAAACATAATAAATGGTTTTAATTTCAGAGCCTGGTAATAGGCATTAACAAAAAGCACTCCAATTTCCGAAACCTGGTAATAGGAATTTTCGGATACGAGTGTGGAATTTTAGGGGCACTCCGCTGAAGCCTAAAACTCTTCGCTTCATGGGTGATGGTAATATTTTCAAAATCGTGACCATGCCGAGTAACTCGGGGTATCGTTGTATGCTTCATCTTTATTCTTGAGCCAAAGGACTGTGACGAGTTGAATTCCCCTAAGAAAAGGAATGAATGAACAAATTTAATAAGTCCCAGAAGGGAATCCTTGAGGACACCGACATGAAATCAATGGTAATCATAAACATAATGAGAACTAGAAGGAATGGTAATCGAGTTGATCCAGCAAGTACCATAATCATGAGGATGAACTGAGCGATTAGGGGAGAGTTTCATAACTTCAAATATCGCCACAACACTCAAAGACGCAAGTTATGCTTGAAGAGATCATCGGAAAGCTGAATCTAAGACGCTCTTGCATCTGATATCCGGGGCATCCAATTCTGTTTTTCTTTTAATTAGAATTTGGTTTCAAGGTTCTATATGTTAATTTGAAAATCCACTATTCATTAGAATGACGACCAGCGAATGGACATATTCTTAAAACAAAGAGATTTCCTTGTATTACTTTAGAGATAAATGCATCGTCGGCAGTGAGACCTAAAATTGAGAGGCACTACGTGATGTATGACGATGAAGCACCATTGGGGCATCTTTGTCCGTGGGGCAAGAAGAGGCTTTTGCACATAGAATTTCGAATCAGAATAGATGAGAGATGGCATACGGCTTGGAAGTACCTAATTAAAGATTCTAATTACGACTAAGGTCACTAGACTCGGGGAATGGACCACACAAGTTGAGGGCAAATTTTGTCAGGACATGCGATTGATGAGTGGTTGCAGTCCCAAGAGGATGACCGCCGGCCCTAGAGAATGAATACAAATTAAATTCATGCATCTTTGCATTCTCATGACCATACACATCTTTGCGTCACGAAATATGCTCATGCATCATTAATAGTTAGACAACCCTATGTTTGGAGCATGCTAACTCATACCACCATAGCATTTTGCTCATTTTGAACAGGTATTTGAAGATTGATAAAGGGGTGGATCTACGGCTCTATGATAGGAGAAATAGATCTCAAGAATCCTTTGACTGGTATCAAGGTTCTTAATCCCTGATTTTTTTTATCCTTTCTAAAGGATGTGTTTTCCTCAAAAACCCAAATTCCTTAATTTTACCCTTTCCAAAAGACGTTTTCTTCAAAATTTAAATTTCTCAATTTTATCCCCCTTGGAATGTTTTTTAAAATAAAAATTCATGTTTCCTGGTTTTTAAATTAAAAGAAAAGAGGAAAGAAAAAAGAAGAGAGAAAAAGAAAAAGAAAAAGGAAGAAAGAAAGAAAAAGAATAAGAGGTAAAAGAGAGAAAGAAGAAAAGAAGAAAGAAAAAAGAAAAAAGAGAGAAGAAAAAAGAAAAAGATATAAAAAAAGAAAAGAAAAGAACAAGAACAAGAAGAAAAATGAGAAAAGAAGAAAAAGAAAAAAAGAAGAAAAAAAGAGGAAAAGAAGCAGATGAGAAAAAGAAAGAACGAGAAGAAGAAGAAGGAGAAGAAAAAGAAAAATATGAGAAAGAAGAAGAAGAAGAATGAGAAAAAAAAAGAAAAGATGAGAAAAAAGAAGAAAGAAAAGAGAGAGAGAAGAAAATAAAGAAATAAAGGAAAAGTAAAAAGGAAAAGAAAGAAAAAAAAGAAAAAACGAGGAAAGAAGAAGAAGAAGAAGAAGAAGAAGAAGAAGAAGAAGAAGAAGAAGAAGAAGAAGAAGAAGAAGAAGAAGAAGAAGAAAGAGAAAGAGAAAGAAGAAGAAGAAAAGAAAAGAAACTCGCAGCTTTAGAATTTCCGAGCAAAAAGAGGCAGATACTCGCTGCTCGAGGTGAAGGATTTCAAACTCACCGTAATCAGGATTCCAGAGCAAAGAAGGCAGATACTCAAAGCTCAAGGACTTCAGGCGAAGGATTTCAAACTCGCCACATTAGATTTTTCGAGCAAGAAGAGGCAGATACTCGTAGCTCAGGCGAAGAATTTCAAACTCGCCGCATCATGATCTAAGAGCCAGAAGGCCTGATCAGTTTGTTTTTGCTGCTTCGGGAAAACAAGTTATTTGGGTTTATTCTTTGCCGCTTAAGGAAGAATGAATCAATTATGTCCCTTTCCGTTCCGGAAGGACATCCCAGCACTGCCCAGTTTGTTTTTGCCGCTTCGGAAAACAAGTTATTTGGGTTTGTTCTTTGCCGCTTCGGAAGAATGAATCAATTATGTCCCTTGCCGTTCCGAAAGGACATGCCAACACTGCTCGGGTTGTTTTTGCCACTTCGAGAAAACAAGTTATTCGGGTTTGTTCCTTGCTGCTTCGGAAGAATGAATCAATTATGTCCCTTGTCGTTTTGGAAGGACATGCCAGCGCTGCTCAGGTTGTTTTTTCCGCTTCGGGAAAACAAGTTATTCGGGTTTGTTCTTTGCTGCTTCGGAAGAATGAATCAATTATGTCCCTTGCTGTTCCGGAAGGACATCCCAGCGCTGCCCAGATTGTTTTTGCCGCTTCAGGAAACAAGTTGTTCGGGTTTGTTCTTTGCCGCTTCGGGAGAATGAATCAATTATGTCCCTTGCCGTTTCGGAAGGACCTTTCAACGCTACCCACTTTGTTTTTGCCGCTTCGGGAAAACAAGTTATTTGGGTTTGTTCTTTGCCGCTTCAGAAGAATGAATCAATTATGTCCTTAGCCGTTCCAGAAGGACATGCCAACGCTACCCACTTTGTTTTTGCCGCTTTGAGAAAACAAGTTATTTGGGTTGTTCTTTGCCGCTTCGGAAGAATGAATCAATTATGTCCTTTTCCGTTCCGGAAGGACATGCCAACGCTACCCAGTTTGTTTTTGCCGCTTCGGGAAAACAAGTTATTTGGGTTTGTTCTTTGCCGCTTCGGAAGAATGAATCAATTGTGTCTCTTGCCGTTCCGGAAGGATATGCCAACGCTACCCAGTTTGTTTTTGCCGCTTCGGGAAACAAGTTATTCGTGTTTGTTCTTTGCCGCTTCGGAAGAATGAATCAATTATGTCCCTTGCCGTTCTAGAAGGACATCCCAGCGCTGCCCAGTTTGTTTTTGCCGCTTCAGGAAACAAGTTGTTCGGGTTTGTTCTTTGCCGCTTTGGGAGAATGAATCAATTATGTCCCTTACCATTTCGGAAGGACCTGCCAACGCTACCCACTTTGTTTTTGCCGCTTCGGGAAAACAAGTTATTTGGGTTTGTTCTTTACCGCTTTGGAAGAATGAATCAATTATGTCCCTTGCCTTTCCGGAAGGACCTGCCAACGCTACCCACTTTTTTTTCCGCTTCGGGAAAACAAGTTATTTGGGTTGTTCTTTGACGCTTCGGAAGAATGAATCAATTATGTCCCTTGCCATTCCGGAAGGACATGCCAACGCTACCAATTTTGTTTTTGCCGCTTCGGGAAAACAAGTTATTTGGGTTTGTTCTTTGCCGCTTCGGAAGAATGAATCAATTGTGTCCCTTGCCATTCCGGAAGGACATGCCAACGCTACCCAGTTTGTTTTTGCCACTTCGGGAAACAAGTTATTTGGGTTTGTTCTTTGCCGCTTCGGAAAGATGAATCAATTATGTCCCTTGCCGTTCCGGAAGGACATGCCAAAGCTACCCACTATGTTTTTGCCGCTTCAGGAGACCAAGTTATTTGGGTTTATTCTTTGCCGCTTAGGAAGAATAAATCAATTATGTCTCTTGCCGTTCCGGAAGGACATGCCAACGCTGCTCAGTTTGTTTTTGCCGCTTCGGGAAAACAAGTTATTTGGGTTTGTTCTTTGCCACTTCGGAAGAATGAATCAATTATGTCCCTTTCCGTTCCGGATGGACATGCCAGTGTTTCGCAGTTTGCTTTTGTCGCTTCGGGAAAACAAGTTATTTGGGTTTGTTCTTTGCCGCTTCGGAAGAATGAATCAATTTAGTCCCTTGCCGTTCTGGATGGACATGCCAGTGCTGCTTAGTTTGTTTTTGCCGCTTCGGGAAAACAAGATATTTTGGTCTATTCTTTGCCGCTTCGGAAAGATGAATCAATTATCTCCCTTGCCGTTTCGGAAGGACATGCCGACGCTATCCAGTTTGTTTTTGCCGCTTCGGGAAAACAAGTTATTTTGGTCTATTCTTTGCCGCTTCGGAAAGATGAATCAATTATCTCCCTTGACGTTCCGGAAGGACACGCCGACGCTACCCACTTTGTTTCTGCCGCTTCGGAGGAGCAAATCACCCAAACAAGAAAGTTGGATGAAATTAGTGCTTATGGTCTTTGCTTTATTCTTGTTCCACAAGGATAAACAAAGAGGGGCAACTGTAATAACTAATTTTGTCCGGGCTAACATATTTTTATTTCGTCTTATAATTGTGGGCTTATATGGGCTATTGTCTAGTTATTAACTATGTAAATATGTCATTAAAATCCAAGAAAAAAAGCAAAAAATATATTACTATTAGTATTATATCTATTATTATATCATTCATGTGAAAACCCCTAAACACTACTAATATAGTATGTCATCTTCTTTATTATTATTGTTACCAATATTATTATCATATGCTATTATTACTATTAATATTACTATTACCATTGTTATTATTGTTATTATTAACATTACCATTATTACCATCCTTATTATTGTTACTATTATTATCATTATTATTATTATTAATACGAATTATCCTCATTATTATCATATATTACATATCATTATTACTATCTATTATATTATTATTATTATTATTACCGTATTATTATATACTATATAGTATTAGTATTATTAGTATTTATTATATTATTACCATTATTATTATTATCTTATTATTATCACTATAATAATAATAATAATAATTATTATTATTATTATTACCAAAGTAGATCTGAAAATCCAAAAAAAAGAGAGACTAATACATATATAATAATAAAAGCCCGAATAAATAAACATATAAAAGCCAAACTGAAATAAAGGCCAAGTTTTAATAATTAAAAGTCCATTTACAGAATACTAAAGACCCAAAATATTATATACATATTACAAGGCCCGCAGACCCAAATAATTAAAGCCCTAATCTGCTAAGGAAAGAAACCATAATGAGCCCTCTTTGTCTTTCCAGCCGCCCTGTCTCCACCGTCGGATCTGATCTAGAGCAGACGGTCCAGATTACCTCTCAGAAGGAAGCCCTAGATCCCATTTTTGCCCTAGCGCCGCGCAATCTCCACCGTTGGATCAGGAGCGCATCAGACAGCTGAGATCGAGGGGAGAAGTTTCCAGAACCTCCACGCGCGGCTCCCCAGCTCCTTCACGCGCGTGTGTGGATCACACCCGACCACTCAGCTCCCACGCGTACCCCTTCAGCCGCTCATTCTCACCCGAGCAAAGAATGGTCCCCTTGTCCTTTGTACGGTGGCCTCATCACATGCAAACAAAACGGCCAAATGAAATGGTTGCATCAGAGAATTACAACAATATGAATGCAAACAAAAAGACTAGAGCCAATAGGATTTTTGTATGCAATTTCTGTTTTTTAAATCTTGTAATATTTGGGTATAAAAACCCCAAATCGGAAACAATGTAAGAGGGGAACCATTCGGAAATTACAGAGAGCATTAGAGGTTTTTCAGAGAGCATTCGAGAGAGATTTGTAATCAAAAATTGCAGACATCAATACAAGAAAAGAAAGAAGTTTAGAGGTATATCAGTTTTGCTTTTTATCATTTCAAATCAGAAATAAAACACAAAAAAGGGTCAAGCTTTTTTTTTACCTTCGTTTCGAACCATCTTTCCTTCGTCCTGCGCTCCTCATCGCTGGTGATAAGCCTTCCGGCCCCTTTCGGGGCCATGTATGGTGAACCGGCGAAGGGGAACACGAAGGGGGATCGTTTTTCGGGGTACCCGCTTTCGGAAATAGAAAAAGAGGAGTGTTTCGAGTTTCGATTTCGAACGGGAAAGGTTTTTTATGGATTTTTGGGGTTTCGTAAAAGTAAAAAAAAAACTGTTTTTTTAGGGTTCTGGCGTCGGCAACGGCAACCGGAACCCTAGCAGCGGCTAGGGTTTTTGAAGGGTGAAGGGGAAAGCCTAATAATGTTTAAGGGTTACCAAAAATGAAAAAAAGGGGCTGAGAGTGTTTTAATTCGGGTTATATAGAGTTTTAATTTTTTTAAATAGGGTTAATCATGTTTTAAGCCCCTCCGCGTTACCCTTATTGCGCGAGGGGGGCTTCTGCGTTTTTAAACCACAGCCGCAGTCCCTCTATGTTTTCGGTCGTTTTCAATTTAGTCCTAATTTCCGTCCTAATTGATTTCCGGATGGTAAAATCATTGTTTTAGTCCCCTTGTCTTTCCGTGTTCTTTTAATTTAGTCCCTATTTCGTGTTTTAACTTTTTTAGTGGGTAATTTACAGTTTTGGTCCCTGACAGTCTGTATTTTAATTATTCACTTAGCATTTTATTCTTGTGAGAATTGATTTCGTTATTCATGCATTTTACTTAGTATGTCGAGTATATGTTATGCATGTGATATTTGTTTTTCTTTAATGTGTGCCCCCATGTTATTTTTTTTGATATGTGATGGTATGTCTTTAAATCTTGTTTAAGCATGTATTTATGATGCGTAGTATAGTACGTTGCATGCGTTTTTATATATGTGTTTTTATCTATTTTGTCATGATGGGTCGAATATATGTTTGGTTGTCATATTGTATTTTGGTTTAGTGTGAATGTTAATTCGTAGGGTATGTTTTTATATATATTAGTTCGTATGTTTTTATGTATGGTTTTTATGCATTTAACGTACCTTTGTCATATATACTACATGCTTGTTTTTATGTGTGTTTTAGCTAGTTTTCATGCCATTCGAATATATTTTTTATATGCTTTTGTAGTGTAATTTGGTTCGAATATATGTGACATGCATTTTTATTGCCATTCATGTGACTCTTTAATTCAACTCGATAATTAATTAACTTAAAATCAACCCCAAGAGAGGTATTAATTAACCCCGGTATCCGAAAAACAACAGTCCTAGCTTAATGGATGTCGATCGAATATTTGAGTTAATTCTCACCGTCTCTAGGTAAGCGAAAGCGTAAAAATGAAAATACCATGCATCATCCCTTATTCGCTTGCATCATGCATAAAGGTGACGTACGAGATCCGAACCCTAAACTAACACGGCAGTCAGTCTTATATGATGTCGGTTTAGTCTATGGTCCGGTGTACCGCCATCCTTATTAATTAAACTTTTAATTAATTCCAAAGCCACAATTCGATATAGCTTGTGCTATTTAAGTCACATTTTCATTTAAGAACATTTTTATTAAATTCACTTTGGTTTTTAAATAATTTCTATCATTTAAAGGCAACAAGTTATTTGGTACTGATTTCCGGGCGTGATGGGGGTGCTAGCCCTTTCCCACACGTAACCAACTCTCGAACCCGTTTTAAAACGAATCTCTGGTTTTATGGTGTCCGGCCTACCTTAGTGGCCGGTGGCGACTCCAAAATTTTCATCCTTTTTATAAATCTGAATTTCCCCCATTTTTAAATAAAATCCTTTTCAGGAAGAGATAGTGATAAGGCCTTAGTTGGTTCGGTTTTCCCAGAAAAAACCTTATCACAGGGTGAGTGCTTTAATTGTGTAAACAAACACCTATTAGAGGGATTTGTGTTTGCTTTTCTTGTCTCTTTGTAAAAGAGGGTTTGATCAAGGCTTTAGGTAGAAAGCTTGATCGGTGTAAAGGGTTTCCTCCTAAGCCTAGAAAAGGGGACGAATCAATAGTGGATTGATTGGAAATCCTTAGTGGGGAGCTAAGGTAGTGGATGTAGACCTTGGTTAGAAGGTTGAACCACTATAAATCATTGTGTCAATTATCTTTTTAGCTTCCACAACCCTTCCACCCAAAAATCGACCTCTCCACCACTTGGTGAGCTTTATCGGTTGAACGAATCGAGCTCCTCACAACTCAACACATGTTAAGTAGAGTCCCATTGCTACTATTACATCGGAAAAAAGATTTTTAAAGTGAGGGAACATATTTGAGCCACTTGGAACCCTTGCCTTGCTAACCCTATCTTTTGTGCTTTGTTGTTGTTGTTGTAGTTGTTGTTTGTGAGCGCGATGTCGAGGCCTAGGAGTAAACCGAGGGTGGTTCGTCAGGAACCACGTGTTGCGGCTCCTGTTGATGAGCCGGTGGCTGGAGTAGAGGCTCATGTGGAAGAGCCTGCTGTTGGAGTTGGAGCTTCTCCACCACCACCTCCTGAGCCTGAAGCGGGAGGCGAGGCTGGAGCCGAGGGAGCAGGACCCCAGGTTGGTCAGGGTGGCCAAGGTCCTGCGGGAATAGATATGGCTCCGCTTGTACAAGCTATAGCGGGAGCGTTCCAGGCCGCAATTGCCGAAGCACAGGCTACAGGTCAGCCTAGAGGCGATGATACTAGTTTACCGTTAGAGAGGCTCCGTAGCCTAGGGGCAGAAGAGTTCAGAAGGTCTACGTCTGAGAGATCCGAGTTGTGGTTGGAGAAGATTGTCCGCATCTTAACTCAGATGGGTTGTGTTGGTGCTCGCAAATTGGGCTGTGTGATTTCGTTGCTACAGGGTGATGCCTACACCTGGTGGGTCACCATTACTACTGGGGTTCCTGAGGCTGATATTTGTTGGGATTTCTTTGAGTCCGCTTTCAGGAAGAGGTACTTGGGGCCGAGATATCTTGATGAGAAGAAACGAGAGTTCATGACTCTTGCTCAGGGAGATGCTTCTGTGACTGACTACGAGATCTGTTTTGTTCGTCTGAGTCAGTATGCTCCAGAGTTGGTTCCTACTGAGAGGGACCGTTGTAACCGTTTCAGATATGGGCTTCACGAGGAAGTTAAGAGGTATACCTTAGCTTCAGATTATTTAGATTTTGATGTCTTGGTTGCTAGGGCCAAGGACATTGAGCATAGCTTGAGGCTGACCAAGCATTGAAGAGGATCTAGTTCTAGACAAAGACATAATAGTTTTGACTGTGGCGATGCCAAGAGGCATCAGGGTGGCGGACAACATTTTGACCAGAGGCGTGGCGGTAGCCACCATGGTAGAGGCCACCAGGGCCATAGAGCTGGAGGGCGTTTGCTCGAGTGCACATGTTGTGAGAGACAACATTCTGGAGAGTGTTTGGGTAATTTCCATGCTTGTTGGAACTGTGGTTCGAGGGACCACTTTAGGAGGGAGTGCCCGCATCAGGCGGCACAAGCACCGAATCTTGCTCAGGCTCCTGCGAGGGCCATTGATTATCAGAGAGGCCGTGGGCACGGTCGTGGCTACTTTGAGCCTAGGGCTGATGCACCTAGGATAGAGGCTCAGAGGAACCTTGCTCATGTTGTGGCAGTACAGCCAGAGGCAGGTGGACCAGCAAGAGTCTATGCTCAGAGAGAGGCCGGGAACGACACGAATCTGATAGCAGGTAATTTTGAGTTACATTCTATGTCCTTGCTTTCTTTGGTTGATTCGGGTTCTACGCATTCCTACATTTTGAGTGAGCATGCAAAGAAGTTAGACATACCTGTTGAGATCTTAGATGTAGGTATGCATGTGACTAGTTCCTTTGGTGAGACAGTTGTAGTTAGACGAATGTATAGGAGGTGTCCGCTGAGGATTCAGGGTCATGTGTTTCCCGTTGATATGATGGATCTTCCGTTCTATGGGTTTGACATTATTCTGGGTATGGACTGGTTAGTTGAGCACAGAGCTAGTGTAGACTTTGAGACGAAGATAATTTCTTTGAAGCTTTCTGATGACTACGAGTAGTAGGGAGAACATTAAGTTCTTATCTAATGTTGTGTCAGCATTAGAGGCTCATAGGTTGATGGATTCCGGTTGTGGGGCTTTCGTAGAATATGTGATGAATCCCAATATGAGTGAGGTCAGACCGAAGGAAATTAGAACAGTTTGTGATTTTCCAGATGTATTTCCTGAAGAGTTACCAGGTTTGCCTCCTGACAGAGATGTAGAGTTTGTAATTGAGACTGTTTCAGGGTCTGCTCCAGTTTCTATAGCTCCGTATCGTATGGCTCCGAAAGAGCTGAAAGAGTTGAAGAGTTGAAGAGTTGAAGAGTCAGCTTCAAGAGTTGTTAGACCGTGGTTTCATTAGGCCTAGTAGTTCGCCTTGGGGTGCTCCCGTGTTGTTTGTAAAGAAGAAAGATGGCAATATGCGAATGTGTATTGACTACAGGTAGTTGAATCAGTTGACCGTGAAGAACAAGTATGCGTTTCCTCGTATAGATGATATGTTTGATCAGAGTAGGGGTGCTTCAGTGTTCTCGAAGATAGATTTGAGGTCAGGGTACTATCAGTTGAAAGTAAAAGAGTGTGATGTTCCGAAAATAGCTTTTAGGACTAGATATGGTCACTATGAGTTCCTTGTGATGCCGTTTGGGCTCACGAATACACCAACATCATTTATGGATATGATGAACAGAGTTTTCAGAGACTATCTAGACCGTTTTGTAGTTGTTTTCATTGATGACATTCTTGTGTACTCAAGATCAGAAGAAGAGCATGATGAACACTTGAGACTTGTTTTACATAGATTGATGAGCAATCAGTTGTATGCGAAGCTTAGTAAATGTGAGTTCTGGATTCGAGAAGTTGTGTTTCTTGGGCATGTTGTATCAGCTAAAGGTATCCGTGTTGATCCGACGAAGATTGAAGCCATTGTTGAGTGGAAGCAACCTAAGTCAGTGACTGAGATTAGGAGTTTCCTAGGATTAGCCTGTTACTATAGGAGATTCGTTGATGGTTTCTCTAGAGTATCTGCTCCATTGACTAAATTGTTGCAAAAGGGAGTTAAGTTTGAGTGGTCAGACGCGAGACAGAAGGCTTTTGAGAAATTGAAAGAAGCTTTGACGAATGCTCCAGTGTTAGTGCAACCGGTATCAGGTAAAGAGTTTGTGATCTATAGTGATGCTTCCTACATAGGTTTAGGTTGTGTCCTAAAGCAAGAAAGAAGAGTTGTTGCTTATGCTTTGAGACAATTGAAGGTGCATGAGAAGAACTATCCTACTCATGATATTGAGTTAGCCGCGATTGTGTTTTCATTGAAGATTTGGCGTCATTACTTGTATGGTGAGAAGTGCATAGTCTACACCGATCATAAGAGCTTGAAGTATTTGATGACTCAGAGAGAGTTGAACTTGAAACAGAGAAGATGGCTTGAGCTGTTGAAAGATTATGATTTGACCATAGAGTACCATCCGGGTAACACAAATGTAGTAGCCGATGCTTTGAGCCGAAAAGTTGCAGTTGAGTTGCGAGCTATGTTTGCTAGATTGAGTGTATCCAGTGATGGTGGTTTGATCACAAAGTTGCAAGTGAAGCATTCTCTGATTCAGTTGATTAGAGATAAGCAGTTGCAAGATGTGTCTTTAGTTCCGCATGTTCAGGACATAGCCGAAGGTAAACCGACCGAGTATAGCTTCAGTAGTGAGAATGTGTTATGCTTTAGAGATAGAGTTGTAGTACCTGAAGATGTCGAGTTGAGACGTCTGATTATGAGTGAAGCACATTCGATTCCTTTTTCTATGCATCCGAGCAGTACTAAGATGTACCGAGACTTGAATAATAATTATTTCTGGGTTGGTTTGAAGAAGGATGTAGCCGAGCATGTGAGCCGTTGTATGGTTTGTCAGAGAGTGAAGGCAGAACATCAGGTTCCTTCAGGTTTGTTACAGCCTTTGAAGATTCTGGAATGGAAATGGGAAAGGATCACCATGGACTTTGTGTCGGGGTTACCGTTGTCTCCTTCGAAGAAGAATTCTGTTTGGGTGATCGTGGATAGATTCACTAAGTGTGCTCACTTCTTAGCAGTGAACACTATAGATTCTTTAGACAAGTTGGCGAATTTGTACATTCGCGAGATTGTGAGACTTTATGGAGTTCCGAAGTCTATTGTTTCAGATAGAGATCCGAGATTCACTTCGAGGTTCTGGAGTTGTTTGCATAGTACTCTAGGTAGCCGTTTGCATTTCAGTACTTCGTATCATCCGCAGTCTGATGGACAGTCAGAGCGAGTGATACAGATTTTAGAGGATATGCTTCGTTGTTGTGTGATTGACTTCCAGGGTTCTTGGGAGAAGCACTTGCCCTTAGTTGAGTTTGCTTACAACAACAGTTACCAGGCTAGTATACAGGTGGCTCCTTATGAGGCTTTGTATGGTAGACGGTGTAGAACTCCGATTTGTTGGGCTGAAACGGGTCAGAGATTGTTACCTATGCCGGATTTGCTTAAGGGGATTACCGACAAAGTGAAGTTGATCTGTGACCGTTTGAAAGTAGCTTCCGATCGTCAGAAGTCTTATGCAGATTTGAAGAGAAAAGAGATTGAGTTCTCCGTGGGTGAGAAAATGTTTCTGAAAGTATCTTCGTGGAAAAAGGTAATGAGATTTTTCCGGAAAGGCAAGTTGAGTCCGAGGTTTATTGGTCCGTATGAGATAGTTGAGCGGATTGGGCATGTGGCTTACCGTTTGAGATTTCCTTCTGAGTTAGAGGAAATCCATGATGTCTTTCATGTGTCGATGCTTAGGAGATATAGATCAGATCCATCTCATGTTATGCCTGTTGAGGAAATAGAGTTGAATCCGGATTTATCTTACAATGAAGAAACTGTTGAGATACTTGCTTTTGATAGCAAGGTGTTGCATGGCAAGACCATAGAGTTGGTCAAGGTGTTGTGGAGACATAGAGGTGTGGAAGAGGCCATGTGGGAGAGGAAAGTTGATATGCTTGAGCAGTTTTCGTACTTGTTTCCGTCAGGTAATTTCGGGGATGAAATTCCTTAAGTGGGGGAGAGTTGTAACACCCGGGTTTAGGGGCCGGATGAAAATAATATTAAAATAATGTTTCGGGTCTCGGTTTATAATTAAAATGATAAAATATTATTTGGACTTTGTGATTTCCAAAACAAACATTTTATGTTGGACTTAAATTGATTTGAAACTCATTTTCCATGGAATTTGCAAATATTTGAGATTGCCATCTCATTAATGGGAAAACTGTAAATTAATGGACTTTCAAATTAAAACCCATTTTCACTAAAATGAGCCTTTGTCATCTTCTTCCCTCTTCACGTCTTCATTTTCACGACAAAGAAGAGAGCTCCTCTCCATTTCACTATTCCATCCCCTTTCATCTTCATCTTTGGAGCTTTTCAAAAGGTAATTGCATTTTTGACTTGGCCTTGTCTTCCTCTTCATTTTGGTACCATTACCTTTCATTGAAACTATGTATTTTTCATTTTGGGTTTTCAAAGTTTTTATCAAAGGTTGAAGCTTTATGAACTTTTAACAAAGCCTTTGAATTATAGTTGTTAGATATGTTGATTACAACCCATAAGGTCCAACATATGTGAATTTTAAAGTGTTTTATAAAGATTTCAGGATTTGGGTTTTAATGGGGTTTTTGAAGGGTTTAAAAGCTAGTTTTGGGTGTGCTTGATGTTGGAATTTGAGGGTTGATGTTTGGGTGATAGTTAGGGGTTGTTTTGGAAGCATTTAAGTGTGTTAAAAGGGTTGAAATCATGAGTTTTGGATTGGGTTTGATGGCTGCTCGGGATTGAGGTTTTGGGGGTTGTTCATAGCTTGAAATCATGTGTTTTATGCTTGAGTAGTGTTCCGGGTTTGCTACATTGTTGCGTGAACTGATTCGAGGTTGTTTTGTTTGTGTTGAGTTGATTAGAAGCAAGAAATTGTGTTGGTGAAGCATCGAGAGCAAATCTGGAATCGTTGGAAGCTTGATCGGCTAGTGAGTTGAGCTTGGAATAGTCGGTGAGTGGTTAAATGTTTTTAAATGGTTTTCGAGTATTTGGTTCAAGCATGTGGACTAGGTCGGGCTTGGTAGACCAACCTAGAGTTGGGATTAGAGTGGTAGCCTAATCCCAAGCTTTAGTTAGAGACTTTGGTTTAACTCTAAATGTTGTTTATGCCTCATGGTTAATTGTGATTATGGTGTTATGTATAAAGTGTTATACATGTTGTTGAGGCATGGTTTGATGCATTGTTATATGCATGTGGTTTGGTTTGTGGATTGTGCATGATGTTAATCATGGTGAGTACGTGCTAAGCACGGAAGAGGATATGAAATGATGATGTGAAAGGTTGTCGATTGTGTTTAATATTGGCACTAGTATGCTTGGGTACAAATGATCAATCATTAGGATGTTTAGTGTGCACACGTGAGTCAAATGTGCGCGTGGTCTTGGTGATGGTAGTCATCAAGATGGAGTACGAGTTCGCCCGGAAAACCTTCTTATATATATATTAGTCGGTGATGAGTGTAATTGTAACGCCCCGGTTTTGGGCTTAGAAGTTTTGGGCGTTGACCGGTTTGGTCAAAGTGCTGTTCGAATCTAAAAGGGTGAATTTAGGAAAGCCTAGTTCGGGTTGCATTAAAATTATGGAAAAATGTTCTAAAATCATCTTTTAATATATATAAGTGAACTGTGAAATCAATTTTGGAAAATGAGTTTTGGAAGGGTGACATTTTGGCTAGTGACCAAAATGTAATTTTTGAAAGTTTTGTGACTATTTTAGAAAGGGTTGAAACTTTGAATCTTTAAGGAGCTATTATTCCAAAAGTAGTTTCTCCAGATTTTTCTAAGATATTTTAAGCTATATTCTGATTTTAAAACATATCAAAAGAGGAGGGAAAGCCATTTTGGCCATTTTGATAACTAACTTCTTATTTTCTTTTCTCTCATTTTCTCTCAACCCAAACACTTTCTTTCCAGAGAATTGTTTCTGATTTTCTCACCTAAATCTCTCCTTTCAACTCTCTTTTGATTCCTAATCATCATATCTACAAAACCTCATCATTTGCTACTTGATTCATCAAGGTTTTTGATTCCAAAAAGAGGAGAAACTCAAGTTTGGAGGTAAGAACGTCCTTCTCCTCTAAACTATCAGTTCTTTACTGAAATTCCTAAGTTTTCAATCCTTAATTGATGTTTTATTAAAGGCTTTTAAGTTGTGAAATTGATCTTGGCTTATAATGCAAGATTTGGTGATTTTTGATGATTTTCGTTTGATCTGTTAAATCTGTGATTGGAGATGTGTTTTTGATGTTATTTGAACTCTAAATTGATAAGGAATTGAGTTTTGATTGATGTAATCCCGGATAGGTTGGGTTTCCTAAGTTTAGCTTGTGTTTCTTGATTGTTTTTGAGGTGATCTTGTGGATCTGGTGTTGCTGGAGGTATAAGGATGTTATTAGGTTCTTTTTAGATGTTAAATGATGTTAAAGGATGTTAGGTTTTGATGGTTAATGGCTGGGCTTTGTTGAGAAGTGGTTTGGATGCATTTTCGGTTGTGTTTGGTGGCCGAAAATGGAGTGGGGATGAGAGCAGCGAGTTTAGGTGCTTTCATTGAGGATATTAATGCATGATGATGCATGAATCTACTGTTTTGATGTGTTAAAACAGGGGAGTCATCTTTGGATCCAAGTGGTGGTGATCCGGAGGCTTGATTGGTGCTTCGACAAGAGGCGAAGTGGAATCGGTGAGTGAAATTGGGTTTTCGGCTTTGAAACCAATGTCTTGGGAGTTTAGTTTAAGTCTAAACAACTTTGCTAAGCTCAAGTGTAAGTTTTCGGAAATACTCTCTAGTGGTGGCCATGGTTTGGTTGTTGTGCAATGTGGTTTATTGCATGTTTTAAATTCTGTTTTGAAAGCATGATTTAGCATGGTTATTGCTGATTTTGTAAGCCATATGTTGAAGGAAGCTCAAGGTAAGAGTTCCTTGTTTTTGAACATTGATTAAATGTAGTTTGATGCTTTGAAATGCATGATGAATATGGCTTGGTTTAATGCTTTAAAACAGTGGATTTAATGATGAAATGATGTATATTGGCAAGTGATGTTTTGAAAAAGGTTAAGGTCACCAAGGTGGTTAAAAGTCCTTGAGTGAGCCATGTTACTTAAGAACATCAAGGTGGTTAAAAGTCCTTGGATGATTCTTGCTAAGGTCACTAAGGTGGTTAAAAGTCCTTGAGTGAGCCTTGTTACTTAAGAACATCAAGGTTGTTAAAAGTCCTTGGATGGTTCTTGTTAAGGACACAAAGGTGGTTAAAAGTCCTTGTGTGGTCCTTGCCATGGTGTTTAAAAGTCCATGGGCCAAGGTGTTTAAAAGTCCTTGGGGCCAAGGTGTTTAAAAGTCCTTGGGAAGAACACAAAGGTGGTTAAAAGTCCTTGTGTGGTTCTTGAAAATTATAAGATCACAATGGTGTTTAAAAGTCCATGTGTGAGTCTTATGTTGATCTTGTTTTTTTTAAAAGATGAAATGTATCACTTGTGGCCAATATGACATGTAATGATATGAAGCATGAGATGCTTGTTTAAAGTTTGCTTGTGAGCATGTTAAAGTGTATCTTGAAGCATGATTTATGAATGAGTTTTATAAATGCATTATTGTGTGGTTTTAAGGAGCTTTCCTCACTAAGCTTTTGCTTACGCTCTCTTTCGTTTTCTTAAACCAATAATGCAGAACATTAAGGTGATTTGAGGGCAACAAGGAAGGCAAGCAACCAAGGGAAAACTAAGCTCAAGTATGGAAAGGTTTTATCGAACACATTTAGCTTTTGGTGTATGGCAATGGGGGACCTTTGTGAATGTTGTTTGGAGATGTTTTGAACTCCTTGAGTATGTTTAATGTCGCTGATAATGCTGGTTTTGTAATTGGCCTTTACATGTATGGATTAGAGGTTTTATGCTTGAATAGTTGCTTGTGTAGGAAGCATGCCATTAGATTTGGGGCTTTTCATATGTGATGCTAATATGTTGATTGGTTGATGCAAACATGTCTCTTGTATGATGAATTGCATGCTGGTAAAGTTTTGTGGCATTTGGAGCATGATTGGTTGGTCAATTGCATGTTAAAGTAGGTAAAATTCTGCATTTTGTGCAGGCCGTTTCGGAACAGTGCCTGCCGTTTCGGAACGGGTGCCTCGAAGCAGCCCAGGCGTTCGAAACGGGCAACACCGTTCCGGAACGGATATGCTACTGCCCGACCCCGTTCCGATACGCGTTGCGGAACGGCCCCGAGTTTCGAAACGGGCTGTCCCCCGTTTCGGAACGGCTGACCGTTGGGGGCTGACAGTGGCAGTTATATGTTTCGGATTGTTTACATTTTGGTCCTGAATCTTGTATGTGCAATTGTATGAGTTTGGAATGTCCTTTTGAGCTGAAATTTGGCTGAGATGCATGAGACGCGATTAATTTCAAGATGGTAACTTTAATTTGGGCTAAGTCCTCATATTTATCAGAATTTACAATTTGGTCCCTAAAGTTGTAAATTGTTCAATTGGGTCCTTGTTTGATCTCTGATGTTTATGATCTTTTAGTATGTCGTTTGTATGATCATTTTTAGGGTTAATGTGCATCTAGATAAGTTTTTAAAAGAAAAAAAAGGGTCGATAATCAAGGTTGACTTTCGGGTTAACTTTGGTTTTCCCCGTGTGACTTTCTTAATTCGAGTCAACCGTCTAGGCCGGGTTAAGGGGGTTACAGTAATCCCATCGACGGGGCGTGAGGATGAGTAGAATCCCCTCCGCGTGAACGATGATGAGTGTAATCCCACCGTAAGGTAATGGTTGTTGTTGGATGTGAGCTCCAACATGTTATCCGCGTATTCGAGTCATAGCTAGGTGCCAATATGAGATGATATGTGTACCATTATGATTTGAGATGTATTTCCATTATGGTTTAATACATGTGTTTACATATGATGTGGATTGGACTTGTTGAGCATGGCATATTATTGAATATATGTTCATGCATCATGTGTATTTTGGCTCATGTGGATCGAAGGTAAGAACATGCATTCTACCTTGGTTGTGCTCGTGCTTCGACCCTGCATTGTCGAGGTTTGTTTTAATGAGCTTACCCTCACTAAGCTTTATGCTTACGCTCTCTTTTGTTCGACAATGCATATCCGTAGTTCGTGGGTTGCTAGTGCAAGAAGGGGGCCTCCAAGTGTGCTAGTTGGGCTTTTGAATCTATCAAGTATGGATTTTATGTTAATGATGTAATGGTCAAGCAATGGGGACTTATGTGGTTGTTGTTGGTTTGTTTAGGAGCATGTTAGACTTCTCTATATGTTATGTTGGTTTGGCTTTTGGTTGCCTTGTCTTGCTTGTAAACCATGTTTAAATTTGCCTACCTTAAATGCTTAAGTGTATGTCCTTGTGAAGCATGAATCTTGAATGCTTGAATGTTCATATGTTGTTGAATTCCTTCAATGTATGTCTTCTTTATGTTTGGAGTGTTAAGAATGCTTGTGGATGGTTGGTTTGCCTTAGTGTTGTTGCTAGTGTGTTGTGTGAGGTTGTAGTGGTGTTTTTGGTACAGCCTTGTACCAAAAACCAGCTAAAACCAATTTGCAGTCAGAGGGCGTTTCGAAACGGTTGGTCCCATTTCGATACGGTCCCTTTGTTTCGGGCCAGGCATTTCGGTACGCTAAGGGGCCGTTTCGGTACGATTTTACTACTGGAAATCTGAGAATTTGACAATAAAATGACGTATCGAAACGGGCTTTACTGTTTCGGAACGGCCTTCATATCGTTGATCACGAGAAGTTGACCGTTGAGGTCGTTTCGATACGGGCTACCCCTGTTTCGAAACGGTCTCATCGGGTTGACTTTGGCCAGTTGACCAGGTCAAGGCGTATCAAAACTCCCTATGGGCGTTTCGATATGGCCTGTTGTTTAAGGTAAAAATGGGCTGTTTTATTTGGGCTGTTGGTTGTTTACCTCATCGTTTCTTCCGCTGTTGCTTTTCTCACATAGGATTTAATATCCCATCTAGAAAAGATAATTTAAATGAAAAAGTTTTTCTTGGGTCGGTAACCGAAGTGGAGCCTTAACGGGTTTCGCCTCGGTTATCCCCGTGTAGCCCACTCGGATCGGTCAAGCTTCCGGACCGGACGAGGGGGTTACATACCGTTTCCCCAAAAAATCGTAAATGTAATTGTCTCGTTTAACCTCTAATGTTATTGGTACAATTGTCATACCATTTTGACCAAATTTTCTCGGACCAATTACCAACCATTTTGTTCTTTTTTCAAATTTTTCGATACGATATACCAGTTCGGTTATTCCCTACCCGCTCTTACCTTTGACGCGGTTTATTTGTTTACATTTTTAGGGTTTAAATTCATTTTTAATTTTTCAAGTTTACTTAACCCTCAAGTCGTTGTAGACTTTCTTTTTCTGGTAACAACCGAAAACACAAAAATACTAAACACAATTACACAAAGAAGAGTAATTACAAAGCGTATGGAAAAAGAAAGATAACAATTACGATATTCTTGGAGTTAAAAGACTAATTGTTTAACTCTCATGATTACTTCTATAGTCAAGATAAGATAAGATAAGAATGGTGATGCAAAATGCTTTCATCCAAAATCAAACAAATGAACTAGAGTGAGCGCTCTCGATCGAGTTGAATGAAAACAAATTCGAGTTAATCGAGTTTACGAGTCATATTTTACAACTCAAACTTTATTTGAAAAAAAAAATCGATTCAAGTCGAGTTTATGAAATTCAAGTCGAATCAAATCGAGTTTTGGAGTTTCTATACACAAAAATTTACCCTAAAATTAAGCCCACATGACAAATAGACTTCCCCTGCCCTTATTACGGGTATATTAAGTATTTAAACTAAAAATGGGGGGGTTAAGACCTAATTTATTTGATATTATATTTAAAAATAATATTATATTTACTTAAGAATAATAAAATTTATATAATTCTTTTAGAAATAATAATATGATATTTACTTAATAATAATAAATTAGGTCGCACCTCAAAACAAATCATTCACAACACCCACATAAGCGTTTATATGCGAATGGGTCCATTCGGGTTATGTTCTTTGGTCGCTCCCTTCTCATGGTCTGGATTTTGCCAAAAATGGCTATTTTTATGGCTCTTGAGGTGTTCATCGAAGCTAATAGTTAAATCAGATTCGTATGTGGCGTTGGACTGGATCTCTCACCCTCTCCAAAGATCTTGGACTTGGTGGCATTATTTCCTGATGTTTGACAGCTTGGTAGGAAGAATCAACTATGTTCTAAGATTTTTTCTAAACTTGGTGGTGATATGGTTGTTTATCGTTGAGTATCTCAGACTTCACTTGTTTTGTTTAGTTTCATTTAAGGTTCTTAGCTTGTTTGTAATGATAGTGTCTAATTCTAAACTTTAAATCCTAATCCTAAACCATAAACCATAAAATAGTCTCGAAACAGTGTCAAAACTAACAATACAACATTCACACTTCACGACCACCACCTTAAACTTAAAAGTAAAACAAGTCACGCAACGCCTCTAAATAATGTTATAACTTGAATACGCGTGCCCCAGATTTCTTCTTCAATCCTCTACAGCTCATCACAAATCAATGTAACGCCCGGGTTTAGGGCTCGGTAGTTTATCGGTTTTGATCTAGGATTAGTTCGGGTTAAATTTAGATTAAAATGACGATTTTATAAAAAAAATTGCCATTATTTACAAAAATGTCATTAATGAAATTTGGAGATGGGAATTTGAGTAGAAAGAATAAAGAAAGAAAAGAAAAGTTGAAAAGAAAAAGAAAAGAGTCATCTTCTTAAAAATACCCTTTTCACCAAAGTTAAGCCCTCGTTGGCTTAGTTGATTCGAGAGAAACAGTTGCAAGACGAGTCTTTGGCACCTCACGTGCAAGATATAGCCGAGGATAGACCTACATATTTCTAGTTTGGTGAGAATGGAATCCTATGTTTCAAGGATAGGATAGTAGTTCCAGAAGATGCCGAGTTGAGGAGCACCATCTTGAATGAAGCCCATAATAGTCCTTTTGCTATACATCGGGTAGTACGAAGATGTATCGTGGGTTAAAAGAAGAGTACTATTGGATTGGATTGAAGAGAGATATGGCCAACTTTGTGAGTAAGTGTATGGTTTGTCAGCGAGTCAAGGCCGAGCATCAGTTTCCTTCTGGTTTGCTACAACTGTTGAAGATTCCGGAATAGAAATAGGAACGTATTATAATGGATTTTGTGTCAGGTTTACCGTTGACTCCTTCGAAGAAGAATTCAGTGTAGGTGATAGTCGATAGATTCACTAAGTGTGCTCATTTCATACATGTTCATACTACCTACACCTTAGATAAGTTGACCGATCTGTACACCAGTGAGATTGCACGGGGTACCGAAGTCGATTGTATCAGACCGGGATACGAGGTTTACGGCTAGATTTTGGGAGTGTTTGCATCGTGCTTTGGGTACTTGGTTGAACTTCAGTACTTCGTATCATCCGCAGTCAGATGGCCAGTCAGAGAGAGTGATTCAGGTATTGGAGGATATGTTGAGGTGTTGTATCATCGACTTTCAGGGTTGTTGGGAGAAACACCTACCGTTAGTAGAGTTTGCATACAACAACAGCTATTAGGCTAGTATTCAGATGGCACCGTGTGAGGCTCTGTATGGTAGGAGGTGTAGAACACCTATTTGTTGGGCCGAGGCCAGGAAGAAGCTTGTACGTATGCCCGGCTTGCTTGAGGACACTACCGAGAAGGTAAAGTTGATCTGTGATCACTTGAAGGCAGCTTCAAACCGACAGAAACTGTATGCCGATTTGAAGAGAAGATAGAGTATGCCGTGGGCGAAAAAGTGTTTTTGAAAGTCTAACCTTGGAAGAAGGTGATGAGGTTTGGTAGGAAGGGTAAGTTGAGTCCGAGATTCATTGGACCATATGAGGTAGTTGAGAGGATCAGTCCCGTTACGTATATATTGAGACTCCCGACCGAGTTAGAGAAGATTCACGATGTGTTCCACGTTTCTATGCTCTGGAAGTATAGATCGGATTCGTCTCATGTAATGCCAGTGGAAGAAATTGAGTTGAACCCCAACTTGTCATATGAGGAAGAGCCGGTTGAGATTCTTGCTACGGAAAAGGAAGTGTTGTGTGGGAGGTCTATCCAGTTAGTCAAGGTTTTGTAGAGACACCAAGGTGTGGAAGAGGCTACTTGGGAGAGGAAGGAAGACATGTAAAGACATTTTCTGTATCTTTTTCCGTCAGGTAATTTCGCTGACAAAATTCCTTAAGTGGGGGAGAGTTGTAACGCCCCGGTTTAGGGCCCGGGAGTTTATCGGTTTTGATCTAGGATTAGTTCGGGTTAAATTTAGATTAAAATGATAGTTTTATAAAAAAAATTGTCATTATTTACAGAAATTGCCATTAATGAAATTTGGAGATGGTAATTTGAGTAAAAAGAATAAAGAAAAGAAAAGAAAAGTTGAAAAGAAAAAGGAAATAGTCATCTTCTTAAAAATTCCCTTTTCACCATAACCCCTCCGAAACCCTAATCAAATATTCCATTGCCTCAAATCCCTCATCCAAGCAAGATTTTCGAATGTAATCTCTTCCTTGTTTAAGTTCTTACATATTTACCTTGTACTCTTTGAAAACCTTCTTTTAAAACCCATTAAAATGCATTTTCAATTTGGTGTTGGGTTTGAGAAATGGGTTTTTCTATGGGATTTTCATGTGGGTATTTTAATGTCATGTTTAAGGGTGTTTTTAATCATGCTTTGGTGTCTTAAAAATGTTTTAATGGTGTCAAATAATGGGAAACCCGAAATGGGTATAAAAATGAGATTTTTAGGTTGAAAAGGTTGAGTTTTTGGGTTGGTTTTGGGTTGAAAACTTTGCTGGTGGTTCCTTTGATGTTGGAGGATGTTCCTAGATGATTTTGGATGTGTTTTGGTGGTTGAATTGGCTGGATTCGGTGTGGGGTTTGTCTAGAACGAAAATGGTGAAGTTTTGGATGAAATTTGGGTTTGAATCAACGTGTTTTGGTTGCAAGGAGTAGATTTCTGGGTTGTTGCTGGTTTACAAGTGTATTAGCATCCTAATAGTTTGTTTGGGTTGTCTTGAAGTAGAGGATATTGATTCGGGTGCGATATCGGGTGCTATAGAGGCTTGAGACCGGTGTATCGGCTTTCGTTGAGCTCTATCGCTGAGTGGTAACGTTTGAAGTTAAAATGATTTCAAAGTGGGTCCTTGGGAGTTTGGGTAGAGCCTTAAGGGCTAACCTAAACCCAAGTGTAAGTTTGCTAAATCACCTTGTTCGTTAAGTGTTAGTGTGTGCGTTTATTGTGTTGTTGTGTGAAATGTGGATTGCCTTTACTCTCCGTTTAATGTTGTTGTGTAGTCGTTGTTGGTGTCAAGCCTCACGTGATGGTTTTCGTTGCTAACGGTGATGTGTAGTCCCACTGGGAATGGTTATGCATGTGCAAACCATGTTTGGTCAATACTTGTGTTTAGTTCGTCTCTTATTTATATGATTTTGATTTTCAAAACTAAAGTTTGTTTTAAACTGCATTGTTGTTATATTTAGAGCTCCGCTCACTAAGCTTTTAAGCTTACGCTCTCTTCTTCCAACAATGCAGATTGTTAGAGGCTTCGGGAGGCAAGTAAGCAAGGGAGGAGTTCTCGGAGTTCTTGGGTGGCTCAAACTATGGTTTTATTTGTTGTAATAACACTTAGACAATGGGATTGCTAGGCTAGTTGTTAGGGAGTTGGTGTTCAAACTCCTATGCTTTTGCTTTGTTTATGTTGCTAGCATGTTTTAAATGTTGATACTATGTTATATTGGTGCTCGTTGTGGCCTTGGATGAATTGCTATGCTTTTGGAATTGTTAGCATTTTGAAACTAAGTGTTCTTGTGAGTTTTAGATTTGAAATCCATTTTGTTGCTTGAATGCATGTATGTTGATGTGATTAGGATGTTCTGCCTCTAGATTGTATGTGTGATATGTTGCTATGTGATCTTGATGTTTCGGGGTGAGTTTGGGGACGTTTGGGGATGCCAAAACATGTTTTCGGGCCAAATTGTGTCCAGGCGTTTCGAAACGCCTGATATGGTTTCGGAACGGTCGAGCTCCAGGGGTACCCATATCGGAACGGGGGTGGTGTTGTTTCAGTAAGATTTGCCACTAGAGGCTCCTGTTTTGGAACCATATAGGGCCGTTTTGGTACGATTTTCCATTGGAGGCTCCCGTTCCGGAACAGAGTGGGACCATTTCAGAACGGCTTGGTTTTACCTTTTGAAATGGAGCCCGCGTTTCGGAACGGGCAAGCATGTTTCGAAACGCATATAGCTAAAATGGATATTCGGCATCTTCGAGGGTTTTCAAATGTTGCTCTTTAGTCCCTATGGCTTGTATGCTTCCTAATTGGGTTGTGTGTGCCTCTTGTAAATGTTTTGCCTCGTGAGCATGAAATTTGATAATTAAGCTACTTGGTAAACTTAAATAATCGTATGCCCTCAGTTCGGTTTGTATCTGTGTCAGCTTTTCCGCTGTTGTCTTCTTACTTAGGGTTAATTGTGATATCTAGACAAGATAATAAATAAAAAGAATTAGGGTTGCTAATCGGAGTGAGGCCTTAGCGGGTTTCGCTTCGATTTTCCCCATGTAACCCGTTTGGTTCGGTCTGTTGGCTAGACCGGGACGAGGGGGTTACATTTGGTTGTATCAGAGCCTCGGTTACGAGGTCTCCCGGGAAGGTAAGTCATGTAAGTTGGTTTGTTTGGTTGTTTGCTATTGCACAGTGTATGAAAGCATGCTTTAATGATCTTGTTGTTGGTTGAGGTTTAGTCGAGTGTTCCCATTGCTAGGTGTTGTTATTGAAAAATGGTTTTGGTTTAAAGAGCTTGAGAACTTTGATCCTTGCCCTTGCTAACCTCATGTTTTCTTGTGTTTGATGTTTTAGATTTTATCTTCGTTATGGTAAGACCGAGAGGACGGCCTAGAGCGGGTGACCATGCACCCGAGGATGTGCCTCCTATTCTTCCTGCTCCCGATGGTAATGGGGTGGGTGGCGAAGGTAATGTGCCTCAGGCCGGTGCGAATGCTGGAGGTGATGGTAATGGACCTCAGGCTGGTGCAAATGTTGGAGGTAATGGAGTTCAGGCGGGTCAGGGTTAGGCAGGTGCGGACATGACCCATTTGATTCAAACTATAGCCGGAGCTTTTCAGACAGCTTTAGCTGGTATGCATGTTGCAGCACCACCTCAGAGTGCGGGGACTGGATTACCCCTTCAGAGGCTCCGTAGATTAGGTGGAGTCGAGTTTCATGATTTGACTCCCGAGGGTTCAGAGGCTTGGCTCGAGAGTACTACACGCATCTTGGGTTAGATGGAGTGCTCAAACACTCATAAGTTGGGTTGTGTTGTCTCCTTGCTTCAGGGAGATGCGTATGCTTGGTGGACTACCGTTACCTCGGGCACAATAGAAGCAGATGTCACTTGGGAATTCTTCAGAACAACTTTTAAGAAGAAGTATCTCGGAGTCCGATATCAGGACGATAAGAAGAGAGAATTTATGGCCTTGGTTCAGGGTAGTAAGACGGTGGCCGAGTATGAGGTTCAGTTTGTGAGGTTGAGCCAGTATGCTCCCGAGTTGGTTCCGAATGAGAGGTAACGGTGTGAGCGTTTCCGATATGGGTTGACTAGAGATGTGAAGACTTATATGCTTGCCTCTGACTACACCGAGTTTGTTGTTTTGGTCTCTAGGGCCAAGGATATTGAGCAGGACTTGGGCTCAAGTACCCGAGCTAGTGGGACTGATTCCGGGAAGAGACACGCTGATTTGGACAGAGATAATGCCAAGAGGCATAGAGATAGGAGGTATCAGCCCGAATCGAGACATAGGGGTGGTAACCATGGACAGGACCATTAGGGCCAAGGAGCTGTTGTTCACACTCCTGAGTGCACTAGATGCGGGAGACGCCATCAGGGCGAGTGTATGGGTACCTTTGGGGTGTGTTGGAACTGTGGTTCCCGAGACCATTTGAGGCGTAACTTTCCACACCCGGCTAGGGGCGGACCAGCTCCAACTAGGGGTTTTGAGAATCAGAGAGGCTGTGGGCGCGGTCGTGGTAACTTTCAGCCAAGGAACAATGGTTAGAGAAACTTAGCTCATGTGGTGGAAAATCAGCCCGAGGGTGGAAGACTGGCTAGGGTGTATGCGCATCGAGAGGCTGGAAATGACACGTATGTCATTGCAGGTAATTTCTCGATACAGTTCTTGACTTGCTTTCTTTGATAGATTCGGGTTCGACACATTAGTATATTTTGGGTGAACATGCAAGGTCTCTAGGTTTACCGTATGAGTGGTTAGAAGTAGGTGTGAATGTTACTAGTTCTTTCGGTGATACTGTGGTAGTTAGAAAGATGTATAGGAGGTGTCCCTTGATGATTCAGGGCCATGTGTTTCCGGTTGACATGATGGAATTGTCGTTCTATGGTTTTGATGTGATTTTGGGCATGGATTGGCTCGTGGAGCATAGAGCTAGGGTAGTCTTTGAGACCAAGAGAGTCTCCTTGAGACTTACAGATGATTTCGAAGTTGTAGTGGTTGGCGAGAACATTAAGTTCTTGTCCAATGTTGTTTCTGCCTTGGAAGCTCAGAGGTTGATGGATTCGGGTTGTCAAGCTTACTTTGCTTATGTGATGAATCTGAATATGAGTGAGGTTAGACCGCAAGACATCAGAACGATATTTGATTTTCCGAGTGTTTTTCTAGAAGAGTTGTCGGGTTTTCCTCCAGATAGGGAAGTTGAGTTTGCTATTGAGACGTATTCTGATTCTGCACATGTGTCTATTGCTCCGTATAGAATGGCACCGAAGGAGTTGAAAACACAACTTTAGGAATTGTCAGATAGAGGTTTCATTAGGCCTAGTAATTCTCCGTGGGGTGCTCCGATCTTGTTTGTGAAGAAAAAGGACGGCAGTATGAGGATGTGTATAGACTATAGGAAGTTGAACAAGGTAAAAGTGAAGAACAAGTACCATATGCCTCGTATGGAAGACTTGCTTGATCAGTTGAGAGGTGCTTCAGTGTTTTCGAAGATTGATTTGAGGTCCGGTTATTATCAGTTGAAGGTGAAAGATGTGGACATATCGAAGACCGCTTTTCGTACACGTTATGGGCACTATGAGTTCTTGGTAATGCCTTTCAGTTTGACTAATGCTCCAGCTGCATTAATGGATATGATGAACCGAGTGTTTCACGAGTTTTTGGATAGGTTTGTGGTAGTATTCATAGATGATATCTTAGTGTACTCTAGGACCGAGGAAGAGCATGATGAGCATTTGCGGCTAGTGCTTCAGACTTTGCTTGAGAATCTGTTGTATGCCAAGTTGAGTAAGTGCGAGTTTTGGATTAGGGAGGTAGTCTTCCTAGGTCACATGATCTCGGCTGATGGGATTAGTGTGACCCCAAAAAGATAGAAGCCATAGTGAATTGGAAGCAACCAAATTCGGTGACCGAAATCTGTAGTTTTCTAGGCTTGGCGAGATACTACCGAAGATTTGTCGAAAGATTTTTGAAGATTGCGGCACCATTGACTAAATTGCTTCAGAATAATGTTTCGTATGAGTGGTCAGATGCAAGACAACAAGCGTTTGAGAAGTTGAAGAAAGCTTTGACCGAAGCTCCTATTTTGATTCAGCCTGAACCGGGAAAAGAGTTTGTGATTTAAAGTGATGTCTTGTATGTAGGTTTAGGTTGCGTGTTTATGCAAGAAGGTAAGGTAGTAGCTTACGCTTCGAGACAGTTGAAGGTTCACGAGAAGAACTACCCCACTCACGATATAGAGTTAGCCGCAGTAGTGTTTGCCTTGAAGATTTGGAGACATTACCTTTATGGTGAGAAGTGCACTATTTATATCGACCACAAGAGTTTGAAATACTTGATGACTCGGATAGAGTTGAACCTTAGACATCGTAGGTGGTTAGAGCTTCTTAAGGATTATGACCTTACAATAGAGTACCATCCATGTAAAGCAAACGTAGTGGCCGATGCTTTGAGTAGAAAAGTGGCAGTTGAGTTGCGAGCCATGTTTGCGAGATTAAGTGTGACACGAGATGATGGTTTCATAGCCGAGTTAAAGGTTAAGCCCTCATCGGCTCAGTTGATTCGAGAGAAAAAATGGCAAGACGAGTCTTTGGCACCTCACGTGCAAGATATACCCGATGATAGACCTACAGATTTCTGTTTCGGTGAGAATGGGATCCTATGTTTCAAGGATAGGATAGTAGTTCCAGAAGATGCCGAGTTGAGGTGCACTATCTTGAATGAAGCCCGTAATAGTCCTTTTGCTATGCATCTCGGTAGTACGAAGATGTATCGTGGGTTAAAAGAAGAGTACTATTGGATTGGGTTGAAGAGAGATATGACCAAGTTTGTGAGTAAGTGTATGGTTTGTCAGCGAGTCAATGCCGAGCATCAGTTTCCTTCAGGTTTGCTACAGCCGTTGATGATTCTAGAATGAAAGTGGGAACGTATTACCATGGATTTTGTGTCGGGTTTACCGTTGACTCCTTCGAAGAAGAATTCAGTGTGGGTGATAGTCGATAGATTCACTAAGTGTGCTCATTTCATACCTGTTCATACTACCTACACCTTAGATAAGTTGGTCAATCTGTACATCAGTGAGATGGTGAGATTGCATGGGGTACCGAAGTCGATTGTATCAAACCAAGATCTGAGGTTTACGGCTAGATTTTGGGAGTGTTTGCATCGTGCTTTGGGTACCTGGCTGAACTTCAGTACTTCGTATCATCTTCAGTAAGATGGTCAGTCAGAGAGAGTGATTCAGGTATTGGAGGACATGTTGAGGTGTTGTATTATCGACTTTCAGGGTTCTTGGGAGAAACACCTACCGTTAGTAGAGTTTGCATACAACAACAGTTATCAGGCTAGTATTCAGATGGCACCGTATGAGGCTCTGTATGGTAGGAGGTGTAGAACACCTATTTGTTGGGCCGAGGCCGGGCAGAAGCTTGTACCTATGCCTGACTTGCTTAAGGGCACTACCGAGAAGGTAAAGTTGATCTGTGATCGCTTGAAGGCAGCTTCAGACTGACAGAAATCGTATGCCGATTTGAAGAGAAGGTAGAGTATGTCGTGGGCGAAAAAGTGTTTTTGAAAGTCTCACCTTGGAAGAAAGTGATGAGGTTTGGTAGGAAGGGTAAGTTGAGTCTGAGATTCATTGGACCTTACGAGGTAGTTGAGAGGGTCGGTGTCGTTGCGTATAGATTGAGACTCCCGACCGAGTTAGAGAAGATTCACGATGTGTTCCACGTTTCTATGCTCCAGAAGTATAGATCGGATCCGTCTCACGTAATGCCAGTGGAAGAAATTGAGTTGAACCCCGACTTATCATATGAGGAAGAGCCGGTTGATATTCTTGCTACGGACAAGAAAGTGTTGCGAGGGAGATCTATCCAGTTAGTCAAGGTTTTGTGGAGACACCGAGGTGTGGAAGAGGCTACTTGGGAGAGGAAGTAAGACATGGAAAGACATTTTCCGTCAGGTAAGTTCTGGGACGAAATTCCTTAAGTGGGGGAGAGTTGTAACGCCCGGTTTAGGGCCCGGGAGTTTATCGATTTTGATCTAGGATTAGTTCGGGTTAAATTTAGATTAAAATGATGATTTTATAAAAAAATTGCCATTATTTACAAAAATTTCCATTAATGAAATTTGGAGATGGAAATTTGAGTAAAAAGAATAAAGAAAGAAAAGAAAAGTTGAAAAGAAAAAAAGAGTCATCTTCTTAAAAATCCCATTTTCACCAAAACTCCTCCAAAACCCTAATCCACTATTCCATTGCCTCAAATCCCTCTTTCAAGCAAGATTTTCGAAGATAATCTCTTCCTTGTTTGAGAAATGGGTTTTTCTATCGGATTTTCGTGTGGGTATTTTAATGTCATGTTTAAGGGTGTTTTTAGTCGTGCTTTGGTGTCTTAAAAATGTTAAAATGGTGGCAAATAATGGGAAACCCGAAATGGGTATAAAAATGGAATTTTTAGGTTGAAAAGGTTGAGTTTTTGGGTTGTTTTAGATTGAAAACGTGGTTGGTGGTTCCTTTGATGTTGGGGGATGTTTCTAGATGATTTTAGATGTGTTTTGGTGGTTGAAATGGTTGGATTCATTGTGGGGTTTGTCTAGAACGAAAATGGTGAAGTTTTGGATGAAATTTGGGTTTGAATCGATGTGTTTTGGTTGCAAGGAGTAGATTTCCGGGTTGTTGCTGGTTTACATGTGTATTAGCATCCTAATAGGTTTTTTGGGTTGTCTTGAAGCAGAGGATATTGATTCGGGTACTTCGGGTGCGATATCGGGTGCTACGGAGGCTTGAGACCAATGTATCGGCTTTCGTTAGGCTCTATCGGTGAGTGGTAACGTTTGAAGTTAAAATGATTTAAAAGTGGGTCCTTGGGGGTTTGGGTAGAGCCTTAAGGTCTAACCTAGACCCAAGTGTAAGTTTGCTAAATCACCTTGTTCGTTAAGTGTTGGTGTGTGCGGTTATTGTGTTGTTGTGTGAAATGTGGATTGCCTTTACTCTCCGTTTAATGCTGTTGTGTAGTCGTTGTTGGTGTCAAGCCTCACGTGATGGTTTTCGTTGCTAACGGTGATGTGTAGTCCCACCGGTAGTGACTAGTAGAAGAGTACGATGATGTGTAGTCCCATCGAAAAACTACTAGTTGTTGTGAACGGTGATGTGTAGTCCCACCGGCAATGGTTATGCATGTGCAAACCATGTTTGGTCAATACTTGTGTTTAGTTCGTCTCTTATTTATATGATTTTGATTTTCAAAACTAAAGTTTGTTTTAAACTGCATTGTTGTTGTATTTAGAGCTCCGCTCACTAAGCTTATAAGCTTACGCTCTCTTCTTCCAACAATACAGATTGTTAGAGGCTTCGGGAGGCAAGTAAGAAAGGAAGGAGTTTTCGGAGTTCTTGGGTGGCTCAAAGAATGGTTTTATTTGTTGTAATAACACTTAGACAATGGGATTGCTAGGCTAGTTGTTAGGGAGATGGTGTTCAAACTCCTATGCTTTGGCTTTGTTTATGTTGCTAGCATGTTTTAAATGTTGATACTATGTTATGTTGGTGCTCGTTGTGGCCTTGGATGAATTGCTATGCTTTTGGACTTGTTAGCATTTTGAAACAAAGTGTTCTTGTGAGTTTTAGATTTGAAATCCATTTTGTTGCTTGAATGCATGTATGCTGATGTGATTAGGACGTTCTGCCTCTAGATTGTATGTGTGATATGTTGCTATGTGATCTTGATGTTTCGGGGTGAGTTTGGGGACGTTTGGGGATGCCAAAACATGTTTTCGGGCCAAACTATGTGTAGGCATTTCGAAACGCCTGATATGGTTTCGGAACGGTCGAGCTCCAGAGGTACCTGTATCGGAACGGGGGTGGTGCCGTTTCGGTACGATTTGCCACTGGATGCTCCTGTTTCGAAACCATATAGGGTCGTTTCGGTATGAATTTCCACTTGAGGCTCCCGTTCCGGAACAGGATGGGACCGTTTCGGAACGGCTTGGATTTACCTTTTGAAATGGAGCCCGTGTTTCGGAACGGGCAAGCCTGTTGCGAAACGCATACAACTAAAATGGATATTCGACATCTTCGAGGGTTTTCAAATGTTGCTCTTTAGTCCCTATGGCTTGTATGCTTCCTAATTGGGTTGTGTGTGCCTCTTGTAAATGTTTTGCCTCGTGAACATGAATTTTGATAATTAAGCTACTTGGTAAACTTAAATAATCGTATGCCCTCAGCTTGGTTCGTATTTGTGTCAGCTTTTCCACTGCTGTCTTCTCACGTAGGGTTAATTGTGATATCTAGACAAGATAATAAATAAAAAAAATTAGGGTTGCTAATCGAAGTGAGGCCTTAGCGGGTTTCGCTTCGGTTTTCCCCGTGTAACCCGTTCGGTTCGGTCTGTTGGCTAGACCGGGACGAGGGGGTTACAATCAACCACTAAACCATCAACATCAAATTAAGCTATCGTCCCACAATAACTCAAACTCAAAACACCCAAAAATCTCAACCTCCACACCAACATATATATGACCAACAAGGGATTCAAATAACGGTCCACTACCACCAATTAACATTCTTAAATCTAGTGTCTCCCTCGCCTTAGAGTATTAACCTTTTACGATTCATAAAATTTGATTCTTATAGTGAACCATTGAGAATGCTTCATTCCTTTGCTGGTTTTTTTCTTTTTTGTCTGTTTTAATTCCTCTGCTAAGCAGCTTTGCCTTTGGAATGGGATACAAAACTCAACTCAATTTCTGAGCTTATCCTTCAGGGACCACATAAGCAATGGAAAGATTCCAACTTCCCTTATTGTGGTTTTGCTTGTATAACCATCTATTACTTCTGCACGCATTATTGTTATCACAGTAAAGTTTGGAAACAAGGGTACTTCTTTTTGTGATCAAACGTGTCAGTAATTTGAATAGACAAGCTTTATACTACCAGAAGTTGAAGGGGAAAGAACAACTACCAAAGTTTTTATATGTTATTTAAACTAAATAAATATGTTTCGATACATAATTTTTAAATAAAAAAAGCTTATGGCACAGACCACAGTGCACCCAAACTGAAATTTAATTTCGAGAAGAAAACTAACATGTTGCTAGCCTGCTACAAAGGACCATCAGCTGAATCCCCTGCAATCAAGAAAAAGTGGGATCAGTTTACAATCCCTTTACTTACTTCACTACTAAAGTTACATGAAACAAAATTTTGCATGCCTTACTAACCCTACAAATAAATATACTTGGTTGCTCTTAGATATATAACCATATCATTACCTCAAGTAGTAGTAATAGTAGTAGGCTTAATCCTAAACTCTCCGATCTCAACCCTGTCCTCACCATTTTCCCCTGGAATTTTTCTCCAAACTCTAGTTTGGAAGGTTTCCATCCGGTATTAGCATCCTCAACCTACCACTTACAAACTTGAAATTTGTATGCTGTAATACAAACCAACACATTGGAACCAAAAGCAGAGAAACAGAAAACACATATGTGAATCTAAGATGCAACCGAGAAAGCGAGTACATTGTGTCCATTGTAGTAGTCTACGACCATCTCTGCATATGAGGGTAATTGCTTGAAACAGTTAACATGTATAGGATTTATCAACCCGCATGAAACACAATTGTATTCCCAAACATCATAGCCCTAGAACAACAAAATCAAGCGCAATAAAAACAAATATTAAATTTAGTTGATACAGAAAACAAAGGCTCATACCCTAGAGGATATCACTTCTGTCCTATATTTCAACCAGTCCTCCTTGCTCATGTCGTCATCGGAGTCATAATCGGAATCATACGGTATCTTGGCCCCACTCATCGGACAAAAAGTAAAAAAAATCTTAACAAAACATTGCAAACTCGAGTTAATGAAACCCCACGGGAAGTAGGAGCAATTAAAATAAACCAGACAATTTAAGTAGAAAAAAGCCTCAAAAAACCGCTTACAACAATCACAAAATTTTAAACAAAAGATGCCAATAAAGGTTTTCACAGCCAAGCATTCATCAAATTTAACGCAGATTATCAGAATAACATATCCAAAATGATGATTAAAGAAAACCCAGATCAAGCCCAAGGTCAAAGATTCATACCCTTCGAAACATATTACCCATGAAAAATCCAAATTTCAAGAATCTTTTCATCAGATAAATATCTAGACATATGTTCTTAATTGAATGTGTAACCCCCCTAAACCCGACCCAAGGGTTATGGGCTGAATCTAGGAAGTTGTGTTGAAAATGTGCCCCTCAAGTAAATAGTTATTAAGTTTCCAAAAATCAATATTCAAAATATTAATTAAAACGGTGTAGTTTAACATTGAAATTCATATTTCGAAAACGTAGTCGTATGGATAAAATAATCCAAAAAAGTAGCAAAATATCAAATTAAAATTCTCATGCATGCTAAACAGTTTAAACTCCCAAATAAAAAAAAGTAATCAAGTATACATAAAACCCCCAAATAACGATATAAAATTGAAAACTAAGAATAACCATACTAAAACGATAATGAATTTGATATATGTGGATCTCCAAGTACCGAACTCCTATGTCTGAGAATCTGAAATAGAAGATAAGGGGGAGTTAGCTATTAAGCTCAGTGTGTCTCTAAGGTGCAACAGACAAAAAAAAATCACAAGAATCATACAGTCAACATAGTCATTTCAACAGTCATTGGAATACACAGATACACAAATCACGATGCACCTAAGTCTATGTCATGAACCCATCTACATCATCGTCCAAAGAGTGAGGTTCCCCTGAACCACTCTCTACATCGTCACCAAGTCCGAAGTGGAATTCAGCCCGAAGGGTGAAACCACCGATCTTCCTCCGTACATTTCCCACCCGAATGATATGCATGAATGTTCCGATTCCAATCCGAATGCAACATCATTAGTCCGAAAATGCATGAGCATTTAGTTCGAAAATGCATGAGCATTTAGTCTAATATTTATTATTCAGATTCCGATGTATGATGCCTACCAGAATTACATACAACATAACACATAGCTCAGGTCACAACATATTCCGCAAACAGACATCACACAACATATTCTGCAAACAGACATCACACAACAACAACACATACAATATAGCACAAACAGAGAACACACCTCAGACAGCTAACAGCTCAACGTCGAGAGTGACGTCTCCCACGCTCAGATCTAGAAGCAGGCGGAACAGGATCGACACCTACAAAGGTCAACTAAGTTAAAATTCTCTACTACTATGCCACAATCAACTAAAAGAAACTTATTTAAATTCACATACGCGCGGAACTCGAAGGCTGAGATGCATGAGGTTGACCAGGCGGAAGAGGTGGGAGAATCTCGGTGTCCGAATCTATGTCACCTGAACACAAACGAAATCTTATTTCAGAAACTAATTTACACATTCTTTTTAACTAAGCATAAAATTGAATAAAAAGGCCAAAATCAGTTGTTCGAGGTCAAATTTGGAAAAACAGGCTACGAATCTGTACCGAGACGTCGAAAAACACAAAGTTAACTTTTGGCCCAAAAAGTCAACGCTGATGTCATCATGGTCAATGATGACGTCATCGCTGACGCCAGCTTACATCATCATCCCATCAGCAAATGACGTCACTACTGACGTCATCCGGCTTGTCACAAAAGGTCCGGTTCGGTTCGGTGGTCCGGTTCTCAAAAATCCCCCAAATCAAATTTCAAACATAACCCTAATACCAATTATCAACCCTTTATTCCTAAACTCCAACTCAACAACCCATAACCCCAATCGAAACCCTCAACCACGGCGGCCATAACACTCACCAACTAAAATGCATAGAAGGAGACGCAGGTAGCGGCACGATAGGACGGCGGCGGCGAAGGGACGAATGGACAAAGGCAAAACGAATTGTTTGAACCCGTTCCCAAGCTATCGACGAATGCAAAGGAAAATCCAAGTCTTGGTTTCAATCAGGCGGTCACGGTGAACACGCCGATGACCTCGGATCAACGAACGAACGACAAAAACCACTTGATCGGAGCTCGAACGGAAAAGTGGGTGAGTATTTTGGGTATTCGAACTTGAGGGAGAAAACAGAGGGGAGAGCGACTGAATCAATTTTTTTTAGAATATGAAGAGTCAAAAAGGGTTTTTACCCTAAGTTTTTGGGTAAATTACCCATTTAGGGCTTCTACTTTTTCCCGCCTTTCAAAATAGCCTCAAATGTTTATTTTTATTCAATTAGGTCACCAAAAACATCAAAATTCACAATTTAGCCCCTAAAATTCATTTAGGTTTTCTGATTCAAATTACCAAAAATTAGGGTTTCAATTTGGGGATTTAAAATATTAGGGATTTTAATTTTAGGAGAAAATTAGGGTGTTAAAATTCTCCCCTCCTTAAAAGAAATTCCGGCCTTGAAATTTTCAGACTTAGCGACATATCCCAAAAATTAGCTGACATAACTTAAAGTTCTTCATTTTGAATTCCTCATCCTTCAACATGAATGTAAAAACCTGACAACATTAGAAACGTACCTGCTATGTCTTCTGGCTCACCATCATAACTCCCATGAGCTCCAGTTGTATAAATCAACCCCAGATGTCTAGTATCGGATCTAGCTGATCTATCACTCTGGGCAGGTCTACGTCTACTAGCAATACCTGAAGTAGCAGGTTTACCATGTCTTCTACCTCCAGCAAGAGTCTATACAGATGCCTGAAACTGACTCGGAACAAAAGATGATGAAGGTGCTATCGGAAAATCCCTGAAAAGATGCTCAAATGATCCACATCGAAAACAAGCCCCAGACTGCCTCCTACACTCACACAGGTGCCACTTCTTACAGAAGGAACACTGCGGCACCCCACAGGTACTAGTCGAACCCCCGACACTAACGGTCGGAAAATTGGAAGTCACTTGTCTAGCTCGGGAATAACCCTGATGATCAGACTCGTCTCTGGCTCTCTATCTAGACTGGTTACCCTGACTGTGCTGAACGGATGTAGTCAACTGCCTCCAACCCCGACCAATACCATATGAATCAAGTAGCTTCAACTTCGCCTTATTCCGCTCAGCTGTCCTAGCTCGCTTGGTGATCTCTTTATACTCATTATCCATATGTAGAGCCACAGCCGCCTTAACGAAGGGCGCAACCCTTTCAGAAACCAATCACACTTCTCCTTTTTGGTAGACAACAGTCCCAGAACATACTGAATCAGTCTCATAAACTCAATTTCATAATCATTCACAGACATGTCGTTCTGCTTTAGATTCATGAAATCATCCCGACACTTTTCTAGATACTCAGCCCCAACATATCGGTCACCGAAAGCCTGTCGGAAATAATCCCAAGAAATCTGACCAGCTGGAATAACATGCTCCTCAGCCTCCCACCAATTCTGAGACTCACCCTGCAATAGTGATACAACAACTTTAAGCTTCCGGTCAGTAGGATAATCCATCTCAGTGAACAAACTTTGAAGCTTCTTCAACCAATACTCAGCATCAGTAGGATCGGTACCCGTCTTCCCATCAAACATAGTCATCCCGTCAGCCAAGATCTCAGTAGATATAGGCCTCCTAACACCCTCAGTCTGACAAAAATAACGGAGCAACTCCCTATGCACTGCAGCAGTATCCATGCCCGAAGTCTCAGCATCTCTAGGCCCATGTGGTCCATCACCCGGTGTCTGCTAGGCTGGCTGATCCTCACCACCAGCCCGTTGGCCCCCAGTCCATTGGGCCCCGGCCTGTTGAGCTTCAGTCTGCTGAACCCTAGGCTGTTGAACCCCATGCTGTTGAACCCCAGGCTACTGATCCACAGCCTGCTCCTCCTCATCAACATCATGAACATTATCCTGATTTGGTGGCGCTCCCACGGACTGTGAAGCACTGCTCTCAGCTGCTGCGGTACGACCTCGACCACGCACTTCACCACGACCACGACCACAACTAGTCGCTAATCTAGAGCTCCTACGAGGTGGCATAGTAGTCTATCTACAAAAGTAAAGAGTTATAAGATCAGTTTTGTACTTGGAGTTCTATTCAAAAATATGTCAAAATACAAAAAAATGTTTACTTTCCAAAAATACCCTTTTCGCCCGAAAATATTTAGTATGCATGCAAAAATTATTTTTGACTTAAAAATTTTATGCGCGCCACACAGTCCGAGGGTTGAACCTAAGCTCTGATACCACTAAATGTAACCCCCTAAACCCGACCCAAGGGTTATGGGCCGAATCTAGGAAGTCGTGTTAAAAATGTGTCCCTCAAGTAAATAGTTATTAGGTTTCTAAAAATCAATATTCAAAATATTAATTAAAACAGTGTAGTTTAACATTGAAATTCATATTTCGAAAACGCAGTCGTATGGATAAAAGAATCCAAAACAAAGTAGAAAAACATCAAATTAAAATTCTCATGCATGCTAAACAGTTTAAACTCCCAAATAAAAATAAAAGTAATCGAGTTTACATAAAAACCCCAACTAACGAAATAAAACTAAAAACTAAGGATATCCATACTAAAACGATAATAAATCTAATATATCTGGTTCTCCAAGTACCGAACTCATATGTCTGAGAATCTGAAATAGAAGCTAAGGGGGAGTCAGCTATTAAGCTCAATGTGTCTCTAAGGTGCATCAGACAGAAAAAAAAAATCACAAGAATCATACAGTCAACATAGTCATTTCAACAGTCATTCGAATACATAGATACGCGAAGCACGATGAACCTAAGTCTATGTCATGAACCCATCTACATCACTGTCCGAAGAGTAAGGTTCCCCTGAACCACTCTCTACATCGTCACTAAGTCCGAAGTGGAATTCAGCCCGAAGGGTGAAACCACTGATCTTCCTCCGTACATTTCCCACCCGAATGATATGCATGAATGTTCCGATTCTAATCCAAATGCAACATCATTAGTCCAAAAATGCATGAGCATTTAGTTCGATATTTATTATTCAGATTCCAATGTTTGATGCCTAACAGAATTGCATACAGCATAACACATAGCTCAGGTCATAACTTATTCCGAAAACAGACATCACACAACAACAACACTTACACTATAGCACAAACAGAGATCACACCTCAGACAGCTAACTGCTCAACGTCGAGAGTGACGTCTCCCACGCTCAGATCTAGAAGCAGGCGGAACAGGATTGGCACCAAAAAAGGTTCACTAAGTTAAAATTCTCTACTACAATGCCACAATCTACTAAAAGAAACTTATTTAAATTCACATACGTGCGGAACTCGAAGGCTGAGATGCAGGAGGTCGACCAGGCGGAGAAGGTGGGAGAATCTCGGTGTCCCAATCTATGTCACCTGAACGCAAACGAAATCTGATTTTAGAAACTAATTTACACTTTCTTTTTAACTAAGCATAAAATTGAATAAAAAGGCCAAAAACAGCTGTTCGGGATCGAATTTGGAAAAACAGGCTGTGAATCTGGAATCGAGACATCGAAAAACATAAAGTTGACTTTTGGCCAAAAAAGTCAACATTGACGTCATCATGGTCATCGCTGCGGCAGTGTAACCCCATCGTCCCGGTCCGGACGCTTGACCGGTCCGAGTGGGCCACACAGGGAAAACCGAAACGAAACCCGTTAAGGTTCCTCCTCGGTTAACGACCCAGAAAATTTCTTTAAAATTTAATCTTCTCTAAATGCGCCTTTAATTCCTATGTGATCACAGCAACGGAAGACAAACATTCGCAAAGCGATAACTCGAGCAACCTAAGCAAAACAGTCCATTTTTATGAGATTTAACAGGCCGTTTCGAAACACCCTCAAGGTGTATCGAAATGCCTTGACCTGGTAAACACACCTAAGCCTACACGAGGATGTCGTTTCGGAAAGGGGGTCAACCGTTCCGAAACACCCTCCCTGGTCAACTTCTCGTGGTCAACGAGATTTGACTGTTTCGAAACACAACAGACCCATTTCGGAACACCTTCATCTCGCCAAAATCTCAAAATTCCAGTAGCAAAAGTGTACCGAAACGGCCCCTACCCGTTTCGAAACGCTCGGCCAAAAACAAAGGGACCGTATCGAAACAGGGTAGCCCGTTTCGAAACGCCCCCTGCCTGCAGATTGGTTTTTGCTGGTTTAAGGCACAAGGGTGCCTCTAAACCCCACCAAAACTTCCAACAACACACTAGCAACAATTCTAAAGGCAATCCAACATGCAAGCATGCTTGAACATCATTAAAACGAGGCTAAACACTAAGGCACAACGTCACAAGCCATACATCAAGCATATCATAAAAGGTGATAACTTCAACATGTCTAACACTTAGGCAATTTTAGGTAGCAAAAATACTAACATGGTTACGAGCATAGCATACATCCCAAAAGCCAATTAACAAGCACAAACGAGGAGTCTAACATGCTCCTAAACAACATCAACAACAACAAAATATTCCAAAAAGCATCATAACACGACACCTATCCCATTGATTTACTATTACAATCTTTAAAATTAAATATCATACTTGAGCTAACCACAAGCAACACTTGGAGGCCTTTCCTTGCCCTTGCCACCCAAAAGCTACCGATCTGCATTGTCGAACAAAGAGGAGCGTAAGCATAAAAGCTTAGTGAGGGTAAGCTCATAAAATAAACCTTCGACAATGCAGGGTCCAAGCACGAGCTACAACCAAGATAAAATGCATGATCTTACCTCCGATGCGCATGTGCCATAATTATAGATGATGCATGAACATATATTCAATATTATGCCATGCTCCACATGTTTAAATCCACAACATATGTAATCACGTATATTAAACCATGTTAGCAACACATCCCAAATCACATTGGCTCACAATTAATCACATATTGGCAGCATAAACCACAATTCGTATTGGCACCTAGCTATGAATCGAATACACGGATAATCGTTGGAACTCAAATCCAACAACTCTACCATTACCTGACGGTGGGATTACACTCATCACCGTTCACGCGGAGGGGATTCCACTCATCCTCACGCCTGATTTCATGCGGAGGGGATTCCACTCATCCTCACGCCCGTCGATGGGATTCCACTCATCACCGACTATTATATATAAGAAGATTTCCGGGCGAACCCGTACTCCATCTTGATGACTACCATCATCAAGACCACGCGCGCATTTTGACTCACGTGTGCACACTAAACATCCTAATGATCGACCATTTGTACCCAAGCATACTAGTGCCAATACTACACATTTCATTAATCTTTCACAATATCAACTAATAACACTTTCGTGCTTAGCACGTACTCACCATGACTTACCGTCATGCACAAACCACATTTCCATGCCTAGCATGTACTCACCATGATCCTCGGATCATGCAACCACCTCATATCATCGTTTCACATGTCAACACCACATGTATATCATTAACACCCATATTACATCATATTTTACACATATGTATAACCATATCATATCTATCATCAACATGCATATAACAACGTATCAAACATGCCTCAACATACATGTATACAACATATACATAATCAACACCATCACAATTTAACACGAGGCATATACAACCATTAAAGAGTGCAACCAAAGTCTCTAATCAAGCTTGGGATTAGGCTACCATTCTAATCCCAACTCTAGGTGGGTTTACCAAGCCCATCCTAGGTTCACATGCTTGAACCAAATACTCAAAACCATTTTAAAAATATTTAACCACTCACCTCCACCTCCAAGCTCAACTACCAAGCAAGCAACACCTTCAAGTTTCCGGATTTCCTCCCGATGCTTCATCGACCCAAGTTCTTGCTTCTAAACAACCTCAATACAATTCAAATGACATCAAGTCAGCCCAAACATCAAAACACTAACCCGAAACACAATTCAAACACAATTCACAATGTTTCAAGCCATGAACAAACCCCACATTTAGCAAACTCGAGCAGCCCCAAAACCTCATCCAAAAACCATGTTTCCAACACCCATTCCACCCACAAATGATCCCAAATCAACCCCAACCATAGTACTACCATTGGGCTATCAATTCCCACCTAAAACAACCCCCAAAACTCACCCAAAACCCTCCAAAAACCCCATTTATACCCAAATTCGGGAATTGCTCAAAATCAAGCAAAATTCACATATGTTGTACCATTTGACTCCTATACTTCATAACTAACCATATTAAATCAAAATATTAAGTTTAGCTACACAAAGGCATCATTTTTAATCAAATCTTTTGAAATCCCCATTTTCAAAACTTCAATGAAAATAAAAACTAATGGTACTTTTAAAGAGAGGGAGTTGAAGAGAAGTCAAAAACGATGTTACCTTTCAAAAATGAGTTGAAATGGATGAGCTTTTTGATGGAATAGTGATGGAGAGGGGAGAGCTCTATTTTCACGTTAGGTTGGATGAAGAAGAAAGTGAATAGTGAAAAGATGATAAGAAAGGGGATTTAAAATTAAAAGATGGGAAATTACCAAAAAGGCCATTAATGAATGGTTATCTTCTTTCTTCTTTAAAAACTCTCCACTTTGCAATTCCTTCAATTTGGTCCAATATCAAATATTTATTTTTGAAACCCGAAACTTAAAAGATTATTTTAATTACAAAACCGAGCCCAAATAATATTAAAATATTATTTTCACCTAACCCCTAAACCCGGGTGTTACAGTCAGCCTGCATCATCATGCCATCAGTAGATGACGTCACTACTGACATCATCCAGCTTGTCACAAAAGGTACGGTTCGGTCTGGTTTAGCACACTGTTCGGTTCGGTGGTCCGGTCCGGTTCTCAAAAATCCCCCAAATCAAATTTCAAACATAACCTTAATACCAATTATCAACACTTTATTCCCAAACTCTAACTCAACAACCCATAACCCCAATCGAAACCCTCAACCACGGCGGCCATAACACTCACCAATTGAAATGCAAAGAAGGAGACGTAGGCAGCGTCGCGATAGAACGACGAAGACCAAGGGACGAATGGACAATGGCAAAACGAACAGTTTGAACTTGTTCCCAAGCTATCGACGATGACGAAGGAAAATCCAAGTCGTGGTTTCGGTCGGACGGTCATGGTGAACACGCCGATGACCTCGGATCAGCGAACGAACGACAAAAACCCCTTTATCGGAGCTCGAACGGAAAATTGGGTGAGGGTTTTGGGTATTCGAACTTGAGGGAGAAAACAGATGGGAGAGCGGCTGAACCAATTTTTTTTAGAATATGAAGAGTCGAAAAGGGTTTTTACCATAAGTTTTTGGGTAAATTACCCATTAAGGGCTCCAACTTTAGCCCCCCTTTCAGAATAGCCTCAAATGTTTATTTTTATTCAATTAGGTCACCAAAAACCCCAAAATTCACAATTTAGCCCCTAAAATTCATTTAGGTTTTCCGATTCAAATTCTCAAAAATTAAGGTTTCAATTTGAGGATTTAAAATATTAGGGATTTTAATTTTAGGAGAAAATTAGGGTGTTACAGAATGGGAAAGTATTATAATATAAAAACGTGACCAGAAATTTGAATACTTGCCTTGTGCAAAGTAACAAAAACCTAATCGTTGTAGAGGAAAAGCCCTTTCTAATCTAATCTTTACAAAGTTGATCTTCTTCTTTTCTTTCGTTATATCTTCTGTAAACCCAATTCAATATGAGATTATTTTTTCCCCTTCTCAAATTGGCCCGTCGATGGGATTCCACTCATCACCGACTATTATATATAAGAAGATTTCCGGGCGAACCCGTACTCCATCTTGATGACTACCATCATCAAGACCACGCGCGCATTTTGACTCACGTGTGCAAACTAAACATCCTAATGATCGATCATTTGTACCCAAGCATACTAGTGCCAATACTACACATTTCATTAATCTTTCACAATATCAATTCATAACACTTCCGTGCTTAGAACGTACTCACCATGACTTACCGTCATGCACAAACCACATTTCCATGCCTAGCATGTACTCACCATGATCCTCGGATCATGCAACCACCTCATATCATCGTTTCACATGTCAACACCACATGTATATCATTAACACCCATATCACATCCTATTTTACACATGTGTATAACCATATCATATCTATCATCAACATGCATATAACAACGTATCAAACATTTCTCAACATACATGTATACAACATATACATAATCAACACCATCATAATTTAACACGAGGCATATACAACCATTAAAGAGTGCAACCAAAGTCTCTAATCAAGCTTGGGATTAGGCTACCACTCTAATCCCAACTCTAGGTGGCTTTACCAAGCCCATCCTAGGTTCACATGCTTGAACCATATACTCAAAACCATTTTAAAAATATTTAACCACTCACCTCCACCTCCAAGCTCAACTAACAAGCAAGCAACACCTTCAAGTTTCCGGATTTCCTCCCGATGCTTCATCGACCCAAGTTCTTGCTTCTAAACAACCTCAATACAATTGAAATGACATCAAGTCAGCCCAAACATCAAAACACTAACCCGAAACACAATTCAAACACAATTCACAATGTTTCAAGCCATGAACAAACCCCACATTTAGCAAACTCGAGCAGCCCCAAAACCTCATCCAAAAACCATGTTTCCAACACCCATTCCACCCACAAATGATCCCAAATCAACCCCAACCATAGTACTACCATTGGGCTATCAATTCCCACCTAAAACAACCCCCAAAACTCACCCAAAACCCTCCAAAAACCCCATTTATATCCAAATTCGATAATTGCTCAAAATCAAGCAAAATTCACATATGTTGTACCATTTGACTCCTATACTTCATAACTAACCATATTAAATCAAAATATTAAGTTTAGCTACACAAAGGCATCAGTTTTAATCAAATCTTTTGAAATCCCCATTTTCAAAACTTCAATGAAAATAAAAACTAGTGGTACTTTTAAAGAGAGGGAGTTGAGGAGAAGTCAAAAACGATGTTACCTTTCAAAAATGAGTTGAAATGGATGAGCTTTTTGATGGAATAGTGATGGAGAGGAGAGAGCTCTATTTTCACGTTAGGGTGGATGAAGAAGAAAGTGAATAGTGAAAAGATGATAGGAAAGGGGATTTAAAATTAAACGATGGGCAAATTACCAAAAAGGCCATTAATGAATGGCTATCTTCTTTCTTCTTTAAAAACTCTCCACTTTGCAATTCCTTCAATTTGGTCCAATATCAAATATTTATTTTTGAAACCCGAAACTTAAAAGATTATTTTAATTACAAAACCGAGCCCAAATAATATTAAAATATTATTTTCACCTAACCCCTAAACACGGGTGTTACAACTCTCCCCCACTTAAGGAAATTTCGTCCCCAAAATTTATCGCACGGGAATTACCACGAAGTCTGCTCTTACCCACTTTCCTTCTCACCACAACATACTCACCAACTCGGTAAACTTACCACACCACACTAGCTATCTGATGCTAAGATCTCCACTGATTCTCCATTGCTTGTCCATTTTAAACTGAACTCAATCTCTTCTACAAACCTGGCACGTGACAGATCTGACTCACATTTCTGAATCACAGATACACGAAACACATCACAAACCTCTTTCTAACCCTGGTGGTAACCGCAACAAATAAACAACAAAACTAGCCCGATTCACAAACTCATACGGCACTGTTTAAAAACTTGACCGATAACTTTCTCTGACTGATCATCTATCCTCCACATGCAACCAAACACTATGCGTACGTCTTCAAAAAAAATCTAGCAGAAATCTTGAATCTCTATTACCCACTTTCATTAAGGACCTCTCACGGATGTAACAAACTAGAAGAAAACTGATGCTCGGTCTTGACACGCTGGCAAACTATACACTTACTCACATACTGAACCACATCATCCATCAACTCAATCCAGAAGTACTCATCTTCAACCCACAGTACGTCTTCATACTACCTCGATGCAATACAAACGAACTGCCAAGTGCTTCGGCCAAAACAATACGTCTCAAAACACTATGTCAATCGGTACAACAATTATGTCTTCAAAATGCAGAACTCTTCCATCTCTGGAACTGTATTCTGAAGGTCTTCCTTCCACTATGTCTTGCACGTGAGGGGCCAAGAATCTGTCTTGCAACTGTTTCTCTTTAAGCATTCTGACTTAATGTAGGTTTTACCTAAAACTCGGCCACAAAACTACTATCATTCGGTAACTGAACCTGGCAAAAATAGCTCGCAACTCAACTACCAATCTAATAAAAATATAACTCGGAACATCGGCTACTACGTTAACTCTCTTCGGATGACACAAAATCTTGAGATCACGGTCTTCAAGCAGTTCTAACAACCTATGTTGTTCAAGTTTCAGTCCTTCCTAAGTCATCTAATATTTCAAGTTCTGATGATAAGTACATACACACTGTGCATTTCTTACTATACAAGTTTTGTCTCTAAGTCTTCGAAGCAAATACAACTGTAATTAACTCCAAGTCTAGTGTCGGATAACTCTTCTCTCGGTCTTCCAACTATATTGATGAATAAGCCACAATCTTCTGTCTTGCATAAACATACAACCTAACTCTACATGTAACGCATCACTATGGTTCACAAACTCTTTCTCTGATATAGGCTGAATCAAGGTCGAAGCTCTCTTTAAAGTTTCTTTCGGTCTCTCAAGGGCTCAATGTCTCGCATCTAACCACACAAACTAGATGTTCTTCTGTAGCAACTTGTTCAATGGAGCAGCTGTCTTCGAAAGACTATTCACAATTCTCTGAAAGTACAATGCTAGACCTAGGAACTATGGATACCTGTCACAGTCTTCAATTTCTTCCAACTCACATCTTCTTCTGCTTACTTGGGATTTACTCTAACACACTCGGCTGAACTACATGTCCTAGGAGAACATCTTCATTAACTCGGAGTTCACGTTGCACAATTTGGCATACAACTAATTCTCTAATAGGATCTACATCACTAACTCCATAGCTTGTCGTAATCTTCTTCGGTACGTGAATATACCCATGTATCATCTATGAGAACTACTACAACTGGTCAAGGAACTCGGGAATTATTCTGCTCAACATCTCTATGAAGGTAACTAATACACTAGTCAACCAAAGCGGCATAACTCAGAACTCAAAGCGATCACATCTTGCCCCAAAAGTTGTCTTCAATACTTCAACTTCTCTCACTTCCAACTGGTAGTAATCGATTCTCTAATTAATCTTCGAAAAGACTGAAGCACACACTACTGATCAACTAATCACTGACACTCAGAAATGGATGTTAATTATTCATTGTCACTTGTTTCAACTACCTGTGATCTAAACACATTCTCGTTTTGTCTTCTTTCTTCTTCACAAATTGTATTGTCGCACTCTAAGATGATGCACTAGGCCTAATGAGTCTAGGGTCCAACAAACCTCGTAATTGATCCTTCAACACTCTCAACTCTTTCGGGAGTCATAAGATACAGAGCAATCACAACGGGAGCAAACTCGAAGACGGTCTCAATATCCAACTCTTCTCCTCTAATCAAGCCGGCAATTCTTCCAAACACTTCTAGGAAAATAAAACACAAACTATCCTAACATTCTGCCGTCTAATCTTCATTCAAAAATCAAATCCATCACAATTGCTAAGCAAGCCTGTCAACTAAACTCAATCAATCTTTGACCTCTAAAATTAAATCAACATTCGACAAGAAGTTCACATCCTCACCTACCACTACAGTCTCACAAAAATCTGCAACTTCAAGGCAACTCTCTCTTTGTCTCAATGTATATCCTAGCTTTGTGCTCTACAAGCCAAACAATGTCAAAAAGGTACATCGAAACCGTAGAAAGACAATTACTTCACATCTACTAGAAACTAGTAACCCTGAACCACCAACAAACATCTTCTGTACATCTTTCTGATCACTACTATCTCCCAAAAGGTCTAGTCACATGCGTCCCTACGCCTAAAATCTCGACAGAGATATATCAAATTCCTTTGCATGCTCACACAAACGGACGAATCTGCAGAAATTGCAACTTCACAAGTACACAGCTGTTAGTCTTCGGCCCTCTTGTCTTCAGGCTGGTCCTTCAACAAAATCTAACTCTTCTAAATCATTCTTAGAGTATCTCGAAACCTCAAAATTCAGTTCTGATCACACACAAACTATCACGCTTGAACTTGTTCTATAACATCGGTCCTGACGACTCAAAACATCCCGCTACCAAAAAATTTGGAGTCAAAGCTCAAGACTTCCTTCTCGGCTCAACCATATCGGAAGTGACTGCGTCTCTCCTTCTTGCTGGAAGACAACTCAGGCGCACATTGGCCTTATCACACAAATTGATTTCCACTCACAGATACTGACCGGCTGTCTTGTAATAAAACCGTAGGCCGAACTCCAACGATCACCAACTAACATTTCGAAATTCCAGATTTATCACACGAGACCCCTACCTTGATCTCGCCAAAAGGACTAAGGTACTCATACCTACCTCTAACACTTCACCGGACACAATCAAACTTTGCATGCTTGCTAACAAAATACAGAAGTACGGATTTAGAATCAATCAGAAGAGGCAAACTCAAAACTATACCAAGGGCCTATCTGATAAAACATCGATACCCCTCTGAACCTCACTCAAAGGTCTTCACTTCTTTTTACCAACTAATGCCAGAATCGATCACACCGTCCCTCATCAACATGCATCAACCCACTTACATACTGACTTAAACAAACTATTTGTACCTCAACTCCGGTACAATCGTACTTCCCTAACTATAGCAATGATCTCCTTCAACATCATCCAAATTTTCAGAAAAACCACAACTCCCACATACCGATTCACGACCCACTCCTTGGCCTCAAACTACTAAAAAGCAATAAATCGATCAACAATTTAACATACAAGTTGGGTTAGCAAAGGAAAGGTCCAAGTGGCTCAAGTATGATTTCCCTCACTTGAAAATCCTTTTTCCGATGTAATAGAAGCAATGGGACTCTACTAAACATACTTCAAGCAACATACGAGTACGATCGAACAACATACATTCACGATCAAACAATCACATCACAACATGCACGAATAACAAGGAACATGCTTACATGGCAAGCAAACACCGTGCAATTTAATATAAGAACTTAACTTACCTCACTTACCTGCCCAAGGTCTCGAAAACCTTAGGCTCTGATACCAACAAATGTAACCCCCTCGTCCCGGTCCGGACGCTTGACCGGTCTGAGTGGGCCACACGGGGAAAACCGAAGCGAAACCCGTTAAGGTTCCTCCTCGGTTAACGACACAGAAAATTTCTTTTAAATTTAATCTTCTCTAAATGCACATTTAATTCCTATGTGATCACAGCAACGGAAGACAAACATTCGCAAAGCAATAACTCGAGAAACCTAAGCAAAACAGTCCAATTTTATGTGATTTAACAGGCCGTTTCGAAACACCCTCAAGGTGTATCGAAACGCCTTGACCTGGTTAACACACCTAAGCCTACACGTGGATGCTGTTTCGGAACGGGGGTCAACCGTTCCAAAACACCCTCCCTGGTCAACTTCTCGTGGCAACGAGATTTGACCGTTTCGAAACACAACAGACCCGTTTCGGAACACCTTCATCTCGCCAAAATCTCAAAATTCCAGTAGCAAAAGTGTACCGAAACGGCCCCTACCCGTTTCGAAACGCTCGGCCAAAAACAAAGGGACCGTATCGAAACAGGGTAGCCCGTTTCGAAACGCCCCCTGCCTGCAGATTGGTTTTTGCTGGTTTAAGGCACAAGGGTGCCCCTAAACCCCACCAAAACTTCCAACAACACACTAGCAACAATTTTAAAGGCAATCCAACATGCAAGCATTCTTGAACATCATTAAAACGAGGCTAAACACTAAGGCACAACATCACAAGCCATACATCAAGCATATCATAAAAGGTGATAACTTCAACATGTCTAACACTTAGGCAATTTTAGGTAGCAAAAATACTAACATGGTTACGAGCATAGCATACATCCCAAAAGCCAATTAATAAGCACAAACGAGGAGTCTAACATGCTCCTAAACAACATCAACAACAACAACATATTCCAAAAAGCATCATAACACGACACCTATCCCATTTCTTTACTATTACAATCTTTAAAATTAAATATCATACTTGAGCTAACCACAAGCAACACTTGGAGGGCTTTCCTTGCCCTTGCCACCCACAAGCTACCGATCTACATTGTCGAACAAAGAGGAGCGTAAGCATAAAAGCTTAGTGAGGGTAAGCTCATAAAACAAACCTTCGACAATGCAGGGTCCAAGCACGAGCTACAACCAAGATAAAATGCATGATCTTACCTCCGATCCGCATGTGCCATAATTACAGATGATGCATGAACATATATTCAATATTATGCCATGCTCCACATGTTTAAATCCACAACATATGTAATCACGTATATTAAACCATGTTAGCAACACATCCCAAATCACATTGGCTCACAATTAATCACATATTGGCAGCATAAACCACAATTCGTATTGGCACCTAGCTATGACTCGAATACACGGATAACCATTGGAACTCACATCCAACAACTCTACCATTACCTGACGGTGGGTTTACACTCATCACCGTTCACGCGGAGGGGATTCCACTAATCCTCACGCCTCATTTCACGCGGAGGGGATTCCACTCATCCTCACGCCCGTCGATGGGATTCCACTCATCACCGACTATTATATATAAGAAGATTTCCGGGCGAACCCGTACTCCATCTTGATGACTACCATCATCAAGACCACGCGCGCATTTTGACTCACGTGTGCACACTAAACATCCTAATGATCGATCATTTGTACCCAAGCATACTAGTGCCAATACTACACATTTCATTAATCTTTCACAATATCAATTCATAACACTTCCGTGCTTAGCACGTACTCACCATGACTTACCGTCATGCACAAACCACATTTCCATGCCTAGCATGTACTCACCATGATCCTCGGATCATGCAACCACCTCATATCATCGTTTCACATGTCAACACCACATGTATATCATTAACACCCATATCACATCCTATTTTACACATGTGTATAACCATATCATATCTATCATCAACATGCATATAACAACGTATCAAACATTTCTCAACATACATGTATACAACATATACATAATCAACACCATCACAATTTAACACGAGGCATATACAACCATTAAAGAGTGCAACCAAAGTCTCTAATCAAGCTTGGGATTAGGCTACCACTCTAATCCCAACTCTAGGTGGCTTTACCATGCCCATCCTAGGTTCACATGCTTGAACCAAATACTCAAAACCATTTTAAAAATATTTAACCACTCACCTCCACCTCCAAGCTCAACTACCAAGCAAGCAACACCTTCAAGTTTCCGGATTTCCTCCCGATGCTTCATCGACCCAAGTTCATGCTTCTAAACAACCTCAATACAATTGAAATGACATCAAGTCAGCCCAAACATCAAAACACTAACCCGAAACACAATTCAAACACAATTCACAATGTTTCAAGCCATGAACAAACCCCACATTTAGCAAACTCGAGCAGCCCCAAAACCTCATCCAAAAACCATGTTTCCAACACCCATTCCACCCACAAATGATCCCAAATCAACCCCAACCATAGTACTACCATTGGGCTATCAATTCCCACCTAAAACAACCCCCAAAACTCACCCAAAACCCTCCAAAAACCCCATTTATACCCAAATTCGGGAATTGCTCAAAATCAAGCAAAATTCACATATGTTGTACCATTTGACTCCTATACTTCATAACTAACCATATTAAATCAAAATATTAAGTTTAGCTACACAAAGGCATCATTTTTAATCAAATCTTTTGAAATCCCCATTTTCAAAACTTCAATGAAAATAAAAACTAATGGTACTTTTAAAGAGAGGGAGTTGAGGAGAAGTCAAAAACGATGTTACCTTTCAAAAATGAGTTGAAATGGATGAGCTTTTTGATGGAATAGTGATGGAGAGGAGAGAGCTCTATTTTCACGTTAGGTTGGATGAAGAAGAAAGTGAATAGTGAAAAGATGATAAGAAAGGGGATTTAAAATTAAAAGATGGGAAATTACCAAAAAGGCCATTAATGAATGGTTATCTTCTTTCTTCTTTAAAAACTCTCCACTTTGCAATTCCTTCAATTTGGTCCAATATCAAATGTTTATTTTTGAAACCCGAAACTTAAAAGATTATTTTAATTACAAAACCGAGCCCAAATAATATTAAAATATTATTTTCACCTAACCCCTAAACCCGGGTGTTACAGTCAGCCTGCATCATCATGCCATCAGTAGATGACGTCACTACTGACATCATCCAGCTTGTCCCAAAAGGTACGGTTCGGTCTGGTTTAGCACACTGTTCGGTTCGGTGGTCCGGTCCGGTTCTCAAAAATCCCCCAAATCAAATTTCAAACATAACCCTAATACCAATTATCAACACTTTATTCCCAAACTCTAACTCAACAACCCATAACCCCAATCGAAACCCTCAACCACGGCGGCCATAACACTCACCAATTGAAATGCAAAGAAGGAGACGTAGGCAGCGTCGCGATAGAACGACGAAGACCAAGGGACGAATGGACAATGGAAAAACGAACAGTTTGAACTTGTTCCCAAGCTATCGACGATGACGAAGGAAAATCCAAGTCGTGGTTTCGGTCGGACGGTCATGGTGAACACGCCGATGACCTCGGATCAGCGAACGAACGACAAAAACCCCTTTATCGGAGCTCGAACGGAAAATTGGGTGAGGGTTTTGGGTTTTCGAACTTGAGGGAGAAAACAGATGGGAGAGCGGCTGAACCAATTTTTTTTAGAATATGAAGAGTCGAAAAGGGTTTTTACCATAAGTTTTTGGGTAAATTACCCATTAAGGGCTCCAACTTTAGCCCGCCTTTCAGAATAGCCTCAAATGTTTGTTTTTATTCAATTAGGTCACCAAAAACCCCAAAATTCACAATTTAGCCCCTAAAATTCATTTAGGTTTTCCGATTCAAATTCTCAAAAATTAAGGTTTCAATTTGAGGATTTAAAATATTAGGGATTTTAATTTTAGGAGAAAATTAGGGTGTTACAGAATGGGAAAGTATTATAATATAAAAACGTGACCAGAAATTTGAATACTTGCCTTGTGCAAAGTAACAAAAACCTAATCGTTGTAGAGGAAAAGGCCTCTCTAATCTAATCTTTACAAAGTTGATCTTCTTCTTTTCTTTCGTTATATCTTCTGTAAACCCAATTCAATATGAGATTATTTTTTCCCCTTCTCAAATAGCTACACCTTAAAATTATCAGCAGAATATGGTGTGTGTTTTTTACTTTTATATTTATTTTAAAATTATATGAGAATTTAGAAATTTTTAAAAAATACGAAATTAAATCATTAATAAATTTTTTAATAAAGATACATGAATTGCATTAAAAAAACTAAATTTTCGGGAGTACGCTCATTCCTAATACCTCTGATTCATCCCGGTTGTTTTTTTTAATGGGTAAACTACATAAATGGTCCTTTGATTATGCTATAATTATCTTTTGTGTCCTCCGACTATCAGAAATTATAAACTGGCACTCCAACTTAAAAAAGTAACAAATTGGCCCGACGCCGTTAAAAACTAACGGTTGATGACGTGACAATTAATACAAATAACATAATTAGCCCTCAAATTCTATACTTATTTTAATTTGACCATAATTTTAAAAACATAACCCACATAATTTTAATAATCTATCAATCTAGTCCATCTTTTTTTTGTTTCTATTCTCCTCTAATTCTTCAATTTTACCCAATCGTTTAATCCTATCATAATTCATACAAACACATTTGCACAATAAATACAAACACTTCCAATACTCTGTTTTTTTCCTTAACTTGAAAAAATAAAGAGATTGATAGTTTATATTGATGGGTACCCTGTACAATTTTATGATCAATGCCCATTTTTATTTCATGAATATGACTTCTTTTAACGTGTTTTTCTTTCAAAATTTGGTTCCTTTTGGTGGATTTTTCTTGCTCTCCATCTCTCTCTGTTTGAGTTCTTCAGCAAAGCTTTTGTTGGGTTTTATGGTGTTCGATTTCCTTCAACCGATGTGTTTGCCAAGTTTGGAGAAGGTTGGATTTTTGGGTGTAAAAGTGGAAGCTAAAAGATTGGAATTGGACACAAGGATTTATAGTGGTTCGGCCTTCTAACAAGCACCTACATCCACTACCTTAGCTTCCCACTAAGGATTTCAACCAAATTCACTAAGAATTTCGTCCCTTTTTCTAGGTTAAGGAGGCAACCTTTACAACCCTCAAAGCTTTCTACCCAAAGTTTGAGTAAACCCTCTTTACAAGAGAAATTCTAAGCAAACTTGTAATGCATCTAATAGGAGTTTGTTTGCACTATTTAGCTCTCACCCAAAACCTAAACACTTGAGCAAATTTAACAATGTTTAGCTCACTAGTGTTGTCTATACAAGAAAATGGACAATTAGGCTCTAAGAAAAAATCTTAATCATAGTGTTGTTGACAATTGAAGCATTAGCCTTCTCTTGATGCTTGGAGGTCCCTTTTATTCTCCTAATTGAGTTTGTAGTCGTTATTAGATGTTAGGGTTGAATTGGAGCCGTTGGAGACTTTATTTCCCACATTAATTGCAGTTCTGGTGCCTATCGTATCGGTACACGGGGACCCGTATCGGTACGCCCTTCTTCAAAACTAGCCCCAGCCTAAGCGTATCGATACGCTAGGGAGCATATCGGTACGGTCTGCACTTTAAAATTCCGTTGGGAAATAGCTGTTGGGGGTTGTTAAAATAGGGAGCGGTACGCTTTAAAGGCGTATCAGTGCGACCCCTATCCATATCGATATGGGCAAGCCTGTATCGGTACGAGTTTTGGTAGAAACAAAACTGGAGTAAAAAGGTATCGATACGGGGTATACCGTATCAGTACGGTCGTGCTGAAAAGTCATTTTGTTTGGACTTAAAGACATGTTTTAATTTTTTTTCAAATTAGTCCAAAACATTTTTCAGTTATTATATTAAAACACTTAGTTCTTCAATCTCCCCCTTTTTGATATAATAAAACCAACTTGAAAAATTGTTTGGGATTCTCCCCCTTTAAGTTTAAAAATTTGAATAAGAGATGAAATATAGAAAAGTAATTAAAGCTCCCCCTTATACATTTGAAAACCACAATTTTTCAAACCAATCTCTCCCCCTTTTGTTGTATCAAAAAGAATTTAAAATACTTTTAGGCTCAAAATAACAAAGAAGTTTTAAATTTTGAAACTATTAAAATGTTTGGTTTTAAAAGTGGCTACCCCTTACTCAAAGCATCATCAAAAGATGTTAGTCCAACACATGATAATCTAGTTGAATTAAAGGAAATAAATTGAATTAAACAAAAATAAAACAACTAGATTTTACCAACACTTGAACTCCAAGGGAGTATGTGAAGCCTTCCTCTTCAAGTGTTCTTCCTTGTGTACATGTAGCTCCCCGTCATTGATTGGATTTGTTGAACATCTCCATCACACCTAATCAAGATAATCATACAAATTTTGGTATCCAAATTGCTTTGGATCCATAAACGTTAGTTGCACAAAATTTAGTCACCTTAGGAATCCATTTTTCAATTTCATCCTTTTTATGTGAAGTGATTAGTTCTTTTGGAACCCAAACACTTCTAACACATTTTCCATTTAAAAATCTAGGGGCACAAGATTGTCTTTGGTAAAGTTTTGATTTTTCAAAATCATTTTTCTTTTCTAGTTCCTTGGAAATCAAAATCTTTTCTTTCTTAAGATCATCAACTTCATTTTGATGATCTTTTTCCATTGTTTGAAGCAAGTTTTGTAAACTAGAAACTTGTTGCTCAAAATCTTTAAATTTTACTTCAAACTCAAAATTGGTTTCCAAAAGCAAATCATTTTCGTTTTTCAACTTTGAAATCAACTTTTTGTTTTTTGAAAATGAAGCCTTGAATTCGAAAACCAACTCATCATAGGCTTCTTGTAACTCATCAAAAGCATATGAATTTGAAATGGATGAGTTAGAAGTTAACTCTCCCTCATTGAGGGCCATCAATCATAGGTGGGCTACCTCATTATCGGTGGAGTCTTCATCGCTCCATGTGGCCACATATTCTTTCTTTGAAGATGATCCCTTCTTGTTGGATTTGTGGGATTCCTTCATCTTCTTCTTCGATTCATGCTTGGATTTTTCCATTTCGCTCTTCATAAATCTTGTAAATTTGTTGAAGAGATATGCCATCTCTTCATCTTCACTTTCCTCCTCATTTGTATCAACATGGTTGCACTTGAAGGATTTGAGAGCAAAGGCATTCGCATGGATGCCTAGCTCCTTGACTTTCTTCTCCCCCATCTTCTTTATCTCTTCCTTCTTCTTCTCCTCTTCTTTTTCTTTCTTCATGATATGGTGAGTGAGAAGTGATCCCATGAGTTCATCAAGCATCAAATTCTTAAAATTCTTAGCTTCGATGATGGCGGTCTTTTTTGAGTCCCATGACTCGATAAGGGAGTAGATAAGCTTTCGGACAAGCTTCTCTTCCGGGATGGCTTCTCCATAACCTTTGAGTCCATTGATGATGGTGGAGAACCTATCAAACACCTTCTCAATATCCTCTTCCGGGTCCATCTTGAAGTTTTCATACTCGTGGTTGAGGAGTCTGATATTGGTCTCCTTTACTTCGTTGGTTCCTTCGTATGTGACTTCAAGCTTGTCCATTACCTCATTGGCATCTTCACAAGAAGATATCTTCTCGTAGATGTTGGGGCTAAATGCACAAAAGATGATGTACAATGCTTTGCAATTGAGCTCCATCTTCTTGCGATCATCCGCGCTCCAATCCGCCTTCCTTCGTTATGGCACGAACGAACCGTCTTCTACTATGTCCCAAAGCTTGTAGTCCTTGGACTTTATGAAATACATCATTCTTGTCTTCCAATGGGCATAGTGTGTTCCGTCGAAGAATGGTGGCTTGTCGATGGATTGCGCCATTTGATCGGTTGGTTGATATGTTGTATCGAGCTACTCGGATCACCTCATTAGGATGTTAATCCTCTTCGATTGAGCATCGCTCTAATACCAATTGTTGGGTTTTATGGTGCTCCATTTCCTTCAACCGATGTGTTTGCCAAGTTTTGAGAAGATTGGATTTTTGGGTGTAAAAGTGAAAGCTAAAAGATTGGAATTGGACACAAGAATTTATAGTGGTCCGGCCTTCTAACAAGCACCTACATCCACTACCTTAGCTCCCCACTAAGGATTTTAACCAAATTCACTAAGAATTTCGTCCTCTTTTCTAGGTTAAAGAGGCAACCTTTACAACCCTCAAAGCTTTCTACCCAAAGCTTGAGTAAACCCTCTTTACAAGAGAAATTCTAAGAAAACTTGAAATCCTTCTAATAGGTGTTTGTTTGCACTATTTAGCTCTCACCCAAAAACTAAACACTTGAGCAAATTTAACAATGTTTTGCTCACTAGTGTTGTCTATACAAGAAAATGGACAATTAGGCTATAAGACAAAATCTTAATCATAGTGTTGTTGACAATTGAAGCACTAGCCTTCTCTTGATGCTTGGAGGTCCCTTTTATACTCCTAATTGAGTTTGTAGTCGTTACCAGCCATTAGAGTTGAATTGAAGCCGTTGGAGACTTTATTTCCCACATTAATTGCTGTTCTGGTGCCTATCGTATCGGTACACGGGGACTCGTATCGGTACGCCCTTCCTCAGAATTAGCAGTTGGGCTCTTTGCCAGCCTAAGTGTATCGATACATAGGGAGCGTATCGGTACGGTCTGCAATTTAAAAGTCCGTTGGGGGTTGTTAAAATAGGGATCGGTACGCTTTAAAGGCGTATCGGTACGACCCCTATCCGTATTAATACGAGCAAGCCTGTAGCGGTACGGGTTTTGGCATAATCAAAACTGGAGTAAAAATGTACCGATATGGGGTATACCGTATCAGTACGGTAGTGCTGAAAAGCCAGTTTTGACTACTTTAAGACGTTTAAAACTTTGCCAAAAACCTTTTTAAACACCTCAAACTTATTTTCAAGTTGTTTGGACTTAAAGATATGTTTTAAATTTTTTTCAAATTGGTCCAAAACATTTTTCAATTATTATATCAAAACACTTAGTTCTTCATCTTTCTCAAGGTAAATCAATTTTGATTCGAATTCACTTGTTTTTTTAAACTAGAATTTATAGTTTTTTTTCCTTAAATGGTTGTTTTTATGTTCTTCATGGTTTTAGGATTCAAAGTGATAGGATTTTTAGCTCAATAGTTCGATTCTAATTAAAATAGAGGATTCAACTGAAGAGAAAATGAAGGAAACCAAACCTGATGCTATGGAGCCATGGAGTGAAGACAGTGAATCAATTGAAGAGAATGAATCTGCTAAGTTATTTTTCAAGTTTGAGAATCAAACCTAGACGTTCGAAGAATTAAGGAAGAAATTTGAAAAGAATGGGAATTATAATGTGGGTCTAGATTCAATTTCTTGCACAAGCACGAACAAGTATGTGGGCCTTTGTTTTATAATGGAGAAACCTTAGGATTTGAGCTTTTGTGTGAAAGAATTATATGTTGATTCCAGCAATGGATTATTTGTCAGAACAAGGTTTCTTAGAACAAAATTTAAAAGATTTATCAGAGAATGAAATCGATGATACCCAATAAAACAAACAAACTGTTTGCGAAAATGTTTCAAGGAAACTTGAGTTTCTTTTCAAGGACTACACTATTTCTGTAACATTCGGGTTTAGGAGTCGGGAGTTGAGTGTGTGAATCGGGTTCGAGTCGTGGGCTCGTTTTAATTTAATGGGTAAACTACACAGATGACCACTGAACTATGGGTTTGGTGTCAAAATGACCACTATATTATTTTTTGCCGCAAATGCACCACACAACTATTTAAATGGTTCCATTTTAGCCACACACCGTTAAAAAAATGAAAAAGTTGACGGAACTGTTAAAAAAATTGGTATAATTATACATTTGGTCCTCTATATTTATACAATATATCAATTTAGTCCTAATTTTAATCTAATAAAATAAATTAAATATTCAATAAGATGGTGACACGTGTCACCACCTTATTGGAAGTCTTTAATTATTTTTATTTAATTAATTTTCCACCTCCAATCAGGTGGTTTAGTTATTAGATTTATTTAATTGGTTTAGATGTTTTTATACATCATAAAAATATTATATTCGAGTTTCCTAAAACCACATTTCCTTCCTTTTCACAAGCATTAAAATTTATATAAGACATATATTAAATGTTGTACTTTATATCACAAGGCATACACTTGGTGCAGTGGCAAGCACATGTGCTACGGACTAGGAGTTCCTTGGTTCAAATCCCTCCAGATACATTTTCTTCTCTTTAATTTTTCTGTGCATTAACAATAATTAAAGACATATATTAATTGTTGTACTCAATAGCACAAAAGCATGCTTGGTTCAGTGGCAAGCACAAACCTTGAGTACTCTAAGGTCTTAGGTTCAAATCCTACTGGGCGTAATTTCTTACTCTTATTTTTCCACCTCCAATTGGGTGACACATATCACCACCTTATTGGAGGTGGAAAATTAATTAAATAAAAATAATTAAAGACTTCCAATAAGGTGGTGACACGTGTTACCATCTTATTGAATAATTAATTTATTTCATTAGATTAAAATAAGGACTAAATTGATATATTGTATAAATATAGAGGACCAAATGTGTAATTATACCGATTTTTTTAACAGTTCCGTCAACTTTTTCATTTTTTTAATGGCATGTGGCTAAAATGGAACAATTTAAATAGTTGTGTGGTGCATTTGCGGCAAAAAATAATATAGTGGTCATTTTGACACCAAACTCATAGTTCTGTGGTCATCTGTGTAGTTTACCCTTAATTTAATTTAGGCTTCGTTTTAATTAAAAAGTGCCATGAGTTTTCATTAAGGGCAAAAAGGTAATTTTTTAAATAAAGGAAAAAGATGAGTAAAAAGGGGCTTTTGAAATGTCTTTATCATCTTCTTCCTTCAAGTTTTCCACGACAAAAACCTCCCCAAATCCCAAGTTACTATTCCATCAAATTTTTTCACGTTTTCAAGTGATTTCATCGAGGTAAGAGCATTTTTTTACTTCTCCTCATCGTTCTTAACATTTCCATGGTTTTAGATTCTCATAAACACCATTTTTTATAGTTTTACAAGTTTTCAAAATTCAAGAAAAAGGAGGAAGCTTTGATAGGTTTTTATGTGGGTTTTGGTTTGCAAAGTTAATATATGTTTTAATCTTGCCTTGGGTATATTATATCTCAAAATGGTGGGGTTTTGATGAAAATCCCAAAATAGGTTTTTGTGGGTATTTTAAAGGGTTTAAAACTTGGGTTTTTGAGGAAGTTTGGTGTAGGAGAGTTGGACTGATGATATAGTGATGCTTGAGGGTTGTTTTGAAGGTGTTTAATGATGATTTGAGTGTTGAGATTGATGGGTTTCTGTTGGGTTAATTTCAAGTCTGAAAATGGGGATTTTTGTGTTAGTTTTGGCTTGGAAATGTAGAGAAATGGCTTTGTGTTGTAACTTGATTTGTGACAGAGGTTTTGTGGATGATTTGTGTAGTAATATGTTGTTTTTGATTGATTAGAATCAAGGGAAATCATTGGAGAAGCTTCGGGCTCGATTCCTGGAAATTTGGAGGCTTGATCAGATTTCTCGGTTTTCTATAAAGGTGTTCGGTGAGTGAATTATTTAAATGGTTTTAAATTGGTTCAAGTGTGTGGTTGAGGTGTTAGATTGTGCTTGGTAGGTCAATCTAAGGCGGGGATTAAGTTGGTAGCTTAATCTCTTGTTTGACTTTATTAGTTCTTGCTTAATGTGCATGAATGTGGACTTGTGTAGTATGTGTTCGCTATGCATGTTGATACATATATTGATGTTGTTCATTGATGATGACATGTTGTGTTGCATGATTGTGAAATCATGGTGAGACTTGTTTAGTATGTTGGCACTAGTTATAATTACTGGTATAAATGATTGATCATTAGGATGTGTGTGCACACGATAAGAGTCAAATTTGTGCGTGGCCTTGGTGACGTGTAGTCATCAAGGAGGAGTACGGTGAGGTAGCATTCCACCGGAAAATGTTAGTATGTGATGATGAGTGTAATCCCATCCATAAAAGGAACAGTGATGTGTGTAATCCCATCGGAAGGTAATATGGTTGTTTGAGTACGTTGGGGGGAAAATCCCAACGGAAGTTATCCGCATATCCGAGTAAGCTATATAGTTGCCAATATACTTGTTCATGTATGGTTGTTGTGTAAGATATTTGTTATATCTTTGCTTAGCATAACATGAGGTAAGATGCCATGTTCATGCATTCTCTTAACGTTCGGCTATGTTGCTATGTTAGCGTATATGTGTGCTTTGTGAATGTCTTAGATATATCATGCTTTGAACCCTGCATTGTCGTTGTTTTGTTTTTGAGCTCCCTCACTAAGCTTCTAGCTTACGCTCTCGTTTTCGACAATGCAGATCATTAGTGTGGAGTTAGCAAGGAGCAAGGAAAGGGGCATCCAAGCGTGTGGTGGTTGCTCAAGTATGGTTTTATGGAATAATGTAGTAGTTTAGCAATGGGGATGCTACGTGTTATAGGAGCATGTGTTAGACTCCTATTTTGTTAATGCTTTTGTGTTGAAGTTTGTAAACCCTGTTTTATGAGATGTGTATGTGTTTGTGTAGAAAGGTATGTAAACCATGTTTTATGAATGCTTATGTGTTGCTTGAAAGCATGTAAACCTTGTTATGCAATGCTTATGTGGATGTATATCTCGCTTGAATGAAATGGCCTTGTTATGCATGTGTATATGTTTGATCATGCTTGAAGTAGGGTGAAATGCCTATAAAATGTATGCTTGTTTGTTGTTTCATGATTCTTGTGGTTTTGGGGCATGTTTGGAGATGCATAAATCTGTTTTCAGGGTTACACAGAGTACTTGCATTTCGAAACGCTCGTGGTTGTATCGGAACGAGTGTAGCTCTAGGGATACTCGTATCGGATTGGGGGTGGTGCCGTTTCGATACGATTTGACATTGTGAGCTCCCGTTTCGGTACGCGTTTCGATCGGTTTGCCTCTGTGAGTGCTTGTTTCGATACGGTTTGCCTCTGTGAGTGCCCGTTTTGGAACCTATACCGAAACTTTTCAACATTGGAGACCCCCATACCGGAACGGAGTGGACCATATCGGTACGGTCTGGTCTGGCTTTTGAACTGGAGCCCGCGTATCGAAACGGGCAAGCCTGTTTCGAAACGCAGGCTTGTATTTTGACTTTTTAGCATCTTCAAAGGTTCTCGGATGTCGGGTTTTAGTCCCGTTGGTTGTATGCTCCCTTGTTAAGTTTATATACATCGTTTATGTATGGTTTGGTTTCGTAAGCATGCAATCGGACTAATATGTCACTCATTAAATTTAAGTTAACTTACGTTCTGCTTGCATTGTCCCGTTATCGTTTTCCACTATCGTTTTTAAACCTAGGGCTAAATGATACATTTAGACAAGATAATTAATGAAAGTTTTTCTAGGGTTGTAATCGGAGTGGAACCTTAACGGGTTTCACTTCGGTTTTCCCCGTGTAACATGTTCGGACCGGTCTGTCGCCTAGACCGGGACGAGGGGGTTACATTTGTTGGTATCAGAGCCTGAGGTTTCCACGACCTCGGGAAGGTAAGTAAGGTAAGTTGAAGTGTTATGATGCTATGTCTCGGTGTATATTGTACAATGAGTGTTTTGCTATGAATGCTTATTGTTTGCTTGTTTGAATGGTGTTTGAAAGCATGTGCTAGTATGATTGTTGCGTTGAAGCGTAATGTCGAGTTCCTACTGCTACTATTACTTATTTGAAAAGATTTTGTAAAGGAATATACTTGAGCACGTTGGACCCTTTCCTTTGCTAAATTAATCCTTGTGTGTTTGTTTGTTTGTTTGTTTGTAGTTGTTATCTTGCTAGCCGTAAGATGAGACCTAGAGGCAGGCCTAGGATGGTTCATCCGGAACCACGGGCAGCAGCTCCGAAAGTTGAGCCGGTTGTTTAGGCGCATACTCCTCCACCTCCTCCTTCTCCTCCTCGTCAAGAGGGAGGTGAGGCGAGAGCCGAGGGTACAGGACCTCAGGTTGGCCAAGGTTCGGCCGGTATAGATTTGGCTCTGTTAGTTCAGGGTATAGCTGGGGCTTTCCAAGCAGGTGTGGCCGGGGGACAGGCAGTGGCACAACCTCATGGTGAGGGCACCGGTTTGCCACTAGAGAGGCTCCGTAGTTTGGGAGGTGAAGAGTTCCGAGGGTTGGCAACCGAGAGATCAGAGGCTTGGTTTGACAAGACTGTTCACATTTTGTCTCAGATGGGTTGTATTGGAGCACGCAGACTAGGGTGTGTTGTTTCTCTACTTCAGGGTGATGCATACACTTGGTGGGTCACCATTACTACAGGCATGCCCGATGCCGAGGTCACTTGGGAGTTCTTTGAGTGTGCTTTCCGCAAGAAGTATCTAGGTCATCGTTATCTTGATGAGAAGAAGAGAGAGTTCATGGCATTGCTTCAGGGTAACTTGACAGTGACCGAATATGAGATACGGTTTGTCAGATTGAGTCAGTATGCGTCCGAGCTAGTTCCTACTGAGAGGGAACATTGCGATCGTTTCTGTTACGGGTTGAGCGAGGAAGTGAAGAGGTACACTTTGGCTACGGACTACACGGACTTTGGTGTCTTGGTCGCTAGGGCCAAGGACATAGAGCACAGTTTGGGTTTGACCAAACGTTCTGGTGGTTCTAGTTTCGGGAAGAGGTCTGGCGACTTTGATAGAGGTGATGCGAAGAGGCGTAGGGACAATAGGCATCATTTTAATCACAGACGTGGTGGTGGTAACCATGGTAGAGGCCATCAGGGCCAGAGAGCTGGTGGGCGTTTGCCCGAGTGTACTAGATGCGGGAGTTATCACACCGGAGAGTGTTGGGGAAACTTTCATTCGTGTTGGAACTGTGGAGCTAGAGATCACCTTAGGCGTGATTGTCCACATCAGGCTGTGTATGCACTGGTTCAGGTTCAGGTTCAGGCTCCTGCTAGAGCTATTGATTATCCGAGAGGCCGTAGGCGCGGTCGAGGTAACTTCTAGCCGAGAAATGATGGCCAGAGAAATGTAGCACATGTGGTTGTGGTTCAGCCAAAGGACGGAAGTCATGCTAGAGTTTATGCTCAGCGTGAGGGACAGAACAACACGGATGTGATTGCAGGTAATTTCTCGATACAGTCTCTGAGTTTGCTTTTCTTGATTGACTCCGGGTCTACGCATTCATATATTTTGAGTGAGCATGCAAAGATGTTGAATTTACCTTGTGAGGTACTGAAGATAGGTGTTAGTGTTACTAGTTCTTTTAGGGATACAGTAGTGGTTAGGAAGATGTACATAAGGTGTCCGTTAATGGTTCAGGGGCATATATTTCCAATGGACATGATGGAGTTCCTATCGAATGTTGTTTCGGCCTTAAAGGCTCGGAGATTAGTTGAGTTGGGTTGTGAGGCGTACTTGCCCTACGTAATGAATCTGAACATGAATGAAGTTAGACCCCAGGATATCAGAATAGTGTGTGACTTTCCGAGTGTGTTTCCGGAAGAATTGCCCATTTCACCGCCTGATAGAGAAGTAGAGTTTGCTATAGAGACATATTCAGATTCTGCTCCTGTTTTGATTGATCTGTACCGTATGACACTGAAAGAACTGAAAGAGTTGAAGACTCCGTTACAAGAGTTGTCAGATAGAGGTTTTATCCGTCCGATTTCTTCGCCTTGGGGCGCTCCGGTATTGTTTGTGAAGAATAAAGACGGTAGTATAAGGATGTGCATTGATTATAGACAGTTGAATCAATTGACAGTGAAAAACAAGTATCCCTTGCCGCGCATCTATGACTTGTTTGATCAGTTGAGAGGGGCATCAGTCTTTTCGAAGATTGATTTGAGATCCAATTATTACCAGTTGAAGGTAAAAGAGGTTGATGTATCGAAGACAGCTTTTAGGACTAGATATGGTCACTGCGAGTTCTTAGTTATGCCGTTTGGGTTGACAAATGCACCGTCTGCTTTCATGGACATGATGAATAGAATCTTCCATTAGTATTTAGATTAGTTTGTGGTTGTATTCATAGATGATATTTTGGTGTATTCACGTACCGAGGAAAATCATGACCGGCATTTGAGGTTAGTTTTGCAGACTTTGCTAGACAATAGTTGTACGCTAAGTTGAGTAAGTGTGAGTTCTGGATCAGAGAAGTAGTTTTCCTATGACATGTAGTGTCAGCCGAGGGGATTAGAGTTGATCCGAAGAAGATAGAAGCCATTTTTGAGTGGAAACAACCAAAGTCCGCGACAGAGATTCGTAGTTTCCTAGGTTTAACGGGTTATTATAGGAGGTTTGTGGATGGATTCTCGCGGATAGCCGCTTCTTTGACAAAATTGCTTCAGAAGAATGTTCAATTTGAGTGGTCAGATGCGAGACATCAAGCCTTTGAGAAACTGAAAGAAGCTTTGACATATGCACCGATTTTAATTCAGCCAGAGTCGGGAAAAGATTATGTGATCTACAGTGATGCTTCATATGTAGGTTTAGGTTGTGTGCTCATGCAAGACAGAAGAGTGGTGGCTTATGCCTCGAGACAGTTGAAGACTCATGGGCGTAATTATCCGACACACGACATAGAGCTAGCCGCAGTTGTGTTTACCTTGAAGATTTGGAGACATTATTTGTATGGCGAGAAATGCACAGTGTATACGGATCACAAGAGCTTGAAGTATATAATGACACAAAGAGAGTTGAACCTTAGACATCGTAGGTGGCTAGAGTTGCTCAAGGACTATAATCTCACAATTGAGTACCATCCGAGTAAAGCCAATGTAGTGGTCGATGCTTTGAGTAGGAAGGTAGCCGTTGAGTTGAGAGCCATGTTTGCTAGTTTGAGTTTGTTCGGTGACGGTGGTCTAGTGGTCGAGCTTCAGGTTAGATCTACCTAAGGCCAGTTGATTAGAGAGAAGCAACTGTTAGATAGATCTTTGGCACCTCACGTGCAAGATATAGCTGAGGGTAGACCGTCGGACTACAGTTTCAGTGTTGATGGGGTCTTGTGTTTCAGAGATAGAATAGTTGTGCCGGATGACCGTGATTTGAGATATACCATCTTGACCGAAGCACACAGTAGCCCGTTTTCTATGCATCCAGGTAGTACAAAGATGTATCATGATTTGAAGAATGAATACTATTGGGTTGGTTAGAAGAGAGACGTAGCCGACTTCGTGAGTAAGTGTATGGTATGTCAGAGAAGGTAGAACATCAGGTTCCATTAGGTTTGTTGCAACCGTTGAGGATTCCGGAATGGAAGTGGGAAAATATCACCATGGATTTCGTTTCGGGTTTGCCTTTGACTCCTTCGAAGAAAAACTTAGCGTGGGTTATAGTTGATTGTTTTACGAAGTGTGCGCAATTTTTAGCTGTTAATACGAGTTACTCCTTAGATAAGTTGGCCGATTTGTACATCGGTGAGATTGCGAGACTACATGGTGTACCGAAGTCGATTGTGTCTGATAGAGATCCGAGATTCACAGCTAGGTTTTGGGAGTGTTTGCATACATCTTTGGGTACCCGATTGAATTTTAGTACGTCGTATCATCCTCAGTCAGATGGTCAGTCAGAGAGGGTGATACAGATTTTAGAGAACATGTTGCGTTGTTGCATTATTGATTTTCAGGGTACGTGGGAGAAACACTTGCTGTTAGTCAAGTTCGCGTACAATAACAGTTTTCAGTCGAGCATTCAGATTGCTCCGTATGAGGCTCTATATGGTAGAAAATGTATCCGATTTGTTGGGCCGAAGAAGGTCAGCAGTTGTTACCGATGCCGGATTTGCTTAAGGGGACTACCGATAAGGTGAAGTTAATTTGTGATCGTTTAAAGGCAGCTTCGGATAGGCAGAAGTCCTATACCGATCTGAAGAGGAAAGAAGTTGAGTATGCCGTGGGAGATAGAGTGTTCTTGAAAGTCTCTCCGTGGAAGAAAGTTATGAGGCTTGGCAGAAAAGGGAAATTGAGTCCGAGGTACATTGGGCCGTATGAGATTGTGAAGCGAATCGGTCTGGTTGCTTATCAGTTACGTTTGCCATCCGAGTTAGAGAAGATTCAAAATGTGTTCTATGTTTCGATGCTTCGTAAGTATAGATCAGATCCGTCGCACGTTATGTATGTGGAAGAGATTGAGTTGAACCCATACTTGACGTACGATGAGGAACCAGTTGAGATCTTAGCATTAGATAGCAAAGTGTTGCGTGGTAAACGGATTGAGTTGGTCAAAGTGAAGTGGCAACGCCGAGGCGTGGAAGAGGCCACTTGGGAAAGAAAGGAGAATATGGAGAGGCAGTTTCTGTATCTCTTTTAGTCAGGTAATTTCGAGGACGAAATTTCTTAAGTGGGGGAGAGTTGTAACACCCGGTTTTAGGGGTCGGGAGTTGAGTGTGTGAATCGGGTTTGAGTCGTGGGCTCATTTTAATTTAATTTGGGCTTCGTTTTAATTAAAAAGGGCCATGAGTTTCATTATGAGCAAAAAGGTAATTTTAAAAATAAAGGAAAAAGATGAGTAAAAAGGGGCTTTTGAAATGTCTTCATCATCTTCTTCCTTCAAGTTTTCCACGACAAAAACCTCTCGAAACCCCATATTACTATTCCATCAAATTTCTTCACGTTTTCAAGTGATTTCATCGAGGTAAGAGTGTTTTTGACTTCTCCTCATCGTTCTTAACATTTCCATGGTTTTAGATTCTCATAAACACCATTTTTATAGTTCTTCAAGTTTTCAAAATTAAAGAAAAAGGATGAAGCTTTGATAGGTTTTTATGTGGGTTTTGGTTTGCAAAGTTAATATATGTTTTAATCTTGCCCTTAGGTATATTATATCTCAAAATGGTGGGGTTTTGATGAAAATCCCGAAATAGGTTTTTGTGGGTATTTTAAAGGGTTAAAAACTTGGGTTTTGAGGTTGTTTGGTGTAGGAGAGTTGGGCTTATGATATAGTGATGCTTGAGGGTTGTTTTGAAGGTGTTTAATGATGATTTGAGTGTTGAGATTGATGAGTTTCTGCTGGGTTAAGTTCAAGTCCGAAAATGGGGATTTTTGTGTTAGTTTTGGCTTGGAAATGTAGAGAAATGGCTTTTTGTTGTTACCTGATTTGTGACAGAGGTTTTTTGGATGATTTGTGTAGTAATATGTTGTTTTTGATTGATTAGAATCAAGGGAAATCGTTGGAGAAGCTTTGGGCTCGATTCTGGGAAATTTGGAGGCTTGGTCGGATTTCTCGGTTTACTATAAGGTTGTTCGGTGAGTGAATTATTTAAATGGTTTTAAATTAGTTCAAGTGTGTGGTTGAGGTGTTAGATTGTGCTTGGTAGGCCAATCTAAGGTGGAGATTAAGTTGGTAGCTTAATCTCTTGTTTGGCTTTATTAGTTCTTGCTTAATGTACATGAATGTGGACTTGTGTAATATGTGTTCGCTATGCATGTTGATACATATCTCGATGTTGTTCATTGATGATGACATGTTGTGTTGCATGATTGTGAAATCATGGCGAGACTTGTTTAGTATGTGGGAACAAGTTATAATTACCGGGTATAAATAATCGATCATTAGGATGTGTGTGCAAATGGTAAGAGTCAAATTCGCGCGTGGCCTTGGTGACGTGTAGTCATCAAGGAGGAGTTCGGTGAGGTAACATTCCATCGGAAAATGTTAGTATGTGATGATGAGTGTAATCCCATCCATGAAAGGAACGGTGATGTGTGTAATCCCACCGGAAGGTAATATGGTTGTTTGAGTACGTTGGGGCGAAAATCCCAACGGAAGTTATCCACATATCCAAGTAAGCTATATAGTTGCCAATATACTTGTTCATGTGTGGTTGTTGTGTAAAATATTTGTTATATCTTTGCTTAGCATAACATGAGGTAAGATGCCATGTTCATGCATTCTCTTAACGTTCGGCTATGTTGCTATGTTAGCGTATATGTGTGCTTTGTGAATGTCTTAAGGATATCATGCTTTGAACCCTGCATTGTCGTTGTTTTGTTTTTGAGCTCCCTCACTAAGCTTCTAGCTTACGCTCTCATTTTCAACAATGTAGATCATTAGTGTGGAGTTAGCAGGGAGCACGGAAAGGGGCATCCAAGCGTGTGGTGGTTGCTCAAGTATGGTTTTATGGAATATTGTAGTAGTTTAGCAACGGGGATGCTACGTGTTATAGGAGCATGTGTTAGACTCCTATTTTGTTAATGCTTTTGTGTTAAAGTTTGTAAACCATGCTTTATGAGATGTTTATGTGTTTGTGTAGAAAGGCATGTAAACCATGTTTTATGAATTCTTATGTGTTGCTTGAAAGCATGTAAACCTTGTTATGCAATGCTCATTTGGATGTATGTCTCCCTTGAATGAAATGGCCTTGTTATTCATGTGTATATGTTTGATCATGCTTGAAGTAGGGTGAAATGCCTATAGAATGTATGCTTGTTTGCTGTTTCATGACTTATGTGGTTTTGGGGCATGTTTGGGAATGTTTGGAGATGCAGAAATCTGTTTTCAAGGTCACACAGAGTGCAGGCATTTAGAAACACTCGTGGTTTTTTCGAAACGGGTGTAGCTCCAGGGATACTCGTATCGGAACGTGGGTGGTGCCGTTTCGATACGATTTGACACTGTGAGCTACCGTTTCGGTACACATTTCGATACGGTTTGCCTCTGTGAGTGCCCGTTTCGGAACATGTTCCAGAACGTTTCAACACTGGAGACCCTCGTACCAGAACGAAGTGGACTGTATCAGTACGGCCTGGTCTGGCTTTTGAACTGGAGCCCGCGTATCGAAACGGGCAAGCCTATTTCGAAACGCATACTTGTATTTTGGCTTTTTAGCATCTTCAAAGGTTCTCGGATGTCGGGTTTTAGTCCCGTTGGTTGTATGCTCCCTTGTTAAGTTTATATGCATCGTTTATGTATGGTTTGGTTTCGTAAGCATGCAATCAGACTAATATGTCACTCGGTAAATTTAACTTACCTTACGTTCTGCTTGCATTGTCCCGTTATCATTTTCCATTGTCGTTTTTACACCTAGGGTTAAATGATACATTTAGACAAGATAATTAATGAAAGTTTTTCTAGGGTTGCTAATCGGTGTGGAACCTTAACGGGTTTCACTTCGGTTTTTCCCCGTGTAACCTGTTCGGACCGGTCTGTCGCCTAGACCGGGACGAGGGGGTTACAGTTTCAGATACTGATATGGATTCCGTTACTTTAAGCCCCAAAAAACCAAAAAAATTTAAAGTTTTTGAATTGGATTTTGAGGTTGATTCTTCGAGTAGCTATGGATTCGAAGGGTGAAGAAAATGAATCAATTGAAGAGAAGAATTAAAGGATATGGGAAATAGAAAAGAAGATGGACTAAATTGATAGATTATTAAAATTATATAGGTTAATTTTTTAGAATTAGGGTCAAATTAAAATAAGTTTAGAACTTAAGGGTTAAATATATAATTATATCAATTTATATTAACTGCTACGTCATCAATCGTTAAAATTTTAACGGTGTTGGACCAATTTGTTACTTTTTTTAAGTCGAGAGATCAATTTGTAACTTTTGATAGTTGGGGACGCAAAAAATATTTAGAGAATAATCGGGGAACCATTTATGTAGTTTACCCTTTAAGAATTTGGGTTTTCGTTTAACGGTTGCAATGCAAGGAAGCAGATGCTTCATCTTTTCATGATACTTCATGTGGTAACATGAAGACACCGCAAAGTGTCCAACTTTGTTTTGATCCAAAGGAAATTTCAGAGAGCTTTATTAAGGACGGAAAAACAGTTAGAACAACACAGGGGGCACCAGGGCCCTTCACAGTCGACAGTTTCGGGAGAATGTGAATTTTTAGCAAGCCAGTCAGCTACTTGCTTACATTCTTTGGGCACAAAAGAGAAAGAAATAGATAAGAAAGAGTTTGTCATTAGGCGGATATCTTCTTCAATAGCCGAGGAGGTCCAATCGGACATGGAGCCAGTGAAAAGTCGTTTGATAATAGGCTAACAGTCAGATTCAAGAATAATTTTGGGGAGTCCAAGTTTGAGAGCCATGGACATGCCAAACCTGATTGTAGACAATTCAGCAGATTGAGCTGAAGCGGAAAGAAGAGGATCCGAGTCATGTAGAATGAGATTACCCATACAATCTCGGACAATAGCCGCCATCGAGGCCTTTCCTGTTGAACGGTCAAAGGCAGCATCACAATTGACTTTAAAAAAGCCATTGAGGGTGGAATCCAACTTCAATTTTCGTCGGAGCGAGAAGACTTCTTATCTGGAGGCGTGAGGTTCGTTTGAGAGAATTCCATAAAGAAACCTTCTCCTCGTATCCACTCATCCCATGGGGAGTCAACACGGCCTTCGAAAATAAAACCATTACGGGACTACCATACAGCCCATAGCAAAAAGGCAATGAGGGTGCAGCCTTCGTCGAACTTGCCCAATTTCTGAAAGTTGTTGATTTTCATCCACCACTTGAAAAAACCAGGGAAACCAGTGGGCTCAGGTGAATAATTGAATCCGGATGCTCTCCAAACTACTTTTACAAAAGGGCAGAAGAATAGGCGATGTTCAATAGATTCGATCTTCTCACCACAGCGGGGGCAGCAATCAGAACCAGGGAAAGACCCATGAATGATGATGAAGGTAAGTGGTAGTGCATATGAGGAGGAAGATGAACATAAGGGTTTTTATAAAAACGACAAAGTTGGTTATGTAAGTTTCCTCTTTTGGAAAAACTGAACTCACACTCAATACAATGCTAGTCAAATTATTCCCTTTTTTTATTAGGGTAATCTTCACCAATGGTCCCTTTCGTTTAGGGTGTGTTCTATTTTGGTCACCAAAATTCAAAAAAGATTATTCTGGTCACTTACGTTTAGAATCGTTTCTATTTTGGTCCCTTGGTCATTAGTCTCCGTTACTTAAAAAAATTGTTTCTAATTTAACCCCCAAACTTTCAAAATTTTATTTTTCACCATCTTCCCCAAAAATTATAAAACTAAAACCCCAAAAAAAATTCAGAAACATCATCATTAATGCATACATTGAACTATTCCAAGTTGCAAAGAATCCAATTATGCCGGGAAAGGTATATCTAATGATCGTAAAGGAAGGAAAATAACATATATAAAAAGACAGAAACAAACAAGAAAAGATCCGTGTAAAACAATTTGTATTACCACTCCGGTACACTGACCAACCCAAAGTCAGTGGTGAATGAATCTATCAACACAATTATTGCATATCGAGTAGTGAGAACATCAGGGAAGTTTATACAGCATACAAGTATCACAGTACTTGATCTTCACAGTTATACCATTCACAACCACATCCTTTGTACGTGGTAAACGTAATGGTGGAGTTATGCCACACCGGATTTCAGTAATTCCTTCATAACCTTCAGGCTCGGGTGGATGGGAGTTTCGAGGAATTATACCAGGATCCCTTCCTGAGGTTAGTAGAAGAAGCATTATATCCTGGAGAAATTAAAAAATGCATCAATAACTCATCAGATTTACGGTGATCATAGAATTCTTTGGTGCTTCCGTATGTTACGGAAAAAGTTTAACGATAACAGTATGAATACTCAATAAACTTATGATTTATATAATTTTCTACCTATTAACATATGAAGTAGATAAATAGAACCAGGACGTCAAAACTAGAGGTAAACACTGAAATCAACATCAAATAGCAAGTCCAAATGATTCACTTTATTCAAAAGTAAACTAGCAATGACTTTTTGTCATTTTTAAAGACAGCACAACGTAATACCATCTTAATGTTACCATAAGTAGAGTTAGATACGAAACTTTAGTGACAAAAGACATGACAAAGGAACATAGGGCTAAACTTACACATAAAGTGAGAGCTACAACGATAGCCATTATCGATATTCAGATGTGATGAGGGAACTCATCCATCAACTTTCTAGCTACAAACACACAGAAGACGGCAATAGGAGCAGCAATTAAGATGATGGTGAAAAAAAGGGATCAAACATCAGGTCCAAATATAAGCCTTCCTCCGAAAACAAATATCCGCAGAACAAATATAAACCATAGTTAAAACAAATGCATTAACATGCCAGTTTTCCCACAATTGTTTTCATTAATTTACACTTCAAATGATCTTCTCTATGATAAAAGTTGGGCTACACTGCAAAATTCTCAACTAATTCTCAAAATTCCGGAGTTGCATATGATAATGTCAGGCTTAATCAATTTCACAACAAACTAAAAGCAAATCATCTATTCAGAAATGTTAACTAGTCTTCTAAATTCACAATATTACTGAATCATCATAAATAAAACAGAAAAAATGAAAAAACCAAAGCAACCCAATTAGCCAAAACACGTCCAAAACTATATAAACAACATTAAACAAAGAGAAAGAAATTTATTTTATGTTGAGCCTTGCCTACAAATTTCCGGTTGTGTGATTTTCTTTGTTCTTTATGTGCAGTGAATTTATAGGGGAGGGGATGTAGAGGTTAGGGTTTTGAATTAATTTTCTGGGTTTTAGTTTTATAATTTTTGGGGAAGATGGTGAAAAATAAAATTTTAAAACTTTGGGGGTTAAATTAGAAACTAATTTTTTTAAGTAACGGAGACTAACGACTATGAGACCAAAATAGAAATGATTCTAAATGTAATTGACCAGAATAATCTTTTTTGAATTTTGGTGATCAAAATAGAACACACCCTAAACGAAAGGGACCAAGGGTGAAGATTACCCTTTTTATTATTGATATAAATTTAGGTTAATTTTATATTTATTTTATGTAATTAAAATATCTAAATGAATGATAATAGTAAAATCAATAAAAGTTTACTGACTGTGGGGATTGTGAGGTTGTTTTAAATTTTTTATAACAATTCTTTTAATTTCTTGTTAAAGTGATAATTCTTAAATCTTTTCAGTTCACTTTTTAAATATCTAATAAATGTCAAATGGTATCAGAACAAATAAATATATTATCATATAATTTTAAGTGGTATCAAAACAAATAAATATATTATTATATAACTTTTAAGTGGTATCAGAACGTATAAACATATTATGTTATATGAGTTAGCGGTTAACAATTTATCTAATAAGTTGAATTGCTCTTTTACGAGTTAAAGGTTTTTGGTGCTGCAAACTAAAATGGTGATGAAGGTAAGTGCTAGTGCATATGAGGAGGAAGATGAAGATAAGGGTTTTTATAAAAACGACAGGGTTGGTTATGTGAGTATCCTCTTTTGGAAAAATTAAACTCACACTCAATACAATGTTAGTCAAATTATTCCTTTTTGTTTTTTTTATTAATATAGATTTAGGTTAATTTTTAATTTATTTTAGATTAATTCACACAAAATGAATAACAAATGACTAATTTTAAGCATTTGATAATTTAAAAAATATCTTTCAATTATATTATTTCTCGTTGTTTATTCATGTTCTTTTTACAGCAATGTTGATTTAGTACTAGTAGTATCAGAAAGTAGTTAAATCAATAAATAATAACAGAAAATCACTAAAATAGACACATAACATGTGATGCCATGATTCACATAACATGTTCTTTTAATATGTTGGTGTGATGCAAGGGTAACATCTATTCAACTTTGTTAGTCTTTTCAAAGACGGCACACACAGCATGCATTACTAGTGCTCGAACCCAGGTCTCAAGGGATGATGAACATCTAACTTTGCCACCAGGACACAAGGGGATGAGCAAGTTACATTTTTTTTGCCAGGCCATGCAAAACCCTTATTCCCATTTCCTATCAATTTTTGGGTTTAAAATCAGTTTTCATTACTCAAAAGAACTTTCAGGTTCGTTTGACTTGTCTTCTACTTACCACGACCTTTTTGTTTTTTTTTTGTTTTGGGAGTGTGAAACTGTGGTTGGGGGTCTGATGTTTCCGTAGGTGTTATTACAATTACGTATATATATGGTTGGGTTAAGTTTAAATTATTTTTTTATAATTTATCAAATTTTAATTAAGTTAATTTTATTTTCGATTTTTCAAGATTAACTTTCAATCTTCAAATTTTCTTTTAATTTCTTGTTAAAGTGATAATTCTTAAATTTTTTCATTTCACTTTTTCAGAACAAATAAATATATTATCATATAATTCTTAAGTGGTATCATAACAAATAAATATATTATTATATAACTTTTAGTGGTATCAGAACATATAAACGTATTATGTTATATGTGTTAGCAGTTAACAATTTATCTAATAAGTTGAATTGTCTTTTTACAAGTTAAATTAAATGTATTATCTTATTTTTTCGAGTATTAGATTAAATTATATAAAAATCAAAAATTTTGGTGGTGCAAACGAGAATGGAGATAAAAGTTTTTTGTGATGGAAACCAAAATGATGATGAAGGTAATTGATAGTGCATATGAGGAGGAAGATGAATATAAGGGTTTTTATAGAAACGACAATGTTGGTTATGTAAGTTTCCTCTTTTGGAAAAACTAAACTCACACTCAATACAATGCTAGTCAAATTATTCCTTTTATTATCATAAATTTAATTTAATTTTTCAATTTATTTTATGTGATTAAAATATTTAAATGAGTGACAATAATAAAATCAATAAAAGTTTGTCGACTGTGGTGATTGTGAGGTTTTTTTAGAATTCTTATGACAATTCTTTTAATTTCTTGTTAAAGTGATAATTCTTAAATTTTTTCAGTTCACTTTTTAAATATCTAATAAATGTCAAGTGGTATCAGAACAAATAAATATATTATCATATAATTATTAAGTGGTATCATAACAAATAAATATATTATTATATAACTTTACTGGTATCAGAACATATAAACATATTATGTTATATGAGTTAGCAGTTAACAATTTATCTAATAAGTTGAATTGCCCTTTTACAAGTTAAATTAAATGTGTTATCTTATTTTTTCGAGTATTAGATTAAATTATCTAAAAATCAAAATTTTTGGTGGTGCAAACGAGAATGGAGATAAAAGTTTTTTGTGGTGCAAACCAACATGATGATGAAGGTAAGTGGTAGTGCATATGAGGCGGAAGATGAATATAAGGGTTTTTATAGAAACGACAGGGTTGGTTCTGTAAGTTTCCTCTTTTGGAAAAACTAATCTCACACTCAATACAATGCTAGTTAAATTATTTCGTTTTGTTTTTTCTTATTAATATGGATCAGGTTAATTTTCAATTTATTTTATGTAATTAAAATATTTAAATGAGTGACAATAATAAAACCAATGAAAGTTTGCCGACTGTGGTGATTGTGAGGTTGTTTTAAATTTCTTTTCAATGGATGTTTAAGTAATGGAATAGATGAAGTTTGTATTTGTTGCAAGTCTTCACTTCTAGTGTCATTGTGAGTAAGCTGGTTCGTTTTTTGCTCCTAATTAATAATACGATGTTTGTTTCTTTTGTCCTTAGATTAAAGACTATAAGAGTTGGTTGATGTTGATGTTAAAATGTATTTGCTTAGAAAAAAAGAAATTGATGGGAAAAGTATCGCATGAAGATGATGATGTAGTAGGAGTTGTTATTTAGTGATTTAAATTTTGGTTACAGTCGTGTTTTATTTATTGCGATTAAAGATTTAACGGATTCTTATGATGCACAGGTACTTCAGTCTAAAAGTCGTACCGCGTACTTGATACGTTCTCATATTGGGTACTTATATTCTCATACCTTTTTTGTCTTTTTCTTCTTTCTTTTTAACTTTCTCTTGTTCACATGATACAACTATAAGTATAAGTATGTGTGATGTCATGTTCAAATGATTTTTATATAACTTTTTATTTTTATATTTTTATATTTTTTTAAAATTTAAAATTTATTTTATATTTGTCGTACCTTTACTGTATTTGTACCAGATAATTTTTAATATTGTTGTTTCTCGTCCTCGTTTCAGTATCCATATCCGTATATATATTGATATCAGTGCAACATAGGTGAATACTATTGTGGACACCGCTAGTATCGTGGTCGGATTTTTTAATAAGTAATGCAAATATAGCAATTGGTGCCGTTACCGTTATATAACATCTATTTAAATCTCTGATTGCTACGAATCTCGTTGTAATCTCCTTCTCCTTAACTTTCAAAACTCTAATGTTCAAAACTCTACTATGGGTGTTTACGGACATTTAACGATTTCAAAATAATTTATCGATACGGTTATCAGAAGTTTCGATTTGATATTTTGATGAACCCTAATTGTTCTATTTAAAGAAGTTAATGTCTGAGTGGTTAACTGATTTATTCGGTACGATTATTGTCCATGAACCGTTTTATATCAGAAAACATAAGTAGTAATAAAAGAAGGGTAACTCCGTATACTTGGTAACTTAGTAAATAATCACTAAAATTAATTTTAAAGTTTATTTTATCAGTTTTTCTAGTTACCGTTTCACCAAAAAATCGTAAATGTAATCGTCTCGTTTAACCTCTAATGTTATTGGTACAATTGTCATACTATTTGACCAAATTTTCTCGGGACAATTGCCAACCATTTTGTTCATTTTTCAAATTTTTCGATACGATATACCAGTTCGATTTTTATTAACAGTCCTAATATTCCATACCCGCTCGTACCTTTGACGCGGTTTATCTGTTTACATTTTTAGGGTTTAAATTCGGTTTTAATTTTTCAAGTTTACTTAACCCTCAAGTCGTTGTAGGCTTTCTTCTTCTGGTAACAATCGAAAACACACAAATACTAAACACAGTTACACAAAGAAGAGTAATTACAAAGCGTATGGAAAAAGAAAGATAACAATTACAATATTCTTGGAGTTAAAAGACTAATTGTTTAACTCTCATGATTACTTCTATAGTCGAGATAAGATAAGATAAGAATGGTGATGCAAAATGCTTTCATCCAAAATCAAACAAATGAACTAGAGTGAGCGCTCTCGATCGAGTTGAGTGAAAACAAATTCGAGTTAATCGAGTTTACGAGTCATATTTTACAACTCAAACTTTATTTGAAAAAAATTGGATTCAAGTCGAGTTTATGAAATTCAAGTCGAATCAAATCGAGTCGAGTTTTGGAGTTTCTGTACACAAAAATTTACCCTAAAATTAAGCCCACGTGACAAATAGACTTCCCCTACCCTTGTTACGGGTTTATTAAGTATTTAAACTAAAAATAGGGGGTTAAGACCTAATTTATTTTTTATTATATTTAAAAATAATATTATATTTACTTAATAATAATAAAATTTATATAATTATTCTAGACATAATAATATGATATTTACTTAATAATAAGGCAAAATGACAAAGGATGCCCCTAACGTTTGCATGTTTTGTCATTTGGCCCCCTATTCTTTTTTTTGGTCCAAATATGCCCTCAACGTTTGCTTATTTTGTCATTTGGCCTCATATTCTTTCTTTTGGTCCAAATATGCCCCCAACGTTTCATTCATAGTCCAAATATGCCCCCAACGTTTCAATTTGGTCTAAATATGCCCCCGTTAGATGGAAACTGTCAGTCAACTGACGTTCAACAGTTGATGCTGACTGGACTTGCCACATATTAAGATTTGCTGATGCCACGTCAAAATATTTTATAAGCCGTTGACCGTCAGTTGATTGACAGTTTACCTCCAACAGAGGCATATTTGGACTATGAATAAAACGTTGGGGGGATATTTGGACCAAAAGAAAGAATAGGGGGCCTAATGACAAAACAAGCAAACGTCGGGGGCATATTTGGACCAAAAAAAAGAATAGAGAGCCAAATGACAAAACATGCAAACGTTGGGGGCATCTTTTGTCATTTTGCCTAATAATAATAAATTAGGTCGCGCCTCAAAACAAATCATTCACAACACCCACATAAGCGTTTATATGCGAATGGCTCCATTCGGGTTATGTTCTTTGGTTGCTCCCTTCTCATGGTCTGGATTTTGCCAAAAAATGGCTATTTTTATGGCTCTTGAGGTGTTCATCGAAGCTAATAGTTAAATCAGACTCATATGTGGCGTTGAACTGGATCTCTCACCCTCTCCAAAGATTTTGGACTTGGTGGCGTTATTTCCTGATGTTTGACAGCTTGGTAGGAAGAATCAACTATGTTCCAAGATTTGTTCTAAGCTTGGTGGTGATATGACTGTTTATCGCTGAGTATCTTAGACTTCACTTGTTTTGTCTAGTGCCGTTTAAGGTTCTTAGCTTCTTTGTAATGATAGTATCTAACTCTAAACTTTAAATCCTAATCCTAAACCATGAACCATAAAATAGTCTCGAAACGGTGTCAAAACTAACAATACAACATTCACACTTCATAGCCACCACCTTAAACTTAAAAGTTAAACAAGTCATGCAACGCCTCTAAATAGTGTTATAACTTGAACATGTGTGCCCCAGATTTCTTCTTCAATCCTTTACAGCTCATCACTAATCAACCACCAAACCATCAACATCAAATTAAGCTATCGTCCCACAATAACTCAAACTCAAAACACCCAAAAATCTCAACCTCCACACCAACATACATATGACGAACAAGGGATTCAAATAACGGTCCACTACCACCAATTAACATTCTTAAATGTAGTGTCTCCCTCACCTTAGAGTATTAACCTTTTACGATTCATAAAATTTGATTCTCATAGTGAACCATTGAGAATGCTTCATTCCTTTGTTGGTTTTTTTTCTTTTTTGTCTGTTTTAATTCCTCCGCTAAGCGGCTTTGCCTTTGGAATGGGATACGAAACTTAACTCAATTTCAGAGCTTATCCTTCAGGGACCACATAAGCAATGGAAAGATTCCAACTTCCCTTATTTTGGTGCTGCTTGTATAACCATCTATTACTTCTGCACACATTATTGTTATCACATTAAAGTTTGGAAACAAGGGTACTTCTTTTTGTGATCAAACGTGGCAGTAATCTGAATAGACAAGCTTTATACTGCCAGAAGTTGAAGGGGGGAAGAACAACAACCAAAGTCTTTATATGTTATTTAAACTAAATAAATATGTTTCGATACATAAATTTTAAATAAAAAAAGCTTATAGCACAAACCACGGTGCACCCAAACTGAAATTTAATTTCGAGAAGAAAACTAACATGTTGCTAGCCTGCTACAGAGGACCATCAGCTGAATCCCCTGCAATAAAAAAAAGTGAGATCCGTTTACAATCCCTTTACTTACTTCACTACTAAAGTTACATGAAACAGAATTTTGCATGGCTTACTAACCCTACAAACAAATATACTTGGTTGCTCTTAGATATATAACCATATCATTACCTCAAGTAGTAGTAATAGTAGTAGGCTTAATCCTAAACTCTCCTATCTCAACCCTGTCCTCACCATTTTTCCCTGGAATTTTTCTCCAAACTCTAGCTTGGAAGGTTTCCATCCGGTATTAGCATCCTCAACCTACCACTTACAAACTTGAAATTTGTATGCTGCAAAACAAACCAACACATTGGAACCAAAAACAGAGAAATAGAAAATGCAGGTGTGAATCTAAGATGCAACCGAGAAAGCGAGTACATTGTGTCCATTGTAGTAGTCTACGACCATCTCTACATATGAGGGTAATTGCTTGAAACAGTTAACATCTATAGGATTTATCAACCCACATGAAACACAATTGTATTCCCAACATCATAGCCCTAGAACAACAAAATCAAGCGCAATAAAAACAAATATTAAATTTAGTTGATACAGAAAACAAAGGCTCATACCCTAGAGGATATCACTTCTGCCCTATATTTCAACCAGTCCTCCTTGCTCATGCCGTCACCGGAGTCATAATCGGAATCATACGGTATCTTGGCCCCACTCATCGGACAAAAAGTAAAAAAATCCTAACAAAACATTGAAAACTCGAGTTAATGAAACTTCTCGGGAAGTAGGAGCAATTAAAATAAACCAAATAATTTAAGTAGAAAAAACCCTAAAAAACCGCTTACAACAATCACAAAATTTTAAACAAAAGATGCCAATAAAGGTTTTCACAGCCAAACATTCATCAAATTTAACGCAGATTATCAGAATAACATATCCAAAACGATGATTAAAGAAAACCCAGATCAAGCCCAAGGTCAAAGATTCATACCCTTCGAAACATATTACCCGTGACAAATCCAAATCCAAATTTCAAGAATCTTTTCATCAGATAAATATCTAGACATATGTTCTTAATTGAATGGGAAAGTATTATAATATAAAAACGTGACCAGAAATTTGAATACTTGCCTTGTGCAGAGTAACAAAAACCTAATCGTTGCAGAGGAAAAGCCCTCTCTAATATAATCTTTACAAAGTTGATATTCTTCTTTTCTTTTGTTATATCTTTTGTAAACCCAATTCAATATGAGATTATTTGTTGAGTGGATCAATGGATTGATTAAAGCCAAGAGGGGGTGAATTGGGCTTTTAAAATTTTGGAGTGTGAGTTTGTTTCGGATCCTCATATCATCAAAGCTACTGTTCATGATCACTTTAAGAGGTCTTATAACATCAAAAATGCATTGGAATTGGATGATCTTAATCTGGATTTTAAGATGCTCTCATCAAGTCAAGCGAAATCTCTTACTATAAAATTCACCTCAGAAGAAGTTTGGCTGTGCATTTCTTCGACGGCCAATGATCGTGCCCCGGGTCCCGATGGTTATAATATGGCCTTTTTTATGAAATTTTGGTTAGTCCTGAAGAATGAAATTATGCTATTTTTCGACAATTTTTACTATGGGAAGGAATGGGATCTCGGTTTAAAGCACTCTTTTATCACTCTTATTCCCAAGACTTCGAATCCGGATTCTTTAGATGACTATTGTCCAAGAAGTCTTGTGGGGAGATTGTACAAAATCCTATCCAAAGTGCTCACCCGTAGAATGCGAGAGGTTATGGACCACCTTATCGGAGACGCGCAATTTGCTTTTGTAGCGGGCTGCCAAATCCTCGATTGCTCTCTTATAGCTAATGAGGTCGTTGATCATATGTTTAAAAATAAAAAGCAAGGAGTAGCTTTCAAGATTGATTTCCACAAAGCCTACGATACCATTAATTGGGATTTTCTCATGTTAGTCACGCGTAAGTGTGGTTTCAATGCTTCTTGGTGCAATTGGATTCTGAGGTGCATATCTTCTGTTTCTATTTCGGTGCTTGTTAATGGTGTACCGACAGAGGCTTTTAACATATCCATAGGATTGAGGCAAGGGTGTTTCCCTTTCCCCTTTGTTATTCAACCTTGTTGGGGAGGCCCTGAGTTTGATGGTGAGGAAAGCAGTAGATAAAGGTCTTTTTCATGAATTCGATATTGGCAGTGGCTCTAATTTCTTAATGGTATCACATTTACAATTTGCCGACGACCTCCTAATCTTTTGTGGACCTTCTCTCAGCCAAGTTCGGAATGTAAAAAGAGTACTCCGGGTATTTGAGCTTGCTTCGGGTTTGAAGTTGAATTTATCCAAGAGCAGAATTTTCGGAATCAATGTTGATAACTCGGTAGTGGCAGATTGGGCAAACTCAGTGGGTTATAGATGTGATGAATTCCCAACTAGCTACCTTGGCCTTCCTCTTGGTGCCTCCTGGAACTCCATCAAATTATGGGACCCAGTTATTTCTAGCTTCTCTCGGAAACTCGAAGGATGGCAAACCAACTTCTTATCCACATGGGGAAGACTCACTCTGATACGGTCAGTTTTATCTTGTCTTCCCATATATTTTATGTCCATTGTTCGCATGCCTACTGGTGTTCTAAATAAATTAAATCAAATGATGGCACGTTTCCTTTGGGGTGGTTCGAATGACTCTTCTAAGATCCATTGGGTAAATTGGATCGAGGTTTGTAAACCGAAGGGATTGGGAGGTTTGGGAGTCTTGGACCTTGGTACTTTAAATCGTTCGCTCCTTGGAAAATGGTGTTGGAGATTCGGGAACGAACCGGGTAAATTATGGAGGAAGGTTCTAGTGTGTAAACAACCAAATGCTTCGATTAGCCTACTGCCCAGCAGCCTAAATCAACGTCATTATTCCTGGATTTGGAAGGGGATAATCCAATCCTTTAATTCCAATGACGTGATAGGAGTTTGTTTGAGAAATAATCTTCGATTACGTGTCGGGGATGGTAAATCCATTGAATTCTGGAATGATACATGGCTTGGAGATTCCCCACTTAAAGTTCAATTTCCGCGAATTTTTTCCCTATCGTTAGTGAAAGATGGTGTTATTGCGGACATGGGTATCAAGAATGAAGGTTGCTGGTTGTGGAACATTCAACTTAGGAGGAGCCTCTACGATTGGGAAACTCAGGAATGGGATGAGCTGATTGCCAAATTAAATTCTTTCAGAGCTAGCAACTTAGACCATGATTGGGTTTGCTGGTTTGGCTCGGGAGAGGCTTCTTTTACCGTTAAATCCCTTAAGTCACTGTTATATGGTCCAATCCCTGCGAGGAATTTTTGGAACGAGTTCATTTGGGTTGGATGTGCTCCTCCTAAAATCGAGCTTTTTGTTTGGCTCATTACCAAAGGCAGGGTTCCGGTCAGAATTGAGCTTGCGAAAAGAGGGGTAAACATTCCCAACAACTTATGCGTTTTGTGTAATTCTTCTCTTGAGTCAATCCCACACCTTTTCTTCTCCTGCAATCGTGCTTGGTTGCTGTGGACGTATTTCCTCGAGTTGGTAGGCATCAAGACTGTGGTTCCATGTTCGACTATGGATTTTCTGGAAAGTTGGGGTGGAATGGCTCCGGGCAGATTTAAGATTATTTGGTCTTTCATTCCCTTTGCAATTCTCTAGACAATTTGGCTAAGTAGGAACTCTATAATTTTCAACAACAAATCCTTCGACTTGGTTCAGTGCCTACAACAGATTAAATATCGGCTTGCCTACTAGATTAAGGCTAAATTCCATGAATGTCTCATTCCCTTGGAGGCCCTTGCATGTGACACTCTGTTAGCCTCGGATAGGCTCTTAACGTGCACCCGGATTAAACGTCAAGTATGGTCTCCTCCCCCGTTTGGTTTTGTTAAACTCAATGTGGATGGGGCGGTTTCGCCGGTCTCTTCTCTTGGTGGTATTGGGGGGTGCTAAGAGACCACAAAACTAGTATTTTGTTTCATTTTTCCGAGCCTTGTGGGTCGGTTCCTCCTATTCTTGCAGAAATTACAGCAATCAAAGATGGGTTGAAGCTTTTTAAGGAGGTAAACGGGGGTGCTTTTGGTAGACTAATCATAGAATCGGACAGCAAAACGGTTGTGGACTGGATTAATGGCTTCGGGTCTCCTCCACTCGTGTTTTCAGATTTAATTGCTGGCATCTCCTTGACAGTGGCTAAAATCAGTGCGGTGGTTAGGTGGGTTCCTCGTATTTGTAATGTGACTGCAGATTCCCTAGCTAAAGCCAGAATAGGGTAATTTTTAAAGCCTGTCTTGATGGTAATTGGCAATTGACTGTACTTACCTTATCAAGATGGTTGTAATTTGTTTATTCGGATAATAAAATTCCGGGCACTCTTTTCCCCCAATTAGGATTAGTGGGGGGTTTTAACGAGGCCCTAACCTTTCAAAAAAAATTGGAGTGAATGTGGAATGATAAAAATTGAAGAACAAGACAATTTAGAGTGGTTCAAGTTCCAAATGAACTCTACATCCACTACCTTAGCTACCACTAAGGATTTTTCAACAATCCACTAATTTTTTCCCCTTTTCAAGGCTTAGGAGGTAACCTTTACATACCGATCAAATTTTCTATCCAAAATTTAACCAAACCCTCACAAGATACAAAGAAGAATTTAAGGCAAGAAAAATATCTCTCAATACAAGTTTGCCCCTTTAGATACAAGCACTAAACCCAAATTTGAATACAAAATAGGAATTTAAAACACAACACAATTTGGGATTTTAGAAGAATGAGAAATTAGGCACTTTGAGCTTGGATTTTTGTAAAGATGTTTCTTTGGATGAAATAGTTGTTGCTAGTCTTCAATTGGCTTCATTCTATACCTTCTCCATTAATTCTAGCCGTTTGGGTGGTTAGGGTATTGAATATAGCCATTGTGACCCTCTCTTTCCACCATAAATTCACTTCTGCAGCCTACCGTATCGGTACGCGGGGATCCGTATCGATACTTGTCTCAAAACAGAAAGAGACGTTGCACAATTACAAGAGGAGCATATCGATACGCATGTAGGCGTATCGATACGCGTGTAGGCGTATCGATACGGGTTAAGGAAGTGTTTCGGTACGGGTAAGACCGTATCGAAACAACTATTTCATCAAAGCTCACTGGAAGATTCCGTATCGATACGGGTAAGAGCGTATCAGTACGGGACAACCAACATTTTAAAAATCTGTTACCTAACAACTAACACCAATGGTAAAAAAACATTTAAGGCTTTCGAATTTAAAAATTCCAATAAATCTGTATTGATACGGGTGACACCGTATCGGTACGCCATTCAAACTTCTTCAGTTTTTACAGAGAGAGTGTATCGATACGGGTGACACCGTATCGGTACGCCATTCAAACTTCTTCAGTTTTAAAAAGCAACACAAGCTGCCCTGGGCAGAACTGTCGTGGCAGCAACTTTTTGTCATGCCAATTCTTTGTTTTGTCCTTGTAGATTCTTGCGTTGTCATAGGCCATTGTCCGAATTTCTTCAATTTCGTTAAGATCAAGTAGCCTTTTCTGCCCTACCTTTTCCAAGTCCATATTAACTGCCTTGATTGCCCAGTATGCTCTGTGCTCTATCTCGACCGGTAAATGGCACGTTTTCCCGTAAATCATCTGATAAGGAGACATTCCCAATGGAGTTTTGAATGCTGTCCTGTAAGCCCATAACGCATCATTGAGGTGTAGAGACCAATCTTTCTGAGTTGGTTAAACCATCTTTTCGAGAATGTTCTTAACCTCCCTGTTGGATATTTCAACTTGTCCATTGGTCTGAGGGTGGTATGCTGTTGCAATCCGATGCTTGACACCATACTTTTTCAAGGCAGCAGCTATAACCCTGTTGTCAAAATGCCTCCCTTCATCACTGATGATTGCCTAAGGGATGCCGAATCTGGAAAAAAAATGTTTTTGTGTAAAAACCTTTGAACCGTTTTGGCATCATTCTTTTGAGTGGCTATAGCTTCAACCCACTTGGACACATAATCTACTGCCAGGAGGATGTATAAATTCCCACATGAAGATGGGAATGGTCCCATAAAATCAATCCCCCATACGTCGAAGATCTCGACTTCAAGAATGTTCTGCAGCGGCATCTCGTGCCTCCTTGAGATGTTTCCCGTCCGTTGACACTTGTCACAATTCTTGTAGAAGATTTGAGCATCTTTATGCAGTGACGGCCAATAGAATCCTGACTGCAAAACCTTGGCAGCAGTTTTGTTGCCTCCCAAGTGTCCTCCATACTGTGAAGCATGATAGTGATGAAGTATATCTTCCTGTTCGTCCTGTGGTACGCATCTCCTTATAACCTGATCTGCACAAATTTTGAAAAGAAGAGGTTCGTCCCAATAATAATGCTTAACATCATTTTGGAACCTCTTCCTAGCTTGATAATTAAGGTCAGGAGGAATTATTCCGCTAACTAAAAAATTAACGGAATCAGCGTACCAGGGGAGTTCAGAAAACTTACCTGCCACCATGGCTGTCGCGGCAGTGATTGTGGCAGCAAACAGCTGCTCATCAGGGAAGGTCTCCAATATGTTTGTCTTATCTGCCGGTAGACTCTTTCCCTTCTCTAACCTTGACAAGTGATCTGCCACTTGATTTTCTGTCCCCTTTTTGTCCTTGATTTCAAGGTCGAATTCTTGCAGTTGCAGAATCCAACGTATCAGTCGAGGCTTTGCATCCTTCTTCGTGAATAGATACTTCAATGCAGAGTGGTCTGTATGGACTATGACCTTCGTTCCAAGTATATAAGAACGAAACTTGTCAATGGAGAATACCACAGCTAACAGTTTCTTCTCTGTGGTGGTGTAATTCACTTGGGCATCGTTCAGTGTTTTGCTGGCATAGTATATAACATGAAAAAGTTTGTCTCTTCGCTGCCCAAGTGCTGCCCCGACAGCATAGTCACTAGCATCACACATAATCTCAAACGGCAGTGTCCAATCTGGTGGCTGTACTATTGGGGCTGTTACCAGCTTTTCTTTCATAACCTTGAATGCCTTAGTACATTCAGTGTTGAAGTCGAAGGGTCGGTTCTGTTCCAGAAGATGGCATAGGGGCTTGGTTATCTTTGAAAAATTCGCAATGAACCTCCGATAAAAACCAGCATGTTCTAAGAGACTTCTGATTCTCTTGACAGTGGTGGGCGGCGGCAGTTTTTCGATCACTTCGATCTTAGCTCTGTCGACTTCTATGCCACGACAGCTAATCTTATGGCCAAGGACTATCCCTTCATCCACCATGAAGTGACACTTTTCCCAGTTCAATACTAGGTTTGCTTTTTCACATCTCTCGAGCACTTTCTGTAGGTTGCCTAGGCAGCTCTCAAAATTGTCTCCAAAGACTGAAAAATCATCCATAAAGATTTCTAGGAAATCCTCCACCATATCGGAGAATATTGCCATCATGCACCTTTGGAAAGTGGTTGGTGCATTACAGAGTCCAAAAGGCATTCTCCTAAAAGCATATGTTCCGTATAGGCATGTGAACGTCGTCTTTTCTTGATCTTCCGGTGCGATGGCTATTTGATTTTAACCTGAGTAACCATTAAGAAAACAATAGTAAGGTTTACCCGCTAGTCTATCAAGCATTTGATAAATAAAGGGTAAAGGAAAGTGGTCCTTCCGGGTAGCTTTGTTAAGCTTCCGGTAGTCCATACAAACCCTCCAACCGGTCACAGTCCTGGTTTGTATTAGCTCATTGTCTTCATTGGTTACCACGGTTATTCCTCCTTTCTTGGGAACGCACTGCACCGGGCTTACCCACTTGCTGTCCGAGATGGCATAGATTATTCCAGCATCTAGCCATTTGATTATCTCCTTACGCACCACCTCTCGCATAGCATCATTCAGACGTCTCTGTGCATCAATGGTCGGTTTATGATCATCCTCTAGGAGGATTTTATACATGTATAGTGCCGGACTGATGCCTTGGATATCAGCTATCGTCCATCCAATCGCCTTTTTGTGCTGCTGCAGCATCCCTATTAGCTGTTGTTCATGTTCCTGCATCAACTTGGAAGAGACGATTACGGGCAACGTATCATTTAAACCAAGGAAAGCATATTTTAAATGCCCTGGCAGGGGCTTCAGATCTAGAACAGGGGGGTCAACAGTTGATGGCTCTTGAATTATATGGTTATCCGAGGTATAATTTAAGGGCTCGAACAACTTACATGGACGATTGCCTATCCAGTTTACCTCCTCTTGATCTTCAGTATCAGATGTATCAGATTCTGAGGAGCTGCTGTCGTCGGTGCTGTCGTGACAGTCTTCTAAATGGCTGCCGAGGCAGTGACCAATTTTTATGTCGTGGCAGCCCGACCTGATGCAGGGTTGGTCAAAGGTGATTGTTGTGATGGCCTTGCACTCTTCTCCTGCATCAGCATGTTTCATTGCTTGGAGAACGTTTAGCTTGATCTCTTTATCGTTCACTCTCATAATGAGTTCTCCCTTTTCCACCTCAATCAGTGATCTTCCTGTGGCTAAGAAGGGTCGCCCCAGGATGATTGGTGCGTTCTCATCTGCTTCACAATCTAAGATAAGAAAGTCAGCAGGAAAAATAAACTTATCCACTCTTACCAGAATATCTTCAATTTTTCCTTCTAGGTGAAGGTAAGAGCGGTCTGCCAGCTGCAGTACTACTGTTGTGGGCCGAGCTTTTCCAATACCTAATTTCTGAAAAATAGATTTGGGCATTAAATTTATACTAGCACCAAGATCACAAAGTGCCTTACCCACAAATTTGTCTCCGATTATGTATGGTATGATGAAGCTCTCAGGATCCTTCTTCTTCTGGGGTGGATACTTGTGCAAAATACTCATGCATCCATGTGTCATATTTACCGTTTCAAATTCCCCAAGTTTGGACTTTTTTGACATGACATCCTTGAGAAATTTGGCATAACCAGGCATTTCCCTAACGACATCTAACAACGGAATGTTGATATGAACCTGCTTAAAAATATCATAAATTTTCTTAAGCTGCGATTCCTGTTTCAATTTCTGTAACCGTTGAGGAAAAGGAGGTGGGGGACGATAATCAGCAATACATCCTTCCCACTACATACGGATCTGAGGAGGTTTAGGTTCATCATCTTTCTCCTCTGTCCCTTCTGCTGTCGTGACAGGTTCATCGGCAGCAAGTTGATTGTTACCTGTCGGGGCAGCTTCCTCGACAGTCGACTCCAGGGCTGGTTTCTTAACTGTTTCAGCTTCCTTCTCTGGCCCTGGTTATTTCTTCCCACTTCTAGTAGTGATGGCTTTACACTGCTCATATGTGGGCTGTCTAGCATTTTCAGTATTGCTAGGAAATCTGCCATTATGCCTTGGTTTAACATGCTGGGAAATCTAACCCATCTGTGTCTCCAACGATTTCAGAGTAGCTTCAGGATTGGTCATCCGCATCTCTGTTTTGTCCATGAAAGTTTCTGTCTTCTTGACAAAGTGATTCATGTTCTCAATGTAGGTACCTGTTTGAGACATAAATGTAGCCAGAGTCTGTTCTAGTATACTATTTGAGGCAGCTGGTGGCTGTTGCCGCTGCGGTTGCTGCCGAGTCAGCAATCTAGGTCCTCTCTGGTTCTGATTATTCTGTGCTTGAGGATTCAGAGCATTATTAGGATTGCTCCAAGAAAACTTGGGATCCTTTCTCCAGTTGGGATTATAGTTGTTGGAATTATAATTCTGCTTATTGTAGTTTCCAACATACTTTCCCTCTTCTAACTGTATTGGACATTCCTCTGAACTGTGATTTCCTTCACAAATTTCGCATACCTCTTCAGCAGCGTATACAGGCTGTGAATCTTCGTTCAAGAGCTTTTTCATTGCCTTAGTGAGATATGCCACCTGTGATTTCATTGTGTTGTCGACCTCATAATCCTTTACAGATAGAACCCGTTTACCCCCTCTTCTTGCTGTCAAAAATTGCTCCTCATTCTTCACCAGATTTTTCAATACTGCCATTGCCTCATCTGGGTCTTTGTCCAGCAGTAATCCGTTTGCTGTTGAATCAATTCTAATACGAGTTTGTAAATTGGCAGCATTATAGAATTTCGTTACCTGGTTCCAAACGGGGAATCCATGCATTGGGCAGTTCCGTAGAAGAGTGGTAAATCTGTCCCAGGCCTCGTGCATTGGCTCGTCTTCTTCCTGTTGAAAAGTAGCAATTTCGTTACGTAATCGCCCAGATAAGTGTGAAGGATTAAAACGAGATAAGAACTCACGAGTTAAATCTGCCCAAGATCGAATTGAACCCGGCGTAAGTTTATTCCACCAAGTCTTTGCCCTGTCCCTCAATGAATGAGGAAATAACCAAAGCCTCAGTATATCCGGATTAACTCCTGGTAGTCTAAATGAACCACAGATTTCCTAGAACGTTTTCAGATGCTCCCTAGCATCCTCTGTAGCAGCACCACTAAATTGACCGGTGTTGTTGATCATGCTGAACATAACGATTTTAGCTCAAAGTTGTCAACATCTACATCCGGCAGCTTGGTTTCTAGTTCTACATGGTCATTAAGCATGTAGTCTCGGCATGACCGGCGTGCGGCAGTGACAGGAGGATCGGCAGCTTGGCCGTTCACTCCATCTCTGACAGGATTGTTATTATCGTGGAGATTCCCTTGGTTGTCCCTTCTTTCTTCACGTCCTTCGTTTTCCATTGCTATGAGTTGTCCCTCTAGGTATTCGTTCCTTTCAACGAGGTAACGGACTCTTTTCTTGAGATTGAATGTTCGTTCGGGTTCAGGATCTAACTGGTACTCCGGTTCCTTCCCCCGTTTGGATCTGCGCATACGAAAACAAAAAGACCTTGTGAAAGATATAGGTTGAACAATCCAAGTAAAATAGAAAAATAAAACGAATGCAGTAAAAGGTAGGGTAAAGATATGTTGCCAGTCCCCGGCAACGGCGCCAAAAACTTGTTGCGTGTAAAAGTGTTTATCGCAATGTAGTGCAAGTGTACACGACGCAAGTAGTAAAGTGATACTGAAGTATCGGATATCGTCTCCACAGGGATCGAGCTAATAGCTTCACCTTGGATTACTGCACGAAAGTAAAGAGAATAGTTTAAGATGTTTGTCACGAAAATAATAAAGAATACTGGAAAATAGGATTAAAATAATCAAGATAGAGAGAATGGGCTGGTATTGAATTGCTCAGTAGTGTAGGTATTGCTAAGTCTAGGAAAATCTGCTCTGTCGATGTCCCCGTCGCGGCAGCACCCGTCGCGGCGGCAGTCTGTTGTTTGTCGCGGCAGCGATCACACAACTCTGTACTTCAAGTTTGGCAAGAATCCCTGCTGTGGCTTGACCTATCCCTAGGTCCAAGTCTGTCGATGAACACGTCTTTGATGATACCTCCCAGCGTGAATCGAAGGATGAACACCGATGTTGTTGAATTCTTCTTTAGCCACTTAACCTCGTGTTATCCCTAGGTCCGAGATAGTTCAACTATAAACTAGAGAACTCGCATTTATTCCTTTCGTATACTTAACTCTCCCGATATTAAGTAAATAGATAACCTCACAATGCTCTCCCGATGCTTTTGCAAGATGTTAATAACCAGAATAAGAGAACTTGAAGTTTATTTTATTGAACAAAGAAAATCCTAAAACAAAATCAACCCTTGCAACTACTTTACAAATCAACCTGTGGCCCTAGGGGGAATTTAGAACATGTTGAGAAAGGGAAAATGGCTAGGGTTTGGGAAGAAGGCTAGAGATAGGTGATGCCTCTCCTAGGTCGAATTACATGCCTTTATATAGGCCTTGGGTTCAAGTTTTCTAATATGGCAAGAATACAACTTTAAATTAAAGTACAACTCTAATAAAGACTAAATCTTCAAAACAGTAGTCTTTAACTCTTCCTTGCTTCTTGCTTGGGATTTCTTCCTTGAACCTTGGGCTTGGCCTTCATTCTGATCTAGGGCTCGAAAAAATATAGGGGTACTCCACGACAGATGGGCTTAATTTTCTCTTTCTGTCGAGGCCCATTTTGCTTCTTCTCCTCAAAACTGCTGTCGTCCTTGGTTGTCACGGCGGAAACCATGGCATCATCGTCCTCCTCGACTGCTCATCCAGTTCCAGCTTTTCTGCATTACTGCCCAGCTCCTGCTTCTCCATCTGCTACAACAACAACCTGCAAAAAATAACCAATTTCAGTAGAAACTGTGCCATTTAATAAATTTGTGATGTGAAACTGAAATCTAACCTAAATGCAATGAATTATGCTTGAATGCAGGAGAAATATGGGTTAAATAGGGGGTAAATAATAGAACTTTTACACACTCAACAATACTAGTGCCAATACTAACTCATCACAAGATCATCATAACACAATATCCTTACCATTTCCCGTGCCTAGCACGTATCCACCATGATGTACAATCATGCAACCCACATTTCATCAACACATGTGTATCACAATGCATAGATAAATCACCATGCCTCATCACTACACATATCCACAAAATGCATAGCAACATCAAACACATTCAAAACATGAGGCATAAACACAACATTCAAAGTTCAACCATAGTATTCTAAACTAAAGCTTGTGATTAGACTACCAATCTAATCCCAACTCTAGGTGGGTTTACCAAGCCCGACCTAGGTCCATGTGCTCGAACCAAGGCATTTTGAAAACCAAATTTAAAAACCAAAGAACCACTCACCGACTACTCCAAGCTCAACAACTCAAGCCAGTCAATCCACCAAGCTATCCGGATTCGTTCCTGAGGCTTCGCCAACACAAAACCTTGATGCTAAGCAATCCAACACAATCAAAACAATCACATTTCAGTCCACAATTCAAAGGAGCAAACCCGAAATACAATCCAAGCATAAATCACACGAATTCAAGCTAGAGACAATCCCAAAGTGCTAATTTCGAGATGCCCAAAAGCCAAACCAGAAAACCATATTTCCAACCTCCAAAATGTCATCTAACATCTTCAAATTAACCTTTAACCATGACACTATCATCAGCCCTTAATTTCTTATCATAAACAGCCCCAAAATCTAACTTTAAACCCCTCTAAAACCCCCCAATAAACTCATATATGAAAATGTTGTTAAAACTTTGTAAAAATCATATATGTTGGACCTTTAATGATGCTAAGAACATGTCTAACATCAGAGAATCAAAAGCTTACTTAAATGATAATAAAGTTTAGATTTTTAACTTAAAACCCAAAAATCTCAAAGTACAAAATAATGGGTTTCAATGAAAACTAAAAATATGAGTAGCAAGGGGAAGATGAGGGCAACTCAAAAACATAATTACCTTTCAAAAATCCTCAAGAATTAAGCAAGGAGGAAATGGAATAGTAACAAGCCATGGAGATGGGGAAGGTGTCGTTGGTTTGAGATAGGAGGGGAAGAAGATGAGCATAATAAAAAATGTATTTTTATTTGTTTGCTTCTTTTAAAAAGTCAAAGGTCCTTTTTACCCTTAATGAAATTGGGTAATTACAATAGTGTAAAACCCATGCCCATTTGGGTTTGAGTTAAAACAAGCCCAACATATTTTTATCCGTTTTGAAAATAAATGGCCCAAAATTATATTTTAATAATTTAATTTCACCTGACCCCCAAACTCGGGTGTTAAAACTCTCCCCATGGCAGACGGCAAACTACGACCTTGTCACGCGGCCGCAGCAGGTCACTGCCACTGCAGGGGTGTGTACTGTCTCGGCAGGTGGAACGGAAAGAAGTTCGGGCGGCTTATCTGGCAGACATTCTAAGTTCGACAAGATAGTCGACAGTGATGCCTCCTATTTCTAGGTTAGGATGCTCGAGATGCTAACTTGAGGACTAGTATGGAACCAAATTAGTCAACCCGGTTAGTACTCCCTTTTAGCCGCTGAAAATTGTGGACTAGTGTGGAACCAAGTTAGTCACGCCTTTATGAGTTGTGACTGTGCTTAACCCTTTCATGAGCCTTGCACTTTCGTGCTCGACAAATGGATTTTCTCTTCAACTGACTGGTGTAGACTAATTGAATGAACAAGGAGCATAGATTAAGCAAACTCAGAATTTCATTGAAAACAACTCAAAGCTATACAACCGTTTCCCTCAAACTACTTTACATACACGCGTCTAAACCCTAGGAGAGTTGGCCCGCGACCCCCAACAACTCCAACCTATCTAGCTACATCTCTATTCTGCGGTTACTCAGGCTCGCATCCCCTCACCCTCGTCTTCATGCCACTATACCCTTACATACATTGGGTATAGATAGGGCTAATGAACTAAGTTGAGTCCTCCTTGAAGTAAAAGTTCTAAAAGTAAATTGCATTAAATACAAACTCCTTTATACTTTAAATACAGACTCTTTGGACGTTGCCTTCTTCCGCAAGTAAGGATAAGCACTCCTACTTATCGGTCTTAGATCAGCTCTACCGGCCCCTACAGGCTTCAGAAAAGCGCGAGACTGGGCTCATTGGGCTTAGGAAATTTCCCTCCTGAAATCAAGGCCCATCTTGGCTAAGTCGGTGTAACTCCTGCCTGGGCGGCACTTGACGGCAATACTACTTCGGCAGCGTCCTTGGCGGCATCTTGAGCTGCTTCAGTACGGTTCTTTTAGTTCCAGCTTTCTTGTCTAGTCCTGTCATTTCTTCTCCTCTCCTATCTATAGCACCTGAAAATATAAACTGAACTAAAATAATAAATTTTCTCAACCAAACATAAAATATTCAATAAAAGCATGGTATAAGAGAAGATAATGTTGTAATGCATTCAATGCACCTAAATATGCCTAAATGAGCTTAAGAACAACAATAATAAGGGCAGGAATGTGTATAAAATATAGAACTCATGGACACTCTACATGTATCGATACACCTAGACCTGAAATGTCCCAATTTGTTGGTTTATCAAACATTCAAGGATTCAAACATCCTTCAATATGCCATAAACATATACCAAGCCATACTAGAGATCAAACTATGCCAAGACATCAAAGAAACAGAATCAAATCATGTCATCATACCTCAAACATACGTCTAGAGGCATGCTACCTAAGAAACCAAACCATCCAAAGTACGAAACATAAATTCGTGACAAAACCAAACATACAAGGACAATTAAAAATTCACAACAACAATATAAACTTGCTCAAACACGGAGTTTAGCAAAAACCCTCCCAAAACTACAATGAACCCCATTACCTTTATTACTACTAATCTAGTTCAAAAACCATACTTTCAAATTTGACAAGTCCTTAGATTTCCTCTCGCTTATTCCCTGCCTCCAACCTTGAATTATCTGCATTGAAGGACAAAGAGAGTGTAAGCACAATAGGCTTAGTAAGGAGTTCTCAAAGACAAACACCATCAATGCATTGAGAAATCGATTTTCCAAACCATATTGAAATCTTCATTTAAAACCTCTTTCAAAACATCATGCCTTACAAACCATGCACTTATCATTTCCAAAACATGCATATCAAACCATATGAAACATGTATCATGGATCAACAACAAAATTCCATTTGCAAACCCTCAATTTAAGCTTTCCCATGCATAACATCCCATATGCAAGGCTTAAAGAGTAAACACGTATAAATCTACATTATACAACATAATCCATCAACATGATACATTAACAATTATATTGGCTTTCAAGTGATCATAAACCAAGTTCCACAATAACCAAAAGTTGCATCGGATACACGGATTCAACAAGTGTCCTCTCAACACTTTATACAATCTCAACAAAAATTAAGGTACGATCAACACCGGGTACCATCACAACCCAAATAATCGGTTAGATGTATAATCCAATAACCAGAGTTTTCGATACCATATAACCCCACAACTGTTAGGGTACTCGTGGTGTAGTATTCAGTACACATAAACCCCTCAACACCCGAGGCGACTTGTTATAGTGCACTATCAATCCTATGGTCGGCCAACTATATCCGATAATATTTTAAACCACGTCACTTGGCAATATAATTCATTATTAACCATGTACCTCACTGTTTTTATGTGCAACATTCAAAACCATTTTCAATGCATCAAACCATGCATTTACAAGTATTCCTCGTACTTAAATGGACCATTTCCCCAATGCATCCATCATCAATATAAGATCAAAATCAGCATATTACATACTTAAAAAATGCTCAAATAGTAGGTACCATATAATTCAAAAACAAGTGCATAAAACCAATTTTGCCAAAACACGACAGAGGGAGAAATATCATCATACATACTTCCGAGTTTAAACCAGCATTTCAAGCTTAACTTAAACTTCCAAAGCAACCTTTAAACCATTTCAAAGCTGAAATCCACGTTCGCGCTCATCGACAATGCAAAACCTCATTCGCCGATGCGAACTCCTCCTCCAAAGCTTCCAAAACGGTGCCACAAGCTTTAGAATCCATGTTCTTTAATTTAACCACATAAAAACAGAGGATTCAATGCATCAAAAATGCATCCATAATCCAGCAACATTAATCCACAACAATCCTCTTCAAACACTAACCAAAATCTCTCCTCAACAATTGAAAACAACATGAAACAACTTCCAAACTTAACCCAGATAAAACCTAATGATTTAATCCATCAATTACCTTCAATTAACATCCAAAAACAATCTAATACAATCCTTACACCTCTAACATACATTAAACCTCCACAACTCCTCAATAAATCATAACTAACAACCTAGGAAATTATAGATTCACATAGTTTCGAGATTCCAATGTTAAAACCAACTTATTAACATTATTAATCATCAAAATTATGATTACAACCAATCAAGAACTCAGAAAAAAAGATCCAAAACGAAAATCACATAATCTTATCAATTAAACCTTGATTTAACCAATTTTCCATAATTAAATCATCAAAACTCATTAGAAAACATATATAAAGGATCAATAGCTTGGGAATTTCAGTAAGGAACCAATCATCAGAGGAGAAGAATGAAGCTCACCTCCAATGCTGACTTTTCCCCTTAATTGGATTGATTTACATGAGAAACATTTGATAGAAAACAATTAAGAACTCGTTTGAAATTATAAGATTGAAGAAATCGAGAACTTATCTGGGGATTTTGAAGAAGAAAAGAGTGTTTTACTGAAGAGAATTTGAGAGAAAATCTTTTAGAGAGAAGTTAGTTACGTAAAGTTTGCTTAGGAAATTGATTATAAAATTAATATATGATTAAAATCAGCATAATACATACTTAAAACTTGCTCAAATAGTAGGTACCATGTAATTCAAAAACAAGTGCATAAAACCAGAGTTTAAACCAGTGTTTCAAGCTTAATTTAAACTCCCAAAACAACCTTTAAACCATTTCAAAGCTGAAATCCATGTTCTCACTCACCGACAACGCAAAACCTCGTTCGTCGATGCAAACTACTCCTCCAAAACTTCTAAAACGGTGCAACAAGCTTGAGGATCAACCTCCTCTGATTTAACCACATAAAAATAGAGGATTCAATGCATAAAATGCATTCATAACCCAACAACATTAATCCAAAACAATCCTTTTCAAACACTAAACAAAGTCCCTCATCAACAACCAAAAACAACATGAAACACTTTCCAAACATAACCCAGCTAAAAACTAATGATTTAATCCATCAGTTACTTTCAATCAACATCCAAAAACAATCTAATACAATCCTTATGATAAGTGCCCAAAAGTTATATATTTTGACCCCTTTTACATGACAATTATCACTCAACATACACCCATTTGAGTTTGCATTAGATCCTTCATGTATAGATTTCATCATTTATGCCTTTCATCTTTATATTCTGTTTATTCTGAGAAAAAGGTACCAATTGATGCATGTTTGGTGCTTTTGCAGATTTGTACGATGCGGGGGCAGTAGATGTCGCGACGAAACTGAAGGAAAAGGGAAGAACGAGGCAGAACCAGCTAGTAGCAGACCCTGATCGAGCCAAGCGACAATCGATAGCTTCTACTGAGGGAAGCTGATTTATGATGAAGCCTTGTTGAGCATAACTAGTCACAAGACCCAAGCCGAGGCAGCATAATGCCATGCCGCGGTCGTGTACTACACTACCTACCGAAGGGCAAAATAGGCAAAGTGGTAGCCGATTTGTAGAACCTTAAATGCCAGATTTTTCTACAAACTTTGCGTTGCAGTTGGAGCTCGAGAAGAGGACGAAAACATGGAAGGAAGGATAAAGTTGGACTTTTGGCCAAAAATGTATATTATATTAAATTAATGAGATTCACCTCTTTAATAAAGTTAAGTCCAAGTCTAACTTAACTTCCTCTCCAAGAAGGATTTGTGTCTACACCTTCCCATATATAAGGAAGCTTTCCGTCATCAAGGAGAGAGGATTAGAAAGAGGTGAATTCGAGAGAGAGAAGAGCTTAGGATTTAGTTTGTGTTTTTTCCATCCATTATGTTCTAATTTCCTTGGGGTTATGATTAGTTTGTTTAGTAGTTGTGAGAAGACTATTGTACTTTGTTTATGTTCTTAATGCAATTAAGTTGAGGTTTGCATATTCTTGACTTAAATCATTCTTGCATTCATGTTGAGAGAGAGTTTGTGAGATTATCCATTTATTCAATGTCGAGAGAGTTGAATTCACGAAAGGAGTAAGCACGATTCTCATCCCACGTGGTGTTAACTAATTCGGCCTAGATATAGGTTAAGAATTTCAGCGGCTAAGAGAAGCGTGTGATTGGTTGGTGTTTGTCTTTGGTTTACACCGAGAGGTATGGTTAGAGTTCGACCATCAACAATGTTCCGAGCTTAGAGATAAGGAGAAGCCATTCGATGACGCTTTGTCGAGCCTTATCAGCATCTGCCCAAGAGCAAGAGATTGTCGCGGTAGAGATTCAACCTTTGCGGCCGGATCAGGAACTTAAGTTACTTCCAAGGTAGTATTGTGTTGCAACATTCAAGAACAGAAGACAAGTCAATAGGATTCCACACCACGACGCATTCTAATCCGACCCATTCTCTTAAACCTGATCTTCTATTTACTTTATTATCTGGCTTCCTTTAGTTTTAGTATTTTTAGATTACTCAACAACCTAACTTATCTATATTTTTACTTTAATTATTTTGCAGTGCGAGAAAGTAGGACCAAAAGGCTAGCTCAATCCCTGTGGAGACGATACTCGATATATTTATCACTATATTACTTGACGTGTACACTTGCACTATTGCAGGGCACTTTTACGCGAGCATCACCTTACACCTCCAGCATACATTAAACCTCCACAACTCCTCAAAAGCTCATAACTAACAACCTAGAAAATTAGAGACTGACATAGTTTGGGGATTCCAATGTTAAAACAATCTTATTAACATTATTAATCATCAAAATTATGATTAAAACCAATGAAGAACTCAGCAAAACAAATCCAAAACGAAAAACACATAATCTCATCAATTAAACCTTGATTTAACCAATTTTCCACAATTAAATCATCAAAACTCATTAGGAAACATATATAAAGGGTCAATAACTTGGGAATTTCAGTGAAGAACCAATCATTAGAGGACAAGAACGAAGGTCGCCTCTAATTCTGACTTTTCCCCTTAATTGGATTGATTTACATGAGAAACAAGATTAAATGATACGTAAGCCAAGAACCAAGAATTACCTCAAAATATAGGAACCCTTTAGATCACAATTAATCTAGCAAACTCACTAACATGATCCAAGAAAATCTCAAACTCCAAGTTCAACATATCGATAATAAAACATGATCTAGATGTTGAAAACGAGATAGTTGTCCTCAGCTACCCTCCTTATCCCAATTAACTAGACAAACACCCTCAAGCGTCTCTAACCCACCCTCCCAAACGCAATGGAATGGGCAAACAGGAGTGTGAAAATGACCTCCTTCACAGAAACCATAAGATTCGTGTTGAAGAAAGCTTCGATAGAAAAATTAATCAAGGTGAATCCGTCAACCTTGAAAACAAAATGGCCCATGGCCAAAGGTTTTTGTAACTAAAAAATTCATGATGTTGCTTTTTTATTAATGAAGTAAATATGCCTTTAAATAGTCTAGAAATGAAGAGTTCATCTTAAATTAGGAAAAGTAAAGATAATAATAAAATACATAAAAATATTTTAGCTAGCATAAAAAACTAATAAATAAATAAATAATCTAATCCTAAATCATCTAAATATCTTCATAAGGAATCCTAGATTGAATTAAAGTACAAATAATCAATAATATTACTGAAATTTCGTAATAAATAATAATTTCCGTTCTAAATCCGTATTGAGATTTCTGCTCGCACAGTCTTCACTAAAACGGACATAATTTGAGCTCTCGACGTCGGATTGATGTGTTTTAAGATGCGTTTGAAAGCTAAGAGACAGAAGAATGAGTTTGAAGAAGACATATAGACCCATAAGTGCCCAGATTCAATCTGAAAATTCGATGCAAGTAGAATGAAAGTCCAGACTTCATTTTAGCCCTCCCATGCATGTATTATTAAAACAATAAGGTTTTGATAGAAAATAATTAAGAGCTCATTTTCCATTAAAAGATTGAATAAATAAAGAACTTACATAAAGATTTTGAAGAAGAAAAGAGTATTTGGCTAAAGAGAATTTGAGAGAAAATATTTTAGAGAGAAGTTAGTTACGTAAAGTTTGCTTAGGAAATTAATGGTAAAATTAATTCCTCAAATCTATTTATACTCTTCCCAAACCTTTTAAAAATAACCAATTAAGGAGAAAAATCTGGTATTAGACGTTGGGCAAATAGCTCCTTAAAGATTCTAAGTTTCGACCCTTTTACAAAACAGTAACTAGAAAACAGTTTTTCATTCTTTACAATTTTGGTCACTAGCCAAAATGTCCAATCTCTGAATCCCATTTTTCAAAATTAACTTACCAAAAATATCCATATATTAAGTAATTATTTTTAAATATTTTTCCAAATATTTTCTCACTAAAAAATATTTATTCCGATTTTTATCCCGAATCCGACTCAAATCTCCAATACTTGTCCACCGGACCGTCTAATCAACCTAGAAACCCCTAGGCCAAAAATCGGGGAATTACAGATACTCGAAAGTGGGTATTGTTGGAGTATGCCCAAAGACCAATCATATGATGATTGAATAGACATACTATTTTACTAGATTTATCAAGTAATGGCATTGCCATTATTATCATTTGGTATGTTTCTGTGCATCAAACTAACCATTGGATAATAATGTCGATACAATAATACGATTTTGTTAAATAGGATCCTTAGTCGAATGTTATTACGGGTATGGACAGTGGTAATATATAAAGACTAATATGTGGTTGATGACAAGCATTGTCATTGACATAGAGATGTCAAAATCAACACATAAGTATTTGTTAGAGAACAACATACTGGATTGACCCGCTATGAGCATGTTTCTTGGGTAATTATGTGACAGTCACAACATTGCTCATGATAAACATATGTATAATCCTCAGACTTGAGATCAACATGATTTCAACATAAAGATTTACGTATTTTGACATAGTCAAACGTGTGTCATAACTGACTACATTATAAAGACTGATGATTGGATATGTGATGACCTATGTAGTGAAATATGGTTGATCAAGAAAGGATTTGTCCCTGCTACATAATGGGAGAAATATCTTCGGCCACTTGATTGAGTGAGATTAGAAAATGCATGGTCATGCTCGAATATTATGATATGAGATATCATAGAGATTCGTTTATCATAATCTACTCAAGACACCAAGAAACACTAGATGGACAACGCAAGTGTGACTAACCCATGACTTGTGTTCATCTAAGATATAAAGGACAAAAGGATGAAATACATAAAGGAAGTTTATTCAGTAATTAGGAAAGTCAAACCATGACTTCATGCAACTTAGGTAGCAATGATGTATTGCTAGATGCCACTCATTGTTTGTAAAATTAGAACAATTCTAATTTTGCTGCTAACGTTGCATGAACCTACAAGGGTCACACCCTTCGAATGAAACGAACAAAAAATTGGAAACCATACTCCCTATTTTAGGGAGGTTGCCGAAAAAACCCCTATGGGATAGGGGAAATCGGCAACTCCCTTAATGGGAATAATATTGGATAAATATTGTATTTATCAAATATTATTTAGAGTATAGAAAATATTTAGAGACTTAAATAGTAAAGAATAAGATTCTAGAAATTTAAATATATATTTTGGAATTTATATAATGTATATTTAATTCTAAGTTTATGTAGAATTAGATTCCACATAATTAAAAATATATATTTAAATATATTTAAATCCAAGTAAAGATAAAATGAGATTCTATATAATAAAAATATATATATTTGGATTAAATATAATGTATATTTAAATCCATGTTTTATGTAAAATAAGATTCTCCATAATTAAATATATATATATATATTTCATTTAATATTATTAAATATAATGTATATTTAATATAAACTAAATTCAAGTAGAATTAGATTCTATGAATTTTGGTTGAACTCGGATTTAAGGAATTCAACTAGAATTAAGTCTCTGAATATTATTTAAAGGGAAAAGGGCTAGCAACCAAATCATCCATATTCCTCCTTGCAAACTTCGACATATCCCTGGGAATTCCCCTCTAGAATTTTCGACAAGTCCCAGATTTCTTCTGAGAAGCTGTTCGATATTTTTCTGGTGTTCTACTTACCCCCTAGCAAATCTCTATTCCTCCTTGCAAATTTCGACATATCCCTGGGAATTCCCTTCTAGAATTTTCGACAAGTCCCATATTTCTTCTGAGAAGCTGTTCGATATTTTACTGGTGTTCTACTTGCCCCATGGAAAATCCCTATTCCTCCTTGCAAATTTCGACATATCCCTGGGAATTCCCCTCTGGAATTTTCGACAATTCCCAAATTTCTTCTGAGAAGCTGTTCGATATTTTTCTGGTGTTCTACTTGCCCCGTGGCAAATCCCTGAAAGTTCCCTTGCTCGATTGCAAGTCCCAGTTGAACTTCTGGTCGATTTCAGGCTCCCTCAGGAATCCCTGGAGGGATTTCAACTTCTCCCTGGAAGGTGTTCAAACATGTCGAAATTTATCCCTAAGTGTTAGGGAGGCGGAAACTTTGTTCGTTTTAGTTCGGGTGGACTCCGTAGAGGTCGTTGCGAATCTGTGACGATTCCGGTTTTACTTGACGTGGTTATTCCGACATACCGTCAGTTTTCCAGTTTCCAGAGATTTAAAAGGTAACACTTCATCTTTTCACCCCGGATTCGTTCCTGTACATGGATCCTGGCTGGATTACGTCAGATTAATTTTTCCGCTGCGCCACAGGGCGTGCCGACGTGAGCCAACAGTCAGAGCCACTTGTATCATACGAATTCAGACTTAAATTCTTGGGTGATGTTTATACATGAGATGCATGTTGTTTGATTCGATTTAGATATTTATCGTTTATCGTATCACACCTAATAAATACTTATTTCAATTATCACTGAATGATTAAGAGTTAATCATAACTATGTTAGGTTGCTTCAATGTTAAATGTTAACATGTTGAGACTAATAGTTAGTCTAGAGAACAAGTAGTTGTTCGTAGTTTCTTAGATTTATGAAATCTCTGAAAGGGCTTCTAATTTGATAAAAGTTATCAAACTATCTTTCACGGTGAATCCATAAGAGTTATGGTTAGACATTATGAAAAATGCATGTCTAGTATTGGCATCATCAAAGACCTCATACTTAAGTGTGCCTAGTGCGCCACCTCTCTTTCATGATAACCTACCTGGTGCATTTGTTCGTTAACGCAAATGGTTTATGAAACCTCGTGATTCTTCTTTGGCCTATTAACCGCAACACATAGATAATCAATTTAAAACTCCGTAAACACGTCGTTACTTTGTTCGCACGATGTTTGAAATGCATGTTAGATTGCACGGTGTTTGTTTGGCATGGTTATAGCCCATAGCCTTTATAGTTTTGGTTTCTATAAATACGGCATGCGTGTCGTGCCTTTCTCTATCTTCTATTGTACTTCTCTTCTCATCTCACTCCCTCGCATGTAACGCGAGTTTCTGAAAATTGTAAATACTCATGGAGATAAAGCAAGGACCAACATAGCAGCGTGGTGGGCCTTCTCTTGTGGACCAGGCGTTTCAGAAGTAGATTCTATCTTCAGTAGAATGGTCCTCCCATTGGCTTGGGACGGGTCGCCTTAGGTTAAGAAGGGCTATAATCATTGCATATTTATTTACCGCTTATATTTACCTTGTATGTGATGCAATGGATGTTTTATAATCATGATTAAAACATAGTTCTATTGATAGGATCAATGTTAAAATGATGAGATAATTAAGTAAATCCCTCACTATAATTCTAAGTCTGTTTTAACCATCCAATATTTACCCTCGTTAAAGCTTCGATCGATATAATGCGAGCTTTGCCAAAGCAATGTCACATTTATCTATCTTAGCTAAACGCGAAGAATAAGCTAGTGATATTCGCCAGTTGAGATATTGGTATTGACTTAGCTGGGTTGTTCTAATAAGATTAGAAAACCTAGTGGTTAAAAGTTTTGGTTAATCATAAGATTGTTGGTAAAATAGAATTGCAAAATCGGTTGTTAGAACTGACTAGAAATAATAACAAAAAACAGGATTGAAATTATGAACCGTGTCGTGGTATGTTGGCCACTGCCTTAGAAACAAAACTGCCCCAAACAGTGTAGTCGCTTCACAGGCAGAATATCCCCCGAGGTGCACACGGACGCTCCAAGAATCGTACACTCGACTCCGGAGTGAACAACGGTGGTACTACTCGAATGAAGCTCAAACGATGGAGGAAACAAAGAGAATTTGGAAGTGTTTTCAATGTATTTGATGATACAAATGGTGCATGAAGCACCTCTATTTATAGGTTGAACATTATGTCCATAATAGACATTTCACTGTCCAAATAATTACAGAATTAAATCTGTATAACAGCAGTATTTAACTTGCTGTAACAGCTTCTCAATAACAACATTTTAATTATGTAATTAAACTCAGTAACAGCTCTATGAACACATGAACCTGACTGAGAAAATAGTCTAAATTCAACACTGGAACAGGTTGTTTATATTCGAATAAATTCGAATTAAACTGCACTGGATCAAAATAAAACTGTACTGTATTAAACGTCCAGATTCGAATTTAATTAAAAAATAAATTCTGAATTCGAACAGTTTTCTCAAAGCCTATAAATAAGAAGAAAAAATTCTTTCACATATATAATCTTTTGTTCTTAAGAAAATTCCATACTAATTTTCTCCAAAAAGAATAGATCTACGTGCGTACGTGTCGAATACATGTGTTACCCGAGCCGAGCAGAGCCGGCCGAACGGCGGCGGTGGCGGCGCGCAAGGACTTCCCTTGTTCTTTCCCACTCAACAAGGGAGGGAGGAAGCATGGGTATAAATACCCTTCACTAGCTATTTTCCCAACCAATGTGGGATATAGCTTTTAATAATACTTGAAGCATTACCAACATTCCCCCACTAATGCGAAAGAATTCATCTAGTATCTCAAACACAGACCTCCTCAGACGAGCAATAGCAGAATTAGTTGCTTAAGCACTAGTGAACGTATCTTGAACTAGTACATAGTGATGATGAGCGATCCTTCTCTTAGATAAGTGAAACTAGTCTTGAACTTTCTAAGATAGGGGTAAACTCATAGCACACAACTAACTCCTTCATCCACCGAAGTTCTTGATGTGTAAGATATATATACACAAGTGTATATTTGGCCATCTTTCCTCAGGATTCTAGTAAGTGTATTAGAAAAACATCCCAACGTTTTTCACAGAAGGTGGCTAATCCTTCTCACTTACATAGGTTATTTCATCAAGTTTATCTAGATATAAACCACCCTGAAACCGGGCTATGAAATAATTAAGAACCATTTGTAATGGCTCAACCTCTTATAGACATATGGTGATTTCTTCAAGTTCATTTAAAATGAACCACCCAGTCTTGGGATAAGAAATCATTAAGAATAAACATTCAACCTCATTATCGGTGAATTCAAAATGTCCTTCTCAGTAGGATCATTCAAACTTTGAATTTATTAAGTGTTTTTTGAAACTCAACCTTTTCTGGCAGTAAGTTCATCTTGTCCTTCTCAATAGGACAACACATTCAAACTTGTGTTATGAACTTATTAAGAATAAGTATTCAACCATGATTCGGTAAATTCATCAAGTTTTTCTCACAAAGACCACCCAAAACCTGGGCTATGAATTTATTAAGAGTAATAGTACTCAACCTGGACATGTACATCATTCGTCATAGGGATAGGCAGTGAGAAATGTACACTATGAGTCTTTCCATGGTTTCGTTTGACCACATTGAACTTATATAACTAAGTTGGGTATCCACCATTAATTCCTCAACCAATGGGCTTTAAACCCATCCCCCTCGACGAATCTAGGACCAACTTCCGACTTAACCCTTTGGTAAGCGGATCTGCTAGGTTTCTTTCCGACTTCACATACTCTAAAGAGAATACTCCATTCCTTATTAAGTGTCTAACAGATTCATGTCTTATGCGAATGTGTCTCTTTTTACCATTGTAAACTTGACTCTTGGCAACACAAATCACAGCTTGTGAACCACACAACAAGGAAACAGGAGGAGTCGGACTTCCCCACAACGGAATATCGGCTAACAAACTCCTTATCCACTCAGTTTCTTGCCCAACTAAGTCAAGAGCTACAAACTCTGACTCCATAGTAGAGCGAGCAATACAAGTCTGTTTTGAAGACTTCCAAGAAATTGATGCTCCTCCCAAAGTAAATACATACCCACTCGTAGAGCTTACTTCATCACTATCAGAGACCCAGCTGGCGTCACAATATCCTTCTAATGTGGCAGGAAAGCCAACAAATTCAAGTCTCCAGTCCATAGTACCCTTAAGGTACTTAAGTAAGCGTCTAAGAGCAACCCAGTGCTCACCACTAGGGTTATGAGTATATCTACTAAGTCTGCTTACATCATAGGCAATGTCTGGCCGAGTATAGTTCATTAAGAACATCAGACTGCCAATTATTTTGACATATTCCGTTAGAGAAACGCTACTTCCTTTATTCTTAAAGAGATGTATGATAGAGTCATAAGGAGTTCGAACAGGGACGACATCAAAACTGTCAAATTTCTTTAACACTTTCTCGATATAATGTGTCTGACTTAAAGAAAATCCCTTTTCAGATTTGATTACTTTAACTCCTAAGATTACATCGACTTCTCCCAAGTCAGTCATCTCAAACTTAGTGGACAAGAAACTTTTTGTTTTGTTAATGGACTCAATGTTAGTACTGAAAATCAACATGTCGTCAACATACAGGCTTATGATGACACAATCAGTACCAAACATCCTCGAATACACGGATGCATCCGAACCATTCACAACAAAACCAAAACTAAGAATAGTTTTGTGAAATTTCTCATACCACTGTTTAGGAGCTTGCTTCAGGCCATAAAAGTGATTTTTTAAGTCTACAAACTTTTCCTTCCATACCAGGCGCCTCGAAGCCAAGAGGTTGCTCCATATAGATCTCCTCATCTAGATCCCCATTTAAAAATGCAGTCTTTACATCCATTTGATGTACTTGCAATTTGTGAATGGAGGCTAGTGCAAACAATGCACGGATCGTTGAGATTTTAGTGACCGGAGAATAAGTATCAAAGAAGTCTTGACCAAATCTTTGAGTGAACCCTTTGACTACTAGCCTTGCCTTATACCTCTGGATAGAACCATCTGGTCTGAGTTTCATTCGAAAGACCCATTTACTGTTGATGGTTTTAAATCCTCTAGGCAAGTCAACTAATTCCCAAGTATGATTAGACATTATTGATTCTAGTTCATCTTTTATAGCGCTTTTCCAGAAACTAGCATCAATAGATCGTATAGCTTCTTCGTAAGTTTTAGGATCCTCATCTAACAAATAAGCTTGAGCTATAGGATCAGAAAGAATGTCTAAATCATTTATCTCAGAAATAAAAGAAGTTATGAAGTCTAGTCCAAAAGGGGTTTCAACTCTTTGTCTCTTACTTCTTCTAGGCTCAAATTCAATCTCTTGAGAAGACCTAACAGGCATACTAGAAGAAGTGGATGGCAAGTTTTCTATTTGTGTTTCAACACTTAATCTAGGTTTCTTGAGAGGAAAGATTTCTTCAAAGAAAACAACATCCCTAGATTCACAAATAGAAGAGTCTTGTAAAGTCATGAATCTATATGCGGTATTGTTAAAAGCATGACCTATAAACACTGCATCAACGGTCTTAGGTCCAATGGTGGACTTCTTAAAGTCTGGCAACCCCACTTTGGCCAGACACCCCCACACTTTTAGGTATTGTAAATTTGGGGCATACCCTTTCCATAATTCGTATGGGGTAGAATCAATTTTCTTATGAGGTACTCGGTTCAAAATATGATTAGCCGATAGAATGGCTTCCCCCTAAATGTTGTCGAACAACCTAGAACTTATCAACAATGAGTTCATCATCTCTTTTAAAGTTCTATTTTTCCTCTCGGCTATATCGTTCTGTTGAGGAAAATAAGGGGCTGAAGTTTCATGTATTATGCCATTCGTCTCACAAACCTCTTTTAGAAAATTAGATCCATATTCACCACCTCTATCAGACCTAACATGTTTTATTCTCCTATCTAACTGATTTTCAACTTCTGCCTTATAAATAAGAAAGAAATTTTCAGCTTCATCTTTAGTTCTTAGGAGATAAACTTTTGTATACCTAGAGAAGTCATCTACAAAAGTTATGTAGTAGTGTTTTCCTCATTTACTTTCAGTGTTTCTAAAGTCTGCTAGATCAGTATGAATAAGTTCTAACAGTTCAGTCTTTCTTTTAGAAACATTTTTAAAGGTAGGTTTTGCATGCTTGGCTTCTACAAAAACTTCACATTTATTATAGTTTGTTATGTCTAGTTTAGGCAAAATATTCATATTCATCATTTTCTTTAGGGATTGAATATTTACGTGTCCTAATCTAGCATGCCACATATCAACAGACTCAACAATATAAGCAGAAGTGGTAGCTTTATTATTTTCATTAAGTTGAGTTTCTATGACAAATAAACCTTCGCTTAAAAAACCTTTCCCGACATAATCACCATTACGGGAAAGTACAAGTTTATCTGCCTCAAAAACTAACTTAATGCCTACCTTATTTAAGAGGCCACCACTGATCAAATTTCTACGCAGGGCAGGCACATAAAGGACATTGTTAAGGGCCAAAGTTTTACCGGAAGTCAGCTTGAGTAAAACCTTGCCTTTGCCCATCACTTGAGAGCTGCTGGAGTTTCCCATGTACACACGTTCACCATTTTTCATGTCCTCGAACTCGGTGAAGAACTCCTTCTTTGCGCAGAAATATCGAGAAGCTCCGGTGTCCATGACCCACTCGGTGTTCTTCTCTACAAGGTTGACCTCCGAAACCACCGCGGCAATGACATCATCATCCATGTCCTCCGCCACATGCATGTGTGGTCTAGTCTCGTTCTGGCGGTCCAAACGGTGCTGACATTGGTACGCCTTGTGACCAACTTGCCCACACACGTAGCACTTCATGGTTTTCACGTATGTCTTGGCCTTGACCGGTTTCTTAAAGTTGGTAGTCTTCTGTGGTTTGGGATTTTTGCTCTGGGGCCTTTCTTAAAGGGCTTTTTGGACCCTGAAGCACCACTAGACTCAACTAAATTAGATTTAAAAGATAAGTGACTAAATTTGTTAGTAACCTTACCTTTCAAACGGTTGGCCTCTTTGATTTTCATGTGACCGATCAGCACCTGAAGTGGTATGTCGCTTTTCTTGTGTTTGAGGGAGTTGCGATAATCGGACCAGGACTTTGGCAACTTCTCGATAAGGACATTTGCTTGCAGAACCTCACACATCTGCATGCCTTCCGCTATGATGTCCGAGACAAGATTCTCGTAGTCGTGAACCTGGTCCATGATGGGCTTATTGTCGGTCATCTGGAACTTTAACCACTCACCCACGACGTACTTTTTGATCCCCACGTCATCGGTGCCATACTTTGTGTCCAAAGAATCCCATATCATGTTTGCACTCCTCTCCTTAAGGTACATGTCAAATAATTTGTTGGACATGTGACTTAGGAGATGGCCACGGACCGTCTTATTGTCCTTCTCATACTTGGCAAAGGTGGCAGCAGCAAGAGCATCAGCGGCAGCATTATTCTACCCTTGGGTATTGGCAGGAACAGCAACGGTAGGGGCATTAACGGGTGGTTCGTTGAGTAGCACATAGTCAAGGTCCAATTGCTCAAAGAAAATTAAGATGCGCTGGGACCACCTTCGATAGTTGCTTCCATCCAATGCATCAAGCTTGGAAAGGTCGGGAATGAGCTTGCTTAGAAGTGCGGATGAGGAAGCCATTTTGCAGAATCGGAGATAAGTTTTTTTTCTAAATTGTTGGTAAAATAGAACTGCAAAATCGGCTGTTAGCACTGACTAGAAATAATAACAAAAAACAGGAATGAACCGTGTCGTGGTATGTTGGCCACTGCCTTAGAAACAAAACTGCCCCGAATAGTGTAGTCGCTTCACGGGCAGAATATCCCCCGAGGTGCACACGGACGCTCCAAGAATCGTACACTCGACTCCAGAGTGAACAACGGTGGTACTACTCGAATGAAGCTCAAACGATGGAGGAAACAGAGAGAATTTGGAAGTGTTTTCAATGTATTTGATGATACAAATGGTGCATGAAGCACCTCTATTTATAGGCTGAACATTATGTCCATAATAGACATTTCTGTAACACCCGGGTTTAGGGGTTAGGTGAAAATAATATTTTAATATTATTTGGGCTCGGTTTTATACTCTAAATAATATTTCGAGTTTGTTTTCAAAATTAATTAATTTCGGGTGGGCCATGTTTTAAGATTAAAACTCAAATTAACCATGGATTAACCCTCCTTGTGAATAGCCAAATTCATTAAGGGTAAATGAGTCTTTTGATCTTTAAAGGGATAAAACAAAACAATTAAAATACCAACTTTCACTCATCTTCTCCCTCTCTCAACAAAAACCCACGACAAAACTCTCCCCTCCATTGTAGTGCACTATTACATCACATTTCCTCCCCATTTCAACTCCAAATTGAAAGGTAATGGCATTTTTGACTTCCCCTCACCTCCCTCTCCATGAAAGTACCTTTTATTTTCGTTTTCATGAAGTTTTTAGAAAATGGAAGTTTTGAATATTTTGATTAAAAATAAGATCTTTATGTTGATAAATGAAATGTTTTGATTTGATATGCTTAGTTATGGTATATAGAGGCCAAATGGTATATCATATGTGAATTTCAAATGATTTTGGGCAATTTTCGGAATTGGGTTTTAAGGGGTTTTTGGAGGGTTTTAAAGTGGTTTTTGGGGTGGTTTAATGTTGGTTTTTGAGGGCTGGTGCTAGTATGATATATGAGGGTTACTTTGGATGTATTTGATGGTTGTTTGGATGCTCGAAATGGAAGATTTCAGTGGGTTTTGTGGGTTGCTCGAAAATTCTGTTTTGGACTTGTTTTGGGTGTTGAATGCTTGAAATTGTTATTACGGGTTAGTTTCGATGATGAGCTTTTGATTATGGATGTTTTGTTTGTGTTTGGGATTGATTAGAATCGAGTTTGGGCATCGGTGAAGTATCGGAAGTGAATCCGGGAATTTGAAGTCGGTTGCTTGCTTGGCCTTTGAGCTTGGAAGCTTAGGTGAGTGGTTAATTGTTTTAAATGGTTTTAAAATAGTTGGTTCGGGTACATAGACTAGGTTGGACATGGTAGACCCACCTAGAGTTAGGATTAGGGTGGTAGCCTAATCCTAAGCTTGATCTAGAGCCTTTGGATGAACTCACTTATGTGGTTGTGTATGTCTCGTATGAAATGTGATATGAATGATTATGTATATTGTATTATACATGTGAGGTGAAATATGACTTGTGATGCTTGAGACATGCATGATGATGGTTGTTGGTGAGTACGTGCTAAGTACGGAAATGATTGGATCGAGTAATGTGAAATGAGTAAATGTTGGCACTGGTATACTTGAATACAAATGATCGATCATTAGGATGTTAGTGTGTACACATGAGTCAAAAGTCGCGCGTGGCCTTGGTGGCGTTGAGTCACCAAGGAGAAGTACGGGTACGCCCGGAAATTGTATTTAAATATAGTCGGTGATGAGTAGAATCCCATCGACGGGGCGTGAGGATGAGTGGAATCCCCTCCGCGAGACCGGTGATGAGTGTAATCCCACCGTGAGGTAATGTGGTTGTTGGATGTGAGTTCCAACGTCTCTATCCGCGTATTCGGGTCATAGCTAGGTGCCAATGTTGTTTGATATGTGTATCAAGGTGTTGAGGTTTATGATTCGTAATGGGATACTTGGATGTGAATACATGTATTGTGGATTTGAGCTTATGATTCGTGGCATTTATGTTGTCTATTGCTCATGCATCCTTACTTTGTGGCTTTTGTGGATCCTTGGTAAATTTGTGTTTTACCTTGGCTAGATCGTGCTCGGACCCTGCAATGTTGAGGTTTGTTTTTAGAGCTTACCCTCACTAAGCATCATTGCTTACGCTCTATTTGTTCAACATTGCAGATCCTTAGTTCGCGGGTTGCTCGAGCAAGTGGAGGGCCTCCAAGTGTGGTTGTTGACTTGAGTACATCAAGTATGACTTTTAAATGTTGAACATGTAATAGTTTGAGCAATGGGACATGTGTTATTTTGATGGATGGTTGTTAGTCGTTTAGGAGCTTGTTTAGACTCCTTGATATCTTGTTTTTGTATGGTTTGTATTGCCATGTTGAATTGTAAATCATGCCTAAATTGCTTTTTATGAATGTTAGCCATGTGCCTTAGAGGTTGCCCTTATGTTTGAATGATGTGGTATGAATGCATGATTTGTGATGTCTTGCCTTAGTGTTTAGACTCGTCTTAATCTTGTTAAAGCATGCTTTTATAGTTGGGTTGCCTTATGTTTAAGTGTTTTGTTGTTGAAGTGTGTTTTGGTAGTGTTTTGGGGCATCCTAGTGCCTTAAAACAGCCAAAACGAGTCTGCAGACAGGGGGCGTTTCGGAAGGGGCCACCCTGTTTCGGAAAGGTCCCTTTGCATTTGGCCTGCCGTTTCGAAACGGATGGGGGTCGTTTCGGAACATTTTTGCAACTGGAATTTTGAGAAATTGGCGAGATGAAGGCGTTCCGAAACGGGTCTTTGATGTTTCGAAACGGTCAAATCTCGTTGACCACGAGAAGTTGACCGTTAGGGTCGTTTCGATATGGGTCACCTCTGTTTCGAAACGGTCACCCTATGGTTGACCCTGGCCTGTTGACTAAGTCAAGGCGTTTCGGAACACTCTAAGGGCGTTTCGAAACGGCCTGCTGTAAAGGACTAAAATGAGTTGTTTAATGTTTTGGTTGGTCGGAGTATGTTACATTGTTTGTATCTTCCGTTGCTGTGCTTCACATAGGATTTAATTATGCCTATAGACAAGATAAAATAAAAAGGAATTTTCTGGGTCGTTAACCGAGGGGAAGCCTTAACGGGTTTCGCTTCGGTTTTCCCCGTGTGGCCCACTCGGATCGGTCATCCGACCAGACCGGGACGAGGGGGTTACACTTGTTGGTATCAGAGCCTAAGGTTACCGAGACCTTGGGCAGGTAAGTGAGGTAAGTTCAAGTTTTTGATTGATTTGCACGGTGTTTGCTTGCTTTGCAAGAATGATTGCTTGTGTGATAAGTATGTTGATTGTTTTATTTCAAAGCATGTGTAAGAGTCCCATTGCTATTATTACATTGGAAAAATGATTTTTAAGTGAGGGAACGTACTTGAACACTTGGAAGCCTTGCCTTGCTAACCCAGCTTGTATGTTTTGTTGTTGTGGTTGTAGTTGATATCTGTGAGAACGATGTCTAGACTGAGAGGTAGGCCGAGGGTGGTTCGTCAGGAACTACGGGTTGCGGCTCCTGTTGAGCCGGCAGTTGGTGTGGAGGCTCACATAGAAGGGCCGGTGGCCGCGGGAGTTGGCGCTCCTCCACCACCTCCACCACCACCACCTCCTCCACCTGGAGCTGGGGGCGAAGATGGAGCCGGAGGAGATGGACCTCAAGGTGGCCAAGGTGGCCAAGGTCCAGCTGGAATTGATATGACTCCGCTAGTGCAAGCGATAGCGGGAGCATTCCAGGCCGCAGTTGCGGGAGCTTAGGCTGCAGCTCAGCCTAGGTGTGACGATGCTAGTCTACCTTTGGAGAGGCTCCGTAGCTTGGGAGCCGAGGAGTTTAGAGGATCTACTCCGGAGAGATCGGAGTTATGGTTGGAGAAGATAGTTCGTATCTTGGCTCAGATGGGTTGTGCGGGCGCACGTAGGTTGGGTTGTGTGATCTCGTTGCTTCAAGGTGATGCCTACACCTGGTGGGTCACCATTACTACCGGGGTTCCAGAGGCCGAGATAGATTGGGATTTCTTTGAGTTTGCTTTCAGGAAGAGGTATTTGGGACCGAGGTACTTGGATGAGAAGAAGAGAGAGTTTATGGCTCTTACTCAGGGAGATGCTTCTGTGACTGATTATGAGATCCGCTTTGTTCGCTTGAGTCAGTATGCCCCAGAGTTGGTTCCTACTGAAGTGGAACGCTGTAACCGATTCCGCTACGGATTGAATGAAGAGGTTAAGAGGTATACGCTAGCTTCTGACTACTCAGACTTTGATGTATTGGTCGCGAGGGCCAAGGATTTGGAACATAGTTTGGGTTCGGCCAAACGATCTGGTGGTTCTAGTTCTGGCAAGAGGCATAACCACTTTGATGGTAGAGATGCCAAGAGGCATAGAGGTGGCGGACATCAGTTTGATCAGAGGCGTGGCGTTGGCCACCATAGTAGAGGCCATCAGGGCCATAGAGGAGGAGGGCGCTTGCCCGAGTGTACACGATGTGGGAGACAGCACACTGGTGAGTGTTGGGGTAACTTCCATGCTTGTTGGAACTGTGGTTCGAGGGACCACTTTAGGAGGGATTGTCCGCATCAGGCGGCTCAGGCACCGAACGTTGCTCAGGCTCCTGCGAGAGCGAATGATTTTCAGAGAGGTCGTGGGCGCGGTCGTGGATACTTCCAGCCTAGGGCTGATGCACCTAGAGTTGATGCTCAGAGGAACCTTGCTCATGTTGTGGCACTGCAGCCAGAGGCGGGAGGACCAGCGAGAGTTTATGCTCAGAGAGAGGCCGGGAACGACACTGATGTGATAGCAGGTAATTTCGAGTTACAGTCTATGTCTTTGCTTTCTTTGGTTGATTCGGGTTCTACGCATTCCTACATTTTGAGTAAGCATGCACAGAAGTTAGATATCCCTGTTGAGATCTTAGATGTAGGTATGCATGTTACTAGTTCTTTTGGTGAGACAGTTGTGGTTAGACGTATGTATAGGAGGTGTCCACTGAAGATTCAGGGTCATGTGTTCTCAGTTGATATGATGGAACTTCCTTTCTATGGTTTCGATATTATTCTTGGTATGGACTGGTTGGTTGAGCATCGGGCTAGTGTAGATTTTGAGACAAAGAGAATTTCTTTGAAGCTTTCTGATGACTACGAGGTAGTAGTAGTAGGCGAGAACATTAAGTTCTTGTCTAATGTGGTGTCAGCTTTAGAGGCTCATAGGTTGATGGACTCTGGATGTGGGGCTTATTTAGCCTATGTTATGAATCCGGATATGAGTGAAGCTAGACCGAAAGATATCAGAACAGTGTGTGACTTTCCGGATGTGTTTCCTGAAGAGTTGCCGGGTTTGCCTCCTGACAAAGATGTTGAGTTTGTGATTGAGACAGTTTCAGGATCTAATCCAGTTTCGATAGCTCCGTATCGTATGGCTCCGAAAGAGTTGAAAGAATTGAAGAGTCAGTTGCAAGAATTATTAGACCGTGGTTTCATTAGGCCTAGTAGTTCTTCGTGGGGTGCTCCCGTGTTGTTTGTGAAAAAGAAAGATGGTAGCATGCGCATGTGTATTGACTATAGACAGTTGAATCAGTTGACTGTGAAGAACAAGTATCCGTTGCCTCGTATAGATGATTTGTTTGATCAGTTGAGAGGTGCTTCAGTATTCTCGAAGATAGATTTGAGATCCGGGTATTATCAGTTGAAGGTAAAGGAGGGTGATGTTCCGAAGACAGCTTTTAGGACTAGATATGGTCACTATGAGTTTCTAGTGATGCCATTTGGGCTCACGAATGCACCAGCAGCGTTCATGGACATGATGAACAGAATTTTTAGAGACTATCTAGACCGTTTTGTAGTTGTTTTCATTGATGATATACTTGTGTACTCGAAGACAGAAGAAGAGCATGATGAGCACTTGAGATTTGTTTTACAGAGATTGTTCAGCAATCAGTTGTATGCGAAGCTTAGTAAATGTGAGTTCTGGATTCAAGAGGTTGTGTTTCTTGGCCATGTTGTTTCGGCCGAAGGTATCCGAGTTGATCCATCGAAGATTGAGGCTATTGTTGAGTGGAAACAGCCTAAGCCCGTGACCGAGATTAGGAGTTTCCTAGGATTAGCCGGTTACTATAGGAGATTTGTTGATGGCTTCTCTAGAGTAGCTGCTCCTTTGACTAAATTGTTGCAAAAAGGAGTCAAATTTGAATGGTCAGATGCAAGACAGAAGGCCTTTGAGAAATTGAAAGAAGCTTTGACGAATGCTCCAGTGTTAGTGCAACCTGTTTTCGGTAAGGAGTTTGTGATCTACAGTGACGCTTCCTACGTGGGCTTAGGATGTGTTTTGATGCAAGAAAGGAGAGTTGTTGCTTATGCTTCTAGACAGTTGAAGATTCATGAGAAGAACTATCCTACTCATGACATAGAACTAGCCGCAGTTGTGTTCGCATTGAAGATTTGGCGTCATTATTTGTATGGTGAGAAGTGTATTGTTTACACCGATCACAAGAGCTTGAAGTACTTGATGACACAAAAAGAGTTGAACTTGAGATAGAGAAGATGGCTAGAGTTGTTAAAAGATTACGATTTGACCATTGAGTACCATCCGGGTAAAGCAAATGTAGTAGCCTACGCTTTGAGTAGAAAAGTGGCCGTCGAGTTGAGAGCTATGTTTGCTAGGTTGAGTGTGTCCGATGATGGTGGTTTGATCACCGAGTTGCAAGTGAAGCCTTCATTGATTCAGTTGATTAGAGAGAAGCAGTTGCAAGATGCAAGTTTAGTTCCTGTTGCGTGTAAAAGTGTCTATCGCAATGTAGTGCAAGTGTACACGACGCAAGTAGTAAAGTGATACTAGAGTATCGGATATCGTCTCCACAGGGACTGGGCTAACCCTTTCCTTCGCTATCTGCACAAGGGGAAAAGAAGAGATTTAATAGTTTGTCACGAAAATAATAATAAAAATACGTAAATAAAAGAGTCGAGAAATCAAGATAGAGAGAATGGGCTGGTATTGAGTTGCTCAGTAGTGCAGGTATTGAATTGCTTAGGATCTCCAGTTCTGTCGTCGCGCCTGTCGCCGACAGCACCTGTCGCGGCAGCTGTCCGTTGATCGTCGCGGCAGCGAACACACCAACTCCGTACTTCAAGCTTGGCAAGAATCCCAGATCTGCCTTGCCCTATCCCTAGGCACAAGTCTGTTGATGATCACGTCTTGATGATACCTCCCGGCGTGAATCGAAGGATGAACACCAATGTGTGTGAATTCTTCCTTAGCCACTTAACCTCGCCCTATCCCTAGGCACGAGATGGTTCAACTATAAACTAGAGAACGCGCTCTTATCTCTTTTGTATACTTAACTCTCCCGATGCTAAGTAAATGGATAACCTCACAATGCTCTCCCGATGCTCTTGCAAGATATTAAAACCAAGATAAAAGAACTTGAAGTTTATTTTATTGAACTTGAAAAAATCCTAAAACAAAGCAACCCTTGCAACTACTTTACAAAACAACCCGTGGCCCTAGGGGGAATTTAGAACATGTCGGTGACGAGTGGACGACAGGGGGGTTTAGGTTTCGGTTATGGGGTAATCGTCCTGCCCTAGGTTTAATCTATGCCCTTATATAAGCTTTGGGCTCAAGTTATCTAAGGTAACAAGGATTACAACTTTAATTAAAAGTAAGATTCTAATAAAGATTAAATCTCTAAAGTCTCCTACTTTCCAGCCGCATCCTTGTTTCTAGGAATTTCTTCTCCTTGAGCTTTGGCTTGACATATCTTTTGATCCGGGGCTTGGAGAAATTTTTGGCTTCTACACGACAGACGAGCAGATTTTTCTCTATCTATCGAGATCCACTTTACTTTTCCTCTTCATAAATCTGCTGTCACCTTGTTGTCACGACAGGTCCATGACAGGTTCGTCTTCTTCGGCTGCTTGTCCAGTTCAGCTCTTCTGCTTATCTGCCCTGCGCCTGCCTTCATCGTCAACCATGGCAGCTACCTGCGAAATACGCCATCTTTTAGTAGAATCCGTGCCTTTTATATAATTGTGATGTTTTATTGAAAACTAACCTAAATGCAATGCAATTATGCTTGAATGCAGCAGAAATATGGGTTAAAAAGGGTGTAAATAATAGAACTTTTACACACTCAACACACCCCCAAACTCAAGTCTTTGCTTGCCCTCAAGCAATTAAACCTAAACGAAAAAAATGAAAACAAGAAAAAATTTTGTGTTGGCCTTCAAACGGTGAACTGTCTCTTACCCGTCGCTCGTTCTCTATGGCGGCAGCAACCTGTCGGAAAGATTAGGATCTGTCCGGAATCTCCCTATAGCTCTCGTGCAGTGTGTGCATGCTTGTGAACAGTTATATGCCAAGACTCTCTTAGTTTCACTAGAATAATTGACTTTAGCTTGTTTAGAGTTTTTCCTACGAGACTGTTTTCTTTCTTTTTCTTACTAGAGCCAGAATTGGGCACCTCTAGTTATTTCCTTTTTTCAAACTTCTTCTCTTTTACTAGAGCCAGTATTTTAGGCACCTCTAGTTAACTGTCTAGAGCCGGTGATAGGCACCTCTAGAAGTTTTTCTCTGGTTATCTGCCTAGAGCCGGTGGTAGGCACCTCTAGGTTTCCCGAGATTCTAGTCTCTTTTCTACTCTAAGTGCTAAGCTTTCCTATTCTAGTTTGGCTAAAAGAAATCTAAGCAGTATAACAGTCACGAAAGTGTTTAAGTTTTCAGAACTATAGAAAGGCTTTAAACTTTTCCTTAACCTGTCCTAAAGATGCTGCCACGACAGAGGTGTCATGACAGGTAAGTTAACTTCACAGTTTTTAAGCCAACAGTTTAATTTTTTTTTAAAAAACCTTAAAATAAAAGACACAACAAATAATAAAAAGATGTACTTAAGACTCCATTAATGATGGAGGGTTGCCACCCCCAAACTCGAGGGTTGCATTTCCCTCAATGCAAAATGACATGAACAATAAAATAAAGAAAAAGTACATCACAAAATATAAAGGCAGGCAGCAATCAGAGGAAAATAAAAAAAAACTTAAATTTTCAGTCGCTGCCCTCGCTGCTGCTGCTGATTCGGATTTGCCGGCGGCGTCTGCGCTGTGGGGGAGGCTGGACAGGTTCAGAGACATGTTCAGGGACAGGTTGCTCCCCGAGCTGAACATCGGAACTGCTGTCGCTGTCCCAACTACTGGTGGTAGTGGTACTAGCCTTAGGCAGCCTTTTCTTGTCCGCCACATGTTTAATCCTCTTGACCCTCGTAAAGTCACTCTCCAAATTCCTCCGGATAAGAGGGCTGTCATCAGTGGCAGGTCTCTTGGTTCCTCGAGGGGAGGTGTCTGCCGGAGGGCTGCCTTCTGCCGTCGGGGCAGGTGATTTGGTGGAGGCAGTCGAGTGGGACGGGGAGGCAGGTGGTGTGGGTGTGTGGACAGGTGTGTGGACAGGAGTGGGGATATGGAAATAATGAGCAGGAAAAGTAGGGAATTGAACATCAGGAAAATTTAGAGTTTGGGTAATAAAATTTACCGTGGAGTTCGTGAAGTCCCGAATAAATGTCATCAATCCTATTTGGCGTTCCTCTACCCGTTGTAAAGTAGCTAGGATGAGGGCAGACTGGTCTGTCGGAGTGGCGTTGGTTTCAGCATCAGGGGCAGACTCGGTGGCAGGGTCGGTGGGTGGTTCCTCTGATGATTCTGCGGGTGAGCCGGCAGGGTTGAAGGAGGAGACAGGTGTAGCCGCGATCAGCTCCATGAGGCTGTTGATGTTATTGTCTGTCCAACCTCTGCCCTTCCTGATTTTGTCGGAGGGATCCTCGGGCACCGCAGCACATCGGCAGAGGGAAGTTATGGTGAACGGCAGGCAGAGGCGGGAGTCAGAGCGGAAGGCACAGTCCAGGATGCTGTCCCTCATATATCTGCCCACATTAATGGCCCTGTTGTGCATGATGGAGTGAATCAAGGCAAGCCGCTGTCGGTTGACTGTCGTGTGGTGGGATGAGGGCAGGATACGTTTTTTGATGAAAGCGTTCCACAATTTTGCTTCGGGGAGGAGTTGCCCCTATTGACGGAGTGGGGGTTCTTCTTGCTGGTTGTCCATGATGTACCGGCCTCTGTTAACTCCACCATGATGGCATCGTAAGTGGCAGAGTCGAGGGAGTCGATGAATTCCTGGTGAGCATCATCACCGGGGCCAAAGAAAAGGCCAAACATGTGATTGATGCTGTCGGCAGTGAAAGGTACTTGCACTCCTCGAACAGTGACAGATGTCGCCGTTCTGCTGTCTATGGCTGCGTAGAACTCTCGGACTAAGGTGTCGTTAAGCTCGGCCGGTTGTTCAGCAAAATACTCCCATAGGTGAGCCGTGATGGCCTTGAAAATGAACGGCCGGAGTCCCATATGAGGAGCATCTCTGTTGTAAATGAAGCCACGCTCCTCCCATAGTTCTTTATTGGCGAAGGGTGATGCTGCTGCTGAAGAAGAAGCGGCAGCAGTATTACGGTGGGTTTGTTTCGACGACATTTTGGTTGCAAGGGCTGTGAAAGAGAGAAAACAAATAAACTAGAGGAGAAAAACAAGAGAGAAAAAAATTAGAAGTGATGAAAAATGAAAGTGGGAAGGGGTTTATATAGCGGTCGAGTAGCTGCCCATTTAATGCCGCAACGGCAGGCGTGAAGAACGGGGCGGCAGATTGGATGTAGCGTGTCTGACGTGTCTGACACGCATTTATGCGTCTACTATGCGTCTGCCGCACGCTTCTGCGTCTGCAGCGCCAAACTGTTGACAGCCTGTCAAGTCCGTCTGCGCCGGCAGCTGAAACGACAGGTTATCATAAATGGGCTTCATTGGGCTGGTGGATGGGCGGTGGGTTTGGGCCACTTCTTTTTTTTCTTCTTGACTCCTTTATTTCCTAAAAACTGAAATTAGAAAAACAAAACTTTATTCGAATAAAATAAACCTAATTCCTAATAAATAATAATAATAATAAAAATAAAAATAAAACTTAGGTTAAATTAGGGGTGCCTTGTGGGGCATCTCCTAAAGTAACCACTTCCTGAATTCCTGGGGCTTCAGTCCCCTGATAATGCTTGAGTCGTTGTCCATTGACTTTGAATTGGTGCCCGTCTTTTAATGATTGAATTGTGATGGCACCATGGGGAAAAACTTGAACTACTTGAAACGGGCCAGACCATCTAGACTTTAGCTTTCCTGGGAAGAGTTTAAGTCTAGAATTAAATAACAACACAAGCTGCCCTGGGCAGAACTGTCGTGGCAGCAGTTTCTTTTCGTGCCACTTTTTAGTCTTTTCCTTGTAAATCCTTGCGTTGTCGTAGGCCATTGTCCGTAATTCTTCAATCTCGTTTAAATCTAATAACCTTTTCTGGCCGGCCTTGTCCAAGTCCATATTTACTGCCTTGATTGCCCAATATGCTTTGTGCTCGATCTCGACAGGCAAGTGACAGGTTTTCCCATAAATCAGTCGGAATGGAGACATTCCCAATGGAGTCTTGAAAGCTGTCCGGTATGCCCATAATGCATCATTCAGAAGTAAAGACCAATCTTTCCTAGTTGGTTTAACCATCTTTTCAAGGATGTTCTTCACTTCCCTATTGGATATCTCAGCCTGTCCATTGGTCTGTGGGTGGTATGCTGTCGCGATCCTGTGCTTGACATCATATTTCTTCAAGGCAGCAGCAATTACCCTATTATCAAAATGTCTCCCCTCATCACTGATAATCGCCCTAGGGATGCCAAATCTAGAAAAAATGTTTTTATGCAAAAACTTTTGGACCGTCTTGGCATCATTCTTTTGAGTTGCGATTGCTTCAACCCACTTGGAGACATAGTCTACTGCTAGGAGGATGTAAAGATTTCCACACGAAGATGGAAAAGGTCCCATAAAATCAATCCCCCAAACATCAAAGATCTCTACTTCTAGAATATTCTGCAGTGGCATCTCATTTCTCCTCGAGATGTTACCTGTCCGCTGACACCTGTCACAGCTTTTGTAAAATTACTGTGCATCTTTATAAAGTGTCGGCCAGTAGAACCCTGACTGCAGCACCTTGGCAGCAGTTTTATTGCCTCCTAAGTGACCTCCATATTGTGACGCATGACAGTGATGGAGAATGTCTTCTTGTTCTTCTTGTGGTACACACCTTCTTATAACCTGATCTGCGCACATTTTGAAAAGAAGAGGTTCGTCCCAATAATAATGTTTAACATCATTTTGGAACCTCTTCCTTGCTTGATAATTAAGATCAGAAGGTAATATTCCGCTTACTATAAAATTAACGAAATCAGCATACCAGGGAAGGTTAGAAGACTTACCTGCCGCCATGGCTGTCGCGACAGCGATTGCGGCAGCAAAGAGCTGCTCATCTGGGAAGGTCTCCAGTATGTGTGTCTCATCTAACGGTAGACTCTGTCCCGTCTCCAACCTCGACAAGTGGTCTGCCACTTGATTTTCTGTCCCCTTTTTATCTTTGATCTCAAGGTCGAACTCTTGTAATAGCAAGACCCATCGTATCAGCCTAGGCTTCGCATCCTTCTTTGCGAACAAATACTTGAGGGCAGAATGGTCGGTGTGTATTATTACCTTCGTTCCAAGTATGTAAGAACGAAACTTGTCGATGGAGAACACCACAGCTAACAGCTCCTTTTCTGTGGTGGTATAGTTCACTTGGGCTTCATTTAATGTTTTGCTAGCATAATATATGACGTGAAACAGCCTGTCTCTGCGCTGCCCAAGTGCTGCCCCGACAGCATAGTCACTAGCATCACACATGATCTCGAATGGCTGTGTCCAGTCTGGTGGCTGTACTATGGGGGCTGTCACTAACTTTTCCTTCAGAACCTTGAATGCTTCAGTACATTCCTCATTAAAGTCAAAGGGTCGGTTCTGCTCTAGGAGATGGCATAGCGGCTTGGTGATCTTTGAAAAATTTGCAATAAATCTTCTATAAAAACCAGCATGCCCTAAAAAACTCCTAATGTCCTTGACTGTGGTTGGCGGCGGCAGCTTCTCTATGACTTCAATTTTTGCCCTGTCGACCTCTATCCCACGGCAGCTAATCTTATGGCCTAGAAATATCCCTTCATCTACCATAAAATGGCATTTTTCCCAATTTAGAACAAGATTAGCTTTTTCACATCTTTCAAGTACCTTTTGAAGATTGCCGAGGCAGCTCTCAAAATTGTCTCCAAAGACGGAAAAATCATCCATGAAAATCTCAAGGAAGTCCTCTACCATGTCGGAGAATATTGCCATCATGCACCTTTGGAAGGTGGCAGGTGCGTTACAGAGGCCGAACGGCATCCTCCTAAATGCGTATGTTCCGTAGGGGCATGTGAAAGTTGTTTTCTCTTGATCTTCCGGTGCAATAGCAATTTGGTTATAACCTGAATAACCATCAAGGAAACAATAATAAGATTTACCCGCTAATCTATCAAGCATTTGATCAATAAAGGGTAAAGGGAAGTGGTCCTTTCGGGTAGCTTTGTTAAGCTTCCGATAGTCCATACAAACCCTCCAACCGGTCACAGTCCTGGTTGGGATTAGTTCATTGTTTTCGTTGGTTATCACGGTCATGCCTCCTTTCTTGGGAACACATTGCACCGGGCTTACCCATTTGCTGTCGGAGATGGCGTAAATAATACCAGCATCTAACCATTTAATGATCTCCTTACGCACTACCTCCTTCATCGCATGGTTTAGCCGCCTTTGGGCATCTATAGTCGGCTTATGATCTTCCTCAAGAAGGATTTTGTGCATGCATAATGCCGGACTAATGCCCTGAATGTCTGCTATCGTCCATCCAATCGCCTTTTTGTGCTGCCTTAGCATGTCGATCAGCTGTCGTTCCTGTTCCTGCGGCAGCTTAGCAGAGATGATTACGGGCAGTGTGTCATCACAACCAAGATAAGCATATTTAAGCTGCCCTGGCAGGGGCTTAAGTTCTAAGACAGGTGGTTCAACAGTAGAGGGCTTTTGGATAAAATGGTTATCCGAAGTGTAATTCAAGGGTTCGAATAACTTACCTGGACGATGGTCTAACCAGTTTACCTCCTCATGACCTTCAGTATCAGATGTATCAGATTCAGAGGAGTTGCTATCGTCGGTGCTGTCGTCATCGCTGTCGTGACAGGTCTGTAGATAGCTGTCGCAGCAGTGACCAAATTTTTTATCACGGCAGCCCGACCTGATGCAGGGGTAATCAAAGGTCACCTCAATGATGGCCTTGCATTCCTCGTCCAAATCAGCACGTTTCATTGATTGGAGAACATTCAACTTAATCTCTTGATCGTTTACTCGCATGGTGAGTTCTCCTTTCTCCACATCAATCAGTGATCTTCCCGTGGCTAAGAAGGGTCGCCCAAGGATGACTGGTGCGTTTTCATCTGTCTCACAATCTAAAACAAGAAAGTCAGCAGGAAAAATAAACTTATCCACTCTTACCAGAATGTCTTCAATCTTTCCCTCTGGATGAACGTAAGAGCGGTCGGCTAGCTGTAGGGTAACTGTCGTGGGCCGCGCCTTCCCAATACCTAATTTCTGAAGAACAGATTTGGGCATTAGATTAACACTAGCTCCAAGATCACAAAGTGCCTTACCCACAAATTTGTCACCGATTACACAAGGTATGAGGAAGCTCCCTGGATCCTTCTTCTTCTGGGGTGGCTGCCGATGAAGAATACTCATGCAACCATCTGCCATCCTTACCGTTTCAAACTCCCCAAGTTTATATTTCTTTGACATGACATCCTTGAGAAATTTAGCATAACCGGGCATCTCCCTAACGGCATCTAACAGCGGAATATTAATCTGAACCTGCTTAAAAATATCATAAATCTTTTTAAGTTGAGATTCTTGCTTAGCTTGCTTTATCCGTTGAGGAAAGGGTGGTGGGGGACGGTAATCAGCAACACGTCCTTCCCACTGCATACGAATCTGAGGACGATGTTCTTCATTTTTCTCCTCTGTTTATCACCTGTCGGGGCAGCTTCCTCGGCAGGTTTATCTAAGGCAGGTTCCTTTTCTGTTTCAGCTTTTTCCGGTCCTGGTAACTTTTTCCCACTCCTAGTAGTAATCTCCTTACATTGCTCATGTGGGGGCGGTCTAGCATTTTCAGTATTGCTAGGAAAACCTCCATTCTGCCTTGGCTTAATATGCTGGGACACCTGACCCATTTGTGTCTCTAGAGATTTCAAGGTAGCCTCATGATTTGTCATTCTCATCTTGGTTTCATCCATAAAGTTTTCCGTCTTCTTGACAAACTGATTAATATTGTTCATATACGTACCAGTCTGAGACATAAAAGTGGCCAGAGTCTGCTCCAATACACTACTCGTGGCAGGTGGTGGCTGCTGTTGCTGTTGCGGCGACAGGTTCTGTGGCTGCTGTTGCTGTCGCGTCAACAATCTAGGGCCCCCCTGATTCTGATGATGCACTTGCGGATTCAGATCATTGTTGGGGTTACTCCAAGAAAATTTGGGATCTTTCCTCCAATTAGGATTGTAGTTGTTGGAATTGTAGTTTGGCTTGTAATTTCCAACATATTTTCCCTCTTCTATATTTATAGGGCATTCATCCCTACTATGATTTCCCTCACAAGTAGCACAAACTTCCTCGACAGCAAATCCTCGTAAGTCCTCTTCATTCAATAAGTGTTTCATGGCTTTAGTGAGGAATGCCACCTGTGATTTCATAGTGCTGTCGGCCTCATAGTCCTTGACAGCAAGTACTCGTTTACCCCCTCTTCTAGCTGTCGGAAACTGTTCTTCATTCTTAGCTAGATTTTTCAGAACTTGCAGTGCCTCGTCCGGATCTTTCTCCAATAATAGTCCATTTGCTGCAGAATCAATTCTAATGCGAGTTTGTAAGTTAGCAGCATTATAGAATTTAGTTACCTGATTCCAGACGGGGAATCCATGCATTGGGCAGTTCCGAAGAAGAGTAGTAAACCTGTCCCAGGCCTCGTGCATTGGCTCGTCATCTTCCTGTTGAAAAGTAGCAATTTCGTTACGTAATCGCTCAGATAAATGCGAGGGATTAAAACGAGATAAAAATTCACGAGTTAAATCTGCCCAAGTCATAATGGAACCCGGTGTTAGTTTATTCCACCAAGTTTTAGCTCTATCCCTCAATGAATGGGGAAATAACCGAAGCCTCAGTATCTCCGGATTAACTCCTAGCAGTCTAAACGAGCCACAGATCTCCTGGAACGTTTTGAGATGCTCCCTAGCATCTTCTGTCGCAGAACCACTAAACTGTCCGGCGTTGTTGATCATACTAAACATGACAGGTTTAAGCTCGAAGTTATCAACATCAATATCCGGCAGCGTGGTCTCCAGCTCTACATGATCATTCAGCATGTAGTCACGACATGACCGTCGTCCACCTGCTGCGGGCGGATCGCCGACAGGTGGGTTATTATTGCCAAGGGGTGGTATGAAACCACCAGCAGGTTGGTTATGGCCCATCTTCTCTAGCTGTTCTTCGAGATATTCGTTTCTGTCTAAAAGTCTGCGAAGTTGTTTCTTGAGATTGAAGGAACGTTCGATCTCCGGATCTAATTTATACTCAGGATCTTCACCTCTTTTGGATCTGCGCATAAACAAGAAAACCTCGTGAAAAGCAAGAGTTGAAAACACAAAAGAAAAATTAAAGAAAAATAAAGATAAAAACGTAAAATAAAAGAAAATAAAAATAAAAGCGAAAGTGCAATAAAAGAAAGATGTAGTTATGTTGCCAATCCCCGGCAACGGCGCCAAAAACTTGTTGCGTGTAAAAGTGTCTATCGCAATGTAGTGCAAGTGTACACGACGCAAGTAGTAAAGTGATACTAGAGTATCGGATATCGTCTCCACAGGGACTGGGCTAACCCTTTCCTTCGCTATCTGCACAAGGGGAAAAGAAGAGATTTAATAGTTTGTCACGAAAATAATAATAAAAATACGTAAATAAAAGAGTCGAGAAATCAAGATAGAGAGAATGGGCTGGTATTGAGTTGCTCAGTAGTGCAGGTATTGAATTGCTTAGGATCTCCAGTTCTGTCGTCGCGCCTGTCGCCGACAGCACCTGTCGCGGTAGCTGTCCGTTGATCGTCGCGGCAGAAAACACACCAACTCCGTACTTCAAGCTTGGCAAGAATCCCAGATCTGCCTTGCCCTATCCCTAGGCACAAGTCTGTTGATGATCACGTCTTGATGATACCTCCCGGCGTGAATCGAAGGATGAACACCAATGTGTGTGAATTCTTCCTTAGCCACTTAACCTCGCCCTATCCCTAGGCACGAGATGGTTCAACTATAAACTAGAGAACGCGCTCTTATCTCTTTTGTATACTTAACTCTCCCGATGCTAAGTAAATGGATAACCTCACAATGCTCTCCCGATGCTCTTGCAAGATATTAAAACCAAGATAAAAGAACTTGAAGTTTATTTTATTGAACTTGAAAAAATCCTAAAACAAAGCAACCCTTGCAACTACTTTACAAAACAACCCGTGGCCCTAGGGGGAATTTAGAACATGTCGGTGACGAGTGGACGACAGGGGGGTTTAGGTTTCGGTTATGGGGTAATCGTCCTGCCCTAGGTTTAATCTATGCCCTTATATAAGCTTTGGGCTCAAGTTATCTAAGGTAACAAGGATTACAACTTTAATTAAAAGTAAGATTCTAATAAAGATTAAATCTCTAAAGTCTCCTACTTTCCAGCCGCATCCTTGTTTCTAGGAATTTCTTCTCCTTGAGCTTTGGCTTGACATATCTTTTGATCCGGGGCTTGGAGAAATATTTGGCTTCTACACGACAGACGAGCAGATTTTTCTCTATCTATCGAGATCCACTTTACTTTTCCTCTTCATAAATCTGCTGTCACCTTGCTGTCACGACAGGTCCATGACAGGTTCGTCTTCTTCGGCTGCTTGTCCAGTTCAGCTCTTCTGCTTATCTGCCCTGCGCCTGCCTTCATCGTCAACCATGGCAGCTACCTGCGAAATACGCCATCTTTTAGTAGAATCCGTGCCTTTTATATAATTGTGATGTTTTATTGAAAACTAACCTAAATGCAATGCAATTATGCTTGAATGCAGCAGAAATATGGGTTAAAAAGGGTGTAAATAATAGAACTTTTACACACTCAACAGTTCCTCATGTTCAGGACATAGCCGAAGGAAGACCGACTGAGTATAGTTTCAATGGTGAGAACCTGTTGTGCTTTAGAGATAGAATAGTTGTACCAGAAGATGTTGAGCTGAGACGTCAGATTCTGAGTGAAGCACATTCGAGTCCCTTTTCTATGCATCCGGGTAGTACCAAAATGTACCGAGATTTGAAGAGTGATTACTTTTGGGTTGGTTTGAAGCGAGATGTAGCCGAGTATGTGAGCCGTTGTATGGTTTGTCAGAGAGTGAAGGCAGAACATCAGGTTCCTTCAGGTTTGCTACAGCCTTTGAAGATTCCGGAATGGAAATGGGAGAGAATCACCATGGATTTTGTGTCGGGGTTGCCTTTGTCTCCTTCGAAGAAGAACTCCGTTTGGGTGATTGTTGATAGGTTCACTAAGTGTGCTCACTTTTTAGCAGTGAACACTACAGATTCCTTAGACAAGTTGGCAAACTTGTACATCCGTGAGATTGTGAGACTTCATGGAGTTCCGAAGTCTATTGTTTCAGATAGGGATCCTAGATTTACTTCGAGATTCTGGGGTTGCTTGCATAGTGCTTTAGGTAGCCGTTTGCATTTCAGCACATCTTATCATCCGCAGTCCGATGGGCAGTCAGAGCGAGTGATACAGATTCTAGAGGATATGCTTCGTTGTTGTGTGATTGACTTCCAGGGTTCTTGGGAGAAGCACTTACCGTTGGTTGAGTTTGCTTACAACAACAGTTATTAGTCTAGTATTCAGATGGCACCTTATGAGGCTTTGTATGGTAGACGATGTAGGACTGCGATTTGTTGGGCCGAGACAGGTCAGAGATTGTTACCTATGCCAGACTTGCTTAAGGGAACTACCGAAAAAGTGAAGTTGATTTGTGACCGTTTGAAAGCAGCTTCCGATCGTCAGAAGTCTTATACAGATTTGAAGAGGAAAGAGATTGAGTACTCAGTGGGTGAGAAAGTGTTTCTGAAAGTGTTTCCGTGGATGAAGGTAATGAGATTTGGCCGGAAAGGCAAGTTGAGTCCGAGGTTCATTGGTCCGTATGAGATAGTTGAGCGGATTGGGCATGTAGCTTATCGTTTGAGGTTACCTTCTGAGTTATAAAAGATCCATGATGTCTTTCATGTGTCTATGCTTAGGAGGTATAGATCGGATCCTTCTCATGTGATGCCCGTTGAGGAGATAGAGTTAAATCCGGATTTGTCCTATAATGAAGAGCCCGTTGAGATACTTGCTTCTGATAGCAAGGTGTTGCGTGGCAAGACCATTGAGTTGGTTAAAGTGTTGTGGAGACATAGAGGTGTGGAAGAGGCCACGTGGGAGAGGAAAGCAGATATGGTCGAGCAGTTTCCGTATTTGTTTCCACCAGGTAATTTTGGGGACGAAATTCCTTAAGTGGGGGAGAGTTGTAACACCCGGGTTTAGGGGTTAGGTGAAAATAATATTTTAATATTATTTGGGCTCGGTTTTATACTCTAAATAATATTTCGAGTTTGTTTTCAAAATTAATTAATTTCGGGTGGGCCATGTTTTAAGATTAAAACTCAAATTAACCATGGATTAACCCTCCTTGTGAATAGCCAAATTCATTAAGGGTAAATGAGTCTTTTGATCTTTAAAGGGATAAAACAAAACAATTAAAATACCAAATTTCACTCATCTTCTCCCTCTCTCAACAAAAAGCTACGACAAAACTCTCCCCACCATTGTAGTGCACTATTCCATCACATTTCCTCCCCATTTCAACTCCAAATTGAAAGGTAATGGCATTTTTGACTTCCCCTCACCTCCCTCTCCATGAAAGTACATTTTATTTTCGTTTTCATGAAGTTTTTAGAAAATGGAAGTTTTGAATATTTTGATTAAAAATAAGATCTTTATGTTGATAAATGAAATGTTTTGATTTGATATGCTTAGTTATGGTATATAGAGGCCAAATGGTATATCATATGTGAATTTCAAATGATTTTGGGCAATTTTCGGAATTGGGTTTTAAGGGGGGTTTTTGGAGGGTTTTAAAGTGGTTTTTGGGGTGGTTTAATGTTGGTTTTTGAGGGCTGGTGCTAGTATGATATATGAGGGTTACTTTGGATGTATTTGATGGTTGTTTGGATGCTCGAAATGGAAGATTTCAGTGGGTTTTGTGGGTTGCTCGAAAATTCTGTTTTGGACTTGTTTTGGGTGTTGAATGCTTGAAATTGTTATTCCGGGTTAGTTCAGATGATGAGCTTTTGATTATGGATGTTTTGTTTGTGTTTGGGATTGATTAGAATCGAGTTTGGGCATCGGTGAAGTATCGGAAGTGAATCCAGGAATTTGAAGTCGGTTGCTTGCTTGGCCTTTGAGCTTGGAAGCTTAGGTGAGTGGTTAATTGTTTTAAATGGTTTTAAAATAGTTGGTTCGAGTACATAGACTAGGTTGGGCATGGTAGACCCACCTAGAGTTAGGATTAGGTTGGTAGCCTAATCCTAAGCTTGATCTAGAGCCTTTGGATGAACTCACTTATGTGGTTGTGTATTTCTATGAAATGTGATATGAATGATTGTGTATATTGTATTATACATGTGAGGTGAAATATGACTTGTGATGCTTGAGACATGCATGATGATGGTTGTTGGTGAGTACGTGCTAAGTACGGAAATGATTGGATCGAGTAATGTGAAATGAGTAAATGTTGGCACTAGTATACTTGAATACAAATGATCGATCATTAGGATGTTAGTGTGTACACATGAGTCAAAAGTCGCGCGTGGCCTTGGTGGCGTTGAGTCACCAAGGAGGAGTACGGGTACGCCCGGAAATTGTATTTAAATATAGTCGGTGATGAGTGGAATCCCATCGATGGGGCGTGAGGATGAGTGGAATCCCATCGACGGGGCGTGAGGATGAGTGGAATCCCCTCCGCGAGACCGGTGATGAGTGTAATCCCACCGTGAGGTAATGTGGTTGTTGGATGTGAGTTCCAACGTGTCTATCCGCGTATTCGGGTCATAGCTAGGTGCCAATGTTGTTTGATATGTGTATCAAGGTGTTGAGGTTTATGATTCGTAATGGGATACTTGGATGTGAATACATGTATTGTGGATTTGAGCTTATGATTCGTGGCATTTATGTTGTCTATTGCTCATGCATCCTTACTTTGTGGCTTTTGTGGATCCTTGGTAAATTTGTGTTTTACCTTGGCTAGATCGTGCTCGGACCCTGCAATGTTGAGGTTTGTTTTTAGAGCTTACCCTCACTAAGCATCATTGCTTACGCTCTCTTTGTTCAACATTGCAGATCCTTAGTTCGCGGGTTGCTCGAGCAAGTGAAGGGCCTCCAAGTGTGGTTGTTGACTTGAGTACATCAAGTATGACTTTTAAATGTTGAACATGTAATAGTTTGAGCAATGGGACATGTGTTATTTTGATGGATGGTTGTTAGTCGTTTAGGAGCTTGTTTAGACTCCTTGATATCTTGTTTTTGTATGGTTTGTATTGCCATGTTGAATTGTAAATCATGCCTAAATTGCTTATTATGAATGTTAGCCATGTGCCTTAGAGGTTGCCCTTATGTTTGAATGATGTGGTATGAATGCATGATTTGTGATGTCTTGCCTTAATGTTTAGACTCGTCTTAATCTTGTTAAAGCATGCTTTTATAGTTGGGTTGCCTTAGGTTTAAGTGTTTTGTTGTTGAAGTGTGTTTTGGTAGTGTTTTGGGGCATCCTAGTGCCTTAAAACAGCCAAAACGAGTCTGCAGACAGGGGGCGTTTCGGAACGGGCCACCCTGTTTCGGAAAGGTCCCTTTGCATTTGGCATGCCGTTTCGAAACGGATGGGGGTCGTTTCGGAACATTTTTGCTACTGGAATTTTGAGAAATTGGCGAGATGAAGGCGTTCCGAAACGGGTCTTTGATGTTTCGAAACAGTCAAATCTCGTTGACCACGAGAAGTTGACCGTCAGGGTCGTTTCGATACGGGTCACCCCTGTTTCGAAACGGTCACCCTATGGTTGACCCTGGCCTGTTGACTAAGTCAAGACGTTTCGGAACCCCCTAAGGGCGTTTCGAAACGGCCTGCTGTAAAGGACTAAAATGAGCTGTTTAATGTTTTGGTTGGTCGGAGTATGTTACATTGTTTGTATCTTCCGCTGCTGTGCTTCACATAGGATTTAATTATGCCTATAGACAAGATAAAATAAAAAGGAATTTTCTGGGTCGTTAACCGAGGGGAAGCCTTAACGGGTTTCGCTTCGGTTTTCCCCGTGTGGCCCACTCGGATCGGTCATCCGACCAGACCGGGACGAGGGGGTTACAATTTCACTGTCCAACTAATTACAAAATTAAATCTGTATAACAGCAGTATTTAACTTGTTGTAACAGTTGCTGTAACAGCTTCTCAATAAAACATTTTAATTCTGTAATTAAACTCAGTAACTGCACTGGATCAAATAAATTCTGAATTTAATTGAAAAAATAAATTCTGAATTCGAACAGTTTTCTTAGAAAAAATTCTTTCACATATATAATCTTTTGTTCTTAAGAAAATTCCATACGAATTTTCTCCAAAAAGAATAGATCCGCGTACGTGTCCAAGACACGTGTTACCCGAGCCCGAGCCGAGCCAAGCCGGCCGGACGGCGGCGGTGGCGGTGGGCGAGGACTTCCCTTGTTCTTTCCCACTCAACAAGGGAGGGAGGAAGCATGTGTATAAATACCCTTCACTAGCTATTTTCCCAACCAATGTGGGATATAGCTTTTAGTAATACTTGAAGCATTACCAACAAAGATGATTTAAAGAACAAGAGTTGTTCGCCAAAAGATGAGGAATTACATGAGATGTAATTAGTAAGGTGTTACTAACCTAAATAACCATTTCCTAAAAGACTGGCCAAATCTGATTTAGGAATGGTGAAATACGGATCCTCACTCACTATAAAAACTATCGAAAAGTTTTTCCGAAATTAAAACTAGAGGGTTTTTAATTTTGAAGAAAATAATGGGAGTAAATTTATAGTAAAGACCTATCTATAAATTTTAAAATTTAGTAAAACTTATGTAGCATATTTTCTTTGTTGTAGAATTAATGGCAAATAATACTCTATCTCTGCGATCTATCCTTGAGAAGGATAAGCTCAATGGCATAAACTTCTTTGACTGGTTCCGCATTTTGAGAATTGTTCTCAAACAGGAAAAGAAGGAATATGTCATTTGAAGAACCTGTTCCTGATGAACCGGTTGCCACTGCTTCCAGAGCTGACAAAGACAAATTTAATAAACACATGGACGACATGATGGATGTCGGTTGTCTTATGATTGCCTCCGTGACCCCTGAGCTTCAGAAGCAACATGAGGACATGGTAGCTTATGATATGATTCAAAATCTCAAGGAGATTTATGAAGGGCAAGCTCGTCAAGAGAGGTACGAGACCTCTAAAGCTCTGTTTCATCGTAAGATGAGTGAGGGATCTCCCGTAGGAGCTCACGTCATCAAAATGATGGGCTACATCCAAATGTTGGAGAAGCTCGGCTTTCCGCTGAAAGACGAATCAGCTACTGATGTCATCCTGCAATCGTTGCCGGATAATTTCAATTAGTTCGTCCTTAATTTCAATATGAATGAAATTAACAAGACGCTGCCACAGTTGCTCGGCATGTTGAGAACTGCTGAAATCAACCTGAAGAAGGTAGGACCTAAACCTGTTCTGATGGTCCGCAAGGGCAAGAAGAAAGGTAAATCGGCAGCAAAGTCTAAAGGTGATGGTAAGACCAAAACCGATGGAAAGGAGGCATTGAAACCTAAGAAGGGAATCAAGAAGGATGGAAAATGTTTCCATTGCGGCAAGACCGGACATTGGAAGAGAAATTGCCCCGCACACCTACAAGAAGTCAAGAAAGCAAAAACGAGTGAGGCATCAACCTCAAAGGCTTCTAAAGAGAAGGCATCAGAATAGACATGGACCTGCGAATGGAAATAAAGCAAGAGTTGCTACATCATCCATTAGGACATGTGCTTTTGCTTAAATAGATTTGTTTTAGTTTTTAAGATTATTATTTTGTGCCTAAGTTTTAGTTATCTTGTAAGGACAAGATATTTTTAATTTTGAGATTATTTAAATGTTATTCTTTAATCTCTTATGGCACAACGAATCAATGATCTTTAAACTAATCAAATCAATAATATTTACAAATGACTAATCTCAAACTCATAAAAAGTATTAAGGTAATTTGATGAGATCAAATTCAAGAATATTTAAAGTTTGATGAACTTTTAAAGAATATGGGATTGTCCCATAATTAAATCCCACAAGTGGAACGAAAAAGTCTTTGAAAGAGAATCAAATATATTAGACATGTTTTGATTCAGAACAAGTCAATTTTGAATTCTTTACACACTAGAAAATCAACTCTCATACTTAATCGTGTTTTTCTCGAAACGTCATATAAGATATGGACTAAGAATTGTTCTAGAATACCTTTGAAGTTTTAAGGTTACTTACATGTTAAAATTTTTACAAAGTTCGAACCTTAAAAACTCCTTTTGTTGTTTATCCTAACGAGAACCAAGCGTTTGTTTCTCAAACGAGAGTTTATCTTGAAAGAGATTAATTCTCACAAAGGGATATTATTTATTCAACTTTAACGACAACAAAATGTTTGTTGCTCAAACGAGAGTTTCTCTCGAAAGAGATTACCTCTCACAAAAGAAAAAAAAGGAATTTGGAATGTGAAGAAATTTTAGACAACAAATTTATGAACCAAAGATTGAGAATGTTCCACAAATGATCAAGGAACATTGGAACAAAACATAACCATTATGTTAATCCTTAAGAGAATACCATATACTTGAGAAATATGGATTTCTCACTATCCGTACATGGAAACACTCTTCTTTTCGGATCAAGATAAAGACTAGGTCTTATTAGAAAGCAGTGGTGAGCCCAAAATTCGAGAAATGGATAAGAGCCATGAGATATGAGATGGTATCCATGTCTAAAACCAAGTATAGACTTTGGTTACCTAAAAGAGTAAAACCTAAGAGGTATGTATGAGTTTTTCAAAAAAGAAAAACCGACATGGATGATAAAACATACAAATGATGATTCGTCGCTAAAGTATTCGACAAACTTCATAGTATAGACTATGATAAAGCATCTTCCTTGTAGCTATGTTTAATCCATCTTAATCTCACTTGCAAGTAGTTACATACGATGATTATGGAATCAAATAAAGGAATGTGAAAACCACTTTCCTAAGGGAAAACTTGAAAGAATTGTGTACATGACACATCCAGAAGGTTTTGTCACTCCAGTAAACACTTGAAAGGTATGTAAGCTACAAAGGTCTATCCGTAGACTAAGGCAAGCTTCTCGAAGTTGGGATATTCGTTTCAGAAGATACAATCAAAAGGTTTGGTTTATCTAGAAACAAAGGGGAGTCTTGTTTTCAAAAGAGCTAGTGGGAGCATTGTTACTTTCCTAAGTATTGTATGTAGATGACATACTCATCAAAAGGAACTAAAGATCGCAAACCGTTTTGCGTTAATAAAAGATACTGCGAGTTAGCAACATGAGACAATATCTAACTCTACAACATAGGCTGAATGTATTACAATCGACATAGCAATAAAAATGGATGTTTGGACCTAAAGGGTTCACTTCTGAACTAAGGGTTGTTCCCAGCATATTAGATGCTACATAACTCTGTTATGATGGAACCTTTGCGTAAGCAAATAAAACCCAGATCTCATCAATAAATCCAAACATATTCTAAAGTACTTACATCTTGGAGATGTGAAAGTATGCAACATACGCACAAAGTTGATAACTTTGTCAACTCCCTGACAAAGCTTTTAACACAGCATAAGCATGTCAGTTACACTAAGCCATATCTTATTAGATACGAGAATGATTGGTCTTAGTGCTAGTGGGAGATTGTTGGAGTATACCCAAAGACCAATCATATGATGATTGAATAGACATACTATTTTACTAGATTTATCAAGTAATGGCATTACCGTTATTATCATTTGGTATGTTTCCGTGCATCAAACTAACCATTGGATAATAATGTCCATACAATAATACGATTATTGTTAAATAGGGTCCTTAGTCGAATATTATTACGAGTATGGACAATGATAATATATAAAGACTAATATGTGGTTGATGACAAGCGTTGTCATTGACATAGAGATGTCAAAATCAACACATAAGTATTTGTTAGAGAACAACATACTGGATTGACCCGCTATGAGCATGTTTCTTGGGTAATTATGTGACAATCACAACATTGCTCATGATAAACATATGTATAATCCTCAGACTTGAGATCAATATGATTTCAACATAAAGATATACGTATTTTGACATAGTCAAACGTGTGTCGTAACTGACTACATTATAAAGACTGCTGATTGGATATGTGATGACCTATGTAGTGAAATATGGTTGATCAAGAAAGGATTTGTCCCTCCTACATAATGGGAGAAATATCTTCGGCCACTTGATTGAGTGAGATTAGAAAATGCATGGCCATGCTCGAATATTATGATATGAGATATCGTAGAGATTCGTTTATCATAATCTACTCAAGACATCAAGAAACACTAGATGGACAACGCAAGTGTGACTAACCCATGACTTGCGTTCATCTAAGATATAAAGGACAAAAGAATGAAATATATAAAGGAAGTATATTCAGGAATTAGGAAAGTCAAACCATGACTTCATGCAACTTAGGTAGCAATGATGTATTGCTAGATGCCACTCATTGTTTGTAAAATTAGAACAGTTCTAATTTTGCTACTAACGTTGCATGAACCTACAAGGGTCACACCCTTCGAATGAAATGAACAAAAAATTGGAAACCATACTCCCTATTTTAGGGAGGTTGCCGAAAAACCCTTATGGGATAGGGGAAACCGGCAACTCCCTTAAATGGGAATAATATTGGATAAATATTGAATTTATCAAATATTATTTAGAGTATGGAAAATATTTAGAGACTTAAATATTATAGAATAAGATTCTAGAAATTTAAATATATATTTTGGAATTTATATAATGTATATTTAATTCCAAGTTTATGTAGAATTAGATTCCACATAATTAAAAATATATATTTAAATATATTTAAATCCAAGTAAAGATAGAATGAGATTCTATATAATAAAAATATATATATTTGGATTAAATATATTGTATATTTAAATCTATTTTTTATGTAGAATAAGATTCTACATAATTAAATATATATATTTCATTTAATATTATTAAATATAATGTATATTTACTATAAACCAAATTCAAGTAGAATTAGATTCTATGAATTTTGGTTGAACTTGGATTTAAGGAATTCAACTAGAATTAAGTCTCTGAACACTATTTAAAGGGACAAGGGCTAGCAACAAAATCATCTCTATTCCTCCTTGCAAATTTCGACATATCCTTGGGAACTCCCCTCTGAAATTTTCGACAAGTCCCAGATTTCTTCTGAGAAGCTGTTCGATATTTTTCTGGTGTTCTACTTGCCTCTGGCAAATCCCTATTCCTCCTTGCAAATTTCGACATATCCCTGGGAATTCCCCTCTGGAATTTTCGAAAAGTCCCCGATTTCTTCTGAGAAGTTGTTCGATATTTTTCTGGTGTTCTACATGCCCCCTGGCAAATCCCTATTCCTCCTTGCAAATTTCGACATATCCCTGGGAATTCCCCTCTCAAATTTTCGACAAGTCCCAGATTTCTTCTGAGAAGCTGTTTGATACTTTCTGGTGTTCTACTTGCCCCCTGGCAAATCCTTATTCCTCCTTGCAAATTTCGACATATCCCTGGGAATTCCCCTCTGGAATTTTCGACAAGTCCCAGATTTCTTCTGGGAAGCTGTTCGATATTTTTTTGGTGTTCTACTTGCCCCCTGGCAAATCCCTGAAGGTTCCCTTGCTCGATTGCAAGTCCCGGTTGAACTCCTGGTCGATTTCAGACTCCCTCAGGAATCCCTAGAGGGATTTCGACTTCTCCCTGGAAGATGTTCAAACCTGTCGAAATTTATCCCTAAGTGTTAGAGAGGCGGAAACTTTGTTCGTTTTAGTTCGGGTGGACTTCGTAGATGTCGTTGCGAACCTGTGACGATTCCGGTTTTACTTGACGTGGTTATTCCGACATACCGTCGGTTTTCCAGTTTCCAGAGATTTAAAAGGTAACTCTTCATCTTTTCACCCTGGATTCGTTCCTGTACATGGATCCTGGCTGGATTACGTCGGATTAATTTTTCCACTGCGCCACGGGGCATGCCGACGTGACCCAATAGGTATTGGTAAGTGTCAAAACAAGAAAGAGTCGTTGTACATAAATGTAAAGCGTACCGGTACGGTACTTCGTGTATCGGTACGAAGGCTTCCGTATAAATACGATAAGTGCTCATTAGAAAACTTAAAACAAAAAGCGTATCGGTACAAGGCATAGCCGTACCGGTATGGGAAACTACGTATTAGTACTAAAAGGACTGTACCGGTATCGAAGGCCTTTTTGACTTTTAAATGCCTTTGAAAGTATTTTTTCAAGTAAAAAAGACTTTAAAAAATTTTCAAACTTATATTTTCAAGTTTGTTGGGCTTTGAATTATTTTTGAAAATTTGTTCAAGTCTAAAAACATTTTTATTGAGTTATATGAAAATAATTATCTCAACAATAACATTTTTAAAAGGCTTAATGACTCTTTTGCCTCCTAATGTATATACTTTTTTTCTGAAGTGGCCCCTAAATTATTTTTGTGGAAGTTTTGCCCCCATAAACTTTAAATCATTACCTCAGTTGCCCCTTGCCATTAACCCCCGTTAAAAAAAATCACGGAACAATTAGAACATGCCACGTCTCACTAATAAACAAAAAAAATCAGCTGGCTTATTTTAAGGGAGTAAATTGCACGCTAAGTTTGTAATAATTTTATTTTTGTTTAATTTAGTCCTAAAATCTTTATTGAACCTAAATTGACCCAATTTTTTATTTTTTTAAATCATTCCAAAATTTTTGTATGTTGATATTTTTGTTTAATCTAGTCCTTAAAATCTTTATTTAACCCACAATTGACCCCTGCAACTTTATAATTTTATAAATTAGTCCAATATTTTTAATATGGTGATATTTTTGTTCAATTTTGTAACACCCTGAAATCCGGTCTAGACGAAATTGGGTTCCGGCGACCGGAAACCCTATAACGTAAAGGCCCAAATATTGTATTGATATTGATCGTGTGGTCAATTGCATTGAAATTAGACTCTTATTGAGTCAATTTAATGATTAAGGACCTTAGTGAATTTATTGAAAAATTCTTTAGTGACTATATTATGAAAATTGGAAGTTTGAGGATAAAAGTCTAAAGCATCGGAAGTTGAGGGACTAATCTTGTGATTAGCTTCTCTCCTAAACTAATCACCCACGTACGTGGGGTTTTCTTGTGAAATTCCTTCCATAGAAAGAAAGCTCTCAATTAAAATCAATTGAGAATAGAAAGAAAGCTTACCGATTAGAAAAGTGACCACCTTATATCGTCTTCTATCTTCATAATCATTTTCCAAGCACACATTTCCATTGGAGACCTTGTTGAAGCTTGAATATCTTCGATTTCTTAGCTGTATTTTGTTGCTATTGATTGGGTAAGCTTAAACCCTCAAACTATTAAGTGATTCCATGGATAGATTAAGTTTAATTTCTAAGATGAAGTTATGGAATATCCGAGTTGAACCTTTGATCTTCAAGGGTTTAAATCCATGGAAAACTTATAGCAAATTGTTATTTTGAAACTAGACATTGAATTTGATATCGTTATATTAATTTTGATATAATATTGTTGATCCTAATAATTTCCTATTGTTATTACCTAGCTCAAGAATTAGAGAATGCTAATCCATCATCGCCAACAAAAGCTAGGGGCAAAAGAATCGCAATCTGAGAGCCGTAGGAGCTTCGAAATTGAGGTGAGTATAGTCGGAGTCTCAGGAATAAGCTAGGTGCTTTTCCTGATTTCATTGACGTTGATTATTGTGTAGCTAACATCATGTTTAAGGATTTTGCATTAAATCTTCTAAGAGATTACATTGGTAAGTTTGGGTAAGTAGTTGCATTGAAATACCGTTTATAGACTCATTGTTATTGTCACCGAACACATCGGAATATTGACATATAGAGTTATTGAGCATCATATATGGCTATTGTTATTGTCATCGAACTCCTTGTAAGGTGAGTAAGTAATGCACTTTGTCCTTATGAACTCCTTGTAAGGTGGCAAAGTAGTCGAAATAGTAATATGTGATCCTTTTAATATGTATATGTTGCCTATAGTTTGTGTTTGTGTTAAGAGCCCTAAATGGTATGTTAAATTTGGTTAAAAGTGACTAAATATGCATATTTAGCTTTAAGAACTAAAAATGTAGTAAACAGATTCATTTTGATACGAAATTTGGCATGCTAGTAGTGTATTGTGATTAAAACATGCTGGTAAAATTTCATTGCATTTGGACATTGATTGATAGGTTAATTTGAGTAAAAACCAGAAAAAATATGTCATTATAATACAGGGCATATCGATACGGGTGATGGTGTATCGATACGGGTATTCATATTTGGATACGATCAAGCATGGTCAACAGGGTGTATCGATACGTCAAAGGGGATGTATCGATACTAAAAGACAACATTGGAATTTGGCAAAATAATTGCATTGGTACGGTCAAAGGGTGTATCGAAACGGAACACCCTGGTCAACTCGTACCAGTATAGTGCCCAGCTGTACTGATGCGATGCTGAATCACTGAAAATTGATAACTATAATTCATGCGTAGCGTATCGATACGAATTAAAACTATATCAATATGGACTCATTCTCAACTGTTTTAATGGTCATGACACAGGCGTATCGGTACGGCCTCTTTGAGTACTGATACGGATACATGTAAAACAATTTTATGTCATGTGAAATAAGTTTAAAGCATTGCATATTGGTCGCTGAATATTGTATAGACAAATTGATAAGGTAAATGAGTTCCATTTGCTATGAACAAATGCATTCTTGTTAGTTTGGGACTAAATTTCAGTATAGTAATGTTAATTTTGATAAAGGACCACAAAACATAGTAATTACATATTAGTCCTTAGAACTTGTAAAAGTTTAAAATTGACCCTGAATTGTTAGATATGATTTCGTACTGCATTGCTTAACTATTGTATCGCTATTGCATTACCTGTAAAGCATGGAATCGGTAACTTATTGATTATTGAGTTTAACCATCGCACCAATCACCGTTAGGTCTATCGATAACATACTCCGATCTAGTTCTCGACCAGGCCGAGAAGGGGGTGTTACAAATTTTGTCTTTAAAATCTTTATTTAACCCACAATTGATCCATACTACTTTATAGTTTTTATAATTTAGTCCAATATTTTAAATATAATTATATTTTTGTTCTATTTAGTCCTTAAATCTATATTTAACCCGAAATTGACCTCTATTTCTTAATAATTTTTATAATTTAGTCCAATGTTTTAAATACTCATATTTTTTTCAATTTAGTCCTAAAAATCATTATTTAACCCGACGTTAACCCCAATTCTTTCTAATTTTGATAATTTAGTCAAATATTTTAAATGTAATTATATTTTTGTTCAATTTAGTCCAAAAATTATTTATTTAACCCACAATTGATCCATACTACTTTATAATTTTTATAATTTAGTCCAATATTTTAAATATAATTATTATTTTGTTCAATTTAGTCCTAAAAATCTATATTTAACCCGAAATTGACCTCTATTTCTTTAAAAAAATTTAATTTAGTCCAATGTTTTAAATAATCAAATTTTTGTTCAATTTAGTCCTAAATATCATTATTTTACCCGACATTAACCCCAATTTCATTTAATTTTGATAATTTAGTCAAATATTTTAAATGTAATTATGTTTTGGAATAAAGTCAAAAGTAGCACCTAACGTTTGACCTTTTGGTTACTTTAGCCCCTATTCTTTTTTTGGTGCAAACAACATCTAACGTTTCATTTTCGTTCAATTTTCACCATCGTTGGACGGAAACCGTTAGTCAACTAACACTCAACGCCAAAGGCTGACGTGGCATGTCTACATGACATGGGGAGATGATGTGGCGATGCCATGTAGCACTTTTTTGATGTGGCATTTTAAAATTTAAAAAAAAAATATTTTTTAAAAAATATTTTTAATCAATCAGATGATGCCACATAGCACTTTGCTGATGTGGCATCATCTCATTGGTTAAAAATATATATTCTAAAAAATATTAAAAATATATATTTTAAAAAATACCCCTAAATTTTGATGCCACGTGCCACCACCCACTGTATCGGTCGCTGGACAATCACAATCATTTACCCCACCATCCTGTCATTAGAAGTCAACCGACGTCGTGCGAAGGCGAAATCGTCGAATGGTTCATTTGAATGATTCACGACGAACGGTGGCAAAACAGATGACGAACGGTGGCAAAACGGACGACGAACGGTGTGTGGGTCATTCGACGTGGGGAGGGCACTTCATTTCTTCGTCGGAAATGCGGCCAACACCGATGGGAGTGGCTAAATTTGGGAGTCTAGGGTTTTGGGGACTATTTTGAAAATATTTGAAAATTTTAGGATATTTTTTTAAATATATATCTATATAATAATTATTTTTTAAAATATTTTTAACCAATTAGATGATGCCACGTCGGCAAAGTGCCACGTGGCATCATCCGATTGGTTAAAAAATAATTTAAAAATAATTTATAAAAATATCTTTTTATTTTTTTAAATTTTTGAAAATGTCCCGTCAGACAAGTGCCACGTGGCATCACCACGTCATCTCCCCATGCCATGCAGACATGCCACATCAACCTATGGCGTTAACCATTAGTTGACTAACGGTTTCCTTTCAACGAGGGTGAAAATTGAACGAAATGAAACGTTAGGTGGTTGTTTGTACCAAAAAAGAATATGGCTAAAGTGACCAAAATGTCAAACGTTAGGGGCTACTTTTGACTTTATGCCTTATATTTTTGTTCAATTTAGTCCAAAAAATCTTTATTTATCCTGAAATTAACCCCAATTTCATCTAATTTTTATAATTTAGTCCAATATTTTTAATATGACAATATTTTTGTTTATTTTAGTCCTCAAAATCTTTATTTATTTCTTTATAATATTTATAATTTAGTCCAAAATTTTGAATATAATTATATTTTTTCAATTTAGTCCTAAATATTTAACCTGAAATTGAAGCAATGACGCCCAAATCAATGTTTCCGTGAAATAAAAAAACCACCAATAAGGGCACCCCAAATAGATGCATCATGTTTTACTAGCATGTTTTCTATAAAATTATATGCCTTTTCGAGATGCCCAACTCGACCAAACATATCTACCATGCAACCATAATGCTTCAAAATAGGCTCAATCCTATACTCTTCCTGCACCATATTAAAACACCACTGGCCCTCTTCGACCAAATCTAAATGGCTAAAAGCTTTATATTTTTAACCCAAAATATAATTATATTTAAAATATATAGGACTAAATTGAACAAAATTAAAAATAAATTGAGGTTAGTTTTGGGTTAAATAAAGAATTTTAGGACTAAATTAAAAAATATATATAATTATATTTCAAATTTTGGACTAAATTATAAAAAATTATAAAGTAATAGGGATCAATTGTAGGTTAAATAAATATTTTGAGGACTAAATTGAAGAAAAATAGTAGCATATTAAAAATATTGGAATAATTTTTAAATATTAGAAAGAAATTGAGGTTAATTTTGTTAAGATGAACAAATGATGGAATATGGCCAAGAGGGGGTGAATCAAGACAGTGAATATGGATTGGGAGAATGCTGGACAGAAACGACTCCTTGACCTCAATGAATTAGAAGAGTTCTGAGCCTTGGCATACAACAATTCTAGAATCTACAAAGAGAAAACGAAGTACTTGCATGAGAGCAAGCAACTATCGCGGCAATTCTTGCCTGGGCAATTAGTGCTCCTCTTCAATTCTAGATTGAATGTATTCCCAGGGAAACTCCGATCGAGATGGTCTGGACCGTTCGAAGTAGTCAAAGTATGACAATCAAATAAATAAGGATGGGCATGAATTCAAGGTTAACGGGCAGAGACTGAAGCACTACAATGGAACTCATGTCATGAGGGACAAGGAAGTGATCACTTTAGGAGATGCATCCCCATGCACTCCTTTAGTGTCTTAAATTTTTTTTTGCTTTTCTTTTTCTTTTATTTTTAATTTCTGCACTTTATTTTTTTAAGATTAAGATTTTTGTTATTTTGCTCTAATAAAATAGTTTTATTTTTTTAAGAAGGAGCCCAAAGATGAGAAGAAGATGAACCAAGCCCAACAACCCAACCAAAACCTTAAAGCCCATTCATTGCTCAACGGCAATAAGCCGCCAACGGCTAGTTTGGAGGAGCCCCGTGCCAGCAAGCAACCATTTCCCAAACGGAAATAAAGCTGCAACAGCTAGCGCAACATTCATGTTTCTCACAAACCTTCGACAACTCAACCATGGCCCTAAAACTCAAGAAAGGAGAAAGCTCAAAACCCGCCGAGGATTCGGCGTTCAAAAGGTTCGCACCACCGGAGGTTGAACAGAGATTCAACAAGCACTCCATCAAATGGCAAGTTTGGGAGGAGCAAGGCTTCCAATACTCCGACTCCCACACCGATTATGGTCTCGACCAATTCATCTTTGACAAGATTTCTCACCAAAAGTGGCCAATCCTTTGCCATCAACCAGAACTGGTTAACGTGACATGAGTGAGGGGTTTTATGCCCATTCTTCGAATCCCAACAACTTCTTTTTGCACATTCGATGCGAAGCCATCCTCATAGATCCCGAGACAATCAACCTCTATTATGGCATACATGCGGCAAAGGATGAGCACAAAGAGTTCGTAGACAAGCTCACAGCCGATGACTATGAGGACATCCGAAAGGAGCTGTGCATTGCTGACACGGCATGGAATACCGGCGCAAACAAAGGAACGGTAAACCGCCGAAGGCTTTGGCCCAAGGAAAATTTATGGAATACCTTTGTGAAGCGTTATTTAATGCCTACCTCTCACAAGAGCAATGTTGATAAACCTAGGCTTGCACTCATACACTCTATATTCCACAAACGAATAATTAATGTGGGTGATATAATTTGCAATGAGATGTATCAGTTTAGCCAAAAAGAGAGAGGTCGCCTCTACTTTTCGATGCTCATCACCGGCCTATGCAAACAAAAGAAGGTCCCCACCGATCCAGTCGATGAAAACACACCCAAGAGGAAAGGATGGGACAAGGAAGCGTACTACAAACTCATGCAGATCGCAGAAGCTGAGCCACAGTCTGTGCCGGTGCAAGGCACTACCACCGCGACATCATCGGGCAACACCCCAGCAACTCCACAGCCCTCTGCCTCGACAATAACCCTTCAGCACATTGTCCAAAAATTGGAAGAGATGGACAGAAGGCAGTGACGGTTCATGACATTCATAAGGGACTTCACCCACTCCATCACCCAAGTGATCATGGAGAAGTTCTCCAAGAGTACGGTTCACTTCCCAGCCTTCCCTTCCGACATCCTTGCCAAGGCAGCACCAGACCCCACTGCCACAGCAATGCCGACCTTCTCTGCCTCGACAACACATGCATACTCTGCCTCGACATTTCCTGATCCTCCGGCGGCCACAACAACACATTGAGAAGGCAAATCTCCTGTTGAAGAGCCTATCCAGACAGAGTCATTAATCGGTTGGTCCGAAACTACCCGCTCCATCATCAAGAATTTTGACGAAGCCGTATCTCAATCCCACAAGCGCAAGGCAACCACCACCGAAGAAATTTGCCTTGAAACTGATGAGGAAGATGAAGTGACCAACAAAGCCAAACCAACTCCTCTGACTTGTACCCAACCACCGAGAGCCACCAAACGGATCAAACACATGGCAACGAGAAGATTGATCATCCAAAGTGACAATGACTCCTCCGAGTCCCCGCCAATCTAGTTTTTTTCTCTTGCCCTCTATTTTGCTTTTATATTTTTTTCTTTGTGTTGATGCATTGAGGGCAATGCTTGATTCGATTTTGGGGGTGTAGGCCACTGCCGAGGCAGTTCTTGCCACAGCAATTCATGTTCTAAAGCAATGCATTTTCTTTACTGTTTAATACTTTCCTAGTTTTTAATCTGACTTAGAATTGCCTAGATTTGCTAAAACTCTTCCAGTGATAAAACTACTTTATCACTTAAAATACACTTTAAAGGCTAGGATGAATATAGGAAACACTTAGAATCACACTATGGGGCTGAAAACGAAAATACACTTTTGTGACTTGTATAATTTAAGGAGTTCTAAAACACTTAGGTCATTTACTTACTTAGAAAGAAAATTTTGGGTAAAGAGTTAGAGGTGCCTAAAACCGGCTCTAGCTTAAGGAAACACTAGAGGTGCCCGAAACTGGGTTTAGGCTAATCACTAGAGGTGTCCGAAATTGGCTCTAGTCGATTAGATGAAAAAAATATTTACCCAAGGAAAAGTAGGTTAATGCTTAAGTGTTTACTTAGAACCCAAAAAATCATCTTGTTCAAGAGCATGCACACACTCACAAAGCATCATAGTTTGATTCTGGGTAACTCCTTTAGTCGTCTAAAAAATTTAATAATGTATTTTCAATTGCTAGGTCATGAGGCAGAAGGCGAGTTGAAGCAATTTCTATGAAGATTAAGGAGTTTGGCAAGTAATTATTGTAACGCCCCGGTTTTGGGCTTAGAAGTTTTGGGCGTTGACCGGTTTGGTCAAAGCCCTGTTCGAATCTTAAAAGGGTAAATTAGGAAAGCCTAGTTCGGGTTGCATTAAAAATATGGAAAAATGTTCTAAAATCATCTTTTAATATAATTAGATGAACTGTGAAAACAATTTTGGAAAATGAGGTTTGGAAGGTTGACATTTTGGCTAGTGACCAAAATGTAAATTTCGCAAATTTGGTGGCTGTTTTAAAAAGGATTGAAACTTTGAATCTTTAAGGAGCTATTTGCCCAAAAGTGAATTCTCCAGATTTTTCTAAGATATTTTAATCCTAAATTCTGATTTTAAAGGTTTCATAAAAGGAGGGAAACTCATTTTTACTATTTTCTTTCCTAACTTCCTATTTTCTTCTCTCATTTTCTCTCCAACCAAACATTTCTTTTTCCAGAGATTTTGATCTGATTTCTTCATCTAAAATCATCCTTTCAACTCACAATTGATAGCAAATCATTGTGTCATCAAAACCTACTCAATTGCTACAAGTTTCAACAAGGTTTTCATTCCAAAAAGTGGAGAATCACAAGTTTGGAGGTATGAACGATTTCTCCTATGAACTTTAAGTTCTTTAATGAAATTCCTAAAGTTTTCAATCCTAAATTTATGTTTAATTAAAGGTTTTCAAGTAGATTTGTGGATCTTGGCTAATTATGCAAGATTTTGATGTTTTCACTTGATTTTCGTTTGATCTGTTGGATCTGAGTTTTAAGAGATGTTTTTGGTGTTAAATGATCTCTAAATTGATAAGGAAATGAGTTTTGATCAATGCAATCCCGGATAGGTTGAGTTTCCTAAGTTTAGCTTGTGTTTTAAGGTAGTTTTTGTGGTGATCTTGTGGATCTGTTGTTGCTGGAGGTATAAGGATGTTAATAGGTTGTTTTTAGATGTTGTTTGGTGTTGATGGATGTGAGGTTTTGCTGGGTTATGGCTGGGCTTTGTTTAGAAGTGGTTTTGATGCATTTTCGGTTGTGTTTGGTGGCCGAAAATGGAGGTTGGATGAGAGCAGCGAGTTTAGGTGCTTTCATTGAAGTAATTGATGCATGGTGATGCATTAATTTACTGCTTTGATGTGTTGGAACAGGGGAGGCATCTTTGGATCCAAGTTTGGTTGATCCGGAAGCTTGATTTCGTGCTTCGGCAAGTGGCGAAGTGGAAATCGGTGAGTGCAATTATGGAAATTGGATTTCAGCTTTTTAAACCAAGGTTTGAAGGTTGTGGGAGCTTAGTTTAAGTCTAAACAACTTTGCTAAGCTCAAGAGTAAGTTTTCGGATTTTCTCTCTAGTGGTGGCCATGATTTTGGTGTGATGCAAAATGATGATTTGCATGTTTTAATTACTGTTTTGAAAGCATGTTTTAGCATGGTTTTTGCTGATGATGTAAGCCATATGTTGAAGGTAACTCTAGGTAGGAGTTCCTTGATTTTGTACATTGAAATGATGTGGTTTGATGCTTTGAAATGCATGATGAAATGGCTTGATTTAATGCTTTAAAACAGTGGATTAAATGATGAAAATGATGTATATTGGCAAGTGATGTTTTTAAAATGTTAAGGTCACTAAGGTGGTTAAAAGTCCTTGAGTGAGCCTTGTTACTTATGAACATCAAGGTGGTTAAAAGTCCTTGGATGGTTCATGTTGCGGACACTAAGGTGTTTAAAAGTCCTTAGGTGATCCTTTCTATGGTGTTTAAAAGTCCATAGGCCAAGGTGTTTAAAAGTCCTTGGGATCAAGGTGTTTAAAAGTCCTTGATGTGATTCAATTCATGGTGTTTAAAAGTCCATGGCCAAGGTGTTTAAAAGTCCTTGGGATCAAGGTGTTTAAAAGTCCTTGATGTGTTACTTTCTATGGTGGTTAAAAGTCCATAGGCCAAGGTGTTTAAAAGTCCTTGGGAAAGTTGTTGAACTTGTTTTATGAAATGAAATTTGTCACTTGAGCCAATATGACATGTTAAGTAAGTAAGAAGCATGAGATGCTTGTTTTAATGTTTATGTTTAAGCATGAGATTGCTATTTGAGAATGCTTTTGAGCATGTGAAAAGGTTGATTTAAAGCATGTTTTGTAAATGTTTTGAATTGCATTATTGAATGGTTTTTAAGAGCTTTCCTCACTAAGCTTTTGCTTATGCTCTCTTCGTTTTCTGAATTCAATAATGCAGAGCATTAGAGTACCTTGAGGGCAGCAAGAAAGGGGCAAGCAATCAAGTTCAAGTGAAGCTCAATGTATGAAGGTTTTATAAGTTCATTTTAGCTTTTGTATGATTTGGCAATGGGGGACCAATGTGTATGTTTTGGGAGGTGTTTTGGACTCCCTAAATATGTTGAATGTTGTTGAGATTGTTGGTTTTTGGTTTGGAACCTTATATGCTTGTTTTGGAAGTTTAGTGTTTGAATGCCTAGCTTGTGTAGGAAGCATGCCTTTAGAATTGGGGCTTTTTGCACATGATGATGATTGGCTGAATTGATGATGCTAATATGTTGTTTTTATGTTGAATTGCATGTTGGCAAAGTTTGGTAGTGTTCGGAGCATGTTTGGATGTGTAATTGCATGTTTATGTAGGCCTTTTTGCTGCATTTTGTGCAGGCGTTTCGGAACAGTGTGCACCGTTTCGGAACGGGTGCCCTGCATGAACCCAGGCGTCCGAAACGGTATGCACCGTTTCGAAACGGTTTAGCCTCTGCCAGACCCCCGTTTCGGAACGGGCTATGCCTGTTTCGGAACGGCCCCGCGTTTCGGAACGGGCTGTCTCCCGTTTCGGAACGGTTGACCGTTGGGGGCTGACATTGGCAGTTTTGTGTTTTGAAAAGTTTGCGTTTTGGTCCTGAAACTTGTTTGTGCAATTGTGTGAGTTTGGGAAGTCCTTTTGAGCTGAAATTTCACAGAGAAGCATGAAACCTACTTAATTTCAAGATGGTAACTTCAAATTGGGTTAAGTCCTTATAAATATCAGAAATTACAATTTGGTCCCTAAAGTTGTAATTTGTTCAATTGGGTCCCTGTTTGACCTCTGATGTTTGTGATCTTTGAGTATGTTGTTTGTATGATCACACATAGGTGTAATGTGCATCTAGATAAGATTAAAAAGAAAAAAAAAGGGTCGTTAATCAAGGTTGACTTTCGGGTTGACTTTGGTTTTCCCCGTGTGACTTTCTTAATTCGGGTCAACTGTCTAGGCCGGGTTAAGGGGGTTACATTTGGTGGTATCAGAGCTGAGTTCTCGAGTAATTGGGAATGTATGTATGCATGATTGAAGCATGTTGCTTTGTATGCTTGTTGTTTGAAAGTATGTTCAGTGGCTTGAGATGTTGATGCAATTGAGTTGTATGTTGTGATGTTGCATGCTGAGGGTACCCATTGCCAAACAAAAGCTAAAGGAAAGATGTTGTTTTGAAATGAAATTGAGCTTGAATACTTGGATGGCTTACCTTGCTGGGCCTGATTTTGTTTTATTTGTGTTGTGATTGCATGGTAAAGTATGGCACCACGTAGAGAGTTGAGAGGTAATGTGCGAGCTACGGCTCCCAATGAGAATGAGAATGAAGAGCACGCTGATAGTGCTGTGTTACCCCCTCCTCCGCCTGGTGGTGGTGATGGAGGTGCGAGAGCTGAAGCTGCAGCTGATGCTGGTGCTGGAGCTGCTGGACCAGAGGTGGGTCGGGGGCAAGCTGTGCCTGATATGTCTGCTTTGGTACAAGCTATTGCGGGTGCTTTTCGAGCAGCAGTAGCTGGGGCTCAGGGAGCTGGGCATCAGGGAGATGCTGGAGTCAGATTGCCTTTGGAGCGTCTGCGCAGTCTTGGAGGGACTGAGTTTAGAGGTTTATCAGCTGAGAGTTCTGAGGCTTGGCTGGAAAGTACCAAGCGTATCTTGGGTCAGATGAGTTGCACGGATGTGCAAAAGCTGGGCTGTGTTGTGTCCTTGCTGCAGGACGATGCTTATACATGGTGGACGACTACCATTTCTGGTATGGCTGAAGCTGATGTTACCTGGACATTCTTTCAGAATGTGTTTAAAAGGAGATATCTGGGAGTGAGATATCTGGATGAGAAAAAGCGGGAATTCATGTCTCTTACTCAAGGGAGCATGAGTGTAGCTGAGTACGAGGTACAGTTTGTACGGCTCAGTCAGTATGCACCGGAGCTGATACCTGATGAGAGGGCTAGGTGCGAGAGGTTTCGTTACGGTCTTGTGACGGATGTAAAGACATACATGCTGGCTGCTGAGTATGAGGATTTTGATGTGTTGGTGAGTCGATCCAAGGACATTGAGATGAACCTGAGTTTGTCTGCTAGAGGTGCTGGAGCAAGTGCTGGAAAGAGACCAGCTGAGTATAGTTCCGGGGGCGGACGGAACAAGAGGGGACGCGACCAGAAGTATCAGTCCTCAGCCAAGAGAGGTGGCGGTGCACCTGCTAGAGGAGGTTATGCTAGAGCTGATCCTAGTGCTTGTTGGATCTGTGGTTCACGTGGTCACTTGAAGCGTGACTGTCCTCGTGCTGAGAGAGTAGCACAAGCTCCTGCTGTGGCAGCTGGTAATGCTGGTGGAAATGGATGCTGGAATTGTGGTTCTGCAGACCACATCAGGCGAGATTGTCCGAGGTTGGCTGGTGGCCAAGAGCGTGCTCCTGTTGTTGCAGCAGCACAGAGAGGTCGTGGGCGCGGCCGTGGTAATTTCCAGAGGAGAGAGGAAGGTGGCCGAGGGGTAGCTCATGTTGTAGCTATTCAGCCTGAAGGTGGAGGCCAAGCGAGGGTGTATGCTCAGAGAGAGGGCAGGAATGATGCAGATGTGATTGCAGGTACCTTTACTTTGCAGTCCTTGTCATTGCTTTCTTTGATTGATTCTGGATCTACGCATTCATATATTCTTCGTGAGCATGCTGAATTGCTTGGTTTGCCTGTTGAGTCTTTGGATGTTGGTGTTCGGGTCACTAGTTCTTTTGGTGAGACTGTTGTGACTCGAAAGTTGTATAGAAGGTGTCCTTTGGTTGTTCAAGAACATGTCTTTCATGTTGATCTTATGGAGTTGCCCTTCTATGGTTTTGATGTGATCCTTGGTATGGATTGGCTTGCTGAGCATCGTGCTGTTGTGGATTGTGAGAATAAGCGTGTTTCGCTTAAGCTTGCGGATGATTATGAAGTTGTGGTGGTTGGTGAGAATGTGAAGTTTCTTGCCAATGTTGTATCTTCTTTGGAGGCGAGCAGGATGCTGAGGCAAGGTTGCGAAGCTTATCTAGCTTTTGTGATGAATCCTAGCTCTAAGGAGTTGAGGGTGCAAGATATCAGGGTTGTAAAGGAGTTTCCTGGTGTTTTTCCTGAGGAGTTGCCTGGTTTACCTCCTAACCGTGAGGTGGAGTTTGGAATTGAGCTGTATGAGAATACAACTCCTGTGTCCATTACTCCATATAGAATGGCACCTAAGGAGCTGAAGGAGCTGAAGACGCAGTTGCAAGAGTTGCTTGATCGTGGTTTTATCCGGCCGAGTGTGTCGCCTTGGGGTGCTCCTGTCTTGTTTGTGAAGAAGAAAGATGGCACGATGAGAATGTGCATTGATTACCGTCAGCTGAACAAGTTGACTATCAAGAATCGGTATCCTTTGCCGAGGATCGATGATCTCTTTGATCAATTTCGGGGAGCTGCTGTGTTCTCTAAGATTGACTTGAGGTCAGGGTATTATCAGTTGAAGGTGAAAGATGTGGATGTGCCTAAGACAGCTTTCAGGACAAGGTATGGGCATTATGAGTTCCTTGTGATGCCGTTTGGGTTGACAAATGCTCCTGCTGCTTTCATGGACATGATGAATCGTGTTTTTCATGAATACCTGGACAAGTTCGTTGTGGTGTTCATTGATGATATCCTTGTGTACTCGCGTACTGAGGAGGAGCATGAAGAGCATTTGAGGGTTGTTTTGCAAGCTTTGTTGGAGAATCAGCTTTATGCTAAGCTGAGCAAGTGTGAGTTCTGGTTAAGAGAGGTGGTTTTTCTTGGGCATGTTGTCTCAGCTGAGGGGATTCGTGTTGATCCTCAGAAGATTGAGGCAGTGATGAGCTGGAAGGTTCCTAAGTCTGTTCATGAGGTCCGTAGTTTCCTTGGGTTGGCGGGATACTACCGGAGGTTTGTGGATGGTTTTTCCAAGATTGCTGCTCCTTTGACGAAGCTGTTGCAAAAGGATGTGAAGTATGAATGGACAGAAGTGAGGCAGCAAGCTTTTGAGAAGCTGAAGGCGGCTTTGACACAAGCTCCTATCTTGATTCAGCCTGAATCAGGGAAAGAGTTTGTGGTTTACAGTGATGCATCCTACGTTGGTTTGGGGTGTGTGCTGATGCAGGGGGGTAAGGTGGTGGCTTATGCATCGCGGCAGTTGAAAGTGCATGAGCGCAATTACCCTACGCACGATATTGAGCTGGCTGCAGTGGTGTTTGCTCTGAAGATCTGGAGACATTATCTGTATGGTGAGAAGTGTACTGTGTACACGGATCACAAGAGTTTGAGGTATCTGATGTCTCAGAAGGAGTTGAATCTAAGGCAGCGTCGTTGGTTGGAGTTGCTCAAGGATTATGATCTGACGATTGAGTATCATCCTGGAAAGGCCAATGTTGTTGCGGATGCCTTGAGTAGGAAGGTAGCTGTTGAGCTGAGGGCGATGTTTGCTAGCTTGAGCATATCGCGAGATGGTGGTCTTGTGGCTGAGTTGCAAGTGAAGCCATCTTTGGTTCAGTTGATCAAGGATAAGCAGTTGTTGGATGATTCCTTGGTGTCTCATGTTCAGGATATCGCGGAGGGTAGACCTTCGGATTTCTGTTTCAATGATGATGGTGTGTTGTGTTTTGGGAGTCGGATAGTAGTGCCTGCTGATGCTGAGTTGAGGCGTGCTATTCTGACTGAAGGTCATAGTAGTCCTTTTGCTATGCACCCTGGTAGTACTAAGATGTATCGTGATCTTCGTGATGAGTACTATTGGGTTGGTTTGAAGAAGGATGTTGCGGAGTTCGTGAGCAAGTGTTTGGTGTGTCAGCGAGTCAAGGCTGAGCATCAGTTTCCTTCTGGGTTGTTGCAACCGTTGAAAATCCCTGAGTGGAAGTGGGAGAGGGTTACCATGGATTTTGTATCTGGTTTGCCTTTGTCTCCTTCGAAAAAGAATTCGGTTTGGGTGGTTGTGGATCGCCTGACGAAGTGTGCGCATTTCTTGCCTGTGCATACTACGTTTTCTTTGGATAAGCTGGCAGAGCTGTACATTGCTGAGATTGTGCGGCTGCATGGTGTGCCTAAGTCGATTGTGTCGGATCGGGATCCGAGGTTCACATCGCGTTTTTGGCAGTGTTTGCATCAAGCTTTGGGTACAAGGTTGCATTTCAGTACGTCCTATCATCCTCAGTCGGATGGTCAGTCTGAGCGAGTTATCCAGGTTTTGGAGGATATGTTGAGGTGCTGCGTGATTGAGTTCCAAGGTTCTTGGGAGAAGCATCTGCCTTTGGTTGAGTTCGCTTATAACAATAGTTATCAGGCGAGTATACAGATGGCACCTTATGAGGCTCTGTACGGAAGGAAGTGTAGGACTCCTCTTTGTTGGGCTGAAACTGGTCAAAAGTTGGTTTCGATGCCTGCTTTGTTGAAAGGGACCACAGAGAAGGTGAAGCTCATTTGTGAGCGGTTGAAGGCTGCTTCTGATCGGCAGAAGTCTTACGCGGATTTGAAGCGTAAGGAGATAGAATATGCGGTGGGTGACCGTGTGTTCTTGAAGGTTTCGCCGTGGAAGAAGGTGATGCGGTTTGGTCGGAAGGGCAAGTTGAGCCCTAGATACATTGGACCATATGAGGTGGTTGAGCGTGTGGGTCCTGTTGCGTATCGGTTGAGGTTACCTCAGGAGTTGGAGAAGATTCATGATGTGTTCCATGTTTCTATGCTCCGGAAGTATAGATCTGATCCTTCACATGTGATGCCTGTTGAGGATGTGGTTTTGAATCCGGATTTGACCTATGATGAGGAACCGGTGAAGGTTCTGGATTCGGATAGCAAGGTTCTTCGTGGCAAGACCATTGAGTTGGTGAAGGTGCTGTGGAAGCATCGAGGTGTTGAGGAAGCCACATGGGAGCGGAAGGAAGACATGCTGAAGCAGTTTCCTTATCTCTTTCCTTCAGGTAAATTTCGAGGACGAAATTTCTTAAGGGGGGGAGAGTTGTAACGCCCCGGTTTTGGGCTTAGAAGTTTTGGGCGTTGACCGGTTTGGTCAAAGCCCTGTTCGAATCTTAAAAGGGTAAATTAGGAAAGCCTAGTTCGGGTTGCATTAAAAATATGGAAAAATGTTCTAAAATCATCTTTTAATATAATTAGATGAACTGTGAAAACAATTTTGGAAAATGAGGTTTGGAAGGTTGACATTTTGGCTAGTGACCAAAATGTAAATTTCGCAAATTTGGTGGCTGTTTTAAAAAGGATTGAAACTTTGAATCTTTAAGGAGCTATTTGCCCAAAAGTGAATTCTCCAGATTTTTCTAAGATATTTTAATCCTAAATTCTGATTTTAAAGGTTTCATAAAAGGAGGGAAACTCATTTTTACTATTTTCTTTCCTAACTTCCTATTTTCTTCTCTCATTTTCTCTCCAACCAAACATTTCTTTTTCCAGAGATTTTGATCTGATTTCTTCATCTAAAATCATCCTTTCAACTCACAATTGATAGCAAATCATTGTGTCATCAAAACCTACTCAATTGCTACAAGTTTCAACAAGGTTTTCATTCCAAAAAGTGGAGAATCACAAGTTTGGAGGTATGAACGATTTCTCCTCTGAACTTTAAGTTCTTTAATGAAATTCCTAAAGTTTTCAATCCTAAATTTATGTTTAATTAAAGGTTTTCAAGTAGATTTGTGGATCTTGGCTAATTATGCAAGATTTTGATGTTTTCACTTGATTTTCGTTTGATCTGTTGGATCTGAGTTTTAAGAGATGTTTTTGGTGTTAAATGATCTCTAAATTGATAAGGAAATGAGTTTTGATCAATGCAATCCCGGATAGGTTGAGTTTCCTAAGTTTAGCTTGTGTTTTAAGGTAGTTTTTGTGGTGATCTTGTGGATCTGTTGTTGCTGGAGGTATAAGGATGTTAATAGGTTGTTTTTAGATGTTGTTTGGTGTTGATGGATGTGAGGTTTTGCTGGGTTATGGCTGGGCTTTGTTTAGAAGTGGTTTTGATGCATTTTCGGTTGTGTTTGGTGGCCGAAAATGGAGGTTGGATGAGAGCAGCGAGTTTAGGTGCTTTCATTGAAGTAATTGATGCATGGTGATGCATTAATTTACTGCTTTGATGTGTTGGAACAGGGGAGGCATCTTTGGATCCAAGTTTGGTTGATCCGGAAGCTTGATTTCGTGCTTCGGCAAGTGGCGAAGTGGAAATCGGTGAGTGCAATTATGGAAATTGGATTTCAGCTTTTTAAACCAAGGTTTGAAGGTTGTGGGAGCTTAGTTTAAGTCTAAACAACTTTGCTAAGCTCAAGAGTAAGTTTTCGGATTTTCTCTCTAGTGGTGGCCATGATTTTGGTGTGATGCAAAATGATGATTTGCATGTTTTAATTACTGTTTTGAAAGCATGTTTTAGCATGGTTTTTGCTGATGATGTAAGCCATATGTTGAAGGTAACTCTAGGTAGGAGTTCCTTGATTTTGTACATTGAAATGATGTGGTTTGATGCTTTGAAATGCATGATGAAATGGCTTGATTTAATGCTTTAAAACAGTGGATTAAATGATGAAAATGATGTATATTGGCAAGTGATGTTTTTAAAATGTTAAGGTCACTAAGGTGGTTAAAAGTCCTTGAGTGAGCCTTGTTACTTATGAACATCAAGGTGGTTAAAAGTCCTTGGATGGTTCATGTTGCGGACACTAAGGTGTTTAAAAGTCCTTAGGTGATCCTTTCTATGGTGTTTAAAAGTCCATAGGCCAAGGTGTTTAAAAGTCCTTGGGATCAAGGTGTTTAAAAGTCCTTGATGTGATTCAATTCATGGTGTTTAAAAGTCCATGGCCAAGGTGTTTAAAAGTCCTTGGGATCAAGGTGTTTAAAAGTCCTTGATGTGTTACTTTCTATGGTGGTTAAAAGTCCATAGGCCAAGGTGTTTAAAAGTCCTTGGGAAAGTTGTTGAACTTGTTTTATGAAATGAAATTTGTCACTTGAGCCAATATGACATGTTAAGTAAGTAAGAAGCATGAGATGCTTGTTTTAATGTTTATGTTTAAGCATGAGATTGCTATTTGAGAATGCTTTTGAGCATGTGAAAAGGTTGATTTAAAGCATGTTTTGTAAATGTTTTGAATTGCATTATTGAATGGTTTTTAAGAGCTTTCCTCACTAAGCTTTTGCTTATGCTCTCTTCGTTTTCTGAATTCAATAATGCAGAGCATTAGAGTACCTTGAGGGCAGCAAGAAAGGGGCAAGCAATCAAGTTCAAGTGAAGCTCAATGTATGAAGGTTTTATAAGTTCATTTTAGCTTTTGTATGATTTGGCAATGGGGGACCAATGTGTATGTTTTGGGAGGTGTTTTGGACTCCCTAAATATGTTGAATGTTGTTGAGATTGTTGGTTTTTGGTTTGGAACCTTATATGCTTGTTTTGGAAGTTTAGTGTTTGAATGCCTAGCTTGTGTAGGAAGCATGCCTTTAGAATTGGGGCTTTTTGCACATGATGATGATTGGCTGAATTGATGATGCTAATATGTTGTTTTTATGTTGAATTGCATGTTGGCAAAGTTTGGTAGTGTTCGGAGCATGTTTGGATGTGTAATTGCATGTTTATGTAGGCCTTTTTGCTGCATTTTGTGCAGGCGTTTCGGAACAGTGTGCACCGTTTCGGAACGGGTGCCCTGCATGAACCCAGGCGTCCGAAACGGTATGCACCGTTTCGAAACGGTTTAGCCTCTGCCAGACCCCCGTTTCGGAACGGGCTATGCCTGTTTCGGAACGGCCCCGCGTTTCGGAACGGGCTGTCTCCCGTTTCGGAACGGTTGACCGTTGGGGGCTGACATTGGCAGTTTTGTGTTTTGAAAAGTTTGCGTTTTGGTCCTGAAACTTGTTTGTGCAATTGTGTGAGTTTGGGAAGTCCTTTTGAGCTGAAATTTCACAGAGAAGCATGAAACCTACTTAATTTCAAGATGGTAACTTCAAATTGGGTTAAGTCCTTATAAATATCAGAAATTACAATTTGGTCCCTAAAGTTGTAATTTGTTCAATTGGGTCCCTGTTTGACCTCTGATGTTTGTGATCTTTGAGTATGTTGTTTGTATGATCACACATAGGTGTAATGTGCATCTAGATAAGATTAAAAAGAAAAAAAAAGGGTCGTTAATCAAGGTTGACTTTCGGGTTGACTTTGGTTTTCCCCGTGTGACTTTCTTAATTCGGGTCAACCGTCTAGGCCGGGTTAAGGGGGTTACAATTATATTTTTTACTAGTTTCAATGCTTGAGGACAAGCAATAGTTAGAGTTTGGGGTGTGTGAGGTGTATAAACGTACTATAATTTCACCCTTTTTTCTATGACAATTATTGTTAAATCTACACCCATTTAAGTCTCATTGTAGCCCTCCATGCATCATTCACACTAATCTCATCTTTATTATGCTTGATCATTTTTTTTGTTTATTTGGTGGAAAAGGTATTACTTTAATGTGTGTTTGGTGCAGGTGCAAATTTCGTTACTCACTGCCCGGGCAAGTACTGCCGAAGCAATGAATGAAAGGAAGGAACGGTGTATAATCATCTCTCAACGGTCCAGATCAAGCCAGATGTGGATGTCAGTCTCTACTGAAGGAAGCTGAACCACGAGATAGAGCTCTGCTGAGCGGGAAAGACAGACAAGACATTGTCGAGGCAATAGCCAAGCCACTGTCGAGGCAATGCCCAAACATAGTCAATAAGAGAGAAAACATGCAAAGTGGTATGCGTTTTGAAGAGCATGAAAAGCTGAATTCTTCTATGTACTTTGCATGAAGATCGGACTGCGGGAAGATCATGAAAACGCCGAAGGAAGGTTAAGAGAAGATTCCATGCAAGTGGAAGGATTTTAAGAAAGAATGACATAATACTTAAAAGAAGATATTTTCTTATAATGTATTTAATTCTAACTTAACTTCCTCTTCAAGAAAGACTTGTCCTAGACCTCCTCTATAAATACGAAGCCAAAGCCAGCCATTGAGATCAATCTTAGAATCAAGCAATCGAGAGTTGAGAGATTTTATAGTGAGCTTACATTGTTATCATGTTCTAACTTCTTCTTATGGTTTAGATTGTATTGTTTAGTAGTTGTGAGAAAACGGCTGGATTTTGTTTCAGTTTTTTGTTAATGCAATTTTAGTTTAAAGTTTGCTTATTTTTTGTGTTTACATTTTCTTACAATTGAATCGGGAGAGGAAATTGTGGTTGCATCTATTTGTCTAATATTGGGAGAGTTGGACTCACGAAACGGATAAGCATGGATTTCATCCTAAACGATGAAAACTAACTCAGCTTAGGGATAAGTTCGAGTTTCAACGGCTAAAAGAAGCGTAAGATTGGTTGGTGTTCATCCTTGGTTCATGCTGGGGGTATTATCAAGGCATGCACATCAAAAGTGTTTCAACTTAGGGATAAGGAGGAGCCACTGAAAGACGCTTTGCCGAACCTTGATGTTGTTGGTTGTTTCCCAAGCAAGGGATTTTCGTGGCATTTACTTAACTCGTTGCCGCGACAATAACTTTGGTCATTACCGAGGAAATTCGGTGTTCGTTGCATTTAAAAACCGAGACAGTTCCAATTGGTTTCCATACTACGACGCAATATAATCTGGCTCATTCTCTCATCTTGATTACTCAACTCTTTAATTTACTGGCTTATTTTATTTTCGGTTTATTAGATTATTCAAAAAAAACCCAATCAATCACTTGTGTTCTTTACTTTTATTTCCTTTTCAGTGCGAGACAATAAACATTGAAGGTTACACCAATCCCTGTGGAGACGATACTCAATATTCATCATTTTATTACTTGAGACGTATATACTTGCACAATTGCGGGGCACTTTACACAACGCAATTGTAGTGCAAGTGTACACGACGCAAGTAGTAAAGTGATACGAAGTATCGGATATCGTCTCCACAGGGATTGGGCTAATGACTTTCACCTTGTTTACTGCACGAAAGTAAAGAAAATAATTAAGAGTTGTCACGAGAATAATAAGGTAAAAACGTAAAATAAAGGATTGAGAAATCAAGATAGAGAGAATGGGCTGGTATTGAGTTGCTCAGTAGTGCAGGTATTGAATTGCTTAGGATCTCCAGTTCTGTCGTCGCGCCTGTCGCCGACAGCACCTGTCGCGGCAGCTGTCCGTTGGCTGTCGCGGCAGCAAACACCAACTCCGTACTTCAAGCTTGGCAAGAATCCCAGATCTGCCTTGCCCTATCCCTAGGCACAAGTCTGTCGATGATCACGTCTTTGATGATACCTCCCGGCGTGAATCGAAGGATGAACACCGATGTGTATGAATTCTTCCTTAGCCACTTAACCTCGCCCTATCCCTAGGCACGAGATGGTTCAACTATAAACTAGAGAACGCGCTTTTATCTCTTTCGTATACTTAACTCTCCCGATGCTAAGTAAATGGATAACCTCACAATGCTCTCCCGATGCTCTTGCAAGATATTAGAAGCAAGATAAAAGAACTTGAAGTTTATTTTATTGAACTTGAAAAAAATCCTAAAACAAAGCAACCCTTGCAACTACTTTACAAAACAACCCGTAGCCCTAGGGGGAAATTAGAACATGTCGGTGACGGGTGGACGACAGGGGGTTTTTGGTTTCGGTTATGGGGTAATCGGTTATGCCCTAGGTTTAATCTATGCCCTTATATAAGCTTTGGGCTCAAGTTATCTAAGGTAACAAGGATTACAACTTTAATTAAAAGTAAAATTCTAATAAAGACTAAATCTCTAAAGTCTCCTACTTTCCAGCCGCATCCTTGTTTCTAGGAATTTCTTCTCCTTGAGCTTTGGCTTGACATATCTTTTGATCCGGGGCATGGAAAAATATTTGGCTTTCACACGACAGACGAGCAGATTTTTCTCTATCTATCGAGGTCCACTTTACTTTTCCTCTTCATAAGGTTGCTGTCACCTTGCTGTCACGACAGGTCCGTGACAGGTTCGTCTGCTTCGACTGTTCGTCCAGTTCAGCTTTCCTGCTTATCTGCCCTGCGCCTGCCTTCAACATCTACTATGGCAGATACCTGCAAAAATAGCCATCTTTTAGTAGAATCCGTGCCTTTAGTCCATTTGTGATGTTTTACTGAAAACTAACCTAAATGCAATGCAATGATGCTTGAATGCAGCAGAAATATGGGTTAAAAAGGGTGTAAATAATAGAACTTTTACACACTCAACACACCCCCAAACTCAAGTCTTTGCTTGCCCTCAAGCAATTAAAAATGAAAACAAAAATATTTTTGTGTTGGCCTTCAAACAGTGAACTGTCCCTTATCCGTCGCTCGATCTCTATGGCGGCAGCAACCTGTCGGATAGGTCAGGATCTGTCCGGAATCTCCCTATAGCTCTCGTGCAGTGTGTGCATGCTTGTGAACAGTTATATGCCAAGACTCTCTTAGTTTCACTAGAATATTCAACTTTAGCTTGTTTAGAGTTTTTCCTACGAGACTGTTTTCTTTCTTTTTCTTACTAGAGCCAGAATTGGGCACCTCTAGTTATTTCCTTTTTTTTTCAAACTTCTTCTCTTTTACTAGAGCCAGTATTTCAGGCACCTCTAGTTAACTGTCTAGAGCCGGTGATAGGCACCTCTAGAAGTTTTTCTCTGGTTATCTGCCTAGAGCCGGTGGTAGGCACCTCTAGGTTTCCTGAGATTCTAGTCTCTTTTCTACTCTAAGTGCTAAGCTTTTCTATTCTAGTTTGGCTAACAGAAATCTAAGCAGTATAACAGTCACAAAAGTGTTTAAATTTTCAGAACTATAGAAAGGCTCTAAACTTCTCCTTAATCTGTCCTAAAGATGCTGCCACTACAGAGATGTCATGACAGGTAAGTTAATTTCACAGTTTTAAGCCAACAGTTTAATCTTTTCTGTGTTTTTTTTTAAAGAAATTTAAAATAAAAGACACAACAAATAATAAAAAGATGTACTTAAGACTCCATTAATGATGGAGGGTTGCCACCCCCAAACTCGAGGGTTGCATTGCCCTCAATGCAAAATGACATGAATAATAAAGAAAAAGTACATCACAAAATATAAAGGCAGGCAGCAATCAGAGGAAAATAAAACTTAAATTTTCAGTCGCTGCCCTCGCTGCTGCTGCTGATTCGGATCTGCCGGCGGCGTCTGCGCTGTGGGTGAGGCTGGACAGGTTCAGAGACAGGTTCAGGGACAGGTTCAGGGACAGGTTGCTCCACAGGCTGAACATCGGAACTGCTGCCGCTGTCCCAACTGCTGGTGGTAGTGGTACTAGCCTTAGGCAGCCTTTTCTTGTCTGCCACATGTTTAATCCTCTTGACCCTGGTAAAGTCACTCTCCAAATTCCTCCGGATAAGAGGGCTGTCATTAGTGGTAGGTCTCTTGGTTCCTCGAGGGGAAGTGTCTGCCGGTTGGTCGCCTTCTGCCGTCGGGGCAGGTGATTTGGTGGAAGCGGTCGAGTGGGACGGGGAGGCAGGTGGTGTGGGCGTGTGGATAGGTGTGTGGACAGGAGTGGGGATATGGAAATAATGGGCAGGAAAAGTAGGGAATTGAACATCGGGAAAATTTAAAGTTTGGGTAATAAAATTTACCGTGGAGTTTGTGAAGTCCCGAATAAATGTCATCAATCCCAATTGGCGTTCCTCTACCCGTTGTAAAGCAGCTAGGATGAGGGCAGACTGGTCTGTCGGAGGGGCGTTGGTTTCAGCATCAGGGGCAGGCTCGGTGGCAGGGTCGGTGGGTGGTTCCTCTGATGATTCTGCGGGTGAGCCAGCAAGGTTGAAGGAGGAGACAGGTGTAGCCGCGATCAGCTCCATGAGGCTGTTGATGTTATTGTCTGTCCACCCTCTGCCCTTCATGATTTTGTCGGAGGGGTCCTCAGGCACCGCAGCACATCGGCAGAGGGACATTATGGTGAACGGCAGGCAGAGGCGTGAGTCAGAGCGGAAGGCACAGTCCAGGATGCTGTCCCTCATATATCTGCCCACATTAATGGCCCTGTTGTGCATGATGGAGTGAATCAGGGCAAGCCGCTGTCGGTTGACTGTCGTGTGGTGGGACGAGGGCAGGATACGCTTTTTGATGAAAGCGTTCCAAAGTTTGGCTTCCGGGCGGAGCTGTCCCCTGTTGACGGAGTGGGGGTTCTTTTTGCTGGTTGTCCATGATGTACCGGCCTCTGTCAACTCCACCATGATGGCATCGTAAGTGGCAGCGTCGAGGGAGTCGATGAATTCCTGGTGAGCATCATCACCGGGGCCAAAGAAAAGGCCAAACATGTGATTGATGCTGTCGGCCGTGAAAGGTACTTGCACTCCTCGAACAGTGACAGATGTCGCCGTCCTGCTGTCTATGGCTGCGTAGAATTCGCGGACTAAGGTGTCGTTAAGCTCGGCCGGTTGTTCAGCAAAAGACTCCCATAGTTGATCCTTGATGGCCTTGAAAATGAACGGCCGGAGTCCTATGTTGGGCGTCTGTCGGATGTACACGAAGCCACGTTCCTCCCATAACTCTTTGTTGGCAAAGGGGGATGCTGCTGCGGAAGAAGAGGCGGCAGCAGAGCTACGGCGGGTTTGTCTCGACGACATATTGGTTGCAAGGGCTGTGTGAAAAAAGAAAAGAGAGAGCAAATAAAACTAGAGGAGAAAAATAACAAGAGAGCAAAATCAGAAGTGATGAAAAATGAAAGTGGGAAGGGGTTTATATAGCGGTCGAGTAGCTGCCCATTTAATGCCGCAACGGCAGGCGTGAAGAACGGGGCGGCAGATTGGATGTAGCGTGTCTGACGTGTCTGACACGCATTTATGCGTCTGCTGTGCGTCTGCCGCACGCTTCGGCGTCTGCAGCGCCAAACTGTTGACAGCCTGTCAAGTCCGTCTGCGCCGGCAGCTGAAACGACAGGTTATCATAAATGGGCTTTATTTGGCTGATGGATGGGCGGTGGGCTTGGGCCACTTCTTCTTTCCTTCTTGACTCCTTTATTTCCTAAAAACTGAAATTAGAAAAAAAAACAAAACATTATTCGAATAAAATAAACCTAATTCCTAATAAATAATAATAAAAATAAAAATAAAACTTAGGTTAAATTAGGGGTGCCTTGTGGGGCATCTCCTAAAGTAACCACTTCCTGAATTCCTGGGGCTTCAGTCCCCTGATAATGCTTGAGTCGTTGTCCATTGACTTTGAATTGGTGCCCGTCTTTTAATGATTGAATTGTGATGGCACCATGGGGAAAAACTTGAACTACTTGAAACGGGCCAGACCATCTAGACTTTAGCTTTCCTGGGAAGAGTTTAAGTCTAGAATTAAATAACAACACAAGCTGCCCTGGGCAGAACTGTCGTGGCAGCAGTTTCTTGTCGTGCCACTTTTTAGTCTTTTCCTTGTAAATCCTTGCGTTGTCGTAGGCCATTGTCCGTAATTCTTCAATCTCGTTTAAATCTAATAACCTTTTCTGGCCGGCCTTGTCCAAGTCCATATTTACTGCCTTGATTGCCCAATATGCTTTGTGTTCGATCTCGACAGGCAAGTGACAGGTTTTCCCATAAATCAGTCGAAATGGAGACATTCCCAATGGAGTCTTGAAAGCTGTCCGGTATGCCCATAATGCATCATTCAGAAGTAAAGACCAATCTTTCCTAGTTGGTTTAACCATCTTTTCAAGGATGTTCTTCACTTCTCTATTGGATATCTCAGCCTGTCCATTGGTCTGTGGGTGGTATGCTGTCGCGATCCTGTGCTTGACACCATATTTCTTCAAGGCCGCAGCAATTACCCTATTATCAAAATGTCTCCCCTCATCACTGATAATCGCCCTAGGGATGCCAAATCTAGAAAAAATGTTTTTATGTAAAAACTTTTGGACCGTCTTGGCATCATTCTTTTGAGTTGCGATTGCTTCAACCCACTTGGAGACATAGTCCACTGCTAGGAGGATATAAAGATTTCCACACGAAGATGGAAAAGGTCCCATAAAATCAATCCCCCAAACATCAAAGATCTCTACTTCTAGAATATTCTGCAGTGGCATCTCATTTCTCCTCGAGATGTTACCTGTCCGCTGCCACCTGTCACAGCTTTTGTAAAATTCCTGTGCATCTTTATAAAGTGTCGGCCAGTAGAACCCTGACTGCAGCACCTTGGCAGCAGTTTTATTGCCTCCTAAGTGACCTCCATATTGTGACGCATGACAGTGATGGAGAATGTCTTCTTGTTCTTCTTGTGGTACACACCTTCTTATAACCTGATCTGCGCACATTTTGAAAAGAAGAGGTTCGTCCCAATAATAATGTTTAACATCATTTTGGAACCTCTTCCTTGCTTGATAATTAAGATCAGTAGGTAATATTCCGCTAACTATATAATTAACGAAATCAGCATACCAGGGAAGGTTAGAAGACTTACCTGCCGCCATGGCTGTCGCGACAGCGACTGCGGCAGCAAAGAGCTGCTCATCTGGGAAGGTCTCCAGTATGTGTGTCTCATCTAACGGTAGACTCTGTCCCGTCTCCAACCTCGACAAGTGGTCTGCCACTTGATTTTCTGTCCCCTTTTTGTCTTTGATCTCAAGGTCGAATTCTTGTAATAGCAAGATCCATCGTATCAGCCTAGGCTTCGCATCCTTCTTTGCAAACAAGTACTTGAGGGAAGAATGGTCGGTGTGTATTATTACCTTCGTTCCAAGTATGTAAGAACGAAACTTGTCGATGGAGAACACCACAGCTAACAGCTCCTTTTCTGTGGTGGTATAGTTCACTTGGGCTTCATTTAATGTTTTGCTAGCATAATATATGACGTGAAACAGCCTGTCTCTGCGCTGCCCAAGTGCTGCCTCGACAGCATAGTCACTAGCATCACACATGATCTCGAATGGTTGTGTCCAGTCTGGTGGCTGTACTATGGGGGCTGTCACTAACTTTTCCTTCAGAACCTTGAATGCTTCAGTACATTCCTCATTAAAGTTAAAGGGTCGGTTCTGCTCTAGGAGATGGCATAGCGGTTTGGTGATCTTTGAAAAATTTGCAATAAATCTTCTGTAAAAACCGGCATGCCCTAAAAAACTCCTAATGCCCTTGACTGTGGTTGGCGGCGGCAGCTTCTCTATGACTTCAATTTTTGCCCTGTCGACCTCTATCCCACGGCAGCTAATCTTATGGCCTAGAACTATCCCTTCATCGACCATAAAATGGCATTTTTCCCAATTGAGAACAAGGTTAGTTTTTTCACATCTTTCAAGTACCTTTTGAAGGTTGCTGAGGCAGCTCTCAAAATCGTCTCCAAAGACGGAAAAATCATCCATGAAAATCTCAAGGAAATCCTCTACCATGTCGGAGAATATTGCCATCATGCACCTTTGGAAGGTGGCAGGTGCGTTACAAAGGCCGAACGGCATCCTCCTAAATGCATATGTTCCGTAGGGGCATGTGAAAGTCGTTTTCTCTTGATCCTCCGGTGCAATAGCAATTTGGTTATAACCTGAATAACCATCAAGAAAACAATAATAAGATTTACCCGCTAATCTATCAAGCATTTGATCAATAAAGGGTAAAGGGAAGTGGTCCTTTCGGGTAGCTTTGTTAAGCTTCCGATAGTCCATACAAACCCTCCAACCGGTCACAGTCCTGGTTGGGATTAGTTCATTGTTTTCGTTGGTTATCACGGTCATGCCTCCTTTCTTGGGAACACATTGCACCGGGCTAACCCATTTGCTGTCGGAGATGGCGTAAATAATACCAGCATCTAACCATTTAATGATCTCCTTACGCACTACCTCCTTCATCGCATGGTTTAGCCGCCTTGGAGCATCTATAGTCGGCTTATGATCTTCCTCAAGAAGGATTTTGTGCATGCATAACGCCGGACTAATGCCCTGAATGTCTGCTATCGTCCATCCAATCGCCTTTTTGTGCTGCCTTAGCATGTCGATCAGCTGTCGTTCCTGTTCCTGCGGCAGCTTAGCAGAGATGATTACGGGCAGTGTGTCATCACAACCAAGATAAGCATATTTAAGCTGCCCTGGCAGGGGCTTGAGTTCTAAGACAGGTGGTTCAACAGTAGAGGGCTTTTGGATTAAATGGTTATCCGAAGTGTAATTCAAGGGTTCGAATAACTTACCTGGACGATGGTCTAACCAGTTTACCTCCTCATGACCTTCAGTATCAGATGTATCGGATTCAGAGGAGTTGCTGTCGTCGGTGCTGTCGTCATCGCTGTCGTGACAGGTCTGTAAATGGCTGTCGCAGCAGTGACCAAATTTTTTATCATGGCAGCCCGACCTGATGCAGGGGTAATCAAAGGTCACCTCAATGATGGCCTTGCATTCCTCGTCCAAATCAGCTCGTTTCATTGATTGGAGAACATTCAACTTAATCTCTTGATCGTTTACTCGCATGGTGAGTTCTCCTCTCTCCACATCAATCAGTGATCTTCCCGTGGCTAAAAAGGGTCGCCCAAGGATGACTGGTGCGTTCTCATCTGCCTCGCAATCTAAAATAAGAAAGTCAGCAGGAAAAATAAACTTATCCACTCTTACCAAAATGTCTTCAATCTTTCCCTCTGGATGAACGTAAGAGCGGTCGGCTAGCTGTAGGGTAACTGTCGTGGGCCGCGCCTTCCCAATACCTAATTTCTGAAAAACAGATTTGGGCATTAGATTAACACTAGCTCCAAGATCACAAAGTGCCTTACCCACAAATTTGTCACCGATTACACAAGGTATGAGGAAGCTCCCTGGATCCTTCTTCTTCTGGGGTGGCTGCCGATGAAGAATACTCATGCAACCATCTACCATCCTTACCGTTTCAAACTCCCCAAGTTTATATTTCTTTGACATGACATCCTTGAGAAATTTAGCATAACCGGGCATCTCCCTAACGGCATCTAACAGCGGAATATTAATCTGAACCTGCTTAAAAATATCATAAATCTTTTTAAGTTGAGATTCTTGCTTAGCTTGCTTTATCCGTTGAGGAAAGGGTGGTGGGGGACGGTAATCAGCAACACGTCCTTCCCACTGCATACGAATCTGAGGACGATGTTCTTCATTTTTCTCCTCTGTCGCTTCTGCTGTCGTGACAGGCTCATCGGCAGCAGTCTGTTTATCACTTGTCGGGGCAGCTTCCTCGGCAGGTTTATCTAAGGCAGGTTCCTTTTCTGTTTCAGCTTTTTCCGATCCAGGTAACTTTTTCCCACTCCTAGTAGTAATCACCTTACATTGCTCATGTGGGGGCGGTCTAGCATTTTCAGTATTGCTAGGGAAACCTCCATTCTGCCTCGGCTTAATGTGCTGGGACACCTGACCCATTTGTGTCTATAGAGATTTCAAGGTAGCCTCATGATTTGTCATCCTCATCTTGGTTTCATCCATAAAGTTTTCCGTCTTCTTGACAAACTGATTAATATTGTCCATATACGTACCAGTCTGAGACATAAAAGTGGCCAGAGTCTGCTCCAATACACTACTCGTGGCAGGTGGTGGCTGCTGTTGCTGTTGCGGCGACAGGTTCTGCGGCAGGTTTTGCGGCTGCTGTTGCTGTCGCGTCAACAATCTAGGACCCCCCTGATTCTGATTATGCACTTGCGGATTCAGAGCATTGTTAGGGTTACTCCAAGAAAATTTGGGATCTTTCCTCCAATTAGGATTGTAGTTGTTGGAATTGTAGTTTGGCTTGTAATTTCCAACATATTTTCCCTCTTCTATATTTATAGGGCATTCATCCCTACTATGATTTCCCTCACAAGTAGTACAAACTTCCTCGACAGCAAATCCTCGTAAGTCCTCTTCATTCAATAAGTGTTTCATGGCTTTAGTAAGGAATGCTACCTGTGATTTCATAGTGCTGTCGGCCTCATAGTCCTTGACAGCAAGTACCCGTTTACCCCCTCTTCTAGCTGTCGGAAATTGTTCTTCATTCTTAGCTAAATTTTTCAGAACTTGCAGCGTCTCGTCTGGATCTTTATCCAATAGTAATCCATTTGCTGCAGAATCAATTCGGATGCGAGTTTGTAGATTGGCAGCATTATAGAACTTTGTAACCTGATTCCAGACGGGGAATCCATGCATAGGGCAGTTTCGAAGAAGAGTAGTAAACCTGTCCCAGGCCTCGTGCATTGGCTCGTCATCTTCCTGTTGAAAAGTAGCAATTTCATTACGTAATCGCTCAGATAAATGCGAAGGATTAAAACGAGATAAGAATTCACGAGTTAGATCTGCCCAAGTCATAATAGAACCCGGTGTTAGTTTATTCCACCAAGTTTTAGCTCTGTCCCTCAAGGAGTGAGGGAATAACCGAAGCCTCAGTATCTCCGGACTAACTCCTGGCAGTCTAAACGAACCACAGATCTCCTGGAACGTTTTGAGATGCTCCCTAGCATCTTCTGTCGCAGAACCACTAAACTGTCCGGCGTTGTTGATCATACTAAACATGACAGGTTTAAGCTCGAAGTTATCAACATCAATATCCGGCAGCGTGGTCTCCGGCTCTACATGATCATTCAGCATGTAGTCACGACATGACCGTCGTCCACCTGCTGCGGGCGGATCGGCGACAGGTGGGTTATTATTGCCAAGGGGTGGTATGAATCCACCAGCAGGTTGGTTATGGGCCATCTTCTCTAGCTGTTCTTCGAGATATTCGTTTCTGTCTAAAAGTCGGCGAAGTTGTTTCTTGAGATTGAAGGAACGTTCGATCTCCGGATCTAATTTATACTCAGGATCTTCACCTCTTTTGGATCTGCGCATAAACAAGAAAACCTCGTGAAAAGCAAGAGTTGAAGACACAAAAGAAAAATTAAAGAAAAGAAAGAAAAAAAAACGAAAATAAGAATAAAAGTAAAAAGTGCAATAAAAGAAAGATGTAGTTATGTTGCCAATCCCCGGCAACGGCGCCAAAAAACTTGTTGCGTGTAAAATAGTCTATCGCAATTGTAGTGCAAGTGTACACGACGCAAGTAGTAAAGTGATACGAAGTATCGGATATCGTCTCCACAGGGATTGGGCTAATGACTTTCACCTTGTTTACTGCACGAAAGTAAAGAAAATAATTAAGAGTTGTCACGAGAATAATAAGGTAAAAACGTAAAATAAAGGATTGAGAAATCAAGATAGAGAGAATGGGCTGGTATTGAGTTGCTCAGTAGTGCAGGTATTGAATTGCTTAGGATCTCCAGTTCTGTCGTCGCGCCTGTCGCCGACAGCACCTGTCGCGGCAGCTGTCCGTTGGCTGTCGCGGCAGCAAACACCAACTCCGTACTTCAAGCTTGGCAAGAATCCCAGATCTGCCTTGCCCTATCCCTAGGCACAAGTTTGTCGATGATCACGTCTTTGATGATACCTCCCGGCGTGAATCGAAGGATGAACACCGATGTGTATGAATTCTTCCTTAGCCACTTAACCTCGCCCTATCCCTAGGCACGAGATGGTTCAACTATAAACTAGAGAACGCGCTTTTATCTCTTTCGTATACTTAACTCTCCCGATGCTAAGTAAATGGATAACCTCACAATGCTCTCCCGATGCTCTTGCAAGATATTAGAAGCAAGATAAAAGAACTTGAAGTTTATTTTATTGAACTTGAAAAAATTCTAAAACAAAGCAACCCTTGCAACTACTTTACAAAACAACCCGTAGCCCTAGGGGGAAATTAGAACATGTCGGTGACGGGTGGACGACAGGGGGTTTTTGGTTTCGGTTATGGGGTAATCGGTTATGCCCTAGGTTTAATCTATGCCCTTATATAAGCTTTGGGCTCAAGTTATCTAAGGTAACAAGGATTACAACTTTAATTAAAAGTAAAATTCTAATAAAGACTAAATCTCTAAAGTCTCCTACTTTCCAGCCGCATCCTTGTTTCTAGGAATTTCTTCTCCTTGAGCTTTGGCTTGACATATCTTTTGATCCGGGGCTTGGAAAAATATTTGGCTTTCACACGACAGACGAGCAGATTTTTCTCTATCTATCGAGGTCCACTTTACTTTTCCTCTTCATAAGGTTGCTGTCACCTTGCTGTCACGACAGGTCCGTGACAGGTTCGTCTGCTTCGACTGTTCGTCCAGTTCAGCTTTCCTGCTTATCTGCCCTGCGCCTGCCTTCAACATCTACTATGGCAGATACCTGCAAAAATAGCCATCTTTTAGTAGAATCCGTGCCTTTAGTCCATTTGTGATGTTTTACTGAAAACTAACCTAAATGCAATGCAATGATGCTTGAATGCAGCAGAAATATGGGTTAAAAAGGGTGTAAATAATAGAACTTTTACACACTCAACACATTTTCTCTGAAGAATGCTTGAATACACTTGCTTGCTTTCTTACAACTTCTGGAATCCGAATGTTATTTTTTTGCGAGTATAATTTCGTGTAAAAGTGTGTATGAATCGTATCTGTGTTTTTTTTTCATTGTGTAAAATACATGGTATTTATAGGTACAGAAATGCTTGATTTTCAAGTATAAATCCCTAAACATCATCTATAATGCTTATGTCTCGGCTCTAAATTTAGGTCGATTTGCTATTAACTCGCGATTTGCCTCTGTTTTGAATCCGATTTAGCTTGATTCTTGCCTTGGCTTCAATTTAAGGATTAGCCCATGCTATACTTTAGGGATTTAACCCTTGTTTCTCTTTTTTTATGTTTCTGGAGATTTCGAACGACGGAGAGACGTTGATAAAGGGGTGAACGGTGACAGAGTCAGCTCCAGCATTCGTCAAGGAAGATGAACCGACTTTTGGAAGGTGGAACGACGAGAACGTGGCTGCCACGCGCGAGTGACGATATGCGTGCCTCGCTTTTGGATAACATAGGCTGCTCGATTGCTCTTGGATCCAACGGTGATGGGGATTCAACGCTTGATCTTCTTCAGTTGGCATCATGTGTAAACCATGTGTGAACTGTGTTGTGATCCATACCGTTAAATCTGCCTTGATCCAACGGTCCTTCATTTTCTGCGCATGAAACAAGAGAATTAGGGCCTTTAGGATTCGATTATTACCGAGCCAAGCAAATGGACTCTTGTTTTTTTAATGGACAATTTGATGGACCAGATTCATTAATTTCTAAGCTAAAGATTGAATGGTTTTAAATGAAATGGGTTTTATTTTAACAAATGGAGCATTTATATTTTTTTGGGTTTAAAGAATATGTATACTAACTAAATATAATACTAACTATAATACAATGTAATAATCAACACTACTAAACCGAAAACTGAAAAAAAATAATAGAAGCTAAGTGAAAATTCAGTGACAAAAAATATGATGAATTTTCTAAAGCCCCATCCTTGGTACTTAAAAATAGAACTCAAGTATATCTAGAGTAGTCAGCGACTAATACAAATGCATATGATGTTCCACCCAAGCTCATAATTCTAATAGGGCCAAAAAGATGTAGGTGGATAAATTGTAAAACTCTACTTGTAGAAACATCATTAATAGGTTTGAAAGAAACTCTTTTATGTTTGCATGTTGTGCAACCATCACAAATTTTATCATATGAAATTTTGATTTTTGGCAAACCTCTTACAAGATCATTTGAAATCAATTTTTCTAAAAGACTCATACTTGCATGCCCTAGTTTTCTATGTCATAACCATGAATCATGTTCATCTTTAGTAATAAAATATGCATTTGAAATATGAATGTCATCTAAATGCACCATGTATATGTTTCCTATGTGATGACCAATAAGCACAATTTTGTTAGTTTCAATGTTGATAATATTGCAACCATTTAAATCAAAAAAAACATTGAAACCTTTATCACAAAGTTGGCTTATACTCAAAAGATTATGTTTAATATTGTTAGCATATAAAATATTATCAATAAGGATAGAAGAGTGATTACCAATGGAGCCAATTCCTTCAATATGGCCTTTGGAGTTGTCACCGAAAGGCACTACTCCTCCACTCTTTGGTTTTAGCTCAAAGAAGTGAATCTTGTCATCGGTCATGTATCTCGAGCATCCACAATCAAGGTACCATGAATTTGCACATGATGCTTTGGCCTTTTAGTAATGCTTCACCTACAAACAAAGATTAGATCTTGATTTTTGGTACCCAAATCATTTTGGGTCCATGAGTATTAGCTCCTAAAAACTTGGTTCCCTTAGGAATCCAAATGGCAATAGCACTAATATTGTTAGAAGTGACAAGTTTCTTAGCAACCCAAACACTCCTAATCCTCTTACCTTTAGAGGGCCTTTGGAAGCCTCATTGTTTGTATCCACTAAAATTCCTTTTCACATAGTTGGGTTTAGAAGATTGTCCTTTTTCAAAACTAGTTTTCCCAAATTTGTTTAAAGAAGCTTTGAGATCACCAACTCCTCTTTGGTGATCATCATGAACTTTGGAGAGAAGGTTGTGTAAATCTTGATTTTTCTTTTCAAAATTATTTTGTTTTTGTTGTAAATCAAGAACCTTCTTCTCAAGTTTCGAGTTGGTTTTAGCTAAGGAATAATTTTAGTTTTTCAAATTTGAAATTGTTTTCTTGTTTCTCAAAAGTGATTCATTATACTTCTCCATCATCTCAACATAAACCTCTTGCAACTCATCATAAGCTTATTGAAGCTCATCCAATATAAAATCGAAATTAGATGAGTTAGAGGTTAGCTTTGGATCATCTTCTAGTGCCATGAGATAAAGGTTGGCAACTTCTTGCTCCTCTTCATTGGATGATTCCTCATCACTCCAAGTAGCAACATGTTCTTTGAGCTTCTTCTTCTTCCCGAAGCTCTTCCTCTTTAGTTGGGGACAATCGGACTTGATATGTCCCAGTTTCTTGCACTCATAGCAAACTATTTGATTCTTCTCTTCCTCCTTGTTTTTGTTCTCAAAATCCCCTCTTCGATGGAACTTTCTTCCCGGTTGGATTTCATGAACCGAGTGAACCTTTTGACAAGCATTTCCATTTCTTCATCTTCATTCTCACTAGAATCTCTCTCCTCTTGTAAAACCTTGATAGCAATTCCAATCTTCTTCTTCTTTGCTTCTTTCTTCTACACATTCTTCTCTTCCCTTTTCTTCTCATCTTCTCTTCCTTTCTTCATAATCTTATGAGTTAAGAGAGACTCCATGAGAGCATCAAGCTTTAAGGTCTTGAGATCCTTGGCTTCGATAATGGTGGTCCTCTTTCCCTCCCAAGACTTGAGAATGGAGTAGATGAGCTTCCGAACAAGCTTGTCTTCTGGGATGACTTCTCCAAAACCTTTGAGACCATTGAGGATCACGAAGAATCTATCGAACATCTTGGTGATGTCCTCATCTGGTTCCATTTTTAAAGTTCTCATAACTCAAGTTGAGGAGTCCAATATTGGTCTCCTTTACATCTTTGGTGCCCTCATATGTAACTTCGAGCCTGTTTCATATCTCCTTTGCACTGAGTCGGACAAACTGAACCTCGTACTCAGCCACTGACATGCTCCCTTGAGTAAGAGACATGAATTCCCTTTTCTTTTCATCCAGGTACCGCACACCCAGATACCTCCTCTTGAACGCGTTCAGAAAGAATGTCAAAGTCACATCAGCATCCTCCATTCCGGAGATAGTGGTTCTCCACCAGGTATACGCATCGTCATGCAACAATGATATTACACAGCCCAGCTTCTGCACCTCATTGCAGTTCATTTGTCCCAAAATTCTCTTGGTACTTTCCAACCAAGACTCGGAACCCTCCGCAGACAAACCTCTGAACTCAGTCCCTCCCAGACTGCGCAAGCGTTCCAGAGGTAGTCTAACATTAGCATCTCCCTGATGCCCAGCTCCATGAGCTCCAGCTACCGCCGCCTGAAAGGCTCCAGCAATAGCTTGAATCAGCACTGTCATGTCAGGAGCAGCTTGCCCCTGCCCTGCTTCAGGTCCAGCGACCCCAGCACCAGCACCAGCTCCCTCACCCCCAGCACCACCACCACCGGGTGGAGGAGGTAAATCCACTACATTTTCTGCATTCTCTTCGTTCTCATTTTGAGCCATAGCTCACGTATTAATCCTCGTCTCTCTACGAGGTCCCATTCACTATACAATGCAATCACAAATGCAATAAACATAGTCAGACTCAGCAAGGTAAGCAATCCAAGTACTCAAGCTCATTTCCAATTAAAACAAATCATTTCATTAGCTTTGATATGGCAATGGGTCCCTCTAACATGCTTCACCACAGCATACACCACATTTGCAACATTTTTACAATTCATACATCATACTTTCACTCAACAAGCATACAAGCAATCATACACATATCACCCACATAACCATTCCTAAATACTCGAGAACTCAGCTCTGATACCACCAAATGTAACCCCCTTAGCCCGGCCTAGACGGTTGACCCGAACTACGAAGATTACACGGGGAAAACCAAAGTCAACCTTGATTAACGACCCTTTTTTTCTTTTTAACTTTGTCTAAATGCATATTAACCCTAGGTGTACTCTTGAGATAAGCATACTCAAAAATCACAGCAATCGGAAAACAATAAGGGACTCAATTGCACAACTTACGTATTTAGGGACCAATTTGTAAATTCTGAAATTTAGGAGGACTTTACCAATTTTTAAGTTACCATTATGAAATTAGTCATGTTTCATACCTCTCGGCCAAATTTCACCTCAAACGGACATCTCAAACTCAACCAATTGCACATACAAAAATCAGGACTAAAACATAAAGCTTGCAAACCTCAAAACCATTCAAATCAGTGCCCAACGGTCAAGTGTTTCGAAACGGGTCTAGGCCGTTCAGAAACACGGGCTGGCAGTAGCCAAAGTGTTTCGAAACACCTCTGCCCGTTTCGAAACACCCAGGCCAAAATATGCACCTGTTTCGAAACAGGTAAGGGTGTTTCGAAACACCCTGCCCAGAAACAGCAGAAAAGTCTGTTTTACACCCTTTCGACCCACCAAACACGCTCATATGACCTCCATATCATGCCAACAAGTCATCAAACAATAAAGGAACATATTTGCATCATCAAAGCACAATCACAGCCTCAAATAAGAAAAACCACGAGTTCTTAATTGTTTTCTGTCAAAACCTTATTGGTTTAATATTGTTTTCTCATGTAAATCAATCCAATTAAGGGGAAAAGTCAACATTAGAGGTGAGCTTCGTTATTCTCCTCTAATGATTGGTTCTTTACTGAAATTCACAAGTTATTGATCCTTTATATATGTTTTCTAATAAGTTTTAACGATTTAAATATGGAAAATTGGTTAAATCAAGGTTTAATTGATGAGATGATGTGAGTTTCGTATTGGATTTATTTTGCTGAGTTCTTGGTTGATTCTAAACATGATTTTTGATGTTTTATAATGTAATAAGTCAGTTTTAACATTGGAATCCTGAAGCTAAGTGAATCTATAATTTTCTAGGTTGAAAGTTATGGGTTTTGAGGAGTTGTGGAGGTTTAATGTATGCTGGAGGTATAAGGATGATGTTAGGTTGCTTTTGGATGTTAATTGATGGTAATTGATGGATTCAACATATAGGTTTTGGCTGGGTAATGTTTAGAAAGTGTTTGATGTTGTTTTTGGTTGTTGTAGAAAGGTTTCAGAAAAGATTTGGGAAGGATTGTTGTGTATTGATGTTGCTAGGTTTATGAATGAATTTTGATGCATTGAATCCTCTGTTTTTTATGGTTAAATCAGGGGAGTTTGATCCTCAAGCTTGTGGAACCGTTTCGGAAGCTTTGGAGGAGTAGTTCACATCGGCGAACGAAGTTTTGCGTAGTAGGTGAGTGAGAACATGGATTTTAGATTTGAAATGGTTTAAAGTTTTTTTTCGGAGTTTAAATTAAGCTTGAAACGCTAGTTTAAACTCGAAAGTAAGTATGGTGAGATTTCTCCCTCGGTCGTGATTTATCAAAATTGGTTTTATGCACTTGTTTTTGAATTACGTGGTACCTATTGTTTATGCATGTTTAAGTATGTTTTATAGTGATTGTAACCCCCTTAGCACGGCCTATACGGTTGACCCGAACTACGAAGATTACACGGGGAAAACCAAAGTCAACCTTGATTAACGACCCTTTTTTTCTTTTTAACTTTGTCTAAATGTATATTAACCCTAGGTGTACTCTTGAGATAAGCATACTCAAAAATCACAGCAATCGGAAAATAATAAGGGACTCAATTGCACAACTTACGAATTTAGGGACCAATTTGTAAATTCTGAAATTTAGGAGGACTTTACCAATTTTTAAGTTACCATTATGAAATTAGTCATGTTTCATACCTCTCGGCCAAATTTCACCTCAAACGGACATCTCAAACTCAACCAATTGCACATACAAAAATCAGGACTAAAACGTAAAGCTTGCAAACCTCAAAACCATTCAAATCAGTGCCCAACGGTCAAGTGTTTCGAAACGGGTCTAGGCCGTTCAGAAACACGGGCTGGAAGTAGCCAAAGTGTTTCGAAACACCTCTGCCCGTTTCGAAACACCCAGGCCAAAATATGCACCTGTTTCGAAACAGGCAAGGGTGTTTCGAAACACCCTGCCCAGAAACAGCAGAAAAGTCTGTTTTACACCCTTTCGACCCACCAAACACGCTCATATGACCTCCATATCATGCCAACAAGTCATCAAACAATAAAGGAACATATTTGCATCATCAAAGCTCAATCACAGCCTCAAATAAGAAAAACCACGAGTCTAAAGGCATGCATCCTATAATGAAAGGCAAGCAATCATCAAATCTCCAAAACAAATACCAAATGGCCATTTACATGTTTCAAACATCATTATAGGCATTAAACCAAACTTAGGGAGTCCAAAACATCTCCCAAAAACTCAATCTAAGTTCTCATTGCCAAATACCAAAAGCTAATAGTGTTGTGAAAATAGTCACCATATATGAGCTTAGACTTTCACTTGGATCCTTGACCTCCTTGCTGCCCTTAAAGCACTTCAATGCTCTGCATTATTGGTTCAAGAAAGAGAGAGCGTAAGCACACATGCTTAGTGAGAAATTCTCTAATGAAACAACACAATAATGCACTTTGTAAAAACACCTTTTCAAGGCCTTTAATTTCAAAACAACATTTATCATGCATCTATGCACACAAACCAAGCATCTCATGCTTCAATACATTAACATGTCATATTGGCTTTCAAGTGATAATCCATAACCAATTTTCAACTCAAAACACAATCGGATACGCGGATTACAAGCGTTGTCCCATACGCTTCATACACACTACCAAACACTCAAGGTGGAGTTTACCGGTACAATCACAACCCCTCAACACCCTTGATGGAGTCTACGGTACAATTACAACCCCTCCACATCACTCATTGGTAGTTGTATAACATCACTAACGAGAACACGGGACTCACAACACAAGATCCTCACATGGCATTTTAACCACCATTATGATCTTAGACATCTCATTAGTGCTCTTGGATGGAGTTTACGGTACAATTACAACCCCTCAACATCCAAGGCGACTTTATTCATGGTGCACCCAATCCTATAGTCGGCTAACTATATCCGATTCAAGTACTTTTAAACCAACACATCACTTGCCAATATACATCATTTACCATCATCAATCCACTGTTTTTAAGCATTAAACAAAGCCATTACATAATCATGCATCACTATGCATCAAACCACATTTATCAATGTCCAAATCAAGGATCTCTTACCTTGAGCATCCTTCAACACATGGCTTACAAAACCAGCATTAAACATGCTAAAATATGCTTTCAAAAACAGAATTTAAACATGCAAAATAAACACATTGCATTCAACCACCTCATGGTTCATCAAAAAGAGAGTTTCTCCGAAAAACTTACTCTTGAGCTTAGCTAAGTTGTTTAGACTTAAACTAAGCTCCCATAACCATCCAAGATTGGTTTCAAAGCTGAAAACCAAACTTCACTCACCGATTCCGTTTCGCAAGCTTGCCGAAACGCCGATCAAGCCTCCGGATCAACACCACAAGGATCCGAAGATGTCTCCCCTGTTTTAAACACATCAAAGCAGAGGATTAATGCATCATCATGCATTAAAATCTTCAACCAAAACACCTAAACTCGCTGCTCTCATCAAAACTCACATTTCGGCTACCAAACACAACCGAAATCACATCCAAACACCTCTACAACAATACCCAGCCAAGATCCATCAAATCCAATCATTCTTAAACATCAATTAACATCTAAAAAGGACCTAATCACGTCCTTATACCTCCAGCTATAGCAGAACATCAAAATCACCCCAAAAACCACCATTTTCTCAAGTAAAAACTTAGGAAAATCAACCTATTCGGGATTGCATTGATTAAACCTCAATTACAAATCATTTAGACATCCAAAATACATCAAAAAGACATCTCAAAACATAGCCCAATCATCTATTACGAATTTCTTCAAAATTAAATCCAAATCTTGCATTTTAAGCCAAAATCAAGAACACAACATTAAAACCTTTAATAAAACTCAATTTAAGGATTGAGAACTTGGGAATTTCAGTAAAGAACTGAGTATTTAGAGGAGAAGGACGTTCATACCTCTAAATGTGAGTTTCTCCTTGTTTAAAGCCAAAATCCTTGAAAATTCAATAAGCAAATGATGAGGATTTGGTGTAGAAATGATTAGAAATCATTTAGAGATTGAAATCTCAACTTTATGTGTGAAAATCAAAGGTAAAGTGGCTGTGGAAATGTGTTTGGCTGAGGGAAAATTGAGAGAAAATTAAATGGGAAAATTTTGGCAAAAGTTAGTTATGAAACTAAAATATCTATTTTCCCTCTTTTCTTTTTATTAAATCACATTAAATGAGTCTTTAAAATTTAAGAAAAATCTGGAGAAACCCTCCCTTGGGTAAATTAGCTCCTTAAAGATTCAAAGTTTCAATCCTTTTAAAACAGTCACCAACTTTTCAAAAATTAAATTTTAGTCACTAACTTGAAATGTCCTATTTCCAGACCCCATTTTGTAAAATTGATTTCACCACTCTCTTATATATAATAAAAGAGATTTTTTAGATATTTTTCCATAATTTTAATGCATCCCGAACTAGGCTTTCCCTAAAAACCACCTTTTATATTCGAACCGTAATTTAAACCGATCCAGTTCAGACCCTAAACTTCCAAGCCCAAAATTGGGGTGTTACAGTGATTTTGATCATATATTGATGATGGATGCATTTGGTAAATGGTCTATGAAGTATGTGGAATACTTGTAAATGCATGGTTTAATGCATTGGAAATGGTTTTGAATGTTGCATTTGAAAACAGTGAGGTACATGGTTAATAATGAATTATATTGACAAGTGATGTGGTTTAAAATGTTATCGGATATAGTTAGCCAACCATAGGATTGATAGTGCACTATAATAGGTCACCTCGGGTGTTGAGGGGTTTATATGTACCGAATACTCCACCACAAGTACCCTAACGGTTAGTGGATTATACCTCTAACCGATGATTGGATTATGATGGTACCCAAAACTCTCGTTAGTGGATTATACCTCTAACCGATGATTGGATTATGATGGTACTCGAATGTGATTGTACCTTTAATTCTGGTTGAGATGGTATGAAGTGTTGAGAGGACACTTGTTGAATCTATGTATCCGATGTAATGGCGCAAGTGTATCAGTAAGGGTTTAAGCTACTAGAATTTGGGGGTTTTGAAATGGTGAAAGTATATTGATACACTTGCTCGTGTACCGATATAGTTGGTTGTTATTTCAGTTGTTGTGAAGTTTGTGCTTTAGATTCTTCCATTTTGGTCCCTGATTGTTATGCAAGCAATTAAATGAGTTTAGATGGTTTTTTTAAGATCAAATTTGGCAAGCAAGCATGTAATCTGAATAATTGAGGATTGGTAACTTCAAATTTAATTAAGTCTTCGTAATTTTCCATATTTGCAATTTGGTCCCCAAATTGCAAATACGCACAATTAGATGTCGATTCGATGCCTGATTGAGTTGAGATTTAAACCGTTGTCAGTGTGCACACCATATGATATAATTTTGCATCTAGACAAGATAAAAAGAAAAAATGAACGTAATTCAAGTCAACTTTTCACGAGTTTGTTTCGGCAAACCTAATGTAGCTTACTTGGTTCAATCTGGCGTCTAGACCGGGTCAAGGGGGTTACAAATCCTCTCAAAGGTAGTTTTTTTTCCCAATTACAAGTTCACTCAACTAAAAACTTGAATAAAATGATTACAAGAAAGAACACTTAAGTGGGTTACAAAGATTTGACTATAATAGGCTCAAGATGGTTCAATTTATGCTTGAATACTTAGGAGTTAATTACTTGTTGTTGTTGTTGCTTTGGAGACTTTTATTTATACCTGCTCATTTACTTCTAACCGTTTGAGTAGTTGGGATATTGAATAGAGCTGTTGGGCTGCATGTTTTTCGTAATAATTAATGTTGTCTGCCAACCATCAGTATCGGTACGCGGGTTGCCGTATCGGTACCTGCCCAAAGAAGAAAGAGTCGTTATACAAAGGGTTATCGATACACGAGAGGGTGTATCGGGATAAAGAGTGTATTTTACAAAGGCGTACCGGTACTGGTCGTACATTATCGGTACCAATTTTGCTCACTAGAATCTGAGAAATAAGTAAGTGTAAAAAGGTTTCGGTACGCCTAATGGCGTATCGGTACGATATAACCAATTTTCAATGTTTGTGATTCCAATAAACTAACAAGGCAACGGTCAAAAATTGATTGCAAAGATCTTGAAAATCTAAACACCCCATACATGTACGAGTAAAGTCGTACCGATACTCATATGCCAATTGGGTTTCCAGGTTGAAGGCTATAGTGATAAGGCTATACACGTATCGGTACCCAATAGCCATTATGTTAAAACTTGAATTCCAGTAGCCAAAATTCATACTGATATGACTAAGAGCGTATTGATACGCTTGGACCAAAACAGGCTATTTGAGTACAATTTATCCAATTTGAAGTTCGAATTGATACGCTTGGACCAAAATATTTGGGGTTTTAGTTTTTGACTTAGAAAAATTTCGAAGTTCGAATCCTTGTCATTTTATGAATCTTTTTTAGTAATTGAAAATTTATTCAATTTCACAAATTAGTTCTTTAAAATCATTGTTATATCAAAATCAAATATAGGTTTTACAATTTTGGGTTAAATAAAGATTTTTTTTGATTGAATTGAAAATTATAAATATATTTAAAATAATGGACTAAATTATAAAAATTATAAAGAAATTGGGGTTAATTTCAGGCTATAAATGAATTTTTGGACTAAATTGAACAAAAATATGATTATATTTAAAATATGGGACTAAATTGTAAAAAACATAAAGAAATATGGGTCAATTTCAGGTTAAATTTAGATTTTGGGACTAAATTGAGCAAAAAATATAATTATATTTCAAATATTGGATTAAATTATAAAATTATAAAGTAGTAGGGGTCAATTGTGGGTTAAATAAAGATTTTTATGACAAAATTGAAGAAAAAAATCAGCATATTGAAAATATGGGACTAATTTATAAAAATTATAAAGTAGTAGGGGTCAACTATTGGTTAAATAAAGATTATGATGACTAAATTGAACAAAAACATCAGCATATTAAAAATATTGGACTAATTTATAAAAAATCAGAAATAAATTTGGGTCTATTCAGGTTAAATAAAGATTTTTAGGACTAAATTGAAGAAAAATAAAAAAATTTACACTTAGCGTGCAATTTACCCCTTTAAAATAAGTCAACTGGTTTTTTTTGTTTATTAGTGACACATGGCACATTCTGATCGGTCCATAATTTTTTAACGGGAGTTAACGGAAGGGGGCAACTAAGGTTACGATTTAAAGTTTATAGGGCAAAATGTCCCGAAAAATACTTTAAGGGCCACTTCGTGAAAAAGTGTATACTTTAGGGGGCAAAGGAGACATTAAGCCTTTTTAAAATTATTAGCTAAAATTAGACAAACCAAAATCAAAAGGGACCTTAGATGTTGTTTATCCAATTTTTATTACATTTTTTTATCAGCAAACATGTACGATTTTATTAAGGAAATCATACAAGAGCCAATATCCATATAGGCCTCATTAAAAACCACCCTAAAACCTAATGAAGGAAAAGAGTACCTATATGAATATTACAAGAAGGACAATCACCAAATTTGACAAGAAACCAACTCCCAAAGCATGAAATAATCTCCCAACCCAATGCCCTACACGATGCCAGCCACAAGCACCAAACAAAACCCGCAACACAGTACTGTTACAAGGAAGTCAAGCACCGGAAATCAAACAAAAAACAACCCCCAAAAGTAAGCTCCCCACCCGAACTTACATACAAACCCAACCTCTAACAGCAACAACACTCCAAAACAGTGCGCAGAGCAGGTTCAGTCGATCCTTGCTACCATTCTTCATAAAGTGCAACAGCCCAATCAACTCCCTCTTTTGCAAGGGCATCGGCGAGGCCATTACCTTCACGAAACACATGTGTAAAACACACACAAGATAAAGCCTCCACATAAGCATCAATCAAGACCAAAATATCCCAGAAATTCCAAGAGCGACGATCCTTGTGTGAAATCCAACTCAGAACCACTATCAAATCTGATTCGATAATCAGACTCGCCCCTTCACGCCATTTTGAACGCACAAAAGAATAAAGTGCACATTCAAAAGCGCGCAATTCTGCCTCACTTGACTCCATAATCCCTAAAGGTCCGAAACACACCGTTAATACAATGCCTTCTGCATTCCGCAATACTCCACCAAAACCAGCAAGCTCTGGCTTCCCACATATCGAGTCATCCGCATTAAGTTTAAGAATGCCTACCGGAGGTGGGGACCAAGTCCCACTTCATTTAATGGTAACCGGACCAGCAATGGAAATACACCATCTCGGATATTCCCACCATTGCGATTCATAGCAACACAGATCATCCAACAATGCCTTTATCCAATAAAAAGATCTAAGCTTAATGAGGAAAAATACCTCTTCCAATGGCAAATGCTTCCCGTTGAAAACGTATTCATTTCGAGCTAACCATAACGACCACAACACAAGCAACCCACCAATGTCTCAATGTACCCGAGAAGGAACAATGAAAACCCGAAACAAGAAATTCAGACAACAAATGTGGAAATCGAATGCACACGTCCCACCACGTCAACAACCAATCCCACACAACACTGATACTCGAACAATTAAATAATAAATGGTTCGCCTCATCCGTAGGTTCTGTACATCAAACGCAACGCCCTTGATCCACCGAGAAAATAATCCCTCGCGCGCGTAAAAAACTTCTTCTGGGTATTCGATCAAGCCATAAGAACCAATGAAAAGCTTGCACCTTAGGAGGCACCATAACTTTTCACACGAAACTAACACCAACATCGCCATCGCCTAATCAATCAGCTAGCATCAATGAAGTCAGATGTTTAACCGAAAACTACCCTCTCACATCGGGTTTCCAAAGCAAAACACCAGGGACCTCCGCTTTCACCACAACCGAACAAACAAGATTCACCAGTTCACGTAAGCTTTGTCCGTCAAAAACCTGCAAGACCCTAAGGAAAAACGATCTCCATAGCCCATGATCGAAGCCTCCATCAATTGCGTAATCACACACAAGAGCTAACTTATTAATCGCCAATGAGAACAAACGGGGAAACACATCTTTCAGCGGCTCTTCGATACACCATAGATCCCACCAAAACAATACTTTCGAACCACCCCCCACCTTCCACAAGAAACTGGAAACATCCAGAGACGAGCCAACTTCAACACATGAAGCAGATTGCACTATCTACTTCCAAACAATTGACATAGTATTCATCCTCGATGTTTCGAAATGCCACCACAGAATCGCTTCCACATACTTGGCAACAATCAGCTCGCGCCACCACGCATTATTCCTCACCTGCAAGTCAACAATCCCAAGGACTCTTAAATGCCGTGGGCGACAAACCTTGCTCCAAAAAATTTGAATCATTCTCCTCTGTAACGCCACCTCTCCCCACAAGAAGGCTAGACGGATTTGATCAATTTTTGCTATTACTCCCTTCGACACAACAAAAAGCCCCATATAGTAGATCGGTAGAGAAGGCAACATTGAATTAACTAGAGTTACCCTTGCTGCAAATGACATCGAAGACCTTTTCCACCCAGCTAATTTTGTACGAAATTTTGCTATCACCATATCCCACATTTCTTTTCGACGTGGAATCGCTCCTAGAGGTAAACCGAGGTAAAACATTGGTAGCACACTCTATTGACAACCCAACATCGTTGCTGCCTCCGAAAAACATGTATCTTCCACCCCAAAAGCAAACAAAACCAATTTGTGGAAATTAATTGTTAAACCTGAACAAATTTAAAATGCAGCCAACACATCTCTAACAATCCCAATACAATCCAGCGAAGCCTCAAAGAACATCATAGTGTCATCCGCAAAGTGAAGATGTGATATAGAACATGATGGAGCAACAGAAATGTCGCGAAACACCCCCTCCCTAGTCGCATTTTCAAGTAATTGGTGTAAGACCTCTGCAACACTGACAAACAAAAGAGACGATAAGGGATCCCCTGTCAAAGCCCACGATACATAGTAAATTCCTTTGTCGCATTACCATTTAACAAGACTGAAAGATGAGCCGAGCTATAACACGCGCGCATCCAACCACACCATTTATGACCAAAACCCATACGTATCATAACACTCTCCAGAATATCCCAACTAACGCAATCATATGCCTTTTTGAAATCCAATTTCAACATAAAGCCTCCTGAAGACGCATTGCCAATGTTTTTTCAAAAAATTTATAGACAGAATTAATCAAAGCAATCGGTCTATAATCCCCTAGCACTTTAGGCTCAGTCTTCTTCAGAATAAGCACAAGGAATGTCGAATTAGACCCCCTCGACAAATGAACTGTCTCATAAAAATGGCGCATAAAATTCATAGCGTCCTTGTGAACAAAATCCCAACTCTTCTGAAAGAACTCGAAATTAAAACCATCTGGTCCCGGTGCCTTCGACCCATCACAGCTCCAAACGGCAGCTTTCACCTCCTCAATAGTGAACGGTGCTAGCAAAGCATTCACATCACCTTTCTTTATTTGAACAAAATTTGCCTCAATCTTCCATTGACAAAATTGTATATCCTTTGCAAATTGCCTTCTAAATTCCCTCACAACATGGTTACGAAGACGACTTGGATCCGATTCCCACTTACCATTCACCCAAAAACTCAATATGCAATTCCTAGAGACACATAACTTTGTCGTTTGATGGAAGAACGTTGTATTTCTATCGCCTTCCCGAAGCCAGGTAACCCGTGATTTTTTATGCCAAAGAGATTCTGTTTGTCGCATCGTCTTCCACAATGCTTGCACCCACTAACGTCTCTCCCACACCACCAATAGCCACTGCCGAATCTAGCTTCTCAATTTTAGATTGAAGATCGATCAAATGTTTTTCAACATCACCAAAAGTCAAGGCATTCCATTGTTAGACAAAAGGGTTAAATTTGAAATAAATGTGACGAAATTAAAATTAATTGAAGTAAAGAAATTACAGTAATTAATTAGATAGAGATAAACAAAAAATAATCTTGAAATAAACGAAAAAGGGGTTGAATGATCGTCGGTCTCCCAGGATGCAACAGTTGGATGAAATTCTACATAAGCACTACTAGAGATTTTACGAACAATCTCGAACCTTCTACAATCAACAAAAAACACTATGTAGATTTTGAAGAGAGAAAAAATTTTGGTTGTGTCTCTAAAACTGAAAAACTGCACATGTATTTATATGGTAAAATTAGGGCAAACATGAGAAAATATTATACTGATCATGCCCCTAATCGGATAACATGAATGGGCTGCAAGCATTTAATTCGAATTCAAATTAATCTGAATTTATCCCTTAATTTTCAAGATTTTCTACTATCCAAAAGAAAAACTTAATTCAAATGTGGTAAAATATCTGCAGGCCCAAGCAGGGCCCAACCGGTCCGAATATTCGCGTCGCCCACGTCGTGTGGGTGCGCCCCACGTCATATGGGTGCGCCCCAACCCAAATGGGATTGGATTCGCACTCCCCCTGCGCGCAAGGCACAGTTTCATCTCAAGTTATTCAATGACCACAAGTAGGGTAAGTGTATATAAACACTTCCCAATCCATTTATCCCATTAATGTGGGATTGGGGGGTTTCCATCTCCTTTTCTTACTTTGCAACCTCCTTACTTTGACCATCAATTTCTCATTCATTACTCAACCATATTGAGCATATGAGATATCGTTGTAAAGATCTCGTGGAGTAGAATAAGTTTTTGTTAAATCTTTATTTAAATCTCCATCTTTACTTATTCGAAATATGGCTCAAAGTTTCCATTTTCTCATATTTTTTCAACAGCCCCCCACATGAATGAAATTGATGCATTTATCAAAACCATTTTGACTCGATGTGGTGATAATTTCTACGATTGATAGTTGCATAGAATAGGTAGGTGTACACCCTTGAACCTTCCTTTGTGAAAGTATATTTACTTTACTGGCTTTCCAGTAGACACGATGTCCTTGAATTGTCCTGCCGTTTGTGTAAACGATGATATACTCTATACAACTACCTTTCTGGCACGAGTTTAGTTCTCATGGTTATGTCCATATGGTCGTGGACATCGTCTGGTTCTGGGAGAGTTTGAGAGAACTATGCCTTTATAGTCTCTTTGAAGCGACCCCTACTTCATTCTTACATAGGTGACTGAGGTTGCTCGGCCTCGCTGATGCACACAATGGTCATTTAAAACATTGCTTAGCATGTTTCGTTTTTAGTCACTATTTACATCATAGGAATGGACTTGGAAGAGTAACCCCCCACAGAGACTGCACAAGGTCTATGTGATTAGGTTGTCCCTTTGAACCTAGATCTTGGGATCTCCAGTAAACTAGGTTGGGTTTTCCTTCTCATAGCGCCTAAAATTTTCATGGGCTTTAGTCTCATTCCTTTCGATGTTTTCTCAACTTGATCTCGATTTAACCCTTTGGTTAGAGGATCTGCAACGTTATCCTTTGATTTTACAAGATCAACAGAGATAACCCATTTGAGATCAATTGTTTAATTGATTTATGGTTATACCAGAATCATCCTTGTCAAATTCCTCAAGAATTTGTCCACATGGTGTGACTTAATTAATATGATACTTGTAGGTGATCGTTTGATTTGGATGCCCAAAATCAATTATGTCATTCTCATATTTTCTATGTCAAATCTTGAATTTAACTTGTTATTTGTACGTTTACCATTTTATTGTTACATATAACAATGAGCGTGTCATAGGATCATATATCCTAATGCACACTTTTGTCACACTTTTCTTTGTCATTATGACAATGTTTCGTTTTAACCTTTTGTTGAACGCATGGACTATTTACCATTGATAGTCTCCAAGGTTCCATTGAATTTGAACCTACTTCCCTAACCAATTAGGAAATTTATTCCAAAGAATGAGACATTCTTTATTTTTCATTATCACATTATTGTGAATCTATTTTTCCACAAGAGTTTTACACAGTCAATGAAAATATAGTCTATTTTTTCCATTTACTTCGGTAATAGAAATATTACATTTGCAAGACACCCCACATTTTTATGTAGTTGTAGGAAGGTTTAATTTCCTTCAATAACTCATATGATGTCTTATCTAATTTATAGAACAACTTTCCCCCCACATGTTACATTTTGAAGTTTTAATTCTTATCTTCAAAATTATTGTACCCTTTGATGTTGTGACGTTACTCACATAGAGTTTCCCAAATTAATCAATTTATTAATTTTGGGTTTCAACATCTTACTCATAGAGAACAATTTCTCTATAGTATCCTTTGCTCTTAGTTTGTTCTATCATGAAGATAACACATCACACAATTTTAATAGAAAGAGCAATAATGAACAGTGCACCAGGTAGGTAGGTAACTTATGAAAGAGAGGTTGTGAAATAGACACGTTTAAATACGAAGTCTTTCAAAGAACCTATCCTAGAAATGCACTTTCATATTGTTTTTCCGATCACCGTTTATGGTCCAATGACCCTCACAATTCTTTGGCCATTTTTAAACATTATGCATAACATACATCGGAATAGGCCTTAAGAATTTAATTTGACATAGAAAACCAAGTTCTTCTTTGTTTTGATTTGAGACCTTAGATGGGATCAACACTTTGAATTTAGTAACCAATGTTACTTCCCGAAATAAATTCACCGATTCATCTCCAGAATAAAATCATCCTTGATTCTTTAAAAATAATAACTTTAAGTTATTTCTCTTACTAAAAATAAATTCATTAATTTAGTCTAAGATTGAATCTTTCTAGATTCCTTTGAAATTAAATCCAACGACTTATTTCCCTTAAAGAGTTAGAATCAATAAAACTCTCTTGAAAATAAATTCAATAATTTATTTTCTTTTTCAATAATTAGAATCATACTTGATTCCTAAGAAATAAATTACACGATTTATTCCCTTGTAACGTTAGAATCAACACAAGATTCTAATAAAGAAATACATTTAGTAATTTATTTTCATCATATCTTTTGTTAAACATTGAGATTAGTAGCACTAAAGACCCAAACATATATATCACGGTCAACTGGATCAAGATCTTTGTTTCCAGAACAAATCATAAAATTTTCTCATGGTTATCCTACACTTTCTCAAGGAATATTATTGGTTAAATAATAATCCCAAGTGTTTCCAAACACAATTAATAATTATCTCAATAATTATTATTTCCAATGAAAAAGATATTCCTTTCCCATGTTATATTGGCTCGTTAGTTTCCACCAATAGATAACCTTGCCATAAACCTTTTACTCACATGGTAAAAGTTTTACAATATGTGCAGTCATGTATTTTCCATATGATTTTAATCCTTTCCAAAATCGAATGTATTAAATCAAACATGTATCCTCATGATACATATCAATAAACCGAAAAATTATTTCGTTTATTTCCGATTTTGATTTTTCACAAAATCATTATAACCTCTGTTACTCTCAACGACAATTTCTGTAACACAGATTTTTCGCAAACTCGTTAAAACGGCAGGATTAATCTCGAAACAAATGTATTTTCTTGACTCACACACTTATCTCGAATCGCCTTTTGAAGATCAGAATGGAATCTGTCTTAAGATTGTAAGACAAAATGGTTAAATTCGAAATAAATGTGACGAAATTCAAATTAATTAAAGTAAAGAAATTACAGTAATTAATTAGACAAAGATAAACAAAAAATAATCTTAAAATAATCGAAAAAGGGGTTGACTGAGGCATGCACGAACACTGTTTCCTTAAGACAGATTCGACCACTCCGAGGTGCTAGAGTCGATTGATCGTCGGTCTCCCAGGTTACAACAGTCGAATGAAATTCTGCAGCAGCACTACTGGAGATTTCACGAACAATCTCGAACCTTCGACTATCACCAGAAAACACTATGCAGATTTTGAAGAGAGAGAAAAAAAGTTTTGGTTGTCTCTCTAAAACTAAAAAACGCTCATATATTTAAAGGAAAAATTAGGGCAAACCTAAATGTGATTGGATCCGCACTTCCCCTACAAGGGTGGCACAATTTCATCTCAAGAAACTCAAATATATAAGTAGGGCAGGTGTATATAAACACTTCCCAATCCATTTATCCCATCAATGTGGGATTGGGGGTTTCCATTTCCTTTTCTTGCATTGCAACCTCCTTAATTTGGCCATCAATTTCTCATTCATTACTCAATCATTTTGAGCATATGAGATATCGTTGTAAAAATCTTGTGAAGTAGAATAAATTTCTGTTGAATTTTTATTCGAATATCCATCTTTACTTATTTGAAATGTGGCTCAAAGTTTCCATTTTCTCGTATTTTTTCAACATCCATTCCCGCAGAAAAAGTTTTAGAGACCGTAATTTGAGCATAATATTTTCCTTGCCAATACCAACAATCGAAAGCCTATTCCAATCTTCCTCAATCCTTCGCACATTACTACGGCTATCAACCCATATATTCAAGAATCGAAAAATGCCTTGGCCCCCAATCTTGCTCAGCATTTAACAACATAATCGGACAATGATCAGAAATGGAACGAGGCAAAGTTACCTAAAGTAATTGGGCGAATTTGTCTATCCATTCCCCTGAAACCAAAAAGTGATCCTAACGACTGCACCGATTTCCATGTCCAAACCCCGAAATTGGTACATCAACAAGACCAGCTTCACTAATAAAATGTTCAAATTCATCCATACCTTGTGGCGTCGTCTAGCAACCCGACCTCTCTGCAGCAAATCTCACCACATTGAAATCTCCACCCACGCAAATTCCCTCATTACACTAGCAATTTCTCCCCACAAAACCACTTGATCCGCTACATTTCCAGGTGCATATACCGAAATCACACAACAATCAAATCCTCGATGTATCCAATACCCTTTAACCAACACATAATGTCGCGCAACCATAGCTAATTCTAAATGGAACCCGCCCAGCTCCCATACAACAAGAATGCCTTCACTAGCTCCCACCGAAGGTGAAAATTCAAACGAAAACTGATCCGAAGGTCATAGTCGACTCACAAAATCACTCGAAACTGTCTCCAACTTACTTTCTTGAAACAAAACCATATCACATCCCCACTTCTCTTGGATGAGCCCCCAATCCTCGAATAATCCAAGAAAAAATCTTCATAATTCAATTCGAGATATGTCCTTTATTACGTCCTCTTCACGACCAATAGTTGAAACCCCAATCAATTTACACAATCTACTCGTCGACTCTGCATCTTTCAACAGACTGTCTTTTTGCTTGAGCCTCTGTATCCAATATATTTTCTTTAACGATAATACCTCCCTTGCCACGTTTAGTCCCACTTGTCGATTTGGCCTCAGATAAGGTAAGGTCCTTATCCGTAATCTCCTTCAAGTCAGTCGGATCCTCTTGAAACCAATTCAAACTCTTTATGAAAAGACCAAAAGACTCATGTTTGGATTCAATACTATCACTTTCCTGAATTACCACAATACCCTTATCATGAACCTTTCATGACTGCACCACCGACGGCATTCACATCTCTACCAGCTGATTCCACCACACACTGCCGAAGAGGAAGACTGTTCCCCTCGTTGTTCATCCATCTCAGCATACTTCACATCACGATCTGTCTCATGCTCCGTTTCCTCAAAAGAATCAACGTCTCTCACAAACCAATCCACCTCTCGTACCTTCAGAAGAAACTTTTTATCCTCATTCAACCTTCTCATTTCTCCTCCATGATTCTTATAGGAATGATCGCTTTCCCTCTGTTTCACCCCATCGGACTCACTCCCACGCTTTTTCCATGACTTGCTTCAAAAACTGACAACACAGAGCCACATAGCAATTGCCTTCCTCGCATCAGATTTTGAAACCAAACCTTCGACCATTCCTTGCCCGTTTCCTAGGTATAAACGCATCCAATACCTCTCCACCGCTATCAAACGCCAGTCTCAACCCCTGCCAATGTAACCCTTCCCCACATACAACGTAGTACAATCTCGCCGTCGCCCATATAAATCACCGCCCTCACCGTCCGGGTTTCTTCCCATTATATTTTGAATTTTTATATGTTTTTATAAATAAAGATAATTTAACTCTGAATTTGAGAAATAAATAGGGTAAATTACATGAATATTCCTCTGTCTAAATCACATTTTTTTTCTTGAGTCTCCGATTATGAAAATGCGCGTCTATGGATATGAGTCATTTTTTTTCTTGTTCAAAATTTAATTTTTCGTTTTTATTGTGTTTGATGATGGTTTTTTTGCAAGGAAATCGTTTTATAATGGATATAAGGGCCCTAATTAGAAAAAAAAATTACAATAAAAACTGGAATCTAATCAGTAAAAACCACGAAAACACTACACCGATAATTAGGGGTGAGCATAATTAACAGAAAATTGAGAATCAATCTGAACCGAGATGTTTAGACGGTTTATAGTTCACAAGTTTACGAATGTGGTTATTCGAATTAATTTTTTTATTTAATTTATAATTATTTTTATAACGTAAAAAATAAGTATTTATACTTAAAATACTATAGATGCATTTTTAATTGTTATTATTTAATTAAAAAATTAAGTTTTAAATAAGTATTTATGAAAAACACTTTAAAATTTTACCATTTAATGTTTAAAAATCATAAATTAAAGATATTTTATCAAGCAATTAGCAGATAGCTGATAGTTGATAGCTGATTGCATTAGCTGATTTGACTAGCGGATTGTATTAGCTGATTGTATAAAAGTGTTTGATAAAATTAACTGATAGCCGATAGCTGTTTGATTATTTAAACAAGCAAAATGACATATAATGACATGATTATATTTAATATTTTATCAGTTATTAATATTTTGTATCTAATAAATATTAATTAGATTTGTAAAAATTATTTTTTAATATAAATTTCCTAAACATATTTGAAAGATTTATATATTAATTTATTATTTATATAATTATTAAATTTTTATATGCACATATAAATATGTGATAATAAAAAAATAGAATTAACTTAGAAATGTCACCATATAAATTAGTAGTAACAACAAATAAGTCCAATATTTAATATATTATTATTTATTTTAAAAATATTATTATTTAATTTAGGTTATTCGGAGATTTTTGGTAATTATTAAGGGTAAAAGAGTCATTACAACTCTAATATCAAACCTCTAATCTCAAAAGGCTCATATTAGGAGCTTTTTCAAAATTAGCTTTTTCAATCCGTTATTTACCAAACATCAATATTAGCGGATTTGACTAGTCAAACCTCTAACTATACCTCAAACCTCTAATTTTTGCTCAAACAGGGCCAAAATTTCAAAAGCCAACGTTAATATGAAAAACCGAAAAATGAAGTTAATCGAACCAACAACCAATGGTTACTAAAATAGTTTAACGAATTAAATCGAAATAAATTGTATACACCCCTACACACAATACATCAGAACAACTTATTTTCGATCGGGCCAAATCGGGTGAAATACCCATCCCTTTCACCTTCACATAATCACCAAGACCAAACCGAATAGATTTCACAGGCTCAAACCGATTAGCACACATTGATTGCCCCTTTTTAAATCTTGTAATTCCAACACCACCAATCTCTCGTAGGACCTTTGCGAAGCTCTAATTCGGAATAAAGCAACCGATCCTCGATCAAGTCCCATACTGCTCCGTGCCAAACAAATGATATGAGCCAACTTTGATCGTAGTTACACTTGTAAACTATCTAAAACAATTTCCCATATGAATTCAAAAGCCACCTCCCCAAAATACACAATACATAAAACCAATCTCCATAGGCTTATCGATTCCGCAACAACTGTTCAACCCTTGAACACACCTGCAACATTAACAGCCTCGGCCTCAGGCACATTCAATGTCGCTCCAGCAATAGGCAACTCCACACCCATCCGATGCATTGCAACTTTCTAAGTTCGTCTACATCGATGCTTTAAATAGTAGTTTCGATGAAACATCATCCCAACCTTTCAACCACCACCTTATCAACAATGCCTTCGGCTATGTCCAGCTCTTGTGCAACAGAGGTTTCCTTCGTGTTTAAACCGACCGGTTTTTTTTCTCTTGCCTCTTACCAGAAACTCTCTTTCATCGGATTACAACATACTATCAAGATTAAACAATACAAATTAATATTTTTCAATGATTTAGCCAAAGGGAAAAAAACTTTTTTTGAAGACACTTAAAGCTTATTTCAATGTAAGACATTTTGATGACTATCCCTCTATATTTAAAAATAATAATAATTTACTTCCAAAAATGAAATACTTTAGATACATTTTGAAGATTAACGCTATGCATTTTCTTTATAAAAAAGTTATTTATTTTCAGATAAAGTAACTCTTTATATATTTTTATTTGAACTCTAATCTCTTAAATCTAAAATCCTATACCTTAAAATTTAAAAATTTAAATTTAAGCTAAGACCTCTAAAAATTTTAAGTCTAAGTAAGACCTTTAAACCTTAAAATAGATAAGGTTGTGTAAATTAAAACTTATGCAGCCGAAATAAATTTTTTTTTTTATATGAGATGGAATTAAAAAAAAAGTTTTAATTTACGAACGAAGTTTAATAGTGAAATGTAAAAAATTATTCGGGACAATGTTGTTTATTCAATTCTCTACGTTATACCCAACCAATTCTGAAGGCGCTGCAAAGAGCTTTGGAAAGGGATTCCTGGAGGGGCGGCCTGGCAATCTAGCCAAGCCTTGTGCATTTTCAATTCCCCCCTTTTATGATTTATTTTGTAATTATTGTTTTTTCTTTCCGGTTCGTATATGTAAACTATATAGATAGTAATAATAATACATGTGATATTCAACAATAAGATTCGTAATTGTTGGTCGTGATTCAATTTATAAAATCCAAGCATCTTCACATAAACTCGAAATTAATTGAGGGTTTTCATGACATGAGAAATGTTCCTTTTTCTATAATCTAGAGGTGTTAAGATGACTGTGTCTATTTCATGCCGGCACCTGAAGTATAAGACGTTCAAAGCTTGAGTATATATAACATACAAAGATACATGTTGGCCGTTGAATTCTAAACCTCAAGATATTAATGAAAACTTCAGAGTAGTATAGCATTTTACTGAATTTGTATAGTATTAATTAGGGTGTTCGTGGTAGGTTAATTGTACTATTATAATTTTAATGGTTAATTGTACTATTATCTTTAACGGTTAGTTAATCGAAACCTTTTAAGCTTTAACAATAGGTTAATTAATCAATAAGATTTAACGGCTATACCGGTTAACGGTTACGATTTATTTTGCACACCCCAAATATTAATGACATGTCAATGTTGTGTATACGCATGATATTAGGAAAAAAACTTTGATATACAAAGTTGTGTAAATCAAAGTTTACACAAGACTTTTATTTTTAGGCTATGTAAACTAAAGTTTACGCTTAAGGACGGAGCCATGTTTTGAGGTAAGGGGGGAAACTATAAATGTTTGAAAGTGAGGACAAATTCATAAATAAACCAATTTTTAGAAAAATTAAATAGAGGGACAACGATGAAAAAAATTTGGGGTGGGGGAGGCGATTGCCCCTCCCCACCCCCACATAGTTTTGTCCTTGTTTACACAAGTTTTTTAGTTTTAGTGTTTAGAATTTATGGTATATGGTTTAGAGTGTAGGGTTAATTTTTTAGGGGTTAGGGTTAGGAATTTAGAATTTGAGTTTTATTGTGTAAATATACATGCTTGTGTAAAATAAATTTTATACGATTTGTGTATCAAAAGTTTACCCTGGTATTATGGAATCTACATCCTATTATATTTTTAAAATTTATTTATAATTGTCAACAATCTCTAAAGTGTGTGGTTAAAGTTCTCGGTTGATACACTATTTTTTTCTTAGGTCTTGGGTTCAAGGCCCAATAAGAAAAATATTTTATTTCCGTCTCGCCTAAGTAAAAATTGTTCAAAAGAACATTTATTTATAGTCGGTCAAATGTGTGGGTTCATATCATACTATTCTTATATTCAACTTTTTTAGCCATAATACCAAATTAACCCCTAACATTTGACTGTATGATTATTTAGACCTTTATTATTTTTTAGAACATTTTAGTTCTAACGTTTTAAATTTTGGACAAAATAGTCGTGTTTAGATGAAAGTTATTAGTTAACTAACGATCAACATTTTTTTTGCTAAGCGCAATCATGTTGAATAAATTGCTGACGTGGCTTGTGTAATTAGATATGATTTGGCATTAAAAATATTTATAAAATTAATAATAACTAGTCAGATAATACGCCACGTCTAATTGGTTTAAATCTAAAGACAAAGGAAATAAATAAAATATTGAATTTGCAGCTGTTGGGATTTAATCCTTGGCCCAGTGAATGGAAAGCTTACCGCCTGACAACCAAACTAACCTGCTAAATTGATGGCTTTCCAGCAAAAACTATAATTTAATCATTATCCCATATCTATAACTGTGAAGAAATAAAATTTGTGGTTTTGGTGTAAATGGATTGAGCTCTATTTGTGTTAATTTATTTATTTTTATGGTAAGTTGGTGTTCGTTTAAATTTTTAATATCGTGTTCGTATTTATTATTTGTTTTTGAAGTTGTTCTTGTTTATTTGTTTAGCGTTCGCGAACACGTTCGTTTAATGTTCGTAAACATGTTCGTTTAACATTCACGAACACGTTCTTTTATAACCAAAATAAAGAAATTAAACCACTAGTCCTTAAGCTTCTTAGGCTTCACAGTTTGGACTTCAAAGTTCATATCATATTCAATTTAGTCTATATCTTTACCAATATTTAAAATGTAAAAAATAAAAGAAAAGTGGGAACCGGATAAACGAACTTGCTTTTAAACATAAACGAACTCAACACATAAAAAATTATTTATACTCGTTTATTTACATTGATTCATGAATATTTCTTCGAATGACTTGTTCATTTAGAGCCATATTTGTGGTTACAGGAAATCGAAACTCGGTATCAAATGTTAATTGAACTTTAGCCAATTATTTAATTTGGTAACCAAACTTTCAATTGCTTCAATGTTACCATTAAACTTTTAGTTTTGCTTCAATGTTACCATTAAACTTTTAGTTTTGCTTCAATGTTAACATTGACCCGTTAACTGTCATTAACATTCATTAAAATATTTGTTATAATAATAAATTTAATCCTCCATGTTTGCACATTCAAACAATTTAGTCTTAATTTGAGAAAACTAATAAATTCAAACCTCATTATCCACACATTATTTCAATTTGGCCATATCCTTAGCTAAAAATAATTTAACCCTAAACCATAAATAATACATCTTAAACCCTAAACCATTGAATATAATAATTTAACCTAAACCATAAACACTAATCCATAAAACTTTTAAACCCTAAAATCAAAACCCTTATTAATAAATGGTTGGTAACCAGCAAGCAAGTTTATTGTTGCAACAATATTGGTGTTTGGTGTACTGATCTGACAAAAGACCAATAAGACAAAACACTATTGCACAAACATATATTTCAAATGCGAAGAAGATTAGATATGGTTCTTCTGAAGATGACATAATAAAAAAAACATCAATGTCATAGTTTTTCATTTACAAAAATTTTCAAAGATCTTAGTCCTAAAGCCTTGAAATCTGGGTGGGTTTTGTTTCTTCTTTTAAAGTTTTAGTTTCACTTTTTTAGTTATGTTTTCAATCCAATCTGTCATCTTCAAAGTTGCCGATAGTTCAAACTTTAATGCACTTGGTATTACATAAAGTGGTAAGCCTTTTCTTTTATGTGAACCTTTTATGATCTTCTTAAAGTGTTAACTTGTTTGGGTCAGATTGTAATTGTGGAATGCTTACTGGTAGTTGGGATCTTTTGGGAAAAAAATCTTTCTCTTGTACTGGATTCCATAATTTGTTAGTTGCCTGAAATTTGGTGGATTTTCTTACTTTTTTTCTCAAGTATTTGGTGCTATTTATGCGATTCTTGGTGGGATTTTGATGCAAAATCTAAAAGACTTAGTTTGAAGATAAACTGTTTGAGCTATTGATTCATTATCTCCATTTGCAGTTTCATATTCATATTGCAAGAATTGACGTAAAATTTCTGATGAAAACTGGGGATTTTCTTCTTACATTTCTGGATTTGCTGTCTCATGCAAAATAGGCTCTGAAAGGCTAACAATATATTAGAAATATAAAAGAAACATGGCTCCACAACTACAATCTATCAAGGGAGGTGGAGGATCAATCAAGGTGGGGACTAAGGGCTATGTTGCACTGATACGGATACGGGATGGGGACGGGGACGGAAAACGGTAATTTTTAAAAATACAGGGTACGGGGACGGCAAGGGTACGTCATATAAAAAAAATTAAAATTATATATAGAACTAAAAAATCACAAATAAAGTCCATACTTCATACAAAATTAGAAAATAAATTTCATAAGTAAATCACAATATTAAACCATAAATAATAAAATTCAAACCACAATATTAAGTCTAGAATAATAAAATTCATAACAAACCACAATATTAAAATATCAAATCTCAAGACTCAAACTACAATATTAAGTCTAAAACAATAAAATCCATAAACAAACCACAAAATTAAAATGTCAAATCTCAAGATTCAAACCACAATATTAAGTCTAGACAATAAAATCTATAAACAAACCATAATATTAAGTCTAAAACAATAAAATCCATAAACAAACCATAATATTAAAGTGTCAAATCTCAAGACTAAAACTATAATATTAAGACTAGAACAATATTAAACAACATAAATCAAACATTGTTAACATCTTCCGAGATTAACTCGCTCTCTAAATTTTGCTCATCAAGCGAGAGTTCGGCAAACTCTAAATATCCAACATCTCCCAATGAATCAAAAACATCTCCACCAACATCCCACATCTTGGTTTTCTCATCCTCGTATTGACTAGAGCTCCTTGCTAAAAGATGAAGATTGTAGTGGATGTAAACTAAATCTTCGGCGCGACTCGAATTTAATTTATTCCTCCTAAGTGGTGGACAAAGGAATAAGTACTCCAATTTCTTTTACAACAAGAGGATGAAGTAGGTTGTCCAAGAACTTTAAAAGCCAAAGATTGGAGCAATGGATTTTCGGACCCATAAGAGTTATATACCCATAGCAGCCAACAGATATAAAACAACATCCAAGACCGTAAACATGGAAATAAAGTTAAACGGAGAAGAAGACATACCTGAAAATTAAGGTCGGAGTTTTGAACACGCCGGAATACAAATATCGTCGGCGCCAACTTCTTGAAATGGTGCAATGGTGTCGTTCGCTCCTCTCTAGACTCGAATCGAAAGAAAACAAAAGAGGTGTTTAGCTTTAGAATAGAGTACATTAGATTAGGTTTTATTGTCTGAATTTTTTTAATTAGAAAATGTGAAAATTACCCCTAGGGATGCATGTGATAGTCACATGTCGTCCCCGAAACGTCCCTAGGTAAGCATGAAACATCCCCGAGTTCCTTCAGCCGTACCCTGCCACGTCCACGGGACGTCATCCATCTGTCCTCGTGTCGTCCCTATGCCAGAGACGTATCGGGTACTTAAACAGGGGTTACTTTGTCATCCTCGTGCTTCATAGACCAAGGGGACAATTAGTTCCCTGATGACAAGGGAACTGGACTCGGTTAAACCGGCACTACAAACAGTTGTATCTGGTTCTTCGAATCCTAATGTATTAAACTAGAAGATTGTTGAAAAAATTTGAGAAAATGGTAACTTTGAGCCTTATTTCGAATATGTATAGGCTGAGTTTTGAATCAAGTTCCACTATGGACTTATTCTACTCCGTAAGACCTTTACAATGATATCTCATATACTTCGTAAGACCTTTGATGCTCAAAGTAAGGTGGTTGTAAATGAAAAAGGAAGTGGAAACCCCCAATCCCACATTGATGGGATAAAAGGAGATGGGGGTTTTTATATACATACACCCAACTTGTTGTCATTGAATGACTTGAGATGAACTTGTGCCTCGCGCGCAATGGGTGCGAATCCAATCACATTTGTGACGCCCGAGTTTAGGGCTCGGGAAATAATCAGGTTTGGTTAAACCGGTTCCGGTTAAACTAATTTTGGGGAACCATTTTTTAATAAACAACTTTAATGATTTTAAAGAAAAAGAGTAAAAAGGGAATTTTGAAATTAGAAAGGGGTTTTTGAAAATAGCCATCATCTTCATAAAACCCATTTTCATGTTATCTTCCCTAAAACACCATTTTCACTATTCCATTTATTCAAGCACTTCATCTAAGCAAGCTTTCAAGGTAATCTTTTTCTTGTTTTGATTTTCTCTTCCTTAAACTAGTTGTTGATGAAATCTTTCCATAACTCATTGTCTAAGTTTGTTTCCAAAATGCTTTATGTTGGGAAAAGAGGAAAAATGAGGGAATTTTCGTTTGGGTTATTTGATGCTAGGTTTAAAAGTGTTTTTAACTTTGCTTTGATATTAAAATAATGTTTGAATAGTGGCTTAATAATGGGAAACCCGAAACTAGCAAAAATGAGAGGTTTTTGGAGTTGAAAATATGAGTTTTTGGTTTGTTCTTGTGAAGAACTTTAGGATGATGATTCCTAGACTTTGGGTAAGTGTTTTGGATGTTGAAAGGTGTGATTTTTATGGTAATTTCGTTGGGTTTTGGCAGCTAGTTGGTTTGAGTCGTTTTGACGACGTTTCCAAGTGTTTTCGGTTGTGAATTGTAGAGTGTCCAGGAGTTCTATATTTTGTACACATTTTTGTCCGTATTATTGTTGTTCTTAAGCTCATTTAGGCATATTTAGGTGCATTGCATGCATTATAACAGTATATTCTCTTTTACCATGCTTCCATTGAATATTTTATGTTTGGTTAAGAAAAGTTACTGTTTTAGTTTAGTTTATATTTTTAGGTGCTGTAGCAAGGGAAGGAGAGGAGAGAACAGGAAAGCTGGAACAAAAGGAGCTGTACTGAAGCAGTTCCAGATGCCGCCAAGGACGCTGCCAAAGCAGCATTGCCGCCAAGTGCCGCCCGGGCAGGAGTTACACCGACTTAGCCAAGATGGGTTGCGATTTAAAGAGAGAAATTTCCTAAGCCCAATGAGCCCAGTCTTGCAATCTTTTGAAGCATGTAGCGGTCGGTAGAGCTGATCCAAGACCGATAAGTAGGAGCACCTATCCTTACTTGCGGAGGAAGGCAACGTCCAAAGAGTCCATATTTAAAGTATAAAGGAGTCTGTATTTAATGTAACTTACTTTTAGAACTCCTACTTCAAGGTGGACTCAAACTTAGGCCATGAGCCCTATATATACCCAACGTATGTGAGGGTATAGGGGCATAATGATAACGAGGGTGAGGGGATGCGAGCCTGAGCAGCCGCACAAGGAGATGTAGTTAGATAGGTTGGAGTTGTTGGGGGTCGCGACCCAACTCTCCTAGGGTTTAGGCGCGTGTATGTAAAGTAGTTTGAGGGAAACAATTGTATTAGTTTTGAGTTGTTTTCAATAAAATTCCAAAGTTTGCTTAATCTATGCTCTTTGTTCTTTCAATTAATCTACACTAGTCAGTTGAAGATAAATCCATTTGTCGGGCACGAAAGCGTAAGGCTCACGAAAGGTTTAAGCACGGTCACAACATGCAAAGGCGTGACTAACTTGGTTCCACACTAGTCCACAAGTTTCAGCGGCTAAAAGGGGTCACCAATCGAATGAACTTTCATGTGTTAGGTTAACGCTGAGATTTCTAGGTATTGCCTACATCACGTGAGTGCTCGAGCATCCTAACCTAGAAATAGGAGGGATCACTGTCGACCATCCCGCCGAACTTTGGAGTGTCTGCCAGACTTGCCGCCAGGACTTCCTTCCGTTCCACCTGACGAGACAGTACACTCTTGCAGTGGCAGTGACCTGCTGCGGCCGCGTAACAGGGTCGTATTTTGCCGCCCGCCAAGGCAGCAATTCATGGCAGCGCAAAACATGCTCAGACTATACAATGCAGTCCACATGCTACTGAGCTGCATTTACGTCACCCAATCTATTGCCCAAATCTCTCTCTATCATTCCTCTTATCACTATCTTTATTTTATTTGTGTTTTATATTTCCACTTCATGAGATTTAATTACGCATTTACTAAATCTTTATGCAGGAAGCCATTCATAGGAGCTGCTCCAATCCCTGTGAGAGACGATATCTTTTATACTATAACTTGACAAGAGTGTGCACTTCCGCTCAGAAATAGAGAACACCTAGACGCTCTACATGAATCGATTGGTTTTGATGATAGATGTTGGGTTTTTGTGTTGCTGCAAGTTAGGGGGCTTGAATTGGGTCTAATGCTCCATTTTTGAATTGGTTAGAAACAGGGGAAACATATTTCGACTCTTCGGACGTGATACCGGGTGATTTAGGGGCTTGAATCGGTGTTTCGATTATTGCTTGTGTGTTGGCTGGTGAGTGGAAATGTTTTCTAAGCCTTAACTTGGTTAAGGATATGTTTTGGGGGTTTAGCTTGAGATTGATATGCCGATCTAAGCTCAAGAGTAAGTTTAAAGCGCTTTAGTCTTTATTTTCGATAAATTCTACTATGTGTTATGAATGATTTCCATAGTGCATGTTTGCCATGAATGTCCTTGTGTTATGCATATGATTGCTTTAATTAATCCCACGTTGGTTATGTCTGTGACCATGAGAACACGAGGTAAGTGTTGCTTTGGTGGGTTATTGAGAATGTGAAATCTTATTACCGGATATAGTTGGTCGACCAATAGGATGAGAGTGCACTCGGGGTAAAAGTCGCGTGTGGCCTTAGTGATGCTAGATTCCACTAAGGAGGAGTACGGTGATGTGAGATTCCACCAGAAGCTATGTTTTACTAGACGAGTGAGTACGGTGATGTGAGATTTCACCAGAAGTGTCTAGTGGTTTTGAGAACTATCCGTATATCCGAGTAAAAGTGTTAAATGTCAATATACCCATGGTTCTCTAAATTCTCATGATTGAGCATATTTCACCGTTCATTTCCATTTGTGCTTATGCATGTAGTTGGTTACGTTGTATGTATGATGAGAATGAGCATGAGGTAAGTTTGTGGCTTGTGCGTGCATTCAGTAAATGCACGAGATGTTAAATGCATGTTTGTTATGTGTTCAAGCATGAGGGGAAATGATTTGGAAATGGTTTTTGGTTTCAAGCAAACTATGGTTTTAAAACTGCATTGTTGTAGCTACTGTTTGAGCACCGCTCACTAAGCTTAAATGCTTACGCTCCTTTTTCCAATAATGCAGATCCTTAGACTTTTGGAGCAGCTCGGGGAACAAGGGAAAATCCAAGGGGTTTTCTTTATGAATCTTGCCATGTTAAGTCTTGCCTTGTAGAATGTCTATCTTGTTTTAATGAGTATTCATGGTTGCATTAAGTTGTATGTGTATTTACGAGATGATTGAATTCCTCTTAGTGTGTTTTGTGCTGGCATCCTTGTGTTTTAAGTTTGCAAAACTCTGTTTTTTGGGCATGGGGTATCAATACGCTCGAGGGCAGTATTGATACGGTCCCCTGATTTAAACCTAACGTACCGATATGCGGGGGCGTACTGATACCTCTTTTGGTTACTGGAAATCTGAGATTTTGGCGAGAAACATGCTCAGACTATACAATGCAGTCCACATTCTATTGAGCTGCATTTGCCTCACCCAATCTATCGCCCAAATCTCGCCCTATCATTCCTCTCATCACTATCTTTATTTTATTTGTGTTTTTATATTTCCACATCATGAGATTTAATTACGCATTTACTAAATCTTTGTGCAGGAAGCCATTCATAGGAGCTGCTCCAATCCCTGTGGGAGACGATATCTTTTATACTATAACTTGACAAGAGTGTTCACTTGCGATCAGAAATAGAGAACACCTAGACGCTCTACAAGTTTTTGGCGCCGTTGCTGGGGATTGGCAACAACAACTACGTTTGAATTTCTGCACTCCTATTTAGTTTTTGCACATTAAATCTCATTTTACTTATTTCTAAAAAACAAAAAAAGCCTCTTTGTTTTCTTGGTGTATGTCCCGCCAGGGTAGCAAGGTTGGCGGCAACATCCACTTGAGGAGGGGAAGGACATGCCCAAAAGAATAGCCAAACACAAAGACTCTCTGAAAGTGGTTATGCGTGGGAAAAGCACAACCCAACATAACCCAAAATTTTTTATTTCACTTTATTTTTTACGCATTAAGATTAGATTTAATTTTTATTTTTTCATTTATTTCATGTTAGGAATGAAAGAAAGATCAAGAAAGATTAAAGAATAACGGAGAGGCCCAACTAGCAGCCAGGGCAGCCCAAGGCAGATAAGCATAATAGCTAGCCGCAATGGCTATATTTTGCCCCAGCGAGCGGAACGAATATCTGTGTAACGGCTAGAATCCCGTTATTTACACCGCAATAATTGCCGCCCGTTGACAGCGTGCCCGCCAAGGCAGAGAAGAGCAGCAGCTACATAAAGCTAACCATTCTCCCCCGTTCTTCACTTTGCTTTCTCATTTACTCTGAATTCTTTCTGCAATCTTTGCTTCCAAGATTTCCCTTGCTTTATTTTCTTTCACGCTCTTTCTTTTCTGTCTTTAGGAAATACAACCGCCCCACAAACTATGGCCTTATCACAACAACTCGCCGCCACCTCCAAACCCCCTTTCAAAAGGTTCTTGAACCCTGTTGTCGAGGATACCTACAAGAAACACTTTAGAGAGCGGCAACTATGAGAGGAGATGGGTTTCCAATATACCCAATCTGATGGGGATTTTGGCTTGGAACCCTCTCTATTCGAAAGGATCCACAATATGGGCTGGGACCAGTTCGCACGACAGCCAGAAGGAATTAACAGCAACCATGTACGAGAATTCTACGCCCATAGACCGACATCGGCAAGCCCTTTTATGTACATTTGCGGAGAAGGTGTCAAGTTTACTGCTGACATGATCAACAGCTTCTACAGCATAGAAGTCAGCGGCAATCCACACGAGGAATGGGAGTCCTACTTAACGGTGGCTGACTACAACAAAATCAAGAGGGAGATCTACAAGCCAAACACCAAGTGGCTAACAAGTAAAAACAACGGGTCAGTCAACCGTCGCGATTTGCTGCCGGAGGCAGCCCTTTGGAGTTACTTTGTCCAGCGCCGACTAATGCCTTCCACGCACGGATCGACAGTAAACAGGCCAAGGCTTGCCCTTATCTACAATATAATGATGGGGAGGAAGATCAACGTTGGCGAGGTAATCATAAAAGAGGTCTATGCCCATGTAGAAAAACCAAACGCAAAGGGACCTCTCTTATTCCCTACACTCATAACGTGCCTTTGCGCCAATTTTCGTGGGCCACCAGATCCCAAAGACAAAATTCTTCCTGCCAAGGAAGGATGGACAAGAAGGGTACGCCAACAGATGATGCATAACACGGAGCCAGACACACCTTCCACCGCCCAGCCACCATCGGGCAATACTGAAGCTGCCCTCCCGCCCGAAGTGATCCCCCTACTGCGCAGCCTAGTTGAAAGCTGCCAAAGGATCGAGCACAAGCAGGTGATCTTCACCAAATACGTAGAAGACGTGCAAGAGGCCTTTGTGGCCTACTTGCTGGACAAGTATTAGGACGCAAGCCCCCGGTTGCCCGCCTTTCCCACGAAGTTAGCAGCTTCTAAGCCAATACAGATCACTCCATGACCAGATGTTGCTCCTGCCGCCGATGACAGCGAGGGGCCGCACCGCCGCCCCAAGAGAAGAACCTCTTCAACCCCTATCCAACCATATGAACTAACCTCCTCATCTAAATAAGAGAAGGAGGAGGAAACCATTGCTGCATCCCCAGTAGCAAAAGGGGTCGCTGCCAAAGACGCAGACGACTCAGAAATGGAGATCTTACACTCCTTCGATGACGAACCAGCAGAGGCAGATAGAAAGAGAAAGCGACCAACAACAGAGCCCCGCGATGGAGAAGCTGAAAAAACCATCCAAGAAAACCACCCCCAGCCACGTAGCAAGAAGAAGAGCCCAACTGACAGACCATCTGCTACGCGTCGCCTTGTCCTACCCGTCTCCTAAGAATCCTCCTCTAACGTAGCAGCAACAGAAAGGAACTCCCTCAGTATATAGCACCATTTTTTTCTTTTCTTTTCTTTTCTTTTTAATTTTTATGTTTTATTTCTTTCTTATGTTTTCTGTTTTTAATTTTTCTTTTTATATTTTATGTTTTGTTTTTAATTTTTGTTTTGTAGAGGCATTGAGGACAATGCCAACCTTGAGTTTGGGGGAATTAGTCCTCTTTGTTCTAGATTCATTTAGTAGCATTTAAATGCATATGTAAATTCTGCCCCCTAGTACTTAATGAAATAGAAATCTTTAGCTTAAAAATTTGTGCCTATGATAGCTTAGCCGACTACTTATATTCGCTTCACACCATACTAAAAAAATTAATCTATGGGAAGAAGCATGAAAAATACTTACAAAATTTTCTTCTGCCAACTATCGTTACACTTTTTTGTTAAATGTTATATTCTTGAGTTTTGAGTTTAACTCTGCCTGCCTTACTTAATAAAAATTCCTTGATTGAATACAGGTTTGCCGCCACGGCAGCACATAAAAAATAATGAAAAACCTAGAGGTGCCCGAAACAGGCTCTAGGCACGATGTTCAAATACCCTAGATGTGCCCAAAACATGCTCTAGGAATGATCATGAACAAGGACACTCCGCTTCTATCAAAAGTCCATGAATCTAAACCAAGTGACGGACAAATTAGCAAGAGTGAATGAAAGTCTTCACGGGATGACTCTATTCAAAGGGTTCAAAGTTTCGTAGAGTGAACCTATCTTAGCCTCAGACCCAGAGAATAGTTGTGATGAGCTGAAGACCTTAAAGCCATGATCAGAAAAAGAAAACAAAAGTGCCCAACTGTGCTGCTAGTGCAGCAACTCGTATCCTTTCTAGTAATTTAATTATTTTAGGCATTCTTTGTTAACTTAATCATCTCAGCATGGTAAGCATGAACACAGACTTGCACACACTGCACTGGCATTAAGAAAATTAAAACCTAAGTTATTTCATGCCATTCCCCATTACTAACATAAAAACATGTGTCACAGTCTTGAGGTAAGAAATCAAGTTAAAGGCTAATGTTTCTATTAATTTTGTACTAAGGGCAGGTTTACTAGCTAGGTTGCATTGCTTGAGGACAAGAAATAGTTCGAGTTTAGGGGTGTGTAAAGTGTCCAGGAGTTCTATATTTTGTACACATTCCTGCCCGTATTATTGCTGTTCTTAAGCTTATTTAGGAAAATTTAGGTGCATTGCATGCATTATAACAATATCTTCTCTTTAACCATGCTTCCATTGAATATTTTATGTTTGGTTGAGAAATGTTACTGTTTTAGTTTAGTTTATATTTTTAGGTGCTGTAGCAAGGGAAGGAGAGGAGAGGACAGGAAAGCTTGAACAAAAGGAGCTGTACTGAAGTAGTTCTAGATGTCGCCAAGGATGCTGCCAAAGCATCATTGCCGCCAAGTGCCGCATGGGCAGGAGTTACACCGACTTATCCAAGATAGGTTTCGATTTAAAGAGAGAAATTTCCTAAGCCCAATGAGCCTAGTCTTGCAATCTTATGAAGCCTGTAGCGGCCGGTAGAGCTGATCCAAGACCGATAAGTAGGAGCACCTATCCTTACATGCTGAGGAAGGCAACTTTCAAAGAGTCCATATTTAAAGTATAAAGGAATCTGTATTTAATGTAACTTACTTTTAGAACTCCTACTTCAAGGCGGACTCAAACTTAGGCCATGAGCCCTATATATACACAACATATGTGAGGGTATAGGGGCATGATGATAACGAGGGTGAGGGGATGAGAGCCTGAGCAGCCGCACAACGAGATGTAGTTAGATATGTTGGAGTTGTTGGGGGTCGCGGCCCAACTCTCCTAGGGTTTAGGCGCGTGTATGTAAAGTAGTTTGAGGGAAACGGTTGTATTAGTTTTGAGTTGTTTTCAATAAAATTCCAAAGTTTTCTTAATCTATGCTCATTGTTATTTCAATTATTCTACACCAGTCAGTTAAAGAGAAAATTCATTTGTCAAGCACGAAAGTGCAAGGCTCACGAAAGGTTTAAGCACGGTCACAACATGCAAAGGCGTGACTAACTTGGTTCCACACAAGTCCACAAGTTTCAGCGGCTAAAAGGGATCATCAATCAAATGAACTTGCCTGTGTTAGGTTAACGCTGAGATTACTAGGTATAGCCTATGTCACGTGAGTGTTCGAGCATACTAACCTAGAAATAGGAGGGATCACTGTCAACCATCCCGCCAAACTTTAGAGTGCCTGCCAGACTTGCCGCCAGGACTTCCTTCCATTCCACCTGCCAAGGCAGTACACTCCTGCAGTGGCAGTGACCTGCTGCGGCCGTGTGACAGGGTTGTAGTTTGCCGCCCGCCATCCCGCCGAGGCAGCAATTCATGGCAGCGCAAAACATGCTCAGACTATACAATGCAGTCCACATGCTACTGATCTGCATTTACCTCACCCAATCTATCGCCCAAATCTCTCTCTATCATTCCTCTCATCACTATCTTTATTTTATTTGTGTTTTATATTTCCACTTCATGAGATTTAATTACGCATTTACTAAATCTTTATGCAGGAAGCCATTCATAGGAGTTGCTCCAATCCTTGTGAGAAACAATATCTTTTATACTATAACTTGACAAGAGTGTGCACTTGCGCTTAGAAATAGAGAACACTTAGACGCTCTACATGAATCAATTGGTTTTGATGATAGATGTTGGGTTTCTGTGTTGCTGCAAGTTAGGGGGCTTGAATTGGGTCTAATGCTCCATTTTTGAATTGATTAGAAATAGAGGAAACATATTTGGACTCTTCGGACGTGATACCGGGTGATTTATGCGCTTGAATCGTTGTTTCGGCTATTGCTTGTGTGTTGGCTGGTGAGTGGAAATGTTTTCTAAGCCTTAACTTGGTTAAAGATATGTTTTGGGGGTTTAGATTGAGCTTGATAAGCCGATCTAAGCTCAAGAGTAAGTTTTAAGCATTTTAGTCTTTATTTTCAATAAATTCTACTATGTGTTATGAATGATTTCCGTAGTGCATGTTTGCCATGAATATCCTTGTGTTATGCATATGATTGCTTTAATTAATCCCACGTTGGTTATGGTTGTGACCATGAAAACACGAGGTAAGTGTTGGTTTGGTGGGTTATTGACAATGTGAAATCTTATTATCGGATATAGTTGGTCGACCAATAGGATGAGAGTGGACTCGAGGTAAAAGTCGTGTGTGGCCTTAGTGATGCTAGATTCCACTAAGGAGGAGTACGGTGATGTTAGATTCCACTGGAAGCTATGTTTTACTAGACGAGTGAGTACGGTGATGTGAGATTCCACCAGAAGTGTCTATTGGTTTTGAGAACTATCCTCATATCTGAGTAAAAGTGTTAAATGTCAATATACCTATGGTTCTTTAAATTCTCATGATTGAGCATATTTCATCGTTCATTTCCATTTGTGCTTATGCATGTAGTTGGTTACGTTGTATGTATGATGAGAATGAGCATGATGTAAGTTTGTGGCTTGTGGGTGCATTCAGTAAATGCACGAGATGTTAAATGCATGTTTGTTACGTGTTCAAGCATGAGGGGAAATGATTTGGAAATGGTTTTTTGGTTTCAAGCAAACTATGGTTTTAAAACTGCATTGTTGTAGCTATTGTTTGAGCACCGCTCACTAAGCTTAAATGCTTATGCTCATTTTTCCATCAATGCAGATCCTTAGACTTTTGGAGCAGTTCGGGGAACAAGGGAAAATCCAAGGGGGTTTTCTTTATGAATCTTGCCTTGTAGAATGTCTATCTTGTTTTAATGAGTATTCATGGTTGCCTTAAGTTGTATGTGTGTTTACGAGATGAATGAATTCTTCTTAGTGTGTTTTGTGCTGGCATCCTTGTGTTTTAAGTCTGCAAAACTCTATTTTCTGGGCATGGGGTATCGATACACTTGAGGGTAGTATTGTTACGGTCCCCTGATTTAAGCCTAACGTACTGATACGCGGGGGCGTACTCATACATGTTTTGGTTACTGGAAATCTGAGATTTTGGAGAGAAATTAGGGTATCGGTACGGGCCTTAGGTGTATCGATACGATTCCTAGTGTTGACTTTGGGAGCTTGACCATCGACGGCGTATCGATACCAGCCTAGGAGGGTATCGATACGGTCTCTTAAAGTTGACTTTGGGGGTTTGACCGTAGAAGGCGTGTCGATACTAGCCTTTGGGTTATCGATACGACCTGTAGTAAAATTGTTAAACATTAACCTCTAATGTCTGTACTTCTTAGTTCATATTCGTGTTTGTATCTTCTATTGTGTGTATGTTCACATCGGTTTTAAAATAGCCTTTAGATAAGATTAATTTATAAAAAATTTAGGGCTGCTAATCGAAGTGAAGCCTTAACGGATTTCTCTTCGATTTTCTCCGTGTAACCTGTTCGATGCGGTCTTGTGGATAGACCGGGTCGATGGGGTTACATTTGTTGGTATCAGAGGTTTCACCTAGGTTCACCGAGTCTCCACAAAGCCGAAAGGTAAGTGAGGTAAGTTTTATTCTGTATGGTTGTTGGTCATGATGCACGGTGATTGTAAGCATGCTTATGGCTTTCTTTTGTGCTTGTTGGGAGATAGTTAAAGGCACCCATTGCTAGTATACTGTTATTGTAAGTGGTTTTAAGTTTAAAGACTTGAGGGCCTTGGACCTTGTTCCTTGCTGACCCAAAATCATTTCACTTGTTGTGTTTATTGTTTAGTTTTGCATCTGTTAGCATGGTGAGACCGAGTGGAAGGCCCATAATGGATAATCCAAGGGTTGAGCTGATTGAGAACGTTGTTATTGTGCAAGGGGAGAACTTGCCTCCTCCTCCTCCGAGTGGTGGTGGAGCAAATATCGGAGGTTTTGGACCCTAAGTTTGTCAGGGACAGGTTGGCATTGATGTGAATCCGTTGATTGAAGCTATAGCCAGAGCTATTCAGACAGCTTTAACGGGTGTTTAGGTTGCAGCACTGCCTCAGGGTGCAGGTTCTGGTCTGCCGTTAGAACGACTTCATAGCTTGGGCGAAGTCGAGTTTCGGGGATTGTCACCCGAGGGTTCAGAGGCATGGTTTGATAGCACAGTTCGTATTTTGGGACAGATGGAGTGCTCTGATGCACATAAGCTAGGTTGCATCATCTCTTTGCTTTAGAGAGATGCCTATACTTGGTGGACTACCATCACAACGGGTATGCCAGTGGCTGAGGTTTCTTGGGAATTCTTTAGGACTACTTTTCGTAAGAAGTATCTAGGTCCTCGATACCTAGACGACAAGAAGAGAGAGTTCATGGCTCTAGTTCAGGGTAACATGACCGTGTCCGGGTATGAGGTACAGTTCGTACGTCTTAGACAGTATGCTTCTGAATTGGTTCCTACTGAGAGGGAATGATGTGAGCGTTTTCGATAGGCTTGATCCAGGAGGTGAAGACTTACATGTCGGCTTCTGACTATACAGATTTTGATGTATTGGTCGCTAGAGCCAAGTACATTGAACAGTCTTTGAGACTTGCTAATCGTAGAGGTGGATCTAGTTCAGGGAAAAGGACCACCGAGTGGGATAGAGACCGTTCCAAGAGGCACAAGAATAGGGGACCCCATCATGATCATAGGCATGGAGGTGGTAATCCGGGACGAGGCCATCAGGGCCAAGGGGCTGAAAATCGTACTCCTGAGTGTACCAAGTGTGGTAAACGTCATTTCAGCGAGTGTTGGGGCACTTATGACTCATGTTGGAACTGCAGGTCTCGAGCGCACTTTAAGCGTGATTGTCCATATCCGGCTAGGGATGGACATGGTCCTGCACGAGTTTTCGAGCATTAGAGAGGCCGTGGGTGCGGTCGAGGTAACTTTCAGCCTAGGAATGATGGTCAGAGGAATGTGGCACATGTTGTGGCAGTTCAGCCCAATAGAGGTGGATCGGCTAAAGTGTATGCGCATCGTGAGGACAGGAATGACACAAACATGATTGTAGGTAATTTCTCGTTACAGTCTTTGACTTTGCTTTCTTTGATCGATTCTGGCTCTACACATTCATATATATTGAGTGAGCATGCGAAGCTGTTAGATATTCCGGTTGAGATATTAGATGTGGGTATGAATGTCACGAGTTCTTTTGGTGAGATAGTTGTAGTTAGAAAGATGTACAAAAGATGTCCTTTGATGGTTCAGGGTCATGTTTTTCCCGTGGATATGATGGAATTGTCGTTTTATGGTTTTGATGTAATTTTGGGCATAGATTGGCTTGTGGAACATAAGGCTAGGGTAGATTTTGAGACAAAGCATGTGTCCTTGAAGCTTTCAGATGATTATGAGGTAGTAGTAGTGGGCGAGAATGTTAAGTTCTTGTCCAATATTGTTTTAGCTTTAGAGGCTCAGAAGTTAATGTATGTTGGTTGTCAGGCATACTTGGCATATGTTATGAATCCAATTATGAGTGAGGCACGATCTCAAGACATCAGAACTATTTGTGAATTTCCCGAGGTATTTTCGGAAGAATTGCCTGGTTTTTCGCCTGATAGAGAGGTGGAGTTTGCTATAAAGACTTATGCTGATTCTGCTCTAGTATCGATTGCTCCTTGTCGTATGGCTCCCAAAGAACTGAAAGAGTTGAAGACACAGCTTCAGGAACTACTAGACCGAGGTTTCATTAGGCCTAGTATTTCACCTTGGGGTGCATCAATTTTGTTTGTAAAGAAGAAATATTGTAGTTTGACAATGTGCGTAGATTATAGGCAGTTGAATAAGTTGAAAGTGAAGGACAAATATATTTTGTCGAGGATTGACGACCTGCTTGATCAGTTGAGAGGTGCTTCAGTGTTCTCGAAGATAGATTTGAGATCCGGTTATTATTAGTTGAAGGTAAGAGATCAAGATGTACCAAAGACAGCTTTCTGCACTCGTTATAGACATTATGAGTTCTTAGTGATGACCTTTGGTTTGACAAATGCACCAGTAGCTTTTATGGACATGATGAATAAAATATTTCATGAATATTTGGATTGGTTTGTAGTAGTTTTCATAGATGATATTTTGGTGTATTCACATACTAAGGAAGACCATGATAAGCATTTGGGGTTAGTGCTACAGACCTTGCTTAATAATCAACTATATGCCAAGTTGAGCAAATGTGAGTTTTGGATCAGGGAAGTAGTCTTAGTAGGTCATATTGTATCAGTCGAGGGAATCCGAGTTGATCCTAAGAAAATAGAGGAAGTTGTGAGTTGGAAGCAACTGAAATCAGTGTCAGAAATCCGTAGCTTCTTAGGTTTAATCGGTTACTACCGAAGGTTTATAGATGGATTCTCTAAAGTGGCTGCTCCCTTGACTAAATTGTTACAAAAAGGTGTCAGATTTAAGTGGTCAGATGCAAGACAACAAGCCTTTGAGAAATTGAAAGAAGCTTTGACGAATGCTCCAGTTTTGATTCGGCCTGAGTCAGGGAAAGAATTTGTAATCTATAGTGATGCTTCGTATGTTGGCTTAGGTTGTGTTTTGATGCAAGAGGGAAGAGTGGTAGCATATGCTTCTAGGAAATTGAAGGTTCACGAATGAAATTAACCTACTCATGACATAGAGTTAGCTGCAGTAGTTTTTTCTTTGAAGATTTGGAGACATTACTTGTATGGTGAGAAATGTACGGTGTATACAGATCACAAGAGTTTGAAGTTTCTTATGACGCAATGGGAGTTAAACCTTAGACAACGTAGGTGGATAGAATTACTTAAAGAATATGATCTCACGATTGAGTACCATCCGGGTAAAGCCAATGTAGTGGCTGATGCTTTGAGTAGGAAAGTGGCAATCGAGTTACGAGCTATGTTTGCTAGGCTAAGTTTGTCTCAAGATGGTGGTTTGGTGGCCGAATTGCAAGTTAAACCTTCGTTGATTCAGCTGATTAGAGAGAAACAGTTGCAAGATGGGACTTTGGCACCTCATATGCAAGATATAACAGAAGGTACACCATCAGATTATAGTTATAGTGATGACATGGTTTGATGTTTCAAAAGTAAGGTAGTTGTGCCGAATGATGAAGATTTGAGACACATCATTCTAACCGAAGCTCACAGTAGTCCGTTTGCTATGCATCCGGGAAGTACGAAGATATATCGCGACTTGAAAGATGAGTACTTCTGGGTTGGTTTGAAGAAAGATGTTGCCGAGTTTGTGAGTAAGTGTATGGTTTGTCAGTGAGTAAAGGCCGAACATCAGTTTTCTTCAGGTTTGTTGCAACCGTTGAGAATTCCCGAGTGGAAGTGGGAGATAATTACCATGAATTTCATATCAGGTTTGCCGTTGACACCTTTTAAGAAGAATTCAGTTTGGGTGATCGTTGACCGTTTTACGAAATGTGCACACTTCTATGTTGTTCACACTAGTTATACCTTAGATAAGTTGGCCGATTTGTATATCAGTGAGATTGTGAGATTGCATGGTTTACCGAAGTCTATAGTGTCAGAGAGAGATCCGAGATTCACAACTAGATTTTAGGAGAGTTTGCATAGTGCTTTGGGAACTCGATTGAATTTCAGCACTTCGTATCATCCTCAGACCGATGGTCAGTCGGAGAGAGTCATACAAGCGTTGGAAGACATGTTGAGATGTTGCATTATTGAATTTTAGGGTTCGTGGGAGAAGCATCTACCGTTAGTAGAGTTTGCATACAATAATAGTTATCAAACGAGTATTCAGATGGCACCTTATGAAGCTCTGTATGGTAGAAAATGTAGAACACATGTTTGTTGGGCCGAAGCGGGACAAAAGTTGATATCCTTGCTTGAAATGCTTAAAGGTACTACCGAGAAAGTGTAGTTGATATGCGATCGTTTGAAGGTAGCTTCGGATCGATAGAAGTCTTATGCCGATTCGTAAAGAAGAGAGATAGAGTATGTCGTGGGCAACAAAGTGTTCTTGAAAGTCTCACCTTGGAAGAAGGTGATGAGATTTGGTAGGAAGGGTATGTTGGGTTCGAGATTCATTCGTCTATATGATATAGTTGAGCGAGTTGGTCTCGTTGCATATAGGTTGAGATTGCCGACCGAGTTTGAAAAGATTCACGATGTGTTTCATGTTTCGATGCTTCGGAGGTATAGATCAGATCCGTCACATGTTATGCCAGTCTAAGAGATAGAATTGAATCCAGATTTGACCTACAATGAAGAACCAGTTGAGGTTATGTCTTCAGACTGCAAGGTGTTGCGTGGTAGGACCATTGACTTGGTCAAGGTAAAGTGGTGACATCGAGGAGTGGAAGAAGCCACTTGAGAGAGGAAAGATGACATGAAGAAGCAATTTTCGCATCTCTTTCCGTTAGGTAAATTTTGAGGACGAAATTCCTTAAGTGATGGAGAGTTGTAACGCCCGAGTTTAGGGCCCGGGAGATAATCGGGTTTGGTTAAATTGGTTCGGGTTAAACTAATTTTGGGGAACCATTTTTAATAAACAACTTTAAGGATTTTAAAGAAAAAGGGTAAAAAGGGAATTTTGAAATTAGAAAGGGGTTTTTGAAAATAACCATTGATCAGTGCTTAAAAGTTCTATATTTTACCCATCATTTATCCTTATTTTTGCTGCACTCAAGCATGTTTAACTGCATTTTAGGTTAAGTTTTGCATAAACATCACATTTAGATAAAACTGTGCAGATACTGCTAAATTTGGTTACTTTTGCAGGTATCTGCCGTGGCAGCATCCAGGGCAGCAGTCGTGACAGCACCCAGGGCAGCAGCCGTGACAGCATCCAGGGCAGCAGTCGTGACAGCACCTAGGGCAGCAGCCGTGATAGCACCCAGGGCAGCAGCCGTGGCAGCACCCAGGGCAGCAATCGTGGCAGTCGCTGGGCAGTGATGCAGAAAATCTGGAATGAGCAGTCAAGGAGGACGTTGCTGCCATGGTTGCTGCCGTGACAGCAGAGGACGACAGCAGTTTTGAGGAGAAGAAGCAAAGTGAACCTCGACAGATAGAGAAAATTCAGCCCGTCTGTCGTGCGAAAACCTCATATTTTTCCGAGCCCCAGATCAAAAGATATGTCAAGCCCAAAGTTCAAGGAGAGAAAATCCCAAGAAACAAGGAGGACGGCTGGAAAGTAGATTCCTTGAAGATTTAGTCTTTATTAGAATCATACTTTTAATTAAAGTTGTAATCCTTGTTAGATTAGATAACTTGATCCCAAAGCTTATATAAGGGCATGTATTTTAACCTAGATGGGAGATCCCATAACCGATTACCCTAGCCTTCTTCCCAAATTCTGTATTTTCCTGCCCTTGACATGTTCTAATTTCCCCTAGGGCCACGGGTTGATTTGTAAAGTAGTTGCAAGGGTTGTTTTGTTTTAGGAATTTTCAGTTCAATAAAATAAACTTCAAGTTCTCTTATTTTGGTTATTAATATCTTGCAAGAGCATCGGGAGAGCATTGTGAGGTTATCTATTTACTTAGCATCGGGAGAGTTAAGTATACGAAAGAAATAAGAGCAAGTTCTCTAGTTTATAGTTGAACTATCTCGTGCCTAGGGATAGGGCGAGGTTAAGTGGCTAAAGAAGAATTCATGCCAATCGGTGTTCATCCTTTGATTCACGCTGGGAGGTATCATCAAGACGTGATCATCGACAGACTTGGACCTAGGGATAGGCCAAGGAAGATCTGGGATTCTTGCCAAACTTGAAAGTACTGAGTTGAGTGTTTGCTGCCGCGACAATCAACGGACTGCCGCCGCGACAGGTGCTGCCCGCGACGGGCGCGACGACAGAACTGGATTTCCTAAACTCTGCAATACTTGCACTACTGAGCAATTCAATACCAGCCCATTCTCTCTATCTTGATATCTATACTCTTTTATTTAAGTATTCTTTATTATTTTCGTGACAATATCTTAATCTATTCTTTTCCCCTTGTGCATATAGCGAAGGAAAGGGTTAGCCCAGTCCCTGTGGAGACGATATCCGATACTCTAGTATCACTTTATTACTTGCGACGTGTACACTTGCACTCAATTGCGATAGACTATTTTACACGCAACAAGTTTTTGGCGCCGTTGCCGGGGACTGGCAACACAGTCTTACCCTAGCTTCTGCACTTTTCTTTTCTTTTTCTTTTTCTTTTTTATTTTTTTATTTTTTTTCTTTTTTCTTTTTCTATCAAAAAAAAATCAAGTGAAATACAGGTTTAAGGAGCATCAACATGCCAGGAAAAACCATTCGAGAGCTGATGTGGGAAAGTTCTTGCAATTACCGTAAAGGTAATCATGCATTCGAAAGTCGACCCTATTTTTTCGATGAATATATGGACAACCAACGAGGGAACCAACAAGAACAAGATATGCTGTCACAACAGCAACAGGGGCAGCAACTGCCGATGCCGCAGCAGCAAATTTTTTTACGGTACGATCAAAACCCGCAAAATTTTTTATACCATAACAGTTTTGCTGCATAACCCGACCAGCCCTGGCAATGTCATCATCCTCAAGAGCAGTCAAAATCCTTAGAAGACACACTGCAAGCCTTCATGGCACTCACTCAAGAAGTGTCGGCTTCTATGGACAAAAGTATCGCCAAGATGGATGCACTCTTGAGCAGACCGACCCTTATTCATGCCACAGATGAACCTGAAATCCTGAGGCAAGGTGACGAGGATGCCCATGTAAAGGAATACCCAACACATAATGAGTCTGAGCAACAACTTGCCATGGCAATGATCGAGGAGCCGGAATGGAGCAACACCGCGACAACGCTGAGTGAAATTCAAGAGAATGTCACGGCAGCAACCACTTCCGAGGCAGAAACCCCAGTCAAAGCGGAAACTGCCGCCTCGGCAGAAACTGCCGCCTCGGCAGCAACTGATGCTGAAGCAGCAACCACAATAGAGGCAAATTCTCAACCCACTACCTCGATTATGCCTGACCAAGATTGCACACATCCATCCCTGTCATGGCACTCGCACGACCACCTAGAAGAGCTACCCAATGACAATGCCTCGCCGATGGAATATGAGCAGGTAATAAACGAACCTTTTGAATTCTTTGAAAACTCACAAATTCCATTGCATGTATTAGAGGAACCAAAGCCGGTGGACATAGAATCATCAAAGTCTCTACTGATGGAGATCTACGAGTGGTCAACAGAATTTGGTATAGAGAGTGATGGCACTTACCAATGTCCCATTAACCTGCAATGTAACCTGACAACGGACTGTCAAAATAACTGGCTGCCGCAGCAGCAGACACGACAGCAAGGGCTACATTCAACCACAACAACATTCAACGAAAACAAGGTAAGTTTGTGGCCGAATGTCAATTTGATTTTTTCTAATCATATATTCATGCCCTCAGAAACATTACCAAGAAGGGAGGACTTCATGGACTACAAAGGGAAGAGAAAGAAAGGAGCCTCCACCATGAGAATAATCACCAGATGGAGGGTACGGATGGACTTCAAGAAGTACCGGAAACGAACCATCAAGCATCAATAGAACAGGGAGTAGTTACTTTAGGAGATGCCCCTCAAGGCACTCCTAATTTAACTTATTTTATTTTATTTTTATCTTATTTTATCTTTATTATTTTAGGAATTAGAAATTTGATATTGGTTTTAGTTTGTTTTTGTTATTAGGTAAACAAAGAAAAACCCTTGCAATGACGATGCAAGCAACCCGAGGAAGCTCTACCTCCACCCCTGCCGCGGCAGCACTCATACTCTCAGGGCAGCACCCACAGCTCCTCTGACAAAGTCCAAAGAGACTGCCCGCCGACAGCTCCTCATCCAAAGCTCCAGCAGCAGCGACGACAGCCGCACAACTTAAGTTTTCTTTTTCTTTTTCTCTGTCGCCTGCTATATATATTATCTTTTTGTGATGTTTAACTTTTCTGTCATCTTTTTCTTTCTGTTTTTCATCTTTTGTGTCATGCATTGAGGACAATGCAACCCTTGAGTTTGGGGGTAGGCAGTCCTCCTAATTATTAATATAATATTGCATTTAGTTTTAATTGTGTCGCATTTATTTTATGCAAAAAAAAAACTGAAAATATTGGAAATTTTGGCTGAAAACTTAAAACTGAACTTACCTGTCGTGACAGCTATGTCGTGGCAGCAACTTTAGGATAGTTTTAGGAGAAGTTTAGAGCCTTTCTATAGTTCTGAAAACTTAAACACCATTGTGACTGTTATACTGCTTAGACTTCTTTTAGCCAAACTAGAATAGAAAACTTAGCACTTAGAGTAGAAAAGAGACTAGACTCTCAGGAAACCTAGAGGTGCCTACCATTGGCTCTAGGCAAATAACCAGAGAAAAACTTCTAGAGGTGCCTATCACCAGCTCTAGACAGTTAACTAGAGGTGCCTGAAATACTGGCTCTAGTAGAAAAGAGAAGAAATTAAAAAAAAGGGGAAATAACTAGAGGTGCCCGATTCTGGCTCTAGTAAGAAAAAGAAAGAAATTAGTCTCGTAAGAAAAACTCTAAACAAGCTAAAGAATAATATTCTAGTGAAACTAAGAGAGTCTTGGCATATAACTGTTCACAAGCATGCACACACTGCACGAGGACTATAGAGAGATTCCGGACAGATCCTAGATTATCCGACAGGATGCTGCCGTCACAGGGAACGAACGACGGGTAAGGGAAAGTTCACTGTTTGAAAGCCAAAACAAAAATATTTCATTTTTTTCTTTTAGGTCTGAATTGCTTGAGGACAAGCAAAGATTCGAGTTTGGGGGTGTGATCAGTGCTTAAAAGTTCTATATTTTACCCATCATTTATCCTTATTTTTGCTGCACTCAAGCATGTTTAACTGCATTTTAGGTTAAGTTTTGCATAAACATCACATTTAGATAAAACTGCGCAGATACTGCTAAATTTGGTTACTTTTGCAGGTATATGCCGTGGCAGCAGTCGTGACAGCATCCAGGGCAGCAGTCGTGACAGCACCCAGGGCAGCAATCGTGACAGCATCCAGGGCAGCAGTCGTGATAGCACCCAGGGCAGCAGCCGTGATAGCACCCAGGGCAGCAGCCGTGGCAGCACCCAGGGCAGCAATCGTGGCAGGCGCTGGGCAGTGATGCAGAAAATCTGGAATGAGCAGTCAAGGAGGACGTTGCTGCCATGGTTGCTGCCGTGAGAGCAGAGGACGACATCAGTTTTGAGGAGAAGAAGCAAAGTGAACCTCGACAGATAGAGAAAATTCAGCCCGTCTGTCGTGCGAAAACCTCATATTTTTCCGAGCCCCAGATCAAAAGATATGTCAAGCCCAAAGTTCAAGGAGAGAAAATCCCAAGAAACAAGGAGGACGACTGGAAAGTAGATTTCTTGAAGATTTAGTCTTTATTAGAATCATACTTTTAATTAAAGTTGTAATCCTTGTTAGATTAGATAACTTGATCCCAAAGCTTATATAAGCGCATGTATTTTAACCTAGAGGGGAGATCCCATAACCGATTACCCTAGCCTTCTTCCCAAATTCTGTCGTTTTCCTGCCCTCGACATGTTCTAATTCCCCTAGGGCCACAGGTTGATTTGTAAAGTAGTTGCAAGGGTTGTTTTGTTTTAGGAATTTTCAGTTCAATAAAATAAACTTCAAGTTCTCTTATTTTGGTTATTAATATCTTGCAAGAGCATCGGGAGAGCATTGTGAGGTTATCTATTTACTTAGCATCGGGAGAGTTAAGTATACGAAAGAAATAAGAGCAAGTTCTCTAGTTTATAGTTGAACTATCTCGTGCCTAGGGGTAGGGCGAGGTTAAGTGGCTAAAGAAGAATTCATGCACATCGGTGTTCATCCTTCGATTCACGCCGGGAGGTATCATCAAGACGTGATCATCGACAGACTTGGACCTAGGGATAGGCCAAGGCAGATCTGGGATTCTTGCCAAACTTGAAAGTACTGAGTTGAGTGTTTGCTGCCGCGACAATCAACGGACTGCCGCCGCGACAGGTGCTGCCCGCGACGGGCGCGACGACAGAACTGGATTTCCTAAACTCTGCAATACCTGCACTACTGAGCAATTCAATACCAGCCCATTCTCTCTATCTTGATATCTATACTCTTTTATTTAAGTATTCTTTATTATTTTCGTGACAATATCTTAATCTATTCTTTTCCCCTTGTGCAGATAGCGAAGGAAAGGGTTAGCCCAGTCCCTGTGGAGACGATATCCGATACTCTAGTATCACTTTATTACTTGCGACGTGTACACTTGCACTCAATTGCGATAGACTATTTTACACGCAACAACCATCATCTTCCTAAAACCCATTTTCATGGTATCTTCCCCAAAACACCATTTTCACTATTCCATTGATTCAAGCACTTCATCTAAGCAATCTTTCAAGGTAATCTTTTTCTTATTTTGATTTTCTCTTCCTTAAACTAGTTGTTGGTGAAATCTTTCCATAACTCATTGTCTAAGTTTGATTCCAAAATGATTTATGTTGGGAAAAGAGGATATGAGGGAATTTTCGTTTGGGTTGTTTGATGCTAGGTTTAAAAGTGTTTTTAACTTTGCTTTGATGTTCAAATAATGTTGGGATAGTGGCTTAATAATGGGAAACCCGAAAGTAGCAAAAAATAGAGTTTTTTCGAGTTGAAAATTTAGGTTTTTGGTTTGTTCTTGTGAAGAACTTTAGGCTGTTGATTCCTAGACTTTGGGTAAGCGTTTTGGATGTTGAAAGGTGTGGTTTTGATGGCAATTTCGTTGGATTTTGGCCGCTAGTTGGTTTGAGTCGTTTTGACGATGTTTCCAAGTGTTTTTGGTTGTGAATCGATTGGTTTTGATGATAGATGTTGGGTTTTTGTGTGCTGCTAGTTTGGAGGCTTGAATTGGGTCTAATGCTCCACTTTTGAATTGGTTAGAAATAGGGGAAACATATTTGGGCTCTTCGGACGCGATATTGGGTGATTTAGGGGCTTGAATCGGTGTTTCGGCTATTGCTTGTGTGTTGGCTGGTGAGTGGAAATGTTTTCTAAGCCTTAACTTGGTTTAGGATATGTTTTGGGGGTTTTGATTAAGCTTGATAAGCGGATCTAAGCTCAAGAGTAAGTTTTAAGCATTTTAGTCTTTATTTTCGATAAATTCTACTATGTGTTATGAATGATTTCCATAGTGCATGTTTGCCATGAATATCCTTGTGTTATGCATATGATTTCTTTAATTGATCCCATGTTGGTTATGGTTTTGACCATGAGAACACGAGGTAAGTGTTGGTTTGGTGGGTTATTGACAATGTGAAATCTTATTACCGGATATAGTTGGTTGACTAATAGGATGAGAGTGCACTCAGGGTAAAAGTCGCGCGTGGCCTTAGTGATGCTAGATTCCACTAAGTAGGAATACGGTGATGTGAGATTCCGCTGGAAGCTATGTTTTACTAGACAAGTGAGTACGGTGATGTGAGATTCCACCGAAAGTGTCTAGTGGTTTTGAGAACTATCCGCATATCCGAGTAAAAGTGTTAAACGTCAATATACCCATGGTGCTCTAAATTCTCATGATTGAGCATGTTTCATCGTTCATTTCCATTTATGCTTATGCATGTAGTTGGCTACGTTGTATGTATGATGAGAATGAGCATGAGGTAAGCTTGTGGCTTGTGGGTGCATTCGGTAAATGCACGAGATGTTAAATGCATGTTTGTTATGTGTTCAAGCATGAGCGAAATGATTTGGAAATGGTTTTTGGTTTCAAGCAAACTATGGTTTTAAAGCTGCATTGTTGTAGCTACTGTTTGAGCACTGCTCACTAAGCTTAAATGCTTACGCTCCTTTTTCCAACAATGCATATCCTTAGACTTTCGGAGCAGCTCAGGGAACAAGGGAAAATCCAAGGGAGCTAATTTGCTCAAGTATGGTTCTTAGACTTCAATAAATAGTATTAAGCAATGGGGTATGAACTTTTGGTTTAAGGAGTTGTTGATATGTCTCTTTGCTTTAGTCAAGTTTGTTTGGTTATGTATGGCTTGTAATGCCTCTTAGCATGTTGAAACATGCCTTAGTTTGACTTTTGACCCTTTTTGTGAATGTTAAGTATGAGTGGTTTTCTTTATGAATCTTGCCATGTTAAATCTTTCATTGTAGAATGTTTATCTTGTTTTAAAGAGTATTCATGGTTGCCTTAAGTTTTATGTGTGTTTATGAGACGAATGAGTGCTTCTTAGTGTGTTTTGTGCTGGCATCCTTGTGTTTTAAGTCTACAAAACTTTGTTTTCTGGGCATGGGGTATTGATACGCTCGAGGACAATATCGATACGGTCCCCTATTTTAAGCATAACGTACCGATACGCGGGGGCAGACCGATACCTGTTTTGGTCACTTGAAATTTGAGATTATGGAGAGAAATTGGGGTATCGGTACGGGCCTTAGGTGTATCGATACGGTCCCTGGCTTTGACTTTGGGAGATTGACCATTGAGGGCGTATCAATACCAGCCTAGGAGGGTATCAATACGGTCTCTTAAAGTTGACTTTGGGTGTTTGACCGTAGAAGGCGTATCGATACCAACCTTTGGGGTATCGATACAGCCTGTAGTAAAATTGTTAAACATTAACCTCTAATGTATGTACTTCTTGGTTCATATTCGTGTTTGTATCTTCCATTGTGTGTCTGTTCACATAGGTTTTAAAATGGCCTTTAGACAAGATTAATTTATAAAAAAATTTAGGGTTGCTAATCAAAGTGAAGCCTTAACGAATTTCTCTTCATTTTTCCCCGTATAACCCGTTCGATGCAGTCTGGTGGCTAGGCCAGGTTAAGGGGGTTACAACATTCGGGTTGGGGCGCACCCGCACGACGTGGGCGACGCGAATGTTCGGACGGGTCGGGCCCTACGTGGATCAATTGATAAGTACAATGACAGATTGGTAATCAAAGGTTTCTGACAAAAGGAAGGCCTTGACTATTTTGATACATAATCTCATGTATCAAGGATAACATCCATAAGTACCAAAGACATGTTAAATTCAAGATTTGACATGAAGGATATGGGACCAGCCGACACGATTTTAGGCATCCAAATCAAACGGTTAAAGCAAGGTCTCATATTAACTCAGTCACACTATATAGACAAGATTCTTAAGAAATTTGGCAAGGATGATTTTGGCATTTCAAAAACTCCCATGGAAACATGCCAAAATTTGTCCAAGAATAAAAGCCAAAGTGTTGACCAAGTGGAATATACAAGGGTCATAGGTAGTTGAATGTATCTCATAAGCTGCACTAGACCAGATATTGCTTTTACTGTGAGTAGTTTAAGCCAATTCACAAGCAATCTATGTGAAACCCACTGGAAAGCAATTGTGAAGGTATTGCGATATCTAAGATATACTCGAAACTACATATTGTATTATTTCCAGAGTTCATGTTGTTCTAGAAGGATACTTTGACGCCGGTTGGATATCCGACATTCAAGATGCCAAAGGTGTTGGAGTATGCCCAAAGACCAATCATATGATGATTGAATATACATACTATTTTACTAGATTTATCAAGTAATAACATTGTCGTTATTATCATTTGGTATGTTTCTGTGCATCAAACTAACCATTGGATAATAATGTCCATACAATAATAAGATTATTGTTAAATAGGATCCTTAGTCGAATATTATTACGAGTATGGACAGTGATAATATATAAAGACTAATATGTTGTTGATGACAAGCGTTGTCATTGACATAGAGATGTCAAAATCAACACATAAGTATTTGTTAGAGAACAACATACTAGATTGACCCGCTATGAGCATGTTTCTTGGGTAATTATGTGACAGTCACAACATTGCTCATGATAAACATATGTATAATCCTTAGACTTGAGATCAACATGATTTCAACATAAAGATTTACGTATTTTGACATAGTCAAACGTGTGTCGTAACTGACTACATTATAAAGACTGATGATTGGATACGTGATGACCTATGTAGTGAAATATGGTTGATCAAGAAAGGATTTGTCCCTCCTACATAATGGGAGAAATATCTTGAGCCACTTGATTGGGTGAGATTAGAAAATGCATGGACATGCTCGAATATTATGATATGAGATATCATAGAGATTCGTTTATCATAATCTACTCAAGACATCAAGAAACACTAGATGGACAACGCAAGTGTGAATAACCCATGACTTGTGTTCATCTAAGATATAAAGGACAAAAGGATGAATTACATAAAGGAAGTCAGGAATTAGGAAAGTCAAACCATGACTTCATGCAACTTAGGTAGCAATGATGTATTGCTAGATGCCACTCATTGTTTGTAAAATTAGAACAGTTCTAATTTTGCTGCTAACGTTGCATGAACCTACAAGGGTCACACCCTTCGAATGAAACGAACAAAAAAATTAGAAACCATACTCCCTATTTTAAGGAGGTTGCCGAAAAACCCCTATGGGATAGGGGAAATCGGCAACTCCCTTATATGGGAATAATATTGGATAAATATTGTATTTATCAAATATTATTCAGAGTATGGAAAATATTTAGAGACTTAAATATTATAGAATAAGATTCTAGAAATTTAAATATATATTTTGGAATTTATATAATGTATATTTAATTCCAAGTTTATGTAGAATTAGATTCCACATGATTAAAAATATATATTTAAATCCAAGTAAAGATAGAATGAGATTCTATATAATAAAAATATATATTTGGATTAAATATAATGTATATTTAAATCCATGTTTTATGTAGAATAAGATTCTACATAATTAAATATATATATTTCATTTAATATTATTAAATATAATGTATATTTAATATAAACCAATTTCAAGTAGAATTAGATTCTATGAATTTTGGTTGAACTTGTATTTAAGGAATTCAACTAGAATTAAGTCTCTGAATCCTATTTAAAGGGACAAGGGCTAGCAACCAAATCATCCCTCTTCCTCCTCTTGAAGATTTCGACAACACCCTTAGAGATTCTCCACTGGAATTCGACATATCCCAGAAAGCTCTTTGAGAAGCTGTTCGATATTTTTCTGGTGTTCTACTTGCCCCCCTGGAAAATTCCTGAAGGTTCCCTTTATCGAATGCAAGTCCCGGTTGAACTCCTGGTCGATTTCAGACTCCCTCAGGAATCCCTGGAGGGATTTCGACTTCTCCCTGGAAGGTGTTCAAACCTGTCAAAATTTATCCCTAAGTGTTAGGGAGGCGGAAACTTTGTTCGTTTTTGTTCGGGTGGACTCCGTAAAGGTCGTTGCGAACATGTGACGATTCCGGTTTTACTTGACGTGGTTATTCCGACATACCGTCGGTTTTCTAGTTTCCAGAGTTTTAAAAGGTAACTCTTCATCTTTTCACCCCGGATTCGTTCCTGTACATGAATCCTGGCTGGATTACGTCGGATTAATTTTTCTGCTGAGCCACGGGGCGTGCCGACGTGACCCAACAGTGGTATCAGAGCCACTTGTATCATACGAATTCGGACCTAAATTCTTGGGTGATGTTTATGTATGAGATGCATGCTGTTTGATTCGATTTAGATATTTATCGTTTATCGTATCACACCTAATAAAGACTTATTTCGATTATCACTGAATGATTAAGAGTTAATCATAACTATGTTAGGTTGCTTCAATGTTAAATGTTAACATGTTGAGACTAATAGTTAGTCTAGAGAACAAGTAGTTGTTCGTAGTTTCATAGATTTATGAAATCTCTGAAAGGGCTTCTAATTTGATAAAAGTTATCAAACTATCTTTCACGGTGAATCCATAAGAGTTATGGTTAGACGTTATGAAAAATGCATGTCTAGGATTGGCATCATCAAAGACCTGGTACTTAAGTGTGCCTAGTGCGCCACCTCTCTTTCATGTTGACCTACCTAGTGCATTTGTTCGTTAACACAAATGGTTTATGAAACCTCGTGATCCTTCTTTGGCCCATTAACCGCAACATAGGGATAATTAGTTTAAAACTCCGTAAACACGTTGTTACTTTGTTCGCACGATGTTTGAAATGCATGTTAGATTGCAAGGTGTTTGTTTTGCATGGTTATAACCCATAGCCTTTATAGTTTTGGTTTTTATAAATACGACCTGCGTGTCGTGCCTTTCTCTATCTTCTATTGTACTTCTCTTCTCATCTCACTCCCTCGCATGTAACACGAGTTTCTGAAAATTGTAAATACTCAGGGAGATAAAGCAAGGACCAACATAGCAGCGTGGTGGGCCTTCCCTGGTGGACCAGGCGTTTCAGAAGCAGATTCTATCTTCAGTAGAATGGTCCTCCCATTGGCTTGGGACGGGTCGCCTTAGGTTAAGAAGGGCTATAATCATTGCATATTTATTTACCGCTTATATTTACCTTGTATGTGATGCAATGGATGTTTTATAAGCATGATTAAAACATAGTTCTATTGATAGGATCAATGTTAAAATGATGAGATAATTAAGTAAATCCCTCACTATAATTCTAAGTCTGTTTTAACCATCCAATATTTACCCTCGTTAAAGCTTCCATCGATATAATGCGAGCTTTGCCAAAGCAATGTCACATTTATCTATCTTAGTTAAACGCGAAGAATAAGCTAGTGATATTCGCCGATTGAGATATTGGTATTGACTTAGTTGGGTTGTTCTAATAGGATTAGAAAACCTAGTGGTTAAAAGTTTTGGATAATCATAAGATGATTTAAAGAACAAGAGTTGTTCGCCAAAAGATGAGGAATTACATGAGATGTAATTAGTAAGGTATTACTTACCTAAATAACCATTTCCTAAAAGACTGGCCAAAGCTGATTTGGGAATGGTGAAATACGGATCCTCACTCACTAGAAAAACTATCAAAACGTTTTTCTGAAATTAAAACTAGAGGGTTTTTAATTTTGAAGAAAATAATGGGAGTAAATTTATAGTAAAGACCTATCTATAAATTTTAAAATTTAGTAAAACTTATGTAGCATATTTTCTTTGTTGTAGAATTAATGGCAAATAATACTCTATTTCCGCGATCTATCCTTGAGAAGGATAAGCTCAATGGCATAAACTTCCTTGAATGGTTCCGCAATTTGAGAATTGTTCTCAAACAGGAAAAGAAGGAATATGTCATTGAAGAACCTGTTCCTGATGAACTGGTTGCCACTGCTTCCAGAGCTGACAATGACAAATTTAAGAAACACATGGACGACATGCTGGATGTCGGTTGTCTTATGCTTGCCTCCATAACCCCTGAGCTTCAGAAGCAACATGAGGATATGGTAGCTTATGATATGATTCAAAATCTCAAGGAGATTTATGAAGGGAAAGCTCGTCAAGAGAGGTACGAGACCTCTAAAGCTCTGTTTCAATGCAAGATGAGTGAGGGATCTCCCGTAGGAGCTCACGTCATCAAAATGACGGGCTACATCCAAACATTGGAGAAGCTCGGCTTTCCGCTGAAAGACAAATTAGCTACTGATGTCATCCTGCAATCATTGCCGGATAGTTTCAATCAGTTCGTCCTTAATTTCAATATGAATGGAATTAACAAGACGCTGCCACAGTTGCTCGGCATATTGAGAACCGCTGAAATCAACCTGAAGAAGGTAGGACCTAAACCTGTTCTGATGGTCCGCAAGGGCAAGAAGAAAGGTAAATCGGCAACAAAGTCTAAAGGTGATGGTAAGACCAAAACCGGACATTGGAAGAGAAACTGCCCAACACACCTACAAGAAGTCAAGAAAGCAAAAACGAGTGAGACATCAACCTCAGAGGCTTCTAAAGAGAAGGTATCAGAATAGACATGGACCTGCGAATGGAAATAAAGCAAGAGTTGCTACATCATCCATTAGGACATGTGTTTTTGTTTAAATAGATTTGTTTTAGTTTTTAAGATTATTATTTTGTGCCTAAAATTTAGTTATCTTGTAAGGACAAGATATTTTTAATTTTGAGATTATTTAAATGTTATTTTTTTAATCTCTTATGGCACAACGAATCAATGATCTTTAAACTAATCAAATCAATAATATTTACAAATGACTAATCTCAAACTCATAAAAAGTATTAAGGTAATTTGATGAGATCAAATTCAAGAATATTTAAAGTTTGATGAACTTTTAAAGAATATGGGATTGTCCCATAATTAAATCCCACAAGTGGAACGAAAAAGTCTTTGAAAGAGAATCAAATATGTTAGACATGTTTTGATTCAGAACAAGTCATTTTCGACTTCTTTACACACTAGAAAAACAACTCTCATACTTAATCGTGTTTTTCCCGAAACGTCATATAAGATATGGACTAAGAATTGTTCTAGAATACCTTTGAAGTTTTAAGGTTACTTACATGTTAAAATGTTTACAAAGTTCGAACCTTAAAAACTCCTTTTGTTGTTTATCCTAACGAGAACAAAGCGTTTGTTTCTCAAACGAGAGTTTATCTTGAAAGAGATTAATTCTCACAAAGGGATATTATTTCTTCAACTTTAACGAGAACAAAATATTTGTTGCTCAAACGATAGCTTATCTCGAAAGAGAATACTTATCACTAAGGGATTTCATTTTTCAACGAGAACAAAATGTTTGTTGCCCAAACGAGAGTTTCTCTCGAAAGAGATTACCTCTCACAAAAGAAAGAAAAAAAAGGAATTTGGAATGTGAAGAAATTTTAGACAACAAATTTATGAACCAAAGATTGAGAATGTTCCACAAATGATCAAGGAATATTGGAACAAAACACAACCATTGTGTTGATCCTTAAGAGAATACCATATACTTGAGAAATATGGATTTCTCACTATCCGTACATGGAAACACTCTTCTTTTTGGATCAAGATAAAGACTAGGTCTTATTAGAAAGCAATGGTGAGCCCAAAATTCGAGAAATGGCTAAGAGCCATGAGATATGAGATGGTATCCATGTCTAAAACCAAGTATAGACTTTGGTTACCTAAAAGGGTAAAACCTAAGAGGTATGGATGAGTTTTTCAAAAAGGAAAAACCGACATGGATGATAAAACATACAAAGGATGATTCGTCGCTAAAAGTATTCGACAAACTTCATAGTATAGACTATGATAAAGCATCTTCCTTGTAGCTATGTTTAATCCATCTTAATCTCACTTGCAAGTAGTTACATACGATGATTATGGAATCAAATAAAGGAATGTCAAAACCACTTTCCTAAGGGAAAACTTGAAACAATTTTGTACATGACACGTCCAGAAGGTTTTGTCACTCTAGTAAACACTTGAAAGGTATGTAAGCTAAAAAGGTCTATCCGTAGACTAAGGCAAGCTTCTCGAAGTTGGGATATTCGTTTTAGAAGATACAATCAAAAGGTTTGGTTTATCTAGAAACAAAAGGGAGTCTTGTTTTCAAAAGAGCTAGTGGGAGCATTGTTACTTTCCTAAGTATTGTATGTAGATGACATACTCATCAAAAGGAACTAAAGATGGCAATCCGTTTTGCGTTAATAAAAGATATTGCGTGTTAGCAACATGAGACAGTATCTAACTCTACAACATAGGCTGAATGTATTACAGCCGACATAGCAATAAAGAAGGATGTTTGGATCTAAAGGGTTCACTTCTGAACTAAGGGTTGTTCCCAGCATATTAGATGCCACATAACCATGTTATGATGGAACCTTTGCGTAAGAAAATAAAACCCAGATCTCATCAATAAATACAAACATATTCTAAAGTACTTACATCTTGGAGATGTGAAAGTACGCAACATACGCACAAAGTTGATAACTTTGTCAACTCCCTGACAAAGCTTTTGACACAGCATAAGCATGTCAGTTACACTAAGCAATATCGTATTAGATACGAGAATGATTGGTCTTATTGCTAGTGGGAGATTGTTGGAGTATGCCCAAAGACCAATCATATGATGATTGAATAGACATACTATTTTACTAGATTTATAAAGTAATAGCATTGCCGTTATTATCATTTGGTATGTTTCTGTGCATCAAACTAACCATTGGATAATAATGTCCATACAATAATACGATTATTGTTAAATAGGATTCTTAGTCGAATATTATTACGGGTATGGACAGTGATAATATATCAAGACTAATATGTGGTTGATGACAAGCGTTGTCATTGACATAGAGATGTCAAAATCAACACATAAGTATTTGTTAGAGAACAACATACTGGATTGACCCGATATGAGCATGTTTCTTGGGTAATTACGTGACAGTCACAACATTGCTGATGATAAACATATGTATAATCCTCAGACTTGAGATCAACATGATTTCAACATAAAGATTTACGTATTTTGACATAGTCAAACGTGTGTCGTAACTGACTACATTATAAAGACTGATGATTGGATACGTGATGACCTATGTAGTGAAATATGGTTGATCAAGAAAGGATTTGTCCCTCCTACATAATGGGAGAAATATCTTCGGCCACTTGATTGAGTGAGATTAGAAAATGCATGGCCATGCTCAAATATTATGATATGAGATATCATAGAGATTCGTTTATCATAATCTACTCAAGACATCAAGAAACACTAGATGGACAACGCAAGTGTGACTAACCCATGACTTGTGTTCATCTAAGATATAAAGGACAAAAGGATGAAATACATAAAGGAAGTCAGGAATTAGGAAAGTCAAACTATGACTTCATGCAACTTAGGTAGCAATGATGTATTGCTAGATGCCACTCATTGTTTGTAAAATTAGAACAGTTCTAATTTTGCTGCTAACGTTGCATGAACCTACAAGGGCCACACCCTTCGAATGAAAAGAACAAAAAAATTGGAAACCATACTCCCTATTTTAGGGAGGTTGCCGAAAAACCCCTATGGGATAGGGGAAATCGGCAACTCCCTTAAATGGGAATAATATTGGATAAAGATTGTATTTATCAAATATTATTCAGAGTATGGAAAATATTTAGAGACTTAAATATTATAGAATAAGATTCTAGAAATTTAAATATATATTTTGGAATTTATATAATGCATATTTAATTCCAAGTTTATGTAGAATTAGATTCCACATAATTAAAAATATATGTTTAAATATATTTAAATCCAAGTAAAGATAGAATGAGATTATATATAATAAAAATATATATATTTGGATTAAATATAATGTATATTTAAATCCATGTTTTATGTAGAATAAGATTCTACATAATTAAATATATATTTCATTTAATATTATTTAATATAATGTATATTTAATATAAACCAATTTCAAGTAGAATTAGATTCTATGAATTTTGGTTGAACTTGGATTTAAGAAATTCAACTAGAATTAAGTCTTTGAATCCTATTTAAAGGGACAAGGGCTAGCAACCAAATCATCCTTCTTTCTCCTCTTGAAGATTTCGACAACACCCCTAGGGATTCCCCACTGGAATTCGACATATCCCAGAAAGCTCTCTGAGAAGTTGTTCGATATTTTCTGGTGTTCTACTTACCCCCTGGCAAATCCCTGAAGGTTCCCTTGCTCGATTGCAAGTCCCGGTTGAACTCCTGGTCGATTTCAGACTCCCTCAGGAATCCCTGGAGGGATTTCGACTTCTCCCTAGAAGGTGTTCAAACCTGTCGAAATTTATCCCTAAGTGTTAGGGAGGCGGAAACTTTGTTCGTTTTTGTTCAGGTGGACTACGTAGAGGTCGCTGCGAACCTGTGACGATTCTGGTTTTACTTGACGTGGTTATTCCGACATACCATCGGTTTTCCAGTTTCCAGAGTTTTAAAAGGTAACTCTTCATCTTTTCACCCCGGATTCGTTCTTGTACATGGATCCTGGCTGGATTACGTCGGATTAATTTTTCCGCTGCGCCACGGGGCGTGCCGACGTGACCCAACAAAAGGCATAAATGGATATGTCTTTACTTTGGGAGTAGAAGCCATGTCGTGGAAATCCTCAAGACAAACAATAATAACCAGATCCACAATTGAATATGAGTTTGTTGCTCTGGATAAGTCTGGAGAGGAAGCCAAATGGCTTAGGGAATTTCTTGAGGATATTCCAGAATAGCAGAAACATGTGCCTACAATATGTATATACTGTGATAATCAAGCAACGGTAAGTCAAGACATATGCGTCGTCGACATAACACTGTTAGACAACTAGTCTCGAATGGAGTTATCTCTATTGATTATGTAAAATCAAAGGATAACGTTTTGGATCTGCTAACCAAAGGGTTAAATCGAGATCAAGTTGAGAAAACATCGGAAGGAATGAGACTAAAGCCCATGAAAAGTTAAAGGCACTATGTGAAGGAAAAACCTTACCTAGCTGAATAGAGATCCCAGGAACTAGGTTCAAATGGACAACCTAATTGCATAGACTTGTACGATCACTGTGGGGGTTCCTCTCCCAAGTCCGTCCCTATGATGTAAACAATGACTAAATGGAATAGGTTAAGCAGAGCTTTTAATGACCAATGTGTGCTTTGGTGAACCAAGCAACATAAGTAACCTATGTGAGAGTGAAGTGGGGCCACTTCAAGGAGACTATTAGGGCATAGTTCTCTCAAACTCTTGCAGAACTAGGGAGATGTCTATGGCCATAAGGACATAACCATGAGAACAAATACTCTTGTCAGAGAGGTAGCTGTGTGAGGTATATCATCGTTTACACAAACGACAGAACAGTTCAAGGACATTGCGTCTACTAGGTAGCCAATAAAGTAAATCTACTTTCGCAAGGGAAGGTTCAAGGGTGCGTTCACCTACCTATCCTATACAACTATCAATCGTAAAAGCTATTACCACATCGAGTCAAAATGTTTTGATAAAAAAGTATTAATTTCATTCATGTGGGGATTGTTGGAAAAAATATGAGAAAATGGTAACTTTGAGCCTTATTTCAAATAAGTATAGGCTGAGTTTCGAATCAAGCTCCACTATGGACTTATTCTACTCTGTAAGAACTTTACAACGGTATCTCATATGCTCAAAATAGATGAGTAATGAATGAGAAATTGATGCTCAAAGTAAGGTGGTTGTAAATGAAAAAGGAAATGGAAAACCTCAATCCCACATTGATGGGATAAAAGGAGAGGGGGGTGTTTATATACATATACCCAACTTGTTGTCATTGAATGACTTGAGATGAACCTGTGCCTCGAGCGTAGGGGTTGCAAATCCAATCCCATTCTGGTTGGGGCGCACCCGCACAACGTGAGGGACACGAATGTCCAGACCAGTCAGGCACCTATGTGGACATGCAGATATTTTACCATGCTCGAATAATTTTTCCTTTTTGAATAGTAGATTTATCCCAAAAATTAAGGGATATTATCAGATTTAAATTTTGCTTGCAACCCACTCTGTTATCCGATTAGGGGTAAAGTCAGAATAATTTTTTTCTCATGTTTTGCCCTAATTATCTCCTATAAATACATCAACAGTTTTTAGATTTTACACAACAATTAAAATTGTTTTCTCTCTCCAAACTTGAAAAGTTTTCTGGTGATAGTCGAAGGCTCGAATTTGTTCATGAATTCCCCAGTAGTGTTGCTGCAGAAATTCATCCGAATGTTGTATCCTGGGAGACCACGATCAAACAACTCTAGCACTGAGGAGTGGTCGAATTTGTCTTAAAGAAACTGTGTTCGTGCAGGCCTCAGTCAACTAGTTTTTGGTTAAATTTTCAAACCTTGAATTGTCTGTTGCGCGTAATAAGTGCTTCGTGATCGGTGCATATATACACGTTGAAAGTAATAAAGTGATTTTAGTATGGAGTATCGTCTCCATAGGGATTGGTGCTACTTCGGGAGTCTAATTTCTCACACTAAAAAATAAAGACATAAATAGGTGATTGTAGGAGTTCTAATTAACAAGTAAACTAAAGAACAATAAAAGTAAAAGATAGAAGAGATCAAATAAGAGAGAAGAGGCCAGATTATCGTGAGTTTGAGGAGTGATAATTAAATGGAACGTCTATGTGTTTGAGTGCAAAAACGACTCAATTGCTTGGGCAGTGGCAGCAATCGTATTGCGAAGGCAATGGGTTAAGCCGATGCCGTCGCAATGAAGGAAATAAGCTAATGTCAGGGCAATGAGTGAAACCGATGCCCGAGCAATGAAGAAACTGAGGGATTGCCTGGGCAATACGCGAAACAGATGCCTGGGCAATATAGAAACGACGTACTTGCCTGGGCAATGTTCAACAACCTTCAAAGTTCGGTGAAACGTTCTTCAATGATTTCTTCTTATCCTTAAGTTGAAATACTAGTTAATTGTGCAAGCCTTGATAATACCTCCTAGCGTGAACCAAGGGTGGACAACAACCTATCTTACGCTCCTTTTAGTCGTTGAAATTCGTGACTCATCCCTAAGTCGAATTAGTCTTCACCATCGATAGATTGAATAAAGACCATGTTCATTCGTTTCATGGATCTAACCAATATATAGTTTCACGAGATCCTCTCCCAATTCACCCGCAAACAAGATTTAAAAACCAAGAATGAACAAACCTTGAATTAAAATTGCAAACTCAAAAACCTAAACAAAATCCAATCATTCTCACAACCTTAAAGACACAATAACCTAAGCCAAATAAGTTTAGTTATTGGATGGATTTAAAATAAACTCAATGTAATTGATCCCCAAACATAAACAAAACCGAAAACAAAGAAGAAAAGATGAAATTTTTTACAGCCCCTTCTTGAATTCTCTCTCTACCGATTTCTCTCCCCTCCTCCACTTGTTGAAATAGGCGGTTAGGGGTTATTTATATAGAAGATGGCTAGTGTAACACCCATGTTTAGGGGTCGGGTGTTAGGTGAGTTAATTGGGTTCGAGTCGTTGGGCTTGTTTTAAATAAAATGGGCTTGGATTTGAGTTAAAATGGCCATGTGATTTCATTAAGGGTAAAATGGGGATTTTCTAATTAATGACTTAAAACAAGAAAAAAGAAGAGTTTTGAAAGTCACCATCTTCTTCTTCCTTCAACTAAAACCACGACAAAAACCCCTCCCCAACCCAAGCTAATGTTCCATCATCTTCCTCCACGTTTTCAAGTGTTTTTATCAAGGTAATGATGTTTTTGACATCTCCTCTTCATCCTTAATGTTTCTATGGCTTTAGATTTTCATAAACTCCACTTTTTAATTTCTTCAAGTGTTCAAATTTTAAGTAAAAGGTGGAAGGTTTGTTGGGTTTTTGATTTGTAAAGTTAATATATGTTATTGTCTTGCCTTTAAGTGTAACATATCTTAAAATGGTGGAGTTTTGTTGAAATCCCGAAATGGGTATTTGTGGGTGTGTTTAAGGGTAGAAATCTTGAGTTTTTGAGGTATGGGTATGCTTGGGGGTTGTTTTGAATGTGTTTAGTGATGATTTGGGTGATGGAATCGATGGGTATTTGCTGGGTTGTGTTAAATTCCGAAAATGAAGATTTTGGGTTAGTTCTTGGTTTGAAAATGTAGAGAAATCGTCTTGACATTGTAATCTACTTTGTGACAGTGACTTTGTGGAAGTTTTGATGAGTAATACGCTGTTTTTAGTTGATTAGAAGCAAGGGAAACCGTTGGAGAAGCTTCGGGCTCGATTCTGGGGAACTTGGAGGCTTGATCGACATTCTTGGCTTGTATTGAGAGTGTTTGGTGAGTGGACTTTTTTCAATGGTTTTAAATTTGTTCAAAGTATGTTGTTGAGGTATTAGATTGCGCTTGGTAGGCCAATCTAATGTGGGATTAAGTTGGTAGTTTAATCTCTTGTGTGACTTTATAAATTTCTTGCTAAATGTGGATAAATGTGGTCTTGTGTGATAAGTGTTCGTTTATACATATTGCGGTACATTTATGATTGCATGACGGCGATTTGTATGATGTATAGAATGATTTGTGGAATCATGATGAGTTCTCGTTTAGTATGTTGGCACTAGTCATGATTACCCGATATAAAAGATCGATCATTAGGATGAGTGTGCAGACGGTAAGAGTCAAATTCGCACAAGGCCTTGGTGATGTGTAGTCACCAAGGAGGAGTACGGTGAAGTAACATTCCACCGAAAAGTGTATATGTGTGTGGTGATGAGTGGAATCCGATCCGTAAAAGAAAACGGTGATGTGTGAAATCCCACCGGAAGGTAAAATCGTTGTTTGAGTACGTTGGGCGAAAATCCCAACGAAAGTTATCCGCATATCTGAGTAAGCTATATAGTTGCCAATATACCTTGTTTATGTGTGGTTGATGTGGTAAGATGTCCTGTTATATCTATGCTAAGCATAACATGAGGTAAGATGTCATGTTCATGCATTTTTGTAGCGATTGGCTATGTTGTTATGTTGGTGTTATTGCATGCCTTGTTGTTGTCTTATGGATACCATGCTTTGGACCCTGCATTGTCGATATTTGTTTTTGAGCTCCTTCACTAAGCTTTCAAGCTTACGCTATCATTTCCGACAATGCAGATCATTAGTGTGGAAGTTAGCAAGGAGCAAGGAAGGGGCACCCAAGAGCGTGTGTTACTGCTCAAGTATGATTTTTTTCTTAAATAATGTAATAGATGGAAATGAGGATGCTACATGTTGTAGGAGTGTATTTTAAACTCCCATTTGTTGGCTTTAATGTTGTTGATGGATGTTTATGTTCTTGTGTTGAAGGCATGTAAACCTTGTTTATGTGATGCTTACGTTGATGCATGTTTCCTAATAGTTAAATGTCTCGTTATGCATGCTTGTATGTTTAATCATGCTCGATATAGGATGTGTTGCCTCTAGATTTGGTTGTATGATGGTTGCTTGTGATCTCTGATGTTTTAGGCAAAGTTTGGGGATATTTGAGGATGCAGAAGCATGTTTTCGGGTCACTCTGTGTGCAGGCGTTTCGAAACGCTCAAGGTAGTTTCGAAACGAGTGCAGCTCCAGGGATACTCGTATGGGAACCGGGGTGGTGCCGTTTTGATACGATTTGACACTGTAAGCTCTTGTTTCTATACAGTTTGCCACTGAGAGCCCCTATTTCGGAACAAGTTCCAAAAAAATTTGTCACTATAGACCCCCGTTCCGGAACCAGGTGAACCGTATCGGAACGACTTGGTCTTGCCTTTAAACTGGAGCCCGCGTTTCAAAACGGGCAAGCCTATTTCGAAACGCGGGCAAGTAAATTGGCTTTTTGGCATCTTCAAAGGTTCTTGTATGTTACGTTTTAGTCCCTAATGTTTGTTTGCTTCCTTGTTAAGTTCATATGTATCATTTATGTATGGTTTTTTTTCGTACGCATGAAATTGAACTAACATGTTACTTGGTAAATTTAAGTTGCCTTTTGTTCTGCTTGGTTATTTCGTTAACGTTTCCGATGTCGCTTCACACATAGGATTAAATATGATATTTAGACAAGATAATTAAATGAAAAAAAATTAGGGTTGGTAATCGGAGTGAGACCTTAGCGGGTTTCGCCCCGATTTTCCCTGTGTAACCCGTTCGGACCGGCCTGTCGGCTAGACCGGGACGAGGGGGTTACTTTTGTTGGTATCAGAGCCTAAGGTTACCACGACCTCGGGGAGGTAAGTAAGGTAAGTTTGAAGTGTTATGTTGCAATATATCGATGTATGTTGTGCGGTGAATGATTTTGATATGTATGCTTGTTGTTCGCCTGCTTGCATGGTGTTTGAAAGCCTGTGTTAGCATGGTTGTTGTGTTGAGGCGTAGTGTCGAGTTCCCATTGCTACTATTACTTTATTGGAAAATATTTTAAGTAAAGGAATACTTGAGCACCTTGGACCCTTGTCTTTGCTAACTCAATCCTTGTGTGTTTATTTTGTTTGTACTTGATATCTTGTTAGCCGTAAGATGAGACCTAGAGGCACGCCTAGGGTTGTTCATCCGGAACCACGGGCAGCAGCTCCTGAAGTTGAGCCGGTTGTAGAGGCGGAGGCTCCTACACCTCCTCCTTCTCCTCTTCGTCATGAGGGAGGTGAGGCGAGATCTGAGGGCGTAGGACCTCAGGTTGGCCAAGGTCCGGCCGATATAGATCTAGCTCCGTTGGTTCAGGCTATAGTTGGGGCTTTTCAGGCAGCCGTGGCTGGGAGATAGGCTGTGGCACAACCTCAGGGTGAAGGCGCCAGTTTTCCACTTGAGAGGCGTCGTAGTTTGGGTGGAGAAGAATTCCGAGGGTTGACACCCGAGGGATCAGAGGTTTGGTTTGATAAGACTGTTCGTATCTTGTCTCGGATGGGTTGTACTGGGGCACGCAGACTGAGATGTGTTGTTTATTTGCTTCAGGGTGATGCCTACACTTGGTTGGTCACCATTACTACAGGCATGTCAGATGCTGAGATTACTTGGGAGTTCTTTGAGTCTGCTTTTCGCAAGAAGTATCTGGGTCCCCGCTATCTTGATGAAAAAAAGAGAGAGTTCATGGCCTTGTTTCAGGGTAACATGACAGTGACTGAGTATGAGGTACGGTTTGTCAGATTGAGTCAGTACGTGTCCAAGCTAGTTCCTACTGAGAGGAAACGATGCGACCATTTCTGTTACGGGTTGAGCGAGGAAGTGAAGAGGTACACTTTGGCTACGGACTACACGGACTTCGATGTCTTGGTCGCTAAGGCCAAGGACATAGAGCGCATTTTGGGTCTGACCAAACGTTCATGTGGTTCTGGTTCGGGGAAGAGGTCTGCTGACTCTGATAGAGGTGATGCCAAGAGGCACAGGGACAATAGGCATCATTTTGATCACAGACGTGGGGGTGGTAACCACGAAAGAGGCCATCAGGGTCAGAGAGCTGGTGGGCGTTTACCCGAGTGTGCTAGGTGCGGGAGGCATCACACCGGAGAGTGTTGGGGAAACTTTCACGCATGTTGGAACTGTGGAGCTAGAGATCACCTTAGGCGTGATTGTCCACATCAGGCTGGGTTTGCACCAGTTCAGGTTCAGGCTCCTGCTAGAGCTATTGAGTACCCGAGAGGCCGTGGGCGTGGTCGAGGTAACTTCCAGCCGAGGAACGATGGACAGTGGAATATGGCACATGTGGTTGCGATTGAGCCGAAGAGCGGAGGCCAGGCTAGAGTTTTTGCTCAGCGAGAGGGACAAAACGACATAGATGTGATTGCAGGTAATTTCTCGATACAGTCTCTGAGTTTGCTTTCCTTGATTGACTCCGGGTCTACGCATTCATACATATTGAGTGAGCATGCAAAGATGTTAAATATACCTTGTGAGGTACTAGAAGTAGGTGTTAATGTTACTAGTTCCTTCGGGGATACAATAGTGGTTAGAAAGATGTACAGAAGGTGTCCGTTAATGGTTTAGGGGCATATATTTCCAGTGGACATGATGGAGTTACCGTTTTATGGCTTCGATGTGATTTTGTGTATGGACTGGCTTACAGAACATAGAGCTAGGATATATTTTGAAACAAAGAGAGTCTACTTGAAGCTTGCGGATGACTACGAGATTGTGGTAGTAAGGAAAATGTAAAATTCTTATCGAATGTTGTTTCAGCCTTAGAGGCTCAGAGATTAGTTGAGTTGGGTTGTGAGGCGTACTTGGCCTACGTGATGAATCTAAATATGAATGAAGTTAGACCGCAGGATATCAGAACAGTGTGTGATTTTCCGAGTGTGTTTCCGGAAGAATTGCCTAGTTTGACGCCTGGCAGAGAAGTAGAGTTTGCCATAGAGACATACTCAGATTCTGCTCCCGTTTCGTTTGCTCCATATCGTATGGCACCGAAAGAACTGAAAGATTTGAAGACTCTGTTACAAGAGTTATCAGATAGAGGTTTTATCCATCCGAGTTTTTCGCCTTGGGGCGCTCCGGTATTATTTGTGAAGAAGAAAGATCGTAGTATGAGGATGTGCATCGATTATAGACAGTTGAATCAGTTGACAGTGAAAAACAAGTATCCCTTGCCGCGTATCGATGATTTGTTTGATCAGTTGAGAGGGGCATTAGTCTTTTCGAAGATTGATTTGAGATCCGGTTATTACCATTTAAAGGTAAAAGAGGTTGATGTACTGAAGACAGCTTTTAGGACTAGGTATGGTCAGTACGAGTTCTTGGTTATGTCGTTTGGGTTGACAAACGCGCCAGCTGCTTTCAAGGACATGATGAACAGAATCTTCCATTAGTACTTAGACCAGTTTGTGGTTGTATTCATAGATGATATTTTGGTGTATTTGCGTACCAAGGAAGATCATGACCGGCATTTGAGGTTGGTTTTGCGGACTTTGCTAGACAACCAGTTGTACGCTAAGTTGAGTAAGTGTGAGTTATGGATCAGAGAAGTAGTCTTTCTAGGGCATATAGTGTTAGCCGAGAGGATTAGAGTTGATCCGAAAAAGATAGAAGCCCTTGTTGAGTGGAAGGAACCAAAGTCTGTGACAGAGATTCATAGTTTCCTCGGCTTAGCAGGTTATTATAGAAGGTTTGTGGATGGATTCTCGAAGATAGCCGCTCCTTTGACAAAATTGCTTCAGAAGAATGTTCAGTTTGAGTGCTTAGATGCGAGACAACAAGCCTTTGAGAAACTGAAAGAAGCTTTGACAGATGCATCGATTTTGATTCAGCCAGAGTCGGGGAAAGAGTATGTGATCTACAGTGATGCTTCATATATAGGATTAGGTTGTGTGCTCATGCAGAACGGAATAGTTGTAGCTTATGCCTTGAGACAGTTAAAGAATCACGAGCGTAATTATCCGACACACGACATAGAGCTAGTCCCAGTTGTGTTTGCCTTGAAGATCTAGAGACATTATTTGTATGGTGGTTTAGTGGCCAAGCTTCAGGTTAGACCTACCTTAGGCCAGTTGATTAGAGAAAAATAGTTGTTAGCTAGATCTTTGGCACCTCACATGCAAGATATAGGCGAGGGTAGACCATCAGACTACAGTTTCAGTGTTGGTGGGGTCTTGTGTTTCAGAGACAGAATAGTTGTGCCGGATGACAGTGATTTGAGACGTACTATCTTGACCAAAGCACACAATAGCCCGTTTGCTATGCATCCCGGTAGTACAAAGATGTATCGTGATCTGAAGAATGAATACTACTGGGTTGTTTTGAAGAAAGACGTAGCCGATTTCGTGAGTAAGTGTATGGTATGCCAGAGAGTTAAGGCAGAACATCAGGTTCCATCAGGTTTGTTACAACCGTTGAGGATTACGTAATGGAAGTGGGAAAATATTACTATGGACTTCGTTTCGGGTTTGCCTTTGACTACTTCGAAGAAGAACTCAGTTTGGGTTATAGTTGATCGCTTCACAAAGTGTGCTCACTTTTTAGCTATTCATACGACTTACTCCTTAGATTAGTTGGCAGATTTATACATCAGTGAGATTGTGAGATTGCATGGTGTGCCGAAGTCGATTGTGTCTAGCAGAGATCTGATATTTACAGCCAGATTTTGGAAGTGTTTGCATAGTGCTTTGGGCACCGATTGAATTTCAGTACGTCGTATCATCCTCATTCAGATGGACAGTCAGAGAGGGTTATATAGATTTTGGAGGATATGTTGCGTTGTTGCGTCATTGACTTTCAAGGTACTTGGGAAAAACACTTGACGTTGGTCAAGTTCGCACACAATAACAGTTATCAGTCGAGCATTCAGATGGCTCCTTATGAGGCGCTGTAAGGTAGAAAATGTAGAACTCCGATTTGTTAGGCCGAAGCAGGTCAAAAGTTGTTATCGATGCTGGATTTGCTTAAGGGGACTACCCATAAGGTGAAGTTAATTTGTGATCGTTTGAAGGCAGCTTCAGATAGAGAAAAATCCTATGCCGATTTGAAGAGGAAAGAAGTTGAGTATGCCGTGGGAGATAGAGTGTTCTTAAAAGTCTCTCCGTGGAAGAAAGTTATGAGGTTCGGCAGAAAAGGGAAATTGAGTCCGAGATACATTGGGCCGTATGAGATTGTGAAGCGAATCGGTCCGATTGCTTATCAGTTACGTTTGCCATCCGAGATAGAGAAGATTCACAATGTGTTCCATGTTTCGACGCTTCGAAAGTATAGATCAGATCCGTCGCACGTTATGCATGTGGAAGAGATTGAGTTGAACCCAGACTTGATGTACGATGAAGAACCAGTTGAGATCTTGGCATCAGATAGCAAAGGGTTGTGTGGTAGATAGATTGAGTTGGTCAAAGTGAAGTGGCAACGCCGAGGCATGAATGAGGCCACTTGGGAGAGAAATGAGGATATGGAGAGGCAGTTTCCGTATCTCTTCCAGTCATGTCATTTTGGGGACAAAATTCCTTAAGTGGGGGAGAGTTGTAACACCCGGGTTTAGGAGTCGGGTGTTAGGTGAGTTAATTGGGTTCGGGTCGTTGGGATTGTTTTAAATGAAATGGGCTTGGTTTTGAGTTAAAATTGCCATGTGATTTCATTAAGGGTAAAAGGGGGATTTTCTAATTAATGAATTAAAACAAGAAAAAAAAAGAGTTTTGGAAGTCACCAACTTCTTCTTCCTTCAGCTAAAACCACGACAAAAACCCCTACCCAACCCAAGCTACTGTTCCATCATCTTTCTCCACGTTTTCAAGTGTTTTTATCAAGGTAATGATGTTTATGACTTCTCCTCTTCATCCTTAACGTTTCTATGGCTTTAGATTTTCATAAACTCCACTTTTGAATTTCTTCAAGTGTTCAAATTTTAAGTAAAAGGTGGAAGCTTTGTTGGGCTTTTAATGGGTTTTTGATTTATAAAGTTAATATATGTTATAGTCTTGCTTTTAAGTGTAACATATCTTAAAATGGTGGAGTTTTGTTGAAATCCCGAAATGGGTATTTGTGGGTGTGTTTAAGGGTAGAAATCTTGAGTTTTTGAGGTAGTTTTGTGAGGGAAAGTTGGGCTGATGGTATGGGTATGCTTGTGGTTGTTTTGAATGTGTTTAGTGATGAATTGGGTGATGGAATCGATGGGTATTTGCTGGGTGGTGTTCAAGTCCGAAAATGAAGATTTTGGGTTAGTTCTTGGTTTGGAAATGTAGAGAAATCGTCTTGAGATTGTAATCTACTTTGTGATAGTGATTTTGTGGAAGTTTTGATGAGTAATACGCTGTTTTTGGTTGATTAGAAGCAAGAGAAACAGTTGGAGAAGCTTCGGGCTCGATTCCGGGGAACTTGGAGGCATGATCGACATTCTTGGCTTGTATTGAGGGTGTTTGGTGAGTGGACTGTTTTCAATGGTTTTAAATTGGTTCAAAGTATGTTGTTGAGGTATTAGATTGCGCTTGGTAGGCCAATCTAATGTGGGGTTAAGTTGGTAGCTTAATCTCTTATGTCACTTTATGAATTTCTTGCTAAATGTGCATAAATGTGGTCTTGTGTGATAAGTGTCCATTTATGCATGTTGCGGTATATTTATGATTGCATGATGGTGATTTGTATGATGTATAGCATGATTTGTGGAATCATGGAGAGTTCTCGTTTAGTATGTTGGCACTAGTCATGATTACCTGATATAAATGATCGATCATTAGGATGAATATGCACACGGTAAGAGTCAAATTCGCGTGTGGCCTTGGTGATGTGCAGTCACCAAGGAGGAGTACGGTGAAGTAACATTCCACCGGAAAGTGTATATGTGTGTGATGATGAGTGGAATCCCATTCGTAAAAGAAAACGGTGATGTGTGAAATCCCACCGAAAGGTAATATCGTTGTTTTAGTACGTTAGGCAAAAATCCCAACGGAAGTTATCCGCATATCCGAGTAAGCTATATAGTTGCCAATATATCTTGTTTATGTGTAGTTGATGTGGTAAGATGTCATGTTATATCTATACTAAGCATAACATGAGGTAAGATGCCGTGTTCATGCATTTTTGTAGCGGATGGCTATGTTGTTATGTTGGTGTTATTGCATGCCTTGTTGTTTTATGGATACCATGCTTTGGACCCTGCATTGTCGATATTTGTTTTTGAGCTCCCTCACTAAGCTTTCAAGCTTACGCTCTCATTTCCGACAATGCAGATCATTAGTGTGGAAGTTAGCAAGGAGCAAGGAAGGGGCACCCAAGAGCGTGTGTTGCTGCTCAAGTATGGTTTTTTTCTTAAATAATGTAATAGATGGCAATGGGGATGCTACGTGTTGTAGGAGTGTATGTTAGACACCTATGTGTTGACTTTAATGTTGTTGATGGATGCTTATGTTCTTGCGTTGAAGGCATGTAATCCTTGTTTATGTGATGCTTACGTTGATGCATGTTTCCTAATAGTTAAATGTCTCGTTATGCATGCTTGTATGTTTAATCATGCTCGGTAGTAGGATGTGTTGCCTCTAGATTTTGTTGTATGATGGTTGCTTGTGATCTTTGATGTTTTGGGGCACGTTTGGGGATGTTTGAGGATGTAGAAGCATGTTTTCAGGTCACTCTGTGTGCAGGCGTTTTGAAACGCTCTACGTAGTTTCAGAACGGGTGTAGCTCCAGGGATACTCGTATCGGAACGAGGGTGATGCCATTTCGATACGATTTGACACTATGAGCTCCCGTTTCGGTACGCGTTTCTATACGGTTTGCCATTGAGATCCCCTATTTCGGAACAAGTTCCGAAACGTTTTGTCACTGTAGACCCCCGTTCCGGAACAAGGTGGACCGTATCAGAATGGCTTGGTCTTGCCTTTAAACTGGAGCCCGCGTTTTGGAACGGGCAAGCATGTTTCGAAACGCAGGCAAGTAAATAGGCTTTTTGGCATCTTCAAAGGTTCTTGGATGTTATGTTTTAGTCCCTAATGTTTGTTTGCTTCCTTGTTAAGTTCATATGTATCGTTTATGTATGGTTTTGTTCCGTATGCATGAAATTGAACTAACATGTCACTTGGTAAATTTAAGTTGCCTTTTGTTCTGCTTGGTTGTTTCGTTATCCTTTCCGCTGTCGCTTCGCACATAGGAATAAATATGATATTTAGACAAGATAATTAAATGAAAAAAAATTAGGGCTGCTAATCGGAGTGAGACCTTAGCGGGTTTCACCACGATTTTCCTCGTGTAACCCGTTCGGACCGGCCTATCGGCTAGACCGAGACGATGGGGTTACAGCTAGGTCAAAGTCTTTCTTGAGGCGGAAGTTAATTTGGATATAAATTGAATAAAAGAAATATTATATCTCTTTTAATTTTATTCCAACTAAAACTCCTCCTATTTTCTTGGAATTTAATCTCTTTTTGACCTCTTCATGGACTTCCAACTTCAAATATTTGCGTCAACCACGTCCATCAAGTCAGGATTTTTTTGGTCATAACTTCGGCTACCACTTCACCCCATTCTTAGTTTCCTCGGCATCAATCTTCATGCTCGGGCATGACCTGCACATGCACAAAATAGTCCAGCAGTACCTCTTTTCCACAAAAACTAATCAAAACATGAACTCGGGCATAACAGCGAAGGAAATTATGAAAATATTCATGAATGCCTAATAATGCAACTAAAATGAGCTTAAGTCTAACAATAATATAAGTAAAAAGGGTAATAAAAATAGTACTTTTGAACACTTAACATTGTCCAACAAAGAAATCTTTGGATGGAGCAAGTACCAGTGGCAATAGAAACAACAAGAGTTATAAAAGCCCCCGAACTTCCTAGAAGACAAAAAAATTGTCCAAAAATCCCCATCAGATTCCAATGCTTGGTTTTGATAACATTGTTTTATACAGAACTCTTAGCTGATAGAAAAGTGTAAAAGTAGGGCAAATTGAAATAATTTGTGGATAATGAGAGTTAAATTTATTATTTTTCTTGAATTATGACTAAATTATTTGAATGTGCAAATGTGGAGGACTAAATGTGTTATTAAACCAAATATTTTAACGACTGTTAACAGGTTAATGGTAACAGTAAACCAAAACTTAAATTTTAATGGTAACATTGAAGCAATTGGAAGTTTGGTTACTAAATTGAATAATTAACCAAACTTCAGTTATCATTTGTGAACTTTACCCTATAAATAATTATAACTTAAAGGGTAAACTACAACATAGGACACTCAATTATGGGTAATGTTACATTTGGGTCACCCAATTCTAAAAAAGTTATACTTGAGTCACTCAATTATGGGTAAGGCTACATTTGGATCACCCAATTATTAAAGGTTACATTTGGGTCACCCTTCATATTTAAAAAACAATTTGTCATTTTTTCTTCCAAATCACTTGTATACCCTCGTTAACACTAGAGTACTTCATTTGAAATCATTAATTAATCTAATACACAGATTGATATATTTTTTAAATATTAAGTGTGACACAAATGTAACCTTACCCATAATTGAGTGACTGGTAGATTATAATTATATACGTTTTTTTGTGATTAATTATTTCATTTTCTAATTATATTTTGAGCTTAATTGTAAAAATTATGTTTGTTTTGATTTAGGAGGTCAAATATGGATGCAATGATGAAAATCAGCTCAAAAGCATGTTCTTAGCTTCCCATGTGAAAATCAATTCTTTTGGAAGAAAATAGAAACGAGCAGACGGTTATCTTTGATAAGGTGTGACCACGCCTTGTAACTGATGCTAGGCTTGTGTCTGACATTAGGAATCCGAAATTTTGGAAGCAAATCCGTGATGAATCCCATTTTATAAATATTTTCATTATTTTGGAAGTATTGAACCAAGAATCAATCTTTTTTATTTATTAAACTGATGGTGAGAGGAAATAGTAATGAGAGCTGGAGAGCCAAACATCATCAGATTTTCACCCTGTTTGTTGAAAATCTGGGGAGAAGCTCCATTGATAAGGAATGTGGTATGCTTGGGGGAGATATGGAGACGTGCTAGATGCATTCATTGCAGGGAAATGGAACAAAGGGAAAAAAGATTCGGTTTTGTAAGATTTGGGAAGATGGTTGATGCAGAGAGAGCAATAGAAAGATTGAATGGTTGTGTATTATTTGAAAGCAGAATCAGGGTGACTACGACAATATTGAATCCAAGACAATATTACTGGAGGAAATTCCAAACGACGGCGAACATAGAAAATAAATATAGAGGAGCTAGACAAAGTGAATATAAGAATGTAGATGGAAATCGAAGAGATGATAATCCCTAGGTTGGGAGCAAGGTAACCCAAGACTTATTTGAAAAAGAAAGAGGTGAGTGCAGTTCAAAAAAATGCAAGAAAATGGAAGAGAATATCTAGAGTTGTAGAGATGGAAGTGTGATGACGTTTTTTGAAAGAAAGAAAAACCTTTGAAGTATCCCGCTTTTGAAAAAGATTTGTTTAAAAGGGGATTGTATTTTTTTTTAAATTCGAGTTTTGGAAAACAGTAAAAATTTGGAGTCGCCACCGATCACTTAGGTAGGTCGGACACCATAAAAACCAGAGATTCGTTTTTAAAGGGTTCGAGAGTTGGTTACGTGTGGGGAAGGGTTAGCACCCCCATCACGCCCAGAAATCGGTACCCAAAATATATGTTTCCCTTAATCGATGGAAATTATTTGAAATCTAAAGTGAATTTAATTAGGCATTCTTAATTGAAAATTGACTCTAATTGTATGGGCTTTATCAAATCGGTGCTTTGGAATTAATTAGGCATTTAATTAATAAGGATGACGATACATAGGACCATAGATTAAACCGACATCATATAAGTATGACTGCCGTGTTAATTTATGGTTCAACCCTTGTACGACACCTTTATGCATGATGCAAACATTTAGGAATGATGTTATGATATTTCCCCTTCTTAACTATCGCTTACCTCGAGACGGTAAAGATTAACCCAAATATTTGGTCAACATCCATTGAGTTCAGACTATTACGGCACAAATATCGGGATTAATAGATAAATCCCTTTTGTACGGTTTAAATTAATTATCATGCTATCAAAACGTTAAAGGTCATATGGATGCCAATTAAAAAGATGCATGACACGATAAATAATCACCAAAGCATAGGGTATAAACAAATAAAAATATGAAACAAAATATACTACTAATATAATATCATATACTATGCATATTATATTATGTAAAGTATATATTAAATGCTTTAGAAAAACTATGTATTAAATTCTTTAGAAAGAACATATGTAATTTATTAAAAACATCATGAAATTCATGGATAATATATATTCTAAAACCATGTATTATATACGGACTATATGTTATATAAAAACTACATACATATATATAGGTGAGTATATAAAACTATATATTATATGCATATACTATATATTATACTAAAACCATATTTATATATAGAACTATACATTATATGAAAATTATATATTATATATAAAACTATACATCAGATATACTATATATTATATAAACTAGATCATATGTAAACAACATATTATATAATAATATAAGTGAGATCGGACCACAATACATACAAATATACATAATTAAGCAAGAATAACAAACAAGTACACTAAGCATTAGAAATTAAGGACTGGAAATTAAAGAACATAAACTGCAGGGCAAAAATTAAAATATGCATGATTAAGAGGGTAAAACACTGGAATTAGGACTAAAATTGAACCCGAAACAGACTTCAGGGACTTAAGGCGTGATTAAACCATTTGGAAAAATGCTACGATTGAAACAAGGGCTAAATTGTAAAGCTCGTCGAAATTCAAGGGACCGGAGACGGGATTTCAAAACGCGGAAGGGCTGACCGTGTGATTATGAAGATGTGGAAGGATCAAAAACATGATTAAGCCAATTTTAAAACGTTAAAAATTATAAAACCATGTTTTAATCAGTTTTAACCCCTTTTTGGCTAACCCTAAAACTCAAAGACTCCTCTCATCCCTTCTAACTCGACACATGAAACGTCGGGCGACGCTAATCGGTGGCCGGCAAACCCATGAACACCCAAAAGACCCTCTTTTCTATTTTTAAAACCAAACGAGTACCTGAAATCATGAACACAACACCCTTTCCTTCGTTTTTTCAAAAAACAGAAACCAGAAAAAAGCCCTTTTTGACATCAAAAATCTTTTTTAATACCTAAACCATGAAATCCGAAAGGCTCACCACGCACGGCCCCTATAACGAAGGCTGAGAGGTTTATTGCCGATGGGATTCAAAACGGCGAGGTGGCGAACGGACGCCAAAGGTGAGAAACTGAAAACCCTAACCCCTCTTTTGATTACGATATGCTTCGAAAGTAAAAAGAAAGAGGGTATACCTCAATAGACTGATTTTTGCATTGATTGTTCTCTGAAATACCCCAATGTTGCTTCGGGTTTACAATGTTTGGGTTCGGCTTTTATAACCGAGTATTACATCAATTTGTTTACATAAAAATCAGAATAAAAATTGCTATTGGTTCTGAAAATTTGTTTGTATTCATGTCCTTCTGATATTGCGGGCTAATTGTAACCCCCTAAACCCGGCCTAGAAGAAAACACCAAATTTAGGAAGTTACGATTGAAAACTTAACCCTAGAGAAAACTAATTTTAAAAAGATATACTTCAAATTAAAATAAAATAACATAATTTTAATAATAAATATAAATATAAATATCATAATAAATGTTTGAATGATTGTATAAAATCTATGAATTAAAATAACAGTAAATGAATGCTAAAAATAATCTTAAAACATAAATAGTCTAAAATTACATCCATGTCCCAAAATAATAAATAGAAATCTGATTAAACTAAAATAGTTTCGTACTGAATAATAAAATAACCGGATAAAATCTGAGATCCTTCAAGTACCACGTCGTCTAAGTTCGAAGATATCTGTAAGAGGAAACTATGGAGGAGTAAGCTAAAGAGCTTAGTGTGTCTCTAAAGTGCAAGAAAATCATAGTCGTAAAAACATAGTAATATTTTTTTAAAAATTCTTTAAAGCATAACACATAAATCACAAGCGCAATGCAATGCAATGCACCCAACTACAACCGCCAAGAGGAAAGTTCCCCAGAACTCCTCACTACAACCGCCAATCCGAAATGTAATCCAGCCCGAAGGGTGAAACCACTGAACTTCCCCGAACAAATCCCAACCCATGCTCATACAATGATATGATGATTAGAAATCAAATTTCATAAACAAAGTTCCATAAATCCGATATTCCGTGAACATACTTCATAAATCATAGTCCATAAATCATAGTTCATAAATCGTAGTCCATAAATCACGGTTCATAAATCGTAGTAAAAACATATTATGAAAATGTATGCATGTGATGTCAACCATAAAAATCATAATACTTATAAATAATCACATAAAGGGTAAAACACCAACACATAGAAAAATAACATATAATTTAATTATAGCACCGGAAGAAAACTCACCTTAGCCAAGCTATACTCAACCTACAGAATGATGTGATTTTTCATGATCAGAAGTATTGGATCCAACTATATCGATACCAGACTAAACTTGGGGTTGAAGGGATTAACGAACAAGAAGGGGTATAGAGCGATGGAGATTATTACATAGGAATTTAACAAAACAATAAGAGATTTTGGCAGCATGAAACTATATAAAAAAGTAGGGTTCTTGGGGTGATCTTATTTGAACTATGTGTGTATATATGTAGGGGGAGTAAACCTAATTTAAGTAAAATAATAAAAGTGATATATGATAGAAAAGAATAAAAGTAAATAAAATAATTAAAAGAAGACGAGTGGGGGAAGGGATTAGAATTCAATTTAAAATTAAAGTACTATATATATATATATATATATATATATATGTAACATTTAAAAAAAAAGATGATTCGGCTCCTATAAGTATAATTCAATTCAAATTCAATCTTCTTTTAAAACAATGGGTTAATCACCCAACAAGTCCCCAAACTTCTTATTTGTTTGATAAAGTCACAAAATTATGATTAAAGATCATTTAACTCCGAAAATTCTCAATTTGGCCATAAGAATTAAAATTAGGGTTTTTGAATTAAAATTCCCAAATAAAAAGGGTTTTGAATTTAGGGATTTCAAAATTAGGTTTCTAAATTAAGGATATTTCGACTCTAGGGTTTACAATTTGGGTTTAATTTTTGGGGTGTTACACTAATTCTCTGATTTTTAGTTTTTTCATGTGATACAGATCTCGTACGAGAGGGGACCTGTGAGGGCATCGAATGGTCATGCACCGACGTGGCTGATAGTGGTCCCTTCGATCGATGTGGTGAGGATCTGGACGGTCTGGAGAGCTTAGGAGTAAAGCGCGTGAGTTGCACGCGCGCGTGGGTGACACCAAAGGTCGTATGTGGGCGCGTATGGATCTGGAAGCTTCCTCTTTTGATTCCGAGCCGTCCAATGTCGCTTCGATCCAACGGACGAGAGGTGGCAGTATGGAGAAAGGGTTAGGGCACTCTAGGGCTTCATCTCTTAGCGTGATCTGGACCGCACGATGCGTCACAGATCTGATGGCTGCGAGTGGTGCGGCGCCAAAGCGTCAGAGGGGTTTTTAGGGTTTCCATCCGAGACTCTATCTGGGCCATTTGATCTCCTTTCTAGATCTGACGGTTCAAGATGCGGCGGCTGCACAAAAATAAAAGAGACCAATTAGGGTTTTAGGTTTAATTAGGTTGGGCTGAAAATGGGCCATGTAATATAATATGTAATTTTTGGTTTTTATGTAATAGACTTTATTTCAATAAACTGGGCTTTATAATATATGTATGGGCTGATTTATTTATTATTGGGATCTTGTTTAATTTAATATAATTCATAGTTTTTTCTGATTTTAATAATGACGAAAATAAAAACTATAACAACAATAATATATATATATATATATATGTATGGGTCGTTTGAGGAATTTGATGTTTGAGAAAAATATCCTTTTGGAAGGAATAAAATTGAGGAATTTAGGGTTTGAGGAAAATATCCCTTTGGAAGGATTGGATTGAGAAATTTGGGTTTTGGGGAAAAATCCTTTTGGAAGGATATGATTGAGAAATTTGGGTTTTGGGGAAAAATCCTTTTGGAATGATAAGGTTGAGAAATTTGAGTTTTGAGGAAAACTTCCTTTTGGAAGGATAAATTTGAAATTTTTTAAATTTTAAGAAAAACATCCTTTGGGAAAGATAAAATTGAGAAATTTGAATTTTAAGAAAAACATTCTTTTGGAAGGATAAAATTGAGAAAATTTAAATTTTAAGAAAAACATCCTTTGGGAAGGATGAAATTGAGAAACTAAGTTTTAAGAAAAGCATCTTTAAGGAAGATTAAAACTGGGGGTTGGAAGGCCTTTCAGAATCCTAATTGTGCAAGTCGAAGGACTCTTGATTCTTGTGAGATCTGTTTCTCCTCTCGTGAACCTGTAGATCCATTCTTTTACCAATATTCAAATGCATGTTTAAAGAAAACAAAATGCTATGATGATATGAGTTAGCATGCTCCTAGCATGGGGATGTATAACTACCAATGATGCATGAGCATATTTCATGGTGCAAAAATGTGTGTTCATGAGAATGCAAAGATGCATGAATTTAGCTTGTCTTCGTTTTATAGGGTCGGTGGTCATCATCTTGGGACTACAACCACTCATCAATCACATGTCCTAACAAAATTTTCCCTCAACTTGTGTTGCTCATTCCCCGAGTCCAATGACCTTGGTCGTAATCAGAATCATTAACCAAGTACTTTCAAGTTGTATGCCATCCCCCATCTATTTTGATTCGAAATCTTATGTGCAAAAGCCCCTTTTGTCCCACAGACAATGATGCCCCTTTACGAAAAATTAACTTCAATAGTCCTTCATCATCCCACATCATGTAGTGCCCCTCAATTTTGGGCTTCACTGACGGCATGCATTTATCTCCGAAGTAATACAAGGAAATTTCGTTGTTTAAAATATATCAATTCGCTGGTCGTCATTCTAATGAAGGATGGATTTTCAGATTAATATACAGAACCTTGAAACCAAAATTTTGATTGAAAGAAAAAAATGGAATAGGATACCTCAGATATCAAATGGAAGAGCGTTATAGATTCAACTTTCCAGTGATCATCTCAAGCATAGCTTGTGTCTACGAAGACTTTGAACGTTGTGGCGATATTTGAAATTGTGAAACTCTTCATGAATCGCTCGGTTCATCCTCATGATTATGGTATTTGTTTGATTTGCTCGATTACTATTCCTTCTAGTTTCCATCATGTTTCTCCATTCATATGTATGTTTAAACTTCCGACTTTTGTTTAGCCCATGGAGCGTGGAACATGTCATTCTAAGGATTTTATATGTAAGTGAGTGCTTCTAATTGCCATTGATTTTGTGTTACTGTCCTCAAGGATTCATCTCCAGAACGTATTCAATTTGTTCATTCATTTCCTTTTTTCCTAGGGGAATTCAACTCGTCACAGTCATTTGTCTCGAGGAAAATGATGGAGCATACAACAATACCCCGAGTTACTCGGTATAGTCACGATTTTGAAAATATTACCATCACTCATGAAGCGAAGAGTTTCGGGCTTCAGCGAAGTGCCTCAAGAATTCCACACTCATATCTGACAATGCTTATTACCAAGTTTCGAACATTGGAGTGCGTTTTGGTTAACGCTTATTACCAGGCTCTGAGGTTAAAATCATTTTTTTTTTATTTTGAAATAGTCTATTTTTTCTCTTTTCTTTAGGAACATTCAAGAAACTCTATTTAGGCTTTCCTAGGAGATTCCCTTAATATAGAACATCATGGAAGGAATAATAATCTTGCTTCTCTCATTTTACCGACCAAAGCGGATGGAGCGGGAAATCACACTTTATCGTTATCAAATCATCTGATCGATCTCTTCCACTAGAATCAATGTCACATCATGCATGTGATATCCGAGGACCTACGGAGGTAAGGAAGGATATACATATAAATGATTTCAAAGTCATTGTATGTTAAGCAAAATGCATTTTCATTAGAAAGAAAATTCGTAAACATAACAAGTGCCCTTAAAAAAGATCATTATTATCTTCGGGCAAATGATAGCAATGTTTGTTCTATGCATTACTTCAAGAGAAAAAACAACATGAAAGAAAACTTGAACACACGAGCTCCTAAAAACCCGGGAAACAACACCTCTCAAAAGTCACGCTCATCATTCTTTCTTTTAAAAATTTCAACAAATTGTTCTCGATCAGTCCCTGAATCTTGTTTTTCAGTGCCCCACAATTTTCTGTGGTGTGGCACGTGCTTCCCATATGGTAGTCATGTAACGCCCCGGTTTAGGGCCTGAGAGTTCATCGGTGTTAATCTAGGATTAGTTCGGGTTAAAATTAGAATTAAAATGACGATTTTATAAAAATCACCTCTAATTACGAAAATGCCATTAATGAAAAATTGAAAAAGGTTTTTTTATCTCACTTTTCAAATCAAAAAGAAAACTATCATCTTCTCCTTCAAAAACAAAAACCACGACCTAAACCCCGCCTCCCAACCCAAACACTGTTCCATCATCTTCCTCAATGATTTCAAGAGATTTTATCAAGGTAATAACGTTTTTGACTTCTCCTCTTCATCTTCAACATTTTCATGGTTTTGGATTTCCATAAAACCCATTTTTTAGTTGTTTCAAGTGTTCAAAGTTTTAAATTAAAGGTGGAAACTTTTTTGGTTTTTCGTTGTTCTTAATTTGTAAAGTTCATGTAGGTTATAAACTTGCTTTTAAGCTTAACATATGTTAAAATTGTGAAGTTTTAATGAAATCCCGAAATGGGTATTGGTGGGTGAGTTTAGAAGTGAAAATCTTGAGTTTTGGTGGTAGGTATGTGAGGGAAAGTTGGGCTGATGGTATGGTTACACTTGAGGGCTGTTTTGAGCATGTTTAGTGATGATTTGGATGATTAAATTGATGGGTAACTGCTAGGTAACTGTTGGGTTGTGTCCGGAATGGAAGTGGGAACCTATTACCATGGACTTTGTGTCAGGTTTACCGTTGACTCCTTCGAAGAAGAATTTCGTGTGGGTGATAGTCGATAGATTTACTAAGTGTGCTCACTTTATACATGTTCATACTACCTACACCTCAGATAGGTTGGCCGATCTGTACATTAGTGAGATAGTGAGATTGCATGGGGTACTGAAATCGATTGTATCAGACCGAGATCCGAGGTTTACAGCTAGATTTTGGGAGTGTTTGCATCGTGCCTTGGGTACTTGGTTGAATTTCAGTACTTCGTATCATCCGCAGTTAGATGGTCAGTCAGAGAGAGTGATTCAGGTGTTGGAGGACATGTTGAGGTGTTGTATTATCGACTTTCAGGGTTCTTGGGAGAAGCACCTACCGTTAGTAGAGTTTGCGTACAATAAAAATTATCAGGCTAGTATTCAGATGGCACCGTATGAAGCTCTTTATGGTAGGAGGTGTAGAACACCTATCTGTTGGGCCGAGGCCGGACAGAAGCTTATACCAATTCCCGATTTGCTTAAGGGCACTACCGAGAAGGTAAAATTGATATGTGATTGCTTGAAGGCAGCTTCAGACCGACAAAAATCGTATGCCGACTTGAAAAGAAAGGAGATAGACTATATCGTGGGCGAGAAAGTGTTTTTGAAAGTCTCACCTTGGAAGAAGGTGATGAGGTTTGGTAGGAAGGGTAACTTGAGTCCGAGATTCATTGGACCTTACGAGGTAGTTGAGAGAGTCGGTCCTGTTGCGTATAGATTGAGACTCCCGACCTAGTTAGAGAAGATTCACGATGTGTTCCACGTTTCTATGCTTCGAAAGTATAGATCGGATCCGTCTCACGTAATGCCAGTGGAAGAGATTGAGTTGAACCCCGACTTGTCGTATGATGAAGAGCCGATTGGGATTCTTGCTACGGACAAGAAAGTGTTGCGTGGGAGGTCTATCGATCTAGTCAAGGTTTTGTGGAGACACTGAGGTGTGGAAGAAGCTACTTGGGAGCGGAAGGAAGACATGGAAAGACAATTTTCGTATCTCTTTCCGTCAGGTAATTTCGAGGACGAAATTCCTTAAGTGGGGGAGAGCTGTAACACCCTGGTTTAGGGCCCGAGAGTTCATCGGTGTAAATCTAGGCTTAGTCCAGGTTAAAATTAGAATTAAAATGATGATTTTATAAAAAAAATCACCTCTAATTACGAAAATGTCATTAATGAAAAATTGAAAAAGGTTTTTTATCTCACTTTTCAAATCAAAAAGAAAATTATCATCTTCTCCTTCAAAAACAAAAACCACGGCCTAAACCCCTCCTCCCAACCCAAACATTGTTCCATCATCTTCCTCAACGATTTCAAGAGATTTTATCAAGGTAATAACGTTTTTTACTTCTCCTATTCATCCTCAACATTTTCATGGTTTTGGATTTCCGTAAAACCCATTTTTGAGTTGTTTCAAGTGTTCAAAGTTTTAAATTAAAGGTGGAAACTTTGTTGGTTTTTTGTTGAGTTCTTAATTTGTAAAGTTCATGTAGGTCATAAACTTGCTTTTAAGCTTAACATATGTTAAAATGGTGAAGTTTTAATGAAATCCCGAAATGGGTATTGGTGGGTGAGTTTAGAAGTCAAAATCTTGAGTTTTGGGGTAGTTATGTGAGGGAAAGTTGGGCTGATGGTATGGTTACACTTGAGGGCTGTTTTGAGCATGTTTAGTGATGATTTGGATGATGAAATTGATGGGTAACTGTTGGGTTGTGTCCGGGTCCGAAAATGAAGAGTTTGGGTTAGTTCTTGGCTTGGAAATGTAGCGAAATTGTCTTGGATTGTAATCTGATTTGTGGAAGTGATTTTGTGAATGTTTTGATGTGTAATGCACTGTTTTTGGTTGGTTAGAAGCAAGGGAAAACATTGGAGAAGCTTCGGACTCAATTCCAGGGAACTTTGATACTTGGTCGACATTTTCGGCTTGTGTTGGGTTTCATCAGTGAGTGATTACTATTTTGGAATTTTAATTATGCTCAAAGAAGGTTATGGGGTTTGGGTGGAGTCTTAGAGACTAAACTAGACCCAAGAGTAAGTTCATCTAATATTGTTTGTTTGGTTGATTTTTGGCTTTCGTGAACATGTGTGTTGTGGTGATGTTTTTGGATTATTTTTACTCTCCGTTTAATGTTGTGTAGTCGTTTTTGGTGTCGAGCCTCACGTGATGGTTGTCGTTACTACCGTGATATGTAGTCCCACTGGTAGTGACTAGTAGAAGAGTACGGTGATGTGTAGTCCCATCGGAAAACTACTAGTTGAACGGTGATGTGTAGTCCCATCGGAAACTACTAGTTGAACGGTGATGTGTAGTCCCAATGGGTTTTGGTTATGCATGTGCAAACCATTTACTGTGATGATTGTATTTCATTATGTTATTCCTTAATGGTTTTGCTTTAAATCTAATATTTATGTTTTAAAAACTGCATTGTTGTTGTGTTTTAGAGCTCCGCTCACTAAGCTTTAAGCTTACGCTCTCTTTTTTTTTCCAACAATGCAGATCGTTAGTGGCTTGGGAGGCAAGTGGGCAAGGGAGGAGTTTCTCGGAGTTCTCGGGTAGCTCAAAGTATGGTTTATGTTTCCTAATAGCATTTAGACAATGGGATTGCTAGTTTGTATGTTAAGGAGTTGGTGATCAAACTTCTATATTATGGCTTGATTATGTTTCTAACATGTTTTGAATGATGGTACTATGTTATGTTGAGGTTTAATGTGGCCATGTATGAATTTCTTTGTGTTTTGGCATGTTAGAGCTTTTACATCTAAGTGACTTTGTGAGCCTTAGACTTGAAATCCAATTTGTTGCTTGAATGTATGATTGATGTTGTGATTAGGATTCCTTGCATCTAGAATGTATGTATGGTATGTTGCTTTATGGTTTTGATGATTCGGGAAAAATTTGGGGATATTTGGGGGTGTCAAAGTATGATTTCGGGCTAGTCCGTGTGTAGGCGTTTCGAAGCGCTCGATATGGTTTCGAAACGGTCGATGCTCCAGCGGTACTTGTATCGGAACGAGGGTGATGCCGTTTCGGTACGCTTTGCTGCTGGAGGCTCCCGTTTCGATACATTTCAACACTGTGAGCACCCGTTTCGAAACTCGTTCCAATACATTTTGTCACTGGAAGCCTCCATTCCGAAATAAGGTGGGACCGTTTCGGAACGACCTGGTCTCACTTTTAAAACGGAGCCCGCGTTTCGGAACGAGCAAGCCTGTTTTGAAACGCAGGCATTTAAGTCACTTAAATTGCATCTTTGAAGGTTTCCGAATGTTATAATTTAGTCCCTAGAGCTTGTATGCTTCATTGTTCAGTCTATATGTATCTGTTATGATGGTCTTGCCCCGTATGCATGAAATTTGACTAGTAACTATATGGTAAGTTTAATTTAATGTGTGCTCTCTGCTCGTTAGTATCTATATTCGATGTCATCAACTCACATAGGGTTAATTGTGATATCTAGTCAAGATAATAAATGAAAAAAAAATTAGGGTTGCTAATCAGAGTGAGGCCTTAGCGGGTCTCGCTTCGGTTTTCCCCGTGTGACCCGTTCAGACCGGTCTGTTGGCTAGACCGGGATGAGGGGGTTACAAGTCACATACATCACTAACATCATAACCTTCAGGATAGGGAGGATCCTTTGGTTTGGACTGAACTGGGGTCAGAAGCTTCTTCTCAATAAGCATCCCTAATTTTTGGGCGCAAATCGGTGTACGACATAGGAACCGAATGAAGAACCCTTAGAGGCTTTGCAAACCATGACGCTTGATTATGGTAACGGCCATAAGTCTGGTTGTTTGGGCGAGAACCCACCATATGAACTTGGGACCCATGCCTTTTGTGGGCGGTTGTGCTATAGGGATCTACTATCTTCCCTTTCTTGATAGCATCCTCAATACATTCTCCCATCATGACCATGTCCGCAAAGCTATTGGAGGGATTTCTTATCAAACGATCATACAAGACTCCTTTTAAAGTGTCCAGAAACATAAGAATGATTTCACCTTCGGGAAGTGGGGGCTGCACCTAATCTGCCACGCCTCGCCAACGTTGGGCATACTCACAGAAACTCTCATTGTGATTTTGTTCCAAATCTTGTAGCATGAGCCGATTTGGAGTCATATCAGTTACATGCTTGCACTGACCCACGAATGCTTTTGAAAGATCTCTCCATGACTTGATGTCGACTCGACTAAGTTGAGTATACCAACGGGTTGCAGAACTAGTTAAACTGTCTTGAAAACAGTGAATAAGTAGCTTCTCGTCTTTTATAAAAGTTGTCATCTTCCGGCAATACATAGTAATGTGAGCTGAGGTGCAAGTAGTTCCGTCGTACTTCTAAAAATCGAGAACTTAGAATTTCGGCGGAAGGACTAAATCCGTTACAAGGCTCAAATCACTGGCATCATTCCCTTGCTCATTCGTCCCTTGCAGGGTCTTGAATCTTTCTTCAAAGAAGCGGAACCTCTCCTCATTCTTCTCTTCCATCTCGGCCTTAATCCTCTCCACTTCATCCTCATATCTTGTCCCTAAGTTAATGAGCTAATTCGTTGAGGTTCCCCTGTGGTGGCTAACAGGTGTTCCAATAGTGGGGTTGGCAGAAACTCCCGCGAGATTATTGTAGACTCTTTTTCCGGGATTTGGCACTTCTGGTTGATCCTTCACATGGGATGCAGTACCCATGTGTTCTTCAATGTTTGAGCTATCCATAGAAACTCCTTCCTCACCTTTCATCTTCAACAACAGGTCAGTCAACTGAGCAATAATAGAAGCTTGCGACTGTGCGATCTGATCGCTGGTATTCTTGCTGACCCCATCCAAACGAGTCTCAAGGTCCTTTTGCCTTTTCTCTACCTTTGCCAATCTCTCTTCCATTGCTCGGGTTTGCAAACGGTTAACGTATGAATGAGGAATTATTGCAGATTAAACTTTCACTTTCTGCCATGATATTTCTCGTAATTAATTTAATGATTGATTAATGTATGCAATGTATCATATGTATGAAAATGAGATAATTTAAAGACAGGTATGCAAGGATTAATGCAAAACAAAGTGTTGATCGACGAACATCCTCATTAAACAACTTTCCACAATGGAGATCGAGTCTCATTACAACGAGGAAAGGAAATATCTACCACATAAAACACAACTAGATTCCTTCTCGAACAATAATCGGATTAACCATTGTTCGTCTTCTGATCAATCTTGAGCTTTGGGATTCTTCAACTCGTTATGACGGACTCTTTCCCCCATCACAAAAGCCTTCAATTTTGGATTGTTCTCGAATCAACATTTCATATGAAAATGTCATGAATATGCATAACAAATAAACATAACAAGTAAAAGAACACTGAGAACGAATATGTAAGGTAAATGATTAAGTGAGCAAAATCAATCACAAGGAGAAAAGCAATTAACCAAAACAAGACAGATAAAGGAAAAACCTACAACATGAATTCTACTTCTATGGTTTTCCGCATGGCTCTAATGGGGCGGGCTTCTTAGATTCTCACGCATGGGTTCGGTTCTAACAAGGGTACCCGAACCTATCTTGTTACCTACTAAGGCAACAAGAACCCCAATTTTGGCCCATTACAGATGTGCGAATTGGTTTCGGTTCGAGGGAAAGCACGAACTAGTGATGTGGAGAGCTGCTCTCGTGTCAAAGGTGTTGATTCCGGAAGTGAATTAAAGACCCGTGGAGGGATGCTCACGTGGGTATGGACGTTTAACTCTCACTTAAGGGACGAAGCTCGGGTATAGAGCTTGATGATCATGATGCAACACATACAGGTGACTCCTTAGAAATTAAATGAAGAATAAATTCGAATGCCACCAATCTTCAAAGCCCGTACAATTTAAGTCATATTTTTAAGGAAGAGTAAAGTCATTAAAGTCAACCTAAACTTTAAATAATTTCCATCGATTAAAGGCAACAAGTATTTTCTCGGCTTAACTCTCTTTTTGTTTTGTAAAACAAAATTCAGTCCCCAGCGGAGTCGCCATTTTGTGATGACGTTTTTTGAAGAAAAAAAAGCCTTTGAAGTATCCCGCTTTTGAAAAAGATTGTTTTAAAAGGGGATTTTCTTTTTTAAAAATTTGAGTTTCAGAAAACAGTAAAAATTTAGAGTCACCACCGGCCACTTAGGTAGGCCGGACATCATAAAAACTAGAGATTTGTTTTAAAAGGGTTCAGGAGTTGGTTACGTGTGGGGAAGGGTTAGCACCCCCATCACGCCCGGAAATCGGTACCCAAAATGTTTGTTGCCCTTAATCGATGGAAATTATTTGAAATTTAAAGTGAATTTAATTAGTTGTTCTTAATTGAAAATTGACTCTAATTGTACGGGCTTTATCAAATCGGCGCTTTGGAATTAATTAGGCATATAATTAATAAGGATGACGAAACATCCGACCATAGATTAAACTGACATCATATAAGTCTGATTGTCCTGTTAATTTATGGTTCGACTCTCGTACGTCACCTTTATGCATGATGCAAACATTTAAGAATGATGTTATGATATTTCCCCTTTTTAACTATCGCTTACCTCGAGACGGAAAAGATTAACCTAAATATTTGGTCAACATCCATTGAGTTCGAACTGTTACGACACAAATATCAGGATTAATAGATACCTCCCTTTTGTATGGTTTAAATTAATTATCATGCTATCAAAACGTTAAAGGTCATATGAATGCCAATTAAAAAGATGCATGACACGATAAATAATCACCAAAGCATAGGGTATAAATAAATAAAAATATGAAACAAAATATACTACTAATATAATATCATATACTATGCATATTATATTATATAAACTATGTACTATATACTTTAGAAAAAACTATGTATTAAATTCTTTAGAAAGACCATATGTTATTTATTATAAACATCATGAAATATATATATATATATATATATATATATATATATATATTATACATTCTAAAACCATGTATTATATACGTACTATATATTATATAAAAACTACATATATATATATATATAGGTATGTTTATAAAACTATATATTATATGCATATACTATATATTATTTTAAAACCATATTTATATATAGAACTATAAATTATATGAAAATTATATATTATATATAAAACTATGCATCAGATATATTATATATTATATAAACTAGATCATATATAAACAACATATTATATAATAATATAAGTGAGATCAGACCACAACACATACAAATATACATAATTAAGCAAGAATAACAAACAAGTACAGTAAGCATTAGAAATTAAGGACTGGAAATTAAAGAACATAAACTACAAGGCAAAATTTAAAATATGCATGATTAAGAGGGTAAAACACTGGAATTAGGACTAAAATTGAACCCGAAACAGACTCTAGGGACTTAAGGGGTGATTAAGCCATTTGAGAAAGAGGTTACGCTTGAAACAAGGGCTAAATTGTAAAGCTCGTCGAAATTCTAGGTATCGGAGAAGGGATTTCAAAACGCAGAAGGGATGACCGCGTGATTATGAAGATGCGGAAGGATCAAAAACATGATTAAGCCAATTTTAAAACGTTAAAACATTATAAAAGCTCGTTTTAATCAGTTTTAACCCCTTTTTGGCTAACCCTAAAACTCAGAGACTCCTCCCATCCCTTCTAACTCGACACTTGAAACATCGGCTGACGCTAATCAGCGGCCAGCAGACCCCTAAACACCCAAAAGACCCTCTTTTCTGTTTCTAAAACCAAACGAGTACCCGAAATCTTGAAGACGACACCCTTTCCTTCGCTTTTTCAAAAAACAAAAACCAAAAAAAGCCCATTTTTTACTTCAAAAACCCTTTTTAATACCTAAACCACGAAATCTGAAAGGCTCACCACGCACGGCCCCTATAACGAAGGCTGAGAGGTTTGTTGCCGATGGGATTCGAAACGGCAAGGTGGCAAACGAATGCCAATGGTGAGAAACCGAAAACCCTAACCCCCTTTTGATTACGATATGCTTTGAAAATAAAAAGGAAGAGGGTATACCTCAACAGAATGATTTTTGCATTGATTGTTCTCTAAAATCCCCCATTGGTGCTTCGGGTTTACAATGTTTGGGTTTAGCTTTTATAACTGAATATTACATCAATTTGTTTATATGAAAATCAGAACAAAAATTTCTATTGGTTCTGAAAATTTGTTTGTATTCATGTCCTTATGATATTGCGAGCTAATTCTCTAATTTTCAGATTTTGCATGTGATACGACTCTCGTACGAGAGGGGACCTATTAGGGCATCGAATGGTCGTGTATTGACGTGGCTGACGGTGGTCCTTTCGATCGATGTGGTGAGGATCTGGACGGTCTGAAGAGTTGAGGAGTCAAGCGCGTGAGTTGCACGCGCGCGTGGGTGACACCAAAGGTCCCGCGTGGGTGCGTATGGATCTAGAAGCCCGTGATTATAGTATCCTCAGAGAAGGGTGAGAAGCCTAGGGCATTTTTTTGGAATTGGGAAAAAGAAACAGAAAGGAAGGAGATATATTTCTTTGAGCAATTTTCAGGACAAGGCACTAACCGATATTGAGAGAAAAAAGAGGGAACGGGCAATTAGAAGGGAACAGAAGAAAGCGAAGCCTCAGAAAAATCTGGAACTATCGGGACGTTCTCTATTGGATTCAGATTTGATTTCAAGATGGGATTACTTAACCAAAGAAGCAAGAAAGGCTCTGAAGTTAGGGAAAATGTTGGAAATCCAGATAGTGGGTGATGCAAGCCAAGCAATGAAGGATATTGCAAGTTTAGAAAAGTAATAAGGAAGAAGGTAAGAAGGTAGCACTAATGAGGGTACTTACTTTGAACTTCAATTTTCTAGTGAGAAAAGTTTAATTCAGTTTGGGTAAAAATATGTATGATGTCAAGTTCAAATTTTTAGTGACAGTTGTCGAGGGTAGACCTATTTGACCTCCTTCGGTTTGGGTTAAAAGTAATTTTTCTATTACATTAGAAGCCCTTTAATTCAGTTTCGTTGGCTTTGGAGATTGTTGGAGTTAGGGAAGGATGCGTGAAGTTTTTTCCCCTGGGTCATGCATTGAGTGGATCATTATCCTTTGAAGCGGCTTTGGCTTTGGTGATCATTTTATGTGATAGTTTGTCCAAACTGTTTCTTAGAATTGTTTTGTTGCTGCTTTGACAGGTTCCTTTTTTAGGTATTGCGATGGCTATTTGTATTGCAAAGGGTATTTGAGTTATAGGATTTTGATTTCGTGTGTTTGGCAAAGACCATGGAATCAACGTTCTTTTCCTTCATGGGTGGATCCATGGTAACAGAATTGGTAAAGTTTTTACCGGCACTTCAAAAGTTTTTGGCTAATATCATTTTCAGAGGCATTATGGAGCATTTGGCTTGCTCGTAACGAGAAGAAATTCTAGGAGAAATACAGTAATTGAGAAGTCTTAATCTTCAATACGAAGGTGAGAGTCCTGCCTTGGTTAAAAGCGTTGAAAGATGAGTTAATTCGTCAATAATGTTTGTTGGTAGAGTTGTCTGCAAAGCTGTTTCGTTGTGGGCTTGAGTCGACCTTAGTTGGTTAAAAAATGGAATCCACTTAAGAAGTAGTTCATGAAGTTCAATGTTGTTGGTGTAGGTAAGGATGGTTTGAAGGTTGCAATGGTGTTTCTCGTATGGAAAATGGGGTAATCAAAGCATTTTTATGGTCCATCGGAGGAACTAAGGGCTGATTTTGATGTAGTTTCAGCAATTAAGACTTCATTGGAAGTGATTAATGATGCTAATTGGTTGGGTAAGTTGGTTTTCGTGTGAATTTGGACTAAAAGTTGATTTTGGCATGGATTTATAATCCTCTCCTACGCCCATGGAAATGGTGGCTAACTTCCGTAGAACTGGAAGCATGTTGTGAAAGATCGAGAATTTTTTGTACAACTTGTGATAGAAGTTGGCTTTTGGAAGATGACAGGGGAGGTGAGCAGAAGGATACTTAGAGGTAAGTACAGTGTACCATGTGTGCATGTGTAATTAGAAAGAAATGCTTTGGCGGTCCTGTTTCAAAAAATGGAATGATAAGGAATATAGGTTTTAAAGTTTGGAAAGGTTGAAGTGAAGGGTGTGAGGGTGGATGTTAATTACACCTCCTTCCTAATTATTACAATATTTGGTGGTAGGTAATTTGTCTTGGTTCAATTTGTGTTGTGGTTATTAGTAGGAGATGCTACTATTTGCATCACTGTAATTGAGAAATGTAGAATCATTATGAGTTGAGGGATATTGGGGAAGGAAATGGCCTATTGGTAATGGTTGAATGGCAATTGGAAGGTGACCTCAAGATTGGAAAGGGAACGCAGACTCGACCTTTTAATTCAAGTTACATCGCGTGGAGCTTATTGTTCAGATTTCATTTTCATAATAGAAGACCATCAAAAGGAGTATATATATACTTTAGGTTCTTAGTCATTTCATTGGGTAATGCTGAGATAATTGGATTGTTTTGGTTTCTGCTTTGGTTTCTTTTTTTTATAATTGGTTTGGTGTTATGTCTGGTTTAGTGTTGTTGTATCAGGAGATTGTTTACTATGGAAGGCGATATTTTGTTTATGTATTCCCTAGTTGTTGAGTACTTTTTTTCCTCCATTTAGGTTTAGGGAGGTTTTTAATGATGCTCTCAACCAGGTTAGGCTTTTATATTTAAATAAATAATAAAACATTTTTCGAGCAAAAAAGGCATTTTATTTAGATTTATCTTTATATTATATTTCCTTATTGTACTAAAACTTAATTAAAGGAGAATATCTTTTTAGGGTTAGGGTTTTGCTCACTATATAAGGAGCTCATTAGACCCTATAGAAAACATCTCATTTTTTACAACACTTCTTCTTTATAATCTCTTGTTTTTTTCTTCCATCGTGTCTAGGTAAGGCTTTTATTTCCGATTCAAGGGTGAAGTGATTGTGCTATAATCTTGTGAGGATTGTATTAAACTAGCATTTCTCCTTTAATTCGAGTAATCTTTATTTCTTGTTCTTATTTTTATGAATGTTTGATATTGATTAAATTTATGCCTTAATTCGATATTGAATGTATATCGCTATCCATGACGCGAGTAGATGTTGAATGTTCTATCGCTATCCATGACACAAGAAGCAAAGGGTAAGGCTCATGTTTGGTGTTCGTTAGACAACACATCACGCATGATAGTCCCTAGGAAAATAAAGGTAAAAAATAATTTGATTGATTTTGTTTTATTCATTCTCATTAATCTTAATGCTATCATTGATTTTATTTAATGGTAAGTTTTCGTTTGATTGCTTGTTGTGGTATTCCCCAAGTAGACTAACGATTACAAAAAGAGAATAATTACTTGTTGTGATGTTCCCCAAGTAGACTAATTTCTTGGATATGAGAAATTCATCTTTAAGCCTACGATCAAAGTTACGGCTAGATGAAAATCACACCTTTGAAATAGAAGTTTGGTAAGATTTATTTTTATTAATTTTAATATTCACCTTTTATCTATTTTCTCATTCGTCTTTAATTCATCAATCAAAACACCCCCAATTTTAGTTTTATTGTTTTAACATTGAGATTCTAATTTCAGCTCTCTTGGGATTCGACCTGATCTCACTATTACTACAAGTTAGTATAGCTAAATCAGTTTTATCTCGTAGGACTTCGACAACCTTGTCAGTGACCCAAATGTAACATTTAATAATTCGATGAGCCAAATGTAACCATACCAATAATTGAATAACTCAAAATGTAACTTTTAATAGTTAGGTGATCTAAATATAACCTTACCCATAATTGAGTGACATACATTGTAGTTTACCCTAACTTAAACTAAAATATACTCATGACATGGGCTTTAATTTTTTACTATCGGAAATAGATTTGACCATCGGTAATTTATCTATTTTTGAAGAAGTAGAAGAGAGAATGGACAACATAACTCTCAAGGAGTTATTCGCACCGGATCTAAATCAACAACCTTTATGCATCACATTTCCTAATTTTGAAGGTGATTTTGAGTTAAGATATGGTTTAATTCACTTACTTCCCTCTTTTCATGGACTTGCAGGTGAAGATCCACGTAAACACTTGAAAGAGTTCCATATTGTTTTCTTCAGAGTGAAGCCACATTGAGTCACCGATGAGCAAATCAATATAAGAGCTTTTCCTTTTTCTTTAAAGGGCCAAGCAAAAGATTGGCTCTATTATCTAACCTCTGGATCAATAATGACATGGAATGGAATAGAGAAATTATTTTTGGAAAAGTTCTTTCCCGCGTCTAAAGCTGCCAACATCAGAAAATAAATATATGGCATAACGCAACTCAACAGAGCAACTCTGTATGAGTATTGGGAGAGGTTTAAGCAATTGTGCGCTAGTTATCATCATCATCAAATCCTGGACCAGCTTCCAATCCAATACTTCTTTGAAGGACTATTTTTGATGATTGGAGCATGATCGATGCAGCAAGTTGAGGAGCTTTAGTGAACCTCATGCCTGAAAGAGCCAAGGAGTTTATTTCGAACATGGCTGAAAATTCCCAGCTATCCGGTTCAAGGACGAATAGATCTATTAGCCAAGTTAATGAGGTGAGTATGCTTAAAGATCGAATTTCTGATTTAACTGCTTTGGTTTGTCATATTGTTGTAGGACAGGTGCAAGGAACGCAAGCTTGTGGAATATGTTCGATTCAAGGACATCATACAGATATATGTCCTACGTTGCAACATGATTCGGTACAAGAGGCTAATGCTTTAGGTGGATTTCCTGGTCAAACCAAAACGAAGGGCGATCCTTTTTCTAGCCATTACAATCTAGGATGAAGCGATCATCCGAATCTAAGTTATAGGAATCAAGGAGGAAAACAAAGATATACCTCTCAGAATTTTGTTAAGCCAAATCAAGCATCAACAAAACAACAATCTTCAAGTTACTCAATTGGCTACGTCAATTAGTAAATTGGACGCTCAAAATTCTGGAAAATTACCTTCCAGAATAGAGGTAAATCCAATAGAGAATTTTAGTGTGATTTCATTCAGGAGCAAAAAAAAATCCTTCAGGATTAATTCCACATAAAAGGCTGAGATGAGCGAAGAGAAGAAGGAGATCAAAATTTCATCAAAACTGTCGCCAAATGTAACATTCAATCCTCTTTTATCTCTTTCGTCTCACACCCTTTTACCTTCATTTCCAAGCAGGTTGTCTAAACCAAAGGGCGATGAGCACAAGGAGATCTTGGATACGTTTAGGAAGGTAGAGATCAATATTTCATTGGTTGATGCTATCAAGAAAATTCCTAAGTATGCAACATTTTTAAAGGAATTTTGCACAAGCAAAAGGAGGTTGAAAGAAAAGGATAGAGTTCATGTAAGTAAGAATATCTCAGCAATCTTGCAAAAGAACATGCCAAAAAAATGCAGTGATCCATGTATGTTTTCTCTACCTTGCATTATTGGTAATAAAAAAAATTGAGCGTGCTATGTTAGATTTGGGCTTTTCAATAGATGTCATGCCATTTTCTATTTTCCAAGATTTAAAATTAAATGACTTGAAAAAGACTAGCCTTGTAATTCAATTAGCCGATCGTTCTTATACTCACCCGGTTGGAGTTGTTGAGGATGTTTTGGTGTAGGTTAATGAGCTACATTTTCCTGTAGATTTTTATATATTGGAGATGGAAGGTAATTCTTCTTCGAAATCACCTTCGATTTTGTTTGGGAGACCATTCTTGAAGACATTGAGGACCAAGATTGATGTAGATGATGGTACCTTGTCCGTGGAATTTGATGGAGAAATTGTGAAATTTAATATTCTTGTTGCGATGAAGTATCCTAATGATACACAATCTCTTTGTCAAATTGATGTGGTTGATTCAATTGTGCAGGATGTCTTTACGGAAGAAAGTATTGAGTACGAGCTAAAATTATGTGAACAAATTGATCTTGAAGAAATTTATGGTGAGATTAGCTCAGAAGAAATATTTTCAGCATCATCTCTTGAGCAAGTAAGTTCAAAGACTAACAAAATTCTTCCTTCCGCTGAAGTTGGAGCTAAAAGCCTTACTCGATCACCTAAAATACGTGTATTTACGTGAAGAGGAGAAATTGTCGGTCATAATCTTAAAAGGACTCACAACCGAACAAGAAGAGAAGTTGGTTCGAATCATAAAGGAGTATAAAGCGACAGTTGGGTGGACCTTGGCTAATATCAAAGGTATAAGTCTGTCGATTTGTATGCATAGAATACTTCTTGAAGATGATGCTAAGCCTTCAAGGGAACCACAAAGAAGGTTGAACCAGGCCATGAACGAAGTGTTGCTAAAGGATACACTCAAACTTAAAGACGTGGGCATAATCTACCCAATCTCGGATAGTGAATGGGTAAGCCCAATACATGTTGTCCCAAAGAAGACGGGAATCACCGTGGTAAAAAGCTCGAACAATGAACTTGTACAATGTGTGTGCAAAATGGTTGGCGAATGTGTATAGATTTTAGGAAGCTTAATCATGTGACTAGGAAGGATCATTTTCCTTTATCGTTCATAGATCATATGTTAGAGAGATTAGCAGGAATTTTTTTTTTTTGTTTTCTTGACGGTTTTTAGGTTTCTATCAAATCCCTATTGCTCAAGAGGACCAAGAGAAGACAATGTCCACATGTTTGTTGAGGACCTATGCATATAGGCGAATGCCTTTCGGTCTTTGTAATGCCCCAAGAAAGTTCCAAAAATGCATGATGAGTATTTTTCTGAATATACTGAGAAATGCATTGAGGTTTTTATGGATGATTTCACTGTATAAGAAGATTCATTTGATGAGTGCTTAAATAATTTAACCAATTTTTGAAGAGGTGCATTAAACTAACTTTGTTTTAAATTATTAAAAGTGTCATTTTATGGTTTCTCAAGGCATCGTATTGGGACATGTGCTTTCTTCTAAAGGTATAGAGGTCGATAAAACAAAAGTGGACATAATTGTAATCTTACCTTACCCGAAACATGTTAGGGAAATGCGTTCTTTTCTTGGACATGCAAGGTTGTATCACATGTTTATTAAGGATTTCTCCAAGATTGCCTTGCCATTGACAAATCTATTGCAAATAGAAGTTCAGTTCGAGTTTGGGAAAGAATGGAAGAAGGCGTTCGATAAGCTCAAAGATTTTTTGACAAGCGCACCTATCATTCGACCACTTCAATGGAATTTACCGTTTGAGATCATGTGTGATGCAAACAATTATGTCACAGGATTCGTTCTAGGACAACAAGTTGACAATAAAAGTCATGCCATTTATTACACTTGCAGTACCTTGAACGCTGCCCAACACAACTATTCTACCACAGAAAAAGAACTCTTGTCGATTGTTTTTGCTCTTGAAAAATTTAGAACTTATGTACTTGATTTTGAAATTATTGTGTATTCTGATCGTACATCTTTAAAATACCTATTGGTGAAGAAAGAATTGAAACCAGGGCTAATAAGATGGATTCTTCTCCTTCAAGAATTCAACTTAAAGATCAAAGATCGAAAAGGAATGGAAAATTTTGTTGCGGACCATTTGAGTAGATTGGTAAGGGGCGAAGATGATTTACCCTTCAATGACAATTTCCCAGATGAGTATTTGTTCCAAATCAAAGGTATGATCCCTTGGTACGCTGATATGGTCAATTATTTAGCTGCGGTAAATCTACCTCGTGACCTTATTAAATCTAGGAAAGCAAAGATAAAATGTGATTCTAAGTATTACGTGTGGGATGGTCCATATCTGTGGAAATTTTTGAAGCAAGCATCAAGGCTCAAAATTTTATTTTTGGACATGATGGGTTGACTTTTCTATAAGGACCCGTTACAAGATCCAAATCAGCACAAATCAGATCAATGGTGAATTTAGCGGTTCAAGATTTTGTGAGCAAAGGCCTTCGAGCATGTTTGAAAAAATAAAAACTTTCAAGAAGCCCAATTTTGGCCTAGCTTTTTTCCATGAAGGAGAGTTAAACAGATCATACGCCCAAGTTAGTAGAAGCCAACATCTAGAGCACACAAATAATTAGACTGCTCTTACAAGTTTAAAGGTCTAATCCAGTATTGGTCCATTGAGGCCTTCTTGAGATTTACCAGCCTAAAATGAGTTTTATATAACCTTTATTATTTTGTTATCTTTAGCTTTATTATGAGCTAAGATACATTAAATATTAAAGTTTAATTATGATAGATTTTTATCACATTTAATTAGTATAGAATTTTATCATGTTTAATTATGATAGAGTTTTATCACATATTTTTTGTATTTTTTAATACTAAAGTTTTATTTAGGATAGAATTTATCACATAGATTTTATTATTATTATAAGTTAGTTAGCTATTTTTTTAGGACTCCTTAGCCTATATAAAGGAGGTCTTCACCCACATTGTAAATAACAACTTTTCTTCTTGATTTTATTCAATAAAGACACTCTTTGAGTTTTCTTTAGCAATATAGTTTTTCTTGAGTCTTTTAGAAGTGTTTCAACACAATTTTCTAGAGAGATTGTTGGTGATTCTTCTTCACGCTTCGGTTAAAGCCTTTGACGGTGTTTGTTAGATTAACTACGATCTAGAGGGTGCCTAGGACAACTTTAACATCAACATCAATTCTATCTTCATTCATCTAAAATTATACCGTCATCATTTTTTATTCCATTCAAAATCAAGATTTTATTTAATAAAGGAGGGTCAATTGGAGCCTTTGACGGTGTTTGTTAGATTAACTACGATCTAGAGGGTGCCTAAGACAACATCAACATCAATTCCATCTTCATTCATCTAAAACTATACCGCCGTCATTCTTGATTCCATTCAAAATCAAGATTTTATTTTTATTTATTTTTCTTTACTTATTTTTATTTAATTCTGATTTTTACATTTTATTTATTCTAATCTTGCTCATTGTTTTTTTTCAAACAGATTTGTTTCTTCTTTTTCCGTAAGTTTAGCGAAAATTCATTTAAGAAGTCTAGAGCCTTAGATCTTTCAGCAACTTGTTGAATCATTACGATCCGTTCCGCTCCAACATACCAACGATTCGTATCAATTTTGCTATGATCAAGTAATCCGAATATGTTTGCCTAAAAATGAATTTCATTATATTTTATCTTTTTACCATGATTATGCTTGTGATGGTTATTTTGAACCTAGACGAACTGCTAAGAAATTTTAAGATTGTGGTTTGTATTGGGAAACTTTGTTCAAAGATGTCTATCAATTTTGCAAAAGATGTGAGAAATGTCAAATAGTAGGGACAATAAAACGCAAGAATGAAATGCCTCAAGTTCCAGTTCTTATTTGTGAAATATTTGATGTTTGGGGTATAGATTACTGTTGAATTTGGCTTTGAATTTCAAGGCAAATGAAAATGGCAGCAGCAAATGTTGAAAATTGGCTTAACAATTTCAAATATGGCTGCACCAAAAAATTAGGTGCAGCAAAGGTTGAAAATGGGGAATGGGGAAATTGTTTTTTGGTCCCTAAACTTTAGGCTATTTACAAGTTTAGTCCTTAAAGCTCAACTATAAATAGGCCTAACATTTGCCATTTGAAACCATCCCAACATCCATCTCTCCCATTTGTTTCTCTTCTCTCATATTTGGGAATTCTTAGGAATTCCATTTGTTTGTACCATTTTGGTATTAGTGAAGTTATCATCCGGTGGTGGTGCCCGAGGAGTAGACGACATTTTCGTCGAACCTCGTAAATTCGGTGTGTTCTCTCCATTATTTATTTCGCTTGCTTATTATTGGGTTTTTCCATTAGATTTCAATATTCAATAGTTGACGAGTTTGTCCGCTGTGCAAATTTCCGTAGTTTCGATCTCGACATTTCAGCTCAGATTTGAAGCTACGTTCGTGTGGGAAATAACCCGGTTTCCCCAACAATTGGTATCAGAGCTTCGGTGAAGGCTATCCCGGTCGCTCGGTTGCTGCAAAGAAGTGTGGTGTTGTGACAGTGCATGTCTAGGAAAGTTCTGGCTAGGAAAGACTGGGTATTTAAGCGATCCGTGTGATCCACCTCTCTTTCCTGGGAACTTACCTGGTGCAGTGTTTCAATATCCAGTTCGTGCTGTTGAATATTATTCGTTGCCATGGCAAAAGACGGATCAGAAGAGACATCAAGTTCTTCCTCTATACCGGTGAGGAGGATAATGTCAAATGCAAACTTCTAGGTGGAGTTGTTCGATGGATCCGGTCACTTTGGCATGTGGCAAGGCGAGGTGCTAGACTCTTTATTTCAACAAGGTCTAGACATTGCCATTGAGGAAGAAAAACCCGTAGATATGGAGGAGAAAAGCCAAAAGCCAAAAATGAGAGGGAGATCAAAGTCAAAGTCCAGACTTGGGAGAGATAGTATGAATGTTGGGATGGTTTCAAATGGCAAAGGTTAGGCCTATTTATAGTTGAGCTTTAAGGACTAAACTTGTAAATAGCCTAAAGTTTAGGGACCAAAAAACAATTTCCCCATTCCCTATTTTCAACCTTTGCTGCACCTAATTTTTTGGTGCAGCCATATTTGAAATTGTTAAGCCAATTTTCAACATTTGCTGCTGCCATTTTCATTTGCCTTGAAATTCAAAGCCAAATTCAACAAATCTCCACCTTGGCTTGAAATTTCACCAAGCTTTTCAAAATTTCTTCTCCCCAAACGTTATCTTTTGTAGTGCCTCCAAATGCGCCCACGAGCGTCATACACCCGAAGGTGCTCAAACTTGCAAGATGTTAATCAAGTTCAAACAATGATTGAACTTGATTGATGTTACCACCTTGTCAACATATCTGCAGGATTTTCTGCCGTCGCAATCTTCTGAAGTAGAATCTTTCCTTCTTCAAAGATCTCCCGCACAAAGTGATACCTCACGTCGATGTGCTTGGTTCTTGAATGGTAGACTTGATTTTTCGCTAAATGAATAGCACTCTGACTGTCACAATAGAGACTAATGTGACTTTGAACAACTCCCAAGTCTTCCAACAATCCGTTAAGCCAAATCGCCTCCTTAACAGCCTCTGCAACTGCCATGTACTCTGCCTCTGTAGTTGACAAAGCCACCGTTGACTGTAAAGTAGACCTCCAACTCACTGGGGCTTTTGCTAAAGCAAACAAATACCCAGTAGTAGACCGACGCTTATCTAAATCACCAACATAGTCGGAATCAACATATCCAACCACAAACTGACCAAGTGTTTCATCTTGCTCAAACACTAAACCAACATCAACGGTTTGTTGGAGATACCGTAGAATCCATTTCATAGCTTGCCAATGTCCTTTTCCAGGATCATGCATGTACCTGCTCACAACTCCAACTGCTTGTGAAATGTCAGGCCGCGTACACACCATCGCATACATCAAGCTCCCTACTGCATTAGCATATGGAACTTTTGCCATATATTCTCGCTCTTTATCAGTTTTAGGAGATAATTGAGAACTGAGTTTCAAATGAGAAGCAAGTGGGGTACTTACATGTTTTGTGCTTTCATTCATGCCAAAACATTGTAATACCTTTTTCAGATATTGCTTCTGAGTTAAACAAAGCTTGCCTCTCCGTCTGTCTCTACTAATCTCCATGCCGAGAATCTTCTTGGCCTCACCTAGATCTTTCATCTCAAACTCTTGATTCAACTGAGCCTTCAATTTGTCTATCTCTTGTTGACTCTTTGAAGCGATCAGCATATCATCAACATACAAGAGAAGATAAATGAAAGATCCATCTTGTAGCTTTCGCAAATACATGCAATGGTCGTATTTGCTTCTTGTGTACTTCTGCCTCCTCATAAAGCTATCAAATCGCTTGTACCACTGCCTCGGAGATTGCTTCAATCCATATAGCGATTTGTTCAGCTTACAAACCCATTTCTTACTACCAGCATCTACATATCCTTCTGGCTGAGTCATATAGATCTCCTCTTCCAAATCACCGTGCAAGAAAGCCGTCTTTACATCGAGTTGAGCTATGCTGATCGCTTCAAAGAGTCAACAAGAGATAGACAAATTGAAGGCTCAGTTGAATCAAGAGTTTGAGATGAAAGATCTAGGTGAGGCCAAGAAGATTCTCGGCATGGAGATTAGTAGAGACAGACGGAGGGGCAAGCTTTGTTTGACTCAGAAGCAATATCTGAAAAAGGTATTACAATGTTTTGGCATGAATGAAAGCACAAAACATGTAAGTACCCCACTTGCTTCTCATTTGAAACTCAGTTCTCAATTATCTCCTAAAACTGATAAAGAGCGAGAATATATGGCAAAAGTTCCATATGCTAATGCAGTAGGGAGCTTGATGTATGCGATGGTGTGTACGCGGCCTGACATTTCACAAGCAGTTGGAGTTGTGAGCAGGTACATGCATGATCCTGGAAAAGGACATTGGCAAGCTGTGAAATGGATTCTACGGTGGATTCTACGGTATCTCAAATGGCAGCAGCAAATGTTGAAAATTGGCTTAACAATTTCAAATATGGCTGCACCAAAAAATTAGGTGCAGCAAAGGTTGAAAATGGGGAATGGGGAAATTGTTTTTTGGTCCCTAAACTTTAGGCTATTTACAAGTTTAGTCCTTAAAGCTCAACTATAAATAGGCCTAACCTTTGCCATTTGAAACCATCCCAACATCCATCTCTCCCATTTGTTTCTCTTCTCTCATATTTGGGAATTCTTAGGAATTTCATTTGTTTGTACCATTTTGGTATTAGTGAAGTTATCATCCGGTGGTGGTGCCCGAGGAGTAGACGACATTTTCGTCGAACCTCGTAAATTCGGTGTGTTCTCTCCATTATTTATTTCGCTTGCTTATTATTGGGTTTTTCCATTAGATTTCAATATTCAATAGTTGACGGGTTTGTCCGCTGTGCAAATTTCCGTAGTTTCGATCTCGACATTTCAGCTCAGATTTGAAGCTACGTTCGTGTGGGAAATAACCCGGTTTCCCCAACAATTACATGGGTCCTTTTCCTTCATCTTGTGGTTTCTCTTATATACTCTTGGATGTCGATTATGTTTCAAAATGGGTGGAAGATAAAACTACCAAAACTGGCTACTCTCAAGTTGTTGTAGGTTTTATCAAAGCTAACATCTTAAACAGGTTTAAAATTCCAAGAGCAATTATCAGCGATTAAGGAACTCACTTTTCCAATAGATCAGTCGAAGCTTTAATGAAAAAGTATGGACTGAACCATCAAGTGGATACTCTGTACCACCCTTAATCTAACGGTCAAACTGAAGTTTCAAATAGAGAAGTTAAATTCATCTTGAAGAAAACGGTGAATTCGGGAAGGAAGGATTAGAGCCTTCGTTTAGACGATGCTCTTTGGGCTTATCGCACGGCTTACAAAACTCATGTAGGGATGTCTCCCTACCAGTTAGTTTATGGCAAAGCATGTCATTTACCCGTGAAAACCAATCATAAAGCATATTGGGAGATTCGTCATTGCAGCATGGACTTAGACAAAGATGGATTGTCAAGGTTACTACAATTGCAAGAATTTGAGGAGCTTCGTTTAGATGCTTAAGAGAATTTGAGGATCTACAAAGAAAAATAAAAGTTATTTCACGATAACATGATTATTAGGAAACAATATTTGAGATTGGTCAAAAGGTGTTTTTGTATAATGCCCCATTAAAACTCATGCCAGGTATGCTTCGTTCTCGATGGCTAGGACCATTTGTTGTTACTAATGTATTCCCTCTTGGCGTAGTGAAAATAAAAAAGTTGGATTCATATGAAACCTTCAAGGTGAATGGTCAAAGATTAAAAATCTTCCACAAAGGTGAAATTGTCCCATATCTCATTGGTTTACATTTAGACCTCCATATCTATACAGATGATTGAGGGATTTTTCATGACCGCGTCGAGCAAAACGACTTTAAACAATTGCGCTATTGGGAGGCAACCCAATGTTTTTTAACTTATAATTATTTATTTTATCTTGTTTTGTTTTTTTTTATTTTGTTTTTAGAGAGTTTGATTTTTTATTATTTTTAGGCAGATTACTAGTTCGAATAAGGCGTGATAACGTTTTAAAACAAACAAACTACTGAGTTCGAAATCCATAAAACCTGATTTTTGGCAGCAGACTGGTTCGAATAGAGCATGACCAAGTTCTATTGAAGTTGACCTACTTGATTTGTTATTCACTTACCATGGATTATTTAACCACGCTGCCTTAATTTTTTTTCCACAACTTTTCCCACTTTTTTATGCTTGCCGCAACCATCCTCTACGCTAAACCCAAACCATTCTCAATATGCGACCTCTACCCCCACATTCCCCTCCCTACCTTTCTTTTATTTCTCCACTGCATCAATACCTTACCTCACTCGTCCCCACCCCACTGCCGCACCTAATCCCATTTACGCCACCTTTTTTATTATATTATTTCCCCAACCCCACCTGTTGCAAAACCAGCAGCAAGACCCCACCTTCCCTAATTTCACAACAAATATGAGCAACATTGAGACACATGGAAGTGGGTCTCGAAAGAGATTTTGTTTGGGCAAAGGTTAAGGTTGTACTATCACCTAGAGGCGAATCTAGGAATTTAAACTTAGTAGGTCACTTACCAACAATAAATACAATTAACATATAATCCAAAAACAAATTGAATAAGTCATCAAAACCTACATTCCAAAGTTATAAGAAATTCATATTACAAAGTACTAGCACATAAATATGACTACAATTGTTCACGACCAATTCTCGTATTTTGGTATCATCGTACAATAGCATACATGCTAACATCAACAAACAAGTCCTTCTCTATAAAAATAAACAAACAATCATTTAATAGTTGATCTCCCATGCTATTCTATAATTTACTTTTTACGGTTGTCATTGCTGAAAAAGCTCTTTCTACCGTCGAAGTTGCCACCGGAAGAAGCAACACTAACTTCAAAAGCAAGTAGACACTAGAATGAGTTTCATGCCTCTTTGTCTCAATAAGTTTGATGGAAAGCTCATTTAGGTTCTTCACATCCCAAAATCTCTCATCATTTCGAATATCAGCAATGAAATTTCCCAGTGAATATTTAAAAAACAACAATTCAGTTTCTGAAAATTCTCTAGGATAGAATTCAGTTAGTCGTAATAATTTCCTTTTTTTCAAAAGAAGAAAACCGATTAGAGCGATGAAATCAAGACATGCAAACAAGTAACTCTTTACTTACCTCGCTAAAGCAATTTTCAAGTTCTTGCAATTGTAAATAAATTATAGAAAGAAACACTTCAACTCAAAAATGGTGGAGATTTGTCACTTCTAGCCGCTTACTTCCACGGTAACAACTCCTCCCTAGGATAACATAGGTTGCCTCCATATCAGGAATCTTCACTTCATGCTTAATCATAAATGAAGTAACTCTTTTCGTTAGTTCATTGTAACACCCCAATTTTGCCCTAAATTAAAAACCCTAATAATTGAGAATTTTAATTTAAAAACCTAATTGAATTGCAGTGTTTAAATTGGGTAGTTTTCAGAATTTACGTGACTAAATTAAAAAGGTTTCAAAACTTCGGTGTTGTTTCGTGGACGTTGAGTGTTTTAGTGGCTTATGTTGCAATTTACCCAAAAATAAACTAAAGAAAAATATGGTTCCCTTTCAATTGTTTTGTGTCGATTCAGTTACCCCCCATTTCTCCTATTTTCGTGTTTTCAGTAAAGAAGAAAAAAACAAAACAACAACCACCAACCTCTCCTTCTCCCATTTTTCGATCAAGCTCCGACAAGGGAGCTACCATCGGTCGTTCGTCGATCCGTAACCACCATTTAACTCCCCTTGCATTTCCGATCAAAACCCGCCCCTCCGTCAATCTAGCGTCGTTGTCTTTTACCGGAAATCGGTGTAAAACCCTTCGACTTTCCGCCTCACCGTCGTTGTGCTCCGTTTCCGTTCGAGTTTGGCGTGTGGGTAAGCCGATGGTGGTTTGGTTTGTGTTGTTAGGTTAGTTTGTTCGGAATCGGTACATAAGGGTCACCGAGATGCATTTCCGATGATGAAGTCTGATTAGAAGAACCCTAATTTTCAAATCAATAGTAAAAGGAGGATTTTGGGATTGAACCGGTCTGAACTGATCTAGAAGACTGAACCGAGTTAGACCGAACCGCAACAGAACCGAACCGGAACCTGTTGAACTAAATCAGATGATGTCACCAGTGACATGGCGTATGACGTAAGCGATGACATCAGCGTTGACCGTTGACCCATTCACCGTTGATCGTTGACCGTTGACTTTTTCAAAAAAAATGTTATTTTATGTTTTTCGACATCCTGATTCTATTTCCGCTGCCCATTTTCCCAAATTCGAACCCGAAAGACTGTTTTGACCGCTTTTGTTCGAGTTTACTTAGTTTTTAAAGATTTGAATATTAGGAAATTAATTGGAATTATTCTTATTTGCAGACGACATTGACTCGGATACTGAGATCCTTCCTCCTCCTCCACCTGGACGACCTCTTGTTGCTCAGACATCGGTATCCGCTCGTGAGTTTAATTAATAATATATTCATTATTTACATTATCAGTATATTGGCATAGTAGTAGTATCTTTGATAGTGTATTTAATTGTTATAGGAGCTGACTCTGACCGACCTAGAGATAGAGTTGAGCGTGGGAGACGTCACCGTCGACGTTGAGTGTTAGCTACTTGAGGTGTGTTCTCTTATGTGCTGTCTGTTTACAGTGCTCTGTATGTAAATGTGTTGATTTGCTGAAATGTATACATGATGTCGTCTGATGATGTATGATGATAATATTTTGTTGATCTGTGATGTTTGACTTGTTCAGCTTTCTGTTACGTTATGCAATATTTGTATATACATTCAGATTTAGATTATTGTATATCGGATTATATGTTTATGCATTTCTGTTGATAAACAATGCATTCATATTCAGAACTCGGATTTTATGTCATCTCATTATGGTCAGGATTCTGTACGGGGAAGTTCAATAGCTTCATCCTTCGGGATGATGTCTACTTCGGATCAGTGGTTCGCCCTACGAGCTGGATTCCACTTCTGATGGTGACGAGGTAGAGAGTGGTTCTGGGGAACCTTACTCTTCGGATGGTGATGTAGTTGGGTGCATGTCATACTGTGTTGCATATTCATTCATACTTATTTATGTAATTGAATTGATTCTTGGTGGAAAATTGAATTCTGATAATGTCTGATTGACTCTGTTGATATGATGATTTTGTTAGTTCTGTTTGCACTGTAGAGACACACTGAGCGTTTTCGCTGACTCCCCCCTTAGTTTCTATTTTCAGATACTCGGGTCTAGGCTACAGTACTTGGAGGACCTCGTTTTCCAGCTTTATTTGTTTATTATTATCAGTATGATACTTGGACCTATTTATATTATATGTTTTATCAGATTGTATATAAATTAAGATTTCAGATGTTTTATTTGGGGTTATTACATTTTATCATGTATGTACATTTCGTATATTTAATGTTTTCAGGAATATTTTATTAATATGTATTATGCGATATTAGTATTATCTATTTTGGAAATAAAGTTTGAATCAGGTTACTTGCGTGAGGGACAAGCTTTGAACTTGACTCCTTATATTCGACCCAGTTCTTCCAGGTCGGGTTTAGGGGGTTACATTCAGTGGTATCAGAGCCAGGTTCAACACTCTGCCTGGGTGATTTAAATCAATTTTAAATCGAAAATAAATTTTTGCATGCATTATCAAATGTTTTCGGGTAAAACGAGAATTTCAGAAAAAGTTATGATCTTTTATGAATAATATTTGTACATATTCTGAATAAGGTCTCCAAGTACCGATTCTAATCTTAGGATTCTATCTTTTGTAGATATACTACTATGCCACCTCAGAGAAGTTCTAGGGTAGCGGCCGTTCGAGGTCGTGGCCGAGGACGAGGTCGTACCGCGACTGCAGATAGTGACGTTCCACCTTCTGAGGGTCGATACAAAATTAGGATGAGGTCCAGAGTGCGAATGTGGTGGAACAACATGTGGACCAGACTGGAGCTTAGCAGACTGGGGGAGGAGACCCACATGTTCAGCCTGCTCAGAGTAGTGGTCATCGTGATTCAGGGGATAGTGAGACAGTGGGCACGGATGTCGTTACTGTTCAGAGAGAGCTATTGAGATACCTTCGCCAGTTTGAAAGTGTTCGGAGACCCATATCCACGGAGTTTCTCGCTGCCGGGATGACTATGTTCGATGGAAAGACGGGTACAAACCCAGCAGATGCAGAGTACTGGCTGAAGAAGCTTCAGCGATTATTTGTTGAGATGGATTATCCTACCGACCAGAAACTCAGGGCTGCCGTTTCACTACTGCAGGGTGAAGCCCAGAATTGGTGGGAGGCTGAGGAGCTTGTTACTTCAGCTAGTAAGGTAACTTGGGATCATTTCGGATAGACGTTCCAGGGTTAGTGACCACAGAAAAAGACAAGTGTGATTGGTTTCTGAAGGGATTGCGTCCTTCGATAAAGGCCGGTGTTGTTTTACATATGGACCAGGAATACAAAGATATTACTCGACGAGCTAGGATAGCTGAGCGTAATGAGGCAGAGTTGAGACAGCTTGAGTCGCATGGATTTGATAGAGGGAAGAGACCAGTGTCGGTGCCAGTTCAGCATAGTCAGGGGAATCAGTCTAGGAAGAGGGCCAGAGATGAGTCAGACTATTAGAGTTATTCGAGAGCTAGACCAGTGACTTCTTTTGTTCCGAATGTTAGTGCTGGTGGTTCGACTGGTACTCGAGGGGTGCCACAATGTTCTTTTTGTAAGAAGTGGCATTCGGGCGAGTGTAGGAGGCAGACTAGAGCTTGTTTCAGATGTGGTTCATTCGAGCATCGTTTTTCAGAGATTGTCCGGTTCCACCTCCCTCAGCTTTTCTACTACTCAGTCTCAGGCATCAGTACAGGCTCCCGCCAGGGGAAGAGGTCAGGTCAGATATGTTACTTCAGGCTCTACTAGTAGAGGTAGACCAGCTCTGAGTAGAGGATCAGCAGGATCAGGGGCCAGACAGTCGGGGTTAGTTTATTCTACTAGGAGGCACGAGGATCGTGATGATTCAGATGTTATTGCTGGTACATTCTCTATCCATTATATTCTATATTTTGCTCTGCTAGATAATGGTTCGACTCATTCATATGTTGTGAGTTCTGTGTCTAGGGGTCTTGAGATTTCTATTGAGGATACTGTTAGTGCCGTTACTGTACACAGTCCAGTGGGTAATCCAGTTGAGGTTACTAAAGTATACAAGAATTGTCCTCTTGAGATTCAAGGGGGATCTTTCTAGCTGATTTGATGGAGTTACCCTTTGGGGAGTTCGATCTTATTCTGGGTATGGATTGGTTGTCTGCACACCGTGTTACTTTGGACTGTGAAAAGAAAAGGGCTACACTGAGAACTCCTGATGATCGTGAGGTGATTCTGATTGGTGAGCACTCAGGGTTCCTATGTAACATCGTCTCAGCTCTCAAAGCTGAGAAAATGATCAGGAAAGGGTCTATCTCTTATCTTGCCTATATCCTTGATCCGAGACAGTCTGATTCTGGTTTAGATAAGATTCGAGCTGTGAAAGACTTTCTAGGCGTTTTTTCGAAAGAATTACCTGGGGTACTGCCGAAACGGGATGAGGTTGAGTTTGACATCAAGGTTTATCCGGGTACAGCTCTTGTGCCTATGGCACCTTATCGGATGGCACCGAAGGAACTTAAAGAGTTGAAGATTCAATTGCAAGAACTGTTGGATCGAGGTTTCATTCGACCAGTGTTTCTCCTTGGGGAGCTCTTGTTCTGTTTGTTAAGAAGAAGGATGGGACACTTCGATTCTGTATAGATTATCAGAAGTTGAACAAGCTGACGATCAAGAACAAATATCCTATTCCCCGTATTGATGATTTGTTTGACTAGATCCAGGGAGTTACGGTATTCTCTAAGATAGACCTGAGATCTAGTTATTACCAACTCAAGGTTAAGGATTCTGGTGTGTTCAAAACAGCTTTCCGGACACGGTATGGTCATGAGTTCCTTGTGATGCCTTTTGGGTTGACTAACGCCCCTGCCGCTTTTATGGATATGATGAATAGGGTGTTTCAACCCTATCTTGACCAGTTTGTTGTGGTATTTATTGACGATATACTGGTATATTCTAGATCTGAGGCAGAGCATGAGGAATATCTTCAGATTGTGTTACAGACTCTACGAGAGAAACAACTGTAAGCAAAATTCAGTAAGTGTGAGTTCTAGCTTTCTGAGGTTATGTTTCTGGGTCATATAGTTTCTGCTCAGGGTATTCAGGTTGATCCGATGAAGGTTGAAGCTATTATGAGTTGGAAGCAGGCCAAAAATGTTCCTGAGGTTCGAAGCTTCTTGGGTTTAGCTGGATATTATCGGAGATTCGTTGAGGGTTTCTCTTCTATTGCAGCTCCGTTGACTAAGCTTCTGAGGAAGGATGTTCCCTTCGTTTGGACTGAGGCTCAGCAGTCTAGTTTCGATAAGCTTAAGTCTGTGTTGACTGAAGCACCAATTTTGATTCAGCCTGAGCCTGGTAAGGCTTATATAGTTTATAGTGATGCTTTGTATACCGGATTAGGGTGTGTTCTGATGCAGGACGAAAAGGTGGTGGCTTATGCGTCGCGACAGTTGAAACCGCGTGAGTGTAACTATCCTACCCACGACCTAAAGCTTGCTACTGTTATTTTTGCACTTAAGATCTGGAGACACTATCTCTACGGAGAGAAGTGTTATATCTATACAGACCATAAGAGTCTGAAATACCTTCTCACTTAGAAAGAGCTTAATCTGAGACAACGTCGCTGGTTAGAGCTTCTCAAGGATTATGATTGTGAGATTGAGTATCATCCAGGTAAAGCTAATGTCGTTGCTAATGCATTGAGTCGTAACGCCATTTCAGATCTGAGAGCTTTGTTTGCTCGGATGAGTTTGTACGATGATGGCAGTCTGTTGGCAGAACTTTGGGTTATTCCTACATTTATTTCTGATATTCGAGCTGAGCAGCCTAGTGATCCGTTTTTTATGCATCGTATCAAGGAGGTACATGAGGGTACATCTCGGGATTTCTCTATTGATCAGGATGGGGTATTATGTTTCCGTGGCCGGTATTATATTTCGAGGAAATCTGGGTTAAAACAGGTTATTCTCCGTGAGGCCCATGACAGTCCTTATTCTATGCATCCTGGTGGTGACAATATGTATAAGAATCTTCTTGAAAGGTATTGGTAGAAAGGTCTCAAGCGGGACGTCGTCGGATTTGTATCGAGATGTTTGACCTGTCAGAAAGTCAAAGCAAAGCATCAGCGCCCGTCTGGGTTACTTCAGCATATTGAGATTCCTCAGTGGAAATGGGAGCGTATGACTATGGACATTGTTAGTGGACTTCCTTTGACTCCGTCGAACAAGGATTCCATCTAGGTTATTGTTTATCGTCTGACGAAGTCCGCGCATTTCATTCCTGTCCGAGTTGACTATTCTTTAAGTAAGTTAGCTCGGCTTTATATTTCTAAGATTGTTCGACTTCACGGGGTACCGTTATCTATTATTTCTGACAGAGATCCGAGGTTCACTGCAAAATTCTGGGGGTCTATTCATTCTGTTTTGGGTACTCGGTTGAACTTCAGTACATCTTATCATCCGTAGACAGATGGTCAGTTTGAGCGTGTGATCCAGATTCTTGAGGATATGTTGAGGGGTTGTATTCTTGATTTCAGAGGCGGTTGGGAGGATTTCCTGCCGCTTGCAGAGTTTGCTTATAATAACAGTTATCAGGCCAGTATCAATAAGGCACCGTATGAGGCTCTGTATGGGCGTAGGTGTCGTTCACCTATTGGTTGGACTGAGTTGAATGAGCACAGATTGTTGGGACCGAAGATTGTGCACGAGGCTGAGCAGACTGTCAGATTGATTTGGGATCGGCTTAAGGCTGCTTTTGACAGACAGAAGTCTTACGCCGATTTGAGACGTCGTGATCTTGAGTTTGAGGTGGGTGATGAGATTTTCTTGAAAGTATCTCATTGGAGGAAGGTACTTCGGTTTGGTCGGAATGGCAAGCTGAGTCCTCGTTACATTGGGCCTTATCAGATTATCCGTCGAGTCGAACCAGTTGGCTATCAGCTAGAGCTGCCATCAGAGCTTCAGCGTATTCACGATGTCTTTCATATTTCAGTGTTGAGACGTTATCATCCTGATCCGTCACATGTTATGCATGTTGAGGATATTGAGGTTCGTCCTTATTTGCGTTTCGAGGAGGAGCCTATTGAGATTCATGCTCAGGATAAAAAAAATTCCTCAGAAGAAAGACCATTAAGATGGTCAAAGTCTTGTGGCATGGTCGTAGTCATGATGAGGCTACGTGGGAGCCCAAGTCTGTCATCCGAGCTCAGTATCCGCATCTATTTGCTCCATGTAAAATTTCGAGGTCGAAATTTCTTTTTAACGAAGGGAGAGTTGTAACACCCCAATTTTGCCCTAAATTAAAAACCCTAATAATTGGGAATTTTAATTTAAAAACCTAATTGAATTGCAGTGATTAAATTGGGTAGCTTTCAGAATTAACGTGACTAAATTAAAAAGGGTTCAAAACTTATGTGCTATTTCGTGGACGTTGAGTGTTTTAGTGGCTTATGTTGCAATTTACCCAAAAATAAACTAAAGAAAAATATGGTTCCCTTTCAATTGTTTTGTGTCGATTTAGTTACCCCCCATTTCTCCCATTTTCGTGTTTTCAGTAAAGAAGAAAAAAACAAAACAACAACCACCAACCTCTCCTTCTCCCATTTTTCGATCAAGCTCCGACGAGAGAGCTACCGTCGGTCGTTCGTTGATCCGTAACCACCATTTAACTCCCCTTGCATTTCTGATCAAAACCCGCTCCTCCATGGCTCTAGTGTCGTTGTCTTTTACTGGAAATCGGTGTAAAACCCTTCGACTTTCCGCCTTACCATCGTTGTGCTCTGTTTCCGTTCGAGTTTGGCGTGTGGGTAAGCCGATGGTTGTTTGGTTTGTGTGGGTTAGGTTAGTTTGGTCGGAATCGGTACATAAGGGTCATCGGGATGCGTTTCCGGCGATGAAGTCTGATTAGGGGAAACCCTAATTTTTAATTCGATATTAAAAGGGGGATTTTGGGTTTGAACCGGTCTGAACCGGTCCAGAAGACTGAATCGAGTTAGACCGAACCGCAACAAAACCGAACCAGAACCCGTTGAACCGAATCGGATGACGTCACCAGTGACGTGGCGTATGATGTCAGCGTTGATCGTTGACCTGTTGACCGTTGACCCGTTGACTTTTTCATAAAGGGTTATTTTATGTTTTTCGACGTCCTGATTCCGTTTCCGCTGCCCGTTTCCCCAAATTCGAACTCGAAAGAACGTTTTGACTACTTTTGTTCGAGTATACTTAGTTTTTAAAGATTTGAATATCGAGAAATTAATTGGAATTATTCTTATTTGCAGATGACATTGACTCGGATACTGAGATCCTTCCTCCTCCTCCACCTGAACGACCTCATGTTGCTCAGACATCGGGATCCTGCTCGTGAGTTTAATTAATAATATATTCGTTATTTACATTATCAGTGTCTTGGCATAGTAGTAGTATCTTTGATGGTGTATTTAACTGTTATAGGAGCTGACTCTGACCAACCTAGAGATAGAACTGAGCGTGGGAGACGTCACCGTCAACGTTGAGTGTTAGCTACTTGAGGTGTGTTCTCTTCTGTGTTGTCTGTTTACAATGCTCTGTATGTAAATGTGTTGATTTGCTTAAATGTATACATGATGTGGTCTGATGATGTATGATGATAATATTCTGTTGATCTGTGATGTTTGACTTGTTCAACGTTCTGTTACGTTATGCAATATTTGTATATACATTCAGATTCGGATTATTGTATATCGGATTATATGATTATGTATTTCTGTTGATAAACAATGCATTCAGATTCAGAACTCAGATTTTATGTCATCTCATTATGGTTGGGATTCTGTACGGGGAAGTTCAGTAGCTTCATCCTTCGTGATGATGTCTACTTCGGATCAGTGGTTCGCCCTACGGGCTGGATTCCACTTCGGATGGTGACGAGGTAGAGAGTGGTTTTGGGGAACCTTACTCTTCGGATGATGATGTAGTTGGGTGCATGTCATACTGTGTTGCATATTCATTCATACTTATTTATGTAATTGAATTGATTCTTGGTGGAAAATTGAATTCTGATAATGTCTGATTGACTCTATTGATATGATGATTCTGTTAGTTCTATTTGCACTATAGAGACATACTGAGCGTTTTCGCTGACTCCCCCCTTAGTTTCTATTTTCAGATACTCAGGTATAGGCTACGGTACTTGGAGGACCTCGTTTTCCAGCTTTATTTGTTTATTATTATCAGTATGATACTTGGACCTATTTATATTATATGTTTTATCAGATTGTATATAATTTCAGACTTCGGATGTTTTATTTAGGGTTATTACGTTTTATCATGCATGTACATTTCGAATATTTAATGTTTTTAGGAATATTTTATTAATATGTATTATGCGATATTAGTATTTTCTATTTTGGAATTAAAGTTTGAATCAGGTTACTTGCGCGAGGGACAAGCTTTGAACTTGACTCCTTATATTCGACCCAGTTCTTCCGGTCGGGTTTAGGGGGTTACAATCATTCCATCCATTATCTCTCAAATCTTGGAGATTCGCTTTAGATACATCAACCATAGACATCGCATTCACAATGTCTTGTTCCTTTTTTCTTTAAAGATAAATTTAACTCATTTGTAAACCCCAAATATAGATAACATCAAGTGTGCCACAAAGACGAAATCAAATGACATCATTAAATGAGTAAGTGACTCAGCTTTCTTCATGTCATTCCAGTTAGAAACTTCTCCAATTGCATCAAGTCACTCAAGTATTATAGGATACAAAGAAATCACATTCGTGATTGTTTTAAAATGCGACCCCCAATGAGTATCTTCGTGCCTAATCAAACCAAACTCTTGATTTAAACCATTTCTTGATTCCAATTGACCAAAATATAATGCCTCCAATACATGCTCAACTTGTTTTTTCTAAAAAATCCTTTTAGATGAACCACCGACAAAATTCAACAAAGGTGCAAGAACATCACCAAATAGACAAGAAACATCCATATTCTTTTGAGCAACAGTTGCAAGTGTCAATTGAAGTTGATGTGCAAAGCAATGAGCATAATATGCACTTGGAGATTCATTCAAGATTAAAGTTTCAAGACCTTTAATTGAACATTGCATGTTGCTAGTGCCATCATAACCTTGGCCTCGAACACTATAAAGACTTGAAGAGTGTTCCATAAGCAATGATTTAATTGTAGCTTTTAGAGTCAAAGACATAGTATCTGCAAATTCATAAACAAGGATTGGAAAAAAAACATCATCAAGTACCATTTCAAGAAACCGTTCTTCAACTTCTCCCTTTTTGTTAACATATCGCAAACAAAGTTCCATTTGATCCTTATCAGATATATCTACATATTCATCCACAAGCATTGAAAAAAAAACCCATCATCAAGTTCTTCTATAATTGCTTTAGTAATCTCCTTTTCACAAGCATTAACTATGTCCTTTTGAATTGAAGGAGCTACCAATTGACAATTACCAGAAGCATTCTTCAAAAACTACTTTTTTATATTTCAAATTATGCACTGAAAGAAGTTGCAAGAGTTCAAGAAAATTACCCTTACTCAATAATTTCTCACTTTCATCATGTCCACGAAAAGTCAACCCTTGAAGCAAAAGTCATTTCAAGCATGTAATAGAAGCTTCTAATCGCAGGCGATAAGCACTCGTTGCTTCATAAGATTGTTTGAAGAAACCTGAAGAAATTGAGGTTTTTTAATTCTTGAAATCATTCAACCTCCCTAATGCTTGATTGTGTGCACTCATATGTCCACCAACATGCTTAATAAATCCATCAATTATATTCCAAGCTTTAAAACTTGGACCAACAAAAGCATCCCCCCAACTAAATTGTCATCCTTGAATAAATAGCACATGAAACAGAAAGCTGCATCCTTCTCAACACTATACTCAAGCCAATATCCATGCTTTTGGAACCAATTAGGGATAAATCGGTGATTTTTCCTGCAATATTTGTTTTAGGAAACTCATGATTGCCAGATTGACAATGTTGTTTTGGTATATTCTCTTTTAACTATATCTCTATCATCTGGATGAAAATCAATCATTTTTCTTCTTTTTCCCGGTTTACGTGGAAGATTAGTAAAATCAAACTCACTCAATCTTCCATCACCAATTGGTACTTCATCCATAGGAATTGAACTAGGCTCAACATGTTTCTCTTGATTTTGAGAGATATCTTGAGTCTTTTCATGTTCTTCAGAAGAAGAACCATGTTTGATGGAGAGGAAGCTTGCAAACTTGTTTGAGATGGTGAAAGATTTGGAGTAGAGACACTTCCAATATTTTTTTTGAATTTAAAAAAAAAAAAACTTGAAATGTCTTTATGATTTGTTCTCTTCATTCTGAAATTAGATTATAAGAAAAAAAAAACTTTCAATAAGAGATTTAAATAAACTTGAATAATAAGGATAATATGTAGATGTAAATATGTTATATTATTAAAAAAATAAATAGTATATAGAGACATAATATAACTATTTCATATAATTATTCCCATGCTTTCTAACTGAAGAATTCAGAGGAAAAATGAGTAATAAAATCATAGGATCTAAGCCTACATATTTCAAGTTCTTCAAAAAAAATATAGCACTACAATAACTTATCTTCTCCACAAGTTTTCTAACAATAACTTATCTTCTTCTTCTTTTTTGCAATTATACAATCTAAAATTCAATACAATACAAAAAAGGAAAAGAAAATACCTAATTTAAATTAAAACTTGATGTAAACCTAAATCTAACCAAAGTAAAATCTAAAGACAAATTAGGGATATAAGATAAAGATATGTACCTGATTAGTAGTAATCACAAAGCCATATAAAACCTTGAAGAAATTGGGTCAAGGAAAAAAAATAAAAAGCTGGGGGGAGTGGAGCTTTGTTGGAGTTTTGGGAAAATGAGAGTGAGGTAGAGAATTTCGGTGAAAACAAAGATATTAAAGAGGAAATTTAAAAAAAAAAAAACTATGGTAGGTCACGTCACCTACATTGCCCAATTACAAATCCTCCCCTGCTACCACCATCCGAGGGAGATTTAAGTGGATTTTTTAAATTCAAAAATAAGGCTCGGAAGACCAGGTATGGCGACATTAAAACTCCACAAATCAATCCAGGTAAGTATGTCCATGCCCATTCTTTAGAAGAACTGAAAATTGGAGAAACTTTTGATGCTATGATTTTTAGTATGTGGCGGAAGAATTTTGTGACCATTAATTATTCTACCTTCATTAAATTAACTAGAGAGTTTTACACTACTTTTCAATTTGATTTACCTAAGGACTTTACTTTCGATACTCCTGGAGTTGTAAAATTTAGAATCTTAGGTGAAGAGTTTCCTCAGTCAATTAGTGATTTTAATTTGGCCTTAGGATTGATTGATATTGAATTTCTACCATTGATCACTATAAGTCTAGCATTTTCGATTTTGTGGAAGCTTTTTGCCCTTTTATAGTTTGGAATTATATGCCCTCTAACAAATTTCCTTGTAATCCTAGTAGTTCCAAGGGTGCCTACTTTCGAAAGCCTGAATGAGTTTATATGCAACGATTTTTAGCATTTAGTTTTTCTAGTCGAAAAGAAACTGCCAATATTTGCACTAAAACTGAAATTTACTTTAGTTGGTCAATGTTGCATAATAATCCTCTTAATCTAAGATTTTGGTTAGCTTCTCAATTTAATTCAGTTCTGATTAATGGTAAATATTTGTGCCTTGGCTTCATCATTACTGATTTGGCTATTAAACTTAATTTGCTTGATATTGTTAGTACTAACTTACATGTAGCTTGTGAGATTGGGCCATTAAACATTGAATTCATGTTGAAAATGAAAGTGTTGACGAGAGTCAATGGGGTGTATACTTTCGTAAAAATCACTTCATGTCGATTACATTTGCCTGGTGATCCTCCGCGATCTTTGAAACGTGCTCACAAGACACACAATCATCCTATCAACAATGATTCAATTGCACCTGATTTTGAAGAATCATGGGCAAAGTTAGAACGCAGAATTTCAAGAATGAAGAACATAAAATCCATGATGCAACATTTTGGAGTCACACCACCTTGTCCACCATCACCTTTAACCATCTTAGTCTGGCTTGCTCGCACATCAAGGGAGTTTCTTTTTCTTTTAAATTCTTTTGTGAGCATTCTATTTTTCTATACATTGAGGACAATGTAAGATTTAGGTGTGGGCGAGATATTTAATACATGATTTCATAATGTTTTCTTTTAAGTTTGTGAAAATTTTTTAAATAATTTTCGCTTTCTTTTTTAAAACTGTGTTTTTTTGCTTGAATTTTGGTGTACTTCAATTCGTATATGTTAATTTTTCCTTTGAAACCTTGAGTCTCTATTTAATATCTTGGAATACCTTGTATGTTTTGGATACATCTTGGTTTGAATTATAATGCATGAAAGTGATGAGCATGACTAGTATTTTCTTAAAACTTTGATGACCTCTCATTGGTTTGTTAGTTGAAAAATGCACAGGACTTGATACAAATTACACACTTTGGTGAGACTTTGAGCATAAAAGCAATTCATTATATCTTGCTCAGTTTTCTATTTTTTGAGTGTGTCAAACTTAGCGTGTTTATTCTAGAACTTGCTTATGAATACATTTTGAGATCACATTTTTGAATTGATGCTTTAAGATGATAAAGGCAATTATGTTTAACACATTTCTTAGACTTTCAAAAAGCCTACCCATATGTTTTCCCCTTACTTAACCAACTTGAGTCTATTTTCTCTTTTCTTTTTTTTATCACCTTTTAAGTCAAAAAAAATTATTTCTTATTCCTTATTTTTGCTACCCTTGTCAAGACGAGAGGAAAATGTTGTTCCACAAAAAAATGAAAAAAAAAATTTTAAGTTTGTTCCTTGATTGAAGATATTTGGAGATATGTTTGTAAATCCAATTAAATGTCACTTCTTCAAAATTTCTTAGTGCTTAAATAAGATGTAGAAATAAATTTTCAAGAATGTTGGTAGTGTGTTAGATGTTGTTATGTGGAATTGATATCATTAACTCTTACCTTGACTTAGAAACCTTCATTTTTTCCTTTTACCATACCTTTACCTAAGCCATTTTACAACCCTTCTAAAGACCTTTTGATTTTTGCATCAATTCATATGTAGTGGTGGAGAATTTATTCATTTGCTAGCTTATGGTAATATCGTGCTATATTTTGATCTCGATAGTTAATTGAACCCTAAACTTATCCGATAAATGCTCATTCCCTTAATTGTCATTATGATTCAAATCCTTGATGTGTGCTTAAATTTATTAGTATTGTGGGATATTAAACAAGATGAAATGAGGTAGATGAGAGACTTGGTATGTTGAATTGAGGTATTCTTGTGGACAAGCATGAATTATGTGTGGGAGAATTTGATAGGTTATAATTATATACTCTTTGTTGTGATTAATTCCTTCATTTTCTAATTATATTTTGAGCTTAATTGTAAAAATTATGTTTGTTTTGATTTAGGAGGTAAAATATGGATACAATGGTGAAAATCAGCTCAGAAGCATATTCTTAGCTTCCCGTGTAAAAATCAAGTCTTTAGGAAGACAATATAAATGAGCAAAAGGTTATCTTTGATAAGGCATGACCATGCCTTGTGACTAATGCGAGTCTGGTGTCTAACATGAGAAATCCGAAATTTAGGAAGCAAATCTGTGATAAAGTCTATTTTTATGATTATTTTCATTATTTTGAAAGTATTGGACTAAGAATCAATCTTTTTTATTAAATAAGATTTTATTTATTTAGATTTCTCTTTATATTATATTTTCTTATTGTACTAAAATTCAATTAAAGGAGAATATCTTTTTAGGGTTAGGGTTTTGCTCGCTATATAAGGAGCTCATTAGACCCTTTAGAAATCATCTTATTTTTTACAGCACTTTTTCTTTATCATCTTTAGTTGTTTTCTTCCACCATGTGTGGCTAAGGCTTTTATTTCGATTCAAGGGTGAAGTGATTGCGCTGTAATTTTGTGAGACTTGTACTAAACTAGTATTTCTCCTTTAATCCGAGTAATTTTTATTTCTTGTTCTTATTTTTTGTGAATGTTTGATATTGATTAAATTGACGCTTTAATTCGATATTGAATGTTCTGTCGCTATCCATGACTCAAGTAGCAAAGGGTAAGACTCATGTTTTGTGTTCGTTAGACTACACATCACGCATGATAGTCCCTAGGAAAATAAATGTACAAAATTAATTTTATTGATTTTATTTTAGTCATTCTCATTAATCTTAATGCTATCATTGATTTTATTTAATGGTAAGTTTCGGTTTGACTGCTTGTTGTAGTTTTCCCCAAGTAGACTAATTTCTTGGATATGAGAAATTCATCTTTAAGTCTATGATCAAAGTTACGATTAGATGAAAATCACACTTTTGATTTGAAGTTCGGTAAGATTTATTTTTGTTAATTTTAATATGCAACTTTTAGTTATTTTCTCATTCGTCTTTAAGTCAACAATCCAAACACCTCTCCCAATTTTAATTTTATTGTTTTAACATTGAGATTCTAATTTTAGCTCTCTTGGGATTCGACCTGATCTCACTATTACTACAAGTTAGTGTAGCTAAATCAGTTTTATTTTGCAGGACTTCGACAACTCTATCAATGACCCAAGTGTAACTTTTAATAATTGGATGACCCAAATGTAACCTTACTCATATTTGAATGACCCAAAATGTAACTTTTAATAATTGGGTGATCCAAATGTAACCTTACCCATAATTGAGTGACATTCGTTGTAGTTTACCCTAACTTAAATTAAAATATATTCTTTACATGGGCTTTATGTAACCCCCTTGTCCCGGTCTGGATGGCTGACCGGTCCGAGTAGGCTACACGGGGAAAACCGATGTAAAACCTGTTAAGGTCCCACCTCGGTTAGCAACCCTAGAAAATTTCTTTCTATTATCTCTTGTCTAAAGGCATACTTATTTCTTAAGTGATCACGACAGCGGAAAACATCACGAAACAAAAGCAACCAAGCCAAAGCAACATGTTTAAACAACACATTTTAGCCTTGACCAAGTCAACTGCCTTCAGTCAACTCAGGGAGACCGTATTGATACAGCCCTTGGGCGTATCGATACACCCTCCTCGGTCAACATCTCGCGGTCAACGAGACAAAACCGTACCGATACGCTTAGAGCCTGTACCGATACGCCAAAGACTCGTGAAAATCTCAGAATTCCAGTAAGGAATTGGCGTATCGATACACCCCCGCGTATCGATACCCTAGGCTTAAACTGACCCTCCAAGTGCATGGCCGTATCGATACGGCCCTTGGGCGTATCGATACGCCCTGCACTGCACTGCAACGCTCTAGAAAGCTGCTAACGACTCCAAACCTCCACTCTAGATGCAATTTGAGACTCACCTAAACACAATCAAGCATACATACGACATTTACCAACCAAGGTTTAACATATGAGGCATTCGAAACTAATAAGAACCATACAATCAAGGGATTCATGCAATTTCTCCAAGGGGGCATGCTTAGCATTCATAAGGTATCATGCATATGGCAACCATACATAGAGCATTCATAGGCCAAGTTTATACACTCTTAGGCACATACAATTAAGCAACAAAATAGACATGGTCCTCAATCCACAAGACTAAAACATAACACATCAATAATTTAGCATGCCAGCTAACACAAATCATCTAAGGAGTTTGGCACCAACTCCTACTAGTCTATTCCCCATTGTCTAGGCATTATTACAAACATGTAAATCATACTTGAGCTGACTTGAGAACTCCAAAAGTTCCTCCCTTGCCCACTTGCCTCCCGAACTCTAACGATCTGCATATTGGAAACAAAAGAGAGCGTAAGCTAACTAGCTTAGTGAGAGAAGCTCTACAATTCAACAACATGCAGTTGGAAATAAAACAATGGATGCATGAATGACTTTCTCATCAATTACACATGGTTTGCACATGTACAACCAACATACACACACGGTGGGACTACACATCACCGTTTCGACTAGTAGTTTTCCAATAGGACTACACATCAAAGTACTTTCCTACTAGTCACTACCGGTGGGACTACACATCACCGTAGTTAAGACAACCATCACGTGAGGCTCGACTTCAACTCGACTACACATTAACAACTGTATAAACAACTCAAGATGCACATGATAATCACAACACATAGCCATTCATCCATTCATAACAAAGCATATGAGTAGTAACTTACACTCGGGTTTAGGTGAACCCTCAAGGTCACACCCAAACCCCCAAAGGTGTCATATCGAGCACAAAACAAGATTAACAATTCTACTCACCGATGCTACCCAAGAGAAGGGTGAAAATCAAGCTCAAGACTCCAAAATCTCTGGATTCGTCCCCGAAGCTTCACCAACCAAATTTCTTGCTTCTAATCATCCCAACACAATGAAAACAATCTTAAATCAGTCCACAATTCAATGTAGTCAACTCGGATCACAAACCAAGCACAAAACACATAATTTCAACTAGAAACCAAACCCAAATTCCACATTCCCGAGCAGCCCCTAAGCACACCCTAAATCCAATGATTCCAACACTTAAATTACTCCCAAAAGCCTCCAAAACAACACTTACATATAGTCTAACCATCAGCCATCATATTTCCACATAAACACCCCCAAAACCCAACTCAAACCCTTCCAAAAACCCCTCAAAACCCAAATCCGGGAATATATATAAAACTCTTTAAAAATCACATATATTGGACCTCATGGATAGTAAACAACCCACACATCAATAACAAATCAAAAACTTTAGCTAAAGACCATAAAGGTAGCATTTTTAACCAAAATCCTCAAAACTTCAAATTTCAAAAACATGGACAAAAATGAAAACTAAAGGTATTAGCTTGTAGAGAATAACGAGGGCAAGTCAAAAACGAGGTTACCTTTGCAAAACCTTCAAAAATGAGCAAGATATGGGATGGAATAGTAAACTAGGGGGAGAAGGGGTTTTTGTCGTTGGAAGCAAAAATGGGTGAGGAGAGAAGAAGATGATACAAGGAAATTTTAAATGAAAAGGGGTTTTATTTGAAAGACCACTTATTTACCAATTTGCCATTAATGAAAATGGTCATCTTCCCTAATTTCAAGATCTATGGAGTTTTGGGTTCAAATTTTAATTTAAGATTTGATCCAACATATAAAAATGAATTTTTAAAACGAAAAGGGAAACCCGAACATTATTTTAATATTATTTTCACCCAACCCCCAAACCCGGGTGTTACACTTTAATTTTTTTGTTTTTAATATAATATTTTTAAATTATTTAAATATATAAATAAAAATTATTATTTTATTTTTTAAAAATTGTTTGAGTTTTTTTTATAGTTTCAATTAAGTATTTGATAATAATATAAAAAGTAATTGAAATTGAAAAATAAAATTTATTAAAATGTGACTTTAATTTTTAACTTAGTGAAAATTATATTTTTATTTATATATTTAAATAAATTAAAAATATTGGTCATGTTCGGCAATTAGCATATAGTTGATAGTTGATAGCGGATTACATTAGTTGATAGATGATTGCATTAGCGGATTGTATTAGCTGATTGTATAATGGTGTTTGGTAAAATTAATTGATAGCTTATAGTTGTTTGAATATATAAACAAGCAAAATGACATATAAGGACATGGTTATATTTGATACTTGTTTGAATAGTTTATTATTATCATTATTTTATATTTATTAATATTAATTAGATTATGAAAAATGTTTTTTTAATATAACATTATTAAGCATATTTAAAGGATCTATATATTAATTTATTATTTATATATTTTTAATGCATTTTATTTAATTATTAAATTTAAATACAAATATAAATGTGTGAGAATAAAAAGAAAAAAATATTAGTTTACAAATGTCACAATATAAATGTGTGATGGTAAAAAATTAAAATAGAAAATGTTAAATTTAGGCTATTTAGATATTTTTGATAATTGTTAAGGCTATAAGGTTCTTTATAACTCTAACGTCAAAACCTTTAATTTCAAAAAGTTTATATTATTATTAGCACCTTTTTCAAAATTAAAGATTTTACTCCAATTCACTATTCCAATCCGTTATTCAACAAACATCTAAATTAACGAATTTGACCGGTCAAACCTTAGTTTTAGCTCAAACTGTTATTTATCAAATAAGACTATTATATTAGAAACAAAAAATATCAAAGTCTATATTTATTTTTTAAAGGGAATATAGATGCTTTATTGAGGAAAGTAACTTTTTTGAGAGTGGAGGCTGAAGGGGAACATGGTGTGGGATTATTTAGAATTACAGTATATATCAAAATGTTGAAATATAACACCATTTGAGGCATTTGGCTCAGTGGCTTTTGTGCGGCTCATCCTTGTGAAATTCTTGGGTTTGAGTCCAATTGTTAGCTTTTTCCTTTTAAACATCATTCAGTGAAATATGTTAACACTTGATTGGTGGGAAGTATGTAATATTTATTAAATAAGGGAAATATTTTATATTTACTAAATAAAATATTGAAAACTATTTTAATTAGGTTATAACACATGCGATAATGATTGGAGGATAAAATTTATTTTTTATTTTTTTATTTTTTTAAATAAGCCACTAGTTTTATTAATGAGAAAATACCCAAAATTACAATAAGGGTTTACAAACTATCATTGTAAACTAAATGCATAATTTGGACTTTCTCCTAAAACTAGCCACTTTAGATCAGACATGAACCATACATGAAAAGGTTATAAACCCATCCAAATACTCGATCGAAAATAAATATAAAATCTGATTGCATTGGCAAAACGAACCACAAAAGAGGATGAAGCTATTGATAGACCAAACGCAAATCAGAGCCGAGCACCTGAGAAACTCTTCACAAGCGCAAACCGCGTATCCAAATTCAAACCGAAGGTCCATAGCAAGGAAGATCAACATGATTACAAATAATCGCCATCTTGATCAGTCGTGACGTCATCAAATCAACCATGATAGAAAATAAATAATAAAAAACGTGCCCAAAGACAGAAAAACATGCTAAGAAGCAGAAAAACGTACCAAACGGTAGAGAAAAGCGTGTCATAAAGACAGATTTATTGAATTAAAAAGACTGAAAATCAAAAGAACAAAACAAATAAATGAAAGAGGGTGACCGGCAGTCAACAAATAGCTCGAAAGCTATTGCCGCCGCCGGTCTAGTTCAAACCAAAGAAAGAGAGCGGCAGCACTAAGAAAAAAAAGAGAAAACCCTTGCATGATAAAATTTATTAAATTCAATTTAAAACGATCAAATGTATAATTATAGATATTTTAATAATTGTTACGTCACTCATTTCAATCAATTTAGTAGTTTTTATATGTAGTCTTTAGGGTTGTGTATAGTAAAATTATTTATATTTTTTCTAAATATCTATATTGATTTCTTTATGCATAGTCTTCTCGGATGATCATCAATCCAAATTAATTTCACACGACCACCACGTCATTACTTGAAATAATGAGATTTTCCTCCTACACGATATTCTCAACAATGGTCTACATGTCGTGTCTTTATATGTGTTACTAATTTTCATGTGTTTTTTTTTTATTTTGGTTTGCAAGGGATTGTCGCAACATTGATTCCAAGGCTGTATCAGTATTAGGACTTGTTTCCATTTCCTTATTCTTCCCCGCAGAGTCTTTGGATATAAATTGACTATGCATTTTCCTCGACGATTACCACAATATGATTGTGATTATTAGCATAGAAATGTACCTACGAATTGGAATTGAATGGTGGACTTATTAATCCGCTCCTCATCTCTAATAATTACCAGACTTGTCCATTAATTTTGATGTTACCGGGCAATACTACATCTACTCATCGAGTCATATATCCGATTGAGGTAACGTATGACATGACAGTAAGGGTGTTTAAAAATACTTGACTCGACTGACCCGACCCGACTACTCGAACATAAATAATTAAGTAATTACCCGGAATTTTTTTACCCGGCTCGCTAAAATAAACTTTTTCCCAGGTCGAGCCCGAGCCGCAAGAATGCCCATTATACACGATGACCCGGTTCCTAATTTTTTATATTTTACATATAATTATTATTTAAACAAAATACTCTTATATTCACTACACTCCCAAATCAAACAACCTAATTATGCATGCAATTTTTAAGAATTATGAAATTTATATTTTAAAGTTGTTTGGGTTTGATACTTTAAATCTTAAACTCTACGATGATATTATATAATTCAAACTTTTATTAGTTATGAGTTTTTTTATTAATAAAATAAAATTATTTTAAAAAAGTAAAAATACGGGTACACGGGTACCCAGTTAAACCATGCCGGGACACGGGCCGAATAATCTTGTACCCGGGACGTCGGGTACGCGATACTTCCCCAATAATGAACACCCTTACATGGAAGCTTAATCGGACATGAGTGAAGAAAAAAAAATATTTTTTTATAATTTTTTTACCAAAACACAATTTGTAAGACTATAAATACAATTGTAATTAGTACATCTTTTAGCAATAAACAAACCACTAAGAAGAATAATTATTTAAGATGAAAGCATCACAAAGATGAAAAGAACTCATTTGATAAATCGGGTGCAACCAATCTACAAAACAAGTGCAACCAGTCTGCACGGATAGCTCACAAACATCAGAAAACGGAACCTACAAGATCTTATACGTTATCTCATCTTATTTGCAATATTTATTAGTAAGATACTCCATAACTTAACCCTATTCAAACTTGCATTGTATAAGAAATATGAATCTTATTTGCAATTTTTATTAGTAAGATATAATATGTTAAAGAGTGATATAAACCACTTAAATTGTCCAAAAATTTATTGAGGAGAAATAAGAATCTCTATGTGCAATCTTTTTTGAGGAGAATGTCCAAAAATTTATTGAGAGTGATATAAAGAGTTTTTTATGGTTCCAACTTTTAATAACTTTTCAATTAATATGTTAAGAAAGATCCCACCTAAATTGTCATACCAGCTGAGTAAATTACTCGAGAGGTATACATAGTTTTCTCCGAACTTGAGTATTTAAGGAACGCCAAATATTGAACAATTCTAACATAAACCAGCCATCTCGGTGTGGGCCTTAAGGGTTTAATTGATGTAAGAATTCTACTTAAAGTTGAAAAAAAAATAAAGTTTCTGGTTTGAATTGAATCAGAAGTAGAGAGTTTGCTAGGGGTGACAACGAGGCGAGCGGAGACAATTTTTTATTTTTCACTTCATTCCCAATATTTGCAGGTATAGTTTTGAGGATTTTCAATTAAATATTTCGGAAAAAAATTCGTCCTCGTACACATTTTTTGTGGATCCCGTGAGTTTTGATAATCCTCATCCAAAAAATAAATAAATCTTAATACATTAAGACAAATATCCAACATTAAATCTCCACGATTACAAACATAAATTATAAATTTAAATTTGTCGACCATAGACAAACCATTTCAAAATTATAATAATAACTTAACATGTAACAATTTCTTTTCTCAACACTTTTGTAGTCAAATCAATCTAATATATGGTACTCGGTGATGTTATTGTAGATATGTTTTGATCCTTCTTGTCATTAACCTATACTATGAAAAGTAAATATTATATGTATCAAATAATACGAAAAATAAATATCATAGATTCATATGCATCAATAATACGAAAAATAAATATCGTAGACTTGTTTTTCCTACGATTGACTTCAACAATAGATTTTAGTAAGAAAAAAAAACATATTGAGGTCAACCATGATTCACTCAAGACATCTTTTAGAATGTTAATAAATCCAATAAAATGTCAAAGCAACCTAAATAAAGAACTCAATCAAGGACATAAGAGATGTGAGAGTTATTTCAAAACGATATGAGTGAGAGGATACATAAAAGCTCTAGTAATGCTGAAAGAAAAAAGTCTAATAGTTCATTTGAGAAAAAAATCCGATATTAAGATCAGCATTGAGGTAATAGAGCTGTCATTGGCCAGAAAACAATCATTCTACTAATAAAAATAAAGAGAAAAGAAACATATAACTTATATGGAAAAAAAATTAGAAGAAGAAGAAAAAGAAAGAAAGAAACATGCAGCAGTGCGATGAGAAATTTGTGTGACTAGATTAATTTTCGGGTAGAATTAAAGTGATAATAATATAGTTAGATTCTTTTTATATAGAGTTTTTTATTAAGACATATATTAGGAGTATATAGGTAAATGAGTATATATTTTTAAAAAATATAAAATATTGGAGATTCCTACGAATATTTTTGAAAATCTCCACGGTGATTATACAGGTACAGTTCGGTTATTCCATGGTTTAAATATAGGTCATGTTTGGTAAATAGCGGTTTGGGCAAAAATTAGAGGTTTGACTAGTCAAATCCGCTAATATTGATGTTTGGTAAATAGCGGATTGAAAGAGGGGATTGGGGTGAAAAACTAATTTTGAAAAAGCTCCTAATATGAGCTTTTTTGAGATTAGAGGTTTGATATTATAGTTGTAATGACTCTTTAACCCTTAACAATTACCAAAAATCTCCAAATAACTTAAATTAAATAATAATATTTTTTAATATAAATAATAACATATTAAATATTGGACTTATTTGTTGTTACTACTAATTTATATGGTGACATTTGTAAGTTAATTTTATTTTTTTATTATCACATATTTATATGTGCATATAAAAAATTTAATAATTATATAAATAATAAATTAATATATAAATCTTTCAAATTTGTTTAAGAAATTTATATTAAAAAAAAATTTTTACAAATCTAATTAATATTTATTACATACAAAATATTAATAATTGATAAATTATTCAAACAAGTATTAAATATAACCATGTCCTTATATGTCATTTTGCTTGTTTAAATAATCAAACAGCTATCAGTTAATTTTACCAAACACTTTTATACAATCAGCTAATACAATCCGCTAGTCAAATCAGCTAATGCAATCAGCTATCAGCTAATGTAATCCGCTATCAGCTATCCGTTAATTGCCAAACAAGGCCATAGTAATTTTTGTGTTCATTTTAAACTTCGGTAATAAAAATTCTCTCATCCCTGTCCTCATAAGTAAAAATTTTAATTATTGTCCATCTCTATCCATTTAAATTCCTACTATCTTTGATTATTCCTCACCCGAGTTTGCAAACAAAAAAGTCGAAAAAGGGTATGCGGCAATAAAATGAAATAAGGGCGAACATGTAGTAATGTGCTTATCTGTAATGATAGTACCATAAGGATCACATCTTTGGTCAAAAAAAAAAAAGGATCGCATCTTATGAAATAGGAATGATTTATCTAATAAAATTACGTTTTAAAGATGTAAAAATATAATATTAATTTGATATAACTTTGACAATTTTTATGATTTTGTTCTAAATTGGTTCCTCAATTTTTAATGTTTCAATTTTATTTTTAAATTATACTTGCCACTTTGGATTGATCCTCAATTTTTAATATTTTAATTTCATCCTCTTACTATAACTCCTTATTCTAAACTAATCCCTAAATTTTTTATTGTTCCAGTTTCATAATCATACCATGACCCTCATTCTAAATTAATCCCTAAACTTTTGAACGTTCTAGTTTCATGCTCGAATTATATTTTATGTTGCATCATATTATTATATAATGCACACCATGTTTACATGACAATTTACAATCTTTATAACGGTTTTATTAACACATGATACAATCAACATATATTGGAAATTTGGGGATGGAATTATACCATTCAAAAGTTTGAGGATAAACTTAGAATAAGAGTCGTAGTTTGAGGGTGAAATTAGAATGTTTAGAAATTAGGGGTCAATTTAGAATGAAGTTTATAATTTGATGATAAAATTAAAATATTCAAAAGTTTGAGTAATGATTTAGAATGAGAGCCATATCTTGGAGATGTATGGTGCAATTAACTATTTTTTTATAACTAACAATAAAAATTTAATATATTATTTTTTAACTACCGATATTCGACTCATTGACCGACTAGTTTGAATCAAATTTTATAAATGCCTAATATAGAACAACCCAATTTTAATAAAAAATAATAATTTTTATAATATTATTGCCATATTAAAATAACTTTACTTATATTCGTTATAATTTTGATAACTTAAATAGCATATATATTTAATCTATTATTCCATTCATAATTTTAAAATTCATTTATTTAACATTACTTAAGGATCCAAAAGAAATACATTTCATAAACAAGTACAGGATAATTAAGAAAATAAAAAACCATGGTTGCTAACGTAAGCGGTGACAGCATTGGTGATGGAAAAAGAAGTCCATGTCCATGACTGAGCCTACAATTCAGTTTTTAACTCCACTCAAACGTTTACTTGGTAGACTCAACACAATTGGCTGCTGCTTCTGGAAAAACAATAATAATAAGGGTAAAGTACAACATTAGTCACCAAACTTTCTAGGAGCATTTGTTTTGGAGTTATCTAATTTTCATCTCACTTTCATTTAGGTCTCTTTCGTTACTTTCCATTAAAAAAATAATAATGTGGCCATTAGTTCTCATTTTCTTATTTAAATAATATTATTTACCATTTTACTGCTAATTAAAATATTTGAAAACATTTCCCCATATTTTGTGTTTAGAAACCTAAAACATTTTCTCCAAATATTTGAAAACCCATTGTCACCAAGATTAGCCACATCAGTACCACCACCACCAACATTAATCCTCAGAGCAATGAAAGCATTCATTTTCTTGTTCAACTCATCAGCTTCCACCATAACTTGTTCAACTTTTTTCTTATTAAACTCATCATTAAGTCCAACTCAAACTCACCTCCCACTTCACTTAACCTAATAAACACTGTCTGGAAATCCCTTTTAATCTCTCTTTCTTGAATATAACTTCATTTTCATTATTCTTCATCGGAGAAACTGATTTGTCAGTCCACTAAAAGCCCTATAAAATGATGCACTTCTCTTCAATGATTCATTTGTTGTTACTGCTGCTGCTGGTGGTGCTTTGTTTTGTTGTTTGAATCTTAATATATCTTTCAATATGGACTATGCTTCCTGCCTCCCCAATTTCATCTTCTTCAAATTCAATCATAAACAAACTAAAAGAAAGGATTTTGATATAGAGGAAATTCCAATTTTTCAAGCAATGAATTGTTTTAGTTTACTGTAATCCAGTATTCCAGTTGATTTCAAATGATTTGATTGCTCTGAGGATTAACGTTAGATTTTTAGGGTTCTAAACAAGAAAAGTTGGGGGAAATATTTTCACATATTTTAATTAGCAATAAATAGGCAAATTATATTATTTAATAAGAAAATTGAGAATTAACAGACCACGCCATCATTTTCTAATGGAAGGTAATACGAGGGACCGAAATGAAAGTAAAAAAAGTTAAGTAATTCCAATAAAAATTTTAAAAGTTAGATTGCCAAAATGAACGTGTCTTAAAAGTTCGGTGATATTGGTGTATTTTACCCTAATAATAATAATAATAATAAGCAACTGGATTTTTCCACTAACCATTAATCCCCCTCTTTTTATTTTAATCTTTTTAATTACATTAAGCCTACAGTATTCAGGATTTTTTCGTCCAATTACTAATATTTAATTTTCCTTCTTTTCATGATTTATTTTATATTTTTTTATCTTAGAATGAATGATATCTGATCTCTTTTTCCAATCGAAAGAAAAAAAATCATTATATCGAATATCTAATCTTCAAATCATATGGATCGTAAGTGTACATTTAATTTGTTTTAAAAGGAATATGGTAATAATAATAATTGGTATACCATATTAATTTTAAAGTCAGTTTTCAAGTATTACGTTCCTAATTTAAAACATGGACAATAATAAAAAAAGGTACTCTCTTTGACCAATGCAATAATCTCAGGGCTGTCTTTCTCCACTCATCCTCGTCTAATTATTAGGAAAATTTTACAATGGACGACGGACATTGATAAACACTACTAACAATAAACACTATTATTTTTTTTAATTTTAAAAATCTAAATGACTAAAATTATAATTAAAATTATCTCTTGAAAAATAAAAATCAAATTTAATAGTTACTTTATAATATTTTTTAATAAGTTAGAATCAAATATACCAAATTCTTCTAAACCCTAACAAAATCAATCTTTTAAAAAAATAGAAATCAGTTTATAATTTTTAATAGATTAGAATCAATAATATGAGAATTGAGTATATTTGATTCTAATCTATTAAAAAATTATAAACTGATTTCTATTTTTTTAAGAGATTGATTTTGTTAGAGATTAGGAGAATTGGATATATTTGATTCTAACCTATTAAAAATTATAAAGTAATTATTAAATTTGATTTTTATTTTTAAGAGATAATTATAATTATAATTATAATTTTAGTCCTTTAAATTTTTAAATTTTTTAAAAAAAATTAATGGTTTTCATCGTTAGTGGTGTTCATCAATGTTCGTCGCACGTGGTAGACTCGTCCTATTTATTATCCTAAATTCTTATGATCTAGACTAACTTAAACATTGAAAAATGTTTTCAATATTCTAAAAAATTTCCTTTTCTTTCACTAAATTCTAATCGGAGACAGCGTCATGATTGAACTATAAGAGTCAAATTAATTAATTTTGAAATAAATAAAATTCTTAAAATTAATTAAATCATAAAAATTAAGAAAATTAAAGTTTAATTTCAATTTTAAAAGTCTTAAAAAGTTATTAAAAAAAATGAGAGGTCAAGGCTATATTTCTTAATTTTAACTTAAAAGGGTCTGAATAAATAATAAATCAATTTTTTTTAGAATTACAAAAACTTAATTACAAAAATTTTAAAGTTATCAACCATCTAAAAATAATTAAACCATTCAAAATTAGAAACGGAATTGTCCCTCCTATCCTCCCTTTAGCTCTATCCCTTTCCTAATAATTCAAAATAAATAATATTAAAATTGTGGAAATTAGTGCTTGGATCTTACGGGAAAAAATTAAATTTCCCCAGTCAAATTGTAAATAAATCATTCCATATATTTTATCTTTGGTACAAAAATTATTAGATATAGTCAAAGACGGGCCTACGTCGGTCTTGCGAGGAGCTCATGGCCTACGCATGAATTTTTTTTTTACTTTATTTTGTATATATTTATTTAAAATAAATTAATTATAAATTTATCCTTTTTATTTTTTAATATTTATTTTTTGTCTCCGATCCTAATTTTGTCCCTAAATATAATTTACCAGGCTTATCTAAAATCTCCAAGTTGTATAATAGTCACGAGGGCTAATTCCTTGCTAGGAAACAAAAAAAAAAAATCATAATGTTTAAATGTGGAAAACGAAGGAAGTTCTAAAAAACAACATTTTAAATACAAACTTTAAAAAAAAAAAGGTATGTAACAAATTTATTATAAAAAGACACATCAACTACATGACAGCATGATTTGAAACCCCATGAATGAATGAGATTCTCATTGTTTTTTATCAGAGTTAGATCAAATATCGGGAGATTCAAGTTGTTATATATTCAAATAATAATAACTTATTAAACATATAAATTTAAAGATTTAAAAATTAAAAATATATTTAATTAATATTTAAACTAAAAATACTTAAATTATGAATACATCCAAAATTAGAGAGCAACAACCTCTTCCAACACTTTAATGACACCGTCCCGTCCTTAAAACCAAGATAAAACCAAATAATTCTAGTTGGGTCCTAATTTTGCATGTGGTGAGTTAAATACTTGTGCTAAATTCGTATATGATTTAAAACATTATTAAAAAAATTATATATTTTTATTGAAAAATATATTTTTGTCCCTTTAATAAGTCCGCTCCTATAAAAATTTGTAGGTTTGCCCCTTAACTAAAGAACGGATAATATCATGTAATCACACTAAAATATTAAAAAATAAAAGATAATCTCACTTAAACCCTAGTACTAGATATTTTCTCTAGTTTTTTAAGAATGTTGTCTATAGAAGCGGTCTTAGTGCCGTCGTTTGACCTTTTCTTTCTTTTATTTTGTTTTTGTATGAAATAAGAATCTTCTCTGTTTTGGATACATTCTTTTTGCACATCGTGTTACGTGTTTTCGTATGCCTTTATGACATAATTTTCATCTAACTTGCGACATAATTTTTGTCTATCTGTATAGTAATTTGACTTTCGTGTAGCAATCATGTTAAAGATAGTTAGAGTTGTTAGTTAGTTGTTGATTCTGTTATTGTAATTAGTTACCAATACTTACTTAGTTAGCCTGTGTATAAATATGCTAATGTGTAACCTTATTCATTAATGAAATCATATAGATTTCTTTTAATTTTCTTTCTAATTCTATCAAAGTTAACATGCTATCATTCGTTGGGTTTCGATTTTCGTTTGGGCCTTTCTTTGCCTTGGGCTTCCTTGTTTCACCGATTCTCATTCTCTTCTTCATTTCTCGTTTTCTCCTTTGTATCTTTTCCCATTTTTTCTCTGAAAATCTAGGGTTTTCAATTCATCGCCATGCCGACTATCACCGATCCTTCGCAAATCGATTACAATCATGCCCTCTATTTGCATCCGTCTGATACGCCAGGGTCTCTTTTTGTTTCTCATCAGCTCGTGGGCATCTTCAATTACAATCTTTGGAGTTGTTCCTTGCGAATTATTCTGTTGGCGAAGAATAAACTAGGGTTTGTTGATGGCAGATGTTCCAAGGAGTTGTTCCATTCTGCTCTTCATCCACAGTGGGAGCGATGCAATGCCATTGTACTTTCTTGACTTCTTAATACTGTAAGTCAAGATCTCTCTGTCGGTATTGTGTTTGCTTCATCTGCGCCGTCTGTCTGGAAAGATCTACAAGAGTGATTTGCGAAGATTGATGGTTCTTGTGTGTTTTTCCTCCATCGGGAAATTGCCACTTACCATCAGGGTGATTCTTCCATTTCTGAATATTACACCAAACTCAAGCTGCTTTGGGACGAATATGGCACTTTGGTTCCGTTTTCCTCTTGCGACCGCGAGCAATCTCAATGGAATCTTATTCATCTCACTCAACAGAAGCTCTTCCAGTTTCTGATGGGTCTCAACGAGTTGTATTCCGCCATTCGTAGCCAATTGTTTATTATGCAACCGCTTTCGTCTGTATATAAATCGTATTCCATGGTGGTAAAGAAGGAGGCTCAGCGTGCTCATCTTTATGTTATATCTTCTATCCCTGATTCGTCTACCTTTTCTTCTCATACCTCTGGTGTTGCCTCTGATCGCAGGCGTTTCTCAGGAACGTGTGATTACTTTAAGCTCAAGGGCCATAAGCGAGAGAATTGCTACAGACTCATTGGATTTCTGCCGGATTTCAAGTTCACGAAGAAACGAGGTCCTTCTGCAGCAATGGCGGCCAATTCTTCCTCTACTAGTTCCATTGAGGATGTGCCTTCCCCTGCTTCCCCTTTGGTTCCTTCATTTACTACAGAACAATATAATCAAATTTTGTCTCTCCTGAATACTCCTCCATCTGTTGATTCCGTTGTGAATCTGGCAAGTATAGTTACCAGTTGTTTACCTGCTTCTCAGTCTCTTTCATGGATCATGGACACTGGGGCCACAAATCATATATTGTCTAATTTCAATAGTTTAATTGCTTCAATTTCTTTTTTGCCGCTTTCACGTTGTGTACAGCTTCCTAATGGCAAATCTGTCCCCGTCACTCATGTTGGCTCATGTACTTTAACTCCATATCACACTCTTTCCAATGTTTTGTTTGTCCCTAATTTTTCTCAAACTTTCTGTCCATTTCCATGCTTACTCGTGATCTTCACTGTATTGTAACATTTACCCTGATTTTTGTTTGATTCAGGATCTCTCCACTGGAAGGATGAAGGGTATTGGTAAAGAGTCTTGGGGCCTTTATTTTTTGAGTCTTCTGCTTCAGCTTCTGCTTCGGCTCAGTATTTTTCCAATTCTGCAATTTTATCATATAATATGTCTTTTGTTCAATTTGATTCTTATATGATCAATTGTATGGTTGCTTCTTCTGTTAATAAAACAATCATCTGGCATGCTCGTTTAGGGCATGCATCTTTGTCCAAATTAGTCAAATTACCTTTGTTTGATTCTGATTCTTGTAAATTAGATGATGTTTCTTTGCATAAATGTTTTGTGTGTCCTCTAGCTAAACAAACCAGATTACCCTTTCCAGATAGCTCTACTTCTTCTGCCAGTCCTTTTTTATACATGTTGATTTGTGGGGCCCTTATAGAGTCTTCACACATAGTGGTCATCGATTCTTTTTTACCATTTTTGATGACTATAGTCGTATGTGTTGGGTGTTCTTGCTGAAATTAAAAAGTGATGCTATTGTTTCTCTCAGATATTTTTTTACCATGGTTCAAACTCGGTTTTCAACCACCGTAAAAACCATTAGGAATGATAATGGTTTCGAATTTTTTCCAATGAGTGTACTGCTTTGTTTTCTTCCCTTGGTGTTGTTCATCAAAGTATATGTGTGTACACTCCTCAGCAGAATGGTATTGCCCAACGTAAGCATAGGCACATCTTAGAAGTTGCTAGAGCACTTCATTTCATTCCAAAGCCCCTTTAAATTTTTGGGGGGAATGTGTGTTATCTGCCTGTTATTTGATCAATACATTACCCTTTGCTATTCTTTTTTGGAAGACTCCTTGTGAAATGTTGTATAATAAAATTCCTAACCTTTCTCATCTTAGAGTTTTTGGTTGTTTGTGTTACGCCACCAATACAAATTATCATGATAAATTTTTCGCCAAAGCCTATGTTTTTGGGTTATTCTCCTACTCAAAAACGATATGTGTTGTTTGATCTTGACACCAAAAAGCTCTTTGTTAACAGGGATGTGGTTTTTTATGAAACTACTTTTCCTTTCCATTTTCCTTAGCCTAATTCCACTTTTTTTAACTTATCCTCTCATTCCATATTCAAAATTTCTTGTCCTTCCCCCTTCATATTTCCTAGGTTCTCCTTCACCTACTACACCTTCACCAAATTCTCTTTCACCTACTACACTTTCAACAGATTTTCTTTCAAATCCTCTTTTACCAGATACTTCTTTACACAGAGAAGCCCTATTTGTTTGCTTTTTGACTTTTTTACATGATTTATAATGTTTTTTTTTGAAATCTTTGAAATCAAAGAACATTGAAAAAGCTTTTCCCCTTATTTTCTTTCCAAAGGCCAACAACTTGTTTATTATGTCGTAGAAACTTTCAATTAGGGATAAAATTTGAAGAGTTAGATCTTTGCAGAATAAATCAAGAAAACAAAAAAAAGAAACCAAATATACCTAGAAATGCATGTTGATTCCTTATATAAGGAATTGACAATTAAGCACTAAGACACATTTTGATCATATGTTGTATTACAATTGAAGCATTAACCATTACTAGATGCTTGGAGGTCCTTTTTATACTCATTCTTGAGTTTGTAGCCGTTACTAGCCGTTGGGGTTGAATTGGAGCCGTTGGAGACTTTATTTCCCACCATAAATGAGTTCTTCAACTCCCCGTTTCGAAACGCTCGACCATGTTTCGAAACACTCTTGAAATAGAAAGAGCCATTGCAGTCTGATGCAACACCTTTTCCGGAACACCATTGGCCGTATCGAAACGCCCTGCAATTAAAAGGTAGTTGGGAAATAGCCGTTAGGGGTTTATGACCGTTGAGGTCATGCCACATAGGCATATTGTTGAGTGTGTAAAAGTTCTATTATTTACCCCCTATTTAACCCATATTTCTGCTGCATTCAAGCATTATTTATTGCATTTAGGTCAGTTTACAGTTAAACATCACAAATATATTAAAAGGCACAGTTTCTACTAAAATTGGCTGTTTTTGCAGGTTGCTGCTGTAGCAGACGGAAAGGGCAGGCGCTAGGCAGTGAAGCAGAAGAGCTGGAATTGGACAAGCAGTCAAGGAGGACGATGCTGCCATGGTTGCCGCCGTGACAGCAAAGGACGACAGCAGTTTTGAGGAGAAGAAGCAAAGTGGACCTCGACAGATAGAGAAAATTTAGCCCGTCTGTCGTGTGAAATCACCATATTTTTCCAGGCCCCAGATCGAAAGGAAAGTCAAGCCCAAAGTTCAAGGAGAGAAAAATCCCAAGCAAGAAAGATGACGGCTGGAAAGTAGATTCCTTGAAGATTTAGTTTTTATTAGAATTTTACTTTCATTTAAAGTTGTAATCCTTGCTAAATTAGAAAACTTGGACCCAAAGCCTATATAAGGGCATGTATTTCGACCTAGGGAGAATATGCACACCATTCTCTAGCCTTCTCTCAAACCCTAGCCGTTTTCTTCATCTCAACATGTTTTAAATTCCCCTTAGGGCCACGGGTTGATTTGTAAAGTAGTTGCAAGGGTTGCTTTTGTTTTAGGAATTTTCAGTTCAATAAAACAAACTTCAAGTTCTCTTATTCTGGTTATTAATATCTTGCAAGAGCATCGGGAGAGCATTGTGAGGTTATCAATTTACTTAGCATCGGGAGAGTTAAGTATACGAAAGGAATAAGAGCAAGTTCTCTAGTTTATAGTTGAACTATCTCGGACCTAGGGATAGAACGAGGTTAAGTGGCTAAAGAAGAATTCATCGACATCGGTGTTCATCCTTCGATTCACGCCGGGAGGTATCATCAAAGACGTGATCATCGACAGACTTGGACCTAGGGATAGGCCAAGGCACACCTGGGATTCTTGCCAAACTTGAAGAACAGAGTTGATTGTTCGCTGCCGCGACAAGCAACGGACTGCTGCCGCGATAGGTGCTGCCGCGACGGGAACGACGACAGAACTAGATTTCCTATACTCAGCAATACCTGCACTACTGAGCAATTCAATACCAGTCCATTCTCTCTATCTTGATTTCTCTACTCTTTTATTTAAGTTCTCTTTATTATTTTCGTGACAACTTTATCAAATATTTTCTTTACTCTTGTGCAGCAATCTAAGGTGAAGCTATTAGCCCAATCCCTGTGGAGACGATATCCGATACTTCGTATCACTTTACTACTTGCGTCGTGTATACTTGCACTACAATTGCGATAGACTATTTTACACGCAACAAGTTTTTGGCGCCGTTGCCGGGGATTGGCAACATAACTCTACCTTTTCTTTTACTGCACTTTTTGTTTTTATTTTTATTTTTCTGTTTTTCTTTGGTTTGTTCAACTCTTGCTTTTCACAAGGTTCCTTGTTTATGCGCAGATCGAAACGAGGTGAAGATCCTGAGTATCCATTAGATCCAGAAATCGAACGTTCATTCAATCTTAGGAACCGACTTCGTCACGTACTAGCCATGAACGAATACCTTGAGGAACAGTTAGAGACAATGGCACACCAAGGAAACAACCCTCTTGCTGGAGATGGAGCTGTTATACCGCCTGTCGGCCACCCGCCTGCCGCTGCTGGACGACGGTCCTGTCGTGACTACATGCTGAATGACCATGTAGAACTAGAAACCACGCTGCCGGATATAGAAGTTGACAACTTTGAGCTGAAACTTGTCATGTTCAGCATGATCAACAATGCTGGTCAGTTCAGTGGAGCTGTTACAGAGGATGCTAGGGAGCATCTCAAAACGTTCAAGGAAATTTGTGGTTCGTTTAGACTACCAGGAGTTAATCCGGAGATACTGAGGCTTCGGTTATTTCCCCATTCATTGAGGGACAGAGCAAAGACTTGGTGGAATAAACTTACGCCGGGTTCAATTAGGACTTGGGTAGATTTGTCTCGTGAATTTTTATCTCGTTTTAATCCGTCACATTTATCTGAGCGATTACGTAATGAAATTGCTACTTTTCAACAGGAAGATGACGAGCCGATGCACGAGGCCTGGGACAGATTTACCACTCTTCTACGGAACTGCCCAATGCATGGATTCCCCGTCTAGAACCAGGTAACTAAGTTTTATAATGCTGCCAACTTACAAACTCGTATTCGAATTGATTCAGCAGCAAACGGATTACTACTGGACAAAGACCCGGATGAGGCAATGCAAGTATTGAAAAATCTGGCTAAGAATGAGGAGCAGTTTCCGACAGCAAGAAGAGGGGGTAAACGGGTTCTAGCTGTTAAGGATTATGAGGCTGATAGCACAATGAAATCACAGGTGACATACCTTACTAAGGCAATGAAAAAGCTCTTGAACGATGATGCACAACATGGATTTGCTGTCGAGGAGGTATGTGACATTTGTGAAGGAAATCACAGTTCGGAGGAATGTCCAATACAATTAGAAGAGGGAAAGTATGTTGGAAATTACAATAAGCCGAATTACAACTCCAGCAACTATATTCCCAACTGGAGAAAGGATCCCAAGTTTTCTTGGAGTAATTCTAATAATGCCCTGAATCCTCAAGCACACAATAATCAGAATCAGGGAGGCCCTAGATTGTTGACTCGACAGCAGCCGCAGCAACAGCCACCAGCTGCCACAAACAGTATACTGGAACAGACTCTGGCTACGTTTATGTTTCAGACAGGTACTTATATTGAGAACATTAATCAATTTGTCAAGAAGACAGAGACATTCATGGATAAAACAGAAATGCGGATGACAAATCATGAAGCTACTCTGAAATCATTGGAGACACAAATGGGTCAGGTCTCCCAGCATATCAACCCAAGGCAGACTGGAGGATTTCCTAGCAATACTGAAAATGCTAGACAGCCCACGCATGAGCAGTGTAAAGCCATTACTACTAGGAGTGGGAAGAAACTACCAGGGCCAGAAAAAGAAGCTGAAACAGTAAAGAAACCAGCCTTGGATAGACCTGCCGAGGAAGCTACCCCGACAGGTAACAAGCAGCCTGCTGCCGATGAGCCTGTCACGACAGCAGAAGCGACAGAGGAGAAAAATGATGAACCCAAGCCTCCTCAGATTCGTATGCAGTGGGAATGACGTATTGCTGATTATCGTCCCCCACCTTCTTTTCCTCAATGGTTACAGCAAGTGAAGCAAGAATCTCAGCTCAAAAAGATTTATGATATTTTTAAGCAGGTTCATATTAATATTCCACTGTTAGATGCCGTGAGGGAGATGCTCGGTTACGCCAAATTTCTCAAAGATGTCATGTCAAAGAAATCTAAACTTGGGGAATTTGAAACGGTTAAGAATGACAGAAGGATGCGTGAGTATTCTTCATAGACAGCCACCCCAGAAAAAGAAGGATCCGGGGAGCTTCATCATACCTTGTGTAATCGGAGATAAATATGTGGGTAAGGCACTTTGTGATCTTGGTGCTAGTATTAATCTAATGCCAAAATCTGTTTTTCAGAAATTAGGTATTGGAAAAGCTCGGCCCACGATAGTAATTCTGCAGCTGGCAGACCGCTCTTATGTTCAACCGGAAGGAAAAATCGAAGATATTCTGGTAAGAGTGGATAAATTTATATTTCCTGCTGATTTTCTCGTTTTAGATTGTGAAGCAGATGAAAACGCACCAATCATCCTTGGGCGACCCTTCTTAGCCACGGGAAGATCACTGATTGATGTGGAAAAAGGAGAACTCACCATGAGAGTGAACGATCAAGAAATAAAATTGAATGTTCTCCAAGCTATGAAACATGCTGATGCAGACGAGGAATGCAAAGCTATCACTGAAGTTACCTTTGATCAACCCTGCATCAGGTCGGGCTGTCACGACATCAAAATTGGTCACTGCCTCGGCAGCCACTTACAGGACTGTCACGACAGCACCGACGACAGCAACTCCTCAGAATCCGATACATCTGATACTGAAGATCAGGAGGAGGTAAACTGGATAGGCGATCGTCCAGGTAAGTTATTCGAACCTTTAAATTATACTTCGGATAACCATGCAATCCAAAAGCCATCAACTGTTGAGCCCCCTGTTTTAGAACTGAAGCCCCTGCCAGGGCAGCTAAAATATGCTTTTCTTGGTTCAAATGATACGTTACTCGTAATCATCTCTTCCAAGTTGATGCAGGAACAGGAACAGCAGTTAATAGGGATGCTGCAGTAGCACAAAAAGGTAATTGGATGGACGATAGCTGATATTCAAGGCATTAGTCTGGCGTCATGCATGCATAAAATCCTTTTAGAGGAAGATCATAAGCCGACTATAGATGCTCAAAGGCGGCTAAACCATGCGATGAAAGAGGTGGTGCGTAAAGAGATAATCAAATGGTTAGATGTTGGTATTATTTACGCCATCTCCGACAGCAAATGGGTGAGCCCGATGCAATGCGTTCCCAAGAAAGGAGGAATGATCGTGGTGACCAACGAAAACAATGAGTTAATCCCAACCAGGACTGTGACCGGTTGGAGGGTTTGTATGGACTATCGGAAGCTTAACAAAGCTACCCGAAAGGACCACTTTCCTTTACCCTTTATTGATCAAATGCTTGATAGATTTGCGGGTAAACCTTACTATTGTTTTCTTGATGGTTATTCAGGTTATAATCAAATAGCTATCGCACCGGAAGATCAAGAAAAGACGACTTTTACATGCCCCTACGGAACGTATGCTTTTAGGAGGATGCCTTTTAGACTATGCAATGCACCCGCCACCTTCCAAAGGTGCATGATGGCCATATTCTCCGATATGGTGGAGGACTTCCTTGAAATTTTTATGGATGATTTTTCAGTCTTTGGGGACGATTTTGAGAGCTGCCTAGGCAATCTTCAAAAGGTACTTGAAAGATGTGAAAAAGAAAACCTAGTTTTGAATTGGGAAAAATGCCACTTTATGGTGGATGAAGGGATAGTCCTTGGCCATAAGATTAGCTTCCGTGGCATAGAAGTCGACAGGGCCAAAATAGAAGTAATCGAAAAGCTGCCGCCGCCGACTACAGTCAAGGGTATTAGAAGTTTCTTGGGACATGCTGGTTTTTATCGGAGATTCATTGCAAATTTCTCAAAAATCACCAAGCCCCTATGCCATCTTTTGGAGCAGAACCGACCCTTTGACTTTAATGATGAATGTACTGAAGCATTCAAGGTTCTGAAGGAAAAACTGGCAACAGCCCCAATAGTACAGCCACCAGACTGGACACAACCATTTGAGATCATGTGTGATGCTAGTGACTATGCTGTCGGGGCAACACTTGGGCAGCGAAGAGATAAAATTTTTCATGTCATACACTACGCCAGCAAGACACTGAATGACGCCCAAGTGAACTACACCACCACAAAGAATGAGTTATTAGCTGTGGTTTTCTCCATTGACAAGTTTCGCTCTTACATACTTGGAACGAAGGTAATAGTGCACACAGACCATTCTGCCCTGAAGTATCTGTTCGCGAAAAAGGATGCAAAACCTCGATTGATACGGTGGATCCTGCTATTGCAAGAATTCGACCTTGAAATCAAGGACAAAAAGGGGACAGAAAATCAAGTAGCAGATCACTTGTCAAGGTTGGAGAAGGGACAGAGTCTACCAACAGATGAGACAAACATACTGGAGACCTTCCCAGACGAGCAGCTCTTTGCTGCCGCAATCTCTGCCGCGACAGCCATGGCGGCAGGTAAGTATTCTGAACTTCCTTGGTATGCAGATTTCGTTAATTTCTTAGTTAGCGGAATAATTCCTTCTGATCTTAATTATCAAGCCAGAAAGAGGTTCCAAAATGATGTTAAGCATTATTATTGGGACGAACCTCCTCTTTTCAAAATCTGTGCAGATCAGGTTATAAGGAGATGTGTACCACAGGAGGAGAAAGAAGACATACTTCATCATTGCCATGCTTCACAGTATGGAGGTCACTTAGGAGGCAACAAAACTGCTGCCAAGGTGCTGCAGTCAGGGTTTTATTGGCCGTCACTGTATAAAGATGCTCAAATCTTCTATAAGAACTGTGACAGGTGCCAAAGGACAGGAAACATCTCAAGGAGAAACGAGATGCCGCTGCAGAACATTCTTGAAGTCGAAATCTTCAACGTTTGGGGATCGATTTTATGGGACCTTTTCCATCCTCATGTGGGAACTTATATATCCTCCTAGCAGTAGATTATGTCTCTAAGTGGGTTGAAGCTATCGCCACTCAAAAGAATGATGCCAAGACAGTCCAAAGGTTTCTACACAAAAATATTTTTTCCAGGTTTGGCATCCCTAAGGCGATTATCAGTGATGAAGGGAGACATTTTGACAACAGGGTTATTGCTGCTGCCTTGAAGAAATACGGTGTCAAACATCGGACCGCGACAACATATCACCCACAGACCAATGGAAAAGCTGAAATTTCTAACAGGGAAGTTAAGAACATTCTTGAGAAGATGGTTAAGCCAACTAGGAAGGATTGGTCTTTACTCCTCAATGATGCATTATGGGCTTATAAGACAGCTTTCAAGACTCCATTGGGCATGTCTCCATACCGATTGATTTATGGGAAAATATGTCATCTACCTGTCGAGATAGAGCACAGAGCATACTGGGCGATCAAGGCAGTGAATATGGACTTGGATAGGGCAGGGCAGAAAAGGCTGTTAGATCTGAACGAAATTGAAGAAATCCGAACAATGGCCTATGACAATGCAAGAATCTACAAGGATAAAACTAAGAAGTGGCATGACAAGAAGTTGCTGCCACGACAGTTCTGCCCAGGGTAGCTTGTATTGTTGTTCAACTCTAGACTGAAACTCTTCCCAGGGAAGCTAAAATCTAGATGGTCTGGCCCATTCCAAGTTGTACAGGTTTTTCCCCATGGTGCCATAACAATCCGATCATTAAAAGACGGGCACCAATTTAAAGTCAACAGACATCATCTCAAGCATTATCAGGGCACCAATACAGGAAGTGGTTACCTTAGGAGATGCCCCACCTGGCATCCCTAATTTAACCTAAATTTTATTTTATTTTATTTTCATTATTATTATCTATTATTAGGAAATAAGATTTACTTTATTTGAATAATGTTTTTATTTTTATTGTTTTTAGGAAATAAAGGAGTCAAGAAGAACAGGAGAAGTGAACTCAGCCCACCATCCATCCATCAGCCCAACAAAGCCCAAATGTTGAAGCATGTCGTTACAGCTGCCGCGACAAACGCGGAAAATACAGGCTGTCATCGCGCTGTCACAACAGACGCAGAAACACGTCACAGACGCGTAACAGATGCGGAAACGTGTGTCAGACGCGTCAGACACGCTAACATACAACAGTTGGCCCCGTTATTCGCGCCTGCCGTTACAGTTTCAACAGGCAGCAAATTCTTCTCTAAATAACCCCGTTTCATTTTCATTTTCACTCACTTCTGCCTTTCTTACTTACTCTCCCTCTTTAGTTTCATTTACTTTCATTTGCTTTTCACAACCCTTGCACAACTATGTCTTCTAGAAAAACCCGACGCAATGCTGCCTCTAGTTCCACACCGGCAGCAACTCCCCCACGTTCCTTTGCTAGCAGAGACATGTGGGAAGAGAGAGGCTTTATCTACACACCAATGGAGGAAAATCTGGGCCTCAAACCATTCATAGCCCGGAAGATCAGAGCTTTACAGTGGCAAACCTTTGCAGAGCAGCCGGAGGAAATGAATGTCACGCTGGTTCGAGAATTTTATACTGCCATCAGCAACAGGACAGCGACAGCGGTGTTCGTTCGAGGGAAAGAGGTGCCGTTTGAAGCAGAGTACATTAACACCTTATATGGCTTCTACATCGGCATCAATGACGACGCTCACCAGCAATTCCTCAATACATTAGACACTGCTGCTTATGACGCTGTCATGGCAGAGTTGACCAGTGCTGGGACTCAATGGAACACTAGTTGGAAGAATCCAAGGACAGTGAAAAGGACCCAGCTGCTGCCGGAGGTAAAGTTATGGAATGCCTTCATAAAGAAGAGGATCATGCCGTCGTCCCACAACACCACCGTCGACCAACCAAGGTTAGCATTGATACACTCTATTCTACATGAACGACCCATTAATGTGGGCAGCTTTATTCGGGAAAGTATTTTGGAGTGTGCGCATAGATCGACGGGTCCCCTCTACCTTCTATACCTCATCACCTCGCTCTGTCGCGGCCATAATGTCCTAGAAGTGCGCACTGATTTGATAGAAGAATGAAGAGGTTGGACTGAAAAGAACATCCTCAGCCTGATGGAGCTGACTGTTGCTACCCCTCTGTCGTCATTCGACCCTGCTGCCGCCACAGCCGATACGACAGAACAGCCACATACTGAACCAAGTGCCGCAGCAGCTGCCCTGACAGACTCCTCCGCCCAGATATTAGCTGCCATTCAGAAGCTGGAGGAACGACAGCTTGGCTTAATGACCTTCATTAGGGATTTTGTTGCCTCTACGGTAACCTTTATACAAAATTCTTTAAATTTCCATGATGCTGTCTTCCCCACATATCCTGCACATTATTTTACTGTCACTACACCTGCCCGCACTCCCACACCTGCTGCCACACCACAAACACCTCCTGCAACATCTATACCAACACTTGCCACGACAATTGCTGGCAGTAACCCTGCAACAAAGACGTCTGCCCGTGGGACAAAGAGAAAAACGGTGACGGAAGAACTTGACGCCTTCATTGCCGGTCTATCGTCCTCTTCCGTGTGGGCCGCCAGCGAAAATGAACCCTCCATCAAGAGGAATCTCTCGAAGGAGTTTTCACCGGTCAAAAGGCAGAAGCGCATGGCAGACAAAGGTAATATGCAAAGAGCCAGCAGCAGCAGCAAAGACGGCAGCAGCGGTGACAGCAGCATCGGCGAGGAAAGTAGTGGCAGTTCTGACGTCCAAGTTGTGGAGCAACCCCCTCACATCTCCCAACCAGGATCCAGCCACCCCGGGAGGCCAAAGCAAATAATACATCTGTCTCCCCCGTGCCCCAACCAGCTCCGAAAGCTAGAGCCCGCCGCCAGATAAGACTCAGCAGCAGCAACGAAGACAGCGCATAAAATTTAAGTTTCCTATCTTATTATTGCTGTCTGCTATATATTTTGTGATGTACTGCTTTCATTTTATTTTTATCTGTCATTTTGCATTGAGGGCAATGCAACCCTTGAGTTTGGGGGTGGCATCCCTCCATCTATGGAGTCTAATTTAGTTTTAATGGTGTCTTTTTTTAGCTTAAAAAAAGAGAGAAGAAAGATGAAAATATTGAAAACTTTGGCTGAAAACTGTGAACTGAACTTACCTGCCGTGACAGCTCTGTCGTGGCAGTGCCTTTAGGATAGTTTTAGGAAAAGTTTAGAGCCATTCTATAGTTCTGAAAACTTAAACACCATTGTGACTGTTATACTGCTTAGAACTCTTTTAGTCAACTAGAATAGGAAGCTTAGCACTTGAATAGCCCCTAGAGGTGCCTAACACTGGCTCTAGGAAAGAAGTTTAGCAAAATAGACTCAACAACCCTAGAGGTGCCCGAAACCGGCTCTAGGAAGTTAGCTAGAGGTGCCCGAAACCGGCTCTAGTGAAACTTTAGCTTAAAAAAATCAATGAAATCGAGTCAAAACAGAAAATCAAAGGAGCATAAGAAGTGCCTGCAAAAAGATAAACTTGGCATAAAAATTCGAGTTAAGAGCTGAAATATTCTAGTGAAACTAAGAGAGTCTTGGCATATAACTGTTCACAAGCATACACACACTGCACGAGGACTATAGTGAGATTCCAGACAGATCCTAGATTATCCGACAGGGTGCTGCTGCCACAGGGAACGAACGACGGGTAAGGGAAGGTCCACTGTTTAAAGCCAAAACAAAAATATTTCATTTTTCTTTTAAGTCTTAGTTGCTTGAGGGCAAGCAAAAACTTAAGTTTGGGGGTGTGTTGAGTGTGTAAAAGTTATATTATTTACCCCATATTTAACCCATATTTCTGCTGCATTCAAGCATTATTTATTGCATTTAGGTCAGTTTATAGTTAAACATCACAAATATATTAAAAGGCACAGTTTCTACTAAAATTGGTTGTTTTTGCAGGTTGCTGCTGTAGCAGACGGAAAGGGCAGGCGCTGGGCAGTGAAGCAGAAGAGCTGGAACTGGACAAGCAGTCAAGGAGGACGATGCTGCCATGGTTGCCGCCGTGATAGCAAAGGACGGCAGCAGTTTTGAGGAGAAGAAGCAAAGTGGACCTCGACAAATAGAGAAAATTCAGCCCGTCTGTCGTGTGAAATCACCATATTTTTCCAGGCCCCAGATCGAAAGGAAAGTCAAGCCCAAAGTTCAAGGAGAGAAAAATCCCAAGCAAGAAAGATGACGGCTGGAAAGTAGATTCCTTGAAGATTTAGTCTTTATTAGAATTTTACTTTCATTTAAAGTTATAATCCTTGCTAAATTAGAAAACTTGGACCCAAAGCCTATATAAGGGCATGTATTTCGACCTAGGGAGAATATGCACACCATTCTCTAGCCTTCTCTCAAACCCTAGCCGTTTTCTTCCTCTCAACATGTTCTAAATTCCCCTTAGGGCCACGGGTTGATTTGTAAAGTAGTTGCAAGGGTTGCTTTTGTTTTAGGAATTTTCAGTTCAATAAAATAAACTTCAAGTTCTCTTATTATGGTTATTAATATCTTGCAAGAGCATCGGGAGAGCATTGTGAGGTTATCAATTTACTTAGCATCGGGAGAGTTAAGTATACGAAAGGAATAAGAGCAAGTTCTCTAATTTATAGTTGAACTATCTCGGACCTAGGGATAGGACGAGGTTAAGTGACTAAAGAAGAATTCATCGACATCGGTGTTCATCCTTCGATTCACGCCGGGAGGTATCATCAAAGACGTGATCATCGACAGACTTGGACCTAGGGATAGGCCAAGGCACATTTGGGATTCTTGCCAAACTTGAAGAACATAGTTGATTGTTCGCTGCCGCGACAAGCAACGGACTGCTGCCGCGACAGGTGCTGCCGCGACGGGAACGACGATAGAACTGGATTTCCTATACTCAGCAATACCTACACTACTGAGCAATTCAATATTAGCCTATTCTTTCTATCTTGATTTCTCTACTCTTTTATTTAAGTTCTCTTTATTATTTTCGTGACAACTTTCTCAAATATTTTCTTTACTCTTGTGTAGCAATCTAAGGTGAAGCTATTAGCCCAATCCATGTGGAGACGATATCCGATACTTCGTATCACTTTACTACTTGCGTCGTGTATACTTGCACTACAATTGCGATAGACTATTTTACACGCAACACATATCGAAACGGCAGTGGCCGTATCGAAACGCTAGGCAAAATTCTCACCTAGATCAAGCCTCGTTTCGAACAGACAAGGTTGTATCGAAACATTTTGCCACTGTGAAATCCCGTATCAAAACACCTAGAGGCGTTTCGAAACGCCTGGATGGTTTTGTTAAATTTGGCTTTGAAAACACATAAGACCTTTTTGAAATATCCCATAAACATAATTTCAAGTTGTTTGGACTTAGAAATGGTTTTGAATTCTTTTTAACTTTGTCCAAAACATTTTTCAATTATTATATCAAAACATTAGTTCTATAATCTCCCATTTTTGATATAATAAAACCAACTTGAAAAATTGTTTAGGATTCTCCCCCTTTTAAGTTTAAAAATGTGAATAAGAGATGAAAAATTGAAAAGTAAGTAAAGCTCCCTCTTATTCATTTAAAGATACAATTTTTCAAACCAAACTCTCTCCCTTTTTGTTATATCAAAAAGAATTCAAAAGACATTAAGTTAAAAATAACTTAGGAGGTTTTAAAACAAAATTAAAAAAAATGAGAATTTTGGTTTTAAAATGGCTCCCCCTTACTCAAAACATCATCAATGTTAGTCCAACATATGTCATAATCTAGTTGAAATAAAAAAAAATAAATCAAATTAAACAAATAAAACAACTAGATTTTTATCACACTTGAACACAAGGGAGGATGTGAAGCCTTCCTTCTTCAAGTGTTCTTCCTTGTGTGCATGGAGCTCCCCTCAATTTTGGACTTGTTGATCAATCTCCATCACACCTAAACAAGACAATCAAGTAATTTTTGGTATCCAAATTGCTTTGGATCCATAGAAATTAGTAGCACAAAATTTAGTCCCCTTAGGAATCCATTTTTCAATTTCATCCTTTTTAGTTGAAGTACTTAGTCCTTTTGGGACCCAAATACTTCTAAAAACTTTATCATTTACAAATCTAAGGGCACTAGATTGTCTTACATAAAAAATTGATTTTCCTAAATTATTTTTCTTTTGAAGTTCATTGGAAATCAAATCTTTTTCTTCTTGAACTTTATGAAGCAAGTTTTGTAAATCAAAACATTTTTGTTCAAACTCATTGAGTTTTGCTTCAAGTTCAATTTTGGTTTTAGAAATCAAGTCATTTTGAATTTTCAATTTTGAAATCACTTTCTTGTTTTTCAAAATGTGATTTTTAAATTCTAAAATCAAATCGTCATAGGCATCTTGTAATTCATCAAAAGAGTATGAACATGAATTAGATGAATTAGAAGTTACCCATGAATCTTCTTCGATGGCCATAAGGAAAAGGTTGGTTTGTTCATCGTTGGTGGAGTCTCCATCACTCCAAGTAGCCACATGTGCCTTCTTCTTATGGCTTGAAGTGCTTGCCCTCCTCTTTTTCATGGATTCTCGTTCAAGTTCTTTCAAGGCTTTTTTCAAGGGGCACACTTCTTGAAGAGATGAACTATCTCTTCTTCTTCATCCTCCTCTTCACTTGAATCTACATGATGGCATGTGGAGGACTTGAAAGCAATAGTATTTATGTTGATGCCAAGCCCTTTGAGCTTCTTCTCCCCCATAGCTCTAATTTCTTCCCTCTCTTCTCCTCTTCTTTGTTTTTCTTCATAATTTGGTGAGTGAGAAGTGACCCCATGAGCTCATCAAGCTTCAAAGTCTTGAGATTCTTGGCTTCGATGATGGTAGTCCTTTTTGAGTCTCATGACTCGATAAGAGAGTAGATGAGCTTTCGGACAAGCTTCTCTTCCGAGATGGCTTCTCCAAAACCTTTGAGTCCATTGGTGATGGTGGAGAACCTATCGAACATCTTCTTAATGTTCTCTTCCAGGTCCATTTTGAAGTTTTCATACGCTAGGTTGAGGAGCCCAATCTTGGTCTCCTTTACTTCGTTTGTCCCCTTGTATTTAACTTCGAGCTTGTCCCAAACTTCCTTGGCACTCTCACAAGAAGACATCTTCTCATAGATGTTGGGGCCAAATGCACAAAAAAGGATGTGCAAGGCTTTGCAATTAAGCTTCATCTTCTTGCGATCTTCGGCACTTCATTCTGCCTTGCTTTGTTGAGGCACGAACGGATCGTCTTCTACTATGTCCCAAAGCTTGTAGTCATTTGACTTTATAAAAACTTTCATCATTGTCTTCCAATGGGCATAGTGTGTTCCATCGAAGAATGGCGGTTTGTCGATAGATTGCGCCATAGAGCCGGTTGTTTGAAATGTTGATCGAGCTTGCCGGATCTTCTAAATAGAATGTTAATCCTCTTTAATTGAGCCAAGCTATGATACCAATTGTTGGGGTTTTAGGTGCTCGATTCCTTCAACCGTTCTTGCTCGCCAAGTGGTGGAGAAGTGAAATTTTGGGTGAAAGAGGTGTGGAAGCTAAAATTGATAAAGACACGATGATTTATACTGGTTCAACCTTCTAACCAAGGTCTACATCCACTACCTTAGCTTCCCACTAAGGATTTCCAATCAATCCACTATTGATTCGTCCCATTTTCTACGCTTAGGAGGAAACCCTTACAAAACCGATCAAGCTTTCTACCCAAAGCCTTAATCAAACCCTCTTTACAAAGAGATAAAAATAAGCAAACTCAAATCCCTCTAATAGGTATTTGTTTGCACAATTAAGCTCTCACCCAATCCTAAAACACTTGAGCAAATATAACAATTTTGGCTCATTAGTGTTTGTCTATACAAGGAATTGACAATTAAGCACTAAGACACATTTTGATCATATGTTGTATTACAATTGAAGCATTAACCATTACTAGATGCTTGTAGGTCCATTTTATACTCATTCTTGAGTTTGTAGTCGTTACTAGCCGTTGGGGTTGAATTGGAGCCGTTGGAGACTTTATTTCCCACCATAAATACAGTTCTGCAACTCCCCGTTTCAAAACATCCGACCCTGTTTCAAAACACTCTTGAAATAGAAAGAGCTGTTGCAGTCTGATGCATCATCCGTTTCGGAACACCCTTGGCCGTATCGAAACGCTTGTTCCCGTATCGAAATGCCCTGTAATTAAAAGGTAGTTGGGAAATAGTGGTTGGGGGTTTATGACTGTTGAGGTCATGCCACATAGGTGTATCGAAACGCTAGGCAAAATTCTCACCCAGATCAAGCCTCATTTCGAAACAGACAAGGCTATATCGAAACGTTTTGCCATTGTGAAGTCCCGTATCAAAACACCTAGAGGCGTTTCGAAACGCCTAGATGGTTTTGTTAAATTTGGCTTTGAAAACACATAAGACCTTTTTGAAATATCCCATGAACATAGTTTCAAGTTGTTTGGACTTAGAAATGGTTTTGAATTCTTTTTAACTTTATCCAAAACATTTTTCAATTATTATATCAAAACATTAGTTCTACATTTACAGATTGCTTCTAATCATGTGTTTCATGAACGCACCAAACATATAAAGATCGACTGTCACTTCATTAGAGAGAAAATACATAGTGGATTCATTCAAGCATAAATGTATCTTCAAGGGAGCAATTGACATACATATTGACTAAAGCATTGGGGTCTTCGCAACATGAGCACTTGGTCAACAAGTTGGGGGTTCGAGATGTCTTTCACCCACCAACTTGAAGGGGAATGTTAAAGATAGTTAGAGTTGTTAGTTAGTTGTTGATTCTGTTATTGTAATTAATTACCAGTAGTTACTTAGTTAGCCTATGTGTATAAATACACTAATGTGTAACCTTATTCATGAATGAAATCAGATGGATTTCTTTTAATTCTTTTTGTTATTCTATCAAAGTTAACAAGTCATTTCGGTGTGTCTTTTGATCAGAGAAGGTCGACAGCCTAATGTATAAGATTAATTTCTAGGATTTTTATTTATATATCAATTGGGTCTGGTAAAAAAAGATAGAGAAATTTTATGAAATTCAATTTATTACTCTCGTTAGAAAAACGTATAAAAATAGTAAAATCAAATGGCATCCCGACTTTCAGTATAGATCTCTGTCAACCTGAATATTGTAGCGTGACACATTTACATTCCAAAAGTTTGTAAATTTTGTGGTGTTTGCTGTCAGATACTCTTATCTCTGGTAACCAAAAAATGACGAAAATGTCTAGAATATAAAACTTGATAGTCAAGTAAGCTAATTGAGATCATCCTCATAAAGCTGCTGCCTTAGGAACCAAATATTCTCTTCATTCCACACACTTTCCATCGAGTCTCCACCATCAATATTCCATGTGCCTATTAAATTTTCCGACCATAAATCCGACCCGGTTTGCAAGCTACTCGGGTAGTTCAAAACCTGAGGTGGATTGTAGCAATCTGTTAGGTCCGAAACGGAAGAGACTTGAGCATCCTGGGAGTCGGATGACACTTGCAGCGATCCACTTGTATTTTCATAGGTGATTTGATCGGTGGCCATGTTGCCGATACGATCTGTGTAGGCGGCGGTGGAGGGTTGAGCCGAGGGGGATTCGGATGAAGCACAAATTCGTTCAATCAGGCGGGGGATCCAAACGTAATGCATGGCGTCCCTGAATTGTTTGCTGTTAACGTCACATTTAAGCTGCTTTGCCTGTTTCTGGACTCTTGTTCTCCAATAGTTCTTTATCTCGTTGTCTGTCCTCCCGGGCAAGTGTTGTGCGATTTTCGACCACCGGTTGCCCCATCGAGAATGGAGTTGAAGGATCAATAGCTGCTCTTGGAGACTGATGTTCCCACGTCTCACTTCCGGTCTCAAATAGTTCAGCCATCTCAATCTGCAGCTTTTGCCACTTCTTTTTAAACCTACACACATACATACATCACAAAAAAGAAAACCGGGTGGAAGAAGACTTATTTATTGGAACAAATAGCTAACCTGATAAGCGAGCAACCGAATTCCATCGACCTTCACCGTGAACATTGACAAACGCCTTGAGTGTGAAGTCCTCTTCTTCGGTCCATGGACCTTTCCTTATGTCCATCTCTTCTTCACTTTGTGGAGTTTCAGACACGAAACCGATATTGTAAACTTCCATTTTGTCGAAGATGTTTGATTTCTGAACATACAGAGGATGAACTTGCAAGGATATTAGAGCATAGGGGTTTATTTATATAGACAAAGATGGGACTAGGGGAGTTGGATTGTTGACTACAAAAGTAAACAATGATATCTTTTTATCAGAGTAAACAAGGGAAAACAGGGGAATGTTGATGTCTGTGATTACAAAAGTAGAACTGGCAACGACCCATTTTGTGAATTTTCTATTCGGCTTTTGACTCTCTGACTTTTCCATATAATCTATATTGCTCGCGTACACGCACAATTGGACAAAATGTTTGAATATGAACCATGAAGACCGGGAAAAAGAAACAAGTTTTCTTTAAGACAAGTTGTCTTTGTTTTATCATTACATGCCCCAATATTTTCAACGTGTTCTGCTGTGTGATTTGCAACATGTGAAGATGGTGAAAAAGTGGGCAATGCTTCAACCAATATTTTATTACTTCTGAGTTCTGACCGACCAAGTAGTGCTATTGCTCCTTCTTCGGTCTAAAACAAGATCTCTATCCTGTTTACCGGTGATGAATTGATAACTGATGTGGTGGCAATAGAGTTGACAAATCGGTTCGATTTTTTTAGTTCTGATTATACTTAGTTCGGTTTGGTTTTGGTTTAGGTCTGGTCTAGTTTTCGTTCAGGTCTACGGTGATTTTATTCAAGTATTGGGTTGGGTCAATAGGAGATCGGCCGGTTCCCGTCGGGTTAATTTTGTACCCTGATTCCATTCAAGAATTGATAACATTTCTTTATTTCTTTTAATATCTTTTCTTTTATTTCAGGTTCCGGTTCAAGTTTATTAGGTTCGGTTGAAAATTAGTTCGGGTCCATTCTGTTCAAATAAAATTCAGGTTGGTTTCGATTCAATTTATTTCGAATTTCGAATCATGTTCGAGTTGATATCAAGTTTCAAATTGAATAAATCATTTAGGGTACTGGGTCTTTGGATCAAGTTTGCTAGGTCTAGTGGATGGGGGAAGATTGATGCAATTTTACTTCCCCTGCTAATGGTGTGCTGACCGAAGGAAAAACGCCAGTGCCTTAGCTTAGAATATTGAATTATGTGAAGACACCGAATTTAGAAGTTTGGTGAGATTAAAACAGATACAATCCCCCCAATTCAATGAAAATTTCCATTGTATGAATTAAAAGAAAATACATAATGAATTCATTCTCTCTCTTTTTTCACTGCCTAGAAGTTTAAGAAATGTGGGCAATAAGATTTGATAAAATATTGTGTAGGGTGGGACAACTCACACCAAGCTAAATGCTGAATGTAATGTAGATGAAAAACTAGAAGCAATGGTCCTGGAGGCAAACGCTTGAATCTTGTTCCTGGCATCTGGATTTACAAGGGAAAAACAAAAAAAAAGCAGCTTGTAAGTTGATGACTGCCACAATGTGTAATCTTGGAAACTATTATACATCAGGAATGACGGAATCTTGTACCTTTACGGCATTTGGTAAATCCGATGATGTTGGCAATGGCAAGGCTAAAACAAACTCCCACAACTAGGAGATAATCAACTTCAAGTCTTACCATTGAAAATATTCCAAAGATGGCCCAAGCAACAGCCTGAAATAGAACACAAAAGGGTAACTTCAAGTATATCAGAATCAGAGTGCATTTTCCTAATGTTTACTTACATTAAGGTACAATGTCCACCAAAACAGCCAGGAATCCTTTTGGTTAATACGGGCTAACGACTGCACAGAAAGGTTGCAATTCAAGAGACAGGATAACCAAATGTAACATTAATGTAAATAACCAACCTCTTGGTCAAGGCACTCGAATCTCCATATGCTCTCACCTAGCTCATTTATTTCATTCCACCACCTAAGCCCCACCAAGATACGGCCGCTGACGTTCTTGACCACCCAAAAATCGAGAGCGGCAAGCACAACAGTGACCACAAAGATGATGACAAAACTATCGGCAAAGAGTGTTGAAAGAATGTAAAATGCCAAAGCTGAAGCCTGTTAAAGAAACAAGACAAGTTATACTGGTGGGAAATCAGACAATTGTTGGAACAGCAGAAATCATACCTTGAAGAGCACGTGGAAGAAGCATGTTTTGGGGTTGGCATAGTTTTCTTCTACGGGCTGTAGTGGAGAGAGAGAGTTTAAATCAAGTGACAGACAAAAGAATTGTTGAAAACAAATATGTGAATCTAAGTTATCGGTAATGCCATGATCTGAGAGATTAGATGGCATCAAAATCTTAACTTTTACCTGGCTTAGATCCATAACTGGGATGAATTTTCAATGGAAACCTTTCATGGATTATAGAGGAATAAGGGATTTTGATGGAACAAGTTTGTAGGAAGGGGAAGGCTCAGGCTCTTCTCGCTCCTATAAATTTTGCCTTGTTTTCGCACCAAATGGACCTCCTTAGTCCTTGGGGCCTGGGGGATTTGCTTTTAGGCCAAGGATAAACCATGCATTAAATTATCTCACATACGTATTAGGTGGTCTAAAATATGTATGCCTTCTAATTTGACATGCATAATGAGAAATTTATGGGCTACGCTCATCAATGCAAGATTTTTATGGATAATTTGGGTTGAGTAATATATGGCAAACATAAGAGATATATAAGCTTTCTATCCCTCACACGGTCAGGGACGGAATCGGAAATCAAACTTAAGAGAATAAAGTATAAATTATTATAAAATGAGAAACAATCTATATAAATTAAAATTCAAAGTTCAAATTACTAATTAGGCTTAACAGTTAAATAGGTGCCTAAACTATACTTTTTTTTTTCAGTTAGGTGTCCAAATTATTTTTTGGGACAAATAGGTGCTTAAAATTTTATTCCGTAAATATTTTAAGGTTCTCTGTTAATTCCCACCATTAAAGGACATGTGTTATCTTCTAAAAAATATAAAATTATATTAAAAATAAATAAAATTACTTAATTTTCAGAAAATCTCTAAGTTTTCCAAATTTTACAAAATAGCCCCAAATTCTAAAATCCCTAACTCCCAAAAACTTAAATCGCGATTTAGGCCAATTCTGTCACCGCCCACCACATCAGTCGCCGGACCATCACGACCATTTGTCCCATCACCCCGTCGACAGAAATTGACCGACGTCGTGCGAATCGTCGAAATTGTCGAATGGTTCTTTCAAACGATTCGCGATGAACGGCGGCAAGAGAGGCGATGAATGGCGTGTGGGTTGCTCGGCGAGGGGAGGACGCTTCATTCCGTCACCGGCAACGTGGCCAACGCCGGCGGGAGTGGTTGGATTTGGGGACTATTTTGAGAATATTTAAAAAATTTAGGATATATTTTTCATATTGTTTTATTTATTTTTAATATAATTTTAGATTTTTCAGGAGGTGACATGTGGCATTTAACAATAAGAATTAACAGAAAACCTCAAATGGGTCACGGAATGAAACATTAGGCACCTATTTGACCCGAAAAATAGTTTAGATACCTAACTAAAGAAAAAAAAAAGAGAGCATAGTTTGTGCATCTATTTGTCTATTAAGCCTATTGACTATCACTATACTTTTTAACTTAAAATTTTGGAGGGAACACAGTTCGGGTACATAGTATCTTGATCCCTCCTCCCAATGTCAATGGAATTGAAAGAAAATCATGTAACTAGGACAACAAGCTTAAGGACTTGTCACAGTCGGTATGTTTGGTCTTGTACCAGTGAAAGTGTGTTGGTTATAAATTTCCAATCAGTCTCTTTTCTCTCGAGATTTAGAATCTTGAAGCATGAGCACGACATAGGTCCAAATTGGAACTTGAATAGACTTCCGGCCAGCAATTTTGTTTTCATAATAAAATTTTGTATATAGGAGAAATGCATATATAAGGCATACTCTTTCACTTAAATTAATATTCTTTTCGATTCCACGGTGTATTTGATGTATTTAGATAAACCTGTTGGTCTAACAAAACGAGATATTAGATCTTTTAAACAACATTTAAGATTCAAATATTGATATTTTAAATGAAACAAATTGCATTGCCATAACAAAGATCTACAGCACACTATTCACATTACTTGACCAATAAATCTAATACTATACGCCTGCGCAGTTGATTAATCTTTTTAACGCAACAGTTCAATTATGCTATTGAAACTCTTTGTTTTGCTGGTCACTTTTACAATTAAGAAAAAAGGTCCAATCATTGCACATGCTAAAACAAGCATTCAAGAATTTAAGGTAAATATATATATGTGTGTATAAACTGTATACTTAACATTACAGTAATTGAATTGGCTAACCATTAATTTCCACTAGGGAAAGAAAAGTCCCAAACTAAGGAATTTTCTTTCTTTCTTGGCAAGGAAACCAGGAAATGTATCAATTATTCTTGAACTATAAGTAACAAATGGCAGTGTTTGCAGCAAACATGGAAAACAAAAAAAGCACTTAAACGGGTTGATGTCCATAACACCAAACATGTAGTGAGAACGCCGACTCAATCACGTCACCTATGCCTGCAATTTGTGCACATGCATCAGCATCACTAAGTTAGAAGCTACGAGAAACGGAAGAAACCTTAAAGGGTACAATATGCAACTTCAGGTTTAATAATATTAGTCATCTGTGTCGGCTTACCTTGTTTGCAATGTTGTTTGAGAGCCAGTCAAGCCCCTCGTACAGTCCTTCACCAGAAGTAGCGCATGTGCTCTGGATATACCTGCAAAATGTTTAATATAGAAGGTGACATACAGATCCACATATAGAGAGGACACAAAAACAGTGAAAGATTTCACCATTTTACCAATGGCGCTGACGGAGAGAATGAAGGCCAAGCTTGTCAGTAATCTCAGCAGCATTCATAGCATTTGGAAGATCTTGCTTGTTTGCAAATACTAGAAGCACAGCATCCCTCAGCTCATCCTGGCAATGCACATAAAATAATATGTTAGATTACATCATGAAACCCTGTCCATAGAGCAACTCCAATCCTTTCACAAAACATGCTCATGGGAAGCATTGAGCCAGTAAAAGAAACTTTATTGACCTCATTCAACATCCTGTGCAACTCATCTCTAGCTTCAACCACACGATCACGATCATTGCTATCAACCACAAAAATAAGTCCTTGTGTGTTTTGGAAGTAATGTCTCCACAATGGTCGGATCTATATAGAAAGTCAAAGACAATAAGCCAGTTGAATAGTTGAGATAAACAAAAACCATAAAGACTTTTTCATTATTCTAAAAGATCTAACAAGATCAAATATATACTCAAAACACAAGGTCCAATTTTGACTACTAAGAATCCACTTTTGCATAGACCTAATGAACATATGGTATCTGATCTATTTTGTAAACTCATTCCCCCCCCCCCTATATTTGGAGGATTATACCCTTATAGTCATTTCGAAGTCACAGGTGTCTGCATAAGTACTTTGGATAATATAGCATCCAGGATATCATGATGCTTAATATCTGACAGTATATGAAACCAGAACAGTCCCATCCTTAATCTTTCCAGTTTTACAAGCAGGAGCTTAGAATTTACCAAAAGAACATATTAAAAGATAACATAGATTTTCCTTTCCTGCAATCTTTACAGTTGATGGTAACAATATCCGTATAAAACTAAAGTTAGTTACCTTGTCCTGACCACCAACATCCCAAACGGTAAAGCTGATGTTCTTGTATTCAACGGTCTCAACATTGAAACCTACAAAATTTTATTATATCATAATTAGCCATATCCTCCTTGAATCAAAGCTTATATTAATAACAAATAATAAAGTTTATTAAGCAAAAAGCGACTCACCAATAGTGGGAATGGTAGTGACGATCTCTCCCAACTTAAGCTTGTAAAGAATGGTAGTTTTACCAGCGGCATCAAGTCCAACCATCAGTATACGCATCTCCTTCTTGGCGAAAAGCCGGCTAAATAGCTTTGCGAAAGACAGCCCCATTTTCACGTCTACCAACCAGCAAACAACAAAATCCACATATCAATTTCCAGAACCATCAATTTAACTTGAAAGAAAAATAAAAAGCATTATTCAAGATCAAAGAAGATCCAAATCGTTTGCTTGAATAGATCCAGGTCAACACGATCTAAATACAATCAATTACGATATAAATTCAATTCGAAAAATGCAGATCGGTAAAAATTAACGAACTTACGAGGCTTCCAAGACACAGATCAGATAAAAGTATGCAATGAATTGCAGATTGAAGAAAAATTTATAAACAAAATTGAAAAGAAAAAGCAGATCGGGAGAGATGAGCAAAATTAGAAGATAATAAAGTTGGAAAAGAAAATCTTCAATGGTTTTGAGAGGAGAGAGAGAGACTTACCTGAGAGAAATGCGAGCGGTAAATAAGCGGAGTCGAACGAAGGAGAGAAGCGAAGAAATAATAAACCTCTCTCACAAAATCAAAGGCGCTGTCCTTCATAGTTTTTAAACAGAGTTCGCAAGATGTATATTTATAGAAGGCTTATTATTAATTGGGTAAACTACACCGCATACCACTATGACAGTTAACTCGAAAATGTTATTGTGTTTAAATAAAATTTAAAACTAATACTGAACTTTAGTTTGTGACTCGAAAATACTATTCCGCCGTTAACTTAACACCTCATTAAGTTAAAACGATGTCGTTTTAATGCGACTGTTTTGAAGCTTAATTTAAGCCAAAATGGGGTCGTTCTGCTGGAGGAAAATATTAAAACCATATAATTGGAGCGGTTTAAACCTAAGAGCTTTAAATAGAAAGGCTAAACCTTAACCACTAAATCAACTTAAAATCATATAATATTTTACCACAAATATATATATAGATAGATAAAAGTGTATTGTTTTTATTTTTTTATATAATATTATAATATAAATATATCATTTTTTAAAAAATTCAAAATATTTATAAAAATAATATGTTTATATTATAAATAATATATATAAAATTTGAACCTTAAATCCTAAACTTTAAATTATAAAGCTCAAACATCAAACCATAAACCTAATAGTTTGAGGTTTAGGGTTTGAGTTTGGAATTTATAATTTTTTATATATTATTTATAATATAAATGTATTATTTTAATGAATATTTTTTAAAATAATATATTTATATTATAAATAATATATAAAAAATAAAATAAAATATTTTTATTGATATATGTACGTAAATAATATTTATATATTTATATTATTTATAGTATTATTTTTTCATTAAATAATTTGATTGACCAAATGGATACGTTTATGTAACTTAAATAATATATATTATTTTTATATTTTTTATATATTATCTATAGTATAAATATATTATTTTAAAAAAACTAAAATATTTATAACATTAATATATAAAAAAACCCTTAAACCCTAAATCCTAAACTTTTGAAGTTTAAGTTTGAGGGTTGGGGGTTTATAGTTTGAGGTTTAGGGTTTTTATATTATTAATAATATAAATATATTATTTTTATGAATGTTTTGGGTTTTTAAAAATAATATATTTATATTATTAATAAAATATAAAAATATAAAAATAATATATTTTATATTTTTATATATTATTATTTATTTCATAAAATAATTTGAATTAATATCAAGTAGTTTGAGATGTATAATATTTCTGATAAAACATTATATAATATCATGTTGGTTCAATGGTTAAGGCTTAGCCTTTATATTCGAAGGTCATAGGTTTAAACCTCTTTAAGCATATGGTTTTAATATTTTTCCCCTTCAGCAAAACGACGTCGTTTTGGACTAAATTAGGCTTCAAAACAACCGCACTAAAGCGACGTCGTTTTAGCTTAATTGAGATTTTAAGAGTTAAAGGCGGAGTGATATTTTCGAGCCACAAACTAAAGTTCGGTGTTAATTATGAGCTTTTTTAAAATTCGGTGCTATTTTCGATTCAGCGGCCATAATTGATTGGTATGTGGTGTAGTTTACCCTTATTAAATTAAGTGTTCAAACTATATCTGTGTTCAAGCTATTTTATAATAAAAACATGTGTCTAATATTTTATTTCGTTAATTTTAGGTACTAGTCGTTAGTTACTGTTAAAAATTTTTGTTAATAAATCAAAATGTGACATGTGATAGGTTTTTAATTATATTTTTAATTAATTTTAAAAAATAAAAACTCAAAATTTTGAAAAATACCCTAAAAATCTCAGAATTCCAAAAATAAACTCCAAATCCCCCAATTTGACTACTCTCGTCGTCGTTGGCCACGCTTTCAGTGACGAAATGAAGCGTTTTCACTTCGTTGAAAGACCCACACATCGTTCGTCGTCCATTCAGCCGCCATTTGTGGCGAACCGTTCAAATAGATCTTTCAAAGATTTCGACTTTCGTCCGACGTTTCGCACGGTGTCAATCAATTTTCAACGACAGAAGGATGAGATAAACGGTCGTGTGAGTCTTCCGACTAGAGTGGTAGGCGTCGACAATGATTGAAGTTGGGATTGGGTGTTAGGGTTTTCGAATTGAGGGTTATTTTGTAAATTTTGATAATTTTAAGGTTTTTCAAAAATTAAATTAAAAATACAAAAAATAAAATAGAAATTTAACTTTTAAAGAAAAATTTAATGTCAGTTAAAGATTAGACAACTAAAATTAACAAAATAAAATATTAAGCACACATTTTTATCCCAAAAAAATAGTTTAGGCATATGCAGTTAACTAGAATTATAGTTCAAGAGTCTTTTTTTTTTTCATATTAAGCCATTATAGAACCAAATAGTATTGTTGTTTGACGGAACGCTGTCTTGTTTTTTTACTTCTAAACCAAACTTTTAAATACGTTAAAATTTTCAACTTCTTCCTAAATCATCTTTCTCACCCGATTATTTGTAAAATTCTCATTTGCCCAATTTTTTAAGGGAATATATATAATAGTCATAGTTTAAGAAAACAAAAGGAAAGGAGCCGTTGGATCAGGGAAGGGAGGGAAGTAGAAAACTAATTTCAAGCATTATTACTCTAATATACCACATTATTTAAAGAAATGCCATCTCTCTACAATTATTTATCAAAATAGCATTCATTTGAGTCACGTCACGTGAGATGACAAGTCTTTAAAGAAAATAATTTTTTTTGAATATGCTGGTGTGATTATAAGGTAATATCTGTTTAATTTTGTTAGTCTTTTGATAAGGCACACACACCGTGCATACATAGTACTCGAACTCGGATCACCTGGATGAAATACATCATCTTACCACTGAGACCACTTCACAAATTCTTAAAAAAAATATTGTGATTGGTGAGCACCTTTTCCATAAACGTGACATACTTGTTCAGATTTTTCAGTATTTAACTCAAATTAATAGAAAGCGCACCAACTCAAAATCTTCAATATTTTTTAATGTAACAAATTTTAGAACGTACAAATAACTTATTCAAACAAAGATCACTTAAAAAGAACAATATCATCCTTCACTACCGGAAGAATTTAATAGGTCCTTTTTAACTTTTTAAGTATATTAAATAAACATTTACCGTAGCTACTGTATAGATTAAACTCATTCAAACATTTTATGTTTTTGTGTAAGAAAACTTGTAGATCTCTAACTTTTTCCTAGCTTAACGGGTAACCTGATCAACATTTTTTTTCATTTTCGTTATATTTCCCTAAATTTCTCTCTCTAGAACCCATTATCAACTATTGGTCAAGCAGAATAAGTTTTAGATGTCTTAAGTAAGGTTAAAGATTTAAATCCGGTCGTAATAGAACAAATTGGATTGAGAGTGTTATTCTTAGGTATGAAAAAAAAAATTCTCCCTAAAATCTTTCATTACTAAGAGTTATAAAACAAGGATTAATTTTAAAAGATATTTAGATGATAGAGAATAATAATTTTTCAAGGAATTTGATTAATGAGAGACTAGAATGTAGGAATGTGACTCCTTTGAATACAAGTAGGCTTTTACAAGTATTCAATTTGCTCCTCTATTGAAATTTAGTATTTAATTATCTCCTAAGGATGATATATGTAAAAGCTCCATATGCAAATGCAATTGAAGTTCAATGTATGTAATGACGTGTATACTATCATAAGCAATACACGCCTAATCCTAATAAAAGACTTTGGGAAGTTGTGAAATGAATTCTATATAAACGTGTATTGTCATGTAAATTTGTCACGTCATTTCAAGTTATTTAACGTTAGTTGACTAATAGTTTTCATCCGTGAATGAATCATTTTGGCCTCAAAATGAAACGTTGAGAACTAAAGTACTTTTAAAAAATAATAGAAACCAAAGTGACAATCCAATTAAACGTTAGAGACATTTTTTTGACATTATACCTAAAATAAACAATGACTTTTGGACGTTGTTGCATGTCCGTTGAGACTTATTTTTTGGTCTCCCTCTTCTGATTAGAATGGTAAGTCTTAAAACACCATGTGTCGTTTTCCTTTCCGGCCGTGCATACTAGAACCCTAGGTCTTCCTCTTCCAAGTTCGTGCATCAACTGGTGCAAGCTTTGATCGTGCGACAGTCTCAGGAGTGGGCTTCTCATTCCTCAGCTCCACCGTCGGCCCTGCATTTGGATAGTTGAGCAGTCTTGGAGGGTGGCTCGGAGATCCTCCAGTCCCGGTTGGACGCGTGCGGGGTTTAAACGGCTCGGGGGCTCGCTGGAAGTGACCGAGTTTGGGAAGAAGAACTCTTTTGGAGGCCATCTTGGTTCAGATCCCGCCGTCTACCTCAACCCTTGGTTTTTCTTTTTGCCGGACGTTGCACCTTTCCAACCCCATGCGTGTGTTGAGCGCTGGAAACGCCTTTTGACGAAGGCACAAGCTCGGTCAGTTTCCTGTCCTCCCCCCCAACGGCGTGGTCTTAATCAAACCGGTGAACGGAACCCTGAGGTGGCTTGGGTTGCCGACATCTTTAGGGGAGTATGGGGAGGCTAGTTGCAAGAGCTACCAGAGAGCCAAGCTGGATTGGACCGGAGGTCGATAAGGATTTGGTGACGGCCGCGCTGCACGATGGAGACAGTCCCGGGACCTACTGCCTTGCCGGAAAAGGGCCAGTAGCTGCACCGGCAGGGGCTCTCGGCTCACCTGGGGAGATGGGATTGTTGACAGGGGCTGAAGGGTCATTTCTCACGTTGCCTAGCCTCTTCCCTTTAATTTATGGAAAGAGTTGACCTATGTTGTTGGATCCTTTTTGACCACTCTATGATACAGCTTCCTAGATCCGGATTTGGTGGGATTTGGCTCCCCTATTTTCAGCTTAGAGATGGATCTTATGGGATTTACTTCATGATTTCAATCCTTTTGCTCGAATCACTGGTTCAGATCAGCGATGGGGAGGTTTTGGTCTCTAACTCTCAGGCGAAGAACTATGCTAACCCTTTTGTTGAAGCTGCCTTGGACTCGGATAACTCCATTGGGAGTTATCCAGAATCGCCATGAACTCTTTCTTCCCCGTAGCCTATGATAGGAAGGTTCATAGGCCCTACGGACGATCCTTTCCTTCCCCTCGGATATCTGTTTCAACGCTGGTGTCGGATGATTCATGGTCGTATTGTTTTAATTTATTTATCTCTGTTTTCTGCGTTTGTTTCGGCTTCAATAAGAATGGATTGGGGAGAGACTCGATGATCTTCCTACTTCCTCTCAACCGGGTCACAATAGTTGATGCCTTGAAAAGGACCAACGGTAACGCGTTGGAAGCCTGCCTCTAGATAGAGCTCTTAGGCACGACTATTGTCGAAGATCCAGGGAGGAGGTTACGGTTCTCAATTTTTAGTCTCGCCCAATATCGTACAGGCTTGTTCGTTTTTGAAAACACTTACCATGGTTTTACCATTGGTCGTGTATTATGGGGGATTCCTGACCCTGCTTATGTGTCGGTTTGTTGGTTTACAGTTAGCTTTTATGATGTTTCTCGCCCTTTGCTGCTGTGGGTGCCAAGTTTGCAGGTTGTTTGGAGTCTTTCTACTGGCCTTGCATGGCTAGCCTTATGTTTCTTTTCTTCTTGCATGTGTTTTTCGTTGGTTGGTCCCATAGATCTTTTATGTTTGTATGTCTTTCGGATTAATGAAGTTTAAGTTCCTGTTGATCAAAAAAAAAAAAAAAGTCCGTTGAGACTTTGGAAACTACCTAGCCCGTGAAGTTGAAGACTTGATATGTAAATGGGTCTGCAGATATCCGTCAAGAAAAGAGATGCCCTTAAAAGGATTGTTTTTTAGCCCACGATTTTTAATCGAGTCGATGGCTACAACTTAAAACAGACAGCCCAAGACTTAGTCCTGTTTCGAGGAAATTCAGGTTTTGTCAATGGCCTAATGGTAATGTTCTCATTGCCTCAAAATCTTGTAAATGCTACTGAGATTGATGAGCATGGGCTGCCTTCAGCCATGTGCTGACTCAATCACATGGGAAACTGTTTGAAGGAAGCATTTCTTAATTAAACAATTTCCATTTGCAAATTTATTTGACTTTATGAACTGATGGATAGATCTACAAAATCCACACAGAAAGTCAATACCACCAATTTCCATCAGAAATGGATAATGGAGGATTCTCTAAGAATTTGATATCGATTCTCTGGATTTCGGTTTCCCTTGTTCTTGTTGGTATTTCAGAGTGCAGCCCTGGCAGACCCCTTATAATCAATTTCGGTGATTCCAATTCGGATACCGGAGGAGTATTAGCCGGCACTGGACTCCCTATTGGCCTTCCTCATGGTATCACATTTTTCCACAGAGGCACTGGACGGTTGGGTGATGGACGCCTTATTATTGACTTCTTCTGTAAGTACAATTTCTCCTCTAGTGCTTTAGTTCAGAATTTAGAAGATGAAAGTTAGGCCAATAAGCTATCTGTTGCATGCATTAATCTTTAGCCTTTTGATTTTTCAAGTTTGTGACTTGTGTATGGTAGGTGAACACTTGAACTTGAGTTATTTGAGCCCATATTTGGACTCATTGGCTCCAAACTTCACTAGTGGAGTGAACTTTGCTGTAACTGGTGCAATGACTCTGCCACAATTTGTCCCCTTTGCTCTTGATGTTCAAGTTCGCCAATTTGTTCGCTTTAAAAACAGATCACTTGAACTCCAAGCGACAGGTATGTCGATTTTCTTAAAACTCATTTGATTCAATTAGATTGTGGAACCAATGAGTTTTGCCTCAAATCCAATCACTGTTGCAGGTACCGGAAGTTACATCGATGAAAAGGGGTTTCGCAGCGCTCTATACATGATCGACATTGGACAAAACGATCTGTTAATGGCATTGTATGCATCGAACTTGACATATGAACCAGTGGCTAAACAAATCCCTTCTTTTCTTGCAGAAATCAAATTAGCCATCCAAGTGAGTCCATCCCATTTCATCATGCTAAATTCGGGTTAGTGTCAAGTTAATGGTTTCTAACAAAATCTTCCTTGTTTCACACCTGCAGAACATATACTCGTACGGTGGCAGAAAATTTTGGATACACAACACCGGTCCATTAGGATGTGCGCCGAAAGAACTCGCGTTACATCCCCACACAAAGGCCGATCTCGATAGAATCGGATGCTTCCGCGTCCATAACGATCTCGCAAAAGCATTCAATCAAGGATTGCGTGATATCTGTAAAGAGATGAGAACAGTTGTAAAAGATGCAAGCACTGTGTACGTTGATGTATACTCCATAAAGTACAAACTCTTCAGCAAGTATAAAAAATATGGTAAAGTTCCGTCCTTTTGTTTTTGGCTTGGTGCTTTTCATTTTCTTTTGTTATACATGTAAAATAATGATGTAGGCTTTGAGGATCCATTCATGGCTTGTTGTGGCTATGGGGGGCCTCCAAATAATTACAACCAAAAAGGAACGTGCGGCCAGCCTGGTTCAACCATCTGCAACAATGTGTCGCGATCGATAGTCTGGGACGGAGTTCATTTCAGCGAAGCTTCGAACCGAGTGGTTTCAACCGCTGCTTTATCAGGCCGATATTCTACGCCACAAATGAAGCTGGAGAGCTTTTGGAAGGCTTGATTAATCATGTTAAGTGTTAAGAACAAATAATTGGTGTCCAAGGCAAGCTGTTGTTTTACAGTTGGTTGAATGGATCAATCATAACATGTACTGGTCTTGATGCTCATGGTGATAAAAAAGTAGTAGCAATTTATTTGTGGATGCAAGGTATTCAAATTTTGTACTAATATAACTTGAATTGAATACTATTAAACTTTAGATCAGAGATTGCTATCCAAACTTCATTTTGACTTGGTTCGAATAGTTCTCTGTGCAACTTATTTGGTGAAGGGAATGATATTCTCACTAGAAGACTTGAGTTCAAGCAATTAAATCTGCAAGTTTAATTATATCTGTAAGTTGTGCGTGAGTTCCATCCCAAGCTAAAAATACAAAAGATAACACAATAAAATATATTAACCGATAATCATTTTCTTTAAATATTTATAAGCTTCGAACCCAACAAATTGTCACAATGAAAAAACGAATGATGTTCATCTTAGGTGAACTGGGTTGAAATCATTTTAGATCGTACTCAAGCTCGCATCCACTTTATTATGCGAAAGAGATATAAACATTGTCGAATGTTTAAGAATATGTATAAATAAATATTACTTTACAATTATCTGTAAATTATTCATAATATTTATAAGCTTCTCAAGATTTTGTCATTTTGGAGTGCACTTTTATAGATAAGGATTTATATTCTCTTTTCTCTAAATAATGATTTATATCCTTAAATACAAAGAAGCGCACTCAAAACATGTGATTATTCAACAACAGAAAAGGAGAGATAATTTTATATTATACTCTCATTGACATGATAAAAAAAGTTAAATTGGACCGTGACATAATTATTACAAATATAAATATGATCTTGAAACGTATAAAGAAAACTTAAATTAAAATGTGATTTGTTCAAAAATCTTTTATTACAGCCAACAAATATTGGACGTATGATATGTGATACTGCTTTTTTAGAATCTGGATTTGAGCATTAGAGATGAAAGTAATACATTTGTATATGAATACTTCATTGCTCTATATGTGGTCATTTATTAAATAATTTTAAGTAAACTACCGTAATGCTCATTTACGCTTGGGTGGTGTACACTTTTGCTCACTGATTTTTAAAATTGAACTTTATGCTCATTTACGTTTTCGGGGTGTAAACTTATCCTCACTGAAACGTTTTCACTGTTAAAATTTAACGGAAAGTTGATTTGGCAAATTAAAGGTTAACTAATAAAAGGCTTAATACCCAAATAGGTGCCCAAACTATGCTTGTGGATCACTTTTGGTGCCTAAACTATTTTTAGCTCTAAATAGGTGCCTAAAATTTCAATTTTGGTCATTTTAAGTGTCTAACCGTTAACTACCGTTATTTTTATCAAAAAATAATTTTTAACTTAATTTTTTTTATAAAAAATCTTAAATTTCCCAAAACACACAAAATAGCCCCCAAATTCAAAACCCCTAACTTCCCCAGCCGAATCTGTCGCCGATGGTTTCGCCGCCGCCCCCATATTTGCCGCCGGACTACCAAGATCGTTTCCCCAACCACCCACCGCCGGTAAACGGCGATAGGTGTATCAATCAGCTTCCTAACGTCGAAAGAAGCCAAAATCGCGAAAGGAAGTCGTCGGCACACCTATCATCGATTATCGGCGATGGGTTGTTGGGGGAAACGGTCGTGGTGGTCCGACGGCGGTAGCGGTGGTCTCCGGTGAGGTAGTAAACGGCGACAACAACGGTAATTTGAGGATTTGAGGTTTTGGGTTAGGAATTTGGTACTGTTTTGTAAAGATTTAAAACTGTTAATTTTTTTAAAAAATGAATTTTGAATTTTATTTAAAAATTAATTAAAAGAAATTAAAAACTAAAAACATGCCACTTGCCACAATTTAATTGGCTAACGATTTTTTATTAATAGTTAGGCATCTAAAATGACCAAAATTGGAACTTTAGGTACCTATTTAGAGCTAAAAATAGTTTAAGCACCAAAAGTGATCCGCACGCATAGTTTGAGCACCTATTTGAGTATTAAGCCTTTTATTAATTAACCTTTAATCTGCCAAATCAGCTTCCCGTTAAATGTTAACGGTGAAAAACGTTTCGGTAAGGATAAGTTTACACCTCGAAAACATAAATGAGCATAAAGTTTAATTTTTAAAATAAGTGAGCAAAAGTATACACGACCCAAACATAATTGAATATTACGGTAGTTTACCCAATAATTTTTTATAGGATATGTTTTTTGGGGAGGAAGACAATGATAGCAGCCTTTCTTTATTGATCAAAACTTTATTGATAGGTGGTTTTGTGCCTCACAATTTCAATTATGAGCAACAAATAACGCGGACAAAATTATTCGTTTGCAACTCCCCTTTAGCCCCTATATTCTTATTTATTAAAGGTTAAATAATATTTAAAAAATGCAAAACTATTTTTTAAGGTGAAATTTTATATTTTTATTATACTTGGATAATTTTTTTATAATTGAATTAAAGTTTTATGTTAAGAATTTATTTGGATATAAATTAAAAATTAAGGGTTGTTTGAGAAAACAAGGTTAAATTTAAAATAAATGGAAAAAATAGAAATTATAATAATTTAACAGATTCAAAATAAACGAAAATAGGATTGTTGAGACCCGCTTGAAACGCAGTTTCCTTCGGACAGATTTGAGCACTCCTTAGTGCTTGAGTTCTTTAGTCGTCACTCTCCTAGGATACAACAGCGGATGATCTTCGACAGCTGCACTACTGAAGATGTAACGCCCCAGTTTTGAGCCTAGGAGTTTGTAGGTTGGGTTTAGGGTCTGTTGGACCGAGACTAGAGATTCGAGTTAGCTCGGGATTGGTTCAGGGAAAACTTAGTTCGAGAAGTGATAAAAATATGAAAAAAAAATTCTAAAATCCTTTTTAAATGTATATAAGGGTTTGGTGAAGTCAATTTTGGAAAATGACATTTAGAAGGTGGACATTTCAGTTTAGTGACTAAATCGTAAAAATGGAAAAAATTGTTTTAAATCTTTAGGGAGCTAATGCAAGTATGATAAGCTACTCCCTTAATTTGACATGTTTTAAATGTGTTTAATTAAAAAAAGATTAAAAAGGGTTTTGATTAAAAAGGAAATTAAGCTTTACAAACTTATTTTGACGTAACTTCCATTTCTCACTTTTCTCATCAGCCAACCAAACATTTTCTTTCAAAACTTCCAGAGATCTTTTCCTTTTCATTTTATTTTGATTTCCAAATGATTTCCATGGAGTTTGCTCAACTTGTTTCAATGGATTCTTGAAGATTTTCAATCAAATCTTGTCAATTGAAGGAATAACAAGGGATTAGAGGTAATTTTCATGCTTCTCCTCTAATCAAGGTTTTTTTAATGAAATTCCCAAGTATTTGACTCTTTAATTATGTTTATTAACAAGGTTTTATGATTGATTTGATGAAAATGACTAAATCAAGCTTTAAATGATGATTTTGTGTAATTTTCATAATGGATCTGTTTTGGCTGATTTATGATTGATTTTAATCATGTTTTGGAAGTTTATCAATGTTGAGATTGAGGTTTAAGCATGATACTCCCAAAACTATTTGGATCTCTAGTTGATTAGATTGTTAGAATTGGGTTTTTGTGGTGTTAATGTGATTTTGTGAATGCTGGAGGTTTAAGGTTGATAATAGGATGATTTTGGATGTTAATCAATGTTAATAAATGGATTGAAGTGTTAGGTTTTGGCTGGGTTGAGTTTGTAGAGTAATCGACAGTGTTTTTGGTTGTTTCGCATGGGCGTTTTGGTGGTTATGGGCAGAGCAACGTATAGGATTGCTTGATGGAGTTCTTAATGCATTGAGATGCATTAATTCTCTGTTCTTATGTGGTTAAAATGGGGGAGAACGTTTCGAAAGCAACCAACGAGATTTCAGGAGCTTCAGACGCTTAGTTTCGCGTCAGCTAATCAAGGTTTCGCGTGTCGGTGAGTGAGAACGTGAATTTTAGCTTTGAAATGTTTTAAAGGTGGTTTGGGGAACTTAGATGTAAGCTTGAAATTCTTGTCTAAGTTCGGAAGTAAGTATAAGGAATTTCTCTCTCAGTTGTGCTATTATAAATTGGTTTTTATGCACTTGGTTTTGGATGCATGTTACCTATTGTTAAAGCATGTTTGAAGTATGTGGTTTACTGTTTTTAATAATGTGATGATGAAGGATGCACATGGTAAGTGATCCTTGTAAGTATATGTTTTATACTTGTGATTTAAAGCATGGTTTAATGCTTTGGAATATGATTTATTGATGATGCTTTGGAAACAGTGAGGTATGTGGTTTATAAATGATATCGGATATAGTTAGCCGGCTATAGGATTGAGTGCACTTTAAAAAGTCGCCTTGGGTGTCAAGGGTTTGGTGTCCCGTGTCTCCATCCAAGTACCCTAACGATTGAGGAGGTTGGTGTCCCGTCTTTCGTTAGTGGGTTAAGCGTCTAACCGATGAATGGGGTTGGTGTCCATGTTGGTTGTTATTGTACCAATTCTGGTTGAGATGGCTTGAAACGTTCTGTGAACACTTGTAGAATTCGTGTATCTGATATGTTGTTTTGAGAAATGAACTTGTTTAATGATCACTTGTAAGCCAATATAATTGATGATGTATCATGAGATGGTTTTTGATGTATATTGTGATTATACATGTTTTACTCTTTAAGCTTTGTATATAGTAGTTATGCATGATAAGGCTTAAATTGAGTGTTAGCAATGTGACTTGTTGTTGGTTCATGATACATGTTGCATAAGGTTTATTATACTGATTTTTGATTAAGAAAAGTGCATGGTTTTAAAGGTATGATGATTTAAGTTAATTGAAATGAGATTTCAATGTGGACTTGGAATATTGTTTTAATGCATTGATGGACTTTTGTTTTTGAGCACTCCTCACTAAGCCTTGTGTGCTTACGCTCTAATTTGTCCATCAATGCAGAGAATTGAGGTTTTGGAGGCAGCATGGAGCAAGTGATCACAAGAGACTTCATTTGAGAATGTATGTTTCGGTTTAGACTATAAGTAATAAAGGCCATGGGGGATCCGTTGTGTTTTTGGGAGATTTGTGTGAACTCCTATTGGAGCAAGTTTATATTGTTGTTTTAGACTTGTAAATGGCCTTTGGTTATTGGTTTGTGCCTTGCTATGCATTTTGATATCTTGCTTGGCTTGTTTACTAGGTTGCATGCCTATAGTTTACCTTTGATGCAAATTTCCATAATATGATATTGAATATGCCATGAATGATTGAGGTTTGATGTTTGGATATGTTATATATATATTGGAAGCATGCTTGAGTGGTTATGGGTGCATTAAAGTGTGAAAAACCAGCAAAATGTGACATTACAGGCCCATGTGTTTCGATACGCCTAAGGCTGTATCGAAACGGTGAGCTTGAAATGGGCATGGGGTTTTGAAACAGGAAAGGGTGTACCGAAACAGGCTCGGTTAAGTTGGCTACTGGAATTTTGTGTACCGAAACATCTTGGAGACCGAATCGAAACGGGATCATGTTCTGAAACACCCAGACCTGTTTCGAAATAGGGTGTATTGATACAGGGCTAAGTATATCGATACACGAAGCTGTTAAGTTAATTAATCAGTTTCTTTTGAAGTTTTGTTCCTTTACGTTTTAGTCCTTGAATGTTGTGGATGCAATTAAATGAGTTTGAATGATTAGATTGAGCTGAGTTTTGACACAATGGCATGTAACTTGACTAATTAAAGGATGGTAACCTAAATTTGGATGAAGTCCCTGTACTTTTCAAAATTTACAAATTGGTCCCTATCACATGTTGTAATCAATTGAATGCTAAATCGATGTTCGTTTGAGTGGATGTTTCTTCCGCTGCGACTCTAAACACTTAGGGCAACAATGTGCATCTAGACAAGATAAAAAGAAAAAAATAGGGTCGTTTATTGAGGTAAACTTCCCGGTTTACTTCAATATTTCATGTGTGACCCGTTCGGTTCGGTCTGACGTCTAGGCCGAGTCAAGAGGGTTACAAAAGATATCACGAATAGTACTCGTTCCTTTGACTATCACAAGAAAAACAATGCAACCTGAGATAAGAAAGCTTTTTTAATTGTGTTTTTAAAACTGAAGAGAGGCCATGTATTTATAGGTAAAATTAGGTTAAACATGGGAATCAAAATATTCTGAAAATATCCTTCATCTGATTTGTTTCAAATATTTTGCTTCCCATGTTTAACCTAATTTTCCCTATAAATACATGGCATCCCTTCAGTTTTAAAAACACAATTTAAAAAGCTTTCTTCTCTCAAATTGCATTGTTTTTTTGGTGATAGTCAAAGGCGTGAGTACTGTTCGTGATCTCTTCAGTAGTGCAGCTGTCGAAGATCATCCTCTGTTATATCCTGGGAGACTGACGACTAAAGAAATCAAGCACCAAGGAGTGGTTGAATTTGTCTTAAGGAAATTGTGTTTAAAGCATGCCTCAATAATCCTATTTTCGGTTATTTCGAATATGTTAAATTCTTATAATTTCTGTTTTTTCGTTTATTTTTAATTATTTCGAATTTAACCCTGTTTTGTCCAACAATCTTAAGACAAATTAAATCCAAGGCGATTTGAAATAAGTACGATTGTGAGAAAGCAAACAAATTTGTTTCAAGAATTATCATGCCGTTTTAACGGGCTTGCTTAGGTCTTAGAAATAAACAGGACAAATCTGTTTTACAGAAATTGTCGTTGGAAGTAACTGAGGTTATGGATTTTGTGAAAAATCAAAATCAGAAATAAACGAAATTATTTTTGCTTTATTGGAATTATTATTAATTCCGGTTCTTGTCATTGTGAACATGAATAATGATTACTAAGGAAGATCTTATCAAATCACCCAAATCGTACGGACAAACGATGGGACAAGGACAGACGTCGGAAAAGACAAGTCAGCCCATGAATCTGAGCAAAACGATGGTGGCAATGAACCACAATGAGAAGCCGGTGAAATTCCATAGGCAAAATTTCAGGACAAGGCAACAAAAGATGTTTTTCTATCTTACCATACTGAGCCTGGCAAAGTATCTGAAGGAAGATCCTCCAGTTGTCACGGTAAGAGACAGAGAATGAGAGGTGGATGAGCTCACCGCCTTCAGCATCACCGAGGATTGGGGAAATGGCGACTACCTATGTCGGAATTACATCCTCAACGGACTACAAGACTCGTTGTATCCAATATATGATGTTTACAAAACAACATTAGAACTATGGGCTGCATTGGACATAAAGTACAAAGCAAAAGATGTTGGGGCTAAGAAATTCTTAGTCGCGAAATTCTTGAATTTTACTATGGTTGATTCAAAACCAGTAGTAAGTCAAGTGGAGGAAATCCAATTGATTATTCACAGAATTCTTGCTGAAAGAATGGTGATAAGTGAGTCCTTTTAAGTAGCTGCCATCACTGAAAAATTGCTTCCCGGATGGAATGGCTTTAAGAATTACTTGAAGCACAAAATAAAGGATATGTTAGTGGAGGAACTGATTGTCAGACTTCGTATCGAAGAAGACAACAGAGGCAATGCCAGAAGTTTGAACAGAGAAACCTTTCAGGAGGCTAAGGTAAATATTGTCGAAGCCAGAAGGGGAAAGCAACCCCAACAACACCAAGCCAAGACAAAGTTGGGGCCTAATGGTGGAATTTCCAAAAAGGAGAAATTCAAGGGAGCATGCTTCAACTGTGGCGAGGTGGGGAACATATCTTCTAAATGCAGACATGTAAAGAAAGCTAAGGAGGCTAATTTGTGGAGGAGGAAGATCTATATGCCTAAAAAAGGGGGATGGTTATGGGCAGGGGTTATGTTTTAATCTCTTTAAAAACCCAAAAATTATGAATAAAAAGAATTGTTTCTTCTTTCCGGTTACATGCTTCTGTTTTACATTTATGGCATGGGCACGTTAATTATGGCTCTTTGCGTAGACTAATTAACATGAACTTTTTTTCATATTGATTATAAGAATAAATGTGAAACAAGCGTTGAAGAAAATTAACAAAGTCTTCGTTTTGAATTTTTGAAAGAAGTACGGAACCGCTTGATCAAATTTATAGCAATGGTTGAAAGGAAATTTATTACCTTCATGATAGAACAAACTAGTGTTTTGCTTAAAAGCAAAGATGCTATAGAGAAATGATTCTCTATAAGTAGGATGTTGAAACCCAAATTTAATAAACTGATTAATTTGGGATAAAACTCTATGTGAGTAATGCTACAACATCTAATGTTACAATGATTTTGAAGATAAGAATTGAAACTTCAAAAATGTGCCTAACATGTGGGGGAAGTTGTTCTATCAACTAATTACCTCTTCCCAAAGAGACAAGACACCATATGAGTTATGGAAGGAAATAAGACCTTACAGCTACATAAAAATATGGGGGTGTCTTGCAAAGGTAATATTTCCATTACCGAAGTAAATGAAAATAAGTGGACTAGATTTTTATTGGCTATGTAAAACTCCTGTAGACAAATAGATTCACAAGAATGTGATAATAAAAAAAAGAATGTCTCATTCTTTAAAATATATTTCCTATATATTTACGGAAGTTGATCCAAGTTCAATGAAACAAACTTTGAAGACTACGAATGAAAAATAGTTCATATGTTCAACAACAAAAGGTTGAAACTACGATATTGTCATGATGACAAATAAGTGTGACAAATGTGTGTATGTCAAACCTACCGACATTAGGATATATGATCCTATGTTAATGACATACTCATTGTTATATGTAACAATGAAATGGTAAAACGTACCAAAGACTTGTTAAATTCAAGATTGTACATGAAAGATATGAGACCAGACGATATGATTTTGGGCATCCAAATCAAACGGTCACTTGAAGGTCTCATATTGACTTGGTCACACTATATGGACAATTTTTTGAGAAATTTGGCAGGGATGATTCTGGTATAGCTAGAACTCCAATAGACACGAGCTAAGATCTATCCAAGAATAAAGGTCAAAATGTTAACAAAGTGGAATATGCAAGGGTCATAGGTGGGCTAATGTACCTAATGAGCTGCACTAGACTAGATATTGCTTTTACTGTGAGCAGTTTAAGTAAATTCACAAGCAATCCAGGTGAAAATCAATGGAAAGCGATTGTGAGGGTACCGAGATATCTTTGATATACTCGAAATTATGGATTGCATTATTCCAGAGATTTTATTATCCTAGAAGGATACTCCGATGCTAGTTGAATATCTTATATTCAAGATATCAATGGCACAAGTGGATGGAAATCTCCAAGACAAATAGTTATACCCAGATCCATAATAGAATCTGAGTTTGTAGTTCTAGAAAAGTCCAGAAAAGAATTCAAATGGCTTCAAAAATTTCTTGGAGGATATTCCTGAACGGCCAAAGCCAATGCCCACAATGTACATACATCGTGATGACCAAGAGAAAATTTGTAGAGCATAGAGCTTTGTGTATAATGGTAAGTCGAGACATATGTTTTGTCGACATAATACTGTTAGACAACTGATCTCAAATGAAGTTATCTCTATTAATTTTTTGAAATAAAAGGAAAACATTGCAGATCCACTAAGCAAAGGGTTAAATCAAGATCAAGTTGAGAAAACATCGAAAGGAATAAGACTAAAGCCCAAGAAATTTAAGGCTCTATGTGAAGGAAAACCCTACCTAGTCTATTGGAGATCCCAAGATCTAGTTCAAAGGGACAACCTAATTACATAAACCTTGTGCGGTCACTGTGGGGGGGGTTATTCTCCCGAGTCCGTTCCTATGATGCAAACAGTGACAAAAATAGGATAGGCTAAGAAAAAGCTTTTAATGACCATTGTGTGTCGGTGAGCCGAGCAACAAAAGTCACCTATGTGAGAGTGAAGTGAGGCAGCTTCAAGGAGACTATTATGGCATAGTTCTCTCAAACTCTTGCAGAACCAGACGATGTCCACGGCCATATGGACATAACCATGAGAAGAAAAAAAAAACTCATGTTAGAGAGGTAGTTGTGTGGAGTATATCATCGTTTACACAAACGGCTGAATAGTTCAAGGATATCACGTCTACTAAATAGCCAATAAAGTAAATATACTTTCACAAGGGAAGGTTCAAAGGATGAAACCTATCTATCCTATGCAACTATCAATTGTAGAAGCTATCACCACATCGAGTCAAAATGTTTTGATAAAAGACATCAATTTCATTCATGTGGAGGATTGTTGGAAAAACGTGAGGAAAATGGTTACTTTGGGCCATATTTCGAATGGATAAAGGTGGATATTAGAATAAGGATTCTTTTGGGTCTTATTCTACTCCACGAGACCTTTACAACGGTATCTCATATGCTCAAAATGGTTGAGTATTGAATGAGAAATTGATACTCAAAGTAAGGGAGTTGTGAATTGAGTAAAGGAAAATGAAACCACTATATCCAACATGGATGAGATAAATGGAATGGGAAGTGTTTATATACACTTACCCAATTTGTGGTCATTGAACGACTTGAATTGAAACCGAATATTATCCCTTTAAATTTGGGATATTCACCAAAGATATTTTATCTTAAAGGAAAAATAATAATTCGAAGTGGTAAAATGTCTGCAAGCTTAAGAAGGGCCCAACCGGTCCGAACATTCGCGTCGCCCACGTCGTGCTGGTGCACCTCAACCCGAATGGGATTGGATTCGTACCCCCTGCGCGCGAGGCACAATTTCCATTCAAGTCATTCAATGACCACAAATTGGGTAAGTGTATATAAACACTTCCCATTCCATTTATCCCATCCATGTGGGATATAAGGTTTTTATTTTCCTTTACTCAATTCACAACTCCTTTACTTTGAGCACCAATTCCATTTATCCCATCCATGTGGGATATAGGGGTTTTATTTTCCTTTACTCAATTCACAACTCCTTTACTTTGAGCATCAATTTCTCATTCAATACTCAACCATTTTGAGCATATGAGATACTATTGTAAAGGTCTCATGGAGTAGAATAAGACCCAAAAGAATCCTTATTCGAATCTCCACCTTTACCTATTCGAAATATGGCTCAATGTAACCATTTTCCTCACGTTTGTCTAACAAGGGTCCGTTTGGTTTTAAAAAATATTTTTTGTTTTTGTTTTCTATTTTCATTTTAGAAAATAATTTTTATTTTCAGTTTTCTAAAATATGGAAAACATGTTTGGTTAATAGGGATGGGAACTTGTTTCCAAAAATGAAAATAGTGAAAATGTGTTTGGTATCTAGATTTTCAAAATAAAAATGAAAAAATAATTATTAAATAATTACAATAAAATGTAGTTAAAAATGTAATAATAATAATAATACTAATAATAATAATAATAATAACAATAATAATAATAATAATAATAATAATAATAATAATAATAATAATAATAATAATAATAATAAAATATGACTATTAAAAAATAAGTAAATAAACTAAAGTTTTTTAAAAATTTGCATTAGAAGGATTCGAACCCGAGTTAAATTGAAGTTAACATTAAAAAAAACTCTTATTTTCATATTTTCCACTTTCCTATAATATTTTAAATGAAATTATTTTTTATGTTTTCAAATTTTTACTTATTTTTTGTTTTCATTTTCTAAAAATCATTTTTAATTTTACAAGCAGACACATTTTCTTCACCATTTTTCATTTTCCAAAAAAGTAAAATAAAAACATACTCCAATCTCTAGAGCGAAACGGACCCTAAATGTTTGTTTTGAAAATAAAGTAAAGGAAGATAACTTATTTAAATGCAAATTAAAGATTAAGAATTTGTCTAGGATATAAATTAATTTTTTAAAAGCATTTGATTTTTTTGACAAATCATAATTCTAATCCTAATCCTACCTAGAGGAGAACGAAGGGGAACTCTAAGGGAAGGAAGATAAGTGCTCCTAGTGGGTCTAGAACCCATGATCTAAGGGGAAATGAGGGAACAAAGATGAGCAGCTTGGCCAACCAGCCAAATAAAAGCATTTGATTTTAGATGCTATACAAATATAAAATAACATAAACATGTTACAAAATTATAGATATAATGTTCATTGAAATGTATTTATAGATATGAGTAAGCACATTTGGGCAGTTGGCCAAGCTGCTCATCTTTATTCCCTCGTATTTCCATAGGTCATAGGTTCTAGACCCACTAGGAACACTCTTAGTCTTTCCTCTGGAGTCCCCCTTTCCCTCCCCTCTAGGTATATACAGTAGGGTAAAGTAAACAAACAATCACTAAACTATCTCAAAAAATACAAAATGGTCACTAAACTTTTAAAAGTTACATAATGAGCATTAAACTTTAGTTTTTGTTACAAAATGGTCACTAAGTCGTTAACTATTGTTAATTCGGTTACATGACAATTACAAAAATTTGTATAGAAACACATTCAATCCTCAATATTTACACATTCAATCAATTTAGACATCAAGAATGAGAGTTAAATTAGGACTAAATTGATTGAATGTATAAATATGGAGGATTAAATGTATTATTATTCAAATTTTCGTGACTGTCACGTCATTCAATGAACAACAGTTAACGACTCAATGACCATTTTGTAACAAAAAACTAAGGTTTAATACCCATTATGTAAATTTTGAAAGTTTGATGACCATTTTGTATTTTTTTAATGTAGTTTAGTGACCATTTGTGCACTTTACCCTATAAAGTATATCAAATTGACATACAGTAAAACCTCTATAAATTAATACTCTTTAAATTAATAAACTCTATTAAATAATAAATTTCTCCGGTCCCGACTTGGGTCAATATAAAAAATCATCAAATTCGATAAGATAATAATATAATAATTTTTTGGAGATCCCCTTTATAAATATAAATGTGCCATCAAAACTGTAAATTAATAATTTATAAATATTACAATTACTACTTTAGTAACTTTCTAAAATATGAATCTATTGTAATCTGTTTCTTTTTAAAATTCAAATCTAATTCAATTTCATCACTAACTTTTCTAATTGCACCCACAAGTTTCGGCGTTGAGGTCTCCAACTGCAATAAAAAGTTGTGAAGAGTTGTTGCCGCATTCAATGCTTCCTTTCGTGTGACTAGTTCGAGTGGTGTTGAATCATCTTCAACTTCATCATTAGTAGAACTTATTATTTGATTAATTACAATGAACTTAATAGATACATGAAAATATTCAATTAGTTTCAATGAATTCGTAAATTTATGAATACAATATTAAATTGAAACAATGAATTATTAAGTACATGCATTAGTCTAGTTAGATATAAATAATTTGATACATGAATATATTTAATAACATATACATGAATCTACTTAATTTTAATTAATTGAAATATTATGTACAATTTACAATTTATTTGCGCACAAAATCTTTATCAAAGTTATATTTGCTGAATTGAGAAAGTTTCTTTTAATTAATAAATTATTAATTTATCGATATATTAATATCTCTCTAAATTAATAAAATTTCATGGTCCCAAAGGTATTAATTTATAGAGGTTTTATTGTATTTATATTATTCATTAAAGCGAAGCCTCCTCCATAAGTTGTTTTCTACTTGAACTTCAGTAAGTTTTTAGTGGGCTTTTACCAACTTTATTTTTACTTAAATACGTGGGTATTTCTTTATTATTTTAAATTTTAAAATTTACTTTATTTTTGTGTAATTGACTTTTTGTATAGTTTTTTATTTGAAAATATTAACACATCCATCAACTTATGTTCAATTTTATCGTTAACGGTTAATCTAACAACTATAAAAGAGTAAAATAATTTTTCAATCATCTACGTTTATAACTTTTAAAATGTCATATTGATAAAATTATAAACGTAAAGGAATAAAATAATTATCTCACCTTTTTATAGTTTTCAAGTAATCAATTAACGGTAGAATTGAATAGAAGTTAGAAGACAGACCAAGATTTTCAAATAAAAAAATAGCACAAAAACTCAATTTCACAAAATTAAAGTATAAAAATTAAATTTTAAATTTTAAAATAATATTGAGACTTTGGACATATTTAAACTTTTATTTCCTTAATCGTGACGAAAATGAAATGGAAGTGTAATGAGACAAGTGCTTTTGAAAAGTATATTTGGATTGCTTTGTTTAAAATTGTGAACAAAAAATATTTTTAAATAGATAAAATATTTATTGGAGATATTGTTTTAAAAATATAAAAGAACTAGTAATATAAATTTGGGCAAATATATAATTTCTTTCTCTCAAAAATACTTTTAGTAAAAAGTCAAGAAATATAAACTTCAACTTGAAAAAAACATGTTTATCTCCACCATCCCTCTTACCTTGGTTAGCAGCCAAGTTATTTTAGTATAAGTTATCTTTTTTTAGGCTCATGTGGGGACTAGCTGTGCGGACATTGGGGCCAAGCGGGTGGTATAATATCGCGTTCTTCATCGAAGTCAGGGGTTGAAGTCTATCGTTTGCTAAGCCTTACAAGATGCGATATTCAAAGTTCATGTTGCCAGAAGGATCATGAGACGATGCTACCGAAATGAAAAAACAATTTTTAACATAAAAAATTGACTTCATGTGCTTGTAACTATAATAATATTTTTAAAAAGTAAGGTTAAACATCAACAATCTTTAGAGTAGGTGGTTAAAAGCTCTTAGTTACATTCCTTATTACCCACCAAAAAGAGAAACCATTTCAAACAACCATTATCTAATTACAAAAGGAAAAAGAAAACTTAAGCTACGATTAAACAATTAAACATTATATTATTATTATTATTATTAGGGTAAACTACTTGTGTGACCACTAAAAAAAAGGACAAATGCACCACTAAACTTTTTAATTGGTTCTATTTTGACCACCAGCCGTTAAAATCTAATGGAAGAGATGATGTCGCAGTTAACGAAAATTTGTATAATTACACATTTGGTCAATATTAGTTACCTATTACATCAATTTGGTCATAATTTTAATTTAATTCAAAATTTTAACTCCAATAAGCTGGTGACACATGTCACCATCTAATTAGACAATTTTTTGTGTTAATTTTATTTATTTAATTTAATATTTTCCTCTAATCACATGTGACCATGTGATAAAGAGAAGATGTATAAAAATAAAAGTTTGCACTTACATGGAATCAAACTTAGGTCTTCCACGTAAAATTGGCAAGCTCAAAACAATAGACTAGAGCCATCAGTATGATAGATTTTAACAACATGTTTATGTAAAGCTTAATCTGTGAAATGGAGATGGAAATTTTTAACACTTTTCCGACCTACGCTTTCTTGTTCCTCTCTTCCCCATAGCAACGCTTCTCCTACCACAATTTCCCCTTCAACTGCCTCAGGTTAACAAAATTCAAATCCCAAAATACCATAAAACCATTGTTGTTAATGTATCTCTTCTTTCTCCATCTTGGCTTTAACTTTTTTCTTCTTGAGGATGTGAAAATGGAGCCATGGTGGCCGAAATAGTGAACACCCGGTGATGAACAGAATAGATGAAGGTGAAACGGCAGTTGGTGATTTGACAATATTACAGAGATAAAGGAATTCTAAAGAATTATATTATGGAAAATGGATTCTAGTAATAGAGTCAAAAAGGGTGATAACCCAATTACAAGAGAAAGGCTTTTATAGCCCAATATCTAACAACCCATAATTAATTATAGAAACTAATTCAGTTACAAAATCAAATGCTAACAATTATTATTTGCTAACATTCTTCCTGCTTTCTCAACCTCTTGATTTTTTTTATATCCACTTCTAGAGCAAAAGATGCAGACCACGGTAAGCTGAAATTGTTTGAGAGTTGCTGGTATCCCGAATAAAATGTTCGTACAAAACTTTTCTTTCTTCTTCATTCATATTTGTCTTCATTCATTTTCTTTCTTTTCTCCTTTTACACAGATTCTTCTTTCTTCGTTGTTCTTCTTTTTCACTTATTTGGATTGTATTTTTGTTGGAAGCAAGGTTTTTAGGCATCGAGCTTTCGAGTGCAATCTGAAGCCTCTCCTAGGCAAGAAGGCACCCTCTTATGTCTGGTTAAGAAGAGCAAGGCTGTTAAACACTTAACTCTCTCCAAAAATTTTCTTCCATGAACACTTGACTGTTAAGCCTCAAGTTCTATGTGTACCTTATGAGAAGAAGCATCAACCAATGACGAACTAAAAAACTAGAATGTTCTTGAACATACTCTCAACATTCACCAGCTTCTAACAACCAGTGGAACATGGACAATCAATAGCAAACTACTGACTTCTCTTGAGTAAAAGAACCAACACAACTCAGTTTCCAGCATTAACCCAAACTTGAGCTCCAATTAGCTTAAGAAATCAACAACCACATAATTCGACATAACACAAGACTCAGCCAATGTTTGATTTAAGTAAAACTCAAAACATGAGCAATTGACTCACAAGCAGCGGAAAATCAGAAAGAACATTGAACAAGAACTAGAATTGAAATAAAACTGATACTTAAAAAAACTATTCAATGCATCATTGCATTCTCGACTCTCATGATTAACACTAAGCCAACCCTCCAGTACAGTGGCAGAAGTACTAAATGAAACAAAGAATTGTGAGGTTGAGGCACAATTACTAACTAAAAATCAACTTCAACAGTAGCTATAACTTCTCATCCAAACCTCAAATATCAAAAACAAGACCATATCAATCCAACTTTAGAAGAACGAACAAAATTTGAACATAAAGACCAAGTAACAAACCAGAATACTAGATCAAAAATCAAACAAGTAACATCCAAGGTCTAATTTGAGATTAGCAGTCAAAGAAGCGTCACGATCCGATGACAACCAATTCATAAAAAAAACACAAGAACCTACTCCGATTCAAGCTGAAGCTATTGTCAATTCTCAAATATGATTGCAACAATTGAAATAGAAATTGAAAACATGAATTCCATCGCCAATCTTCAATTAACATATCACAAGAAACCAAACCTTAATATGAATCAAATCAGATCAAATGAAATCAAGCCACTAGATGATCAACAATGATGAATCTGGAAACCGATAAAGCTTGAAAGAATACGAACAGAGGACAATAGAAGAAACACCAAAGAACTCACGAAAACTAGTTGGATCAAAACGACGATAGGTGCGTGACTAGATCTGAACAACAGAATATTGGCCGACTAAAACTATCAGATCAGAGATCTGAAATGGCAGTAGTAGTTGGTGACCAAAACCAAAATGACAGTAATGATGAAATCAAGAAACGGTTGGAGAACAAGACTGCAATGAACAAAACCAAAACGAAAACAGTGGAGTAAAGACGGTGTCATGATCTTCAATGGCGAATGATACCATGTGAAAAAGGAGCCATGGTGGCTGGAATAGTGAACGACCAGTGATGATGAGAAGAGATGAAGGTGAAACGGCAGTTGGAGATTTGACAATATTATAGAGGAAAGGGAATTCTAAAGAATTGTATTATGTAAAATGGATTCCAATAAAAGAGTCAAAAAGGGTGATAACCCAATTACAAGAGAGAGGCTTTTATAGCCCAATATCTAACAACCCATAACTAATTGTAGAAACTAATTCATTTACAAAATCAAATGCCAACAATTATTATTTGCTAACATTGGTTTAGGTCGTATTGGAGAAGTGGAAAGAGTAACTAAAGAGACAAATATGTGGGTTAAGATAAACTTGGATGAAACTGGAGTTTCTAATTCTACTAAAAGTATCCCCTTTCTTGATTGTATGCTAGATGTATGATTCTTTGTTTTCCTTTTTACTTTTTGGTGTGAATTTTTTTTTGTTCTTATGAGTTGTTAATTTGATTTACTTTTCATTGTGTTTAATCTTAGCGATTGGCCTCTCAAGGGTTGTTCGATGTGCACGTCAAGGCTAGTTGTAACACCCGTGTTTTGGGCCTAGGAGTTAACCGGGTTTATAGTTCGAGTCAATAAAATTAAATTAAAATAAATTCAATCTCAATCTGGACTTATTTGAGCCTTAGTAAAAAGGGGAGGGACTAGAAGGGGGATTTTACCCAAATGTTTTTAAAAGTAAGACAACTTTTCAAAAGTTGTCATCTTCCTTTCCCCTCCACCATATCCAACGTGTATGCCCTAAAACCCCACCCCAAAACCTCTCAAACTTTGTTACTATTCCATTTCATTCCAACTTCGATCCAAGGTGTTTTTCAAAGGTAATTATGTTTTCTTAATCTCCTCTTTACCCTCTATCTATCTATGGTCTTGGATTTCAAAAACATGGGGTTTTGAAAATTAGGGTTTATATCAAAGTTTGGATTTTTAAGGGGGTTTTCCAATTTGTTTTAATAAATTGTGTTGGGGCTTTGTTTAATCATGATGAAATACACCTTATATGTTAATTTGGTTAAGTTTTGGTAAAAATCCGAAGTGAGCCCTTATACCCATTTTTGAGTTGTCAAAAACACCATTTTTGGTGGGTTTTAGGTTGAAAACAAAGGGCTGATGGTTAGGGTATGTTAGGAGGGTGATTTGGGACTTTTTGGAGGTCATTTGGGTGTTTGGAAATGGGTGTTTCAGCCAAGGGTTGTTGGAGTACGAATTTGTTGTATTTGGGGATTAAATGTGGTTGGAAATTTTGGATGAAGTTGATTTGAATTCAAAGGTTGTGTGATTATTGAATATTAGCATTGATTTTGGCTATCGGTTGTGTTTTTGGTTGGCTAGAAGCAAGAGGGATCGTCGGAGAAGCTTTGGGACCGAATCCGGGTTCGTAGGAGGATTGTTTCGTTTTGCTAAGGAAGGGCGGTGAGTGGTCTCAAACTTGTTTTAAAGTTTGGTTCGAGTATGTGTAGTGTGTGTGTGTAAAGTGAGCTTGGTAGGCCACTTCTAGTTAATTCAAGTTGTTAGTTAGCCATTGATATCCATAAATGCTATTGTGCTTACTTAGCTATGCTCTTGTGTTTTGTGGCTTTTGGTGCATGTATATATATGTCATGATATGTATATATGTGATGAGCATGAGTTATGGTTGATGGAAATGTGATGTGGTAAACGATATTTGGCACTAAATAATTACCGGTTGTAAATGATCGATCATTAGGATTAGTGTGCACACAAATTGAGTCAAAACGTACATGGCCTTGATGGCGTTAAGTCATCAAGGAGGAGTACGGTGATGTAATATTCCACCGGAAGCTTTTATTTATTTCTACGGGATGATGAGTGGAATCTCATCCGTAGGGCATGTGGCGATGAGTGGAATCCTGCACATGCAAGGTCCGGTGATGAGTGTAATCCTACCGAGGTAAAATGTTGTTGAGGTTTAAATCCGCACAATCGGGGTAATTTAAAGTGGCCAATTAAACTTGTTCATGTATTGTGATATATGATGGTGATATATGATTGTGGTTTATGGTGTTGTTTCATGATGTTGCTATTGATGATTGAGCTTGATAGGATTGAGATACCATATATGCCACTTGAAAGACTAGCTAGGTCTACTCGTTTATATGCTTTGTAAGTTGTATGTGAGATTAGGATGTACATGCTTGAACCCTGCATTGTTGATGTTTTTCGTTTTAGAGCACCCTCACTAAGCTTATAGCTTACGCTCTCAATGTTCAACAATGCAGATCATTAGCGTGGTGTTAGCTCGAGGCAAGGCAAGAAGGGCTTTCCAAGTTTTGTGGCTCAAGTACGGTTAACAATTTCGTATTAGTTAGCAATGTGGCAAAGGTCTTTGTATGAGCTTGTATGACTCATTTGAATGATGATGTTTTAAATTTGATTTTGAATTGTAAGGCATGTGATACTATGATGAATGTTTTGGTGTGTGATGGCATGCTTTAGAATGCTTAGGTTGCCTTGTGTATGAGTGCAAACCTCTCATGATGACTTGTTCTCTTTAAGACCATTTGAGCCTTTATGTATGCACAATATTGCCTAAATTGCTCTCTTGTTGGAATGATATGCATGAATGCTTTGATCCATGTGTGAATGCTTCCTTTGGCTCATGTATGTATGCTTACATGTTTGTATACGCTTAGGTGAGTCGAGAAATGCATTTAGAGTCGTGTTGGGGTCGTTTAAGTTGAAAATTCTGGTGTTGCAGTGCAGGGCGTATCGATACGCCTAAGGGCCGTATCGATACGGTCTTGCCTGTAGAGCTCAGTTTTGGCTGGGCGTATCAATACTCTAGGGGTATCGATACGGTTTTTAGTCACTGGAATTCTGAGATATTGGGGAGATTTTGGGGTATCGATACTGTGTAGGGGAGTATCGGTACGCGTTTATCTCGTTGACCACGAGATGTTGACTGAAGAGGGCGTATCGATACGCTCAAGGTCAGTATCGATACGGTCTTCTTCGAGTTGACTGTTGGGGTTGACCAAGTCAAGGCGTATCGATACCCTTGATTGAAGTATCGATACTGCCTGCCTTATAAGCTAAAAAAATTGATTGTTTGTGCATGGCCGTGGTTCGAATATGTTTTCCTTTAATTGTTTTCCGCTGTTGTGTATCACTTAGGACTTAATGTCATTAGACAAGATTAAAATGGTAGAAATAAAAATAGGGTTGCTAACTGAGGGGGAACCCTTTGGGTTTCGCTTCGGTTTTCCCCGTGTGGCCCACTCAGACCGGTCATCCGGCCAGACCGGGACGAGGGGGTTACATTTGTTGGTATCAGAGCCTGAGGTTACCGAGACCTCGGGTAGGTAAGTGAGGTAAGCTTAATGTGTTAAGTGATCGTGTTGTTCGATACATGTTCTGTCATGAATCCTTGATGCTTGATTGATCGTATGATGTTTTGAATGCATGAAATGAGGTGTCTGGTGTAGAGTGTGTGCCCATTGCTACTATTACTTAATTTAAAAAAAAAAATTTGGAAAGAGGAGTACTTGAGCACTATTGGACCCTTGCTTTGACTAACGTAATCCTTATATGTTTCTTGTTGTAGTTTATACCTTGCTAGTTGAACCATGAGACCACGTGGGAGGCCTAGGATGGTTCGTCCGGAACCACGGGCAAAGGCTCCAGGAGTAGAGCCAGTAGTTAGGGTTGAGGCTCAAGTGGGAGAGCCTGTGGTTGGAGTTGGAGCTCCTCCACCACCTCCTCCACCGGGAGCGGGAGGTGAGGCCGGGGCCGAAGAAGAGGGACCACAAGGAGGTCAAGGTGGCCAAGGACCGGCCGGGATTGACTTAGCTCCATTGGTTCAGGCGATAGCCGGGGCATTTCAGGCTGCGGTAGCTGGAGGTCAGGCAGCACACCATCAGGGTGAGGGCACTGGTTTACCTTTAGAGAGACTTCGGGGCCTTGGGGCCGAAGAGTTCAGAGGTGCTACTCCAGAGAGGTCAGAGTTATGGTTTGAGAAGACTGTTCGTATCCTTGCTCAGATGGGATGTACTGGTGAGCGCAAGTTGGGATGTGTTGAGTCTTTGCTTCAGGGTGATGCCTACACCTGGTGGGTCACCGTTACTTCGGGGATGTATGAAGCCGAGATCACTTGAGAGTTCTTCGAGACAACATTCCGGAAGAAGTATTTGGGTCTGCGATACCTCGATAAGAGGAAGAGAGAGTTTATGGCTTTGCTTCAGGGGAGTATGTCCGTGACCGATTATGAGATCCGATTTGTCAGACTGAGTCAGTATGCACCTGAGCTTGTACCTACTGAGGTGGAGCGTTGTAACCGCTTCCGTTATGGACTGAATGAGGAAATCAAGACGTATACTCTAGCTTCAGATTACACTAATTTTGATGTCTTGGTCTCAAGGGCCAAGGACTTGGAGCACAGTTTGAGTTTGACCAGGCGGTCAGGTGGATCCAGTTCGGGTAAGAGGTCCAGCAACTTTGATAGAGGTAATGCCAAGAGGCATCGAGACAACAGACATCAGTATGACCATAAGCGTGGTGGCGGTAACCACGGTAGGGGCCACCAGGGCCAGAGAGCTGGTGGGAAGTTGCCCACATGTGCTACTTGCGGGAGGAACCACGCCGGAGAGTGTTGGGGAAATTTTCATTCTTGTTGGAGTTGTGGTGCTAGGGACCACATTAGACGTGACTGTCCACATCAGGTGGGACAGGCACCAGCTCAGGCTCCAGCTAGAGCCAATGATTTTCAGAGAGGCCACGGGCGCGGTAGAGGTAATTTCCAGCCGAGGAACGATGGTCAGAGAAATTTAGCTCATGTAGTTGCAGTCCAGCCGGAGGGCGGAGGACAGGCCAGGGTTTACGCTCAGCGCGGAGAGCAGCATGACACCGATGTGATCGCAGGTAACTTCTCGATACACTCTTTGGGTTTGCTTTCTTTGATTGACTCTGGGTCTACGCATTCCTACATATTGAGTAAGCATGCACGGTCTTTGAATTTGCCTTGTGAGTTGTTAGAGGTAGGAGTTAGTGTTACTAGTTCCTTTGGGGACACGGTAGTGGTTAGGAAGATGTACCGAAGGTGTCCGTTGATGGTTCAGGGGCATGTATTCCCAGTGGATGTGATGGAACTTCCTTTCTATGGTTTTGATGTGATCTTGTGTATGGATTGGCTCACGGAGCATAGAGCTAGGATAGACTTTGAAACTAAGCGGATTTCTTTGAGGCTCACAGATGACTATGAGATTGTAGTGGTGGGTGAGAACGTGAAGTTCTTGTCCAATGTGGTTTCAGTGTTAGAGGCTAAGAGATTAGTTGAGTTAGGGTGTGAAGCATACTTAGTGTATATGATGAACCCTAACACGAGTGAGGTTAGACCTCAGGACATCCGGACAATATGTGACTTTCCTAGTGTGTTTCCGGAAGAGTTGCCAGGGTTACCACCGGACAGAGAGGTAGAGTTCAACATTGAGACTTATTCTGATTCGGCTCCTGTTTCGATTGCTCCGTATCGTATGGCACTTAAAGAATTGAAAGAGTTGAAGACTCAGTTGCAAGAATTGACAGATAGAGGTTTTATTAGGCCTAGTTCTTCACCTTGGGGTGCACCAGTTTTGTTTGTAAAGAAGAAAGATGGAAGCATAAGAATATGTATAGATTATAGGCAGTTAAATCAGTTGACAGTGAAGAACAAATATTCGTTGCCTAGAATTGATGACCTGTTTGATCAGTTGAGGGGTGCATCTGTCTTTTCGAAGATTGATTTGAGATCGGGTTACTACCAGCTAAAGGTAAGAGAGGTTGATGTACCGAAGACGGCCTTTAGGACTAGATATGGACATTATGAGTTTTTAGTCATGCCATTTGGGTTGACTAATGCACCGGCTGCATTTATGGACATGATGAATAGGATTTTCCACCAGTATCTAGATCAATTTGTAGTTGTGTTTATTGATGACATTTTGGTATACTCGCGGACTGAAGAAGACCATGACCGACATTTGAGACTTGTTTTGAAGACTTTGCTAGATCACCAGTTGTATGCGAAGCTCAGCAAGTGTGAGTTCTGGATCCGTGAGGTAGTCTTCTTAGGACATGTTGTGTCAGCCGATGGGATTAGAGTTGATCCGAAGAAGATTGAAGCCATTGTTGAGTGGAAGCAACCGAAGTCTGTGACAGAGGTACGTAGCTTCCTAGGTTTAGCCGGATACTATAGAAGATTTGTAGAAGGTTTCTCTAAGTTAGCCGCTCCATTGACACAGTTACTTCAGAAGAGTGTTCAGTTTGAGTGGACAGATGCAAGACATAGAGCCTTTGAGAAATTGAAAGAAGCTTTGACCCAAGCTCCGATCTTGATCCAGCCCGAGTCCGGGAAGGACTATGTAGTTTATAGTGATACTTCTTACGTAGGGCTAGGATGTGTTCTGATGCAAGACAAGAGAGTAGTGGCTTATGCCTCAAGACAGTTGAAGACCCATGAGCGCAACTATCCGACCCATGACATAGAGTTAGCTGCAGTTGTGTTTGCTCTGAAGATTTGGAGGCATTATTTGTACGGTGAGAAATGCACAGTGTACACCGATCACAAGAGTTTGAAATACATTATGACTCAGCGAGATTTGAATCTCAGACAGCGTAGGTGGTTAGAGCTGCTAAAAGACTATGATCTTACTATTGAGTACCATCCGGGTAAGGCCAATGTAGTGGCCGATGCATTGAGTAGGAAGGTGGCTGTAGACTTGAGAGCTATGTTTGCTAGATTGAGTTTGTCCGGAGATGGTGGCTTGATAGCCGAGCTTCAGGTTAGACCTACTCTAGGTCAGTTGATTCGAGAGAAACAACTCTTAGATAGATCTTTGGCACCTCACGTGCAAGATATAGCCGAGGGTAGATCTTCAGACTATAGTTTCAGTACTGACGGGGTTTTGTGTTTCAAAGACAGAATAGTTGTGCCAGAAGACAGTGACTTGAGACGTACGATCTTGACTGAAGCTCACAGTAGTCCGTTTGCTATGCATCCTGGAAGTACGAAGATGTACCGTGATTTGAAGAATGAGTACTTTTAGGTTGGCTTGAAGAGAGATGTAGCCGAATTTGTGAGTAGGTGTTTAGTGTGTCAGAGAGTGAAGGCGGAACATCAGGTTCCCTCAGGTTTGTTACAGCCGTTGAGAATTCCGGAGTGGAAGTGGGAGAACATCACCATGGATTTTGTTTCGGGTTTGCCTTTGACTCCTACGAAGAAGAACTCAGTTTGGGTGATAGTGGATCGCTTTACGAAGTGTGCTCACTTCTTGGCAGTCAACACTACTTACACTTTAGATAGATTGGCCGATTTTTACATTGGTGAGATTGTTAGACTACATGGTGTGCCGAAATCCATTGTATCAGATAGAGATCCGCGGTTTACTTCTAGATTTTGGGAGTGTCTGCATACAGCTTTGGGTACCCATTTGAACTTCAGCACTTCTTATCATCCTCAGCCAGATGGTCAGTCAGAGAGAGTTATTTAGATATTAGAGGACATGTTGCGATGTTGCATCATTGACTTTCAGGGTACTTGGGAGAAGCATTTGCCTCTAGTAGAGTTTGCGTACAATAACAGCTTTCAGTCGAGCATTCAGATGGCTCCGTATGAGGCCTTGTATGGCCGAAAGTGTAGAACTCCAGTTTATTGGGCTGAAGTGGGACAGAAATTGTTACCTATGCCGGATTTGCTCAAGGGGACAACCGACAAGGTAAAATTGATTTGTGAGCGTTTGAAAGCTGCTTCGGATAGACAGAAGTCCTATGCCGATTTGAAGAGGAAGGAAGTTGAGTTCTCAGTGGGCGAGAGAGTATTCTTGAAGGTATCTCCGTGGAAGAAGGTGATGAGATTTGGCCGAAAAGGGAAGTTGAGTCCGAGGTACATAGGACCGTATGAGATTGTGAAGAGGGTTGGTCCCGTTGCTTATTAGTTGCGTTTGCCATCTGAGCTAGAGAAAATACACGATGTGTTCCATGTATCGATGCTTCGTAAGTATAGGTCCGATCCATCACATGTTATGCCCGTGGAAGAAATTGAATTGAATCCGGATTTGACTTATGAAGAAGAGCCCGTCGAGATCTTAGCTTATGACAGTAAGGTGTTGAGGGGTAGATCGATTGAGTTAGTGAAGGTGCGGTGGCAACGTAGAGGTGTGGACGAGGCCACTTGGGAGAGGAAGGAGGATATGGAAAAGTAGTTTCCGTATCTCTTTCAGTCAGGTAATTTCGGGGACGAAATTCCTTAAGTGGGAGAGAGTTGTAACACCCGTGTTTTGGGCCTAGGAGTTAACCGGGTTTATAGTTCGAGTCAATAAAATTAAATTAAAATAAATTCAATCTCAATCTGGACTTATTTGAGCCTTAGTAAAAAGGGGAGGGACTAGAAGGGGGATTTTACCCAAATGTTTTTAAAAGTAAGACAACTTTTCAAAAGTTGTCATCTTCCTTTCCCCTCCCCCATATCCAACGTGTATGCCCTAAAACCCCACCCCAAAACCTCTCAAACTTTGTTACTATTCCATTTCATTCCAACTTCGATCCAAGGTGTTTTTCAAAGGTAATTATGTTTTCTTAATCTCCTCTTTACCCTCTATCTATCTATGGTCTTGGATTTCAAAAACATAGGGTTTTGAAAATTAGGGTTTATATCAAAGTTTGGATTTTTAAGGGGGTTTTCCAATTTGTTTTAATAAATTGTGTTGGGGCTTTGTTTAATCATGATGAAATACACCTTATATGTTAATTTGGTTAAGTTTTGGTAAAAATCCGAAGTGAGCCCTTATACCCATTTTTGAGTTGTCAAAAACACCATTTTTGGTGGGTTTTAGGTTGAAAACAAAGGGCTGATGGTTAGGGTATGTTAGGAGGGTGATTTGGGACTTTTTGGAGGTCATTTGGGTGTTTGGAAATGGGTGTTTCGGCCAAGGGTTGTTGGAGTACGAATTTGTTGTATTTGGGGATTAAATGTGGTTGGAAATTTTGGATGAAGTTGATTTGAATTCAAAGGTTGTGTGATTATTGAATATTAGCATTGATTTTGGCTATCGGTTGTGTTTTTGGTTGGCTAGAAGCAAGAGGGATCGTCGGAGAAGCTTTGGGACCGAATCCGGGTTCGTAGGAGGATTGTTTCGTTTTGCTAAGGAAGGGCGGTGAGTGATCTCAAACTTGTTTTAAAGTTTGGTTCGAGTATGTGTAGTGTGTGTGTGTAAAGTGAGCTTGGTAGGCCACTTCTAGTTAATTCAAGTTGTTAGTTAGCCATTGATATCCATAAATGCTATTGTGCTTACTTAGCTATGCTCTTGTGTTTTGTGGCTTTTGGTGCATGTATATATATGTCATGATATGTATATATATGATGAGCATGAGTTATGGTTGATGGAAATGTGATGTGGTAAACGATATTTGGCACTAAATAATTACCGGTTGTAAATGATCGATTATTAGGATTAGTGTGCACACAAATTGAGTCAAAACGTACGTGGCCTTGATGGCGTTAAGTCATCAAGGAGGAGTACGGTGATGTAATATTCCACCGGAAGCTTTTATTTATTTCTACGGGATGATGAGTGGAATCCCATCCGCAGGGCATGTGGCGATGAGTGGAATCCCGCACATGCAAGGTCCGGTGATGAGTGTAATCCCACCGAGGTAAAGTGTTGTTAAGGTTTAAATCCGCACAATCGGGGTAATTTAAAGTGGCCAATTAAACTTGTTCATGTATTGTGATATATGATGGTGATATATGATTGTGGTTTATGGTGTTGTTTCATGATGTTGCTATTGATGATTGAGCTTGATAGGATTGAGAGACCATATATGCCACTTGAAAGACTAGCTAGGTCTACTCGTTTATATGCTTTGTAAGTTGTATGTGAGATTAGGATGTACATGCTTGAACCCTGCATTGTTGATGTTTTTCGTTTTAGAGCACCCTCACTAAGCTTATAGCTTACGCTCTCAATGTTCAACAATGCAGATCATTAGCGTGGTGTTAGCTCGAGGCAAGGCAAGAAGGGCTTTCCAAGTTTTGTGGCTCAAGTACGGTTAACAATTTCGTATTAGTTAGCAATGTGGCAAAGGTCTTTGTATGAGCTTGTATGACTCATTTGAATGATGATGTTTTAAATTTGATTTTGAATTGTAAGGCATGTGATACTATGATGAATGTTTTGGTGTGTGATGGCATGCTTTAGAATGCTTAGGTTGCCTTGTGTATGAGTGCAAACCTCTCATGATGACTTGTTCTCTTTAAGACCATTTGAGCCTTTATGTATGCACAATATTGCCTAAATTGCTCTCTTGTTGGAATGCTATGCATGAATGCTTTGACCCATGTATGAATGCTTCTTTTGGCTCATGTATGTATGCTTACATGTTTGTATACGCTTAGGTGAGTCGAGAAATGCATTTAGAGTCGTGTTGGGGTCGTTTAAGTTGAAAATTCTGGTGTTGCAGTGCAGGGCGTATCGATACGCCTAAGGGCCGTATCGATACGGTCTTGCCTGTAGAGCTCAGTTTTGGCTGGGCGTATCGATACTCTAGGGGTATCGATACGGTTTTTAGTCACTGGAATTCTGAGATATTGGGGAGATTTTGGGGTATCGATACTGTGTAGGGGAGTATCGGTACGAGTTTATCTCGTTGACCACGAGATGTTGACTGAAGAGGGCGTATCGATACGCTCAAGGTCAGTATCGATACGGTCTTCTTCGAGTTGACTGTTGGGGTTGACCAAGTCATGGCGTATCGATACCCTTGATTGGATTATCGATACTGCCTGCCTTATAAGCTAAAAAAAATTGATTGTTTGTGCACGGCCGTGGTTCGAATATGTTTTCCTTTAATTGTTTTTCGCTGTTGTGTATCACTTAGGACTTAATGTCATCTAGATAAGATTAAAATGGTAGAAATAAAAATAGGGTTGCTAACCGAGGGGGAACCCTTTGGGTTTCGCTTCGGTTTTCCCCGTGTGGCCCACTCGGACCGGTCATCCGGCCAGACCGGGACGAGGGGGTTACACTACCGGAGACATTCACATTGAAGATCATCACACCAATGAAGATGTTGACCTTGCTCTTGGAACTGTAGGTTTCTGTCAACAGTTCAAGATTTTGATTTTTATAGCTGGGTGAAATAAATGAGTTGTCTGTTTTCTTTCAAGCATTGCTTCAGCCACTTGGTGAACGGAAAAAGATTAACCGTTTCCGTTATTTTTCGGCTCCTCTCGATGAAGCATTAGTACATGTTTCACTAGTATTGTTAGGAAAATGACGTTAATCCTAGAATAAATAATAAGATAAAATATTATTATTTAAACGAACAATACAAAATTACTGATGATACAACAATATGTAAATCAAACCGATTTGAAACGAAAAAACAAAGGAAACGTATTGAGGCCTGCACGAATGTAGTTTCCTTAAGACATATTTGCCCGCTCCTATGGTGCTTGAGAAACGTCGGACGTCTATCTCCCAAGATACAACAACATAATGAGCACATCAGTAGCAAGTCTACAGTGATCAACGAACCGTAACATCACCTTCTCCTATCACCGAAAACTACTTGTAAAATCCACAGAGTAAAACAATAAAAAATTTTGTGGTTTTTAGTTGTTTAAAACCTAGAAGGTTTACTCCCTATTTATATGAGTGTCATGAGGGTATACGTGGAAATTTGACCTAATGGAGCATTTAATATTGAGAATCAATTGATTCTTCTATAGAGCAATTTCCAAAATTACTATCTAAATTAAAGGTAACTTTCAATATTTACCCTTTTAATTCCAAGATAAAATTTGGCAAATATATTCTCTTATTTGAGGAAAAATTCATTTCAAATTTGGGTCAAAATATCTACAAGCCCAAGAAGGACCAGACCGGTTCAGACATTTGTGTTACCCACGTTGTGCACGTTTGCACATTAACAAACCAAAAATTGGTTCCACATTTTCCTCAACAACATTTGAATCAATTTCTCATTTAAAGCTCCAAAATTATCGAATTTTCCCAACAATCCCTCACTTGAATGAAATTGATTTAATCAAAAACATTTTGACTCGATGTGGTGATAGATTCTACTATCGGTAGCTACATAGGATATTTAGGTGTCCACCCTTGAACCTTCCCTTGTGAAAGTATATTTACTTTACTGACTGATCAGTATACGTGATGTCCTTGAACTGTCTGTCGTTTGTGTAAACGACGATATATCTCACACAGCTACCTCTTTTACGAGGTTTTTAATTCTCATGGTTATGTTCATATGGCCATGAACATCGCCCTAGTTCTGCAAGAGTTTGAGAGAACTATGCCCCAATAGTCTCCTTGAACCAGCCCCACTTCACTCTCGCATAGGTGACTTTTATTGCTTGACTCACCAAAGCACACAATGGTCATTAAAAGCATTGCTTAGCCTAAACCACTTTGATCACTGTTTAAATCATAGGAATGGACTTGGGGATAAGAATCCCTATAGTAACCGTACAGGTCTATGCAATTAGGTTTTCCCTTTGAACCTAGATCTTGGGATCTCCAGTCAACTAGTTAGGGTTTTCCTTCACATAACGCCTTAAATTTTCCTAGTCTTTAGTCATATTTCTTTCGATGTCTTCTCAACTTGATCTCGATTTAACCTTTTGGTTAGTGGATTTGCAACGTTATCATTTGATTTCCCAAAATCAATAGAGATAACTTCATTTGAGATCAGTTGTCTAACAATATTATGTACACGAAACATATGTCTCGACTTACCATTATACACAAAGCTCTATGCTCTACAAATTTTCGCTTGGTCATCACGATGTATGCACATTGTGGGCATTGGCTTTGGCCGTTCAGGAATATCCTCCAAGAAAATTTTGAAGCCATTCAAATTCTTCTCTAGACTTTTCTAGAACTACAAAGTCATATAATATTATGGATCTGGTTATAACCATTTGTCTTGGAGATTTCCATTGTAACACCCCAATTTTTGCCTAATTTAAAACCCTAATTTAATTGAAATCCCTAAGTTTAAAACCCTAATAATTAGGAATTTTAAGTTAAGGACCTAATTGAATTTTAGTGATTAAATTGGGGATTTTCGGAATTTCAGTGACCAAATTACAAAGGTTGTAAAATTTAGGTGCTGTTTCATAAACCCTAGAAAATTGTGGTGGCTTGTCTTGTAATTTACCCATTTTAGGGTGATTTAAATACATGTTTTTATTTCTGAGACCCTTTTTCGCCGTTCAAAAGATCTGAGTTCTCCCCCCCATTTTCGTGCGAACAAACTAACCCCAACCCACATTTTTCGTCCAGACAAGGGTTAAACGTCGCCGTTCTACGGCCCGTCACCGTCGTTTGGTTTCCCTTCCAGTTCCATTCAAAACCCAGCCTCGCCGCCGTCGTCTCTGTTGTCGTTCTCGCTCGAAATTCGTTTTGGTTTTGTTTCGATTTTGGTTAGGGTTTTTCCTTGCCGTTGGGTGTTTAGGGGTAAGGTTTTGGTTGCTTTTGGGGTTAATCTGTGTGTGTGTGTGTGTGTGCTTGTTTTTGGTAGAAAAAATGGCCATGAGAGGTCATCGGAGCGTCGCCGGCGGTGGGAAATCGGAAATGGGTGTTTGTACCCTAATTTTTTGAATTGGGATTGTGTTAACCGGTCTGAACCGGTCTAGAAGACTGAACCGGGTTGACAGAACCGAACCGGTTCGTCTTATAAACAGCCGGCTGACGTCAGCAATGACGTCAGCGTTGACCGTTGACCCGTTGACCGTTGACTTTTCCAGAAAAGGGCTATTTTATGTTTTTCGACGTCCTGATTCTGTTTTTAGCTGCCCGTTTTCCCAAATTCGAACCCGAAAGACCGTTTTGACCACTTTTTTTTCGAGTTTGCTTAGTTTTAAAGATTTGAATATCGGAAAATTAATTGGTATTATTCGTATTTGCAGACAACATTGACTCGGATACTGAGATCCTTCCTCCTCCTCCACCTAGACGACCTCCTGTTGCTCAGGCATCGGGATCCGCTCATGATTTTAATTATTAATATATATTCGATATTTATATTATCAGTGTCTTGGCATAGTAGTAGTATCTTTGATGATGTATTTAATTTTTATAGGAGCTGACTCTAACCGACCTAGAGATAGAGCTGAGCGTGGGAGACGTCACTGTCGACGTTGAGTGTTAGCTACTTGAGGTGTGTTCTCTTCTGTGCTGTCTGTTTACAGTGCTCTGTATGTAAATATGTTGATTTGCTGAAATGTATACATGATGTTGTTTGATGGTATATGGTTGTAATATTCTGTTGATCTGTGATGTTTGACTTGTTCATCATTCTATTACGTTATGAAATATTGGTATATACATTCAGATTCGGATTACTGTATATCAGATTATATGATTATGCATTTCTGTTGATAAACAATGCATTCAGATTCGGAACTCGGATTTTATGTCATCTCATTATGGGTGGGATTCTGTACGGGGAAGTTCAGTAGCTTCATCCTTCGGGACGATGTCTACTTCGGATCAGTGGTTTCGCCCTACGGGCTGGATTCCACTTCGGATGGTGACGAAGTAGAGAGTGGTTCTAGGGAACCTTACTCTTCGGATGGTGATGTAGTTGGGTGCATGTCATATTATGTTGCATATTCATTCGCACTTGTTTATGTGTTTGAACTGATTCATGGTGGAAAATTGTATTCTGATAATATCCGATTGACTCTGTTGATATGATGATACTATTAGTCTGTTTGCACTGTAGAGACACACTGAGCGTTTTCGCTGACTCCCCCTTAGTTTCTATTTTCAGATACTCAGGTCTAGGCTACGGTACTTGGAGGACCTCGTTTTTCAGCTTTATTTATTTATTATTATCAGTATGAGACTTGGACTTATTTATATTATATGTTTTATCATGTTGTATATAATTTCAGATTCTGGATGTTTTATTTGGGGTTATTATGTTTTTTCATGCATGCACATTTTGAATATTTAATATTTTCAGGAATATTTTATCAGTATGTAATATGCGATATTATTATTATCTATTTTGGAATTAATGTTTTGAATCAGGTTACTTGTATGAGGGACAAGCTTTGAGTTGACTCCTTATATTCAACACAGTTCTTCCGAGTCGGGTTTAGGGGGTTACATTTAGTGGTATAAGAGCCAGGTTCAACACTTGGCCTGGGTGATTTAAATCAATTTTTAAAACGAAAATAAATTTTTGCATGCATTATCAATTTTTTTGGGTAAAACGGGAATTTCAGAAAAAGTTATTATCTTTTATGAATAATATTTATACATATTTTGAATAAGGTCTCCGAGTACCGATTTTAATCTTAGGATTTTGTCTTTTGTAGATATACTACAATGTCACCTTAGAGAAGTTCTAGAGTAGCGGTCGGTCGAGGCCGTGGTCGAGGTCGAGGTCGTATCGCGACTGCAGATAGTGACATTCCACCTCTTGAGGGTTCGATACAAAATCAAGATGAGGTCCAGGGTGCGAATGTGGAGGAACAACATGTGGAGCAGACTGTAGCTCAGCAGACAGGTAGAGGAGACCCACATGTTTAGCCTGCTCAGAGTAGTGGTCATCGTGATTCAGGGGATAGTGAGACAGTGGGCACGGATGTCGTTACCGTTCAGAGAGAGCTATTGAGATACCTTCCTCAGTCTGAGGGTGTTCGGAGACCCATATCCACAGAGTTTCTAGCTGCCGAGATGACTATGTTCGATGGAAAGACGGGTACAGACCCAGCAGATGTAGAGTACTGGCTAAAGAAACTTCAGCGATTATTTGTTGAGATGGATTATCCCACCGACCGGAAACTCAGGGCTGTTGTTTCACTGCTGCAGGGTGAAGCCCAGAATTGGTGGGAGGCTGAGGAGCTTGTTACTCCAGCTAGTGCTGTTATTTGGGATCATTTCAGACAGGCTTTCCGTGATCGTTATGTTGGAGCTGAGTATATTGCTAAGTGTAGAGATGATTTTATGAATTTGAAACATAATGATATGACTGTTAACGACTACGAGATCGAGTTTATGAGATTGATACAGTACATCCCAGGGTTAGTGACCACAGAAAAAGACAAGTGTGATTGGTTTCTGAAGGGATTGCGTCCTATGATAAAGGCCGATGTTGCTTTACATATGGACCAGGAATACAAAGATATAACTCGACGAGCTAGGAAAGTTGAGCGTAAGGAGGCAGAGTTGAGACAACTTGAGTTGTATGGATCTGATAGAGGGAAGAGACCAGTGTCAGTGCCAGTTCAGCATAGTCAGGGAAATCAGTCCAGAAAGAGAGCCAGAGATTAGTCAGACTATCAGAGTTATTCGAGAGCTAGACCAGTGACTCCTTCTGTTCCGACTGTTAGTGCTGGTGGTTCGACTGGTACTCGAGGGGTGCCACAGTGTTCTTTTTGTAAGAAGTGGAATTCGGGCGAGTGCATGAGGCAGACTGGAGCTTGTTTCAGATGTGGTTCATTCGAGCATCGTTTCAGAGATTGTCCGGTTCCACCTCCCTCAGCTTTTACTACTATTCAGTCTCAGGGATCAGTACAGACTCCCGCCAGGGGAAGAGGTCAGGTTAGATCTGTTACTTCTGGCTCTGCTAGTAGAGGTAGACCAACTTCGAGTAGAGGATCAGCAGGATCAGGGGCCAGATAGCCGAGGTTAGTTTATTCTACTAGGAGGCACGAGGACCGTGATGAGCCAGATGTTATTTCTGGTACATTCTCTATCCATTCTATTCCATGTTTTGCTCTGCTAGATAATGGTTTGACTCATTCATATGTTGCGAGTTCTGTGTCTGGGGGTCTTGAGATTTCTGTTGAGGATACTGTTAGTGCTGTTACTGTATATAGTCCAGTGGGTAATCCAGTTGAGGTTACTAAAGTATACATGAATTGTCCTCTTGAGATTCAAGGGGAGATCTTTCCAGCTGATTTGATGGAGTTACCCTTTGGGGAGTTCGATCTCATTCTGGGTATGAATTGGCTGTTTGCACACCGTGTTACTTTAGACTGTGAAAAGAAAAGGGCTACACTGAGAACACCTGATGATCGTGAGGTGATTCTGATTGGTGAGCGCAGAGGGTTCCTATGTAATATTGTTTCAGCTCTCAAAGCTGAGAAAATGATCAGAAAAGGGTCTATCCCTTATCTTGCCTATATTCTTGATCCGAGACAGTCTGATTTCGAATTAGATAAGATTTGAGTTGTGAAAGACTTTCCCGACGTTTTTCCAGAAGAATTACCTGGAGTACCGCCGAAACGGGATGAGGTTGAGTTTGGCATCGAGGTTTATCCGGGTACAGCTCCTGTGTCTATAGCACCTTACCGGATGGCACCGAAGTAACTTAAAGAGTTGAAGATTCAGTTGCAAGAACTATTGGATCGAGGTTTCATTCGACCCAGTGTTTCTCCTTGGGGAGCTCCTATTCTGTTTGTTAAAAAGAAGGATGGGACACTTCGACTCTGTATAGATTATCGGAAGCTGAACAAGCTGACGATCAAGAACAAATATCATTTTCCCCGTATTGATGATCTGTTTGACCAGTTTCGGGGAGCTACGGTATTCTCTAAGATAGACCTGAGATCTGGTTATTACCAACTCAAGGTTAAGGATTCTGATGTGTTCAAAACAGCTTTCCGGACACGATATGGTCATTATGAGTTCCTTATGATGCCTTTTGGGTTGACTAACGCCCCTGCCGCTTTTATAGATATGATGAATAGGGTGTTTCAACCCTATCTTGACCAGTTTGTTGTGGTATTTATTGATGATATACTGATATATTCTAGATCTGAGGTAGAGCATGAGGAACATCTTCGGATTGTATTACAGATTCTGCGAGAGAAACAGCTGTATGCAAAATTCAGTAAGTGTGAATTCTAGCTTTCTGAGGTTATGTTTCTGGGTTATATAGTTTTTGCTCAGGGTATTCAGGTTGATCCGATGAAGGTTGAGGCTATTATGAGTTGGAAGTAGCCCAAGAATGTTCCTGAAGTTCAAAGCTTCTTGGGTTTAGCTGGTTATTATCGGAGATTCGTTGAGGGTTTCTCTTCTATTGCAGCTCCGTTGACTAAGCTTTTGGGGAAGGATGTTCCCTTTGTTTGGACTGAGGCTCAATAGTCAAGTTTCGAGAAGCTTAAGTCTGTGTTGACTAAAGCACCAGTTTTGATTAAGCCTGAGACTGGTAAGGCTTATACAGTTTTCAGTGATTCTTCGTACATTGGATTGGGGTGTGTTTTGATGCAGGACGAGAAGGTAGTGGCTTATGCGTCTCGATAGTTAAAACCGCATGAGTGTAACTATCCTACCCATGATCTAGAGCTTGATGCTGTTATCTTTGCACTTAAGATCTGGAGACACTATCTCTACGGGGAGAAGTGTTATATCTATACAGACCATAAGAGTCTGAAATACCTCCTCACTTAGAAAGAGCTTAATCTGAGACAGCGTCGCTGGTTAGAGCTTCTCAAGGATTATGATTGTGAGATTGAGTATCATCCGAGTAAAGCTAATGTCGTTGCTGATGTATTGAGTCGTAACTGTAACACCCGAGTTTGGGGGTCGGGTGAAATTAAAATAATAAAATAATATTTTGGGCCTCGTGTTTTCAAAACAAATAATTTTATATTGGAATTATTTCAAAACAAGCCCAAATAGCCATGGATATCTCTTTTTGTAAATGCCTTAATTCATTAAGGGTAAATGGGTCTTTTGGTATTTAAAAATAAAACAAAACAAATGAAGAAGACTATTTGCTCATCTTCTTCCTCTTTCAACTTCAAAACTCATGACATAATATCCCCTCCCTTCAAGTTCACTGTTCTATCACCCCTCTTGCTTATTGTTGGAGATTTTTCAAAGGTAAACCCATTTTCGACTTGTCCCCATCATTCTCTATAAGTCTATAGTTTTATTTTTCACTAATACCCATGATTTCTCATTTTGGTGTTTTGAAGTTTTAGATTAAAAGTGTGAACTTTAGTAGCTTTAACTTAAGGTTTTGATTTATTAATGTTATATAAGTTGTTTACAATCAAAAAGGTCCAATATACTTGATTTTTACTTAGTTTTATGTTGATTCCCGAAATTGGGTTTTAGGGAGGTTTTGGAGGGTTTAAATGTTGAGTTTTGGGGGTGTTTGGTGTGGGAATTTGGGGGCTGATGTTTGGTTGATATATAAGGGTTGTTTTGGAAGCTTTTAGAAGTAATATAAGTGTTGGAATCATTGGTTTTAGGGCTTCTCGGGAATGAGGATTTTGGGGTTGTCTTTAGCTTGAAATCATGTGTTTTGTGTTTGGTTCGTGTTCCGGGTTTACTACATTGGATTGTGGACTGAATTATGGTTGTTTTAATTGTGTTGGTGAAGCCTCGGGAACGAATCCGGAGAATTTGGAGACTTGAGCTTGGTACTCGGCTTCCGTTTGGGTAGCAACGGTGAGTGGAAATGCTTAACTTTGTTTTGTTTCTGAAATAGGACTCTTGAGGGTTTGGGTGGGACCTAGAGGGTTCACCTAAACCCAAGTGTAAGCTACTACTCCTACCCTTTCGTTATGTGTTGATGAATGGCTATATGTTGTGGTATCATGTGCATTTTGAGTTGTTTTACACCCGTTGTTGTTGTGTAGTCGTGTCGAAGTCGAGCCTCGCGTGATGGTTGTCATAACTACGATGATGAGTGGTCCCACCGGTAGTGACTAGTAGTAGAGTAAGGTGATAAGTGGTCCCATCGGAAAACTACTAGTCGAACGTCAATGTGTGGTCCCACCGTGTGTGTTGGTTGTGCATGTGCAAACCATGTGTAGTCTTGTTGTGATATCATTCGTGCATCCATTGATTTATTTGTCAATTATGAAAAGTATTTTGAAAACTGCATGCTTGTTAAGTTTTAGAGCTTCACTCACTAAGCTAGCTAGCTTACGCTCTCCTTTATTTCCAACATACAGATCGTTAGAGTTCGGGAGGCAAGTGGGCAAAGGAGGAGCTTTTGGAGTTCTCAAGTAGCTCAAGTATGATTTACGTGTTTGTAATAATGCCTAGACGATGTGGGTGTAGATTGTGTGGAGTTGGTGTCAAACTCTTTAGTTTGATTTGTGTTTGAGTGAGCATGTTGAATTGTTGATGCTATGATGGCCATGTTTATGTTTTTATGTCTTGGATTGGAAACCATGTTTACCTATTGCTTAAATGCCTTGTGTTTGAAGACCTTTACCCTTTCCCATGAATGCTATGTATGTTTGTTTAAAGGCATGTTGGCTTGACATGTAATGTTTGTGGTGGATGATTGATTTTCCTTGAATGGCTCTTATGTATGTCCCTTCATGATGCATGCTTCTCTTGTTGATTTGATGCCTTGGATCGTATGGCTTTTACATGTTTGTTGGGTGTTAAGCATGTTGTTTTAGGGTGCCTAGCATCTAGAGTTAATGTATGTTTGGTTGTGGGAGGTTTTAGTTGGTGTTTGAGGCAGCCTTGTGCCATAAACCAGCTAAAACCTGCCTGTTTGCAGCAGGTGTATCGAAACGGTTGGTTCCGTTTCGATACAGTCCCTTGTTTCAGGCCAGGCGTTTCGATACGCAAAGGGGGCGTTTCAATATGATTTTGCTACTGGAAATCTGAGATTTTGACGAGAAATTGAGAGTATCGAAACGGTCCTAGGCGTTTCGGAACGGTCTTCGTAGCGTTGACCACGAGAAATTGACCGATGAGGGCGTATCGATACGGTTGACCAGCGTTTCGATACGGTCTCTTCGAGTTGACTTTGGCCAGTTGACCTAGTCAATGCGTATCGATACACCCTCTGGGCGTTTCGATACGGCCTGCAATCTAAGCTAAAATGGACTGTTTTTGGTACGTTGTTTTTGTTGATCGCCTCGCTTGTTGCTTCCGTTGTTGTCTTTTCACATAGGTTTAATTGAATCCATTTAGACAAGAAAATAATTAAAGAAATTTTCTAGGGTTGCTAACTGAAGGGGAGCCTTAGCGGGTTTCACTTTGGTTTTCCCCGTGTAGCCTACTCGGACCGGTCAGTCGTCCAGACCGAGACGAGGGTGTTACAGTAACGCCATTTCAGATCTGAGAGCTTTGTTTGCTCGGATGAGTTTGTACGAAGATGGCAGTCTGTTGGCAGAACTTCGAGTTATTCCTACATTGATTTCTGATATTCGAGCTGAGCAGCCTAGTGATCCGTTTTTGATGCATCGTATCATAGAGGTGCGTGAGGGTACATCTCGAGATTTCTCTATTGATCAGGATGGGGTATTATGTTTCCGTGGGCGGTATTATATTCCGAGAAAATCTGGGTTAAAACAGGTTATTCTCCGTGAGGCCCATGACAGTTCTTATGCTATGCATCCTGGTGGTAACAAGATGTATAAGAATCTTCGTGAGAGGTACTGGTGGAAAGGTCTCAAGCGAGACGTCGTCGAATTTTTATCGAGGTGCTTGACTTGTCAGAAAGTCAAAGTAGAGCATCAGCGTCCGTCTGGGTTGCTACAACATATTGAGATTCCTCAGTGGAAGTGGGAGCGCGTGACTATGGACTTTGTTAGTGGACTTCCTTTGACTCCGTCGAAGAAGGATTCTATATGGGTTATTGTTGATTGTCTAACAGAGATCCAAGGTTCACTGCAAGATTCTGGGGGTCTCTTCATTCTGCTTTGGGTACTCGGTTGAACTTCAGTACATCTTATCATCCGCAGAACAGATGGTCAGTCTGAGCGTGTGATCCAGATTCTTGAGGATATGTTGAGGGGCTGTATTCTTGATTTTAGAGGCAGTTGGAAGGATTTCCTGCCGCTTGCAGAGTTTGCTTATAATAACAGTTATCAGGCCAATATCAAGATGGCACCGTATGAGGCTCTGTATGGGCGTAGGTGTCATTCACCTATTGGTTGGACTGAGTTGAATGAGCACAGATTGTTGGGACCGAAGATTGTGCACGAGGCTGAGCAGACTGTCAGATTGATTCGGGATCGACTTAAGGCTGCTTTTGATAGACAGAAGTCTTATGCCGATTTGCGATGTCGTGATCTTGAGTTTGAGGTGGGTGATGAGGTTTTCTTGAAAGTATCTCCTTGGAGGAAGGTACTTCGGTTTGGTAGGAAGGGCAAGCGGAGTCCTCGTTACATTGGCCCTTATCAGATTATTCGTCGAGTCGGACCAGTTTCCTATCAGCTAGAGCTACCACAAGAGCTTCAGCGTATTCATGATGTTTTCCACATTTCAGTGTTGAGACGTTATCATCCTGATCCGTCACATGTTATGCCTGTTGAGGATATTGAGGTCTGTCATGATTTGCGTTTTGAGGAGGAGCCTATTGAGATTCTTGCTCAAGATAAAAAGGTTCTCAGAAGGAAGACCATTAAGATGGTCAAAGTCCTGTGGCGTGGTCGTAGTCATGATGAGGCTACGTGGGAGCCCAAGACTGTTATCTGAGTTCAGTATCCGCATCTTTTTGCTCTAGGTAAAAATTCTGAGGCCGAAATTTCTTTTTAACAAGGGGAGAGTTGTAACACGCCAATTTTTGCCTAATTTAAAACCCTAATTTAATGGAAATCCCTAAGTTTAAAACCCTAATAAATGGGAATTTTAAGTTAAGAACCTAATTGAATTTTAGTGATTAAATTAGGGATTTTCAGAATTTCAGTGACCAAATTACAAAGGTTGTAAAATTTAGGTGCCGTTTCATAAACCCTAGAAAATTGTGGTGGCTTGTCTTGTAATTTACCCATTTTAGGGTGATTTAAATACATGTTTTTGTTTCTGAGACCCTTTTTCGCCGTTCAACATATCTGAGTTCTCCCCCCTTTTTCGTGCGAACAAAATAACCCCAACCCACATTTTCCGTCCGGACAAGGGTTAAACGCCGCCGTTCGACGACCCGTCGCTTTCGTTTGGTTTCCCTTCCAGTTTCGTTCAAAACCCAACCTCGCCGTCGTCGTCTCTGTTGTCGTTCACGCTCAGTATTCGTTTGGGTTTTGTTTCGATTTTGGTTCGGGTTTTTCCTCGCCGTTGGATGCTTATGGGTAAGGTTTTGGTTGCTTTTGGGGTTAATCAGTGTGTGTGCGTGTTTTTGGTCGGAAAAAGGGCCATGAGAGGTCATCGGAGCGTCGCCGGCGGTGGGAAATCGGAAATGGGTGTTTGTGCCCTAATTTTTCGAATTGGGGATTGTGTAAACCGGTCTGAACCGGTCCAGAAGACTGAACCGAGTTGACAGAACCGAACTGGTTCGTCTTATAAACAGCCGGCTGACATCAATGATGACGTCAGCGTTGACCGTTGACCGTTGAACGTTGATCCGTTGACCGTTGACTTTTCTAGAAAAGGGCTATTTTATGTTTTTCGACGTCCTGGTTCCGTTTTCGCTGCCTGTTTTCCCAAATTCGAACCCGAAAGACCGTTTTGACCACTTTTGTTCGAGTTTGCTTAGTTTTAAAGATTTGAATATCAGAAAATTAATTGGTATTATTCGTATTTGTAGACGAAATTGACTCGGATACTGAGATTCTTCCTCCTCCTCCACCTGGACGACCTCCTGTTGCTCAGATATCAAGATCCGCTCGTGAGTTTAATTATTAATATATATTCGATATTTATATTATCAGTGTATTGGCATAGTAGTAGTGTCTTTGATGGTGTATTTAATTGTTATATGAGCTAACTCTGACCGACCTAGAGATAGAGCTGAGCGTGGGAGACGTCACCGTCGACGTTGAGTGTTAGCCACTTGAGGTGTGTTCTCTTTTGTGCTGTCTATTTACAGTGCTCTGTACGTAAATGTGTTGATTTGCAGAAATGTATACATGATGTGGTTTGATGGTATATGGTTGTAATATTCTGTTGATCTGTGATGCTTGACTTGTTCAGCATTCTGTTACGTTATGAAATATTGGTATATACATTCAGATTCGGATTACTGTATATCAGATTATATGATTATGCATTTTTGTTGATAAACAATGCATTCAGATTCGGAACTCAGATTTTATGTCATCTCATTATGGGTGGGATTCTGTACGGGGAAGTTCAGTAGCTTCATCCTTCGGGACGATGTCTACTTCGGATCAGTGGTTTCGCCCTACGGGCTGGATTCCACTTCGGATGGTGACGAGGTAGAGAGTGGTTCTGGAGAACCTTACTCTTCGGATGGTGATGTAGTTGGGTGCATGTCATATTGTGTTGCATATTCATTCGCACTTGTTTATGTGTTTGAACTGATTCATGGTGGAAAATTGTATTCTGATAATATCTGATTGACTCTGTTGATATGATGATACTATTAGTCTGTTTGCACTGTAGAGACACACTGAGCGTTTTCGCTGACTCCCCCTTAGTTTCTATTTTCAGATACTCAGGTCTAGGCTATGGTACTTGGAGGACCTCATTTTCCAGCTTTATTTATTTATTATTATCAGTGTGAGGCTTGGACTTATTTATATTATATGTTTTATCATATTGTATATAATTTCAGATTCTGGATGTTTTATTTGGGGTTATTATGTTTTATCATGCATGTACATTTTGAATATTTAATATTTTTAGGAATATTTTATCAGTATGTAATATGCGATATTATTATTATCTATTTTAAAACTAAAGTTTTGAATTAGGTTACTTGTATGAGGGACAAGCTTTGAGTTGACTCCTTATATTCGACCCAATTTTTTCGTGTCGGGTTTAGGGGGTTACATCCATCCACTTGTGCCATTGATATCTTGAATATAAGATATTCAACTAGCACCGGAGTATCCTTCTAGGACAATAGAATCTCTGGAATAATGCAATCCATAATTCTGAGTATATCAAAGATATCTCGGTACCCTCACAATCGCTTTCTAGTGATTTTCACCTGGATTGCTTGTGAATTTACTTAAACTGCTCACAATACAAGCAATATCTAGTCTAGTGCAGCTAATGAGGTACATTAGACTGTCTATGACCTTTGCATATTCCACTTTGTTAACATTTTGACCTTTGTTCTTGAACAAATGTTGGCATTTATTTAATGGAGTTCTGGCTATACTAAAATCATCTTTTTCAAATTTTTCAAGAATTTTTCCACATAGTGTGACTAAGTCAATATGAGATCTTCAAGTGATCGTTTGATTTGGATGCCCAAAATTATATCGTTTAGGCTCATATCTTTCATGTCAAATCTTGAATTTAACATGTCTTTGGTACGTTTTACCATTTCATTGTTACATATAACAATGAGTATGTCATCAACATAGGATCATATATCCTAATTTTGATAGGTTTGACATACACATATTTGTCACACTTATTTTTCATCATGAGAATATCGTAGTTCCAACCTTTTGTTGAACATCTGGACTATCTTTACTGATAGTCTCTAAAGTTCATTTTGTTGAACTTGGATCAACTTCCTTAGTTATAGAAGGAAAAATATTTTCAAAGAATGATACATTATTTGATTCCATTATCATATTCTTGTGAAATCTCAGGGTTCTTTAATTCGCACACAAGAAACTGATATACGTTGCTATGTTTCATATAGCCAATACAATCCATCGTTTCTATTTCCATTTGCTTCAGTAATGAGGTCATTACCTTTGCAAGATACCCCACATTTTCAAGTAGTTGTAGGAAGGTTTAATTACCTTTCATAACTCATACGGTGTCTTATTTCTTTAATTATGGGGAACCTTATTTAAAAGGTAATTAGCTTATAGAATAGGTACTCCCCACATGTTAGGCACATTTTAGTAACAACGTCACTCATATAGAACTTCACCCCATCTTAATCCTTTAATTAAGTTCAGGTTTCAATATCATGTTCATAGAGAACAATTTTCTCTATAGCTTCATCTTTGCTTTTAACCAACGTATTTTATGCATCCGTTTGGGCCAATCTTTCGACACTGCATCCGTTTCTAACCAACGTATTTTATGCAGTTCATCCTCCAAGTCTGTTTTTTGTCTTTCTATGTTCTCGATTTGCCTCTCGACCCTCTCAATCTGAGCCAATCTTTCCATGTCCATCCTTTGTATCTCACTTCTCTCCTTTTGGGCAGCTACTGCTTCGGCCCGTGCCCTATCAGCCAATTCTGTTGCTTTCTTTGCTTCTTTCTTAGATGCTCTAGACCTTTCTTCTACTTTTGAGAATCTCCTGAACTCGGAAGAATACTTCTGCTCCAAATGGACCTTCTCTTGTCCCAAAATCTTTGTTTCTCTTTCAAATGACTGGGCCATGGAATTAGCATTTTCTAGATTTCAACCTTCAGAGATGATACTTCTGTATCATAACTCATAATCTTTGCCTCAGCAGCCTGTAGAGCATTTCTCATTGTTAAACACTGCAACCTTTGCAATTGCACTTAGCCAATGTGAAACAAAGGTAAACCGATCAAACAGAACAACTCAAAAGATAAAAGTGAAAATCGTATTGCCTACTAAATGAGTCAGTAGAATATAGAATAAATAAAAATGTATAATCATATATGTACATTTATTAGAAGTGACCTTCAACTCTGACTTTAGAGTTTTCAAGCACTGCTCAGCATGTTCAATCTTCGTCGACTTTTCCTTTATTTCCTCTTCCTGCAGCAAATTCATCAACATATAAACGAATTACATTTTCTTGCTGCATATTACAGTTGCATAAAACATGATTATGTGAACGCAAACGTATCGAAAAACTCTGCCCACAAAGAATCTTCCTTAAGTTGAGTTTCCTTGCTTGACCGCTCTTGCACAATTGCTGCCTTCTCCATCCAGTTTCTGCCAGTTTTTGCCATTTTCCAGGGCCATGACATGATGTGTCATACTCACATTGAAGAGCATCAAGAACCTGCATATAACATTCTAATCAAACCCAGTGAATGACATACTTTGGTAAATGCCAATACCATGCACTATCATAGATAAAATATAACCAACTTTCCGTAGGATCAAGACAAAGGTAATAATTGCAACTGAAAAGGAAAGCCAAAAGCAGATAGCTACACTTAAATTGGCTGATCATCCTTACAATATTAATGATGTAAAATTTAAATTTGTAATATCATCTCAATTAGTAGTTAACAAGAAACGAAGTTGCACAACTAGGTTGCAATCCTTAAGGACAAGTAGATAATGATCACTTACCTTCACAACATTATCAATACTTGCATCAGAAGCATGACAAGCTGCTCTCAACCACTTTCTCATGCTTCCTATGGCATTTTGATAACATAGAAATAAAGATTAAACCTACATATGTAGCCTTTGAGCTACCTCATACCTCAAATGCCTTTCTAAAAAATTTCTGTAGAAGCTCCTCGTATTTCTTTCTCATTACACCAACCCCTACAGCACTAGCATTGTACTCGGCCATTGCTCTTTGAATTGCTTCTTCATGAGCCTCCCTCAATGCCACCTAGGACCAGCAGGATTAGAATTGTTAAAAAAATCTATCAAAATAGCCACACAACAATAACGGTAAAAACATATCACTTACTTCTTCAGGTGGCTTTGTACGGTCAAAACTTGACATATAAATCTTCGTAGCAGAATCATATGCCCTCCAACACTCAGCTTCTACAACACTATTAATGCTCTTTGATTCCACTTCTCTGAAAATAACACTATTAATGCTCTTTGATTCCACTTAATGATATATCCCATAACATTTCCAGATAACAGTAACACTCAGCTTCTAAATAATTGCCTCTACCTAAGTTGTTTCTAGCAAGCATACATTAGCATTCAACCTCGTTAGGTTTATTTATCAAAACTCAAATGCACTTATGGAAACTTAAATTTGATGTTGATAGTTTCCCCTTAAGAATATAATCGATGAAGGCTTATACAAACAGTAAACTTGTACCAAAATCCTCTACATTATACACTTGGTATATTTAAACCCCTAAATTTGCAACATTTCTACTCCTAAAGTCGCAAACCTTAGAATTCGTAAATTTCACCTATGAGATACACCTAAAGAACATTAATATCCTCCAAATTACCTTCAAAAAAGTAAAACAGAAAAAAACAAATTTACCTGATTCAAAATGAAGCTCTTGCCTTGACGAGCCAGACCACAGACCGAAACGACTCCAATTGGTTCCTTAACGAGCTGCAAAGCCGCGACCACTTCAGGATCCATCCCGAACTTCCCTTTCTTGTCGCAGTACAACAAACGAACCAACCTTGCTGGACCATTCACCGAAGGCCCCGAAGTTGACGACGAATGAACAAACAATTGTGACGACACATCAACGGCGGAGTCTTTTCCCCTACCAAAAAATTTCATCATCTTTTCTCCAGATACTCCATGGTTCTCTATAAATTATCTTCCCTTCTTTCCCCTATTTGATTTCAATTTTAGATTTTTTTTGGGGAGACTGTTTTTGCAACGTTTTGTTGGGACCCCAACTCCGAAGAATGAGAGGTTTCAAATTGGGGAGGGAAACGATTCAGGCGACAGGGCTTTTGTTTTTAGTAGTTAATATGTAAATATATATATATTAAAGGGTAAACTACATAAATGACCACCTTATTATTACAAAAGTTGCGATCTGACCACATTACTTTTTTCGTCATAATTAAACCACCAAACTATTTAAATGATATTAATGTGACCACCAGCCGTTAAAGATTAACGGAAGGGTGATGTGGCAGTTGAAAAAATAAGGGTATAATTACACATTTAGTCCTCGTTACTTATAAACTCTATCAATTTTAGATTTTTTTTGGGAGACAGTTTTTGCAACGTTTTGTTGGGATCCCAACTCCGAAGAACGAGAGGTTTCAATTGGGGAGGGAAACGATTCAGGCGACAGGGCTTTTGTTTTTAGTAGTTAATATGTAAATAAATAAATATATATATTTATTAAATATAAAAAGTTAATTTAAAATATATCCTATACCGACACATATATTAAACCATCGGTACACCCTACAACCAATACTGACAGATACAAATTTCCGTCGGTACAAACTATATCTATATCTATATCGACAGACAGAACAAACCATTGGTATATGGTTTAACTATAACGACGATTACTATAGTGTTTCGGTATAGATTAAATCTATACCGACGGTATCTTGTATTCCGACGGTATACATTGTGTATACACCGACGGTTGTTGTATCCATCGGTAAATATCACAATATTTAGCGACGGTTGTTGTATCCGACGGTAAATATCACAACATTTAGCGACGATATTGTTTTCCTTCGGTATATGTAATATATAACAACGACTTTTGTCCATCGGTATAACCAGTCGTCGGTATATGTACATTTTTTTGTAGTGAAAGAATCAATCCTAGACATGCACTTTCAAATTGTCTTTTAATAATTTATTTAGGGTAAAGTACGCGAATGGTCACTAAACTATAACCGAAAAAATAAAATGGTAATCAAACTTTCAAAAACTACAAAATGAAAATTAAACTTTATATTTTGTTACAAAATGCTAACTATGTCGTTAAAAAGTAACGTGACTGTTAAAAGTTTTTGTATAATAGCATGTTTAGTCCTCTATAGTTACACATTCAATTAATTTAGTAATAATTCGAAGAAATCTAATAAATTTAACCCTTAATTTTTACACATTGTTATAATTTAGTCCCAATTCTAAAAAATTAACCCTTAATATTTTGAAATTAATTCAATTTAGTTCTTCTTCATCCAGTATCTCTCGTACCACCCTAAAACCAGTAAATGAGATCTTATTTGAAATAAAACTACCAACAATTCAAAGCACCCTAACTTGCAGCTTTCCTAAGACAAAACAAATGTAATAGCCATTCAAACTAGGCAAAATGACAAAAGATGCCCCCAACGTTTGCATATTTTGTCATTTGGCCCCCTATTCTTTTTTTTGGTCCAAATATGTCCCCAACGTTTGATGGTTTTGTCATTTGGCCCCCTATTCTTTCTTTTGGTCCAAATATGCCCCCCAACGTTTCATTCATAGTCCAAATATGCCCCTGTTGGATGTAAATTGTCAATCAACTGACGGTCAACGGCTTATAAAAAAATTTTGACGTGGCATCAGCCGATCTTAATACGTGGCAAGTCCAGTCAACATCAACTGTTGAACATCAGTTGACTGACAGTTTCCATCTAACGGGGGCATATTTGGACCAAATTGAAACGTTGGGGGCATATTTGGACTACGAATGAAACGTTGGGGGCATATTTGGACCAAAAGAAAGAATAGGGGGCCAAATGACAAAACAAGCAAATATTGGGGGCATATTTGGACCAAAAAAAAGAATAGGGGGCCAAATGACAAAACATGCAAACGTTGGGGGCATCTTTTGTCATTTTGCCTTCAAACTAAGCAAGGCTAAAGTTTCTTCAAGACACTTATTATATCAGCAATACAAACAAAAATAAATCCCATAATATAAAAAGTCAAAATCTTCACAGATTCTCCTATGACTATAGAGATAGAACAATCTCAGAGAAGAAAAAAATGGGGAATTAAGAAAGAAACTTGAAAACTTTTCTTATATATAAAATTGAGAAACATGCGGAACAAAAGAGTACCATGTGTTAATACCCAACAAAGACAATCTTAAAAACTTACAAACACTAAAGCCTCAACTGAAGAAAGACTGGTGTTAATGTGAAACCTGAGATCTGCCCTAAAAAAACCCTATTTTTTGTCGGTTATTTCTAAGTTCGCGAGAGCCTAAAATGATCGAGTGGAAGTGCTCTGGTGAGTCAAGCATCAAAGGACTCGGTTCAACTCATACTTCTAACTTCGCCTAGAGCAGAATAATGAGTAAAGTGCCACTTACTAATAATATTTTGCATAAAAAACACAGAACAGCTAAAGTAAAAATAAACTAAAGAAAAAAGAACCAACTTGATGCGGTTTAGTTAGCTTCTACAACACAGTTTCTCAGGTGTTCTACTTTTTTTGCACGGCTTTGCCAGAATGAGAAGGTACGAGAGATAATGGAAAGATGAAGGGATGAGGAGGGACTAAATTGAAGTAATTTCGAAATATCAAGGGTTAATTTTTAAAATTGGGACTAAATTATAACAATGTGTAAAAATTGAGGGTTAAATTTATTGGATTTCTTCGAATTATGACTAAATTGATTGAATGTGTAACTATATAGGACTAAACATGCTATTATACACAAACTTTTAACAGCCACATTACCTCTTTAACGACACAATTACCATTTTATAACAAAACATAAAGTTTAATTGTCATTTTGTAATTTTTGAAAGTTTGGTTACCATTTTGTTTTTTCAGGTATAGTTTAATGACCATTTGCGTACTTTACCCATTTATTTATGATCCAACGACCCTCACAATTCTTTAGCCGGTTCTTCTATGCTTTGATTCGAGACCTTAGTGGGAATAAGCGCTATGAATTTAGTAACCAATGTTACTTCCCGAAATAAATTCACCGATTTATTTCCAAAATAGAATCATATTTGATTCTTTGAAATAATAAATTTAAGTTATTTCTTTTTCAAAAATAAATTTACCAATTTAATTCAAGATTGAATCATTCTAGATTCTCACAAAATTAAATCCAACGGTTTATTTCTCTTAACAAGTTAGAATCAACGCATGATTCTGGCATAGAAGTAAATTTAATGATTTATTTCCTTTGTTATATCTTCTATTAAACAACAGGGATATCAATCTAACTTAATTCTGTTTAACCAACAGAAATCAAAAGGAATTAATCCTTTGATTTTAATTCTATTGATTCTTGTTTGGAAGATCAAGTAAACCCGTTAAAACGGCGAGAATTAATTCTCGAAACGAATTATTTACGAGATTTTGTTTTCAAAACAAATTAAGATTTTACAGGATATTCTGTTCGTCTCTATAAAATTTTTGAAAAAAAAATTATTAGTACGAAAATAAATATCCATAGTATTTCCAAAACATAATTAACAGTTATTATCATATTTAATAATTATTATTATTAAGGCCGAAAAATATACAGTAATAGTACCAAGAATAAAACTATAATTAATTGTTACATGCACGATTATGGGTGAAATCTTATCATAATAAAGTAATAATTTAAAGATTTACGTTAATGATACATACACACATGTATGTATATATGGTATTTAAAATTACCATAACATAGGGAATCTCACCGATTCTTTTATTTCCCCACGTTAATAAGGGTAAAATTCCAGAGCTATCACCGAAAAAATTATGCTTCAGCCGTGGGGTTCTTTAACAGCAACAACCGTTTTGTGCACTTACTCTACTACTCCTTGGATTAAAGCTCGAATCTATCTTAAGATTGTTAGAAAAATAGCGTTAATTTAAGAATAAATAATGAAATAAAATATTATTATTCAAACGAATATTATAAAATTATTGACGACACAACAATATGTAAATCAAATCGATTTAAAACGAAAAACTAAAGGAAACGTGTTGAGGCCTGCATGAACGTAGTTTCCTTAATATAGATTTGCCCGCTCCTATGGTGATTGAGAAACGTCAGACGTCTACCTCCCAAGATACAACAACATAATGAGCACAGCAGTAGCACGTCTGCAGTGATCAACGAACCGTAACCTCGCCTTCTCCTATAACTGAAAACCACTTGTAAAATCCACAGAGTAAAACAATAAAAAATTTATGAGGTTTTTAGTTATTTAAAACTTAGAAGATTAACTCCTTATTTATAGGAGTGTCATGAGGATATATGTGAAAATTTGACCTAATGAAACATTTAATATTAAGAATCAATTGATTCTTTTATAGAGCAATTTCCAAAAGGATTATTATCCTATACACCAAGCGCCTTAGTTTTAGGGTTTAAGGCCTTAGTTTAAAGTGTAGGGTTTAAGGGTTTAGGTGTAGGGATTTAGAATTTAGTGATAATAGTTAGAATTTAGGATTTATGATTATAATTTAAGGTTTAGAGGTTACAGTTTAGTTTTTAGAGTAATATGGTGAAGATTTAGGTTTTAATCTATAACCCCTAAATTATAACCATAAATTATAAATTTCAACCACTATCCCTAAATTCAAAACCCATACACCTAAACCCCTAAACCATACACCCTAAACTAAGTGATTAAACCCTAAAACTAAGGCGCTTGTAGAAAACTTTTAGTTTTCACCGCCAATGTATTAAATAATTACCCTTTCCAAAATTACAATCTAAATTAAAGGTAACTTTCAATATTTATCCTTTTAATTCCAAGATAAAATTTGGCAAATATATGCTCTTATTTGAGGAAAAATTCATTGCAAGCACACGAAGGACCAAACTAGTTCAGACATTTGCGTTACCCACGTCGTGCACGTCTGCACATTTACGAACCAACAATTAGTTCCACATTTTCGACAACAACGTTTGAATCAATTTCTCATTTAAAACACCAAGTTTAAAGAAATTTTCCAACAGGTATGACATTCATTGCACGGTTATTTCTTAACCATGATCTTATGCTACTATTTGAAACTCGAAACCATCAATATATAGTTTGAATCCAAGATATTCTTCGTATTATTCATATGATTTCTCAAAACCCTCTTATGAGAGTCTTCAAATTTTAAATTAAATTAAAATTAGGGTCAAATTGATATAATAAGTAATTAACATGGATCAAATATATAATTATACAAATTTTTATTAAATGTTAGCCACCTCTTCTGTTAGATTTTAACGGCTGATGGTCAAAATAAGACCAAATAAAAAGTTTAGTGTTGTATTTGTTAATTTTTTAATCGAGTGGTCACACAAGTAATTTATCATCATTATTATTGTTGTTGTTATTATTATTGTTATGTATAAAAACAGACCAACTTTCAAATGATTAGTATATAGGAAGTCCATTAAAAAATCAGTATGTAGTAAGTGGCATAACGTAAGTAGGATTAGAGGAGCATGGCCCCATGATTTTAAATATTGTTTATAGGTTTTTAAAATTTTTAATTTTTTCCTTCAAAATATTTGAAAGTTTTTTTGAATGGTCTAAAGGTGATTACAATGTAGTATCTGTTCATATATATTCTTAACTCTTTGACAATAGATGTACACCTTGTAAAAAGATCTATTTGAATCCGTGTCTCCTAAGATGAACATCATTCGTTTTTTCACTTGTTGGTTTCAAAAAGTTTTTTTTTTAGTTTTTTAAAAAAATCTATTTTTTTTGGTAATATGCATGTTCGTCTTACTATCTATGTTCAGGGTATATTGCTGCACCTCCCAACAATGTTGTCTCCAAAATTTAAGCTCACATCCTCTCCTTGAGAGTACAATGTGCCTTACTAATGTATCCAACCCTTATTTGTTGAAAAAAATCTATTAATATATATATATATATATATATTAAATTAGTATTCTCATCCACTTATTAATATATATTTTCTTTAAAAAATCAGCATATGAATCCAAAAGTGATATACTGTATATCGCTTAATATATCTTTTCCAGCAAATCTTAACATATTCTTTTATCTATATATTTATTATATTTTTATATGAAACCTTAAAAATGTAATAGTATTAATAAATATTTAATATAAGCGGTTTGTTGTCATTATAGTCCTATATGATTGAATGGAATTTAAATTGTTAAACGGATAAATAAAAAAAAAACATGTAGTTTATACCAAAAACATACATTATCTTTTTTTTTCTTCCATATAATGACAATGTTGGTACAAATATTTTTTTTTTAATTATGAAAAAATATATTCTTTATAAAAATATATCTACGTATGAAAGATTCAGCTGAAATGCTGAATTGGGAAGTCGTGAATATTAAGGGTGTGCAACTGTGCAGGGGAGCCAGAACATAAATAAAGTGTAATTAACAATAAAAAATGAAAATAAAATAAAAATAATTAAATTTAAAAAATCTAAGTAGATAATTATTCATATATTCCTTTTAACGATAAAAAATGGGGCAGTGACTTAGGAATCAGGACAAAGCATAGCTTCGTATGCATTGACTATGTGGCATTTTAGTTTTTTTTATTAGATAGAGATATTACGTTCTTATTTCTTATGTCGAGATTTAAACTTATATAAAATAAAATAATATGAGTATTGTTTTCTTTTCTTTCAACGATGTACATTTTCCTTGAAAGGACAAAATATTATTCAAATGTGCTATTATATTTCAATTTCAATTTTGTAGTAATAAGGAATTTGTTCAATTATTGTAGGGTTTTTTTTTCTCAGAGTGGAGCCATGATGAAGCTTCCTGGGTTAAATATAAAAGGTAGTAAAGTAAGTTAATGCCTAAGTATTACGTCATTAATTTAAAGGATAAATATTCTATACACATGCGGTGAAAACTGAAAGTTTCCACAAGCGCCTTAGTTTTAGGGTATAGGGAGTTAGCTTAGGGTATAGAGTTTAGGGGTTTAGGTGTAGGGGTTAGAATTTAGGGATAGTTGTTTCAATTTAAGGTTTAGGGTTATAATTTAGGGTTTATAGGTTAAAACCTAAATTCTCACCATATTACCCTAAAAACTAAACCCTAAATTATAACCCTAAACCTTAAATTGAAACAACTATCCCTAAATTCTAAACACCTACACCTAAATCCCTAAACCCTATACCCTAAACTAACTATCTATACCCTAAAACTAAGGCGATTGTAGAAACTTTCAGTTTCCACCGCCAGTGTATATGATATTAATCCTAATTTAAAATTTAAAAATTAGAGGGTCATGAAATAATTTGTCTAATTTAGAAATTGACAATAATCTAAAAATTATTTAAACAAAAAATAGGAGTCAAATTGAATTCGCCTGATTTCAAAATAAACGGGACTTAAGAAATATTTAAATCGAAAAAAATAGAACCATGACTTAAAGTTTTCTAGTTTCAAAAATAAGAGGGGTCTTAAAAGTAACTGGGCCTAAAAAGTGAGATACAAAACTTATTTTTTTAGTTTCCAAAATATGAGGTACTTAAAAAGTGATTTTACCCAATAAATTTAGGGAGGGCCAGGAGCCCTTTCACCGTTAAGGTAGGTTCGTCCCGTTTAAACTCCACGTACATGTGATTGTAGACTGTAGTATAAAAATATATATGACATGTGACGTTTTTTTAACAACATGTGACGTTTTTTTAGAAGTTTAAGAAAAAGTTAAGCTTTAAAGTACTAAATATGAGCATTTCTTATACAATAATAATATATTTAATTCTCAACGTTTACGTCATTTTAATTTGACATTTATTTTTGTGAGATAAATGTGATACTAAAAAAAATTAGTTAAATTGTTCTAATTTTAACGAAATAATGATTAAGTTAATAGATTTTTTGTGATGTTAACGTGACAATTCATATTAATTTACAAGTATATTTATTATTGATGAAACATTATTTATAAATTCGATAATTATTGTCACTTTAAACTATTATTTAATAAACTAAAATTTAAAGAAATATATTTAAAATTATTTGCTGACGTGACATTGTCACGTTAGAAATAATATTACATCTTAAAATAGTTGAGTGCATTAATTTCGCATTAAAAAGAAAATGGGTACTTGAGATATAAAAGTGGTGACGCTACACATCATATCATACATGTTTTGTAGGAAGAGGATAATGAGCTCATGACAAATAATATCAAAGCGACCTCTTAACTGTATTATTTCATGTCGAACGCCCCAATGAGTTGGATAGACAAGGGTGAATGTCACGCCTTAAAGAGAAGTGAGTACATCAATCTCACATCGGAAAGAAATAAGGTCTTGAGATATAAAAACAATGACATTGTATATTCTATCAAACTTATCTTTTGAGAAGAGGATAATGATCTCGTGACACGATAATACCCCATGCATTTTATTGACATGGCAATCTTTGTCACCTTACACTAGTTTATATTAAATTATTTTTAATATATATATATATTATAAATTTAAAATTATTTATTGACGTGGCACTGTCTCGTTAGCAATAAAGCACATGTAGACTACTAAGCGGATTGTCATGGTAACACCATGAAAACTTAATTGTTTAATCGATCACTTTTTGTTGAAGTTAAAACAATTTAACTGAAAAAGGTTGAGGGTTAAATTTAGTTATAAATATAAATTAAAATGGTAAACTACATTAAATACTATTAAAATTTTAGGCATGTATCGATTATACTATTAAACTAAAAATCGATATTGTTTTAGCAGCGAAATTTAGTTGACTTCAATTATATCACTGGACCGTTAAAGTTTCTCCTCATCATTGTAAGCGGTCCATTAAGATTCATCCATGTCATCGCTTTTAATGGCCCCATTATATAATTGAAGCCTACTAAAGTTTAGTGTTAAAATAGTATCAATTACTAAAGTTCAGTGTTAAAATAGTATTAATTTTTAGTTTAGTGATATAATCGTAAACTAAAGTTTACTAAAGTCCAGTGCTAAAATAGTATCAATTTTTAGCTTAGTGATGAAAAGCGAAATCTCTGTCATTCGGTGGCCGGATTACATTGGTAAAATATGTATTATCTAATTTACCCATATATTTTATATCCATTTTTTTCAATATCGGCGACCATTAGTTCCAAACTCTCAAAATTGGTTGCAAATTTTCTGTGGGGCTCTTTAGGTAGCCGTGCGGTTCATTAGGTAAGTTGGGATATTATTTGTCTTCCTAAAGCATTTGGGGGACTGGGTTTGTGTGACTTTAAAGCTAAAAATAGTACCTTACTTTGTAAATGGTTGTGGAGATATGGCTTCGAGCCGAACAACCTTTGACGAAAAGTGGTGGAAGCTATTTATGAACCTAATAACAGATCTATCTTGCCTTCCAATATCAATAGATCAAATAAATCATAGATATAGAGAGGTATCACTTCTCAGCTTGCTAATTCGAGCAATATTTTTGTGAACAATATGAGGTATGATGTGAGTGACGATAAACGAAACCACTTCTGGAAAGATTTATAGGTCGGACTGTGACCTCTTAGAGAGGCATTTCTCAGATATTTTCTCTTACTCAACAAAAAACTGGCAATATAGCTAACTTTGGTGAGCTTGTGGAAGGGGTTTAGAGATTGAAGATTATTCTTAGGAAAAATCTCTTCGATTGGGAAGGCAATATTTGGGAATCTTTCTATAATACTATTGAATATGCTCGTATTAATTTGTCTTTTCAGGATACTATTAGTTGGTCTACATCTTCTAATGGAGTTTTCACTGCTAAATCTTATTTCTTAGCTAAGGCTACTAACAATCATGGCAAAAGATCCCTTCTGGAAGTTTCTGTAGTCTATCCTTGCTCCTCAAAAGATTGAGACGTTTGTTTGAAAGCTCGTGTATGGCAGAATCCCTACTAAGCTGGCTCTAACTAAACGAGGTATGTTTGCTAATCAATTTCTTTTGTCCGTTATTCTTACAAGAGAATGAAGATTCTATCCATTTATTTTGTCACCGCCAAGTCATATGGTCTGTTTAGCAAAGATGATGAAAGTTGTGGAAAATGCACTCTGTGGTCCCTAATAGCTTGCAAGAGATGATGTTAATGTAGGCTAATTTATCTTCACATGAGTTAAATGGTCAAATTTGGCAAATGAGTTTCTTTTGCTTTGTCTGGACTATTTGGATGTATAGAAACGAAGTGATATTCAAAGGCATTAGGGTGGATGGTATTGGTTCGTATTTATTTGATTTATGTGTTCAAAGTCTTTGTTGGTGGTGCCAAGTGGCCATCCAATGATATTTCTATTTCTAATTTACAACGGAGTCCATCTTTGTTTGGTTCTTATCGCCTGAAGAAGATTGGTTCGAGTTCTGATGTTTGGAGACCTCCCTCCTTGGATTGTCTAAAATTCAATACGAATGGAGTTGTTAGCAGGAATTTTGGTGAAGCAGGTATAGGATGTTGGAAAAAATGTGAGAATTTTGTTAACTTTGAGCCATATTTTCTACGGGTAAAGATGGATATTCGAATAACGAATTTATTGGCTCATATTCTACGCCATGAGACCTTTACAACGATATCTCATATTGTAGAACTAATGTTTTGATATAATAATTGAAAAATATTTTGGACAAAGTTAAAATGAATTCAAAATCATTTCTAAGTCCAAACAACTTGAAACTATATTTATGGGATATTTCAAAAGGTTTTCAAACGTTTTTAAAGCCAAATCCAACAAAGCCACCCAGGCATTTTGAAACGCCCCTAGGTGTTTCGATACGGGTACTTACAGTGGCAAAACGTTTCGATACAGTCTTAAGCTATTTCGAAACGAGTTTCAATCTGGGTGAGTATTTTGCTTGGCGTTTCGATACGGCAACGACCGTTTCGATACGCCTATGTGGCATGACCTTAACGGTCATAAAATCCCAACGACTATTTCCCAACTACCTTTTAAATGTAGAGCATTTCGATATGGGATCAAGCGTTTCGATACGCTGTTTCGATACGGTCAAGGGCGTTTCGATACGGGTGCTGCATCAGACTGCAACAACTCTTTCTACTTCAAGAGTGTTTCAAAACGGGGTCGAGCGTTTCAAAATGGGGAGCTGCAGAACTGCATTTATGGTGGGTAATGAATTCTCTAACGGCTCCAATTCAACCCCAACGGCTAGTAACGGCTACAAACTCATTAAGGAGTATAAAAGGGACCTCCAAGCATCTAGTAATGGTTAATGCTTCAATTGTAATACAACATATGATCAAAATGTGTCTTAGTGCTTAAGTGTCAATTCTCTGTATAGACAAACACTAGTGAGTCAAAATTGTTAGATTTGCTCAAGTGTTTTAGAATTGGGTGAGAGCTTAATTGTGAAAATAAATACCTATTAGAGGGATTTGAGTTTGCTTATTTTATCTCTTTGTAAAGAGGGTTTGATCAAGGCTTTGGGTAGAAAGCTTGATCGGTTTGTAAGGGTTTCCTCCTAAGCCTAGAAAAGGAGACGAATCAAAAGTGGATTGATTGGAAATCCTTAGTGGGAAGCTAAGGTAGTAGATGTAGACCTTGGTTAGAAGGTTGAACCACTATAAATCATCTTGTCTTTATTCATTTTAGCTTCCACACCTCTATCACCCAAAATTCCTCTTCTCCACCACTTGGCGAGCAAAAACGGTTGAAGGAATTGAGCACCGAAAAACCCAACAATTGGTATTAGAGCTTGGCTCAATTGAAGAGGATTAACATCCTATTGAGAAGATCCAGCAAGCTCGATCAACATTTCAAACAACCGGCTCAATGGCACAATCCATCGATAAACCGCCCTTCTTCAACGGAACACACTATGCCCATTGGAAGACAAGGATGAAGTTCTTCATAAAGTCAAAGGACTACAAGCTTTGGGACATAGTAGAAGATGGTTCGTTCGTTCCACAACAAAGCAAGGCGGATTGGAGTGCCGACGATCGCAAGAAGATGGAGCTTAATTGCAAAGCCTTGCACATCCTATTTTGTGCATTTGGCCCCTACATCTATGAGAAGATGTCTTCTTGCGAGAGTGCCAAGGAAGTTTGGGACAAGCTCGAAGTTACATACGAGGGGAAAACCGAAGTAAAGAAGACCAAGATCGGGCTCCTCAACCTAGCGTATGAGAACTCTAAGATGGATCCGAAAGAGGACATTGGGAAGATGCTTGATAGGTTCTCCACCATCACCAATGGACTCAAAGGCTATGGAGAAGCCATTCCGGAAGAGAAGCTTGTCCGAAAGCTCATATAGTCCCTTCCCGAGTCATGGGACTCAAAAAGGACCGCCATCATCGAAGCCAAGAATCTCAAGACCTTGAAGCTTGATGAACTTATGGGGTCACTTCTCACTCACCAAATTATGAAGAAAAATAAAGAAGAGGAGAAGAAGAAGGAAGAGATTAGAGTTATGGGGGGAGAAGAAGCTCAAAAGGCTTGACATCAACACAAATTCCATTGCTCTCAAATCCTCCACATGCCATCATGTAGATTCAAGTGAGGAGGAGGATGAAGAAGAAGAGATAGTTCATCTCTTCAAGAAGTGTGCTCCTTTCATGAAGAAAGCCTTGAAAGAGCTTGAACGAGAATCCATGAAAAAGAAGAGGGCAAGCATTTCAAGCCATAAGAAGAAGGCATATGTGGCTACTTGGAGTGATGAGGACTCCACCGACGATGAACAAGCCAACCTTTGACTTATGGCCATCGAAGAAGATTCAAGGGTAACTTCTAATTCATCTACTTCATGTTCATTTTCTTTTGATGAATTACAAGATGCCTATGATGATTTGGTTTTAGAGTTTAAAAATCACATTTTGAAAAACAATAAAATGATTTCAAAGTTGAAAATTCAAAATGATTTGATTTCTAAAACCAAACTTGAACTTGAAGCAAAACGTTTCGATACATTCTTAAGCTGTTTCGAAACGAGTTTCAACCTGGGTGAGTATTTTGCTTGGTGTTTCGATACGGCAACGACCGTTTCGATACGCCTATGTGGCATGACCTCAACGGTCATAAAATCCCCAACGGCTATTTCCCAACTACCTTTTAAATGCAGAGCGTTTCGATACGGGATCAAGCGTTTCGATACGCCGTTTCGATACAGCCAAGGGCATTTCGATACGGGTGCTGCATCAGATTGCAACGGCTTTTTCTACTTCAAGAGTGTTTCGAAACGGGGTCAAGCATTTCGAAACGGGGAGCTGCAGAACTGCATTTATGGTGGGAAATGAAGTCTCCAACGGCTCCAATTCAACCCCAGCGGCTACAAACTCATTAAGGAGTGTAAAATGGACCTCCAAGCATCTAGTAATGGTTAATGCTTCAATTGTAATACAACATATGATCAAAATGTGTCTTAGTGCTTAAGTGTCAATTCTCTATATAGACAAACACTAGTGAGCCAAAATTGTTATATTTGCTCAAGTGTTTTATGATTGGGTGAGAGCTTAATTGTGCAAATAAATACCTATTAGAGGGATTTGAGTTTGCTTATTTTATCTCTTTGTAAAGAGGGTTTGATCAAGGCTTTGGGTAGAAAGCTTGATCGATTTGTAAGGGTTTCCTCTTAAGCCTAGAAAAGGAGACGAATCAATAGTGGATTGATTGGAAAATCCTTAGTGGGAAGCTAAGGTAGTAGATGTAGACCTTGGTTAGAAGGTTGAACCACTATAAATCATCTTGTCTTTATTCATTTTAGCTTCCACACCTCTATCACCCAAAATTCCTCTTCTCCACCACTTGGCGAGCAAAAACGGTTGAAGGAATCGAGCACCGAAAAACCCAACACATATGCTCAAAACGGTTGAGTGATGAATGAGAAATTAATGCTCAAAGAAGGTAGTTTTGAATTGTGTAAGGAAAATAAAACCCCCTTATCCCACATTGGTAGGATAACAAGCATGAGAAGTTTTTAAATACACCAACCCACTTGCTAGTCATTGAATGACTTGGATGAAAATTTTGCCTCGTGTGCAGGCGCAGGGGTGTGAATTGAAGCTTGTCGAACCCATTCGGGTTGGGGTGCACCCGCATGATGTGGGCGATGAGAATGTCTGGACCGATCGCGCCCTTCGTGGACCTGTAGATATTTTACCCACTTCTAATTAATTTTTTCCTTAAAAATAGAATATCTTTTTGAAGATTTCGAATTTATTAGAATAATTTCTAGTTTCCTTAAATTTGAATATTAAAGAGGTAACAACTGCAATTCACGAAAATTTATCCGCTTAAATATGATATTAATTGGTAATTTCTGAATTGAATTGGGCAAGAAATTAATGACCATTAATTCGAAATATTTTAATTTCCATGTTTTTCCTCCTCCACTGCCCTATAAATAATGTGTCTACCTTCAAGGTTGAGTTTGAGAAAGCACACTTGATGGCCATAGAATATGATAAAGGGAGGTTAAGAAGCTCGACGATGGTTAAGGATTTAGTAAATATAAGAAAGGGACATCTGAAATTTTATTAACAAAAACCAACTTACTTTTGTTAACACTAATATTGGGTATTTATAGCCCAAACTAATATCAACCTAACAAGCCCAACTAATTAATAACAAACCATTAACAAACCAATTAATAACTCAATTATTAACGGTCTAACATTCACCCTGCTTTTTCAAGCTTTTGAATTTTCTTCAAATTGATGATTCTTAAGCAAAAAAGACACTTGAACTCGAACTGGTTCATTAGTTGGTCCCCAAGTAACAAAATAACTTATACCAAACACATCAAATGAAAAACCATTTCTCATTTCTTACTCTCTTTCTTCATCACTGTTGAGTGGATCACACGAATGAAAATAACCAAGAGGGGGGGTGAATTGGAATTTTATCGATGTTGTAACGGAAATTGCAACTTAAAAATATTGACACGGGAATTTAGAGTGGTTCAAGTTCACCAACCGAACTCTACATCCACTACCTTAGTCTCACCAAGGATTTCCAACAATTTCCACTAAATTGTTCGTCCCCTTTTTCCAGGACAAGGAGGCAACCTTTACAATTTCGGTTAATTTTTCTACCCAAAAATTAACCCAATCCTCACACAAAAGAACAAAGAAATTTGGTGGCTAATAACGTATCTCTCAATACAAATGATAGCCCAATATCAAGCACTCAACCCAATTGAACAAAATAGAAATGAAGGATACAATTGGGGTTTCTAGATAAAGTAGGATTTTTTGCACAAATGCTTGGATTTGATATTTTGATATCTTCTTGAGGTTCAATCATTTGTTGCTGGAGCTTCTTGGGGTCTTTTTATAGCCTCTTGATGATTTCCAACCGTTGTGAGTGTTGACTTTAAGATTATAGCCGTTGGAAAGCTTTTTCTTCACTTTCTTGCACTTTTCCAGCTATGAGTATCGGTACTCTATAGTGGGGTATCGATACCTGTCTCACAAGAAAATAGCCGTTGTGTACAAATAATAAAGGGGTATCGATACGCGTTCTAGGCGTATCGGTACTGGGTATCGAAACAGCACAGGCTGTATCGATACCTTTTTCTCGACATAGCTCACTGTCAAATGTGGTATCGATACTAGGGTTAGGGGTATCGATACCGGTTTAGTGACCGTTTAAAAATCTCAACGGTCATAATTTTTTAAACCGACTTTGAAATTAATAATTATAAAATGGTATCGATACTGGTTTATCCGTATCGATACTGATTTCATGGCGTTTCGATACTAGGGTTTGCCGTATCGATACTTGTTCCGACAGTGGCAAACTTTGCTAAAAAGGTATCGATACTCCTTGATGGGTATCGATACTGGTTGACGTTTTTCAATAATTTTGCCTTGGAACACTTAGAAAATATTTGAGTTTGAGTTCTAATAAATCAGTTTTAAAGTCTTTGGAGTTTCAAAAACTTATTAAGGGATTTGTACAAACAATTTTAAGTTCTTCAATTTGATCCTTAAAGATCTAGTTATATCAAAATCAAACATAGGTTTTACAATCTCCCCCTTTTTGATATAACAAAACCAAAACTTAAAATTTTTGACAACTTTTGAAAATTAACTCCCCGAAATTTCTCAAAATCAAAATTCTTAACTCCCCCTTGATGTAAGTTTGATAAAACCAAAAAAAATTTTGAAGAAAAAAAATTTTTGAAGTTTGTTTGTGAGCTATATTATCTTCTCCCCCTTTTTGTTAGATCAAAAAGAATTGTGAGAGCATAATGTGCATCAAATATCAAGAGTATAAAGATAAGCAACATAATCTTATTATATCATAAAACGAGAAATCCAAAACATAAGCAAATCTTAAATCCTAAATAATCAAAGCATAGGTAATAATCTTAATAATAACCTTAATCCTAAGAACATAAAACATAGGTGCATAAAAAAAATCCTAAATGATATGATATGATATGCAAGGATAGAAGTCTAGGCATTATCTTCATCGTCTTCATCATCGTCATCTTCATCTCCCAAAGGGTCATTGTTCCTCATACTATTACGCCATTCATCGTGGAAAGCGGCAATGGAAATATTCGAGGAATTTTGCTTGCTTTCGAGGGATGTAAGGCGATTCTCCATACCCGTCATCCTCGTATCAAATGTAGTTTCTATAGAGGTAAGACGAGTATTCAACCCGGTGAATTGTTCATTTAGATATGTCATGAGACTATCCATATTGGGTTGTGGGACTTGAGGAGCTTGAGGAGCTTGAGGAGCTTGTTGTTCTAAGGCGGCGGCGGCCTCGGGTGGAAGCTCGGTAAGACGTAGCCAATTTCCATTAAAATAATGAAATTTGCTTCGAGCAAGAGAATGTTCGTCGATAGGATCGGTAAGAGTAGAAGCAAGATCAAACGAACAATCAATATCCTTTTGAACAAAGTAATAGCTTAAGGCCGTACCATAGATAAAGGATGTGATGAGAGGAGTTTCACGTTGTTGAACATGATAAGCAATCTCATTGAACATGATGCGAGCAAGATTTGGGCGTTTTCGTTGACGGAAACTTCGAATCCAAAAATCATCCAATAGACGGATGGTGGAATATTTGCCTCCGGAGGGACGAAGCCACCATGATACCATCAAATGTAGGATTCGATCATGAGCATTGAGGACGGTTACGGAACCGCTAAGAACATGCCCTAAGGCATTCTCATTATCTTCACCTTCATCTTCCAATTTAAAAACCTCACAAATAGACTTGACATCAAGAGCTATTTGTTTCCCCATAAGATAAGATCGAATGGCAACGACTTCTCCATTACGATAAATGCATTTAGCATTAGAGAAGAAAATCAAAACCAAAAGCCGATAATAAATACCCGGAATAGTGAGAAAATGCATAAAATTCCAAAGACGAAGAAGCGGAAGATATTCAAACTTGAAGCGCTCGGAGTCGAGGAAGGGGATGGATACGATCCTCTCCGCACGAATTTTGTAATTTTCAAATTGGCGGAAATAAGGAAGGCCCTCGGAATCTTCAAAGGATTGGTTGTAGATAGTAGCATAATCCGGACGAGCAACCGATCCGGGAGTTGAAGAGTCTCCGGCAAGAAGAACTCTTTGACGTTTCCTTGAATGCTCTTTTGGTGCCATAGATGATAGAAACTTTGAAGAGAGAATTTTGAGAGAGAGCAAAAGGCTTTGATTCAAGGGTTTCTTTTGATTTTTGGTGAAGAATATGAAGGAGAAGAGACCTTTATATAGCCAAAAACATTTAGGGTTAATAGGATATTAAAGAGTTTTAATTTTGGTAAAATTAGATCTCATTAAAAGCCTATTTAATGCCATCAGCGCGAAAGGGTATCGATACTCCTTAGTGGGTATCGATACGGGGATAGAATTGTCTTTCCACAAATTTGACCGTTGAAGGAGGTATCGATACTCATTAGATGGTATCGATACAGGGATAGAATTGTCTTTTCTCAATTCTGACCGTTGGAAGAGGGTATCGATACGCATGAGGCGGTATCGATACGCGTGAAGCGATGAGAAATTCTAGGAAATTTAAATGAAGAACAAGTATCGATACCCATTGGGCAGTATCGATACCTTATGCCCAGAATTTTGCCTATTTGGTTAAAAATAACCAAAGACATGAACTAAACATCTCTTAAAAGTATGCAAATGATGAATGAACATATCTAAGCATATTTTAACAGAAACATACTCCCCCTAACTATATGCATGGAAGAAATTGGGAGACTAAAACACATAAACATGGTAATTTCACAAAATCAAGCACATTTAATTTTAAAAAGAGGTCCTAAGGGTCAAGATAGGCTAGTTAGACCTAACTCTCTCCTAAGGGACCAAAAACGCTCTTTATCTAATGGTTTTGTGAAAATGTCCGCTAATTGATTTAAGGTGTCTACATACTCTATAGCCACATCTTTCTTAAGGACATGATCTCTAATGAAATGATGCCTTATTTCTATATGTTTGGTTCTAGAGTGTTGGATGGGATTTTTCGTTAAACATATTGCACTTGTATTATCACATTTAAGAGGTATGGTTTCTATTTTTACACCATAATCTAAGAGTTGTTGCTTCATCCAAAGGACTTGAGCACAACAACTCCCTAAGGATATGTACTCGGCTTCGGTGGTAGATAAGGCTACACTATTTTGTTTCTTAGAGAACCAAGATATGAGCATACTACCTAAGAATTGACAAGTTCCCGAAGTACTTTTCCTATCGATTTTGCAACCCCCATAATCCGCATCCGAGTAAGCATGAAGGTTGAAGGTTGAGACTCTAGGATACCAAAGGCCTAAACAAGGGGTGTCTCTAAGGTATCTAAAGATTCTCTTAACGGCTATAAGGTGAGACTCTTTAGGACTAGCTTGAAACCTAGCACACAAGCAAACACTAAACAGTATATCCGGTCTACTTGCGGTAAGGTAAAGCAAAGATCCAATCATAGAGCGATAAAGCTTAGAGTCAACACACTTACCTCCTTCATCTTTGTCAAGCTTTGTAGATGAGCTCATAGGAGTGGCTTGAGGCTTAGTGTTCTCAAAGCCAAACTTGTTGAGCATATCCTTTATGTATTTTGCTTGATTTATGAAGGTGCCATCCTTCATTTGTTTGATTTGGAGTCCCAAAAAGAATGAGAGCTCCCCCATCATGCTCATCTCAAATTCACCTTGCATTAACTTAGCAAACTCTTGACAATAACATTCATTAGTAGATCCAAATATAATATCATCAACATAAATTTGAACTACTAAAATGTCATTTTTATACATTTTTATAAAGAGTGTAGTGTCCACCTTACCTTTTTCAAATCCTTTTTCAATCAAAAAATTTGAAAGCCTTTCATACCAAGCTCTAGGAGCTTGTTTTAAACCATAAAGTGCTTTTGTTAGTTTGAAAACATGATTTGGAAATTTTGAGTCTTCAAAACCCGGTGGTTGTTCTACATACACTTCTTCATTTATAAAACCATTTAAAAATGCGCTTTTAACGTCCATTTGAAAAAGCTTGAAATTATGATAACATGCATATGCAAGCAACATCCTAATGGCTTCCATTCTAGCTACGGGTGCATAGGTTTCATCAAAATCTATTCCCTCCTCTTGAGTGTAACCTTGTGCTACAAGTCTAGCTTTATTTCTCACAATGTTACCACTCTCATCTAGTTTGTTCCTAAATACCCATTTAGTTCCTATTGTAGATTGATTACTAGGCCTATCAACTAATGTCCAAACATTACTTCTCTCAAATTGATTTAACTCTTCTTGCATAGCCATAATCCAAAAATCATCTTTCAATGCTTCTTTGATATTTTTAGGCTCTATGCATGAGATAAATGCAATATGATTCATTAATCTAAGAGAAGAACGAGTGGTTACCCCCTTGGATGGATCACCCAAGATTTCACCATCTTTGACATAGTTCAACTCCCTTGGATAGCTAACTTCCTTTTCCTCAATAGCCAAGTCCCTCAAGGCTTCAAGAGGTGGATCTTGTGTGTCTTCTTCTTTTGGTTGAATCTCATCCTTCTTTGAAGTTTGACCTCCATCAAAGGTATTTGTGATTCCTACATTATCATCATCACAAGAATCCTTCCTAGGAAGGGGATTATCATCGAATACAACATGAATAGATTCTTCTACAACTAAAGTTCTTTTGTTAAATACTCGATAGGCTTTAGAGGTTAAAGAGTAACCTATAAAAATAGCTTCATCACTTTTTGCATCAAATTTACCTAAATTATCTTTTCCATTATTTAAAACAAAGCATTTACATCCAAAAGGGTGGAAGTAGCTAATATTAGGCTTTTTAGATTTTAAAATCTCATAAGGTGTTTTCTTTAAAATCGGCCTAATGGTTACACGATTTATAATATAACAAGCCGTGTTTGTTGCTTCCGCCCAAAAATATTTTGGTAAATTATTTTCGCAAAGCATAGTTCTAGCCATTTCTTGTAAAGTTCTATTTTTCCTTTCAACTACCCCATTTTGTTGAGGAGTTCGAGGAGCTGAAAAATTATGGCTAATACCATTTTCATTTGAAAAATCTTCAAATCCTAAATTTTGAAATTCGGTTCCATGATCACTTCTAATATGTGAAATTTTAAGTTCAAGATCATTTTGAATTAATTTTGAAAATGTGATGAATTTTTCCAAAGCCTCATCCTTAGTACTTAAAAAGAAAACCCAAGTGAATCTAGAAAAATCATCAACTAATACAAAAGCATATGATTTGCCACCCAAGCTCATAGTCCTAATTGGCCCAAATAAATCCATGTGGATTAGTTGTAAACATCTACTAGTAGAAATGTCATTAATGGATTTAAAGGAAGATTTATGTTGTTTACCCTTTGAGCATGCATCACAAATTTTATCGTTCAAAAATTTTATCTTGGGTAAACCTTTAACTAGGTTTAGAGAGACTAGTTTTTCTAAAACACTTGTGCTAGCATGTCCTAGCTTCCTATGCCACAACCATGCATCATTTTCGTTTTGAGCAACTAAGCATGCATGAGATGTATGTATGTCATCTAGATGCACCATGTATATATTCCCTATGCGATGACCTATGAGCATAATATTATTAGTTTTAATGTCTACAATTTTACAACCGGTTTTATCAAATATAACATTAAAACCTTTATCACATAGTTGACTTATGCTCAATAAATTATGTTTAAGACCATTGACATATAAAACATTTTCAATGAAAGTAGTAGAGTGATTACCAATGGAGCCAATACCTTCAATGTGACCTTTAGAGTTGTCACCAAATGTTACAACTCCTCCACTTTTTGGCTTTAGATCCATGAGTCGACTCTTGTCTCCGGTCATGTGTCTCGAGCATCCACTATCAAGGTACCATGAGTTTTGACTTTGTGCTTTGGCCTTGTAGCAATGCTCCCCCAAGGAGGAATCTTCCTCAAGTGCCATGAGGCAAAGGTTCGCCACTTCTTGTTCGTCATCCTCCGATGACTCCTCATCACTCCAAGTAGCAAGCTTGGCTTTGAGCTTTTTCTTATTCTCAAAGCCCTTCTTCTTGAGTTGAGGGCACTCCGAACGTATGTGGCCGGGTTGTCCGCACTCGAAGCAAGTGATTGGATCCCTTCCTTCTTCTTTGTTCTTGCTTTTGAAGTCCATCTTCCTTTGGATTTTTCTTCCTCGGTTGGACCTCATAAGGCGTGAGAATCGTTTGGCTATCATAGCCAATTCTTCAAGTTCATCCTCATCACTAGATGAACTTTCATCAAGTTGGGAAGTTTTAGCCTTGAGAGCTATTCCCATTTTCTTCTTTTTCTCCCCTTCAAGCTTCTCCATTCTTTTTTCTTCTTTCTTTCTTTCATCTTCTCTTCCTTGCTTCATGATCTCGTGAGTAAGGAGAGAGCCTACAAGTTCATCAAGCTTTAGAGTTTTTAAATTCTTTGCTTCGATGATTGCGGTTCTCTTCCCATCCCAAGATTCGGGAAGTGAATAGAGTAGCTTTCGAACAAGTTTGTCTTCCGGTATAACTTCTCCATAGCCCTTTAGACCATTTACAATTGTGGAGAATCGATCAAACATCTTTGACACCGTCTCATCGAATTCCATTTTGAAATTTTCATAACTAAGATTGAGAATTCCAATCTTAGTTTCTTTGACATCGTTGGTGCCTTCATAGGTGGTTTCAAGAGTGTCCCACACTTCTTTGGCACTTTCAATTGATGAGACCTTTGAGTAGATGTCCGGACCGAAAGCACAAAATAGCATGTGAAGAGCTTTATCATTTACTTGGATCTTTTTCCTCTCCTCTTCACTCATTTCCGTTCTTCTTTTAAGCACCATCTTGCCGTCAATATCTTGCTTCAATGGGATATATGGTCCATCCTCAATGACATCCCACACAAGGTAGTCACTTGATTTAATAAATAGACGCATTTTATTTTTCCAAAATGAGTAGTTCTCACCATTGAAGAAAGGAGGCTTTGTGGTGGATTGTGAGTCGTACATGCCGGGAGCGGAGGTTGATGCCATCTCTTGATATTTTGATGATGATCACACTTCTTCCAAGGATCTCCTCTTGCGGTTGTTAATCCTCAAAGAGTTAAGCTCTGATGCCAATTGTTGAGTGGATCACACGAATGAAAATAACCAAGAGGGGGGGTGAATTGGAATTTTATCGATGTTGTAACGGAAATTGCAACTTAAAAATATTGACACGGGAATTTAGAGTGGTTCAAGTTCACCAACCGAACTCTACATCCACTACCTTAGTCTCACCAAGGATTTCCAACAATTTCCACTAAATTGTTCGTCCCCTTTTTCCAGGACAAGGAGGCAACCTTTACAATTTCGGTTAATTTTTCTACCCAAAAATTAACCCAATCCTCACACAAAAGAACAAAGAAATTTGGTGGCTAATAACGTATCTCTCAATACAAATGATAGCCCAATATCAAGCACTCAACCCAATTGAACAAAATAGAAATGAAGGATACAATTGGGGTTTCTAGATAAAGTAGGATTTTTTGCACAAATGCTTGGATTTGATGTTTTGATATCTTCTTGAGGTTCAATCATTTGTTGCTGGAGCTTCTTGGGGTCTTTTTATAGCCTCTTGATGATTTCCAACCGTTGTGAGTGTTGACTTTAAGATTATAGCCGTTGGAAAGCTTTTTCTTCACTTTCTTGCACTTTTCCAGCTATGAGTATCGGTACTCTATAGTGGGGTATCGATACCTGTCTCACAAGAAAATAGCCGTTGTGTACAAATAATAAAGGGGTATCGATACGCGTTCTAGGCGTATCGGTACTGGGTATCGAAACAGCACAGGCTGTATCGATACCTTTTTCTCGACATAGCTCACTGTCAAATGTGGTATCGATACTAGGGTTAGGGGTATCGATACCGGTTTAGTGACCGTTTAAAAATCTCAACGGTCATAATTTTTTAAACCGACTTTGAAATTAATAATTATAAAATGGTATCGATACTGGTTTATCCGTATCGATACTGATTTCATGGCGTTTCGATACTAGGGTTTGCCGTATCGATACTTGTTCCGACAGTGGCAAACTTTGCTAAAAAGGTATCGATACTCCTTGATGGGTATCGATACTGGTTGACGTTTTTCAATAATTTTGCCTTGGAACACTTAGAAAATATTTGAGTTTGAGTTCTAATAAATCAGTTTTAAAGTCTTTGGAGTTTCAAAAACTTATTAAGGGATTTGTACAAACAATTTTAAGTTCTTCAATTTGATCCTTAAAGATCTAGTTATATCAAAATCAAACATAGGTTTTACAATCACTCATCTTTCTTTCTTTTCTTCTACTTTTACTTCCCGATTAGTAAATCTGCATTTAACTTTCCTTGATCATCTGATCTACAATTGTTGGGTTTTTCGACGCTCGATTCGATCAACCGTTCTTGCTCGCCAAGTGGTGGAGAGGTGGATTTTTGGGTGGAAGGGTTTAGGAAGCTAAAAGACAAAAGACACAATGATTTATAGTGGTTCAACCTTCTAACCAAGGTCTACATCCACTACCTTAGCTTCCTACTAAGGATTTCACAATCAATCCACTAATTGATTCGTCCCCTTTTCTAGGATTAGGAGGAAACCCTTTACAACCCTCGAAGCTTTCTACCCAAAGCTTGAAGGAAAACCCTCTTTACAAAGAGAAACAATAAGCAAACTTGAAACCCTCTAATAGGTGTTTGTTTGCACAATTACGCACTCACCCAAAACCTAAAACACTTGAGCAATTTTAACAATGTAAGCTCACAAGTGTTGTCTAAGCAAGAAATGAACGATTTAATCTCTAGACAAGTTTATCACTCATAATGTTGTAACAATTGAAGCTCTTGTCAATCTTGATGCTTGGAGGTCTTATTTATACTCCAAATTGAGTTTCTAGCCGTTTATGGCCGTTGGGGATGTTTCATAGCCGTTGGGGATACAAAATAGCCGTTTATTTCCCACAAAATGCAGTTCAGCAGCCTAGTGTATCGATACACTCTCCCCTGTATCGATACGGTCTTGAAATCAATATAGCCGTTGAGCTCTTTCAGCTGTTGCGTATCGATACGCTTGCCTGGCGTATCGGTACGGTCCTGCAAATTCAAATGACCGTTGGGAATGACCGTTGGGCGTATCGGTACGCGATACCACCGTATCGGTACGCGACTAGCCGTTGGGCTATTTAAAAAACATACCGTATCGATACGGGTAAGCGTATCGGTACGGGTTTTAGACACCGTATCGATACGCGTAGCCGTATCGATACGGGTTTTAGCTACTGGAATTCTATTTGCCTGAAAACCTCAAGGCGTATCGATACACTTAGATACAGTATCGATACGGTCACTTGGAATGCATGGTTTTGACCACTTTAAAAGTATTTTAAGTCCATTCCAGAGCTTTAAAAACCCTTAAACATATTTTCAAGTTGTTTTTGACTAAAAACATATTTTAAATTCTTTTCAATTTAGTCCAAAACATTTTTCAAATATTATATCAAAACCTTAGTTCTACAATCTCCCCCTTTTTGATATAATAAAACCAACTTGAAAAATTGTTTGGGATTCTCCCCCTTTAGTTTTTAAAAATGTGAATAAGAGATTAAGGATATGAAATCAAAATAAAGCTCCCCCTTATTCATTTGAAAATTCAATTTTTCAAACCATTTCTCCCCCTTTTTGTTATATCAAAAAGAATTTAAAATGACATTTAAGTTTAAGATAACATAGGAGGCAAAAAAAAAATTTGACACTTAAAATTTTGGTTTAAAATTGGCTCCCCCTTACTCAAGGCATCATCAAATTGTTAGTCCAACATTTATGAATATCTAGTTGAAAAAAAAATCAAATAAAATCAAATAAACTCAAAAGCAACTAGATTTTACCACACTTGAACTCAAGTGAGGATGTGAAGCCTTCCTTCTTCAAGTGTTCTTCCTTTGTGTGCATGGAGCTCCCCCTCAATATTTGACTTGTTGATCATTCTCCATCACACCTAGCAAAAGACAATCAAGTAATTTTTGGTATCCAAATTGCTTTGGATCCATAGACGTTAGTAGCACAAAATTTAGTCCCCTTAGGAATCCATTTTTCAATTTCATCCTTTTTAGTTGAAGTGGTTAGTCCTTTTGGGACCCAAACACTTCTAAAACATTTTCCATTAAAAAATCTAGGGGCACTAGATTGTCTTACATAAAAATTTGATTTTCCAAAATCATTTTTCTTTTGAAGTTCATTGGAAATCAAACCTTTTTCCTTTTTGAGATCATCGACTTCTTTTTGATGATCTCTTTCCATCGTTTGAAGCAAGTTTTGTAAATCTAAAACTTTAAGCTCAAAATCTTTGATTTTTGCTTCAAACTCTAAATTGGTTTTAGAAAGCAAATCATTTTCGGTTTTCAACTTTGAAATCAATTTTTTATTTTTCGAAAATGAAGCCTTGAATTCAAAAACCAATTCATCATAGGCTTCTTGTAACTCATCAAATGTATAAGAATTTGAAATAGATGAGTTAGAAGTTACCTCCCCCTCATTGAGGGCCATCATGCATAGGTGGGCTACTTCATTATCGGTGGAGTCTTCATCACTCCAAGTGGCCACATATGCTTGTTTAGAAGATGATCCCTTCTTTTTGGATTTGTGGGAATCCTTCATCTTCTTCATCGATTCATGCTTGGATTTTTCCATTTTGCTCTTCATGAATCGTGCGAGCTTGTTGAAGAGATAGTTCATCTCTTCATCTTCACTATCCTCCTCACTTGAATCTACGTGATGATTTGTGGAGGATTTGAGAGCCATGGCATTGAAGCCAAGCCTCTTGAGCTTCTTCTCTCCCATAGCTCTAATTTCTTCCCTCTTTTTCTCATCCTCTTTATTTTTCTTCATGATTTGATGAGTAAGGAGAGACCCCATGAGTTCATCAAGCTTCAAAGTTTTCAAATTTTTGGCTTCGATGATGGCGGTCCTCTTTGAGTCCCAAGACTCGGGAAGTGAGTAGATGAGCTTTCGGACAAGTTTTTCTTCCGGGATGGCTTCTCCATAACCTTTAAGACCATTGATGATGGTGGAGAATCTATCAAACATCTTTTCGATGTTCTCATCCGGATTCATCTTGAAGTTTTCATACTCTAAGGTGAGGAGCCCAATCTTGGTCTCCTTGACTTCATTAGTCCCCTCGTATGTGACTTCAAGCTTGTCCCATACCTCCTTGGCACTTTCACAAGAAGACATCTTCTCGTAGATGGTTGGGCCAAATGCACAAAAGAGCATGTGCAAGGCTCTACAATTAAGCTCCATCTTCTTGCGATCGTCGACACTCCATTCCGCTTTGCTTCCTTGAAGCACGAACGGACCATCTTCAACTATGTCCCATAGCTTGTAATCTCTTGACTTCAAGAAGAATTTCATCTTTGTCTTCCAATGGGCATAGTGATCTCCGTCGAAGAAAGGCGGTATGTTGATGGATTGCGACATTTTGAGCCAGTTGGTGAAATGTTGATCGAGCTTGCCGGATCTTCTCAATAGGATGTGAATCCCCTTCGATTGAGCCAAGCTCTGATACCAATTGTTGGGTTTTTCGACGCTCGATTCGATCAACCGTTCTTGCTCGCCAAGTGGTGGAGAGGTGGATTTTTGGGTGGAAGGGTTTAGGAAGCTAAAAGACAAAAGACACAATGATTTATAGTGGTTCAACCTTCTAACCAAGGTCTACATCCACTACCTTAGCTTCCTACTAAGGATTTCACAATCAATCCACTAATTGATTCGTCCCCTTTTCTAGGATTAGGAGGAAACCCTTTACAACCCTCGAAGCTTTCTACCCAAAGCTTGAAGGAAAACCCTCTTTACAAAGAGAAACAATAAGCAAACTTGAAACCCTCTAATAGGTGTTTGTTTGCACAATTACGCACTCACCCAAAACCTAAAACACTTGAGCAATTTTAACAATGTAAGCTCACAAGTGTTGTCTAAGCAAGAAATGAACGATTTAATCTCTAGACAAGTTTATCACTCATAATGTTGTAACAATTGAAGCTCTTGTCAATCTTGATGCTTGGAGGTCTTATTTATACTCCAAATTGAGTTTCTAGCCGTTTATGGCCGTTGGGGATGTTTCATAGCCGTTGGGGATACAAAATAGCCGTTTATTTCCCACAAAATGCAGTTCAGCAGCCTAGTGTATCGATACACTCTCCCCTGTATCGATACGGTCTTGAAATCAATATAGCCGTTGAGCTCTTTCAGCTGTTGCGTATCGATACGCTTGCCTGGCGTATCGGTACGGTCCTGCAAATTCAAATGACCGTTGGGAATGACCGTTGGGCGTATCGGTACGCGATACCACCGTATCGGTACGCGACTAGCCGTTGGGCTATTTAAAAAACATACCGTATCGATACGGGTAAGCGTATCGGTACGGGTTTTAGACACCGTATCGATACGCGTAGCCGTATCGATACGGGTTTTAGCTACTGGAATTCTATTTGCCTGAAAACCTCAAGGCGTATCGATACACTTAGATACAGTATCGATACGGTCACTTGGAATGCATGGTTTTGACCACTTTAAAAGTATTTTAAGTCCATTCCAGAGCTTTAAAAACCCTTAAACATATTTTCAAGTTGTTTTTGACTAAAAACATATTTTAAATTCTTTTCAATTTAGTCCAAAACATTTTTCAAATATTATATCAAAACCTTAGTTCTACAACAATATACATTTGCATCAGTGGCAGTGTATTTGAAAGAAGCTTTCTTCAGTTTCCTTTCTTTTTTTCTTCTTTTACATTTCGATCAGTACTCTACATTTAGCTTTCCTTGAACATTTGATCTGTCATGTACATCTGCATCAGTGACAATATACTGAAAAGAAGCTTTTTAGCTTTCTTTCATTTCTTCTACAACTTCTACTTGATCAGAATCGCTACATCTTTCGTTCCTTGAACATCTAATCTGTTAATGTACATCTTGTTTCAATAGTGTACTGCTATACAACCAAATTTTCCCTAACCCAGCTGAACTAAGTAGGTGTATTTGAAACCCTTGAGGGGTTGCTAGAAGTTACCAAACACAGCAAACCAAACCCATACTTCAATTTCATACAAAATTTAAGTCCCAAATCAAATAATCGAACTATACAAATCTGTAGTAACTGTGACTGACACCCAACAACAAGAGACCAACTTCTAGCATAAAACTACATGAATCTGGTAAGCACACAATGCAGCAATGACAAATATGTGTGTGTTTGGTTTTGCGGTGGTAGAATTGATTTTGTATCATCATGATTTAAAGAATTGATTTTGTGTAAAATTAATTTTATAGTAATGTGATTTATGTTTGAGAGTTTTTTTTCTTAAAAATCACGATTGTGTAAAAATCACAACGAAACGCAAAAGCTACTATCTTGTAGCTTTTCCAAAAATCACGTTTGGTGCTAGAATTGATTTTGGATTTTTACATCCAAACATGTAGGAATGGCGTTCGAGACACAAAATACCGATTGAACGGGATTTTGGCCCTCCCACCGCGTAAACAAACATGCACTTCAACTCCTAGAAAATTCAAAATGTAATGAACCAAATTGACATCTCAAACAGAATATGCAAGTTCCAAATGAACCATCTCAATAATTCTCAACTTTAGTATGAACAAACAGCAACTCAACAACACAAATTTCAAGCAAGAACCATACAATAGATCCACGTGAACCAGCAACGCAAAATTGCATAATCAATAGTAGTGAAAAATTAAACCAGACTAAAGAATTCACTGAAATTCGAAGGATGTGTAATGAACAACTTTCACTAGAATAAACTTGTGTTCAAATTGTAACAATCCTGCAAATTCAATGCTAATACAAGCAACAACAACAACTCTAAACTTTCACAAGGTTGAAGCATGAAACACAAGCAGTACATCAAGAAATTAACGTTATCCTTAGCTAAGAATAGATCCAACTGAATGAATGAAGTATTTGCAACGGCATAACAAATCTGAAATCTTCAACCATGACTTCCACACACACCAATGCTCCAATTAAGAAATGAACCAGTAATACCAAAATAAAGCAATTGAAAGACAAGAATGAGAAGTAAAATAAAGCACACAGAGAAATTACAAAATATCTATCAATCACTAGCAATTACCATGTCATAAACAGCGAAGCACATAGGCAAGAAAATTGAATCTAATCAAATCAGAAATGAAGCGACAACGATGTTTCAACAAATTGGAGATCTGAATCTTTTAGGTCGATCAGAAATTAAGAATGAAAAACCATCGACTGAAAATCAATTGCGGTGGCAGAGATGGTCGAAAAAAAAGGCAAAGACGAAAAATGAAGCTTACACAAGGAAAGACGATCAAAATCATGAAATGATACAATGGAAGATAATGAACCGGTACCGAACTGAGAGAATTCAAATCTGAAAGGCGGCAAAGAAGAAGAAATGACACCATTATCTACGACAGAGACTCCATCATCGATCGAGAGCGATTCAAAGCAATTCTCAGATGAAACATCGGTAGAGGACGACGTCGAGAAGCAATGAGAAGATCAGAGAAGAATACTCAGAGATCAGAAACGAGAAGCGGCGTAAGAGAGATGGCGGCATGATCGTTAATAGTGAATGATATCATGTGAGAAAACACACATGATGGCTGGAGAAGATGATAAACGGAGGTGAAGAAGCTCGAAGATGGTTAGGGAATTAATAAAATATAAGAAATGAAATTATGAAATTTTATTAACCAAAATCAACTTACTTTGTTAACACTAATATTGGGTATTTATAGCCCAAAATAATATCAACCTAACAAGCCCAACTAATTAATAACAAACCCTTAACAAACAAATTACTAACTCAATTATTAACGGTCTAACATTAACCATGATTTTTCAAGCTTATGAATTTTCTTCAAATTGATGATTCTTGAGCAAAAAAGACACTTGAACTCGAATTGGTTCATTAGTTGGTCCCCAAGCAACACAACTCATACCAAACACATTAAATGAAAAACCATTTCTCATTTCTTACTCTATTTCTTCATCATTCATCTTTCTTTCTTTTCTTCTTCTTTTACTTCCCGGTCAGTATATCTGCATTTAGCTTTCCTTGAACATATGATCCATAATATACATTTGCATCAGTGGTAGTGTATTTAAAAGAAGCTTTCTTCAGCTTCCGTTCTTTTATTCTTCATTTACTTTTCGATCAATACTCTACATTTAGCTTTCCTTGAACATCTGCTTTAGTGGCAATGTACTGGAAAGAAGCTTTTTGTTTCAGCTTTCTTTCTTTTCTTCTACTACTTCTACTTGATCAGAATTGATGCATCTTTCATTCCCTGAACATTTGATCTATTAATGTACATTTTGTTTGAACAATGTACTAGTATACAACCAAATTTTCTTTAACCCAGCTGAACTAAGTAGTTGTATTTAAAGTCATTGAGGGTTTGCTAGAAGTTACCAAACACAACAAACCAAAACTATAGATCAAATTCATACCAACTTCAAGTCCCAAATCAACTAATCGAACAACGCAAATTTGTAGTAACTGTGACTGACACCCAACAACAAGAGACCAGCTTTTAGCATAAAACAACGTGAATCTATTAAGCACACAATGCAACAATGACAAATACTTCAACTCCTAGAAAATTCCAAATGTGGTGAACCAAATTGACATCTCAAACACATTATTCAAGTTCCAAAGGAACCATCTCAATAATTTTGAACTTTAGTATGAACAAACAAGGGTTGAGCAACACAAATTTCCAACAAGAACCATACAATAGATGCACGTGAACCAGTAACACAAAATGTCATAAGCAGTAGTAGTGAAAAATTTAACCAGACTAAAGAATTCACTAAAATTTGAAGGATGTGTAATGAACAAGTTTCACTAAAATAAACTTTTGGTCAAATTGTAACAATCTTGCAAATTCAATGCTAATACAAGCAACGACAACTCCAAACTTTCACAATGTTGAAGCATGAAATACAAGCAGTACATCAAGAAATTAACGTTATCCTTAGCAAAGAATAGATCCAACTGAATGAATGAAGTATTTGCAACGACAGAACAAATCTGAAATATTCAACCATGACATCAAAACACAACAAAGCTCCAATTAAGAAATGAACCAGTAATACCAAAATAAAGCAATAGAAAGACAAGACTGAGAAGTACAATAGAGCTCACTGAGCAATTGCAAAATCTCTATCAATCAGTTGCAATTACCATGTCACAAATAGTGAAGTATATAGACAAGAAAATTAAATCTAATTAATTCAGAAATGAAGCGACAACGATGATTCAACAAATTGGAGATCTGAAACTTTTAGGTCGATTAGAATTGAAGAATGAAAAACCGACGATGGAGAATCAATCGTGGTAGTAGAGATGGTCGAAACAAAATCGAAAAGATGAAAAATGAAGCTTACACAAAGAAAGACGGACAAACTCTTGAAATGATACAACATAAGATAACGAACCGGTACCGAACTAAGAGAAATCAGAGAAGAATGCATCATTGATCGAGAGCGATTCAAAGCAGTTCTCAGATGAGAAATCGGTAGAGCAAATCGGTGAAGAATACTCAGAGATAGGAAACGAGTTGCGGCGGAAGAGAGACGGTGACAGGATCGTTAATGGCGAATGATACCATGTGAGAAAGCATACATGATGGCCTGAGAAGATGATAAACAGAGGTGAAGAAGCTCCTTGGTGGTAAGGGATTTAGTAAAATATAAGAAATGGAATTCTGAAATTTTAATAACCAAAATCAACTTAGTTTTGTTAACACTAATATTCGGTATCTATAGCCCAAACTAATATCAACCTAACAAGCCCAACTAATTAATAACAAACCCTTAACAAACAAATTACTAACTCAGTAATTAACGGTTTAACATTCATCCTGCTTTTCAAACTTCTGAATTTTCTTCAAATTAATGATTCTTGAGCAAACAAGACACTTGAACTCGAACTGGTTCATTAGTTAGCCCCCAAGCAACACAATAACTCATACCAAACACATCAAATGAAACACCATTTCTCATTTCTTACTCTTTTTCTTCATCATCCAGCTTTTTTTCTTTTCTTCTTCTTTTACTTCTCGATCAATAAACATGCATTTAGCTTTTTATACATCTGCATCAGTGGTAGTGTATTTGAAAGAAGCTTTCTTCAACCTCCTTTCTTTTCTTATTCTTTTACTTTTCGATCAGAACTCTACATTTAGCTTTCCTTAAACTTCTGATCTGTCATATATATCTGTATCAGTGGTAATGTATTGGAAAGAAGCTTTTTTCAGGTTTCATTCTTTTCTTCTTCTACTTCTACTTGATCAAAATCACTGCATCTTTCGTTTCTTGAACATATGATCTATTAATGTACATCATGTTTCAACAGTGTACTGGTATACAACCAAAATTTCCCTAACATATCTGAACTAAGTAGGTGTATTTGAAACCCTTGAAGGGTTGTTAGAAGTTACCAAACACATCAACTCAAAACCATAGCTCAAATTCATACCAACTTCAAGTCCCAAATCAACTAATCTGAAAACATAAATCTGTAATGACTGTGACTGACACCCAACAATAAGAGACCAGCTTCCAGCACCAAACAACGTGAGTCCAGTAAGCACACAATGTAGCAGTGACAAATACTTCAACTCCTAGAAAATTCCAAATGTATTCAACCAAATTGATATCTCAAACACAATATGCAAGTTACAAATGAACCATCTCAATAACTTTCAACTTTAGCATGAACAAACAGCAGTTGAGCAACATAAATTTCGAGCAAGAACCACACAATAGATGCACGTGAATTAGCAACACAAAATGGCATAAACAATCTTAGTGAAAAATTAAACCAGACTAAAGAATTTAATGAAATCTTAAGGATGTGTAATGAACAACTTTAACTAGAATAAACTTGTGGTCAAATTGTAACAATCCTGCAAACTCAATGCTAATACAAGCAGCAACAACAACTCTAAACTTTCACAAGGTTGAAGCATGAAACATAAGAAGTAAATCAAGAATTAACGTTATGCTTAGCAAATAATAGATTGGAATGGATGAAGTATTTGCAACAACAGAACAATTCTGAAATATTCAACCATGAAATCCACACACAACAATGCTCCAATTAAGAAATGAACCAGTAATACCAAAATAAAGCAATTGAAAGACTAGTCTGAGAAGTACAGTAGAGCTCATAGAGCAATTGCAAAATCTCTATGAATCACTAGCAATTACCATGTCACAAGTAGCGGAGCACATAGGCAAGAAAATTGAATCTAATCAATCCAGAAATGAAGCGGTAACGATGTTTCAACAAATTGGAGATCTGAAACTTTTAGGTCGATCAGAATTGAAGAATGAAAAACCAGCGAGAGAATCAATCGCAGTGGCAGAGATGGTCGGAACAAAAAGGCAAAGACGGAAAATGAAGCTTACACAAGGAAAGACAAACAAAATCTTGAAATAATACAACGGAAGATAACGAACAAGTACCTAACTGAGAGAATTCATATTTGAAAGGCAACAAAAAAGAAGAAAGGACACCATGATATACGACGAGACTCCATCATTGATCGAGACCGATTCAAAGCGATTCTCAGATGAGACATCGGTAAAGGACGACATCAAGAAGTAATGAGCAGATCGGAGAAGAATACTCAGAGATTAGAAACAAGCAGCGACATAAGAGAGATAGTGGTAGGATCGTTAATAACGGATGATACCATGTTAGAAAACACACATGAAGGGACAGAGAAGATGATAAACAAAGGTGAAGAAGCTTGAATGTGATTAGGGGTTTAGTAAAATATCATAAATGGAATTCTAAAATTTTATTAACCAAAATTAACTTGCTTTTGTTAACACTAATATTGTGTATTTATAGCCTAAACTAATATCAACCTAACAAGCCCAACTAATTAATAACAAACCCTTAACAAAATAAATACTAACTCAATTATTAACGGTCTAACATTCACCATACTTTTTCAAGCTTCTAAATTTTCCTCAAATTGATGATTCTTGAGCAAAAAAGACACTTGAACTCGAACTGGTTCATTAGTTGGTCCCCAAGCAACACAACAACTCATACCAAACACATCAAATGAAAAAACCATTTCTCATTTATTACTCTCTTTCTTCATCATTCAGCTTTCTTTCTTTTCTTCTTCTTTTACATCCCGATCAGGAAATCTATATTTAGCTTTCCTTGAATATCTGATCTACAATATACATCTGCATCAGTGGCAGTCTATTTGAAAGAAGCTTTCTTCAGTTTCCTTTCTTTTCTTCTTCTTTCACTTTTCGATCAGTACTCTACATTTAGCTTTCCTTGAACATCTGATCTTTCATGTACAACTGCATCAGTGGCAATGTACTGGAAAGAATTTTTTTCCAGCTTTCTTTCTTTTCTTCTACAACTTCTACTTGATCAAAGTCGCTGCATCTTTTGTTCCTTGAACATTTGTTCTGTTAATGTACATCTTATTTCAACATTGTACTGGTATACATCCAAATTTTACCTAACCCAATTGAACTAAGTAGGTGTATTTGGAACCCTTAAGGGGTGGCTAGAAGTTACCAAACACAACAAACCAAAACCATAGCTCAAATTATTACCAACTTCAAGTCCCAAATCAACTAATCGAACAACACAAATCTGTAGTAACTGTGACTGACACCAAACAACAAGAGACCAGCTTCCAGTATAAAACAATGTGAATCCAATAAGCACACAATGCACCAGTGAAAAATACTTCAACTCCTAGAAAATTCCAAATGTAGTGAACCAATTTGACATCTCAAACACAATATTCAAGTTCCAAATGAACTATCTCAATCATTTTCAACTTTATTATGAACAAACAATAGCTTAGTAACACAAATTTCCAGCAAGAACCATACAATAGATGCACATGAACCAGCAACGCAAAATGGCATAAGTAGTAGTAGTCAAAAATTAAACCAGACTAAAGAATTCACTGAAATTTGAAGGTTGTGTAGTGAAAAACTTTCACTAGAATAAACATGTGGTCAAATTGTAACAATCCTGCAAATTCAATGCTAATACAAGCAGCAACAACAACTCTAAACTTTCATAAGGTTTAAGCATGAAACACAAGTAGTACATCAAGAAATTAACGTTGTCCTTAGCAAAGAATATATCCAACTGAATGAATGAAGTATTTGCAACGACGGAACAAATATGAAATCTTCAACCATGACATCCACTCACAACAATTCTCCAATTAAGAAATGTACCATTAATACCAAAATAAAGCTTTTGAAATATAAGATTGGGAAGTACAATAGTGCTCACAGAGCAATTGCAAAATCTCTATCAATCACTAGCAATTACCATGTCACAAGAAACGAAGCACATAGGCAAGAAAATTGAATCTAATCAATTTAGAAATGAAGTGACAATGCTAATTCAACAAATTGGAGATCTGAAACTTTTAGTTCAATTAGAATTGAAGAATGAAAAACCGGTGACGAAGAATCAGTCGCGGTGGCAGAGATGGTCGGAAAAAAATGGCAAAGACGAAAAAAGAAGCTTACACAAGGAAAGACGAACAAACTCTTGAAATGATATAGTGGGAGATAAAGAACTTGTACCGAAGTTAGAGAATTCAGATCTAAAAGGTGGCAAAGAAGAAGAAATGACACCATGATCTACGATGGAGACTCCATCATCGATCAAGAGCGATTCAAAGCAATTCTCAGATGAAACATCGGTAGAGGACGACATCGAGAAGCACTGAGGAGATCGAAGAAGAATACTTAGACTTCGGAAACGAGCAACGAAAAAAGAGAGATGATGACATGATCGTTAATGGCGAATGATACCATGTGAGAAAGCACATATGGTGGCCGGAGAAGATGGTAAATGGTGGTGAAGAAGCTCGACAGTGGTTAGGGATTTAGTAAAATATAATGAATTGAATTCTGAAATTTTATTAACCAAAATCAACTTACTTTTGTTAACACTAATATTAGGTATTTATAGCCCAAACTAATATCAACCTAACAAGCCCAACTAATTAATAACAAACCCTTAACAAATCAATTACTAACTCAATTATTAACTGTCTAACATTGAAACACATCTCGAAAACCTCTTTCATCCCCTCTAGTATTTTTCGTGATTTCTTAAGTCATGCTATTGTTTAAGATTATCTTGCTCTTGTATTCTGGGAGACTGACAACTAGCGAACTCAAGCACTCTAGAGTGGTCGAAATCTGTCTTAAGGAAACTGCGTAGCTGTAGGCCTCAACATGTTTCCTATGATTTTTCCCAATCGAATCAAGAGATTGTTCCTCTTTTTTTTATTTAGATTATTTAAATAATATTTTATTTTCATTTATTCGTCTCAGATTGTTATATTAGTAATATAGGAGGCATTCTTCGAAATGATAACTCTAAAACGTTTTTGTACTTCTCAAAGTCTATTGGTTTGACGGATGCGATGACTGATGAGCTTTTAGCCATTATAGAAGCGGTTAAACTCTTTGGATGTCTGAGATTGTCCCAGTCTTTTAACATGGTCATTAAGAGTGATAGTATGTTGAAGATTAGAGTTCTTGAGAAATTAGGGTTTTGTGATTTGGGGATTTTAGGAAAGGAAACATCAGAGAGAAAGGAAACAATAAAGAATAAAAAGACTAAAACCAACTAACTAACTTTAATAATCGTTTAATGCTAATTTAAGAAATATTAATATCCTAACAGCCCCCATCAAGTTGGAGCATACAAATTGTGTATGCCCAACTTGGATATAGACTCTCAAAATGAAGTAGGTGGAAGTGCTTTTGTAAAACAATCAACAAGCTGATTAGAAGAAGACACAAGCAGCAAATGCAGCATCCCTTGGTGAAGCTTTTCCCTTATCAAGTGACAGTCGATCTCTATATGCTTGGTCTGTTCATGATAGACTGAATTTTCTGCAATTTTAATTGCAGAAAGATTGTCACAATAGAGATTTGCATACTGAAAAGGCAATTGTAAATGAGAAAGAAGAAAAATAAGCCATTATAGTTCACAAGTGACAATAGCAAGAGCTTTATACTCTGCTTCACTAGATGATCGAGAAATTGTAGGTTGCTTTTTAGACTTCTAGGAAATCAAAGCTGATCCTAGAAAAATACAAAATCTTGTCATTGATTTGCGTGAGTCTGGACATGATGCCTAGTCAGAATCAGAGAAAGCATTAAGTTTAATATCATTATTTGCAGGAAAGTATAAACCCTAACCAGGACTACCCTTCAAATATCTAAGAATTTTATGTACTGCACACAAATGAACATCAGTGGGAGCAGCAAGAAACTGAGATAGTTGATGCACAACAAAAGTTATATCAGGTCTAGTATTAGTTAAGTATAAAAGCTTGCCTATCAATCGTCGATAAGAAGTAATGTCATCCAATGTAACACCATCCAATTTAGAAAGTTGTACTTTTGATATTGAAAGGAGTTGGAGCAGGCTTGGAACCTGAGAATCCAGTTTCTTCTAATAGCTCAAGAGTGTATTTACGTTGACAAAGATTAATGCCATCTTTTGACCTAGCTACCTCAAATCCTAAAAAGTATTTAAGATCACCCAAGTCTTTTATTTTAAAAGTTTCATGTAAGAACTTTTTAATATGATTTATCTCATTCATACTTGGACTTACAAGAACAATGTCATCCACATAAACATCAAGAGCTATGAAATTATCATCTTTCCCTTTCAAAAACAAAGAAGTATCAAAAGAAGCTTGAACAAAATTTTGATCTTTCAATGAAATGGTGAGTCGTTCATTCCACTGCCTACTTGCTTGCTTTAAACCATACAAACTCTTATTTAATTTACAAACTAAACCATGTTTATTAGGCATAAAACCAAGGGAGGATCCGTGTAGACTTCTTCATTTAAAAAATCATGTAAGAAAGCATTATTAATATCTAATTATTGTAAATGCCAGTTTTTTACTGCAGCAACAACAATAAATGTCCTAATGGTAGTGATTCTAGCAACAGGGCTAAAAGTATTAAGAAAATCTAAACCAGGTTGTTGAGTATACCCTTTTGCAACAAGCCTTGCTTCATATCTTTCTAAAGTACCACCAGACTTGAGCTTAGTTCTATAAACCCGCTTACAACCCACTGTTTGTTTTCTACTAGGCAAAGAGACTAAATCCCAAGTTTTATTCTTTTCTAAAGCTAGTATTTCTTCATCCATGGCTTTTTCCCAACAATCATGCGTAACATCTTCTTTATAATTCCTAGGTTCTTTCAAAGAATCAATATTATTAACAAAATTTTGGTGTTTAAAAGAGATATGGTTATAAGAGAGAACCTGAGCAATGTAGTGAGAAGTAGTGTGTGAAATTGGTTTACTTCCTGGTAAAGAAACTTGATAATCATCAAACTTATGAGGTAGTCTGACAGTTCTGGATGATCTCCTCGACTAAGTAGGAAGGATTGACTGTTCTAGCAAGTTTTCAGTAGAAATAGAATGTTTTGGCAGACTGGAAGTAGATGCTGGTGACTCTGAGTCTGAAACTGGAGGTAATGAAACTCAATTACCTTCAGTGGATAATGAAGGACCTGCATGAACTAAATCTTCAAAAGAACTATTTGTATCACACATAGGAAAAATAATATCTGAAAATTGATTTGACTTACCTTTGTGGAAAGGAAAAATTGTTTCTAAAATACAACATCTCTTGAAACAAAAAATACTTTTGGTATTAACATCATATAACATGTATCCTTTAATGTTTTTGGGAAAACCAATGAAAACACACTTAATAGCACGAGGATGTAATTTGGTCTGTGGTTTAGGAAGAACAGAAGCAAAGGCAAGACAACCAAAGACTTTAAGATTATCCAACTTAGATTCTGTTTGATATAAAACCTCGAAAGGAGTTTTATTATTATGAATTGGAGTAGGAGTTATGTTTATAAGATAAGCAGAGTGCAAAATACAGTCTAACCAAAAGTTCAATGGTAAAAAAGCCTGAATTTTTAAACATCTAACAACAGCAAGGAGATGTTGATGTTTACGCTCAACAATGTTGTTCTGTTGTGGAGTATGTGTGCAAGTGTTCTAATGAATAATCCCTTTAGACTTATAATAATTTGATATGTCAAATTCTTTTTCATTATCAGTGTGGATACATTTTATTTTCGAAGAAAATTGAGTAGCAACCATTTAACAAAATTCAACAACTAATTGTCTAACTTCAGACTTCAATTTCATAGGAAAAACCCAAACAAATATGCTTTTGTCATCTATAATTTTCAGAAAATATACATGACCATAAAAACTTTTTACAGGAAATGGACCCCAAACATCTATATGAACCAGATCAAAAATTGAAACAAAAATAGAAGTGCTATTAGGAAAAGATGACCTTTTTTGTTTGGCCAAATGACAAACTTCACAATCAGAATAAGGGGTATTAAGTATTTTATTATTTAACTGAAAAAAGAATTGCATCCTTCTTTTGAAGGGATGTCCTAACCTTCCATACCAAATGTTTGAAGTAGAAACAGAATTACAAATAAAAAAATTATAATTTTGGGAATAAAAAATATTCAGTTTGTACAAACTAATAACCTCACTAGCTGTACCAATCGTCTAGTGAGGTACATCACGTTTAAAGCAAATACCAGATGTGAAAATCAAGGAAATTCAGTTTTTCTTAATTAACTGATTAACATATATTAGATTGAAATTAAAATTTAGAATATGAAAGACATTAGTAAGAGTCAAAGAACCTAAAAGATTAACAGTCCATATATGACTAACTTGGACTAATTCATTATTGGGCAGTTTAACATATTTATCAAAAATAGGAGAATAACTTGTAAAAAAACTAAAGAGCTACAAATATGATCAGTGGATCTAGAGGCCTATAATCTATGGAATATCAAAATTTGAAGAATTTGAACAAGGATAGTACCTGGATCATCATCTGGAATGACATCAAAGACAAAAGAAAGCACATTGACTTTGGAGACATTATTCACAGCAAAGTTGACGGACACATATTGCCCTTTCTCATGAAGCAAATTGATCAAAACATCATGTTGGTCTTTGGTAAAAGATAAAAAATCATCTTCTTTTGTATCACCAGTAGAACAAGATCCTACTTGATTTGTTCTATTCACCTCATATCTACTTTTTTACTCAGGAGGATAACCGTGTTTCTTATAACATTTTTCTATGGTGTGGCCATATAAACCACAATGAACACTGACATGCCTTTTGGAACTAGTAGAGATTTTTTTTGAAATAAAATTTCTAGGTTCTTGTCGATTTAAATCAGAATGTGAGGGATATCGACCGACTAACAAAATATTAGAATAATGATCATGATTAACAGCAGAAAGAAGAGAACGCTCATGCTGAATTATTATGGAAAAAACCTCATTTATGCTGGGCAAAGGCTTTCGCATCATGATTTGTGTTTTAAGAACAGAAAAATTTTCATTAAGACACGAAAAAAGCGTAGAACAAAATCTTGCTTTCGATAGGTTGATGCATGACACGTGCAAGAAGACAATGGCCTCAAGTTAAAAATTTCATCCCACAGAGTTTTCAATTGAGTAAAAAACGCAGAAACAATGAGAGTACCTTGATTCAAACTGAAAAAAAAAAATCCTGGAACAAATCAGAAATCCTCAGCAAATCCCCTTGACTGAAACGATCGAACAAATCGACCCACAATTCCGATGCGTTGTCTATCCAAATCACGCTTTGAGCGATTTTGGGATTCAAAGCTCTCTGGAGCCAGGACAAAACCAAGTTATTACACTTGACCCAAGCGGAGAATCGAGGGTCATCTTGCTTTGGTTCTTTGATGGAGCCGTCGACAAAACCAAACTTATTTTTTGAGATGAACGCCATTCGAATCGACCTAGCCTATCCATGGTAATTCTTGCCATCTAACAGAGATGAGGTTAACACCAGTGTCGGATTTTCACTGGGATGTATGTAATAAGGATCGGGTGGATCGTCGTTCTTGAAGGAATGACGAATATGATCAGCGGAACGGGAGCGCGAATCAGAAGATTTAGCAACTGATTCTACGGTGAAGATGAGAGTTCTTGAGAAATTAAGATTTTGTGATTTGTGATTTGAGGATTTTAGGAGAGAAAACGTCAGAGAGGAAGGAAACAATAAGGAAACCTTTTATCTCAAAACTGACTTTACAATATCTATAATGCATATGCATATATATATATAAAGAAAACAAATAAAGAAAATAAAGAATAAAAGACTAAAACCAGCTAACTAACTTTAATAACCGTTTAATGCTAATTTAACAAATATTAATATGCTAACATAGTAACCTAGCCGTGAGCTGTATTCTTAATCCACAGAAAACTCAAGTGGTGTTCAAAGCTCTTGTTCAGTCTTGCCTAAATCATGCAACAAGATTAAAGTGGGAGATCAAGGGAATGGCAAGGTAGTGTAATTCTTTTGTAGATTCGTTAGCAAAGAAAGGTATATCTCGTTTGAAAGACTTGTTAATGGTTGGTTAGTTCCTAATTGTTTACTGCTTCTAGCGGGTTGTGTTTGATATGCTATGTAGGCGAGGCTTAATTTTTGTTCTAACATTATGATCGTGAAACATTGCACTCTTTTTGCTCTAATTAAATTAGAGAGATTTTTTAAGGATGTAAATTTTGCGGTCCTTTATTATTAATAAAAGCTTCTACTTTTCAAAAAAAAAATTAAAGTTTAATAGTATCTAGTGTAGTTTTCCCAAATTAAAATTTCAATTTTAAAAGAGTAATCGATTAAATGTAGTGATAGAAAATGTCCATTTTATACGTACAAATATCAAAATTATCAGTATGAATTGATTGTCGTAATAGTTATATTTTGATATTGGTATGTATGGGTACATTGTTCTAAGTTTATCAATATATTATAAATATGCATATTTATTGTCTAATGTTTAGTTATTGGCAAAATATATTTATATGTAAATTACATAGTATAAATATATTCATATGTAAAATAAATTCAAAAAATTGTTAATTTAATTTAGTAATTTTTTTAATGATTATATTTTATTTTAAATAAAATTTTAAAAATAAATATAGTTGATGCAAGAAATTATTAAAAGTTAATTTGACAATATGATCATATGGATTGATATTGATCGAAGCCATCAAAATACACTGAAATTTCAACTTCAATGAAATATAAGTTGTATAAGTGTGATTTATGATAAAGATCGAAGAGTGCAACAATTCGACCACCACCGAAACAGAAACCGACAATTGTGCTTGCACCCCTCAATCCAACAATAACATACTAAATAAACAAATAAAAGTTAATGGCAGAAAAGCAAACAAATAAAAGTTATGTATTTTATTATAAAATAAAAGAATACTTATATGATGGTCCAAGGTGAAAGTGAAAGAAAAAGTGCAACGTTTCTTTGTTTTTTATTATAATTATATAAAAGGTTAGAGAAGCAATTCTAGCAAAATTAATAATGAAAACTTAAGACATGGGCACTTTCTTTTTGGATATATATATACACACGCCATAGTCATTTCATTGGTTGTAATAATTAGTCCCTGACTTTCATCCACAATTCGTTGGTCTAATTAAATTAAAAATTAGATATTTTAAATAATATAAATTATTCAAATTTGGATATTATAAATGTAGTAAATTAAATTAAGAGGATTGCATTTATAATAGACCAATAAAATATTCGAACTGAATTAATTGATAACAAATTAGATATTAATAATTATAAAAAATCTTTCCACCTTAAAAGGTATAGAGTTTAATTAGATACCAACTTTCATATAGATTTATTGGGTGGGAAAAATAAAATATAATTTAATGACGAATTTCTTAATTATTAAATTAAAAGTATATAATGTTCATGGATAACATTGTAATATTTATTCAGAATAATATACTTTTCATTAAAAAGGAGAAAATTTTACATGCTCACGATTTTCTTCTTTAACTTTTTTTAAATCAATTTATAATATAACAAATATTGAGAAATAAAGTCATTTTGTTGTGATCTGTTTTGATCCCGCATAGCCTACTGGAAATCGTTTATTCAGCAGAAGTAGCTGAAAAGCACGGTGGATTTTATGGTCATTCTGATTATAAAAAAATATAATTATAAACAAATTGTGGCTGACTATAATTAGAGTGGGCAATCGGATCGTTCGGGTCGGTTTTAATTCGGATTATTTTGAGTTTGTTTGAAATCGATTTAGATTCGATTCGAGTCTAGTTCGGATTTAGTTCGGGTCTATGATAAGTCGGGTCTGGTTAGGATATTGGATCAGGTTAAAATTGGGTCGGTTGTTCTCGATTCGGGTCAGTATCAGATCGGTTGCTTTCGGTTCGGGTCAAAATCGGGTCGTTCGAATTGGTTTTGGGGCGAGTCAACCTTTTAATTTTCGAGCCAATTCGGTTTGTGTTGGTTATGATCACAAAAACTTCGTTCATGTAGAAGATTGTGTCAATGGAGAATACATAAGATTGTGTCAATTCGGTTTGAGTTGGGTCAATTTTGATTCTCTAAGGTTTATATTTTAGGGTTTAGAGTTTAGTGTTAACAGTTTATGGTTTAGTGTATGGTTATTGGTTTATAAGATTAATTATGATTTATTAAGGTTTATGATTTATGGTTTAATATTATTAGTTTATGGGTTAGTTTAGTGTTATTGGTTTATGAGATTAATTCTGATTCCTTAAGGTTTATGGTTTAGTGGTTTAGTTTAGGATTATTGGTTTATGGTTTAGTGGAGGGTTATTGGTTTATGAGATTAATCATGATTCTTAAGGTTTATAGTTTTAGGTTTAGTATAAAATAGTTTATGGTTTAATTTAGTTTAAGGTTATTGGTTTATGAGATTAATTCTGATTCAACTTGCTAATTTATATATTTGATTTGATTAAATATTTAAATCAAAGCTTCATGTGTACAATTGAACTAAATTAAAGTTTCAACTTTCACATGTACAATTACATGTTTACATCCAAATCAAAATTTTGTGTATAATTATATTAAATCAAAGTTTATAATAATAATAATAATAATAATAATAATAATAATAATAATAATAATAATAATAATAATAATAATAATAATAATGTTTGAATTGAATTAACTTATTAAACTTATGATCTAATTGAGCTAAATTACTAAAATCTGGAAGCATAAATTACGGACATGATTAAAAGAATTCTAAAACTAAATGTAGAATTTTAATTAGAATAATATAAATTGAGACTCAATTGAATTAAATTAAAATCTAAAAGTGAAAATTGAGGACTTAAATTAAAAACATGTAAAGTTGAAAGGGCTAAGCAAATAATTGCCCCTAACCTAAAACTAAAAAGAAAGATGGACTCATTTTAATTAAAAAGGAAAAAAAACAATTGGTAAAAAAGGAAAAAGACAAAAAAATTGGAGGAAAATAAGTCGCTCATTTTTTAGGTTAGAGATTAATTACCTTTAGGTCCTGCTGCATTTAAAATGTTGCATTTTAGTCATAACATTTATTTTTAAGTTTTAGTTTAATTTAACTTAGTCACAAGTACGAAGTATCCTCACGATTCGGACTTCAGATATAGCAATCCCCTCCCCACGGTGATATTTAGTCCCTAAAATTTTACTTTTAGTTGAAATTGACCTCAATTTATTTCTAATTTTTGTAATTTAGTCTAATAATTTTAATATGCTGGTATTTTTGTTCATTTTAGTTCCTAAGATTTAATTTTTAGATGAAATTAACCTCTATTTATTTTAACGGTAAAATTGTGAAATTGGTCAATGGACTCTCAAATTTCTCCACTTCCAATTTGTCAAATTAGTCCTTCAATTTTGGTTTTATGCTATATTTTATGGTGAAATTGTGAAATTGGTCACTAGACTCTCAAATTTCTCCACTTTTAAATTGTCAAATTGGTCCCTAATTTCGATTTTATGCTATATTTTATGGTAAATTTGTGAATATGGTCCCTAATTTTGGTTTATGTTTTAGGGTTTAGGTCTTAGTGTTAATGGTTTAGGGCTTATGTTGTAGTTTAAGGTTGTTGATTTATGAGATTAATTTTTATGGCTTATGGTTTATGATTTAGGATTTTTAAGGCTTAATGTTAATGGTTTAGGGTTTATGGTGTAGTTTAGGATGAAGTTAAGATAAAATATTGGGAGAGAAAAGAGTATATTAAACTTATAAATTTAAAAAATTAGTCGGGACAAAAGCCTTATTTGATTAATATTTAAACTTAAAATGACATAAAATGTTATACCATAATTTTGAGAAGAGCAATGGTCTCTCCCATAGTATAATACAAAAAAATAATAAAACATACATCATTTTACTATTTATCATATTGTTAAAAATAGATAACAGTAAAAGTAAATTATTCATTTACTTTACTTCAGTTATCGGGTTGATATTCGATTCAACGTTCGGTTCGGGTCCATTCGGTTCAGTTGAAAATTGATTCGGGTCCATTTCGGTTTAACAAAAATTTATGGTTGGTTTTGGTTTGGTTTGGTTTATTTCGAGTTTCGAATGAAGTTCGGATCATCATGTTTGGGTCAATATCGAGTCTTGGTTCGGGTCTTGGGTGTCGAGTCAAGTTTGCTAGATCTAACTATGCTACCAACTTTTGTGGTTCAACTACATTTTTAGTCCCTATTAGTTTGAAAACATATGAAATTAAGTATCGACCTTTCAGGTTCAATTGTTTTTTTAAGTTCCTATTGATATTCAGATTAATGTAATTAAACTCTAGCCTCGACTTTTCTGGTCTAATTACTCTTATGTCTCTATTAGTTTTGAAGTCAATAGAATTGTATCATATTTTTTTTTTGAAAAACTAATCGGTAATTTTATTCAATAGCATTACCGAACAAGACATAGTCATAGGCTTGGTTAAAAAGAGTGCACTATGAAGATGTAAAACTTCCAAACATCTCTCGAACAACATCAGATTATACTGTTACATTTCAGTTCGAAGGCCACATGGCTGATCAAATCTCCCAAGATCCCTGACTTCACTGGACTGATCTATGAGCCGAAATAAAAATTCTGCACTGCTAGATTATCTTTACCTCAGCTCACATTGGGCTCACCTGCTGCATACTACATTCTTGCCGAATTCGAATTCGCCTGCCCCCTGAGATACAACTCTTTCAGCTCGAAAACAAACTACCACCTGTTGCGCGTCAATCCATCTTGAACTTTACCAAGTCAATTGCCCTGTCGATGCCTTTTTTAGCGAAACTGTCAGCCAGGGAATTTCGCTCCCTAGGAATGCAGTTGATTTCCCAATCCGAGCCATTTGGAAGACTTAAAACATAGCCCTGCTTCTTTGATCGCGAGCAGCTCCGCTGATGATACATCTAGGACTCCGATGTTTTTGGAGAAGTAGCAAAGCATTTTTCATGCATGATTTCTCAACACGCAGGTTCCAAGGATCCTCTTACTGCACCATCTGTGTTAAATTTCAGGTTTTCCCTCCAATCTCCACTTTTGTGTTGAGGGCGAGACAAACTAACAGATTTCAAAATTTCACTGTTTGCCATAATGTCAGAAGTTTGTGGGAAGGTGCACTTGCCCATCTGCAAACTCTTAACAGGGAAAGCTGATACATTTGTTCAACATCCACTATCCAACTCTGAAACACAACCTCATTTCTAAACAACCAAATAGTCCAGACTATGCTAAAGAAAATCATCATCCATAATTTGTGTTCCTTAAAGAAGAAAATCTGCTCCCATTGATATAATAGAGTCCTAGGATTATTCGGACTCCAAGCATTACACCATTTCATCCAAAGTTTCCAAGAAATACAACATTCGTAGACAATGTGGGCAAGAGTTTCAGGATTCATAGAGCATAACGGGCAGGCAGAAGTTTGAATAGAAACGATACCTATTTTGATTAACTCCGCTCTTGTAGGTATTCGACCATGGAATAGTTTCCAAACGAACGCCTCCACCTTTGGGGGAACCAGATTGGACCACACGATCTTCCATATTAATTCATTCGTAATACTCGGAGGTTCCAATAGTTTACGGTAATCTGCAGGCTTATAAATACCATTTGTGTTAGCAACCCACCTAATGGAGTCTTCACCAAGATTCAATCATGTTGGAAAAATTGATCCACGAGTCCTTTTCCCAATCGAATTGACCAAGCCCAGCCGCCATTAGTGAAACTGCCAAAACCAGCAATACTACCCTGTTTGTGAACAGCCAGTGCATGTACGCGAGGGAATAACTCTTTCAAAGTTGAGGAGCAAGCACATTTATCATTCCAGAAGTCAATTCTGGTTCCGTTACCCACAGTCACGATTTTGAGATCACCCAACGAATTCTTGAAATATAAATAAGACTAATATTTTTAAGGTGGGATTGGATCACTTAATAAAATTTTATTATCAATTAAAACTCATTGAACAATATTTTTTGTCTACATAAAAAAAAAAGAATTTGCGAGTACGATTACACGTGTGGAATAGGGATGTGAAATCATGTAATTAATCAAGTTTCAGGTCAGGTCAAATCGGATACGAGTTATGTCAGGTCAATTTAATGGTTCGACTCGGATTAGGTCGGGTCCGGGTCGGCCAAGATTCGGATCATTATCAGGTTAATTTCAAATCAGAATGAGTTCGGGTTCGGGTCGGGTTAATTTCCGATCGGGTAAGTTTTAGTTCAAGCCAAAACGGTTCGGGTCCGAATTAGTTAATTAACGGGTTAATTCAGGTTCGGATAGACTTCATGTCGGACCACGTTTAGGTCGGGTCACGTCGTTGATGGATAAAATTCAGGTCGGGAAATATCGATTTCGATTGAAGTTCAAGTTAGGTATTATCGTATACAAATAGACTTCGGTATGGTAATTGTGGGTAATTTCGGATAAAAATAAAATTTTAGGAATTAATATGAACCAAAATATCCTTAGGATGTTGAAATATTTTACAATTTAAAAAATATATATTTATATATAATTGTGACTAAATTGAATTAAACTAAAATTTAAAAGTAAATATTAGGACTAAAATGCAACATTTAAAACGCAGCAAGACTAAGGGTAATTAACCCCTAACCTAAAATTTAGGCGGCTTCCCTCAAACTTTTTGTCATTTGCCCATTTTTACCAATTATATTTTTTTCCTTTTTTTAATTATATTGAACGGTGGGAGCCCGGGAGGGAAAGAACTCGCATAATATTTTATATTATGGGAAATTATTCTTTAGTCCTTCCGACTTTAGATTCTTTTCATTTAAGCCCCAAATTTTTACTTTTAGGTTTTAATTTAATTCAATCGGGTCTTAATTTAGATTAATTTAATTGAAATTTCATATTTAGTTTTAGAATTCTTTCAATTATGTCTGTGATTTATGCTTCTAAGTTTTAATTTAGCTCAATTAGATCCTAAATTTTATAAGTTAATTCAATTCAATTCAATTCATATTATTATTATTATTATTATTATTATTATTATTATTATTATTATTATTATTATTATTATTATTATACACGGAATTTTGATTTGGATGTAACCATGTAATTGGACACATGAAAGTTGAAATTTTAATTTAGTTCAACTATATACATCAAGCTTTGATTTAAATATTTAATCAAATTCAAATGCATAAATTAGCAAGTTTAATCAGAATTAATCTCGTAAATCAATAACCCTAAACTAAACCATAAATAATTAATACTAAACAAAAACCATAAACCTTAAGAAATCAAATTAATCTCATAAACAAATAATCATAAGCTAAACCATAAACCATTGATACTAAATCATAAACCTTAAGGAATCTAAATTAATCGCATAAACCAATAACCCTAAACTAAACACTAAACTATAAAAGTATTAATATTAAACCATAAACCATAAATCATAATGAATCATGTTGGTAACGGTTAGATATTTAATAAAAATTTTAAATATTTTTATATACTACATAATTTATAAATATAAAAAATAAACGTATTAATTTAATGATCATAGTTAATTATGTATTTTAAATAGTGAAAAATGTATTTTGTCACAATGTAATATAATAAATTTATAATCTCACAACTTCATCAATTGTAACTTATTAGTTATTACAAGTCAGGTAAATATCATATCAGTTCAATAACAAGTTAGATCATTTACAGGTTGAGTCAATTACAGATCAAGTTCATAACAAGCCATGTTGATAACATGTCGGGTAATATTAGTTATTTACCAGGTTATTCTCGGGTTCAGATTCATATCATGTCGGATGCAGGTCGGGTTTGATTATCACATTATCAGGTTGAGTTCGGGTTCAGGCCGTTCTCAGGTCGGGTTCAGATCCAAAATTTCCAGGTCCAATCCGAGTTTAGATCAACACCAATTCAGACTCAAATCGATTTCGGATCACCACCACCTCGAGTCACAAACAATTCTGAGTCAAATCAGTTTCAGTCAATTTTACAGGTTGGGTTAGCTTTTTTTTACATCCCTAGTGTGGAATGCTAACAATCTAACACCCTCACAAAACCCACAACTAGTACCTCTGTCCTGAATTCCAAGAGAGAAGGAAATCATGCCTGCAAAATAAATGCCCATAACTGGCTCGAGAAGTCACGTTCAGCAAACAAATGGATCCTCGTCTCAACTCTCAACCTCAACCCTACACAAGATGCACATCAGGTCAACTTGAATGAATGTCGAGGGATTCTAAACCACCAAACATGGCTCTGCTTGTGCCTAAACAAATCTCAGACAGATTACCGATGACAGCCAAATCATCCCTAAGCTCCTAGTTGTGATGAGCCTTTACTTGCACATCCCAAACTGAGATACCTTTCAAAACATATTCATGCACCCATGCAACCCAAAGAGATCTTGCTTGAGAAATAAGCAACCAAAGAGACTTCAGCATACAAGCTTTGTTCCAAACTGAAAAATCCTTTATGCCCAGCCTCCCTTCATTCTTAGGATGACAAACCTTCTCCCAACTGACCCGAGCACCACGGGCTGAACCAAAGAAAAGCATTGCACAGATGTATCACTTGTGATAGAGTAGTATGTTCTAGTATATTCTGGTGTTTAGTATTGTTGGGCCGAGGCCCATTATGTTTGTTATAAGTCTGTTATGAGTTTGTTGAAGTTGTAACAGATTGGGCTTGGTCTATAAAAGCCCAATCCTTTTGTAATTCTGATTAAGTTGAAATTACAAAATAACAAACATTTTCTTTTTACCTTTTATTCTTTTTGTTCTCTGGTTCGTCTTCTTCATTTATCAGATAAACCCTAGATACAAATCTTTTCCTTTCATTGTCTTTCTGTCTACCTTCATTAAGGTTTCTTACATGGTATCAGAGACTTCGTGAGATCTATATTGACCTGTGAGATCTGTTCGTGAGGCGTTTGGTTCGAGGTTCGTCAGGATCTGTTCGTCAGAATCTGTTCGTGGTTCATCAGATCGGTTCGTGTTTGTGTGACGGTTCGTGGTTCATCAGATCTGTTCATATTCTTCAGATCTGTTCGTGTTTGTGGATCTGATCGTGTGTGAGATCCGTTTGTGTGGAGATCCGTTCGTGGAGATCTGTTCGTGAGCTCTGTTTTGGTGAGAGATCCATTTCCAAGGCTGCTTGTTCGTGTGCGATCTGTGCTCTGTGGCAGTTTCTTTGGTGAGATCTTTCTGTTTTTTGTTTGGATCTGAATCTGTTGCTTGTTTCTGCTGGTTTGGATATTATCTGGATCTGTTGCTGGCTTGGTGTTTATCTGTTGTCCTTTATTTACCTCTGTTACTCTGAATCTGCTCCTTGGATTGCTTATTACTGCTGTTGTGTGCTCGTCTGGATCTGTTCTATATTGTTATTATTGTTTGGGTCTGTTTGTTGTCATGACGAATCCTACTGATGATACTAATTCTGGTCAACCTACTGTTACTCATCCTACTGGTAGCAACCCTACTGTTACTCATGATGTTATCTCTAGTCAGTCCTCTGATCCTCCTCGTCCTTTGTTTTCTACAAAGAAAATTAATGTAGTTCTTGATGATAACAACTACCTCCTCTGGCATCAGCAAGTGTTCTTGACTATCAAAACTCATCGTTTACTTAGATATGTTGATAGTCATGTTACCCCTCCTCCTGAGTATATAACTAGGAATAACACTGTCATGATTAATCCTGATTTTGAGGCCTATGAGGAACAAGATGGGGCTCTAGCAACCTGGTTGCTCTCCACTGTTAGTGAGGGTGTCCTTCCTCAGTTAATAGGAATGAATACTGCTTCTGCTATCTGGAACACTTTGCATAGAATATATAGTGGAAAGACTACCTCTAAACTAATGTACTATAGGAGACTTCTTCATACACAAAAGAAGAGTGAACTTAGCATGAAGGATTACTTGTTAAAGATTAAATCAATTCGTGATAATTTAGCTAACTGTGGTGAGGTCATCTCTGAACAAGAACATGTTACTGCCATTCTGAATGGGCTACCTTCTGAGTTTGAGTCTGTTATCACTGTGCTTACTGCTGGTAGTGCTGCTTCCTCTGTTGAAGCTACCAGCACTCTTTTGTTGGATGCTGATGCTCGTCAGTCCAATCTCATGTCTCATGTTTCTGCGTGTGTTAATCATACTGTGGTGCCTTCTTCTTCTAATCTTTCTGTTGTTTCATCTTCTCCCAAACCACCTACCCCTGCTCTTCCTACTCCTCAGTTGCCTTCTTCTTCTGTTGTTTCTTCTGGTGTTGATTCACCTACTGCTAATGTTGTGACTTCTACTGCTTCTGACTTTCATACCTCGTCTGGTGCTGGTCAACATGATGGGTACAGATATAACTCTGACTCTTATGACAGGGGTCGTGGTAGGGGTAGATACAATAACAATAATAGGCCTCAATGTCAGCTTTGTGGTCGGTTTGGTCATCTGGTTGAACGTTGTTACTTCAGATTTGACATGAATTTTAAAAATGAATCTTCTAGAAGGACTCCGGGTTCAGGTGATAGAAATTTGGGTGTTTCTTCTGGTCCTTCTGTGTCTGTGGGGTCTGGTTATCCTCCTTCTCATGTGATGTATCATTCTGCTGCTGCTTCTCCTATGACTTTTCCTTCTGTGTTACCTCAGTCACCAACTGTTTTTGTGGCCAACAGACCTAATTCTTCTCCTTTGGTTTATTCTGCTGGTTCCCTCTCTTATCCTGCCAGCTTCCCTCAGGCTCATAACACTTCTTTTACTGTTGCTCCGTCTTCGTTTGTTTCTCACACTTTTCCTGCTGTGAATGCTCAGGCTCACATTGCTTCTCCAACTGTACTTGAGGATAATTCCTGGTTCCCTGACTCAGGTGCCTCGCATCATATTACCAACAATGTTCATTCTCTTCAAGCTGACTCTATGACTCCCACTGCTGGCAGTGTTCAAGTGGGCAATGGTAATTCTCTTCCCATTCGATGTGCTGGTCAGGCTAATTTACTGTCTTCTTCTTCTAAGAATTTTGCCTTAAAGAATGTTTTATATGTTCCTTCTATTACTAAAAATCTTCTTTCTGTTTCTAAGTTTACCCAGGACAATAATGTTTCTGTTGAGTTCTTTCCCAAGCATTGTTTCATTAAGGACTTGGTCTCTGGCTCTGTTCTTCACAAAGGTCTTGAGAAAGATGGGCTCTATCAACTGCAATCTGTCTCTGATAGCTTGTCTGGTTCTAAGGATACTAAGCATTGTTTTTCTACTGTTGCTAATAATCTGGATGATAATTCTGTTGTATCTGCTATGTCTAGTTATGATGTTTGGCATTGTAGGCTTGGTCATCCACATAAAGATGTTCTTAATTCTGTTCTTAAGAGTTGTAATATGGTGGTTCCATCTTTTAATAAATCTCATCTTTGTCATGCATGTCAACTTGGCAAATTTCATAAACTTCCTTTTTCTGTGTCTACTACTGTTTACACTCAACCTCTTGAATTAGTCTTTGCTGATGTATGGGGTCCTGCTCCTGTCTCTTCCAATTCTTTTCGTTATTATGTTGCTTTTACGGATGCATGTACTCGCTTTACTTGGCTCTACTTTCTTCGTTTTAAATCTGATGTTAAGATTGCGTTTATGCAATTCTTCTGTCAGGCAGAAAGGCAGTTGGGTGTCAAGTTAAAAATGCTTCAGTCCGATGGTGGTGGAGAATTTACTGCTCTTAGGCCTTTTCTTCTCAGTCAAGGGATTGTCCATCGTGTCTCTTGTCCTCATACATCCGAGCAAAATGGGCGTGTGGAACGCAAGCATAGACATATTGTTGAGGTAGGTCTTTCCTTGTTAGCTCAAGCTTCACTTCCTCTTTCTTTGTGGTCTGATGCCTTTGCTACTGCCGTTTTTCTTATTAATCGCTTGCCGTCCAGTGTTCTGTCTGGGCAGTCACCTTATGCCAAGATTTTTAATAAAATTCCTGATTATTCTTTTCTTAAAGTTTTTGGCTGTCTGTGTTATCCATGTCTTAGGCCCTTTAATAAACATAAGATGCAGTTTAGGTCCTCTCCTTGTGTCTTTTTAGGTTACGCTCCTTCTCACAAGGGGTACAAATGTCTGGAGTTAGGTGGTCGTGTTTATATTTCCAGACATGTTCGATTTAATGAGTCTGTGTTTCCTTATAAGAATAAGGCTTTGGTTGGTCGTGCTGAGTCTGATACTAATGCTGTTTTGGCGTCTTACCCTCTGTTTTTAGATCCTATAGAATCTGTTGATGGTCAGTCAACTATGTCCTGTTCTTCTGCTGCTGCTTCTCACAAACAGATTGATTTTCCTGTTGTCAAGAATTTGTTCATTCCTTCTCTTACTTCTATTACATCTCATACTACAGCTAATAATGATACTTCTACTACTTCATCTCGTAATATACTTACTACCTCTCATACTACAGCTAATAATGAAACCTCTCATATGAATCATAACTTGCCTACTACAGTTCATAATCCACCACATACATTTCATACTAATTCTAATAATACTTCTCATAATGTTCATAGTATATATTCTCCACATCATACTATTCACCTTCCATCTAATTTTGTTCTTCCTGGTACTGTTGATGTTTCTGCTGATGCTGTTGGTTTCAATCCCTCAAATCACCCTTCTCCTCTTCTTTCTACCTCTTCCTCTCCCTTATCATCACCTCATTCTCCTATGTTTCATCCTCACACTACTTCTTTACCTGTTTCTTTTTCCCCTTCATCAGCATCTATCTTTTCTCATTCCTCCATGTGTTCATCCATGTGTTCAACTATTTTTCCATCAACCACCTCTATATCACATCCATCTACCACTTCATCCACTGCTACAGTTCCATCTGCTTCTATTTTTCCATCCACCACCTCTTTATCACATTCATCTACCACTTCATCCACTGCTACAGTTCCATCTGCTTCCATTTTTCCATCAACCACCTCTATATCACATCCATCTACCACTTCATCCACTGCTACAGTTCCATCTGCTTCTATTTTTCCATCCACCACCTCTTTATCACATCCGTCTACCACTTCATCCACTGCTACAGTTCCATCTGCTTCTATTTTTCCATCCACCGCCTCTTTATCACATCCATCTACCACTTCATCCACTGCTATAGTTCCATCTGCTTCCATTTTTTCATCCACCACCTCTTTATCACATCCATCTACCACTTCATCCACTGCTACAGTTCCATCTGCTTCTACTCAAAATACTCATTCCATGGTTACTCGGAGCAAGGCTGGAGTCTTTAAGCCTAAGGTGTTTTACACCGAGATTGAAAACACTGAACCTGATGATGTTTTCAAGGCTTTATCTCATCCTGGCTGGCGTGAAGCTGTGTATGCTGAGTACAACGCACTGTTACAGAATGGTACGTGGGATTTGCAGCCCTTGCCTTCTGATCGTAAGCCAGTTGGATGTAAGTGGTTGTTTCGGGTCAAACACAAGCCTGATGGATCTGTTGATCGTTTAAAAGCAAGACTTGTTGCTAAAGGCTTCTCTCAACGTGTTGGCTCTGATTTTAAGGAGACATATAGTCCTGTTGTTAAGGCTTCCACAATCCGAATTGTATTGGCAGCTTCTGTTCTCAATCACTGGCCTGTTCGACAACTCGACATCAACAATGCTTTTCTTAATGGGCTTCTCACTGAGGAAATTTATATGTCTCAGCCACCAGGCTTTGTTCATACTGGTCCAACTGGAGAAAAGCTGGTGTGTCGGCTGAAGAAAGCCTTGTATGGTCTCAAGCAAGCCCCGAGAGCTTGGTTTGACACTTTAAAGAATTTTTTGCTTTCTGATTTGGGGTTTGTCTCCTCCAAATCTGATACCTCTCTCTACATCAAAAATACCTCTACTTCTTCTTTGTTACTGATGGTATACGTGGATGATATTATCATCACAGGTAGTAACCTTTCTGATGTTGATGAAGTTGTTCATAAGCTTCATGCCACCTTTTCTCTCAAAGATATGGGTGAACCTAGCTGTTTTTTGGGAATGGAGATCTTGCAGTGTGCTGGGGGTTTGTTACTTAATCAGCAGAAGTATATTTCTGATTTACTTAGCAAGGCTGATATGCTTGGCTGTACTCCTACTCCCACGCCTATGATAGTCACTAACAAAGCAGATCTGGTGTCTGATCAGATGTATGCTGATGCTCAGTTCTTCCGCAGCATCATTGGTGGTCTGCAGTACATCTGTTTAACTCGACCTGATGTTGCTTTTGCTGTTAATCGGGTTAGTCAGCACATGAATAATCCTCTAGTTGTTCACTGGAAGGCTGTGAAGCGTATCTTACGATACTTGAGTGGTACCATTGATTATGGTCTGTTCTTTCAACCCTCTCCAGATCTTCAGCTTGTCTGTTATGCTGATGCAGATTGGGCTTCTTCTCTTGCTGATCGAAGATCCACCACTGGTTATTGTATTTTTCTTGGCTCTAATCTGGTTGCTTGGTGCTCGAAGAAGCAACCTGTTGTGTCACGGTCTTCTTCTGAGGCTGAGTACAGGAGTGTGGCTAATTCTGTTTCTGAACTTGTTTGGGTTGAACAGTTACTATGTGAGATTGGCATTTCCTGCTCTGCAAAACCTGTGGTTTGGTGTGACAACTCTTCCACTGTGTCTATGTCTGCCAACCCAACTCATCATGCACGCATCAAGCATGTTGAGATTGACCTTCACTTTGTTCGTGAGAAGGTTCTTGCTGGCAGTTTGGTAGTTAACTATCTTCCATCTTCAGAGCAGATTGTTGATGTGCTGACAAAAGCTATTCCACCCTCCATGTTTGCTGATATGCGGAGCAGGCTTGGTGTTTTGTCTAGAACAGAGGTTTTAAACAAAGAGAAAACGAGGAGAATGATAGAGTAGTATGTTCTAGTATATTCTGGTGTTTAGTATTGTTGGGCCGAGGCCCATTATGTTTGTTATAAGTCTGTTATGAGTTTGTTGAAGTTGTAACAGATTGGGCTTGGTCTATAAAAGCCCAATCCTTTTGTAATTCTGATTAAGTTGAAATTACAAAATAACAAACATTTTCTTTTTACCTTTTATTCTTTTTGTTCTCTGGTTCGTCTTCTTCATTTATCAGATAAACCCTAGATACAAATCTTTTCCTTTCATTGTCTTTCTGTCTACCTTCATTAAGGTTTCTTACAACTTGTTTAATCACCTTCAAGGGAAGTTTTGTATGCTAAAACATACATCTTTTATAAGCTGCAATCTCCCAGAGAAAGATAAGCATTTGGCAGACCTACTTACTATCTTCCTAGTAATTTTATGCACTAGCCCTTCACAGTCAGCAGATGCGAGTCTCTTAGTAACGAACTGGTAATGCCCCAGCTTTAAACCCAGACTGCTCAATCATCCCCTGCAAATCAGAATTATCTATCTCATAACTAAACAGTTCACTCTTAGAAGCATTGATCTGAAGCCCATGCATCGTGTAAAACATGTCCAAAACACTCTTAACCCCAAGAATAGAGGCAACATTTCCCTTAGTAAGCACCATCAAATCCTCAGCAAGGTAGAGATGTGTAAGCTTAATTCTCTTGCATTTAGGGTAATAATCAAACGCCCCAAACTTCCCTACCCAATTCAGGAGATACAAGAGCACATTCATAACTAGGATAAACAAATAAGCAGACAAGGGGTCTCCTGCCTTACACCTTTTGCCCTAGTAAAATATCCAACCAACCTCATTCACATTCACAGAAAATCTAGGCATGGAAATATAAGCCTTTATCCATTTTCTAAAGACTTCAGGGATTCCCAAGACCTGCAACACTTGAAAAATGAACTCTCAACTAACAGAATCCAAGGCTTTCTTTAGATTAGTTTTCAAAGCACACATCGGTGATAAGTGCTTCCTACCATGCCCATTTCCAATTTCTTGAGCAAGCAAGACATTCTCAACCAAGTCCCTACCAGATAAAAAAACACTCTGATTTTGGGAGATAACAGATGACAACCACTGCTTTAACCTATTGGTGTATATACATATAATCCTATCATATTTTATGTTATTAAATTCTTTTTTCTTATTTCAAAATATTAAATAGATGACCAAAAAGTGTATCTTATATAAAAAAAATCCCTAATAGTCCGGCTCAACTTTTTCTTTTTCAGTTTTATATAGCCGTCGGCGACACCGATTTTGTGTTGTTCGCCGACCGTCAATTTTTTTCTTTTTATGTTTCAAAAAAATAATTATATTTTTGTGGCACGTTTATCTTTATCTTTTGACACATTTTTTATCTTTTTCTCGGTCGTTTGGTTGTTCTTTTTATTTTATGTTTTTTCAGGGTTGAATTTGACAACGCCACGACTGATCAAGATGACGCTTATTTGTATTCCTGCTGATCTTCCCTACTTTGGACCCTCGGATTGAAGGATACACGGTTTGTGTTCGTGGATTGTTTCTCATGAAGCTCGACTCTGACTTGCGATTCTCAGTGGTCTTTTAATAGCTTAATCACCTTTTGTAGTTTGTTTACCGATACAGTCAGATTTGTTCATATCTATTTTTCATTTGAGTCTTCTAGTTGGGTTTTAAACCTTTTCCATGTATGGTCCTTGTATGATCTAAAATGGCTAGTGTCAATGTTTTAGGAAAATGTCAAAATTATGTATTTAGTTTACGATGATAGTTATAAACCTTATTGTAATTTTTGATATTTTCTCTTTTAATAAAACTAGCGACTTCTATTCAAAAAATATTAAATAGATGAGAGCAAGTACATTTGACCGGTTGGTTAAGTTACTCATCTTTGTTCTCTCATATTACTTTAGGTCATCAGTTCTAGACCCACTAGGAGTATCTTCTTCTTTCCCCTAGAGTCACATTCCCCTCCCCTCTAGGTAAGATTATAATTAGACTTATGATTTGTAAAAAAAATTATTAAACAGATGGGGAAGAAGAATTAATGTTGTTGAACTTCATATGTGAATTACATATTAAATTAGATTGAGTTTTATTGTCTTCAATATTATTTTCATCAACAATTAACCTATCTTATGGGCTTAGTATTGTAAATAATTAAACTTTTCTAATTATTCATTTATATACATTTTTATCACATACTAATTTATTTAATATGATATATAAAAGTAATTATATTTTTTTGGTAAGGAAGTAAATACTACTATATTCGTTAAGAACCTCCTTAAACTTAACGGAGGAATAGAGTATCTATATTAGTATTACAAAAGGAATCAGAATTAACCACTTCGGCAACAAGGCACCGTAAACAACAAAGCAAAATACAAGAAGACACCAACAGGACTACACATTGCAGGCGCTAATTAACCACTGGGATCTGCAACTCTATCAAGGGAATTTTCATGGCCTTCCTTATCACGCAACAACAATTGAATTTCATGGGGCGCCTGGGCATACGGCACAAGGTCGAACTACGATTAATGTTTTTTTTAAATAAATACTAAAAACATGTCCAACTAAACGATTGACCACATGTATAAACATTAGAAAACATGGTTATTTTTTCGTATTCGATCAATTAGTAGATTTCGAGGTTTTTTTTTTTTTTTTTTTTTAACTTTTAACCTGTGTTTCTAGTATTTCTCTATAAACTGCTTTGATGAGCAATAATGAGATGAGCTCATGAGACAGCAAGTGGCAAAGTAGTGTTAACATTTTTGCTGATGCATGAAATTGACTTTCTAATTTAATTTAGGGTAAACTGCATAAATTGTCTCCCGATTATCAAAAGTTACAAATTAGCCCCCTAACTTAAAAAATGTAAAATATTGGTCCAACGCCATTAAAAATTTAACAGCTGGTGATGTGGCATTAATATAAATTGATATAATTACATAATTAGCTCTCAAGTTCTACACTTATTTTATTTTGACCCTAATTCTAAAAAATTAACCACATAATTTTGATAATCTATCAATTTAGTCCATCTTCTTTTCTATTTCTCCTCTCCTTCAATTCTTCAATTCATTTCCACCCAAAATCCATTTAAGAGCCCCCAAAAATATAGATTATGCATCTTTTCCCCTTGTTAATAAGAATCACCATTGCCTATTGCCATCGTCCATAATAGTACCATATCAAATTCATAATTGAAGTTAACAATTTTTTACCTGGTTAGATAAGAATCAAAATGCACTCCATCAACAGTAAGAGCATTGATTTCCAAGCCAGATACCTTCTCTAGTTACTCGATTTGCCTCCTGATTTTGTGAGAAACTCTTTCGATTAAGGCATTTGACTGGAAACACATTGAAAAGGCAACAAAAGATTAAAACTCAAAACCAAATAAAAAAAATTCTCTTAATTTCATTTATTTTTGCTATAAATAAAATGAACATATCTAAGAAAGACAAAAAATGGGATATTGAAGTAAAATGGTGGGGGTTACTTTTAAGAGATCGTCACTGTGAGCAAGCAGGGAATCGAGAGTTTCCGACACTGAGATTGGGTATATTGAACTGCAATTGAAAAGAGAAAGAAGGAATAGAAAATCAAATCCAATCAGGGAGAGATTTATAGATAGATGAAAAGAAAGATACTCGATAAAGAGGAGTGTCGAAGGAATGCTTGGAGGTTTGATCTTGTAAGTTATTCCAAAGAGTGGAGGTTGAGTTGTGAACATGAAGAGACACCACCCAATATTTGCTCGCCATTGGCAGATAAACAAAAAGCAAAATTTTGATATAAGAGGGAGGGAGGGAAGACAATCGCTCTTATCGTGGCTATGGGAATAGGCAAGGGTGATTCTTATTAACAAGGGGAAAAAATGCAGAATCTATATTTTTGGGCTCTTAAATGGATTTTAGGGGTGAAAATGAATAGGAGAATTAAAGGAGATGAGAAATAGAAAAGAAGATGGACTAAATTGATAGATTATCAAAATTATGTGGGTTAATTTTTTAGAATTAGGGTCAAATTAAAATAAGTGTAGAACTTGATGGCTAATTTGTAATTATATCAATTTATATTAACTGTCACATCATCAATCGTTAAATTTTTAACTGTGTTGGACTAATTTGTTACTTTTTTAAGTCGAGGGACCAATTTATAACTTCTAATAGTTAGAGGATACAAAAAATAATTGGAACATAGTCGGGGGACCGTTTATGTAGTTTACCCTTTAATTTATTTCCTAGATTAGTTGTTCACAGCACATGGACAACATAGACGATCGATGAGTTCGATTGTAATTCATGGGTATGTAAATTTAATATAATATGTATACTATATTAAATGGTTATATTTTGATACATAAGTTGAGTAAAAAAATTATACAATCTTTTATACTTAAATTAAACAATCTAAAACCTATATCCTTAATCCTAACACTATAAATCTTAAACTCTAAACCCCAAACACTAAATTCTAATCATAAACCCTAAATTCTAAACTTTTACAACCTAAACCCCTAAACTCTAAACTCTAATCTAAGCGCCTAAACTCTAAAATTGAAAGGCTTATGTATAAAAGTATTTTCCTTATATTATGTTACAAACTTACTAATTCTTCTTCTTTTTTATGTTTATGGTGGAAAAAAAATTTCTGCAAATGCCTTAGTTATAAAGTTTATGTTAGAATTTACGGTTTATAAGTTAGATGCTTAAAATTTAGCGGTTGTGGTTAGAATTTAGGGTTTAGGGTTAGGGATGAAGCTAGGGTTTGGAGTTGTGGGCAAAACATAAATGTTTGAAAGTACATGGAAAATTCATAAATAAACCAATTTTTAAAAATATTTATATAGGAGGACAAAAATGAAAAAACGTTGAGGTGGTGGGTAATTGTCCCTCCGCACCCTTTAATAGCTTTGTCGTTGTTTAGGGTAATATGGTTAATGATTTAAATTTTATCTATAAATTCTAAATTTTTACCGTAACTCATCAATTATAAACTTTTAAACCATAAATCTTAATCCTAGAATCAATGTGTTTGTAAAAAGTTTTACATTATCTGATGTCTCTATATTGAACAATTACCCCCCAAGTTCTTATGCAGATTTCAGTTCGAGTGTTTGACTAATTAAATTGTCAGGTTTGATCAAAACAATAAATCAAATCAAAATCAAACTGAGAATAAATCCTATATTTTTTAAATTTTCTCTTAGCGTTGGAATTTGAGAAGTGAAAATAAGCAAATAGCTATATATAGAAGAGGCTGTTAAGTGTTATTATGTTATGGCAATTGGGGAAGAATTGAAGTTGAAAGAGGGGATTTGAATGGTAAAGCTGGAATTGGAAAAAGATCGAGCGACAAAACACTTTTGAAAGCAGAAGAACAAAACGGCAGTGTTGCAATTAAAGCAACTTTTGGGCATTCTCGACCAACAGACAATCCAAATAGCTAAGGTCCATAAACCACGTGAGGAAATTGAGCTGAATAGCTGATGAGGCAAGACGGTTATAGCCAGCTGTCCTGACTTGCACAGGTGTCCAAAAATAATTAGTGAATGTACTGTGTAATCCAGCTAAATATGAGAACGTTGTAAAAACTTGTTTTTTCCTTATCGAATGAATGAATACACAATTATTTTCTCCTACCAATTCTCTCTATTTCTGAAATCCTTTCTTCTTTTCGATTCAATCCACAACAATTGGTATCAGAGTTCGGTTATTTTGATCCAAAAGCCAAGCTGGGAAAATAAAAGAAGAATCTGAACATGACTGAGGGTACTGGGGTCTCCCTTCCAGCAGAACCAGAAGGTGCTCAAGGATGGGAAGCTAAAAGAAAAGAACTTTGTAGAACTAATGTTTTGATATAATAATTGAAAAATATTTTGGACTGATTTAAAAAGTATTTAAAATAATTTCCAAAGTCCAAATAACTTGAAACTATGTTTAGGGACATTTTCAAATGGTTTTGCATGTTTTCAAAAGCCAAAATACACAAAACCTTCCAGGCGTTTCGAAACACCTTAGGGCGTTTCGATACGGTGTATTCCAGTAGCTAAAACGTTTCGATACGGGTATCAAAACGAGCTTTCCCTGGATGAGGATTTTGCCCAGCGTTTCGAAACGGGCTCTGCCGTTTCGATACGCCTACGTGGCATTGACCACAACGGTCATAAACCCCAACGGCTATTTCCCAACTAACTTTTAAATGCAGGTCGTTTCGATACAGGGACAGGCGTTTCGAAACGGGTGTTTCGAAACGGACTAGAGCGTTTCGATACAGATCCTACGTCAGACTGCAACGGCTCTTTCTACTTAAAGGGTGTTTCGAAACGGGTTCAAGCGTTTCGAAACGTTAAGCTGCAGAACTACATTTATGGTGGGAATTAAAGTCCTCAACGGCTCCAATTCAATCCCAATGGCTAGTAACGACTACAAACTCATCAAGAAGTATAAAAGGGACCTCCAAGCATCAAGTAAAGGCTAATGCTCATATTGTCAATCAACAAATGATCAAGAATTGTCTTAGTGCCTAAACTGTCATTTATTGTATAGACAAACACTAGTGAGCCAAAATTGTCAAATTTACTCAAGTGTTTTAGGGTTTGGGTGAGTGCTTTAATTGTGCAAACAAACACCTATTAGAGGGATTTATGTTTGCTTTCTTTATCTCTTTGTAAAAGAGGGTTTGATCAAGGCTTTGGATAGAAAGCTTGATCGGTGTAAAGGGTTTCCTCCTAAGCCTAGAAAAGGGGACGAATCAATAGTGGATTGATTGGAAATCCTTAGTGGGGAGCTAAGGTAGTGGATGTAGACCTTGTTTAGAAGGTTGAATCACTATAAATCATTGTGTCAATTTACCTTTTAGCTTCCACACCACCTCCACCCAAAAATCCACCTCTCCACCACTTGGTGAGCCACATCGGTTGAACGAATCGAGCTCCTCACAACTCAACAATTGGTATCAGAGCTTGGCTCAATCGAAGGGGATTCACATCCTATTGAGAAGATCCGGCAAGCTCGATCACTATTTCATCAACCGGCTCAAATGGCACAATCAATCGACAAACCGCCTTTCTTTGACGGAACCCACTATGCCCATTGGAAGACAAAGATGAAGTTCTTCATCAAGTCTAGAGACTACAAGCTATGGGATATAGTTGAAGATGGTCTGTTCGTGCCTCAAAGAAGCAAAGCGGAGTGGAGTGTCGACGATCGCAAGAAGATGGAGCTTAATTGCAAAGCCTTGCACATCTTGTTTTGTGCTTTGGGCCCAACCATCTATGAGAAGATGTCTTCTTGTGAGAGTGCCAATGAGGTATGAGACAAGCTTGAAGTCACATACGAGGGGACCGATGAAGTCAAGGAGACCAAGATTGGGCTCCTAACCTTAGAGTAGGAGAACTTCAAAAAGGATCTGGAAGAGAACATCGAGAAGATGTTTGATAAGTTCTCCACTATCACCAATGGTCTCAAAGGCTATGGAGAAGCCATCCCGGAGGAAAAGCTTGTTCGAAAGCTCACCTACTCACTTCCCGAGTCTTGGGACTCAAAGAGGACCGCCATCATCGAAGCAAAGAATTTGAAGACTTTGAAGCTTGATGAACTCATGGGGTCACTCCTTACTCATCAAATCATGAAGAAGAATAAAGAAGATGAGAAGAAGAGGGAAGAAATTAGAGCTATGTGAGAGAAGAAAATCAAAGGGCTAGGCATCAACGCAAGTGTCATGGCTCTCAAATCCTCCACTTGTCATCATGTATACTCAAGTGAAGAGGAGGATGGAGAAGAAGAGATAGTTCATCTCTTCAAGAAGTGTGCCCTGTTCATGAAGAAAGCTTTGAGAGAGCTTGAACGAGATTCCAAGAAAAATGAGAGGGCAAGCACTTCAAGCCATAAGAAGAAGGCACATGTGGCTACTTGGAGTGATGAGGACTCCACCGAAGATGAACAAGCCAACCTTTGCCTTATGGCCATCGAAGAAGATTCAAGGGTAACTTCTAATTCATCTACTTCATGCTCTTATTCTTTTGATGAATTACAAGATGCCTATGATGATTTGGTTTTAGACTTTAAAAATCACATTTTGAAAAACAATAAATTGATTTCAAAGTTAAAAATTCAAAATGATTTGATTTCTAAAACCAAACTTGAACTTGAAGCAAAACTCGAAGAGTTTGAATTGAAATGTTTTGATTTACAAAATTTGCTTCAAAAAGTTCAAGAAGAAAAGGATTTGATTTCCAAAGAACTTGAAAAGAAAAATAATTTTGGAAAATCAAATTTTTATGTAAGACAATCTAGTGCCCCTAGATTTGTAAAAGGAAAATGTTTTAGAAGTGTTTGGGTTCCAAAAGGACTAACCACCTCAATTAAAAAGGATGACATTGAAAAATGGATTCCTAAGGGGACTAAAATTTGTGCTACTAACGTCTATGGATCCAAAGCAATTTGGATACTAAAAATCACTTGATTGTCTTTTGCTAGGTGTGATGGAGATGTTCAACAAGTCAAACATTGAGGGGGAGCTCCATGCACACAAGGAAGAACACTTGAAGAAGGAAGGCTTCACATCCTCCCTTTGGGTTCAAGTGTTGGTAAAAATCTAGTTGTTTTTGCATTTATTTGTTTTATTTTTATTTAACTCAACTAGATGATCATAAATGTTGGACTAACATTTTATTGATGCTTTGAGTAAGGGGGAGCCATTTTAAAACCAAATTCTTATTTTTGTCAATTTTTACCTCTATTGTTATTTTGAACGTAATATTTTAAAATTCTTTTTGATATAACAAAAAGGGGAGAAATGGTTTGAAAAATTGAATTTTCAAATGAATAAGGGAGAGCTTTATTTGATTTCATATCTTCAATCTCTTATTCACATTTTTAAAGTTAAAGGGGGAGAATCCCAAACAATTATTCAAGTTAGTTTTATTATATTAAAAAGGGGGAGATTGTAGAACTAATGTTTTGATATAATAATTGAAAAATGTTTTAGACTGATTTAAAAAGTATTTAAAACAATTTCCAAAGTCCAAATAACTTGAAACTATGTTTAGGGACATTTTCAAATGGTTTTGCATGTTTTCAAAAGCCAAAATACACAAAACCTTCCAGGCATTTCGAAACACCTTAGGGCGTTTCGATACGGTGTATTCCAGTAGCTAAAACGTTTCGATACGGGTATCGAAACGGGCTTTCCCTGGATGAGGATTTTGCCCAGCGTTTCGAAAAGGGCTCTGTCGTTTCGATACGCCTACGTGGCATTGACCACAACGGTCATAAACCCCAACGGCTATTTCCTAACTAACTTTTAAATGCAGGTCGTTTCGATACAGGGACAGGCGTTTCGAAACGGGTGTTTCGAAACGGACTAGAGCGTTTCGATACGGATCCTACGTCAGACTGCAACGGCTCTTTCTACTTAAAGTGTGTTTCGAAACGGGTTCAAGCGTTTCGAAACGGTAAGCTGCAGAACTACATTTATGGTGGGAATTAAAGTCCTCAACGGCTCCAATTCAATCCCAACGGCTAGTAACGGCTACAAACTCATCAAGGAGTATAAAAGGGACTTCCAAGCATCAAGTAAAGGTTAATGCTCATATTGTCAATCAACAAATGATCAAGAATTATCTTAGTGCCTAAATTGTCATTTATTGTATAGACAAACACTAGTGAGCCAAAATTGTCAAATTTACTCAAGTGTTTTAGGGTTTGGGTGAGTGCTTTAATTGTGCAAACAAACACCTATTAGAGGGATTTATGTTTGCTTTCTTTATCTCTTTGTAAAAGAGGGTTTGATCAAGGCTTTGGGTAGAAAGCTTGATCGGTGTAAAGGGTTTCCTCCTAAGCCTAGAAAAGGGGACGAATCAATAGTGGATTGATTGGAAATCCTTAGTGGGGAGCTAAGGTAGTGGATGTAGACCTTGGTTAGAAGGTTGAACCACTATAAATCATTGTGTCAATTTACCTTTTAGCTTCCACACCACCTCCACCCAAAAATCCACCTCTCCACCACTTGGTGAGCCACATCGGTTGAACGAATCGAGCTCCTCACAACTCAACAAACTTGAATATAGAATGGAAAACCTGTAATCCAGATTCGAGAGGACTGAAAATCTTTGGAAAAGATTTGGTCTCTTGGAAAAGATTTGTGCTACTAACGTCTATGGATCCAAAGCAATTTGGATACCAAAAATCACTTGATTGTCTTTTGCTAGGTGTGATGGAGATGTTCAACAAGTCAAACATTGAGGGGGAGCTCCATGCACCCAAGGAAGAACTCTTGAAGAAGGAAGGCTTCACATCCTCCCTTTGGGTTCAAGTGTTGGTAAAAATCTAGTTGTTTTTGCATTTATTTGTTTTATTTTTATTTAACTCAACTAGATGATCATAAATGTTGGACTAACATTTTATTGATGCTTTGAGTAAGGGAGAGCCATTTTAAAACCAAATTCTTATTTTTGTTAATTTTTACCTCTATTGTTATTTTGAACGTAATGTTTTAAAATTCTTTTTGATATAACAAAAAGGGGGAGAAATGGTTTGAAAATTTGAATTTTCAAATGAATAAGGGGGAGCTTTAATTGATTTCATATCTTCAATCTCTTATTCACATTTTTAAAGTTAAAAGGGGAGAATCCCAAATAATTTTTCAAGTTAGTTTTATTATATCAAAAAGGGGGAGATTGTAGAACTAATGTTTTGATATAATAATTGAAAAATATTTTAGATTGATTTAAAAAGTATTTAAAACAATTTCCAAAGTCCAAATAACTTGAAACTATGTTTAGAGACATTTTCAAATGGTTTTGCATGTTTTCAAAAGCCAAAATACACAAAACCTTCCAAGCGTTTCGAAACATCTTAGGGCGTTTCGATACGGTGTATTCTAGTAGCTAAAACGTTTCGATACGGGTATCGAAACGGGCTTTCCCTGGATGAGGATTTTGCCTAGCGTTTCGAAACGGGCTATGTCGTTTCGATACGCCTACGTGGCATTGACCACAACGGTCATAAACCCCAACGGCTATTTCCCAACTAACTTTTAAATGCAGGTCGTTTCGATACAGGGACAGGCGTTTCGAAACGGGTGTTTCAAAACGGACTAGAGCATTTCGATACGGATCCTACGTCAGACTACAACGGCTCTTTCTACTTAAAGGGTGTTTCGAAACGGGTTCAAGCGTTTCGAAACGGTAAGCTGCAGAACTGTATTTATGGTGGGAATTAAAGTCCTCAACGGCTCCAATTCAATCCCAACGGCTAGTAACGGCTACAAACTCATCAAGGAGTATAAAAGGGACCTCCAAGCATCAAGTAAAGGCTAATGCTCATATTGTCAATCAACAAATGATCAAGAATTGTCTTAGTTCCTAAATTGTCATTTATTGTATAGACAAACACTAGTGAGCCAAAATTTTCAAATTTGCTCAAGTGTTTTAGAGTTTGGGTGAGTGCTTTAATTGTGCAAACAAACACCTATTAGAGGGATTTATGTTTGCTTTCTTTATCTCTTTGTAAAAGAGGGTTTGATCAAGGCTTTGGGTAGAAAGCTTGATTGGTGTAAAGGGTTTCCTCCTAAGCTTAGAAAAGGGGACGAATCAATAGTGGATTGATTGGAAATCCTTAGTGGGGAGCTAAGGTAGTGGATGTAGACCTTGGTTAGAAGGTTGAACCACTATAAATTATTGTGTCAATTTACCTTTTAGCTTCCACACCACCTCCACCCAAAAATCCACCTCTCCACCACTTGGTGAGCCACATCGGTTGAACGAATCGAGCTCCTCACAACTCAACAAACTTGAATATAGAATGGACAACCTGGAATCCAGATTCGAGAGGACTGAAAATCTCTTGGAAAAGATTTGGTCTGTGGTAAGCACTAAGGCTGGAGAAATGAGTCCGGACAGCCAGGCAAGGGAAGCAAGTCTCAATCCTACATCCAATCAAAGGGAAGGGAAACAAAAGGTCCAGGTAACTGTTCTAGACAACAAGGAAATATACTCATTTAAAACTGATGAACCTGGGATCCTTGCTGACAAACCAGAATTTTTTGGTGAACAAAAAACACTTTTTAAACCCTTAAACAATAGACCTGGATGGGGAGGAGAAAGCTACTTGATGAATGAAGAAGGAGTCATGCACAAAATGGGTCAAAACACTTCTTTTTCTAGACACATGGTGGAGATACAAGTGTTTGAAGGAAATAACCCAAGGGGATGGGTTAAAAAGTGTGAGAAATATTTTTCATTGTTTGGTGTTCTTGAAAGTCAAAAGGTGGAGTTAACATCAATGTACCTAGAAGGCAAAGCTGAAGCCTGGTTTGATGGGTACATTATGCAGAAGCATAAATTGACTTGGCATGAGTTTGCAGCAGATCTTTGCCATAGGTTTTGTGATAAAACCTATAGTGACATAATAGAGGAATTTAGTAAACTGATGCAGAGAGGATCAATAGAAAAATATCAAGAGAAGTTTGAAGAATTGAAGCCCTATGTGTTGCAACAGAACCCTATGTTGGAGGAAGGCTATTTTGTATCCATGTTTATTAGTGGATTGAAAAATGAGCTTAAGCACAAGGTTAAAGTGCTGCAACCAAGAACTCTATTTGAGGCTAGTAGACAAGCTAAACTTTATGAGCTATCTCTAGAAATAGAACTCAGAAAGCAAAGGAATACTATGAAGAGTACCTCCTATTCAAATGTCAGTAACAACTTAAAACCCTTCCAAAATACCCCAGTTCAGAGATCTAACAACAGTGTGCAGAACAACAAACAGAGCCTAATGGAGTTTAGGAGAGCAAACAACCTCTGTTTTAAATGTGAAGATAAGCTTGGACCTGGTCACCAATGTAAGGTTAAACAACTCAACCTTATGGAAGAGGAGGAAACTGAAGAAGGAGGAGAGAAAGAAATGGGTGCAGATCTGAAGGTAGAAGAGATGCAAGAAAATGGGGCACTGGAGATTTCAATCAATGCCTTAAATGGCAATTCTGGCTACACTACCCTAAGGATACATGGTCTAATTAAAGGCAAACCCCTAAGTATCCTATTGGATAGTGGAAGCACTCATAGTTTTATCACTCCTAAGTGGGCTGAAGAAGGAGTAGAGCTGCTACAAACACCACCACTAGCCATTACATTTGCTAATAGGGAGAAACTTTATAGTACAACCAGAAGCAACTTGTTAGAATGGAAGATGCAAGGGTATAAATTTGAGCATGACTTCCGAGTTCTAAAGATGGGAGGGAGTGATATGGTCCTAGGAGTTGACTGGATGAAGAGATACAACCTTGTACTACTGGATTTTAATGAAATGACACTGAGTTTCAAGAAAGATGGACAGGAAATAGTGTTGCATGGAGGAAGCAAAACACTAGAAGTTAAGTTCATTTCAGACAAGAGACTTCAAAAGCTTGCTGACAAAGACTCAGATATGGTTGGAGAAGTCTATTTGCTAAGTGCTGAAGCTGTTGATAGCAGTATACCTGAAGTGTTGCAACCTCTACTAGATGAGTACATGGAGGTCTTTGAAGAACCAAAAGGAATGCCCCCTCCCATAACTCATGATCATGCTATTGTCTTGAAGAAGGATGCAACTCTAGTAAACTTAAGACCCTACAGGTTCCCTCATGCCTAGAAAACTGAAGTTGAGAGACAGATTAAAGACATGATGGCTAGTTTCATCATTCAAAATAGCAATAGTCCCTTTGCATCACCTTGCCTACTAGTTAGAAAGAAAGATGGTACATGGAGACTCTGTGTGGACTACATGCACTTAAATTCCTTGACAGTCAAGAATAAATTTTTAATTCCAGTTGTAGATGATTTGTTAGATGAATTAGAAGGGGCTACTTTTTTTTCCAAGATTGATCTCAGATCTGGCTATTGGCAAATCAGAGTTAAAAAGGAAGACATTCCAAAGATAGCTTTTAGAACACACCAAGGGCACTTTGAGTTCAAGGTTATGGCCTTTGGCCTTACAAATGCTCCTGCTACATTTCAATCTCTAATGAATGAAGTATTTAAGCCCTACCTAAGACAATTTGTGTTAGTCTTCTTTAATGACATTTTGGTGTACAGTCCTGATCTATTACTACACAAAGAACATCTCAGAAAGATCCTACATGTTCTAAAAGAGCATCAGCTTGTTGCCAAGAGAAGTAAATGTTTTTTTGGGCAAACGAGAGTTGATTACCTGAGGTACATCATTTTAAGGGAAGGGGTTTTTATAGACCCCTCAAAAATTGCTGTTATGCAAGATTGGCCACTCCCAAAGAATTTAAAGTCATTAAGGGGCTTCTTGGGGCTAACTAGATATTATAGAAAGTTTATCAAGGGATATAGAGAGATTTCAAAGCCACTGATTGAGATGTTGAAGAAAAACAGTTTTCATTGGATTGACCAAGCAAGGGGAGCTTTTCAACAGTTGAAACTAGCTATGTGTCAGGCTCCTATCCTAGCTCTTCCCAATTTCAATAAACCATTTTGTTTGGAGACAGATGCTAGTTCAAAAGGCATTGGGGCAGTGTTATCTCAAGATGGAGGACATATTTATTATTTGAGTAAAGCTTTGGGACCAAGACATGTTGATCTCTCTATTTATGAGAAAGAGTACTTAGCCATACTAATGGTTGTTTCTAAGTGGAGACAATACTTAGAAAACAATACATTTGTGATTAAGACTGACCATGAGCCCCTGAAACATCTGTTGGAGCAGAAGATCACTACCACTATCCAGAAGAAAGGATTGTCTAAACTACTAGGCCTGGACTATATAATTCATTATAGAAAAGGTAAGACAAATGTTGTAGCAGATGCCTTATCCAGAAGACATGAAAAGGAACCTGCTGCACTTTAAATGGCAATGGTACAGATCACTCCTACTTAGATTCAAGAAATAGAGAAGAACTATGAAGGAGATCCTATGGCAGAAGAGAAAATCACAACTTCCGTTACAGCTAATAACAGCAATTCAGACTGGACCTTTAAAAAAGGAATCTTGAGATTTAAGAAAAAAGTCTATGTTGGCAGTTCTGGGGAATTGAGACACTCTATTGTAGAAACATTACATGACTCTGCACAAGGGGGCATTCAGGAATTCAAGCAACTCAGAAAAGGGTACAATTGTATTTTATTGGCCATGTTTGAAATCAACAGTTCAGTCATTTGTAAAGGAGTGTGAAGTCTGTCAGAGGACCAAAGTTGAACACATAGCTAAGCCAGGTCTACTCCAACCCTTACCCATACCTACTCAGGCTTGGGAAATTATCACTATGGTTTCATTGAAGGGCTCCCACCATCAATGAAGGCTAACTGCATACTAGTAATTATCGACAAGTACACTAAGTATGCTCATTTCTTGGCTTTGTCATACCCATACACTGCCCTGGAAGTAGCTAAAGTCTACTTAGACCAAGTCTACAAACTCCATGGCCCTCCTAAGGTGGCAATTTCTGATAGAGATAAGACTTTTACAAGTCTTTTTTGGAAAGAATTGATAAAACTATTGGGCACTTCAACTCTGTTCAGTACTGCCTACCACCCTGAGAAAGATGGGCAGACCGACAGATTAAACCAATGCCTCAAACAATACCTTCGCAGCATATGTTTCTTAAAGCCAGTGGAATGGGTTAAATGGCTGCCTCAAGCCGAATGGTGGTACAATACCAACCATCACACGACTCTTGGTCTTACACCTTTTGAGGCTTTGTATGGTTACAAGCCTTCTATGTTAGATTGGGATACTAATACCCCTGTCGACTTAGTTCAGCAACTCATGCAACACATAACGCAACTCAATAGCCTACTCAAATACCAACTACTGAAAGCACAGAATAAGATGAAACAATACGCTGACAGGCATCGCACTGAACAATAATTTAATGTGGGTGATGAGGTTTACCTGAATATTCAACCCTACAAACAAACTTTCATAGCCCTTCGGAGAAATGTGAAGCTAACAACACGTTTCTACCGTCCCTACAAAATTCAGAAACGAATAGGGTCAGTGGCATACCAACTCGAATTACCCCCTTTTGTAAAAATTCACCTCGTGTTTCATGTTAGCTTACTCAAGAAAAAGCTGAGTGACAGATAGGTTCCTTCGATTTCCCCTCCTAATGTGAGTGATGATGGCCAATTAAGGGTTTATCATGCGGTCGTCCTCGACAAGCGAATGGTTAAGAGACACAATCGAGCAGTCACACAACTTCTAATTCAGTGGTCGAATCTCGGACCAGAGAATGCTACTTAAGAGGATTTCACTACCCTCAAGTCTCAATTTCAGGATTTCGATCCTTGGGGATAAGAATCGAGTGGAGGAGAGAGTATTGTTATGGTAATTGGGGAAGAATTGAAGCTGAAAGAGGGGGAATTGAATGGTAAAGCTACAATTGGGAAAAGATCGAGCGACAAAACACTTTTGAAAGCAGAGGAAAAAAATGACAGCGTTGCAATTAAAGCAACTTTTGGGCCCTCTCGACCAACAGACAATCCAAATAGCTAAGGTCCATAAACCACGTAAGGAAATTGAGCTAAATATCTGATGAGACAAGACAGTTATAGCCAGTTGTCCTGACCTGCACAGGTGTCCAAAATAATTAGTGAATGTACTGTGTAATCCAGCTAAATAGGAGAACGTTGTAAAAATTTGTTTTTCCTTATCGAATGAATGAATACACAATTCTTTTTTTCCTACCAATTTTCTCTGTTTCTGAAATCCTTTCTTCTTTTCGATTCAATCCACAACATATTCATCATTTATACCAGAAAAGGGACCCCACTGCATGTATAGAAAAAGTCTATTTAAGCTTATTTCTTACAGACTAAACCTAATCAAAATGACAAAGAAATTGGTCTACCAAAGTAAGAGCTGTGCAAAATTTGACTCAACTCGAAAAAAATTTAAATAAAGTTTGAATTGTAAGTTGGAAACTCGAATAACTTGTTATTGTTAGTAATTAGTGGATCAATTTTTAAGCTTGAGTCGGGTCCTTCAATTCCATCCTCTTAAAAGAAACAGATGTGTGTTTAAATTAGAATTAATTAATTAGTATCATAACATTATAAATGTTTACAATTAAATTTGAATAGAAACTCACTTAAATTTCATAAACTCGGCCAGACTCAAAAAATTTCAAATAAAATTACTTGTCAACTCAACTAACTCGAAAGGTTTTTTACTAGACTCGACTTGATCGAATGTTTACCCCTAACCATAGTACATTTCCATCCAAGGATAGACCTGTAGGGGCGGTCCCCCCTAAAATTTTAAAATTCCTATGTGATTTAGAAGTTTTTTTAAAAAATTCAATGTATTTTCGATTGAAAATCTGTTTTTGCCCCCCTAAAATTTTATAAGTTCGCTACCCTAAAATTCTATAGGTCCGCTCCTAACACAAAGTTCTATGTCTGTTCCATCCTCTAAAAAGAAATTGGATGACAATGGAGTTCACTCTAATTTCTATTTTTATGATTATTCGTGTCTTGTTTCGATTATTTATGATTAACATTCAAATTGTTATAGTTATATAAATTTAATCATGTATACCAAAAAAGAAACTAATCATTTTAACTAATTTATTTGATATAAAATTTCAAATTATTGTAATGTACTAAAAATTGACATGTCCACCAACATGGTCGTCTGCTGCACTAGATGCACCTCCACTTTTCAATGGCCTATATATTGGGATCCTTCCCTTCATCCTTCTATGCCCATACATTGCATCTAAGAAGCTTTTCAAAGCCTAACGGTGCCTTCTTCTTCAATTCTCTTACTCAAACACAAAATCCAAAACACACACACTTTACAGTACTTCTTCCCCAAACATAGTATTATGTAATTTAGTGTCAGTCTTTTGAATATTCGTGTCTTAAACTTGTACCCTGTTCCATCATCTTTGACTTTCTCTGCTCATTTCCCGGCTAAAAAAGCATGAACATCGTCTGTCACTGACTCACCGCTAAAGCTTTTATCTTTACTTTCGGAGCTCTCAAAGTCATGCAATTTAGCAGATATTTCTGCAAATTCTCAACAGTCTCAGTCTTATTTTCTGGTTTTTTTTTCCTGTAATTATTGAAGGAAGAGGGAACTAAAGAGCTAATTGTTTAGAGTTTGAGATTGATAAAACTAACCATGGAGTTTGTTCCTTTACAAGGCATCAAAAATGACTTGAGAGGCAGATTGATGTGTTACAAGCAAGATTGGAGTGGTGGCTTTAAAGCCGGCTTCAGGTATATATATACATACATATATATATATATATATATATATATATATATATATATATATATATATATATATATATATGTATATATTTGCAGAAGCATTGTGCTTGCTCTTTTAGGCTGACGGCTCAAACTGTGTTCTTTATTACAGGATTCTGGCTCCCACCACTTACATTTTCTTTGCTTCTGCGATTCCCGTCATTTCATTTGGTGAACAACTTGAGAGAAATACTGGTATTTTAAAAACTTAACCCCCACCAAGAATAGTAATCTTAAATTTCTGCTCTTGTTGCATGTGAATCCATATTTTGTAATCTGCAGATGGAGTTCTCACAGCGGTTCAAACCTTGGCGTCTACGGCACTTTGTGGGATCATACACTCGATAATCGGAGGTCAGCCTTTGCTGATATTAGGAGTTGCTGAGCCAACTGTTATTATGTATACATTTATGTTCAACTTTGCTAAAGCCATACCCGATTTGGGTCGGGACCTGTTTCTAGCATGGACTGGATGGTGAGCTGTTAACTCTTCTTTTCATCAATAATTAGCCATGCCATGCTAATATATTTGTCTGCACCCCAACAAGATTCTTCAATTAGATATTTTATGCATTTGCTGCTATATTTGACAAAACTTGTCTGTTTGTTCTTTTTTACCTTAATTTTTGTAGGGTATGCGTTTGGACTGCAGGCTTGCTGTTCTTACTGTCTATCTTGGGAGCTTGTTCCATTATCAACAGGTTTACCCGTGTGGCGGGCGAACTGTTCGGTTTGCTTATAGCTATGCTGTTTATGCAGCAAGCTATCAAAGTAAGAACATTTTTTTTAGCATATGCTGATCGTGTTCTAGTATAAATCGCACCGGGTTAAAGTTGTTTTACTTGTAATAAATCTCATATACAGGGTCTTGTGGAAGAGTTTCACATTCCGCAACATGAAAACCCCAAATTGACAGAATTTATACCTTCGTGGAGGTTTGCCAATGGGATGTTTGCTTTGGTTTTGTCATTTGGCCTTCTTTTCTCTGCGTTAAGAAGCCGAAAAGCACGGTTATGGCGCTACGGGACAGGTAAGTTAATGCCCCTTGATCGCCTTTTGTTTTTATTTTTTATTTTTATATGGCATCATTAACTTTTGCAAACTTAAAAGAAGCTTTTTTTTCCTTACAGGTTGGCTTAGAAGCTTTATAGCAGATTATGGTGTGCCACTTATGGTACTTGTGTGGACAGCCGTGTCTTACATACCTTCTGGAAGTGTCCCGAAAGGAGTCCCGCGTCGTCTCTTCAGCCCAAATCCATGGTCCCCTGGAGCTTATGGAAACTGGACAGTTATCAAGGCATGTTTAACCAAGTACAATTGTCAATCAATGCTGCATATATATAATCTGTCTTCTTACAGGATTAATAAACTGACACAAAGAGCTTGAAGAAAAAAAATGACAGGACATGCTAAATGTTCCAGTTGTCTATATTATCGGAGCCTTCATTCCGGCCACAATGATTGCAGTGCTCTATTACTTTGACCATAGTGTAGCATCTCAACTTGCTCAGCAGAAAGAGTTTAATCTGAGAAAGCCATCTTGTTACCATTATGACTTACTGCTTTTGGGGTTCTTGGTATGCAGCTTTTCTTATTTTTCTTTCCTTAAATCTAATTTTTTCCCTTCAAACACTTTGTTTATTTTTCTTGTTTCTTGGTGGCAGACATTGTTATGTGGTCTTATTGGAATCCCTCCTGCAAATGGGGTCATTCCACAATCTCCAATGCATACGAAGAGCTTGGCTACTCTCAAACATCAGGTATAGCTCTTCTTTACACCTTCGGAGTAGTTGGAATTGGCGGTCTTTTAAACCTTTTTGTTCGGTCTTGTTTTATGATCGACAGACACTGATTTTTTGTTACGGTGCAGCTGCTTCGTAATCGACTGTTTGCAACAGCGCGCAACTGTATCAGACAGAATGCTAGCTTGGGGAAATTGTATGGAAATATGCAAGAAGCCTATCAACAAATGCAGACCCCTTTAGTTCACCAGGAGGCTGCAGCTCGGGTAAGATTGATTACCTAATGAAGTGGAAAAAATTTAAGAATTTGAGTTCACTAATTGTACTGTTGTAAGCAGGGTCTACATGAACTAAAAGAATCGACCGTTCAAGCTGCTACATGTACTGGCAACATCGACGCACCTATTGATGGGACTTTGTTTGATATCGAGAAAGAGATTGATGATCTATTGCCAGTCGAAGTAAAAGAGCAACGTCTCAGCAACTTGCTTCAATCCACCATGGTAGGAGGATGTGTTGCAGCAATGCCAATCCTTAAAATGATCCCAACTTCAGTCCTCTGGGGCTACTTCGCCTTCATGGCAATCGAAAGCTTACCGGGTAACCAATTTTGGGAAAGGATCTTATTGCTCTTCACTGCACCAAGCAGAAGATACAAGTAAGATACTCAAAAGACATTTGCACTTATAATTTAAAGTATACATTGTCTATCTTATATAAACAAAGAGATGATTTTTTTTATTTCCTGCAGAGTCCTTGAGCAGCAACATGCAACCTTTGTGGAGAGTGTCCCGTTCAAGACAATTGCGATGTTCACCATTTTCCAAACCGCTTATGTGCTCGTATGTTTCGGCTTAACCTGGGTTCCGATTGCCGGTGTTATGTTTCCTTTGATGATCATGCTTTTAGTTCCAGTAAGACAATACATCCTGCCCAAGTTTTTCAAAGGGGTGCATCTACATGATTTGGATGCCGCCGAGTATGAAGAGGCACCTGCTTTGCCATATAATCTTGCCACAGTAAGATCGATATTCGATACTCGTCTCCTACAATCTAACTTTCCCCATTTTCCTTTACTATATTAATCAATTAAGATTTGCCTTACAGGAGACGGAGCTGGGACATGGAGCATCCAATGCAGGGGACAGTGAGATATTAGACGAAGTCATTACAAGAAGCCGAGGTGAATTCAGGCATACATGCAGTCCTAAAATTTCAAGCTCCACTGCTACGCCGGCAAATGACCCGAGAAGCCATCAAAGCCCGCGCCTCTCTTGTCATAGCCCACTTATAAGCAAACCGACAGGCGAGAGAAGCCCTGGTGCAAGTGGAAAGGGGCCACAGTCGCACAGTCCAAGGACTGGGGAACTAAAACCATCTAACCTGGGGAGGAGTCCTCTGAACCCAGGATCATGTTAGGGGGAATGTTTATTGAATATTTCGATAATATCTGTCCGTAATGTGTGTTTTTTTTTTTCATTTCCCAGTCTTTATATTTAGTATGTTGATTGGCATGGCTTAGCAGACAGCAGTGTTGTAAAATGTCCCCTATTCCGCAGCTAAGTATACATATTTTGTTGCTTGAAAGTGTTTTGACTGTATTCCTTACCGATATTCCGCAGCTAAGTTTTCTAACCATTCATTTAACTAAGAACTGTGAGGTCATTACCACTAAAAGAAAAGGTTAATTTTGCAGTAGTATTAGGAAAGCATGAAAAAACAAGAACAGAAGACATCACTTTGAAACACCAGATTGAGATGAAAAGAAAAAGGAGGTTCTCAAAAGGAGAAGGGGAAATGTGAATGGTGTATTGTTGTTTTCAAAAGCACTGACTTTGAAGGACAATGGGAATGATTGCAGTATCTTTGTCTTTTGAGTACAGTTTCATCCAATATGATTTTACTATTTAAATCAATCAACTTTGATCCTTTTCCGAAAACAGTATGAATGTTAATTGGTTTATCTGAGTTGTAAGATTGGGCGCTCTGTTTGTACACGTCTATACTTGATATGAAACATACTAAGTAAAAGTAGGACACTGGATGAGAAATAACGTATGTAGGGAACAAAAACTCCTATCTCAAATTCATTTGCATCTGTCCAAGCATATAATATAAAATGTGTTGAAATAGAAGTTGAACAAAACCCTAAATAGCTAATTGCATCTCAAGCTACCACTCTATTCTAATCCTATGGCAGAAGGTTTGTCCTAGAAGATCATTTTACCATTTTAAAGGAAATTGTCTTAGTTTTAGAGATCATATTCATTATGATTTGAACTCGTGTCCCTTAAGATCCGTTTTTCTATTAGGTTCTTATTGTTACTAAAACATATGATATCATCTTTTTATATGATAAGATAAAATATCGTGTTGTTGGATCCGACTCTCAAGGAGAGAGTATTGTTGTTGGTGGGAGGACACAATAATAGAGTCTTAGCCGTGATGCTAGGGATAAGTCGAAATCTAAAAACACATAAAAAAAACATGTAATTATTGTGAGACGCAATAAATTTGAGTGTTATAGGTTGTAGAATAAGAACCAAAGGATGTTACAAACCAGGAGAGAAAATAGTCAGAAAAATCCAATGAAGCTGATGTGTCCTAGCTACTTTTTCGCGAAGATTTCTATACTGCACTGATACGAATTTAGATATAGGGACCGAAAATGATAATTTTTAAAATAATAGAGTAATGTTACGGTTAGGGTACGGTAAATATTAGGGCTGAACGTTCGATCGAGTCGAGTCGAGTCAAAAATTTTCGAGTTATTCGAGTTGACGAGTCATATTTTACAACTCAAACTTTATTTGAATTTTTTTCGATTCGAGTCGAGTTTAAGAAATTCGAGTCGAGTCTAGTTTTCAAGTTCCTATAAAAATTTAATTGTAATTATTTATCATGTTATAGTAGGGTTTGATTCCAATTTAAACTCCTTTCTCTAATCATATAAGATATGCACATATATATTTTTTCGCATGTGACAATATTTCTTCATATTTTTATATATCAGTATGTATATATCATAAAAAATAGAGGAACTCGTTTCGAACTTAAAAATAAATTCACTAATTACTAAAAATTTCGAGTTATTCGAGTTATTCAAATTTCCATTTTACAACTCAAACTTTATTTGAAATTTTTTCCGAGTTATTCGAGTTTATGAAATTTCGAGTCGAGTCAAGACGAGTCGAGTATTTTTGCCTCGAGTCGAGTCGAGTTTTGCTCACCCCTAGTAAATATAAAATAAATTTTATATTTTAAAAAGGTTTAATGACCCATTTCACCCTTGAAGTATACACAAAATATCAAACTTCCCCCTAATTAATTTTTTTGAAGTTTTACCCTCTGAACTAAAAATCGTGACCTCGTTTGGCCCTTCCGTATAACGCCGTTTAAAAAAATCGTGGGCCAATCAAAACGCACCACGTGTCATTTCATTTTTAAAAAATAAATTGATTTAAATAAAAGGGATGAATTGTAGGTAGACCAAACTTTACTTTTTGTTCATTTTAGTCCTGATCATGGTTAAATTCTCGACATTTTAGAATTATGGAAAATATTTGCCGTCACCTCTGTTTCGAGTAATCCCTCCATTGACACTTTTTTGTAAATATCATGTTAATGGATGAAGGTATGGCTCTTACTTTTAAACCCCTTTGTTTTTGTTTATTTGAACAAGTAATCCCTCCATTGACACTTCATTGTTTTCCTGCAGCTTTGCTGGTTAAACAATCTTGTTTCGAGTTTAATTGAAGATTATTTTTTAACATAAATCGAGTATTAATGGATAAAATAAATAAATAAATAATGACTTCAAAAAATATACCAACTGTGAACCTAAACAGATATAGCCTTACTAGAACAAAATATGCAAAGTTAAAAAATCATGAACAATAGAGCAAAGTACATATTTTTACTTGATTCTCCAATTTGATTCTTGTAAATTTAATTTTGAGGTAAGAACTCATTTGTTTGGTGTATTTTCTAGTTATTTGAGGTTATAAAATAAGATTCCTAATCTTATTTCAAAAAGTCAACTTCATCTTCTTTCTCAAGCTTATTCATGAAGCTTTAATGGCGATTTTAAATATTGGACCTTATTTTCTGTTTTTAAACCTTCTTTAGATTAGTTTTTGATATAAAAGATATTCGAGTTGAAAGAATTGAAAAAGAAGCATTATAACTGTTGGAAACCCGACGGACCCAACACACCCACTATGAAGGACCTAAGACTGACCACTAACACTAAACCAACTCCCTGAGTCGGTTAGCCTTTTTATATTTAATTTCTTAGTGCACAATTTAGGTGGCAGTGCCGACCATATACCAATTAGGCTGTAGAACCGACCATATACTATTCAGGCGGCACACCATATAACTTAGGCGGCATAGCCGACCATTATAATAACCAATTCAGGTGCACCAAAGAAATACATAAATTAAGGCTGAACCGGGAAACTTCTAATTACAAAGAAATAACACTTTTATTAATATACCACAAATATTACAAACATACCTCACTACAATATTTCTCTCGACCCTTACCCAAATATCTTTCTCACTTGCACACCTCACGTGACTCCTACACTAGCACACACCTCACCAATCTCTCAATTTTGCACACATCTTCATCTTTTTGCACACCCCTTACAAGCTTTGTCTAACTCCTATTTATAGTGTTCCTAAACCACCTAAGGAGAGTTCAATTTGCTTTCCGCCATTAGACTTGCTTAATTGCTAAGTATTTTCCTAAGGAGAATTCAATTTGCTTTCCGCCATTAGACTTGCTTAATTGCTAAGTATTTTCCTAAGGAGAGTTCAATTTGCTTGCCTCCATTAGACTTGCTTAATTGCTAAGGAATTTTGTCAAGCTTGCCACGTTCATACTCTTTATTGCCAAACTAAGAATTCAAATCAAGTTTGAATTCTAACACTCCCCCTCAAACTTGATTTTTCTCTATAGATGGCTTGCAGATCATACCGAGTGCTTCTCTGAATTTCTTGAACTTTGGTTTACTTAGACTCTTTGTGAGTATGTCTGCAACTTGTTCATCTGTCTTTGTCGATATCATCTTGATCTTTCCTTCAACGATCACCTTGGCGAACATTTGCAAGTCATCATAGAAAGACTCCTTGTCGGGATAGTCGAAGATCGACATTAGCAGTTTGGAGAATTCTTTTGCCCAATCCCATTTCTCTACATTCTTGGGATACAATTGACGTTGTAGCTCCTTTTTGAATTTCTCCCGGATAGTAATGGTGCAAATTCCCTTCTTCATTTTGTCATGCTTACGCCACAACCATAGCAGAGCTGAATCTTCTAAATAAAGTAAGGCATGGTCGATCTTTCTAGCACAGTTGATCTTCTTAGCACCATCTACGACGTTTGTAGCTTGGATGTATTGTTCCAAGCTCCACGGAAAGTCATCTACGTCATTCGCCTTCTCATCCCCTTCATAAGACTTGGGTTTAGAAACTTCTACTCTTGAATATGTTGGAATTGGGACGGATGATGCAGCTCCCCCGTCATGAGCTAATACCTTCTTAAGAAACATCATCTTTTCCTTCATATCTTCCAATTCCCCACGTACCATCTTAATTTCTTCCCTTAGGACTTTGTTCTCTTCTTTGAGAATAAGAATTTCACTAGAAGAGGTCTCACATCGTTGCGAACACTTACCAATAGTCTCGCTTGGGGCTCTCGACATTTCTTCGCGAAGCTCATCGACTTCCATTTGGCTTGGACGAAGCTCCTCAGATGTAGGTTGATATACAACCGTCTTCCATAAACTTTCATCTTTCGAGGGTGATCTTTCTCTTTCTTCACTTGAATCCGATGCTTGCTCTTCACTTTCTTTATTATCTTCTGAAAGTTCTTCTAGGTCATGAGATTCTGAAAGCTCGATCTTCTGAGACGACCTCCAAGAAGAAGCTTCATCAAACATCACATTCCTTGAAGTGTAGCACTCGTAATTGGTTGGATCACAACATCTCCAACATCTCTCATCATTGGAGCACCCAGAGTCGACGATCCAATCCTCCTCGTAATCAATATTTGACTCCATAATTGTTGTAAGAGCTGGTTTCTCCATGTCTTCTTCCAATTCTTCATCCTTGTATTTTGTATTTGTATTTGTAGTTGCAACGAGAGTTGGTGCCTCCATGTCTTCTTCGAACTCTTTTTCATTCTCGTAGTTCATCTTTGAGACTGTGGTTGTTACAAGAGATGATTCCTCCATGTTGTGGTGGTCATGTTTCCTTGGAAAGTCTGTCTCTTGGGCACTCTGCAATTTTGAGCAAAGTGGCCCTTCTTGCCACAATTGAAGCATTCACGACTCTCCCTCACGGGTAGTCTACAATCTCGAGCAAAGTGACCCTTTCTTCCACAGTTGAAGCATTCACCACTTTGTCTTCTATTGTTCTCCTCGTATTGTTGGTGATAGTCTTCGTTTCTACGTCGAGCTCCCCCTGAAATGTTACTTCTATCTCTTGGATAGAGTTTGCCTCCTTCCGTCACTCCTCGTCTTCGTGACGTACCTTTCTTTTTGTTGGTGAAGAGTGCCTCCTCTTCGTCTTTTATGGTTACGCCACTCATCTGTTTGGCTAATTCCTCCTGGTTAGCCAACAGGTTCTCCAGCTCGACTAAGGATGGTTGAGTAGGCCATCCCCTCACTGCGGCGATAAACCCATTGTACTCGGGTCTTAGGCCATGGATGATAATTCTTTTCATCCTTGCCTCGTTAACCTTCTCATCTGGTGCAAGTTGAGATATCTCACGGCAGATAGATTTCACCTTGGTGAAATACTGAGCAATAGATAAGCTTCCTTGTGATATGCTCGCGAGCTCATTTTCCAAGAGTTGGAGGCGTGCTTCATTCTTCTTTGAAAATAATTTTGCCAAAGTTTCCCAGGCTGCCTTTGGTGTCTTCTCATCACGAATATGCTCCAATAGGTCCTCCTCGATTGTGGTCTTCAATATATATAAAGCTCTCCCAGCCTTGATCTTCCATTTTCTCAAGGCTTCGGCATTCTCCTTCGGTGGAGGAGTTGTGTCGGTGCCTGCGACTATTTCCCATAGGTCCTGACCTTGTAGGTAGGATTCTATGCATGTCTCCCAATAACCGTAGTTGTGGTTATTGAGCTTCTTAATACCGTTGCTTGTGCTTCCAAAGTCTGCCATGCTGACTGACGCCCGGCGTCCACTAAGCTTGGTTCCAAACCAATAGCTTTACAGTCCCCGACTGTATTCTGGCAGAATCTCCCCTTAGCACCTTGATACAACGTCGACTAATGTAAGCGTCCAACGCTTACCGAAACTTTACAGTCCCTGACTGTATTTCGACAGAATCTTCCCTCAACAAACTGATGCACCGACCAATGTAAGCGTCCAACGCTTACCGAAGATTTCTCCTACTAGTAACGGTCCCGAACCTCCCGCTCTGATACCAATTGTTGGAAACCCGACGGACCCAACACACCCACTATGGAGGACCTAAGACTGACCACTAACACTAAACCAACTCCCTGAGTCGGTTAGCCTTTTTATATTTAATTTCTTAGTGCACAATTTAGGTGGCAGTGCCGACCATATACCAATTAGGCTGTAGAACCGACCATATACTATTCAGGCGGCAGAGCCGACCATATAACTTAGGCGGCATAGCCGACCATTATAATAACCAATTCAGGTGCACCAAAGAAATACATAAATTAAGGCTGAACCGGGAAACTTCTAATTACAAAGAAATAACACTTTTATTAATATACCACAAATATTACAAACATACCTCACTACAATATTTCTCTCGACCCTTACCCAAATATCTTTCTCACTTGCACACCTCACGTGACTCCTACACTAGCACACACCTCACCAATCTCTCAATTTTGCACACATCTTCATCTTTTTGCACACCCCTTACAAGCTTTGTCTAACTCCTATTTATAGTGTTCCTAAACCACCTAAGGAGAGTTCAATTTGCTTTCCGCCATTAGACTTGCTTAATTGCTAAGTATTTTCCTAAGGAGAGTTCAATTTGCTTGCCTCCATTAGACTTGCTTAATTGCTAAGGAATTTTGTCAAGCTTGCCACGTTCATACTCTTTATTGCCAAACTAAGAATTCAAATCAAGTTTGAATTCTAACAATAACAAAGTTTTTGAAAAATTATCCTTTAAAATTTCAATATAATTCACCTAACAAGGAAAAATTTTCAAAAGCTATTAGTTTTATCTCAGTCATATCCCTAATGAAGCAGTCAAATATGTGTGTGTATTATTATTCATTGGAGTTGACAATTTCCCAACGAGAATCAGAGCAACACGAAAAGCCCTCAAATTCGGGAAGATTTTGTCAGTCAGGTATAGAGGAGAAGGAAAACCGTGCTATAAAACAAAGTTAATCCCCTCCTATTGATCTCTCTAATTTTGGCCAACCATCAAACTGTGAAAAGCTAAAGATACTTGTATTTTGGTTTTGCCTGTGAATAATAGGACTGGATTTACCAGAATAAGAAACAAAAACTGTTGCAAGATCAAAATCAAACCCAACAAGGCAATTGTCACCAGAGCTGGAAACTTATGGATGCAAACCTCCTTCTAATGATGCTAATTTGATGCTCCAATCGTTGAATTCAAGATCAACCCCGATCCGGACTAAAATGAACAATAAATGAAATGTGCAATTCATCCCATTTATTTAAGTCGGTTAATTTTTTTAAAAATAAAATGACACGTGGCGCGTTTTGATTGGCCCGTAACTTTTTTTCAAACGGCGTTAGACGGAGGGATCAAATGAGGTCACGATTTTTAATTCAGGGGCAAAACGTCCAAAAAAGTTTTAGGGAGCTGTTTGGTATTTTGTGTATTCTTCAGGGGTGAAATGGGTTATTAAGCCTTCTAAAAAATATAAAAATAAAAATCGTTTGCTGCTTTCGCCTTATTTGTGTAAGAGGTGGAGAATAGATATTTTGTTTTGGTTCCTTGTACTTTCGGAATTTGTGTTGAGAGATTGTAACACAAATTTCGTTTTGATTCATGTTTAGTGAAGAATGCAACCCGCGGTTTAGACATATGAAGCAATGTTCATCTATAGATACCAAGTAAAAGTAGGAAATAGATTTATTGTTATTTATGTTTCCTTTGTAGTTAAGTAGTATGCCCTATGCTCATCCCATTGTGTCCTTGTGACAAAGGTAAATGTTTATCATCTCTTGAGATCCGGGTTCGAGCATTAATAATGTCATGTTGTGTGTGCTGTCTTTGAAAAAATTAAGAAAGTTGAACAGATACTACCCTTGCATCACACCAGCATATTCAAAAAAAAAATAGTATACCCTATAAATACATAATTGGGCCGAAAAAACCAAATTCACATTCATCTAGTATTTTTTACGGCAATTTTTAAAGAATAATCTCTTTTAAATTATTATTTGGGAAAATGGCTCCCCAAAAATATTATTTGGCAAAATGACCCTCAAACTTGCCACGTCGGTGAACCTCGCGTTGTGTAGGACGCGAGGTTTGATATCGCGTTCTATAGGACGCGAGGTCGTAGGGTTTTTTAAAAGATGAATGCACGTTAACACAAACAACAAGACCAGGTAGACTAAAATTGCGTTGTGCAGAACGCGATATCAAACCGCGCGTCCTACACAACGTGAGGTTCACCGACGTGGCAAGTTTGGGGTCATTTTGCCAAATAATATTTTTTGGGAGCCATTTTCCCAAATAATAATTTAAAAGGGATTATTCATTCAAAATTGCTTTTTTTTTTTTACATTCAGTGAATTTCTTTTTTCCATTTTAAATTTTTCACATAAGTCCATGAGTTTATTTTCTTTATCTTTTTTTGATTTATGACCGTATGTTTATCATTTTTCTACCGTATTTCGTAACATAAAGTTTCCAATGAACAACACAGACTAGCATCAAATCAGTCTCACTCGAGCTTTCATATGAACCACATGAATTCAATCAAATTATTATGGTTTAAATCAATCAAATTTGTTCTGATAAAAAAAATCAATCAAATTTGTAGACAATGAAAGTGAAGTATGAGAATTAAATCATTATGGCCTCTACTTTAGCATTAAACAAAAGTTTTGGACTGCATCCACACATATTCTCGAAAAGTAACATACATAGTCTCCATTCAAATAAAAATTGTGATTGCAACTCCTGCACTGCAATATTTAATTATAAATTATTTAACAAAAAACAAATCAGAAAAGCAACTATAAAAGCAAAATTGACTAATAATGGTATGATAAATTGAACACGTAAAAATATTTTAAACAAAAATAATTCTAAGAGAAAGTTGTAAAATCAGTTGCAACTGCTATAAGTGAAGACAGAAAATAAATAATAAAGTCAAATGTTTAATTAGTTCAGATTATCCTACGTTTGTGAGGTTTTATCAGATAAAAAATATATTATAATCGAATCCAACAAGTGTCTGATTAAAAAAAATGATGTTTATCTTAAAAAATTTAAATTCGAACAATTTTATATGTGAAGTACGTGTGCATTTCTAAAAAATTTAAAAAAATTACAAACAAATATTACCTTGTAGTAATTTAAATTCAATCGATATTTCAATCAAATTTCCCACACCAGGCCTTTCCCATAAAAGCTTAGTACAAACCTGTAAATGGAAAGAAAACCTATAAATATAGAAATATGTTATTTTAATTATTTGAACTCCTAAAAATAAAGATTCGACTACCTTGACAAGTTGTAATATTTCACGTAAATATAAAAGTAAAAATTCATCAATAATAAAAACCTTAAAACGACCAACGACAAATGTTTGGTACAATGGCAAGACACGTTGCACTTTCAATTAGAGAACTCAAGTTCGAATCTTGAAGATGACATTAATAAGAGAAAAATCCACGAGTCTCGAACATAGACCCTAAAATGGACAAAAACTATTTAAAAAAAAAACTAAAAACTGACATAATCAATTATTTCTTTGGTTATAAACTGAACCTGCAACAACAAGTTGCAGTAATAATATAAAATAGTAAACGTTCATTATTAGTCTATTTCTAATGCATGAATTATGAATTTAGTCTATATAATTTAATTTGATAAATTTTATTTCTTTTCTTTTGATACTTTAGTCATGATCTTAATAATACAAGAATAATATGATTATTGATTAAATTATATAAGCTTAAATTAAAATGATCAAATAAACTAAACCTACAACTTACTAATAATATATAGATTAATAACATAATTTAACTTAAGATATTTCATGACTATTGTTTAACTTAAGATCAAATTTGAAAAGTGCATAACTAAAAATAACCAAAGTGAAGTACATAAACTAAATCCACACCCTAAACATAATACATTGACTAATTATATAATGTAACATAATATCAACCATTTTCATCACATCTTTTCCTGTAAGCGAAGGGTCAGAATCCAAAAGTAATACAAAATGACAATGCATATACTCCTAAAATATTAAAAGACAATGTCAAAATAAATTGGCTTTATTCTATGGTATATTGATATTTTTGACCATATACTTGTTAAAATCATTTTAATTTTTAAATTTTTTGTCAACTTTCAACTTTTTATTTTTTTGTCAAATTAAACAAATTGACAGAAAAAATAATAATAAATTTGTGAAGTTGACGTCAACTACTTTTTTTATCCGTGCTTACGTAAGTTATTTTGCATAAAAAATTCAAAATAATTAAAATGTTTTATAACTGTCACAAAAATATAAATAAACATATTTAAATTATAAAAAATATTTAAAGTATAAAATCATTTAAAAATGTAAATAATTGGAAAAAAAATGTAAAACATCTTACATCAGATTAACAAGTTGTTACTTTCTTTCCGTAAGTCGATTTAATGTGACAAAAAACTAAAAATTTAAGGATCAAAATAGTAAAAAAATAAAAATAAAAATATATATATTTTTAAAAAAGTCTAAGGATAAAAAAATCATTAAGACTTATTTATTGTATATTCAGCGTATAAGTAATATTGTAAATGTTTTGATTGGTGTTTTAGAAAATAGTCGAAATGGCAATAACATATTGTTTTGGCTTAAAGTAATTTTTTTAATAATGCTGGTGCGATTATAAAGTAGTATATGTCCAACTTTTTAGCCTTTTAATAACGTACACACCGTGCACACATAATGCTCAAATCCAGATCACCTGAATGAAATACATCATCATTTACCACTAAAACCACTCCACGGTTCACTTTAAAGTAATCTTAGAAATAAAATAAAGTGCTAATGATAAAAATTTTCTAAAAGGATTGTGACAAATGTTATTTATTCCTAGTAGCTTTTTTGACCCACTTTCTTGTTGTTATGATGGTGTTCTTGACACTTTTTTAGCACTACAACCATCTTATTTTTTTAGAAAATCAAGGGATGCAATTTATTTTTTAAAAATATTCTTTTATAATTATTAATATCTAATTTATTAATTAATTCAGATTATGTATTATAAAGATTTATTATGGGGTGACCTTTTAATTATTTTTTTATGATTTAAATAGCTGATTTTATTTAATAAATTTAATGTCTCGTCCTATTAAATCAATTAGTTGTTAGTTTAATTTTTTTAATATTTAAATTTAATTAATTTAATTATTAATATATTACTTTTATATTTAATAATAAACTACTTATTTAGTCATTAGATTATATGCTCAAGGTGTGGACTTTAGATACCATAAAGACCCTTTAGATTCTCTGCCTCGGGAATGATTTTTATTATGTGCTCATGCTTGAACATTTCAATTAAAAGATGGTTTTCAAGTTTTTTTTTCCGGTGAGTAACATGGTTACAGTACGAGTATAGTGATGTATCAACACAAAATGTTATAAAACATGGAACTTAAAATGTTACCCACCAAATTAAAATGTTATATTTTTTATAATATTTTAGGTTGGTGGTTAAGTATCGAATCTTAGCTTCGAATATCGATACTTGTCACTTTTGAGTATCGATACTTGTCATGAGACACCAACCTAAAATGTTATCAAAAAGTGTAACATTTCAGGTTCGTGGGCAATATTTTAAGTACTGTGTTTTGTAACATTTCGGTTGGTGCCACACCGTAGCCGTATCGTAACCCTGTTGTACGTTAGACTCCTCAAGTTTTTCAAAAAGAAAAAAAATATGATATTGCCGGTAAATTTAGGATTTTATCAAAAAACTTGTTGTAAAACCTATGTTTGATTTTGATATAACAAATATTCAAGGACCAAATTGCAAAGTAAATAAATTTTTAAGTACCTGAAAGCCTCATTATTAACAAGGGTTTTAAACCTAAATTGTTTCCAAGTCAAAACTTAAACCCCACAAAATTTTCTAAGAGTTTTCAAAGTCAAACTTAACAAAATCGTCCGGGCGTTTCGATACACTATATAAGTGTTTTGATACGGGCTTGCCTTTCTAAAACCAAACTTAACAAAACTGCACATGCGTTTCGATACGCTATCCGAGCGTTTCGATGCGGTCTCATCTTAATTGGGTACTAGAATTTCACGTTTCGATACGGTTGAGCTTGTTTCAATACGGGTGTTTCGATGTGGTTATGTCTTTTTCGATACGACATTCATCTGGGCTTAAGGTTTTTGTTTAGCGTACCGATACGGACCTATACCGTATCGATACGGGGTTAATATTTTCAGATCTTTGCATTAAAATATATGATCGTTGCCTTGTCAGTTTGATGGAATCAGCAAACTTTTAAAATTCAGTTACCCGTACCGATACACCCTAGTGGCGTATCGATACGGTGTTTGGCAGTGTCAAAGTTTGCAAAAATTGCATGGATATGGCCTATAGTTGTTTCAATACGACCCCTTATACGTTTCGATACGCCTTCTCGTGTATCGATACACCCTCTTTATTTCCTGTAACGGTTCTTTCTGTTTTGAGATAGGTATCGATACGGGTATCTCGTGTACTGAAACGGTAGGTTGCAGAAGTGCGTTTATGGTGAGAAAAAGAGATCCCAACAGCTCTATTGATGATGTCAGCCACCCAAACGGCTAGAATTCAATGAGAATGTTTAAAAGCAAGCCTCTGAAGCTACAACAACAATCATTGATCAAGTCAAGCACAATTAAGCAAAAAATCCAATCTCCTTGAACCTTTTAGAGTCAAACCCTTACACCCAACTTGTGTAATTCATTTGTAATCTTTTATTTCAAGTTTGGGGAGTGTGCAATTGTATTTGGGCAAATATTTTTACTTATTGAGAGGTCTATTTTTAATTTTCCAACTTCTTATTGTAAACGAGTGATTTTGATCAAGCTTTGGGTAGAAAGCTTTGACCATTGTAACGGTTTCCTCTTAATCCTAGAAAGAGGAAGAATTCAGTAGTGAATTGGTTGAAATCTTTAGTGGTAGCTAAGGTAGTGGATGTAGAGCTTGTTGTAAGCTTGGACCACTTTAAATCATATTGTCTTCAAGTTTATTTTACCACTTTGCTCCCTTTCATTTTAAAAAGTCAATTCACCATCTCTTGGGCAATTTGACATTGTTTGATCATCTCAAAAATTGGTATTAGAGCTAAATTTATTAGAAGGATTAACACCCTCTTGAGTCGATTCTAGGAGAGATTGATCAACCGACATTTGAAGCCATGGCATCTACCTCCGGCCACAACTTGTACGAGTCCCAATCCATCACGAAACCATCATACTTCAATGGGGATAACTATCCCTATTGGAAGAATAAGATGGGGCTCTTCATCAAATCCAATGACTACACCCTTTGGGATGTAGTGGAAGATGGTCCAAACATTCCAATAAAGAGAGATTAAGAAGGAAGACTCATTCCAAAGACAAAGGTGGAAATGAGCGAAGATGATCAAATGAGACTACAATTAAATGACAATGCCTTGTACATGCTCTTTTGTGCACTTGGACCGGATATGCACTCAAAGATATCTTCGTGTACAAGTGAAAATGAGGTGTAAGACAAGCTAGAGACCACATATGAAGGAACCAATGATATCAAGGAGACCAAGATTGGAATCCTCAATTTAAGCTATGAAAATTTCAAGATGGAGCTCGATGAAAGCGTCACCAAGATGTTTGATCATTTCTTCGTCATCGTCAACGGGCTCAAAGGCTTTGGTGAAGTTATTCCTGAAGATAAACTTGTCTGGGAACTTCTCTATTCTCTTCCCGGAGCCCAATCTTGGTCTCCTTGACTTCATCGGTTCTCTCGTATGTGACTTCAAGCTTGTCCCATACCTCCTTGGCACTCTCACAAGAAGACATCTTCTCATAGATGGTTGGGCCAAAAGCACAAAACAAGATGTGCAAGGCTTTGCAATTGAGCTCCATCTTCTTGCGATCGTCGACACTTCACTCCGCTTTGCTTCTTTGAGGCACGAACGGACCATCTTAAAATATATCCTATAGCTTGTAGTCTCTAGACTTGATGAAGAACTTCATCTTTGTCTTCCAATGGGCATAGTGGGTTCCGTCAAAGAAAGGCGGTTTGTCGATTGATTGTGCCATTTGAGCCGGTTGATGAAATAGTGATCGAGCTTGCCGGATCTTCTCAATAGGATGTGAATCCCCTTTGATTGAGCCAAGCTCTGATACCAATTGCTGAGTTGAGAGAAGCTCGATTCGTTCAACCGATGTGGCTCACCAAGTGGTGGAGAGGTGGATTTTTGGGTGGAAGGGTTGTGGAAGCTAAAAAGATAATTGACACAAAAATTTATAGTGGTTCAACCTTCTAACCAAGGTCTACATCCACTACCTTAGCTCCCACTAAGGATTTCCAATCAATCCACTATTGATTCGTCCCCATTTCTAGGCTCAGGAGGAAACCCTTTACACCGATCAAGCTTTCTACCCAAAGCCTTGATCAAACCCTCTTTTACAAAGAGATAATAAAAGCAAACACAAATCCCTCTAATAGGTGTTTGTTTGCACAATTAAAGCACTCACCCAAAACCTAAAACACTTGAGCAAATTTGACAATTTTGGCTCACTAGTGTTTGTCTATACAATAAATGACAATTTAAGCTCTAAGACAATTCTTGATCATTTGTTGATTGACAATATGAGCATTAGCCTTTACTTGATGCTTGGAAGTCCCTTTTATACTTCTTGATGAGTTTGTAGCCGTTACTAGCCGTTGGGATCGAATTGGAGCCGTTGAGGACTTTAATTCCCACCATAAATGCAGTTCTGCAGCTCTCCGTTTCGAAACACTCGAACCCGTTTCGAAACACTCTTTAAGTAGAAAGAGTCGTTGCAATCTGACGTAGGACCCGTATCGAAACACTCTAGTCCGTTTTGAAACACACGTCTCGAAACGCATGTCCCCGTATCAAAACGACCTGCATTTAAAAGTTAGTTGGGAAATAGCCGTTGGGGTTTATGACCGTTGTGGTCAATGCCACGTAGGCGTATCGAAACGACATAGCCCGTTTCGAAACACTGGGCAAAAATATCATCCAGGGAATACCCGTTTCGATACCCGTATCGAAACACTTTTGCTACTGGAATGCACCGTATCGAAACGCCCTATGGAGTTTCAAAACGCCTGGAAGGTTTTGTGTATTTTGGCTTTTGAAAGCATACAAAACCCTTTATAAAATATCCCTAAACATAGTTTCAAGTTATTTGGACTTTGGAAATTGTTTTAAATACTTTTTAAATCAGTCCAAAACATTTTTCAATTATTATATCAAAACATTAGTTCTACAATCTCCCCCTTTTTGATATAATAAAACCCACTTAAAAAATTGTTTTGGATTCTCCCCCTTTAACTTTAAAAATGTGAATAAGAGAATTAAAGATATAAATCAAATAAAGGTCCCCCTTATTCATTTGAAAATTCAATTTTTCAAACCATTTCCCCCCCTTTTTGTTATATCAAAAAGAATTTAAAACATTAGGTTCAAAAGTAACAATAGAGGTAAAAATTTGACAAAAATAAGAATTTGGTTTTAAAATGGCTCCCTCTTACTCAAAGCATCATTAAAAATGTTAGTCCAACATAAATGATCATCTAGTTGACATAAATGAAAAATAAATCAAATAAAATCAAAAGCAACTAGATTTTACCACACTTGAACTCAAGGTAGGATGTGAAGCCTTCCTTCTTCAAGTGTTCTTCCTTAGTGTGCATGGAGCTCCCCCTCAATGTTTGACTTGTTTAACATCTCCATCACACCTAGCAAAAGACAATCAAGTGATTTTTGGTATCCAAATTGCTTTGGATCCATAGACATTAGTAGCACAAATTTTTGTCCCCTTAGGAATCCATTTTTCAATGTCATCCTTTTTAATTGAAGTACTAAGTCCTTTTGGGACCCAAATACTTCTAAAACATTTTCCTTTAACAAATCTAGGGGCACTAGATTGTCTAACATAAAAATTTGATTTTCCAAAATTGTTTTCTCTTCAAGATCTTTGGAAATCAAATCTTTTTCCTCTTGAACTTTTTGAAGCAAATTTTATAAATCAAAACATTTTACTTCGAACTCTTCGAGTTTTGCTTCAAGTTCAAGTTTGGTTTTAGAAATCAAATCATTTTGAATTTTTAACTTTGAAATCAACTTATTGTTTTTCAAAATGTGATTTTTAAAGTCTAAAACCAAATCATCATAGACATCTTGTAATTCATCAAAAGAGTAAGAACATGAAGTAGATGAATTAGAAGTTACCCTTGAATCTTCTTCGATGGCCATAAGGCAAAGGTTGGCTTGTTCATCGTCGGTGGAGTCCTCATCACTCCAAGTATCCACATGTTCCTTCTTCTTATGGCTTGAAGTACTTTCCCTCTCCTTTTTCTTGGATTCTCGTTCAAGCTCTCTCAAAGATTTCTTCATGAACGGGGCACACTTCTTGAAGAGATGAACTATCTCTTCTTCTTCATCCTCCTCTTCACTTGAGTAGACATGATGACAAGTGGATGATTTGAGAGCCATGGCATTGGTGTTGATGCCAAGCCCCTTGAGCTTCTTCTCTCCCATAGCTCTAATTTCTTCCCTCTTCGTCTCATCTTCTTTGTTCTTCTTCATGATTTGATGAGTAAGGAGTGACCCCATGAGTTCATCAAGCTTCAAAGTCTTGAAATTTTTGGCTTCGATGATGGCGGTCCTCTTTGAGTCCCAAGACTCGGGAAGTGAGTAGATGAGCTTTCAGACAAGCTTTTCTTTCGGGATGGCTTCTCCATAGCCTTTGAGACCATTGGTGATAGTGGAGAACCTATCAAACATCTTCTCGATGTTCTCTTCCGGATCCATCTTGAAGTTCTCATACTCTAAGGTTAGGAGCCCAATCTTGGTCTCCTTGACTTCATCGGTTCCCTCGTATGTGACTTCAAGCTTGTCCTATACCTCCTTGGCGCTCTCACAAGAAGACATCTTCTCATAGATGGTTGGGCCAAAAGCACAAAACAAGATGTGCAAGGCTTTGCAATTGAGCTCCATCTTCTTGCGATCGTCGGTACTTCACTCTGATTTGCTTCTTTGAGGCACGAACGGACCATCTTCAACTATATCCCATAGCTTGTAGTCTCTAGACTTGATGAAGAACTTCATCTTTGTCTTCCAATGGGCATAGTGGGTTCCGTCAAAGAAAGGCGGTTTGTCGATTGATTGTGCCATTTGAGCCGGTTGATGAAATAGTGATTGAGCTTGCCGGATCTTCTCAATAGGATGTGAATCCCCTTCGATTGTACCAAGCTCTGATACCAATTGTTGAGTTGAGAGGAGCTCGATTCGTTCAACCGATGTGGCTCACCAAGTGGTGGAGAGGTGGATTTTTGGGTGGAAGGGTTGTGGAAGCTAAAAAGACAACTGACACAAAAATTTATAGTGGTTCAACCTTCTAACCAAGGTCTACATCCACTACCTTAGCTCCCCACTAAGGATTTCCAATCAATCCACTATTGATTCGTCCCCTTTTATAGGCTTAGGAGGAAACCCTTTACACCGATCAAGCTTTCTACCCAAAGCCTTGATCAAACCCTCTTTTACAAAGAGATAATAAAAGCAAACACAAATCCCTCTAATAGGTGTTTGTTTGCACAATTAAAGCACTCACCCAAAACCTAAAACACTTGAGCAAATTTGACAATTTTGGCTCACTAGTGTTTGTCTATACAATAAATGACAATTTAAGCTCTAAGACAATTCTTTATCATTTGTTGATTGACAATATGAGCATTAGCCTTTACTTGATGCTTGGAAGTCCCTTTTATAATCCTTGATGAGTTTGTAGCCGTTACTAGCCGTTGGGATTGAATTGGAGCCGTTGAGGACTTTAATTCCCACCATAAATGTAGTTCTACAGCTCTCCGTTTCGAAACACCCTTTAAGTAGAAAGAGTCGTTGCAGTCTGAAGTAGGACCCGTATCGAAACGCTCTAGTCCGTTTCAAAACACCTGTTTCGAAACGCATGTCCCCGTATCGAAACGACCTGCATTTAAAAGTTAGTTGGGAAATAGTCGTTGGGGTTTATGACCGTTATGGTCAATGCCACGTAGGCGTATCGAAACGGCATAGCCCGTTTCGAAACGCTGGGCAAAAATCTCATCTAGGGAATGCCCGTTTCGATACCCGTATCGAAACACTTTTGCTACTGGAATGCACCGTATCGAAACGCCCTAAGGTGTTTCGAACCGCCTGGAAGGTTTTGTGTATTTTGGCTTTTGAAAGCATGCAAAACCCTTTATAAAATATCCTTAAACATAGTTTCAAGTTATTTGGACTTTGGAAATTGTTTTAAATACTTTTTAAATCAGTCTAAAACATTTTTCAATTATTATATCAAAACATTAGTTCTACAAGAACTCTTTGGAGAACTCAAGCATAAAAAATTATATTGTTTGATCCAATATACCCTTAATGCCCTGAAATGAGTTGTAAAACTGAGATTTTTCCCTATACTCAAGCATAAAACTTAAGAACTCGGTAATTTCCTTGTGTGACTTATATGTTGATAGCAACCATTGGAAGGTATGGTTATGTAATGATGTTCTGTGCCATGGGGAAACTTGTTTGGTATGGGATTTGGATACCCGAGTAATTGTATTGATGCATTATTCCTTCCTCTTCGCACACTCGATGTCTAGGTGATCTTGAGTGATGCAGGCTACTTGATGGCTAGGTGATTCCGAGTATGTGTTATTCTTCCTATCCGATGACTAGGTGATCCCGGACATGGCCGGTCATGGGCTTTTGGTGGCCCAAGACGAATATAAAAAATGGGCCCCAAATTTGAAATTTAAATTGCGGTTGCGGTCGTATTTATTGTCATGTTAAGTTTTATTGTAGTTGTAGACATTATAGATGCTATTTCGATCACTGCGATTATCGCGATTGTGAAATCTCTTAATAACATATGCTATTGTAGACATAAAAGTTTCGGGTATTAAGGTTTCAGATGGTGCCGCTACCCATGGGCGGATGTAGCATATAAATTGGGGGTGCAATTGACCCCACTTGATTTGTTGGGGTATGAGGTTTTCAAGGAGGTAATATAGATTTTTTCATAAGAAATATTAGATTTGACCCCACTTAATTATTTGGGGCATGGGGTCAACAATGCTTATTCTAGTGGTATAGAAATAATCAATACCTCATACTTCACTCATGACCCCACTATAAGAAAATCTTGACTCCGCCATTACCGCTATCGTCATATAACGATCGTTGTTGTGGTTGCATACCGTTATTTAAATCTCTGCACCAATAGCAAGTAACGGGAAAAAATAATTTTAAGAGTAGGTTCATAATAACAAGTATTGAAAAAATGGCCCTTAATAACAAAAATTGAAAAAAAATGAATCTTAAGAGTATGCCCAAAATAAAAAAAATATTAAAAAAATCGGGCCCCTAATAACAAGTATAAGAAAATTTTGAATTTTAAGAGTAGACCCCTAATAATAACTATTGAAAAAAAAAATTAAACATATTTTATCAAATAATGAAAAAATTGGCCCCCTAATAACGATTATTAAAAAAATTAGACCATTAAAAACAAATGCAATTCGAACAAAATTAGAAACGTATAACTTCCTTGAGCGGTGGGCCCTAGGCAGGCGCCCTTGTTGCCCATGTCCAGGGTCGGGCCTGCTCTATCCCCAATAGAAAGTAACGAAAAAATAATTTTAAGAGTAGGTTCATAATAACAAGTATTGAAAAATTGGTCCTTAATAACAAAAATTAAAAAAATGAATTTTAAGAGTATGCCCAAAATAAAAGATATTAGAAAAAATCGGGCCCCTAATAACAAGTATTAGAAAAAGTTAAATTTTAATAGTAGACCCCTAATAATAAATATTAGAAAAAAAATAAACCTCTATTAACAAATATTGAAAAAATTAGGCTCCTAATAATGAGTGTTAAAAATTAGACCATTAAAAACAAATATAATTCGAACAAAATTAGAAATGTATAACTTCCTTGAGCGATGGGCCCTGGGCGGGCGCCCTTGTTGCCCCTGCCCAGGGCCATGCCTGATCCAAGATAGATGATCTCGTTCATACTTAATGCCTAGGTGATTTCGGGTATGTAACGAGGGTAAGTAAACGATGCTTATGTGATCCCGAGTATACGTATGGCTAGCCTAATGACTAGGTGATTCCGGGCTAAATAGGTTTGTCCCCTTGTGGGGGGAAATATATGTTGCTTATTTATTCATGCTATATGCTCATTGCTTATTTTGCATGCTTACCTTTATGAATATCATGAAGTTTTGTAGAGTAGAGATATACTACTGAGCTTTGTTAGCTCAACGTGTGGATGTGTGATTTTTCTGTGCATAAGTTGACAGGTCACCATTTGGAGGAGCACGTCGATGAGGACTTTCCAGCACCGAATCAACTCGAGTATAGTACTTTAATTTTAGCTGTAGGGCTATGCATTCATAAGACCTTATTGTAGTTGGTCTGTAACTCTATTTATACTTATTTTGATATACGGTGTTTAAATTGTACGAAGCTTACTTAGATTTGAAATGATTATGAAATTTTATTTTAATGGCTTGTTTTGAATGTTGTTTTTGGCTATACTTGAGAATTTAAAATCAAACGACATTTTATGAGTCGGTTTAAAGATAACCCGAATGTAGCGTTTTAGATTCGGTGAAATCGAGGTGTTAAACAACGTTATTAGGAGGAAAGATTATGAATCATAAACATACCTATAAATTAGACATGTACTTTACCAAAAAGAAGAAGCCGAAAGAGCATCTCCAGCGTGAGCTTAGTGATAAAATTTTTAAATTAAATTAAAAAATTATTAAATAATCAAATTGATGTTTTAATTATAATTTAGAAGTTAAATTAAACATTTTTTAAATAGACATGTATTACATTCTCAAAGCAAATATTGAAATCTGAACATGTACAAGATTAAGCAACATAAACATCAGTGACCACTTGACCAATTAATGGATCTCAAATTAAATATTATTTTTTAACTTGTCATTTTATTTATGTAATGAGTATTAATGATTATTTTGTAATTTATTGATAATTTTAATAGTTATAATATAATTTTTAAAATTTTAGCGATTAATATAAAAATTTAAAACCATTTGAATTACCCAACGCTTGTTTTAATTATTTCGAACGGACCAAAACAAAAAATAGAAATGTAGCTGAATTGGTGGAGACCCAAATCCAAAATACAAGCTAATTTTTGTTGGGCTTTAAAGCCATTTGAGCTTTGCCTGCCAATGCTGAACCAAATTGGAACTCCTTGCGCCCAATCCGATTAGATTAGTCGATCGCCTACATTTCACCTTGTACCTCGTCGTTTCAATTTTTTTATTTATTCATAAATTCAACAATCTATACATATTTTAGATTTTAATGAATATTAAATGTGAATAAATCTAATATTGCATTATGTTATGGGGCGGAGTTAGAAAGTTTTGATTCTAGAGTTAAATATTGAGAAATTGAAATATTTAAACATATCATATAAACTAACAAATAATGTTAACATTCGAGGAATTTAACATTTAAACAAATAAATATAAACCTTAAACACCAAAATTTTCATGAATTTCTTTTTTAAAAGGAAAGTCAAGCCTCGTTAAAAATTCTTTCAAATTTGGAGTCGAGGTCCCTATATCGGGAGGAGAAAATAGTGCCCTAACGTTCTATTCACGATAAAAAAAAAAACGATTACAACTGTCGAACCAAACAAGTATGTGAAAAAGAACCCACAGCAAAGAAATATAGTGTAAAACCGAATACATTGAATAATCTACTCAAATTATTAAATCAAAACGAATTAAGTGTCAAACCGAATTAATGGAACATAATAAGATCACTTAGTTTGGGTTTACTGGTTTGGGTTTCTTTAACCATGGTTTTTAACTTATTGGTTGATTAATTCGATTTAGGTACAGCTTAGGGGTGAGCGTTCGATCGAGTCAAGTAAAAAAATGTTGGTTATTCGAGTTGACACGTCATATTTAACAACTCAAGCTTTATTTGAAAATTTTCCGATTCGAGTCGAGTTTTCGAGTTCATATACAAATTTAATTGTAGTTATTTATCATGTTATAATATAGTTTGATTTCCAAATTAAATGACTTTCTATAATCATATGAAATATGCATGTATATTTCATCATATTTTTTATATGTGACATATATTTCTTCATATTTTTTTACATAGGTATTATAAATATCAGAAAAAATTGAGGGACTCGACTCAAATTTAAAATCAACCTACTAATTACTAAAAGTTTCAAGTTATTCGAATTTTCATTTTACAACATAAACTTTATTTGAATTTTTTTCGAGTCGAGTCGAGTTGGAACAAGTCGAGTTTTTGTGCCTCGAGGCGAGTCGAAATTTTCGGTTTTTCGAGTCGAGTTTTGCTCACTCCTAATACTGCTGAGGCGCACAAGGGCGGTTTAAAGGATTGCGGGCCATGTGCAATTTATGAAAACGGGACCCTTTAATTCATAATCTCAAAGATATATAAAGTTTTTTAAAATATATTTTTATCTTAGTAAAAAAAAATATTATGGAGCCATCTTAATTTTTTATAATTTATTAAACTAAAATTTTTTGTTTCCCCTATAAATATTTAGTTTAACTCATTTGGGGCCCTCTTTTCTTGGGGACCTTGTGCGGTCACTCATCTCGCATATGTCCAAATTCCCTACTGGAGGCGCACTATGGGGCGACACTCCCAAGCCACTTGTTCCACTCACAACATCATAATTCAAATCTCTAATATTAAGAAATATAGTGTCTCATGGTACTAGACCATTCAGTAGTTGTGGGGTTTGTTTAGTTTGGTTTAAAAATGAAATACGTGACACAACAACAATGGATAAAAAAAGGTAAGAAACAAGTGAATAGATTCTAGCTTTGTGGGTGGAAGAGAGGTGAAGAAGAAAACAGAGTGCAATTTACATGGAAATTAAATGTAGCGGAAGAAAAACTTGAATGTTTGATGGTTTGATCTTACTTTTTAGTTGATTATTGAATTACCTACATGTTTGTTCCAGTCCCAGAAACGTTTGATGAAATCCCTTTAAAGAGAAAGGGTAAGGTGTAACGGGCCTATTTTATATTTGAGTAAAACTCACCGTTTAAATATTAGTTTAAGTAAAACCACTTCGTTTTTGTATTTGAGGGATAAAACCCTCATTGAGCTAGACTTTTGACTATCGACTGAATGAATGAAATTTTTTTTGTCTCCCTCAAAACTTCTGCTTCTTTTCTCATCTAACTCTTTTATCTTCTCATCTATTCATTTAATTCTGTTCTTTGAGATTTGAACTGTTACAAAGGTATCAGGAGCCTTGCGATTCTCGATTGTGGTGGGCATTATGGTGATGATTTTCGAAGAACTCCGGATTACATTGCTCAAGGGAGTTGAATCTATAGTGGATGATGCGTTTGAGAGATTACAAACCGGCATTAGAAACGATCTTAAGGAATTTTGTGAAAAGGTAGATGTCGTGTTAGATCAAATGCAGGCACGAGTGACCGAGTGGGCTGAGACAGACCAAGAACCGTTGTTGACGGTCTCTAACGAAGTCAAGGTGTTCGATGAATTGTCTATGATAACAGACGAGAAATCGGTTGATTTTGACTACTCAACCGGGGGTCTACTAGAACCTTCACAGAACAAGGCCCCAATTTCCGAGGGGTGTGGGGACTTGGCTAAGGGACTACTGGGATGGTCACCGATTAAGGGTGTAGTGTTGAATTCATCGATGATGGCTAGGGAGGTGGGTTTCGATACAATCAAGGTGTTCGATGAAAGTTTTCTGAGACAAGATGAGGACCCAGCGGATACAAAACATATTACAGAGTTTGTTGAGCTCATGGAAAAAGCAAATTATTTTCTAATAGGTCACAAAGTTGTTTTGCATCCGGAGAATCTGTTTGCTGCTTCGTTGCATTTTAATTACAGGTATTTTGAAACTGATGCTTCTAAAGATGCTCCTGGAACACTTAGACAATGGTGTTTTGGTGGTGGAACTGATTTAACTCCAACTTACATCTTTGAGGAGGATGTCAAGCATTTTCATTTGATACGAAAAAGGGCTTGCGATAAATTTGACCCATCCTTTTATCCTTGGTTCAAAAAAGGGTGTAATGACTATTTTTTCATTAAGGATCAAGGTGAGAGACGAGGACTTGAGAGTATTTTTTTAATGATGTAAATGACCATTGTCAAGAAATGTTTCTTTAATTCGCCACTGATTGTGCAAACGGAAAAAAGAAGGGTACACCAATTAATGAGAGCCACAAGACATTGACAACATTTGGACTGAAGATAGGAGGTCAAAGTGAAACTATTATTGTTTCTTTTCCTTTAATTTCACGATGGGAATATGACCACAAAGATGAAAAGAGCATGGCAACCGAGCACAATCTGGACTTGTCAATTTTGCAGTTTCAACTTAGTGAAACTCTTGAATTGTGGAAGCATGAGACTGAAAATTGCCAAGGCCAAGTAGATATGTTACAAGCCAAAATTAAGGACGTAAAGGCTCACATAGAAGGGTCAAGGGAGGAGTCAAAAAATGAGTTAGATGTTCTTTGACAGAGGGTAATCATAGAAGAATCTGAAACTGCTCTTGAGAAAGAAAATGCAACTACAAGTCATGAAGATATTAAAAAGAAGGCAGTCCAAATCGAGAATATGTCCATAAAGTTAGCAAAGATGGAAAGGTTTGCTCGGGGTACCGACAACATTATTAATGAAAGGGGGCAGAGAGTTGAGAGATTTGTTGATCTGAATCGAATTGGTTTAAATGGGGCAGCAAGAGAGGCAGAATCACCCAAGGCTTTAAAGGCAATTGTGGATCAATTCCAAACGTGTGAACACGCTGGTAACCCAAGTAACACTTCTCTAATTCAATCCTTGTTTAGAAGAATTTACTCAGTGGAGATTTTGAATGTTGATAAACTTGTTGCAATCCATGATCCCTACGTATTTAGGCTTCTGTTAATGGGAATGAGTATGCTTGGTTGTTATAGAAGTATGGACAACAATGATGCCATATTAAATATGGGAATAATTAATGTTAAGGGTGTTTAGGGTTATGCTATGTTGATTTATCCTCCTTTAAGGGTGCTACAATCATCTTAGGAAGCGATGCTTTAATTAATCCGTTAAAGGTTTTCAACAGAATGGTTGCTTTTGTCTATACCTTTTTAACAAAAGATGAGTTTGTAGGCACACTGCATTCTTGTGTGCCTGCTACTTGTGACAGAACCAAGCAGACAACTGAAGGGGTCATCCTAATTATTATCGAGTTTGTAACACTAAGAGGGATTGAGTTGAGTGACATTGGTGTTTCAAGGACCTCTCAATATTTTCTCTCAGTTGCAAGGAAGATTTGTGTATCTAAAAGGGATCCAGCAAAAGGAGAAAATTTAAGTTTTCTTCCCGAAACTCAGTTTGAGGATGAAATGCTGCAAGCTGTTGTTTTTGCCCTTACTTACTTCTTCAGAGGTGGTGGTAAAATTGGAGACTTAGCTGTTGGACCGAGATACTTTACATTTTCTGTTGCACTTTACTACAACTTGAAAGTTGTCATTGCCTTGTTATATCTGGTCGACATGAACCACTACGTGTATTCTGACTTGCATTTAAGGCATTCTTACAAGTTGGACGTTTTTGATCCTAGAGGTATTAAACTTGCCAACATCGACATGGAAACTGTACTGTTGGTTGATCTTTGGTTTTTAACCATTGTCGACAATGAGAAACTATTGTTGGTTCATACTTCATTTTCGATCAAGGCTAAGAGAGCATGGGGACACGTTTGGTTTAATCATCAGAAAAGGAAGGGTCTTGTTTTAATCTTTGAGGGCAAGGATTATTTCGAGTAGGGGGATTTGTAACGTGCCTATTTTATATTTGAGTAAAACTCACCGTTTAAATATTAGTTTAAGTAAAACTACGTCGTTTTTGTATTTGAGGGATAAAACCCTCATTGAGCTAGACTTTTGACTATCGACCGAATGAATGAAAATTTCGCTTTGTCTCCCTCAAAACTTATGCTTCTTTTCTCATCTAACTCTTCTATCTTCTCATCTATTCATTTAATTCTGTTTTTTGAGATTTGAATTGTTACATAAGGTCTAACCCTAACCATTGTTTAACCTGAACCACCTCTTTCAGACCATTCCTAGATTCTTCTTGTTTGGTGGTGGTTGTGGGTTTCTTCATGAGTTGATCAGCTTCTTGCATGAAAATGAAATCTTCACGTTGAAACATGATTGCCTTCCCCTCTTAAACCTTTCGCTTCTTGTTGCTGATGATGAAATGATCACGTGCCTCTCGTATGGCGTTTATGAGGGCATAGAATTTCTCCATTTTTTCTTTCTTGTCTTCATGGAAAATCTTCCTCTTCTTGCTGTCAAACCTACCACTCTCCATAATATTTTTAAAAAAATTTGAGGCCAAAAACAAGAGTGGAGCGTGCTCTTTCTGGGTTGCTTCTCCGAGGGTGAAGATATTTTTAAGATGTACAAATTAAAATTGAATATACACTTATTTAAAAAAATTAAAGATATATTTTTAATTAAGGTTACAATACTTGCAATAAAATTCCTAATGTAAATGATAGGGTTCAAACCCACACAAGGGTGGAGCAGATGAACATCCATGATCATTAGGCTTAGTGGATCTCAAAGATATTTTTTTATTCTTTTAAAACTATTTGATCTTTCTGTAATACCTGTATTTTGTCAAGGTATATCTATATATTATATTGTCACTATAAATAAAACCAAAAATAATAATAGTAAATAAATAAATATAATGAGTGTCTAAAGAATCCAATAAATAAAATAAATGCCCTTTATACAATATATGAGTCCATTTCATATATGAAATCCTAAAAGCCCATTTATAAATCCTATGGCCTATACAAAACAATTTCCCGTCTGTCTTGAAGCCCAACAAGCACAAATTGAGTTTTTGTTTCTCACTTGGAAACGTCACGTGGCGTCCTCGAATTGGTCTGATCCCATATCACTCGGATTACAAAGGTTGCTAATATCAGTTGGTCCCTGGCTATAAATAGAAAGAGAGAAAGCAATGATTGGTTAATAATAATGAGGTAATAATTGCTGGAATTAATTGAAGAAAGAGGGAAGGGAGACGAAAAGCTTACAAGAAGGGAAAGGGACGCCTGGAAGTCGAACTGATCACCAGAGAAGACGATCAGAGCAACCATACCACCACCGAAGTTCACCAGAAGGTATATTTCTTTCTCCATTCTTTATGTACCTGCAAAAAAAACATAAAAATAAGTTAGATCTAAACCTAAAAACAGTAGCAAACATCATCAAAAAATCTAAATCTAAAATAAGCACAAGTCAGTAGGTTTTAAAGCTTATTTGATGTTTATCTTAAGGTTAACAGCGGAGTTAAAAATGAGTGTTTAAGGTTCGGTTTGGGTAGTTTAGGTTTAGGATCGGGCGGAGATGGGTGGATTCAGACGAATTCGAGCTTAGATCTAGCTTTAGGTTGGAAAATAGAAAAGAATGGTGTGTTTTAGGGTTTTGTCACGGCGGCCGAAAATTGCCTTACGGCGGTGACTGGTCGCTGGAGAAGAACCAGATAGTAGTCGAAAGGTTGGATGTGATGATCGGAGGTGGTGGCCAAAGTTGCAGCGGTGACCGGAAAAAGGTTAGAGACAATCGAAGACAAGGTTGGAAGCCGAAATTACAACGGTGGGCGGCGCCGCCTACGACAACTAGCAAAAACGATTATATGGCCGGAAGGGGTGGTGATGGATTGAAATAAAGAGAAGTGAAGAACAATGAATGAATGTTTGTTTTTTTGGTGTTCGGTCTGAAATAAACAAGGTTCGGAATGAATTTGAGGTTTGTAGCAGATTAAAGTGAGGAAAAATGATGAACTGATAATGAACAATGGATGAATGTGGAGTTTAGATAAAAAATGTGAGGGACAATCTAGGTTTACGCGTTTGTGGCTGAGAGAATTTTAGAGAGAGGGGTGGGATGAGAGATAGTAGAATGGGAGAAATGGTCGAGTGAGTGAACTCGGTTTTCCCCTTTTATAACCTAGTCGAAACGGTGCCGTTTTGGCACCGGATATAGGCGAATTCGCAAACCGAGTCGAGTCAGGTCAAGAGAATCCGCGCCCTTCTCTTGCCTCTTTATACTTTGGGCTGTTTTGTTTTATATTTCTCATAATTTAGTCACCAAATTCTTGTAATTTGGCTCTCCGAGTTTGAATTCAACTCAATTTCGTCCCTTCCAGCTTAGTTTTAATTCCTTTTCATTTAGTCCTTTGTAGATTAAATAATTTAATTACATTTGTTTAATTTATATATGTATGTTTGATGTTTTTAAATTGGGCATATAATATATTTGTTAGGTGAATTTAATCACTAAATTGAATTAATTAGAGCCTTTAGTCTAGGTTCCTTAATTAATTGAACAATTTAAATAGGAAGACAATTGTACAAAATAAATGAATACTAAATGAAAACTTTAATATTCTGATTTGATTAGTGTCTCAATGTAATGAGATGTTAATCAAGGGAATATTTTAGTTGAAAATTTAGTATTTCATTTAAACTTAGAGCATGTAATCACAAATAGTTTGTTTAAATTAAAATTAAATTAAGATAGGAAACAATTAGTTAGTAACACCAAATAATTAGGAATATTATTAATTTAGGGCCCAATATGGATAGTGCCCAATTGTTTTGGTATTATCTTATAAACCCTAAACTTATTATTCATAGTTTCTTTAATTAATTAAATCAATGGATCCCAAATTAGGATTTAACTTAAAATGACAAGAAAATAATTGGACATGCATTAAACATTTTGTGTTAAGATACATTTTTAATATAAATTGAAGTGCCCTAAAGTAATTGGATGTTTCAAAACTTATATTCATTTAAAATATATTTTCTTACAAAAAGATATCTCCATTCGAAATGAAGTTCAATTAAAAATTAAAGATTTAATTAAATTTTGATTATTGCTCGAAATGCCAAAATGCCACGTGGAATTAATAAGGTACAGATAACAACGTTTGTAGGGGTGTTAATCCTTCCCTACATGTAACCGACTCTCGAACCCAAATTTTATTAAAAAGAATCTTTGGTACGTTTGTATAGTGTCCGATCTACCAAAATGATCAGTGGCGACTCCAAATTGATTTTCAAGAATAAATAAAGGAAATTCGATTTAATATGGAAAACCCAAACTTTAAGACCAAATTAAAAAATGGTAAAACCCCAATTTCAAAACTCTAATTGGCAGGCTATTTTTTGTTGAGCGGATCAATTTAATGTGATTTGGCCTAGAGGGGGTGAATTGGCTATTTAAAAATTGAGAGAGCAAAAAGGAAATTGAAAAATTAAGGACAATGCAATTTTTTTAAAGTTAGATATTATTAAGAAGCTCCCAATCCCGGTGCCTCGTTAAAAAACCTCCCTAGCCTAGTTTGGAGGAAAATGAGTGCAACCGGAATCAGGGTGAGAATTGATACATCACAATAAGGAATCAAAACCAGTACACATACATATCATCCATCCTGGATTGTACTATTATGATTGAAACAAAACCTGAAGCAAACTTCACTCTTCATTTGCATGTATTGGAGTACCAAAACTACAACTTAAAACTTGGTTGCATCCGAATCAAACTAACAAGGGCCTGCACTTTGAAGATAGAACAAACCATACTCAGCAATGTTTAGAAAACCTGATACAAGGGCGATAACCTGGAAATGCCCGCCTTGGCCAATATATCCGCTGTTGAGTTGGCCTCTCGAGGGATAACATTTAGTTTCCACTCGACATCCTTCAGCAACCTGGAAATTTCTAAAACGAAAGGTTTGAAAGCTGACAGAGAGAGGTGAGGAGAATTAATCCAAACCGCAATATTACTACAATCTGTCTCCAACGTGAGTTTGAAATTCGAGAACCATTCAGAACTTTTGAACATCACAACAACCTCTTTGATTGCTGTTATTTCAACTGTAGCAGCGTCAATGTTACCAATGCTTCTAGAAAAAACATTAGCATTTTCCCTTCGTCATTTCTCAGCAATCCTCCGATCCCTGCTTTACCGAAACCCCCTTGTACAGCACCATCAATATTGAACTTCAAGAAGCCTTTTTGAGGCGGAACCCAGCAAATCTTAGAACTTGGTGACGGAGCCTTAGAACTATATAAACTGATTTGAGGATTTTTGGATGAAATCGGTAATCGAATTAAAATATAAATGTCATTTAAACTTGCAGCACCAGCCTAATCGAGTAATAAAAGAATCAAAGAGATGTTTTTCATCAACTTAAGTTCCCCTAAACACCACCTCATTTATGTACATCCAAACTGACCACACCAAGGCTATAAAGGCTAATTTCCAGAAATCTTTCATACTTGATTTTGTGTAACCATGAATCCAATACATAAATAGGGACTGCACATCTCCAGGGAAAGCTCCAGATATTGAACCAACGTTGCATCAGTCTCCATGAAATTAAACATTTGCAAAAAAGATGGTTTACCGTTTCTGATTCCGCAGAACACAATGGGCATAAATCTGCAGCTTGAAGAGTGATATTTCTTTTTGCAAATTCAACTCTTGTCGGGATTCGTTCATGTAAAACCTTCCACAAGAAAGCTTCAGCTTTTGGGGGAGCAAAGTTCACCCAAACATTCTTCCATAGAAAGTTGTTGCTGCAAAGTCGAGAAGAAATATTAAGAATGAAGCTCCTAGTTGAGTAGCACCCATCTGAGCTCTTCACCCAACGTAAACTATCAAATTTGTTTGATTCTAACTGAGTAACTTGAATCGTAGCAAGGAAAGATTCCCAAATACCGATCTCCCAATCGAAGACCCTTTTGCGAAGCTCGATTTCCCATCTCCAACATCCACCTACTGAGTGACCAAAATTTGTTAAGCGACCAAACTTTTTAATAGCCAGAGCAAATATTCTGGGAAAAGCAGATTTTAGTGAAGAATAGCTTGTCCAAGGATCATTCCAGAAATCCGTATTTTTACCATCACCCACTACCACACGAATGTTGGTGGTAAAGTGATTATCAGGATACGACAGAGGCGAAGTGATGTTTCTCCAAATCCACGATTTGCCTTTCGGTTTGATGTTTGTGGGCATTAAACTGAAAGATTCTTGCTCATATTTTCCCGCAATAACCTTTCGCCAAAATTGCTTGGTTCCACTGCATATCTTTACAACCATTTGTTAAGCAATGCTCTGTTCTTTGCCTTGAAATCAATCAAACCTAAACCACCATAACATTTAGGAAGACAAAGAATTTCCCACCTTAGCCAATGGATTCGCCTTTTATCTAACGAACCCCATAAGAATTTGGCTATTATATTCGAGAGGGTTGAGTTTATAGAAGCTAGCATCAGAAACAGGGACATAAAATAGATTGGCAAATTTGCTAGTGCTGCTTTTATGAGTGTGATTCTTCCTACGAAAGAAAGCAAAGCTGGTTTCCAGCCCGCTAACTTCTTTTGTAGTCTCTCCACTATCGGATCCCACAAATGGACAAAATTCTTCCTAGCGCCGAGAGGGAGACCGAGATATTGACATGGAAGTCTTTCAATTTTATAGTGAAATATAGAGGCCCATGAATCCACCAGTTCTTCTTTCACATTGATTCCAATCAATTTGGATTTTTTTTCGGTTAAGTTTAAGACCAGCCCCAATCTCAAAACCTTTCAAAATTCTGATCACGTTTCTAATTTGGGTTTCGCTGGCCCCACAAAAGATAATGAGGTCGTCCGCGAATTGTATATGTGATACTTCAATTGGATTCGCCCCAATATGGACTCCCTTGAACAATCCACAAGAGTTCACCCTTCTCAGCAATGCACTGAGTGCTTCCGTAACTAAGTTGAACAACATTGGAGAAAGAGGACAGCCTTGTCCGAGACCTCTTCTAATTTTGAAAGGAGCAGTCGCTGAACCATTTACCAGAACATATATAGAAGTTGTGCTTAAACAAATATTAATCCACTTACACCACTTGAGACCAAAACCCATTTGTTTCATAATAGTTAAGAGAAATTCCCAATCAACAGTGTCGTATGCCTTACGAAAATCCACTTTGAACATAGTACCTTCCAATCCTTTACTCCTTGTGAAATCAATAACCTCGTTTGCGATTAAAGAGCAGTCTAATATCTGTCTCCATGCACAAAAAGCGAACTGATTTTCGCCAATAACATCTTCCATAACTTCGACAAGACGGGTGGCTATAACCTTAGCCAATAGCTTGTACACACAACCGACTAGGCTTATTGGCTGATACTCCTCAATTAAACAAGGATTCTGCACCTTCGGAATCAGGGATATGAAGGAATTATTGAAAGAAAAATCTATAATTTCCCCCTTGTGAAAACTACTGAAAAAGCTGATAATCTCTGGTTTTAGAACCTCCCAAAACTTTTTGACAAAACTCATGTTGAAGCCATCGGGTCCGGGGGCTTTAGAGGACTCCAACTTAGAGAGAGCATTCTCTATTTCTTCCAAAGAAAAGTCCCTTTCAAGTCTGTTTGCAGCAGCGATGTTAATTTTCCGTAGCAAACAATCTAACTTCCTCACTGGAATTGTCCTTGAGTCATTGTAGGCAACCTTAAAGTTCCTAGCTATTTCCTTTTTAATCTCTTCTGGCTTTTGCAAAATAACAGATCCACATTTCAAATTGTTTATAAAGTTAACCCTTCTTCTAGCTGAAGCTGCGAGGTGGAAGAATTTAGTATTTCGGTCTCCTTCAATAGCCCATTTTACTCGTGATTTTTGTATCCATTCGCGCTCTTCACGTCTATGAGCATTCCATAACTTCTCCCTAATCTTCTTTAATTCTTCACACTGGTTTGGTTTCGCTGCCCCCCTTGCAATCTCCTTCTCCAGTTCATGTTGCTTTTTTTTTCTAGAAAGTCAGTAGAATCTTCATTGTTTTTATAATTTGAAGCCACCCATTTTTTGTAGCTTCTTTGCAGTTTCTCGGGATATTTGTAATTCCAATACCCTCATTCTCAATGCACCTCTTCTTAATCATGTCTGTATATTTTCTATCATCTCCCAAATAATCGAACCATTTGAAGGGTCTAGGATCCCAACACTTTTCCATTAGCGAAAGACCAATAGGGTTGTGATCTGATATGCTCTTTGGAAGTGAAACTTGCATTAGATCCGGCCAAGAATTTTAAGAAATCCACATACATAAGAAACCTGTCTAAACGGCTGAAAGATGGTACACCTCTATGATTCGACCAAGTGAAATTGTTGCCGTGGAGTGGAATGTCCACCAAAGATAGTTCTTCGATGAATTGGGAGAAGATTCTCACCGCCCTTTTGTTGTAACTCACTCCAATTCTTTCCTCTTCATTTAGGACTATGTTGAAATCTCCCCCAACTAGACACGATAAGTTAATCTTCAAAATAAGCTCCTTCAATTCACAGAACAAAATTTGTCTCTCTACTGCATCATTAGGTGCGTAAATATTTATCAGGATACATTTGAAATTCTTCTCCTTTAACGAACCCACCAGAGCTATGAAACTAGCATACACCAAATGACTTTTGACCTCAATAAAATTCTGATCCCACATAGAAATGATTCCACCTGCTAATCCTACCGAGGGGGAGAAGTGAAAATCAAAATTTGAGTATCTCCCACATAACATATTCGAGATTCTTCTGTCCATACTCGATAACTTAGACTCTTGCAAAAAATATTAATTTTGGTTTTATTTTGAACAGGAGTTTTCTAACTGTCGCTTTCTTCTTCGCACGCCCCAAGCCACGTATATTCCAGGATATGAAAAGAAAATTATTCATGTAAAATCTAAAGGTTACTCACCAGATTCGTCGCCCCTCTAGGACGCATTCTCCCTTTCGGTTTCCATAAAAAGAGTGAGAATTTCTTCTTCTGAAGCTTTGAAAGACAGCCCTAAAGTTTCACAAACCTCCAAGGTAGCTTGAGCTTCCAATCTTTCGATCGTTGACCCTGCCTGATTGGGTGTAGATAGAGGGCAACCCACCGCCATCGATAATTTGTCGTTTGCTGAATCCGCACTACTCAGATTGTCTTCATCAGAAATAACAGAGGGGACATGATTTATTTTGCTTCTCTATTAGGAACAACTTCCCATTTTCTCTTTTACCAGACTGTTACGAAAGAAATTAAACAATGAGCTGCCTGAAATTTTTGCCAACTTTGGTTTGATAGAGTACATGCCTGTCAATTGGTCTAGAACGGGCTCAATGGACACACTTTTGCCCGAAAAGGATTGGGATCCAACCTCATTAATGATTGGTATATCAACCAAATCAGTTTTGCCATTGGGCTCCTCAACACCATTAAGATCCATAACTGCAGGCCCATGTGGATTTGTCAAGAGAGGAGACCCAGCACCAGTTGAATTATTTCCAGCACATGAGTTGATAAACTTTACGGCGCCGCCATTAGAATTCAATTTCCATGAAGAATTCATGCTTCCACTCTTCTTGGAAACATTATCGATGTCAATTTCTCTCGATAGGAGGTTGCGACTTTCCGAGACATCCTCCTGCTGACTTTTCGCATCCCCCTGGTCGATCCAAACCCTTTCAGCTTCAAACTCCGCCGTGGATACTTTCAGGTGATAAGCTTCACCGCCAAGAACGATGGTGGCGGTAGAGGGTATATCAGATAAATAGCTTACTCCGATTAGGACTTTGGCCACATCCAACCTGCTTTTATCTTCCGTTTCTTCATTGATTCTAATAACGTTTCCCCATCTACTGACTATGGAGACAAAAACGGAATCTTGCCACCCCACCAAAGGCATTCCCTCCAAACACACCCATAGTTTTAGTTTTTTCAGGTTCATGAAGTTATCAACAGTTTCGATATCTCTGAACCATGACAACAGCATGGTTTCCCTCATATCCCAGAATATGGGCAGTTGTTCCTCTTCCTCGAACCTAATAATGGAGAAATGACCCGACCATTGACAAACCTTGATCTTAAACCCTTCCGACTGCAGCACTTGTTGAATGAAACTTGCATCATACATTTCATTAATTTGTCCTACTAAGCACAGCTTCAACCATTCATAATCCGCTTCTTTCACTATAACCCTGATCTGTTTTCCTTCTATCTCGCTCGAGGCTAAAGACGTTTCCTGTTGACCGGGAGCGTCGTCCAAACAGTGCTCTGTGTCTTGCTTAACCCCTTCCCTTTGTCTGCCGAGGAGTGCTTCCTTATATGATCTCCCGTCCTTAAGGCTTGAGATGTGTTTTCTTCGATAGGCTTCCTGTGGGTGACTGTTGCCAACTTGTTTCGAACAATGTAACCTGGTGTTTCTTTCCAAAAAAACCTTGACAATAAGACCATCCATTCTGCGATTGTTGCCAAGTTCCACTACTTTCTTTGCCTCTTCAAGTCTGGAGAATCTGACAAAAGCAAAGGTATTGTTTGCCCTACTCCTTTTCAAATTGTTGTAAGCAATGTAGACATCTAAGACTTTGTCATAAATCGCGAAAGTATCCCTGAGGGTGTCGGTGTGAATTCGTTTGCTCACAAAGTAAACGAAAATTGCAAAGCCACCTCTGAAGAACTTTTTCCGAGATTCTACTTTGGTGTAGGAATTGCGTCTGTTGTTGTAGTGTCGTCTTTGATAGATGAAGCTTCTTCTCCCGTGGCCTTCCACCCGATTCTGCTGATTGTCTTAAGCTGGGTTTGACGAAACATTGTTCCAGCTTGCTCCATCTTGTCGCCTGAACTGAGAATGCCGACCCGTTGTGCCGCCTTGCTCCATTAGTTTGCTTAAACTTAGTGGTTCAAGCTTCTAACAATCTCTACATGTAAACCCCTAAACCCGACCCAAGGGTTATGGGCTGAATCTAGGAAGTCGGGTTGAAAACGTGTCCCTCAAGTAAGATGATTATTAGGTTTTGAAAATTAAATATTTAAATTATTTATTAAAACGGTGTCGTTTCACATTAAATTCTTTTTTCTCAAAACGCGGTCGTATAAATAAAAACAACACAAAACAAATTAACAAAATATCCGATTAAAATTCCCATGTATGCTAGAACATTCGAAAAATCTCAAATCAAAATATAAGTAATCGATTTACATAAAGTTCTCAAATAGTAAAATAACTTATATAAAACTGAAGAAAATATGAAAATCTAATATGTCCATACTGAAAATTGTAAATAATCTGAGAAAAATGTGATCCTCCAAGTACCAAACTCCTATGTCTGAGAGTCTGAAATAGAAGCTAAGGGGGAGTCAGCTATTAAGCTTAGTGTGTCTCTAAAGGGCATCAGACAAAAAATCACAAGAATCATACAACCAACATAGTCATTTCAACAGTCATTCAAATTGTAACACCCCAATTTTGGGCTTAGAAGTTTTGGGTTTGAACCGGACCGATCGGATTTTCGGTTCGAATATAAAAGGTGGTTTTAGGGAAAGCCTAGTTCGGGATGCATTAAAAATATGGGAAAATATCTAAAAATCCTCTTTTAATATATATAAGAGGGTGGTGAAATCAATTTTACAAAATGAGGTTTGGAAATATGACATTTTGAGTTAGTGACTAAAATGTAATTTTTAAAAAGTTCATGACTGTTTTAAAAGGATTGAAACTTTGAATCTTTAAGGAGCTAATTTACCTAAGGGAGGATTTCTCCAGATTTTTCTTGATTTTTAAGACTCATTTAATGTTTAATTAATAAAAAGAAAAGAGGGAATAAGATATTTTTAGTTTCATAACTAACTTTTACCAAAATTTTCCCATTTCATTTTCTCTCAAAATTCCCTCAGCCAAACACATTTCCACAGCAACTTTTCCTTTGATTTTCACACCTAAATTTGAGATTTCAATTCCTAAATGATTCATAATCATTTCTACATCAAATCCTCACCATTTGCTTAATGAATTTTCAAGGATTTTGGCTCTAAACAAGGAGAAATCCACATTTAGAGGTATGAACGTCCTTCTCCTCTAAATACTCAGGTATTTATTGAAATTCCCAAGTTCTCAATCCTTAGATTGAGTTTTATTAAAGGTTTTAATGTTGTGATCTTGATTTTGGCTTAAAATGCAAGATTTGGATTTAATTTTGAAGAAATTCCTAATAGATGATTGGGCTCTGTTTTGAGATGTCTTTTTGATGTCTTTTGGATGTCTAAATGATGTGAAATGGAGGTTTAATCAATGCAATCCCGAATAGGTTGATTTTCCTAAGTTTTTACTTGTGAAAATGGTAGTTTTTGGGGTGATCTTGGTGTTCTGTTAATGCTGGAGGTATAAGGACGAGTTTGGGTTCATTTTGGATGTTAATTGATGTTTAAAAATGGTTAGAAGTGATGGATCTTGGCTGGGTTAAGTTTTGGAAGAGTTTGGAGGTGTTTTCGGTTGTGTTTGGTAGCCGAAATGTTGGATTTATGTAGAGCAGCGAGTTGAGTTGTGTTGCTGGTGTTTTTAATGCATGATGATGCATTAATCCTCTTTTGTTATGTGTTTAAAACAGGGGAGAATGATCCGGAAGCAATAGAGGTAGCGTTGGAGGGTTTCGGATGCTTGGAAGGCTTAACGGCTAGCGTAGTTTTGTGTATCGGTGAGTGAAGTTGGGGTTTTCAGCTTTAAAACCAATGTTTGAAGGTTTTGAGAGCTTAGTTTAAGTCTAAGCAACTTAGCTAAGCTCAAGAGTAAGTAAATGGAATTTCTCTCTTGGTTTGTGTTATGAATTGGTTTTTAATGCACTTGAGATGGTTGGATGCAACGTATGTGATTTGCATGTTTAAATTCTGTTTTGAAAGCATGTTTTAGCATGGTTTAATGCTGGTTTTGAAAGTCATGTGTTTAAGGATGCTCAAGGTAAGATATCCTTGGTTTTGTACATTGGAATTGTGGAATTGATGCATAGTGTTGCAAGTTGTTTAATGGCTTTGTTTAATGCTTTAAAACAGTGAATTGATTATGGTAATTGATGGTATTGGCAAGTGATGTAAGTGGTTGTTGGTTACTTTAATCGGATATAGTTAGCCGGCTATAGGATTGGGTGCACCGTGAATTGAGTCGCCTTGGATGTCGAGGGGTTGTAATGGTACCGTAAACTCCATCCAAGAATCCTAGCGATTGAGATAGATGGTGTCACCACGATGGAGGATGGCTCTCGTGGGTGGGCTTGGTTAAGTGCCACCACGATGGAGGATGGCTCTCGTGGGTGAACCTTGTTAAATGTCACCACGATGGAGGATGGCTCTCGTGGGTGGACTTCGTTAAGTGTCACAACGGTGGAGGGTTGCTCCCGTGTGTGAGCTTGGTTAAGGTGATTACAATGGTTGTGGTAGCTTCCATGTGTAAGCCTTGTGATGTGTCCCGGCTCTCGCTAGTGTGTTATACAACTTCCGATGAGTGATGTTGAGGGGTTGTGATTGTACCGTTAAACTCCATCACGGGTGTTGAGGGGGTTGTGATTGTACCGGTAAACTCCACCTTGTGTTGTTCGGTTGTGTGTATGAAGCGTGTGGGACAACGCTTGTAATCCGCGTATCCGATTGTGTCTTGTGTTGTGATGGTTTGTGAATTATCACTTGGAAGCCAATATAATGTTCTTGGATGTAATGAAGCATGAGATGCTTTAAATGATGCAAGGTTGCATGGGAAGTGTGTGATGTTCTAAGAATGCATGTATTACTTGTTAAGCTTGAACAAGTGTTTATCTTCTTTTAAGAATGGTGTTTATGTGCAAGGAATCTCTTAAATGCATTGAAGTCTTGTGAAGACTTGTTTAGAAAGGCATGAAATGTAAATGTTGCTTTGGTAGATCATGTGTTGTGAATTTGTTGAATACATGAGATAGTTAGAGGGAACAAATGGTTTTCCAAAGATTTTGCTTGAATGGATTATTAAGCATGAGAAAAGCATGTTATGAAGAGGAAATGTTTTTCAAAGTATTTGAGTTTAACTTTGCATAAGGTGTTCATGCTTGGAAAGGTTTTAATTGATGGTTTTACGAGAATGTGCTTTGAAGTGAGTTTTTAGCTTTTCTAAGCTAAGGGTTGGTTTTCATGATTGAGCAATGCATGATTTAAAGCATGTTGTTTAAAAAGGAGTTTTCAAACAATGCTTTGGTTTATCGAATTGTATCTACTTTTTAAGAAGGTTTTGTGATTCGCTGCATTGATGGTGTTTTGGTTTTGAGCATTCCTCACTAAGCATTATGTGCTTACGCTCCTTTTTGTCCATCAATGCAGATAATTGAAGTTGGGACAGCAAGAAGCAAGGGATTCAAGGAGAGCTCCACTTGAGAAGTATGTCTCGGTTAATAGCTATAGATAATAAAGGCAATGGGGGGAGAGTCTTTTATATTGATGTGTAATGAGATTGTGTATGTTGGGAAAGTTTGGTTTATGATTTGAACTATGTGGTTTAACGCTTGCAACGTTTGAATCTTCTTATTCTTAAGTCGTTATGATATGCTTCTTGTTTTAAAAAGTATGATTAAGTGTTGGATGTGTTGAAAGAGTTGGTGCACCTAGGGGTTGTTTTGTATCTAGATTTTAATGCAATTTGGTAGTTATGATGCTTGGCATGTTGTTGATTTGTTGAGGATTGATTTAGAGTACGTTCGATGGTGTTTAGACGAGTTAAAACAGGCTTTTCTGATGTTTCTGGGCAGGGTGTTTCGAAACACCCTTGCCTGTTTCGAAACAGGTGCTGGATTTGGCCTGGGTGTTTCGAAACGGGTAGAGGTGTTTCGAAACACTTTGGCTACTGCCAAGCCCCGTTTCTGAACGGTCTATTCCCGTTTCGAAACACTTGACCGTTGGGCACTGTTTTGAATGGTTTTGAAGTTTGCAAGCTTTACGTTTTAGTCCTGATTTTTGTATGTGCAATTTCTTGAGTTCGAGATGTCCGTTTAAGGTGAAATTTGGCAGAGAGGCATGAAACATGATTAATTTCATAATGGTAACTCAAAAATTAGTAAAGTCCTCTTAATTTCCAGAATTTACAAATTGGTCCCTAAATTCGTATGTTGTGCAATTGAGTCCCTTATTGTTTTCCGATTGCTGTGATTTTTGAGTATGCTTATCTCAAGAGTACACCTAGGGTTAATGTGCATCTGGACAAGCTTAAAAAGAAAAAAAGGGTCGTTAATCAAGGTTGACTTTCGGGTTGACTTTGGTTTTCCCCGTGTAATCTTCGTAGTTCGGGTCAACCGTCTAGGCCGGGCTAAGGGGGTTACACAAATACACAGATATGCAAAGCACGATGCGCCTAATTCTATGTCATGTACCCATCTACATCACCGTCAGAAGAGTAAGGTTCCCCTAAACCACTCTCTACATCGTCACCAAGTCCGAAGTGGAATTCAACCCGAAGAGTGAAACCACTGATCTTCCCCGTATATTTTCCCAACCCGAATGATATGTCATGAAAATCCGATACTAATTTGAATGCAATCATAAATCATCCGAAAATGCATGAGCATTTAGTCCGACAGATATTATTTAAATTTTGATGTATGATGATTAAAAGACTTACACACAACATAGCACATAACTCAGATCAGAACATATATTTGCAAACCAAACATCATACAATATCAACACATAATATGCACACAAAATGTAAAAACCTCATTTCACATAAATTTATAGTATAGCAGAAACAAACAAGTTTATAGCACAGGAAGAGACACATCTTTAGATGCAGAAGCTCTAATATCACGAAGGGCGCGACTCACGCTCAAGTCTAGCTGAATCAGAATCTAAGATAATTACTCTACATTAATATCTAATATTATTTCACCAATATACTAAAAGTCACAGAACTAAATAACAACTCAACTGCAACTCTTGGAACACGAGCAAGAGCAGTCTGAACAAATGGATAAGGAGGTGGTAAATCGTTAATCTCACGGTCAGAAAAATAGTGATCACCTTAACAACAAGGACAATCTTAATCAGAATTCAGTAATCAATTCTCTTAAAATACCAAGAACACAAGGCTTGAAAATAACAAAACGAGGCTTCTAGGTTCGAATTGGATTAAGCTTGGTCAAGTTCAATTGATTATGTTAGATTTAGGTTAGATAGGGTTGAGTCGTTCTAAGCAATTATCATAACTTATGATTTAAAACAATTCATTCATTTGGGCTATCAAACAAAATTTATCACTTTAATTTAGAATACTCAAAACAAAGTTTGACACTTAGAACCAACTTGCTTATAAAAAGATTATTTTGTGACTAGAAAATATGAAATATAAAACACAAACATATTTACCATTATTAATATTAATAAATTCTTTCTTTTTAAAGAAAACAAATTAAAACAATAGTTGGAGATGGTTTGTAAGAATAAATAAAAGAAGGGCACCTTTGCAAATTGGTGCGAGATATTTATAAGGGAAATCAAATCACTGAAACCATATTTATATATATATATATATATATATATATATATATATATATATATATATATTATCCCTTGTATAAAAACATTTCATAACTATTAAAAATAAACAAAATAAATCCTCAAAATTTGATTAAGAGACGAGGCTGAGCAAGGAGAAACGCACGAATTTGGCAAATGAACATATTTCTCTTAAGATAAAAAATTTGCCCAATTACAAACAAACACTCTCTCAAACTTGAACTAAAGATTGACAATTGAAATTGTTGCGTGTAAAAGTGTCTATCGCAATTGAGTGCAAGTGTACACGTCGCAAGTAATAAAGTGATACGAAGTATCGGATATCGTCTCCACAGGGACTGGGCTAACCCTTTCCTTCGCTATCTGCACAAGGGGAAAGAAAATATTTAAGATGGTTGTCACGAAAATAATAAAGAATACTTAAATAAAATAGTAAAGATATCAAGATAGAGAGAATGGGCTGGTATTGAATTGCTCAGTAGTGCAGGTATTGTATTGCTTAGGAACTTCAGTTCTGTCGTCGCGCCTGCCGCTGGTAGCACCTGTCACGACAGCTGTCCATTGGTCGTCGCGGCAGCAAACACACCAACTCTGTACGTTCAAGTTTGGCAAGAATCCCAGATCTGCCTTGGCCTATCCCTAGGTCCAAGTCTGTCGATGATCACGTCTTTGATGATACCTCCCGGCGTGAATCGAAGGATGAACACCGATGTGTATGAATTCTTCCTTAGCCACTTAACCTTGCCCTATCCCTAGGCACAAGATAGTTCAACTATAAACTAGAGAACTTGCTCTTATTTCTTTCGTATACTTAACTCTCCCGATGTTAAGTAAATGGATAACCTCACAATGCTCTCCCGATGCTCTTGCAAGATATTAAAACCAAAATAAGAGAACTTGAAGTTTATTTTATTGAACTTGGAAAATCCTAAAATAAAACAACCCTTGCAACTACTTTACAAAACAACCCGTAGCCCTAGGGGGAATTTAGAACATGTCGGTGACGGGTAAACGGCAGAGGGGTTTAGGTTATCGGTTATGGGGTCTTGGGTGTTGGATGGTCTCCTAGGTTAAAATCTATGCCCTTATATAAGCTTTGGGCTCAAGTATTCTAAGGTAACAAGGATTACAACTTTAATTAAAAGTAAGATTCTAATAAAGACTTAATCTCCAAGTATCCTACTTTTCAGCCGCCTCCTTGTTTCTTGGGATTTCTTCTCCTTGAGCTTTGGCTTGTCATATCTTTTGATCCGGGGCTTGGAAAAATATATGGTTTTCACACGACAGACGAGCATAATTTTCTCTATCTATCGAGGTCCACTTTGTTTTTCTCTCCATAAAGTTGCTGTCACCTTGCTGTCATGACAGGTCCATGACAGCTTCGTCTTCTTCGTCTGCTTGTCCAGTTCAGCTTTCCTGCTTCTCTGCCCTGCGCCTGCCTTCACCGTCTACGACGGCGGCAACCTGCCAAAAACAGCCATTTTTAGTAGAATCTGTGCCTTTTATATATTTGTGATGTTTTGCTAAAAACTAACCTAAATGCAATGAAATGATGCTTGAATGCAGCAGAAATATGGGTTAAAAAGGGTGTAAATAATAGAACTTTTAGACACTCAACACACCCCCAAACTCAAGTTTTTGCTTGTCCTCAAGCAATTAAGACTTAAAAGAAAAATGAAAATTTTTGTGTTGGCCTTCAAACAGTGAACTGTCCCTTACCCGTCGCTCATTCTCTATGGCGGCAGCAACCTGTCGGAAAGATTAGGATCTCTCCGGAATCTCCCTATAGTCCTTGTGCAGTGTGTGCATGCTTGTGAACAGTTATATGCTAAGATTATCTTAGTTTCACTAGAATATTCAACTTTTTAACTCGAATTTTATGCCAAAGTTTATTTTCTTGAAGACACATTTTCATGCTTCTTTTTCTTCTATTTTCGAGCTAAATTTTTCTAGCGCCAGTTTTGGGCACCTCTAGTTAGCTTCCTAGAGCCGGTTTCGGGCACCTCTAGGTTTTTGAGTTTCTTTTGCTAAACTTCTTTCCTAGAGCCAGTGTTAGGCACCTCTAGGGGCTATTCAAGTACTAAGCATCCTATTCTAGTTTGGCTAAAAGACATCTAAGCAGTATAACAGTCACAAAGGTGTTTAAGTTTTTCAGAACTATAGAAAGGCTCTAAACTTCTCCTTAAACTGTCCTAAAGATGCTGCCACGACAGAGCTGTCATGACAGGTAAGTTTACTTCACAGTTTTAAGCCAACAGTTTAATCTTTTCTGATTTTTTTTGAACTTGAATAAAAGACAAAACAATTAATTAAAGACGTACTAAGACTCCATTACTATGGAGGGTGCCACCCCCAAACTCGAGGGTTGCATTGCCCTCAATGCAAAATGACAGATAAAGATGAAGACAGGTACATCACAAAATAAGGATAAAGCAGCAGCAAGAAAAAAAAATAAAGACTTAAATTTTAATCGCTGTCCTCGCTGCTGCTGCTGACACGGATTTGACGGCGGCGTCTGGGCTGTGAAGGAGGCTGGGCAGGTTGCTCCACGAGCTGGATGTCGGAGCTGCTGCCGCTATCCCACGTGCTGCTAGTGGTGGTGCTGGCCTTGGGTATCAGCTTTCTGTCTGCCACGTGCTTCTGCCTCTTGAAAGGCGTAAACTCCCTCTCCAAATTCCTCCTAATAGGAGGTTCCTCCTTGCTGTCGGCTGTGGCTGGCCGCTTCGTTCCACATGCGGGGCCGTCGGGGCAGGTGATGGGGTGGAAGCAGTAGAGTGGGAATGTGGGGAAGTAGGTGGTGTGGGTGTGTGGACAGGGGTGGGGATGCGGAAATAGTGGGCAGGAAAAGTAGGGAAAATAACATCGGGATAATTTAAAGTGTTGGTAATAAAGTTTACCGTCGAGTTGGTGAAATCCCGGATAAAGGTTATCAGTCCCATTTGTCTCTCTTCCACCCGTTGTAACGCAGCAAAGATGTGGGCAGACTGGTCTTTCGGGGTGGTGGCGGCGGTAGGTTCAGGGGCAGGCTCCTCGGATGATTCTGCTGGGGAGCCGGTTGGGTGCCGTTCTGCTGTCGATGGCAGCATAGAACTCTCAGACTAATGTATCATTCAGTTCTGCGGGTTGTGCTGCGAACTGTTCCCATAGCAAATTCCTTATCGCCCTAGCAATGAATGGCCGGAGTCCCATGTTGGGTGCCTTTCGGATGTAAATGAAACCCCTTTCCTCCCACAATTCTTTGGTTGCGAAGGGCGACGCTGCTGCTAAAGAAGAGGCTGAGGCAGCACTGCGGCGGGTCTGTCTAGACGACATATTAGTTGCAAGGGTTGTGAAAATAAAGAAAGCAAATAAAACGAGAGGAGAAGGCAAGTAAGAATAAGAAGAAGTGAGGGAAATGAAAATGGGAACGGGGTTTTATAGCGGTCGAGTTGCTGCCCATTTAATGTCGTAACGGCAGGCGTGAATAACGGGGCGACTGATGAGATTTGGCGTGCCTGACACGTCTGCCACGCATTTATGCGTCTGTTACGCGTCTGTCACACGCTTCTGCGTCTGCCATGACAGTCTGTTGACAGCCTGTCTTGTCCGTGTCTGCGGCGGCAGCTGGAACGACAGGCTTCAATAAATGGGCTCTGTTGGGCTGATGGATGGATGGTGGGCTTGGGTCACTTCTCCTTTTCTTCTTGACTCCTTTATTTCCTAAAAACAGAAATTATAAAAACATTATTTGAATAAAATAAACCTAATTTCCTAATAAATAGTAAATAATAAAAATAAATAGAAAGAAAAATTAGGTTAAATTAGGGATGCCAAGTAGGGCATCTCCTAAGGTAACCACTTCCTGCATTCCTGGGGCTTCAGTCCCTTGATAATGCTTGAGGCGTCGTTTCCGGTACTTCTTGAAGTCCCTCCATCTGGTGATTATTCTTATGGTGGGGGCTCCTTTCTTTCTCTTCCTTTTGTAGTCCATGAAGTCCTCCCTTCTTGGTAATGTTTCTGAGGGCATGAATATAGGATTAGAAAAAATCAAATTGACATTCGGCCACAAACTTACCTTGTTTTCGTTGAATAATGTTGTGGTTGAATGTAGCCTTTGATGTCGTGTCTGCTGCTGCGGCAGGCAGTTATTTTGACAGTTCTTTATCAGGTTACTTTGTAGGTCAATGGGACATTGGTAAGTGTCATCACTCATTATACTAAATTCTGTTGACCACTCGTAGATCTCCATCAGTAGAGACTTTGATGATTCTATGTCCACCGGCTTTGGTTCCTCTAATACCTGCAATGGAATTGGTGAGTTTTCATATAATTCAAAAGGTTCGTTTATTACCTGCACATATTCCATTGGCGAGGCATTGTCATTGGGTAGCTCTTCTAGGTGGTCGTGCGAGTGCCATGACAGGGATGGATGTGTGCAATCTTGGTTAGGCATAATCGAGGTAGTGGGTTGAGAATTTGCCTCTGATGTGGTTGATGCTTCAGCATCTGTTGCTGTCGAGGCGGCAAGTGCTGCCGAGGCGGTAGTTGCTGTCGAGGCGGCAGTTTCTGCCGCGGCGGCAGTTGCTGTCGAGGCGGCAGTTGCTGTCGAGGCGGCAGTTGCTGTCAAGGCGGCAGTTACTGTCGAGGCGGCAGTTTCCGCTTTGACTGGGGTTTCTGCCTCAGAAGTGGTTGCTGCCGTGACATTCTCTTGAATTTCACTCAGCGTTGTCGCGGTGTTGCTCCGTTCCGGCTCCTCGATCATTGCCATGGCAAGTTGTTGCTCAGACTCATCATATGTTGGGTATTCCTTCACATGGGCATCCTCGTCATCTTGCCTCAGGATTTCAGGTTCATCTGTGGCATGAATGAGGACTGGTCTGCTCAAGAGTTCATCCATCTTGGCGATACTTGCGTCCATAGAAATCGACACTTCTTGAGTGAGTGCCATGAAGGCTTGCAGTGTGTCCTCTAAGGATTTTGATTGCTCTTGAGGATGATGACATTGCCAGGGCAGGTCGGGTTCTGTAGCAAAACTGTTATGGTATAACAAATTTTGTAGGTTTTGATCGTACCATAAAAAATTTTGCTGCTGCGGCATCGACATTTGTTGCCCCTGTTGCTGCCACGGCTGCTGCCCTGGCAGCATATCTTTACGGTAATTGCAAGAACTTTCCCACATCAACTCACGAATGGTTTTTCCTGGCATGTTGATGCCCTTGAACCTGTATTTTCACCTGAATTTTTTTTTTGTTAAAAAATAATAAAAATAATAAAAAAATAAAAAAAATAAAAGAAAAGTGCAGAAGCTAGGGTAAGAGTGTGTTGCCAGTCCCCGACAACGGCGCCAAAAACTTGTTGCGTGTAAAAGTGTCTATCGCAATTGAGTGCAAGTGTACACGTCGCAAGTAATAAAGTGATACGAAGTATCGGATATCGTCTCCACAGGGACTGGGCTAACCCTTTCCTTCGCTATCTGCACAAGGGGAAAGAAAATATTTAAGATGGTTGTCACGAAAATAATAAAGAATACTTAAATAAAATAGTAAAGATATCAAGATAGAGAGAATGGGCTGGTATTGAATTGCTCAGTAGTGCAGGTATTGTATTGCTTAGGAACTTCAGTTCTGTCGTCGCGCCTGCCGCTGGCAGCACCTGTCACGGCAGCTGTCCATTGGTCGTCGCGGCAGCAAACACACCAACTCTGTACGTTCAAGTTTGGCAAGAATCCCAGATCTGCCTTGGCCTATCCCTAGGTCCAAGTCTGTCGATGATCACGTCTTTGATGATACCTCCCGGCGTGAATCGAAGGATGAACACCGATGTGTATGAATTCTTCCTTAGCCACTTAACCTTGCCCTATCCCTAGGCACAAGATAGTTCAACTATAAACTAGAGAACTTGCTCTTATTTCTTTCGTATACTTAACTCTCCCGATGTTAAGTAAATGGATAACCTCACAATGCTCTCCTGATGCTCTTGCAAGATATTAAAACCAAAATAAGAGAACTTGAAGTTTATTTTATTGAACTTGGAAAATCCTAAAACAAAACAACCCTTGCAACTACTTTACAAAACAACCCGTAGCCCTAGGGGGAATTTAGAACATATCGGTGACGGGTAAACGGCAGAGGGGTTTAGGTTATCGGTTATGGGGTCTTGGGTGTTGGATGGTCTCCTAGGTTAAAATCTATGCCCTTATATAAGCTTTGGGCTCAAGTATTCTAAGGTAACAAGGATTACAACTTTAATTAAAAGTAAGATTCTAATAAAGACTTAATCTCCAAGTATCCTACTTTTCAGTCGCCTCCTTGTTTCTTGGGATTTCTTCTCCTTGAGCTTTGGCTTGTCATATCTTTTGATCCGGGGCTTGGAAAAATATATGGTTTTCACACGACAGACGAGCATAATTTTCTCTATCTATCGAGGTCCACTTTGTTTTTCTCTCCATAAAGTTGCTGTCACCTTGCTGTCACGACAGGTCCATGACAGCTTCGTCTTCTTCGTCTGCTTGTCCAGTTCAGCTTTCCTGCTTCTCTGCCCTGCGCCTGCCTTCACCGTCTACGACAGCGGCAACCTGCCAAAAACAGCCATTTTTAGTAGAATCTGTGCCTTTTATATATTTGTGATGTTTTGCTGAAAACTAACCTAAATGCAATGAAATGATGCTTGAATGCAGCAGAAATATGGGTTAAAAAGGGTGTAAATAATAGAACTTTTAGACACTCAACAGAAATTACAACAAGTTGGGTACAAGATTTGACTCTATTTAGCACAAGGGTTTGGAATATAGCTTGGAAGTTGCAAAAAGGTTCAATAATTGTTGTTGGTGCTTCGGAGGCTTGCTTTTATACCCTTGCATTGATTTCTAGTCGTTTGGATGGTTGAGGTCATCAATAGAGACGTTAGAGCATTTATTTCCCACCATAAATGTACTTCTACACTTGCCTGTATCGAAACACGAAGGCTTGTACCGGTTCCCGTCTCAAAACAGAAAGAGTCGTTGCAGGTAATAAATACAGGCGTATCGAAATGCAAGAACACGTATCGAAATGGTATAAGGGGTCGTATTGATACGGCTTTGGTCGTACCAGTGCAATTTTCTCACTTGAGCTACTACCAATATCCGTATCAAAACGGCCCTAAGAGGTACCAATATGGGTTAACTGCTTTTTAAAAATTGCTCGTTCCCAATAACTCACAAGTAACGGTCAAAATAATAAATGCTAAGATTTTACTAATCTTTCAGACCGTATCGAAACAATAAGGCCATATCGATACGAGATGCCTAAAATTCTTAAACCCAAAAGAAGGTTGTATCGAAACAGTATAAGTTGTATCGAAACGATTTCTTCTAGTAGCCAGATAAGGTTTGACCGTATCGAAACACCCTTGGGTGTATCGAAACGCGTGTACATTTTTGTATTGTTTGGCTTAAAAATACTTAGAAAATTTTATAGGGTTTAAGTTTTGACTTTGGAAAACAATTTGGGCTTAAAATTACTTGTCAATTTTGAGTCAATTATGAGACTTTAAAGTACTTAATAATTTATTTACTTTGCAAATAAGTCCTTAAAGCAATTTGTTATATCAAAATCAAACATAGGTTTTACAATCTCCACTTTTTGATATAACAAAATCAAAGCAAATTTTTAAGTACTCCCCCTTACTTTAAGCTATGTTTTGAAAAGATTTTTTTTAAAAATAGCTTAACCCTTCTCCCCTTTTTGTTAGATCAAAATGAATGAAGAACCAAAGAATATAACCAAGATATAAACCAATAAAGCACAAAAAAGCAAAAATAAAGCAACATAATATCATTAGGCATAATAAACCGAAGCAAAGGTTCCAAAATATCCAAACTTAAATCCTAAGAACAAGAAATTAAAGCATAGGTCCTAAAAGGAAAACATAGATAGGTGCATAAAAGGGAAATCCTAAAAGATGATATGCAATGAGATGCGGAATTCAAGGTTCGTCTTCATCGTTATCTTCATCTTCGCCATTATCATCGTTCTTCCTAGATTGCCTCCACTCATGATAAAATGTCGCAAGATACATGTCCAAAGAAGTTTGTTTAGAAGCAATCGAAGCAAAATGATCATCAATGGACTTGTGATGATTTTCAAGGACGATGACTCACTCTTCTAAAGAACTGAAGCGAGTATTAATAGCAACAAATCCAGCATTCATGTTGGTGTCTATCGAGCCAATAGATGTGTGCAAGCTTGTGAATTTCTCGATGAGAAAGGCCATGGGTGTTGCATTGTTCGATTGAGCACCTTGAGGTGGAGCCGCTTGGCGAAGTTCGTCGGGAATAGCATCTGGTGGAAGCTCGACGAGACGAACCCACTCAGTGTTGAAGTAGTGAAACTTAGCACGAATGAGGGAGGTCTCATTGATTTGATCCTTTAGACGTGATGGTTCATCATGAGAGCAATCTATCTCTAATTGAGTAAACAAGTAACTGAAAGCGGTGTCGTAGGTAAAAGAAGTAACCTGATCGGTGTGACGATATTGAACAAGGTAAACCATCTCGAAAAACATGATTTGAGCAAGATTTGGGCGCTTCTCTTCACAGAAGCATTGAAGCAAAAAATTATCAACTTGGCGAATGGATGAAAATTTTCCACCAGAAGGGCAAAACCACCAAGAGATCATCAAGTGAAGAATGTGATCATGAGCATCGAGAACAGTAACAAAGCCACTCAAAATATGTCCCAATGAGTCCTCATCGGCTATACCCTCAACCTCAAGTCCTAAAACATCGGTCAAAGTCTTAACGGTAACCCAAAACATTTTCCCCATCAAATAAGATTCAATAGCAACCACGGACTTTTTTTCGGGACCAACAATGCACTTGGCATTGACATAGAAAATCAAAACAAGATTTTTGTAGACAATAGGTGGTAAGGCCAAAAATTCATAAAGCTTCAACACCTTAAAAGATGAAGATATCAAAATTCAAAGCGCTCATAATCTAAAAAGGAAAGAGAGACAACTCGATCGCGACAGATATCATGAGTTTTAAATTGGCAAAAATAATCCATCTCGTTCGCAGTGCAAAAACACCTTGGGTAAATAACCGCAAGATTAGGGCGAGTAATCCCATCATTTTCAACATTGGAGGATTCTCCAACTTCTGTAGTTCTTGCTCTCTTTTTATGACCCATACGAAAATCTGAAAATCAAGGCACAAGAAAACAATGTATGCATAACCATCACACTCGATCCAAAAATAATCTAATTGATCAAGGTAGGAAAAGAAAAGACTATTTAATATAGGTTAAAAACATATACACATATAAAAAAGAATTTTGGTAAGAAGAATTTTGAAAAACAGTAAAATTATATATACAGTATAAATTTATATTCGAAACAAAAATTTTAGATTTTGAAAGAAATTTTGCAAAATCTTGAAAACCCATACTATATATGTATTTTATGTACAAAAATTAGCATAAAACAATATAGTAAAATAAACGAAATTGAAAAGATTTTTACCTTGATAAGGGATTAGGGATGAATGCTTGAAGATGATGCATAATTTGATGAAATAGCCTTGAATTTTGAGTTGTGAAGTAAAAACCCTCAAAGATTTGTGTGAAAAACAAAGGGTTTTGATTGGTATTTATAGAATGAAAACCTAGTGTTTTGGGGGGAAATGAGAATGAGTTTTAATGAAAGTATGTTTGAAGATGGAAACCAATTAATGACTCAAATTAATAATTTGTGGTCGCGCGTACCGATACGCCAGAAGATGTATTGAAACAGGTGTATTGAAACGTGTTTACGCATACCGAAACACCTTATCATACTGGTACATATTTAACTATACTAAAACCCGATCAAGCTTCCCCGTATCAAAACATGTTTAATCGTTTCGATACCATCTACCTAAGATTTAAGCTTAGGGATTTGCTCAAGCATGTTGTAGCGAAACAACCTTGCTTGTTTCGATACACCTTGCCCAGAAGATACATTTTAGGCACAAAGGTGTCCAAAAATTGTATTTCAAATTATCCTAAATGCATGTACATGAGATATGAGCAAGATATATGGACTAAAACAGATACACACTCCCCCTAGCAACAAGAATAGAAGCATCAAGAGGCAAAATTGCATAAACAACATCATCATTCAAAATCAAACAAAAAAATTTTTGACACTTAAGGGCTCTAAAAGGTCAAGATAGGCTAGTTAGACCTAACTCTTCTCTAAGAGTCCAAAAACGCTCTTTGTCTAAAGGCTCTGTAAATATATCCGCTAGTTGGTTTGAGGTATCAACATATTCTAGAACAACATCATTTTTAGGACATGGTCCCTAATGAAATGGTGTATTATCTCTATGTGCTTGGTTCTAGAATGTTGGATGAGATTCTTAGTGAGACATATGGTAAGAGTGTTGTCACACTTAAGGGCTATGGTACCAACATCAATTCCATAATCTAGAAGTTGTTGCTTCATCCAAAGGACTTGGGCATAACAACTTCCGGTCGATATATATTCTACTTTGGTGGTAGATAAGGTTACACTATTTTGTTTCTTAGAGAATCAAGATATGAGCATACTACCTAGGAATTGGCAAGTGTTGGAGGTACTTTTTCCATCTATCATACAACCCCCATAATCCGCATTGGAATAAGCATCTAAGCTAAAGGAAATGTCTATAGGATACCAAAGGCCTAAATAAGGTGTGTCTCTAAGGTATCTAAAGATTCTCTTATAGATACAAGGTGTGATTCTCTAGGACTAACTTGAAACCTAGCACACAAATAAACACTAAACATGATACCGGGTCTGCTTGCGGTAAGGTAAAGCAAAGATCCAATCATAGAATGATAAAGCTTAGAATCAAAACACTTACCTCCTTCATCCTTGTCAAGCTTAATTGATGAGCTCATTGGAGTGGCTTGAGGCTTCACATTCTCCAAGCCAAACTTCTTGAGCATGAACTTGATGTACTTAGCTTGATTGATGAAGATGTCATCCTTCATTTGCTTGATTTGGAGCCCCAAGAAAAATAAAAGATCCCCCATCATGCTCATCTTAAACCCACCTTGCATCATCTAAGAAAATTCTTGGCAATAAAATCCATTAGTAGAACCAAATATAATATCATCAACATAAATTTGAACTACTAATATGTCATTGCCATTTCTTTTAATGAAAAGTGTGGTATCCACCTTGCCTTTTTCAAAACCTTTTTCAACCAAAAAGTTTGAAAACCTTTCATACCAAGCTCTAGGAGCTTGTTTCAAACAATATAAAGCTTTCGTTAATTTGAAAATATGGTTTAGAAAACTTGGATCTTCAAAACTCGGTGATTGTTCTACATACACTTCTTCATTAATAAAACCATTTAAAAATGCACTTTTCACATCCATTTGAAAAGTCTTGAAATCATGATAACATACAAAAGCAAGAAGCATCATAATTGCTTTCATTCTAGCTACGGGTGCATATGTTTCATCAAAATCAATCCCCTCTTCTTGAGTGTAACCTTGAGCAACAAGTCTAGCCTTGTTTCTCACTATGTTGCCACTCTCATCTAGTTTGTTTCTAAAAAACCCATTTAATTCCTATAGTGGATTTATTATTAGGCCTATCAACTAAAGTCCATACTTTACTTCTCTCAAATTGATTAAGCTCTTCTTGCATGGCCAATATCCAAAAATAATCTGTTAATGCTTATTTGATATTTTTAGGCTCAATGGATAAAATAAATGCAACATTGTTCATTAATTTAAGAGAAGATCAAGTAGTTAACCCCTTGGATGGATCACCCAAGATTTCACCATCCTTAACATAGTTGAGTTCCCTTGGGTAGCTCACTTTCTTTTCCTCAATTGTCATATCCTTTAAGGCTTCAATGGGAGGATCTTGTGGTTGGTTCTTCCTTGGTTGGAGCCTCATCCACCTTTGATGGTTGCTCACCACCAATGGCTTCAATGATCCCTACATCATCACCATCTTAAGAATCCTTCCTCGGAAGGAGGTTGTCATCGAAAACCACATGAATAGACTCTTCTAAAACTAAGGTTCTTTTGTTAAACACTCGATAGGCTTTAGAGTTTAAAGAGTATCCTAAGAAAATAGCTTCATCACTTTTTGCATCAAATTTACCTAAATGATCTTTTCCATTGTTTAAAACAAAACACTTGCTTCCTAAAGGATAAAAATAGCTAATGTTAGGTTTCTTTGACTTTAAAATCTCATAAGGAGTTTTCTTTAAAATAGGTCTAATCATTACACGATTTATAATATAACAAGCGGTGTTTGTGGCTTCCGCCCAAAAATATTTAGGTAAATTATTTTCACAAAGCTTGGTTCTAGCTATTTCTTCTAAAGTACAATTTTTCCTCTCAAACCCTCATTTTGTTGGGGAGTGCGAGATGCGGAAAAATTGTGGCTAATACCATTTGAGTAACAAAAAATTTCAAAACCTAGATTTTGAAATTTCGTTCCATGGTCACTCCTAATATGAGTTATATTTTGACAAAGGTTATTTTGAGTAACTTTTGAAAATGTGATGAATTTTTCTAAAGCCTCATCTTTTGTACTTAAAAAGAGAACTCAAGTGTATCTAGAGAAATCATCAACAAGAACATATGCATATGATTTTTCATCCAAGCTAGTAGTCTTAATAGGCCCAAAGAGATCCATATGGATTAATTGTAAAATCCTACTAGTAGAAACATCATTAGTGGATTTAAATGAGGCACGTTTTCTTTTACCCTTAGCACAAGCATCGCAAATTTTGTCTAGTGAGAATTTTAGCTTAGGTAAACCTCTAACTAGATTTTGGGAAATTAATTTCTCCAAAACACTTATGCTAGCATGCCCTAGTTTTTTATGCCACAAACATGCATCATTTTCATCACTAGCAACCAAACATGCATGAGATGTATGTATGTCTTCTAGATGCACCATATAAATGTGGCCTTTGGAGTTTTCACCAAATGTTACTACTCTACCACTCTTTGGTTTGAGCTCCATGAATATACTTTTTTCGCCGGTCATATGTCTTTAACATCCACTATCAAGGTACCAAGTGTTTTGACTTGAAGCTTTGGCCTTGTAACAATGTTCCCCCTACAAACAAAGAATAGTTCTTCATTTTTGGTACCCAAACCATCTTGGGTCCATGTGAGTTAGCTCCCAAATACTTGGTTCCCTTAGGAATCCAATAAGAAATAGCACGAATATTATTAGAAGCTACAAGTTCCTTAGGAACCCATATACTCCTAATTTTTTTAGCTATGTGATGCTTTTGAGAGCTTCTTTGTTTGTAGCCCTTAAAGTTCCTCTTCACATAGTTGGGTTTTGAAGAACTTCATTTTTCAAATTTTGGTTTCCCAACTACATCTAAAAAAGCTTTCAGTTCATTCACCACCTTGTGGTGATCATCAAGAATTTTGGAGAGAAGATTGTTTAAATCAACATTTTCATCTTGAAAAAATTTTAAATAATCTTTTAAAACCGAAATATTCTCTTCAAGTTCCAAATTGGTTATGGATAAAGAATCATTTTGGGATTTTAAATTGGAAATCAAATTTTTATTTTTTAAAATTGGTTCTTTATAATTTTCAACCAATTCGTCATAAACCTCTTGTAGCTCATCATATGCTTCTTGAAGCTCATCAAATATAAAATCGAAGATACATGAGTTGTGGTTTACCTTAGGATCGTCACCAATAACCATGAGGTAAAGATTTGTTGCTCTATGCTCCTCTCTATCGGATGATGATTCCTCATCGCTCCAAGTAGTAACATGGGCCTTTTACTTCTTCTTCTTGTCGAACCCCTTCTTCTTGAGTTGAGGGCATTCTAATTGAATGTGGCCCGGTTTCTTGCACTCATAGAAAAATGAGTTGATCCTTTTTCTTCTTCTTTGCTCTTATTATTGAAGTCTCTTCTTCTTAGGAACTTCCTTCCCCGGTTGGACTTCATGAACCGAGAGAATCTTTTGGCTATCATAGCCAATTCTTCAGATTCATCTTCTTCACTAGAATTTCTCTCCTCTTGTGGTGGTGAGGCTTTGAGAGCAATTCCTTGTTTCTTCTTCTCCACCTCTTGCTTCTCTACTCTTCTTTCTTCTCTTTTTTTTTCTTCTTCCCTTTCTTTCTTCATGATCTTATGAGTAAGGAGAGATCCTACCATCTCATCGAGCTTCAACGTCTTCAAGTTCTTTGCCTCGATGATTGCGGTTCTCTTCTCATCCCATGATTCATGAAGAGAGTAGAGTATCTTCCGGACAAGCTTGTCTTCGGGAATGATCTCACTGAAGCCCTTGAGACCACTTACGATCACCGATAACCGATCAAACATTTTGGAGATGCTCTCATCCGGTTCCATCTTGAAGTTCTCATAGCTTAAGTTGAGGATCCCAATCTTGGTCTCCTTCATGTCGTTGGTCCCTTCGTCTGTGGTCTCTAACTTGTCCCACACCTCTTTTGCACTTGTGCACGATGACATTTTGGCATACATGTCGGGTCCGAGTGCACAAAATAGAATGTGAAGAGCCTTGTCATTGACTTGGAGTCTTCTCCGATCTTCATCGGTCATCTCCACCTTAGACTTTGGAACAAGTGCCCCTTCATCGTTTCTTTTCATTGGAATTGTCGGTCCTTCTTCCACTACATCCCAAAGGACATAGTCGGTAGACTTGATGAAGAGCCTTATTCGGTTTTTTCAATAGGGATAGTTATCCCCATTGAAGAATTGTGGTTTAGTGATGGATTGAGACTCGAACAAGTTTAGCCCGAAGGTAGATGATGTGGCTTTGATTGAATGTTGATCAACACTCTCCTAGGATCTCCTCTTATGGATGTGAAGCCTTCAAAGAAGTAAGTTTTGATACCAATTGTTGAGTGGATCAATTTAATATGATTTGGCCAATATGGGGTGAAATGGCAATTTAAAAATTGAGGGAGAAAAAAGGAAATTGAAAAATTAAGGACAAGGCATTTATAATGGTTCAAACTTCTAACAAGCTCTACATCTACTACCTTAGCTCCCACTAAGGATTTTCAACAACTTTCACTAGATGTTCTTCCCCTTTTCTAGGCTAAGGAGGCAACATTTACATTTGGTCAATCTTTCTACCCAAAGTTGACCCAAAAGACTCTATTTTACAAAAAAGAATTTGGCAAATGAAAATATCTCTCTTAAGACTAAAAATTTACCCAATTACAAACAAACACTCTCCCAAACTTGAACTAAAGATTGACAATTGAAATTACAACAAGTTGGGTACAAGATTTGACTCTATTTAGCACAAGGGTTTGGAATATAGCTTGGATGTTGCAAGAAGGTTCCATAGTTGTTGCTGGTGCTTTGGAGGCTTACTTTTACACCCTTGCATTGATTTCTAGCCATTTGGGTGGTTGAGGTCATTAATAGAGACGTTGGAGCCTTTATTTTCCACAATAAATGCACTTCTGCACTTGCCCGTATCGAAACACGAAGGCTCGTACTGATCCCTGTCTCAAAATAGAAAGAGCCACTACATGTAATAAATAGGGGCGTATCGAAACGCGGGAACGCGTATCGAAACGGTATAAGGGGTCGTATCGAAACAGCTTTGGCCATACCGATGCAATTTTCTCACTTGAGCTACTGCCAATATCTGTATCGGAACGACCCTAAGGCGTACCGATACGGGTTAATTGATTTTTAAAAATTGCTCGTTCCCAATAACTAACAAGTAACGGTAAAAAAATAATAAATGCTAAGATTTTAATCTTTCAGACCGTATCAAAACAGCAAGGTCTTATCTCTACGAGATGCATAAAATTCTTAAACCCAAAAGAAGGTTGTATCAAAACAGAATAAGTTGTATCGAAACGATTTCTTCTAGTAGCCAAATAAGGTTTGGCCGTATCGAACACCCTTGGGTGTATCAAAACGCATGTACGTTTTTGTATTGTTTGGCTTAAAAATACTTAGAAAATTTTATAGGGTTTAAGTTTTGACTTTGGAAAACAATTTGGGCTTAAAATTACTTGTCAATTTTGAGTCAATTGTGAGGCTTTAAAGTACTTAAAAATTTATTTACTTTGCAAATAAGTCCTTAAAACAATTTGTTATATCAAAATAAAACATATGTTTTGCATTTTTACACTCTGCTTTAAAAATGGTCGCGACACTTTCATGCTAAATCACTAATGTGCCATAATGCGTAATTAATATATTTTTTTTAATAGTCTAAAGGTGATTATAAAGTAGTATATGTTCATACATAATTGCTTCAAATCATACAAGTTTGTTGCCTTCCATACTCTTTAAACATATTTAGCTTCAAATCATATATGAAATTGGTCCACTCATTTGTTGATATCACAATACAACAATCTCTAAAATAAGTGGTTAAAAGTTCTCATTTGATACTTTTGTTTCTTTCTAAAGTTATGAGTTCAATACTTATTATTAGGAGTAAATTTTCTATTTTCTTATTCTAAGTAGGAATTGTTCAAAAGAAACATCACAAGACAACTGTAATATTTTCATCTTCATAATCATCCTCAAATGTTAGATTACTTTCTAACTCTTTGTTAAAAAAAAACGTATGACATGTTTTGCTATGTATTTATTAGGTTGGGTATACTTTTAGCCATTCGTGAGTTTTGTTACTTTACGTGAATAATTATATATATATATAGTAAAAAAATGATCCACGTGATCTGTATCGATTATTTGAATAAGTAAATAAAAATTAGGGGAAACAGTTGCGATTTGTTAACACAAGTACGAATATAACCGAGAATTCTCCAGACTCTTCCTTGACAGCTGGGCTAGCCCAATAACTGAATCTGTTGATTTGTTAGTATTCTGTTATTTTGTTAGGTTATTTGTATATAAAATGAGTAGTGGGTCACGGCCCAATCTCAACCCATTGTAATCAATTTACTATTTTGATTCAAAATTAATAAAATAGAAGACCAATTTCTCCTAATTCTCTAGGGCTCGTTATTTTTTCCCCTTTTCCAATTACCGTCCGATTCACCACCATCAAATCACCGTCGTGTTCATCATCGGAGTAACTTCAACATGGTATCATTCGCCGTTGAAGGTCCTAGTGTCGTCGTGTCCTCCGTTGTTGCATTTGCCGTTTCGTTCTGACACGATTCTTCCACCGCCGTTCGTCTTTCTCTTCTCATCTTCTGATATTGTTGCTTTGAGGCTTCTTTCAAGCTTCACCGGTGTTTCGTTCTTGTTGCTGTTGTTTTGTTTCGTCGTATTGTTGTTTTGTTTCGCTGGTGTTCTGATATTCCGTTCGTTTGTGTTTCTACTCTGGTTCAACGCTCTACTTTGCTTTGGTTCTTCGACAGTGCTCTTTCTCATCACTTTCTGCTTGTGTGTGCATTTGTGACGGTCGAACATGGTGCAGCCTGTCGATTCCTCCACCGTTGCTACAACCGGCAATGTTGCGTCTGCATCTCGCGGAACTGATGATTTCTCTGCTCAAATGTTCTCCAACAAACGTATAAATGTTTGTTTGGATGACTCTAATTTCCTGCTTTGGAAACAGCAGGTGATACTCATCATCCGTGGCCTTGGCTTAGAGGAGTTCTTGGATCCAGAAACTCCGAAGCCGACGAAGATTCTCCAACGCACCTCCGGCGAACGCTTTGTGAATCCTAAATATATTCAGTTTGTGAAGCAGGACAGCTCCCTCGCGTCATGGCTCTTGTCCACGGTTAGTTCTAATATCCTCCCTCAATTAGTTGGAGCAGATACGTCTGCTGAAATTTGGCGTGTGATTACTGGTTTGTTCTCCAAGCTGTCGACGACGAAGGTAATGCACCTTCTGTGCAAGCTACGCTCGATGAAGAAAGGTTCAATGCGTATGCGGGAATACACGGTTAAGATTAAGGAGATTTGTGATCTTTTGTCCTTGTCTGGCCATACAGTTTCGGACGTGGAACACATTGCAACAATCTTAAACGGTCTCCCTCCTGAGTTTGCACCGTTTGTTGCTGTGATTACGGCCAGTCGAGAGCCTTTTTCACTCGATGGAGTAGTCTTAGTGCTGGTTGACGCTGAATCCAGACTTTGCGATTCTGTTGAAGCTCTTATTGGGATCAACTTGTCTCATTATCAAGGCAGTGAGCCGTCTAATGGATCATCCCACCCTCGAACTTTCAACAATTTCGATCGTGGTAGAGGAAGGTCTGGTTTCCATCGTGGTGGACGTTTCCAAGGTCGACCACGTCCTCAATGCCAACTATGTGGCAAGTTTGGGCACATGGTGGATACATGTTGGCACCGTTTTGATGAAAGTTTCAAGGGGGTTACTTCTCACCAGTCTCGACAAACTGATGCTCCACGGGCAAACATGTTTCATTATCGTTCTGACTCTTTCGATCAAGGCTATGAGCCATTTGTTGTTGTTGACTCGCCTGCAGGACCCTCTGATTCTGTGGAAAAATCTCAGCCTGTTGACACAGCACAAGTGAACTCATTGACAACATCCAATATTGGTTTCGGTTCAGCCTGGTGGTTCCCCGATTCAGGCGCAACGCATCATGTTACTAACTGTAAGTCCATCATGTGTTTGGCTAAGGTTTACAATGGACAGGGTAAGGTCCACTTGGGAGATAATACTGCGATTTCTATTAAACATATTGGCTACTCTGTTATTCCTGTCTCTAATCGAAACTTAGTTGTTGATAAATTACTTCATGTGCCTGACATATCTCGCAATTTGCTGTCCGTTTCTAAGTTTGCCCTTGATAATAAAGTATATTTTGAGTTTCACTCCTCTGACTGTTATGTGAAGAATGAAAGCACAGGGGAGGTGTTGCTTCAAGGCACACAAGTTGGTGGTTTATATAGTTTTCCAGCCTTATCAGTAGAAAATCCAGTAGCAGTTCATCTTACCACAGCAAATAAAGATTTCTCTCCGTATTGGCTTTGGCACAAAAGGCTCGGGCACCCGTCCCCGGAGGTTCTCAATTCAGCGTTACATAAAGAAGTTCGTCTTGATAGGAAGTCAGTTTGTGAAGCATGCCAAATGGGAAAGGCTCATTCCTTACCCTTTCAGCCTTCGGATACAGTATACAAAGTCCCTTTTGAGCTTGTAGAGATAGATGTTTGGGGTCCTGCCCCTATAGTGTCGAGTGGCTTTTCTTACTATGTTTCGTCCGTTGATATGTGTACTAGAAGTTGTTGGACTTACCTACTCAGAAATAAAAGTGAAGTTTCCGTTGTTTTTGATGCATTTGTCGCCTTGGTAAAAACTCAGTTCTCATTAGTGATTAAGGCCGTGCAAACCGGTGGTGGTGGCGAGTTTCGAGCTTTAGCAGACAAGTTAAATTTGTTGGGAATACAACATCGCGTGACCTGCCCTCACACATCGCAACAAAACGGTGTGGTAGAGCACAAGCATCGTCAGATTGTTGAAACTGCGTTGTGTTTGCTTGCACAAGCCTCGGTTCCTCTTAAGTACTGGTCACACGCAGTTTTGAGTGCAACTTACATTATAAATCGTCTTCCGTCTCAAGTTCTTGATAATGTGTCTCCATATGAGAAGCTCACAGGCCGAAAGCCAGAGTATGGATTTCTTAAACTGTTCGGATGTGCCTGCTATCCTTACCTACGACCGTATAACAGACACAAGTTGGATTTCCGCTCTAGTCAGTGTGTATTTTTGGGATATTCGCCGAAGCACCATGGGTATCAGTGTTTAGATACTCGAGGTCGAATTTACATTACACGAAATGTTAAATTTGACGAAACTCTTTTTCCGTTTGCAGCAAAGGAGAATCTGGGTAAGGACTCACAACCAGGCTGTTTCAAGTCCACGCCTGTCCCTGTTTTGTATACCCCCTCTGGTGCTAATCAACATGAACTACCTATACCAGTCCCTAATGGATCTGCAGCCCCCAATGGTTCTGATCAGCATGAGCCGTCTACACAAATGACTAATGAAACTACAGTCCCCACAAGTTCTGTTCAGTGTAAGGAATCTATACAAGTGCCCCATGATTCTGATAATACTAATGTACAACAACAAGCTGAAGTGGAGGAGACAACAGCTTACTCCTTACATGAACCAACTTCGTCACCTCTCGGTCGTGAGGTAACTGTCACACCTCCCGAGCATGCTTCTTCCCCGTCTACATCAGATTCGACCGAGTCACTTGTTGCAGAACCACCAGCAGCAGTTTCCACTGCAAGCTCATTGGGAAATACGCACTCAATGCTGACTCGTAGTAAACGGGGAATCTTTAGCCAAAGGTATTCCTTTTGAATTGTGATGAAGTGCCTAGAACTGTTTATGAAGCTCTAGAAAATGTTGATTGGAGAAATGCAGTGATGGCTGAATATTCTGCTCTTATAGCTAATGGGACATGGGAGCTGGTCGTTGCACCAGCTGAGCGCAAAGTTATCGGATGCAAATGGCTGTTTAAAGTAAAGCGTAATGCAGATGGGTCTTTGAATCGCTACAAGGCAAGGCTCGTCGCTAAGGGATACTCACAAATTCCAGGCCATGATTTTACAGACACCTTTAGTCCTATGGTAAAATCACTCACCATTAATGTGCTGATTTCTTTAGCTGTGTCCAACAAATGGGTAGTGTATCAGGTTGACGTCAACAACGCATTTTTGAAAGGCGATTTACAAGAGGAAGTTTACATGCAACAACCGCCCGGATTTGAGCAATCGAATTCAAAAGGTCCACCTCTTGTGTGCAAGTTGATTAAGTCGTTGTATGGCTTGCGACAAGCTCCTCGGCAATGGTTTTTTAAGCTCAAGTCTTTTCTGCTCACACTAGAATTTCAGAGTTCTCTTGCTGATTCTTCCTTGTTCGTTTATAAGGGACATGGAGTGGTTACCTATATGATCGTTTATGTCGACGACATTCTAATTACTGGAAATTCTGCAGATCATATTGTGCAGGTTAAACGTAAGCTTCATGATCAGTTCTCCTTGAAGGATCTCGGAGCCTTACAATATTTCTTGGGTCTTGAAGCTTTAACAACTGACGATGGAATATTTCTCAGCCAACAAAAGTACATTTCTGAGTTACTACAAAGAACAAATATGAGTGATGCAAAACCAGTCGATACCCCCATGGTTGTGTCTCCAAAACTCAGTAAGTGTGACGGTGAATTATTTGTTGAAGTCACTAAGTTCCGAAGCGTTGTTGGTGCATTACTTTATGTTTACCATACGCGCCCGGATATTGCATACGCAGTTAACAAAGTTGCGCAATATATGCAAAATCCAACTGTTCCCCATTGGAACGTTGTCAAAAGAATATTACGGTATCTAAAGGGCACAATTGGTTTTGGGCTATGGTTCCCTGCACAACAAAGTCCTTGTCTCAATCTTGTTGCGTTTTCGGATGCGGATTGGGGTAGTGATGAAGATGATAGGCGATCTATCTCGGGTCATTGTGTATACTTTGGCAACCATCTTGTCTCTTGGAGCTCGAAAAAACAGCGCTCAGTGTCCAGGTCCACAGCAGAGGCCGAATATAGGAGCCTAGCTGATGCAACTGCTGAACTCATGTGGGTGCAAAATTTGTTGGGTGACATGAGTATTCAGTTGGATAATTTACCAATGGTATGGTGTGATAATACTAGTACGATTGCCATGGCAGCGAACCCGGTAATGCATGCCAAGACGAAACATGTAGATTTGGACCTGCATTTCGTTCGAGAGAAAGTTTTGGGTGGTCTGCTACAGGTTGGTTACGTACCAGCTAGTTCTCAAGTTGCTGATATAATGACTAAACCCATTTCTACTCACCAGTTTGAGGTTTTCAGAAAGAAGTTAAACGTGATTTTGTGTTCAGACCTTGAAGAAACAACAAGCGGGGTGAATGTTAACACAAGTACGAATATAACCGAGAATTCTCCAAACTCTTCCTTGACAGCTGGGCTAGCCCAATAACTGAATCTGTTGATTTGTTAGTATTCTGTTATTTTGTTAGGTTCTTTGTATATAAAATGAGTAGTGGGTCACGGCCCAATCTCAACCCATTGTAATCAATTTACTATTTTGATTCAAAATTAATAAAATAGAAGACCAATTTCTCCTAATTCTCTAGGGCTCGTTATTTTTCCCCTTTTTCCAATTACCGTCCGATTCACCACCATCAAATCACCGTCGTGTTCATCATCGGAGTAACTTCAACACGATTGATGATGATTTGAAGCTCTGAGTAGGTAATGGGAATGGGAAAGGAACAAAGGGTTGTTAAACTTAATTTAATATTCGGTAAATTTAAAAATGAAACCTCATCCGTAAAACTAGGGGAAAAAAGCAAAAGAGAAAACAAAAACAAAACCCTACTTGCTGACGAAGACGAGTGAAGTGATGATTATGAAGAGGCCATATATCTTTTAGAATAGAAATTCTCTGTTTTTTTCGGTATATATATTTTTTTGTTTCTACTATAATTATCTAGAACTCAATACAATACGAAACAGGAAACGAAAACAAAAACGTAGAACGTTACCTTATCGAATTCGGTACGACAAGACGTGGTATATAATTAATTATGCTAATAATAATAATAATATAACAATAAATTTTGAAATTCATAATCAATTTTAAATTAATTAAATTGAAAATTGTAAAATTATTGGGGTTAATTTGTAAATTTTAAAAGTTTTGGGGTATTTCTATGAACTCTAGACGGTCAAGAGTTAACTCCTAAATTTCTACTTTATATTAAGCCTAAATTGGGGCAGAGCCAAAAATTTATTCAAGGGGTGTCATTTTTAACGATAGTTAAGGAGGGTTAATTATTTATAAAATGGTGTCATTCTATTTATAAAAGAGTGTCATTTTATTTATAAAAAGAGCGCCATGTATATGTATTTCTAATTTTTTATATACAAATTATAAAAAAAAGAAAGTTTTCTAAAAATTTTAAAGTGTGATGAGACACCCTATTTTATAAGGTGGCTCCACCCATAAGCCTAAAAATTAAAACAGGGCTCATACATTTTTGAGTTATTTATAAAGAAAAACGTGTAATTTTAATTTCTCATTAACAACTAGGGTTCTTAATAACACTGTCGTTTTATTTTTCTCGGCCGTCTCTTCTTCTATTTTTTGTTTATTCTTTCTTCCTCGTCACTTTCTCCTAAAATCATGGCAACCGTTTTAAGTCGCGTCCTGCGCAGTTTCGTTCTTTGTTTGGGTCATCGGTCGATAGGCAGTTTTCCGTTCCGGGTAACTTTGGTCTCTACACTAAAAATTATATTTAAAGTTTAGGGTTAAATTTTAAAGGTCAGAGTTTAAAAAATTATGAGGGGTGTATTTTTTAGGGTTTTACAATTTTCTTTTTTCTTCATTGGTCATTTCTTGCTTGGCCTTAGGAACTTGCATTTCTCCTTCTTTCTTTATTGGGATAGATGGTCTATATTCGATTATATCCCAACGGAGGTAATCTTTTAAGATTTAAATGGTTTAGATTTTAATTTTGGGTAAAGTACACAGATGATCACCGAACTTTTAGGGTGCTTTCATTTCGGTTACTAAAATTTTAAAACTTTCATTGGAGTCACTGAACTTTTATTTCGCTTTTATTTTGATCCTTCTCATATCATTATCTTTCATTAAAAAAATACTGATTTGACCTGTTAATTTTTTATTATTAAAATAATATACTTTGAGTCTCATTTTTAGCTGATTAAACCATTCACGTGAATCCTTCGCTTTCTTCTTCGTCTTTTCCAAACTCATCACTCTCTTTCTTCCAGAAGAATGCTCCCTCTCATTCATATCTGGGGCTTCATAAACTGGCTTTGAGGTTTGAGTAGCAAGTTTAAGATACATGTGATATTTTGAGGAATTAATGTCGCCTTTTCTTTTTGGTTGAATAGAATTTGCTTCCTTTATTCCCTTTGAAAGCTGTGCCAACATCATCTTCAACTTTTGAGTTTTGACGCTACTCAAACATCACTTATTCTTTGATTTCAAATACGAATTTTAGAGGAAAATCTTTGCTTTTTCCCTTCATCTGGTCGATGTGAGCATTCAAGGTGGTCTTGGAAGAGGAAGAGAAACTTTAGAAGCCATGCATTAATATAACAGTCTGATATCCAATAAAAATGTGAAATTTAGAGAAGAAGAAGAAAGAGAATGGTTAACGTGGGATGATTTTATCGCTTTCAGTCACAATTTTATTCATAAATGTAAAAAATCTGTTTTAAAAATCTTCAACCACCAACTAGTTTAAAAATATATTTTTATAAAAAGTTAATTAATTAAAATATTTAAAATAATATAGTCAAAGTTAAAAAACAGACTTTTAAAAAATCAATACTAAACAAATTTAGTGGGACGGGTACATAATTGTCATTTTTATTCGAAGTTTATACTCGAACTGTAGTGACAGAACTTAGTGAAATAGTTTGGGGTCAATTTAAAAAAAATTAAAATAGAGGTTTAAATAAAAAAAATGAAGGTTTAATTTACATTTTTTTAAAAAAGTATTGAGGTATAACTAAAATTCTTGAAAATGAAGAAAATGAATTTTTTTGAGTTTTTTTTTTTCATTGATACTTTTTTTTTGAATAGTTTAAATTTGATGATAGGGTAGTGTGTTCATACAAATTCTTAAGGCTTTGACAATGTACACATCATACAAACAAAGTGGTTTAACCTTTTTTCACTGGAACCACTCATTGGATTATTTTTTTTGATAAAAATATGAAAAATATGTTTTAAAAACATTTAATCAAGTAATTTAAAAATATTTTTTTATAAAATTTTAAGTAATTAAAATATTTATGATCAAAATTTTAAAATTTGATTTTTAAAAAGTTAATACTGGATAAATTTAATGAGATGGAGGGAGTACATAATTGTCTCGGTATGAAAAGTTTATACTTAATCTGTAGTGGTGGAATTCGGTGAAAGAGTTTGGAGACCAATTTAAAAAAAATAAAACTATAGGTTTAAACTATTTTTTTAAATGTTTAAGGTCTAATTTATATTTTCTTTTCCAAAAAAATTTCGAGGTATAACTAAAATTCTTGAAAATTTAAAATGCTTAATAAAAATATTTATAAAACAAAATTTAGTTAAAACTTAATGTAAATTTCTAAAAGATTTGTGCAGACGATTTAATTTTTTTTTAAAGATTTTAATGGATCAAATTCTTCCCCACTAATTCTTCTCGTCTTCCTCGAATGGATTAATAATTCCCCAATCACTGAATTATTGACCTAACCTAAGTTTTTCTTGGTGTTACATATATAATCAATCCCAAGTCTACAACATCACTCGCCTTTAAGTCTTTAACCCCTTTGTTGGTAGATGATATCCAGCATCACTCGTGCAGTTGCCTTTTTATTTGAATTTAAAAGACTTCCGTATTATCTTTTTGGTTATATTTAATGCAGTTTTGGGCTCTTTGTCATGACCCTGTATGGAATTACAAGGATGCTTGATCTCTTTTACCGACTGTATTTTGGGTTGCTTTGCTTCTTTCCGCGGCACTTTAACCAATTGGCTTCAGAATCAGAAAATTTAACTGAGCATGTACATGGAGATGAACATGATGCAGTTTCTAGGTAACGCATAGAATAGTATCCACAACAGTTTGAATCATAATAGCACACAATCTTCACCTTCAATGTTCATTTTCTTTTCACCAATATTTGCCTCACAATCCAAGGAAGGCACATTGCTTTCTTGCGTGCTCGGGGATCAGCTTCACTAACATATCCGTGGGCACTCCCTTCAGTTCTGAAAATGATATGGCGGGACAGCAACGATCATCAGTTGCTTGGTTCGATAACAAATTTGTAAAACCGTATAAGCATCGAAGCAGTGTAGTCTGTTTCTTACCGTGAGGCTTGAAGTTGAATAGCGGAGGAAGAAAACGTCCATTGGGTAGGCGGGTGTTAGGATCACGTAGCTCATCAAAGAAAGGATGTATCAAAGCCTCAATCTGTAGAATCATCATAACATAGTAAATATATATATATATAAAGGAAATATCTAGCAAACTTCAAACACATTAAAACTACACTGAGAACGTGTAGAAAAGTTAATACAAGAAAAATACCAATTACAGAATCTATGACATGTCAGATCTAAGACCCACAAATCATTACCTAAATATGAATACAACTTTTAAGGGAATCTCATACTTGAATTTTTTTTCCCATTTAAAATGAAGAAAAATTATGAAACTTACAGCTGTGCTACGAAGGTTAGGAGAGTATTGTAATAATCGTGAAACAAGATCCACAGCTTCCGGAGGCATTCGCTTATGGAATATCTGGTTATCAATGATACATTGATCAATATCATATATTAAACACCAACTACTTCACAAAGTTAAGAAATGACAGGTCATCTCAACCCTACTACCTTGTGCCATGGGTGAGCTTTAATTTGGGGAAACTTGAACTCTGTGTAGTTAGGATTCATGCACTTTATTTCTTCTCTTGTTGGGGTACCTAGAACCTGCATCACAATCAAACAAATGAGGAAACAGATTAAAAATAAATGGTAATCAAAGCACAAAAAACAGTAGTATAAATCAGAAATACAACGTCCTGAATGTCCGAATTAAGAGCCAGCAATAAGGAAAGAATTTGGATCAGTTAATATTTCACATCCTTCACGATTACTTTAGTATTTTTCCAATAATGATCATGTTAAAACAATTAATGACTACTTTGAACTAAAAGTTCAAAATTTACCTTGATAATTTCAACAAGCTGGTCTACTCCACTCTCACCAGGAAACAGAGGCTGAAAGGGGGGGGGAGATAGTTAAGTAATATAAAGAGAAATAGTACATATCCATAATAAAACAAACAGGCAAGATAACTATCTACCTGTCCAAGCAATAGCTCAGCCAAAACACAGCCAGCAGACCAGATGTCAATGGCTGTGGTGTATTCAGTTGCACCAAATATCAATTCGGGTGCTCGATAGTACCGAGAACAGATGTAAGATATGTTTGGTTCCCCTTTTACCTGGAGAAGTAAAACCAAAATTAGACCTATGAACACTTATGTTGTGTCTATCCCCAAAAGCCAAAAAAAAGATGTTTAACATTTTCATTTGTACATACCAAAACTTTTGCACTTCCAAAATCACACAGCTTTAACTGGTGGGTGTGTGGGTTGACCTGTCACAAGAAACCACAGTAATAATGAGTGTGTATTCAATAAAGTATGAACGAGTTAATTTCTACGTAACGATAAATAAACCCAACATCAAATGCGAACAAAGATGAGATGGAAGATATAAGTCATTCCTTGATATGACTAACAAGACACGTTTTAACTCGACGACGAGGGTCATCGATGTGGCAATTTCATAAAGTAAAAAGGTGATAATGTTGCTTCTATAATCTTAAAGACCCATTTAATTATATTTTTACAATAGCAAAGCTTCTCAGTCAGCATAAGTTTCGATTTACATTATAACATATTAGCATGCATGCATTAGAATGCTAGATTATTTTTTCCCTTGCAAAACTCCTGGTGATCCTTTTAGATCATTAAGGTAAACACCACTGTTTCTGGACAATGTTTCTCAGCTAATCATTAGATTTAAAAACTGATTGAGCTGTACTAAAACACCAATAAAACAATTGTAGCAAGGTGTTTGACAATGTACCAATAAGTTTTGAGGCTTTATGTCCCTGTGGCACACACCAATACTGTTATGAATATAAGCAAGCGCCCTGCAAATCTGCATAAAGACAAGAATAACACCAGTTCATTGTAAGGATCACATATAAACATGGATTTCTTGTTTATAATGGATAGAAATCAGATAAAAAGAGGTATCAAACCTGGTAAAAATAGAGTTTAACATAAATCAGTGGCATCCTTTGATTCATCTTATTATAATGTTTGATAACGCGGTGGGCAGTTTCCGGAACATACTCAAGCACCAGGTTGAGATAGAGCTCATCTTTTTCAGTTGTGGAAAAGAAACAATGCTTCAAAGAGACAACATTAGGGTGGTCCAGGAGGCGCATGGTTTGCAGTTCACGGTTCTTGTATCTCTTGTCTTGAAGAACCTTCTTTATAGCAACAGTTTCGCCCGTCTCTAAACATTTAGCCTGAAATACCACATAAATAGTTCAGCAAAAGCCTCAAGCTTGACTTAGAATATGAAATCTGAACATCTGTCAGACGAATCTGCACCTGGAAGACGACCCCAAACGATCCATTCCCAACAACACGCTCAGCCATATAGCTTATTGTCTGAAGTGATAGAAAGGAGTTACAAAAATATAAACAAACAACAGTAAGACGAACTAAGGAGAAAATTATGAAATTGACCTAACCTGCTTTGGCTGGCCATTTTTACCACCAATAGTGGTGACAATTATATGCCCTGTCTCAGTTCCGTTACCATCAACTACAGTTGCTTCCATTTCCTGCAGCATAGTAACATATTTTGTAAAACCAAACTGAGAGATGGACAATCAATTATCGAAACAAACAAACTAGAAAGACTAATAGCATACCTTATCATCCCTAATTTTCATATCATTCATTTCATCAGGCAATCTATCAACACCAATTGCATTTCCACTATGTTCTCTTACTCCAGAAGTAGGCGCTATGCCAACTGAAGCCATTGGACTAAACTAAAACCAAAATGAGAATCTCACAGATCCTCTGTTGAAAACCGGCAAAAAACAAGTTGATAAATTACCTGTAAAACACAGAAAACAGTGTCCCAAAAGAACTCAGCAATGTCTCTAACATTCAAATAACATGGTAAGAGTAAACGGCTACAAAAATCTCTAATCCTCTGGAGAATATAATAAACTAGTATATACAGAAAAGCACATTTCCAGCCACAAATACACATGATGTTGACACAGTAAAACCTGCACTAAGAGAAGAAAAGTTTTTTTAAGAGTTAGGAGAGAATATCCGAAACCCTAGAAGGAAACAAGGATCTAAGATGAAACAAAATGCAACCAAATCTAACGGGGAAAAAATAACAGTGAACTCATTTCAAAACGAAAATCATGATCCGGCAGCCAAACACAACAAGCATTAGACTACTAACCGAAAAAAAAAAGAGTATAGAAGAAATTAATTACCGATCGGGTCAAGAAATTCGGGAGAAAAAAGGTAGGTGAGAGGGAATCATGAGATGAACAATACGGGCATAGGAATCGGATCTTAGAATGGATCTTCAACACTGAAATGGCGTTATTATTTTTTTTTTTTTTTGGAGTTTTCTCAGAGGAGGATGGAGCTTTGAGCTGAGTTTCTGTTCTTTTTGGAGATTTGGTTACATTTATGAGTATTTTAAGAATTTTTAATTTTAATTTTCCCGCATTTCAACAGTAAGTAGGCCTTTCCTTTTGACCGTTCAAACTTCAAACCTTGGTGGCCCCACTTTCAGCTTTCTTACACTCTTAAGTTTTGAATCAAACTATTTCCCTTTTGTCTTTCTCAAACCCTATTTCTTTATAAATCTGTAAATCCGGTGAATTTATTAATGAGATCCTCCCTCTTTATTATATATTCACCATTTGAAAATTCTAATTACCAATAAATATTTATTAAGAAGTTATGAAACATGAATTCAACTCTGACGGTAAGATAATTATAGTCAAAATAATGATTTTCGTTTTAAAGTTTTGACAATTATGATCTTATTTAGAAATCTCTTATATGCAATAAATCTTATTCACGAATTGGTCTTAATTATATTCGTTCTATTTTAATATTTAATTTATTTTATCTCGTTTTAATATGTATCTATCATTTTCGCCGCCATTTAAAAGAATGATAAAAATGGAGCATGCGATGATGGCCTGGTGGTCAGAGCACGCTCACCTGCTCCACTCCCTTCCTCTTAGGTCCCAGGTTCAAGACCCCTCAGGAGCATTGCCTTCACCTAGATTTTCCCCCTCCCCTCTAGGTAGAAGTAGAATAGGATTTTCAATATATATATATATATATATATATATATATATATATATATATATATAAGGTAACATATTTTAAAAAAAGAATGATAAAAATGACTGGTTAAGGGAAGGGTATGCATTTTCGAATATCGGATCGAATCTGATTCGAAAAATCAGATATCTGAAAATTTTATATCGGTAAAATAGCGATCAGTATCCAATCCGGAAATAATCAGATACTCGAGTTTTCGAATATCCGGTTATCCGAATATAAATTTTGGTTTAAGCATTTTTTTCGAACTTGACGGTCGTATCTATGAAAATTTTGGATTTTTTTAATATAACAAGAAACTAATTGTCAAATATAACATGATTAACATCTATGAAAATTTTGATTTTTCAAAATTTCGAATATAACAAGTATCAAATTACTAAAAATAACAAGATTCATATCCATAAAATTTTGAATTTTTTGGATATTTCAGATTTCGAATAATTCAAAACGTGAAATACTGTGATCCATATCTGATCTGAAAAATAACAAATCGGGTCTGATATCTAATTCAAAAATAAAAATTGGATCGGATAAACGGATAATCGGATCGGATATTTTTTGCACACACCTATTTAAGGACACTTCATAAATGAAGCTTTTGCGAAAATACAATTGTAACACCCTCGACCCAGATGTCATATTTGGACCTCAAGCCCAACCTGTTACCATAAAATTTTGCATATAGATTTAGCCGAAATCTCATTCATTCATAAAATCCATAAAGTTTAAATATTTTAAGTAGATAAATACGTTAAAACGTTACATGAGAGATCTATTTTAAATACATAATTAAAAGCATTTGAATCACAAGTTGAAATCTCAAAATAAGAGTTACAATACATCATAGAGCCCTACGAATAGATAGCCTAAATAATCTAAGTATTGTATTCTAACAACAAGTCGATGCTGAGGTCCTGCTCCGATGGTGCTCCAACGATGCACGTCAACATATTAACCTGCTAGCGGAAACAACAATTCTGAACGATGAGCTAATGAAGCTCAGTGGATACACTTCCACTCAACCATGCTTCATGCAAATCATAAATAAGAGCATGCACAAGAAATGATATCATGGCAATATGATCGTATCAATATGGCACAATCTATATCCACCTAAACATATTTCAATCAATAAGAACATAAAATGTAACACCCCTACTCGGTCTTGAAGAAAACGAAGAAAACCAGGATCGGAGATGTCACCGAAAATCAAATCAAAGAATCAAACGTTCAAAATAAAAATCAAACGAACACAAAACATGCTTAACATCAAAGAAAAATATTAATCATTAATTAGTAGAGATCTTAAACCAACCAATACTAATTTTAGCCAATATGGACTCAATTATAATGTTTCAAAAGTTTAGGGACCTATTTGTAAATTTTTTTTAAAAAAATTGAAGATCTTTCAAAATATTCAATTTACTGGGTAAATATACTCTTAAACATATATTCTTACAAAATTATAAACTTCGAAAGAAATAGAGATCAATTGTGACATCAATTGGTCAAGATACAACTTAAGGATTAAATTGTAAACTTTCCAAACTTCAAGGGATTGATCCTTTTTATGAGAGGATTGATCCTTTTACAATATATGTCTAGGAGATCATTTTAATTAGTTACTGAAATCTTAGGGATCGATCCTTGTTGACAAGGTATCGATCTTTAATGCTAAAAACCTAAAACAGAGCATTATGCATCAAAATTATCCAAATTATGTCTAACCATCAAATACACTACCTTAGACATAATTTGTCACCAAAATAAGCATCAAACATGCATTAACTAACAAGTACACCACATGTGTAAATACATTTCCATTCATCAAATATTTATCGTATCTTAATTCTTACCTTAACAATTAGACATATTCATAACAAGGTTTACCCATCTATGCTTACTCATAATCAAATAACTTACTATTGCACCTTAACTTATACTTATTCACAATCCATCAAAGAATACGATAACATTAGCTACTATATACAAGGTACTATAAGCATCTTCTATACATTGCTTATCATTCAAGCCCATACCTTACTTGTTTAAGTCATATTATCAAACATATAAACATAATATAAAATTACTTTATCATAACTATCATGTCAAACTCATCACATATTAATTAATCGATTCATAGCATCAATCTAATAACACCATATCTCAATGCAAACAATCATGTTTAAGGAGAACTTACTCAACGCTTAAAAATTAACTTGCAACTTCTAAATACGATCTCGAGCGATTATAGAGACTTAATACCTGTAATGCAAGCAAGGAAACATGGTAAGCTTACATAGCTTAGTGAGGCAGTGACCATATGATAACATAGTGTAATGAATTGGGTAATGAATGACGCCATTCAAGGCAAACCAAGCATATAATACCAAAAGTATACTTAACTCTTAATCTTAATTTATACTTTGTTTGTCTTATGAAAGCTTTATCTAGAGTCTTATTCAAAGACTTAAGGGCTTCATATCTTATTCAAATTTTATCAAGGTTGCTTTAAAGTTCAAATCTAAGTTTATATTTGAGTTCATATCTTTTAGAATATTTGCATTGGATCACATTTGGACATAGGTAGCAATGGTTCGTGTTACACATAACACAAAGCACAAAGCACAAAGAAATAGATAATGTTAAAACATATCAACCAATCTCCTCTTCTCCTCCATCACCTCCCCTGTTACCTCCAACTATTGCCAATATATCACAATATGGGGTCATCATCCCTGAGCTGTAGTCCTAATATACCAAGTACCATGCCAAACTGTCTAAGGACTTCCATTGTATATGCAACTTATACATTTTATACTTTAACATTGGGTAAGCAATCTTAGATCAAGGGAAACTAATTTTTCTAAACACTAATGCTAGCATGTCCTAGTTTCCTATGCCATAACCATGCATCATTTTCATTTTGAGCTACTAAACATGCATGGGATGTATGTATGTCATCTAAATGCACCATGTAAATGTTACCTATGCGATGACCTATGAGCATAATATTATTAGATTTAATGTCAACAATTTTGCACCCATTTTTTTCAAATAAAACATTAAATCCTTTATCACATAATTGGCTTATGCTCAACAAATTATGTTTAAGACCATCGACATACAAGACATTTTCAATAAGAATGCTAGAGAGATTACCTATGGAGCCAATACCTTTAATGTGGCCTTTGGAGTTGTCACCAAATGTCACCACTCCTCCACTTTTTGGCTTTAAATCCATGAATCTACTCTTGTCTCCGGTCATATGCCTCGAGCATTAACTATCAAGGTACCATGAGTTTTGACTTTGTGCTTTGGTCTTGTAGCAATGCTCCCCCTACAAACAAAGATATTAAACTTTTGTTTTGGTACCCAAATCATTTTGGGTCCACGAGTGTTAGCTCCCAATAGCTTGGTTCCCTTAGGAATCCAAGGTGACATAGCAACAATATTATTAGATTTTATAAGTTCCTTAGGAACCCATACACTTCTAATCCTTTTAGTTCTATTATGTCTAGGGAAGCTAATTTGTTTGTAGTTACTAGTCTTTTTCCTAGGTTGGTTTGTTTTAGATGATTCACCTTTTTCATGCTTCACATTACCAACATATTTTAAAACTCTTTGAGCTTGTTAAGCTCATCTAACACCTTTCGGTGTTCACTATTGCATTGAGAAAGAAGATTATTTAGGTCAATATTTTCATCTTGGAAGAACTTAAGTTCATCTTTCAAACCTAAAATCTTTTTCTCAAATTGCAAGTTAGCTTGAGAAAATGAGTCATTTTTATCATTTAATTCCGAAATAATTTTCTTATTCCTAATGGCTTACTCCTTGTATTTCTCAACTAACTCATCATAAACCTCTTGCAACTCATCATATGCATCATTTAATTCATCATATGTAAAATGAAAAGATGATGAGTTAGAAGTTACCATGGAGGAATCCTCCTCAAGTGCCATGAGGCAAAGGTTGGCCACTTCTTGTTCGTCATCCTCGGATGACTCCTCGTCACTCCAAGTAGCAAGCTTGGCTTTGAGCTTCCTCTTCTTCTCAAAGCCCTTCTTCTTGAGTTGAGGGCACTCCGAACGAATGTGACCGGGCTTATTGCACTCGAAGCAAATGATTTGATCCCTCCCTTCTTATTTGCTTTTACCTTTGAAGTCCATCTTTCTTTGAATTTTCCTTCCACGGTTGGACCTCATGAATCGGGAGAACTTTTTGGCTATCATAGCCAATTCTTCAAGGTCATCCTCCTCACTAGAAGAGCTCTCTTCAAATAATGAAGCTTTGAGAGCCACTCCCATTTTCTTCTTCTTTTCCACCTCTAGCTTTTCTACTCTTTTCTCTTCCTTCTTCTTTTCTTCTTCCCTTCCTTGCTTCATAATCTCATGAGTAAGGAGAGAACCCACTAGCTCATCAAGTTTTAGAGTCTTCAAGTTTTTGGCCTCGATGATGGTGGTTCTCTTCCCATCCCAAGATTCGGGAAGTGAGTAGAGTAGCTTTCGGACAAGCTTGTCTTCCGGAATAGTCTCTCCAAATCCTTTAAGCTTGTTGACTATGGTTGAGAAGCGATCAAACATCTTGGACACCGTTTCATCGGACTCCATCTTGAAATTCTCATAGCTAAGATTGAGAATTTCAATCTTGGTTTCCTTCACATCATTGGTTCCTTCATAGGTGGTCTCAAGAGTATCTCACACTTCCTTGGCACTCTCAATAGAGGAGACTTTGGAGTAGATGTCGGGACCGAAGGAGCAAAAGAGCATGTGAAGAGCTTTATCATTTATTTGGACCTTCTTCCTCTCATCTTCACTCATCTCTATCTTCTTATTTAGGACAATCTTTCCATCATCTCTCTTCAAAGGAATGTAGGGACCATCTTCAATGACATCCCAAACCAAGTAATCGTTAGACTTGATGAAGAGGCGTATCTGATTCTTCCAAAATGGATAGTTGTCACCATTGAAGAATTGTGGCTTTGTGGTGGATTGTGACTCGTACATACTCGATCCGGAGGTAGATGCCATGGCTTGATGTTTTAGTTGATCACACTCTTCCTAGGAACTCCTCTTGTGGTTGTGAATCTTTCAAAGAGGTAGGCTCTGATACCAATTGTTGAGTGGATCGAAAGATCGATATAAACCAAGAGGGGGTGAATTGGGTTTTTAAAGTTTTTGAAGTGGAATTGACAAATAAAAATTGGTAGACAAGGAATTTTAGAGTGGTTCAAGTTCCAATCGAACTCTACATCCACTACCTTAGCTTCACTAAGGATTTTCAACAATTCCACTAATTGCTCTTCCCCTTTTCTAGGCTAAGGAGGTAACCGTTACAATTTCGGTCAAATTTTCTACCCAAAATTTGACCCAATCCTCACACAATAGAAACAAAGAAGTTGTTGGCTAAAACAAGTATCTCTCAATACACAATGTAGCCCAATTACAAGCACTCAACCCAATTGAAATGATAAGAATGAAAAATACAATTGGGGTTACAAGAAAATAATGGGATTTAGGCACAAATGCTTGGATTTGATGTTTGGATGTTTGCTTTTGGATCAATAGTTGTTGTTGAAGCTTTTAGAGGTCCCTTTTATACCTTCTCAATGAATTCTAGTCGTTGTGGTTGTTGCATTCATCAATAGAGCAGTTGGGGATGTTATCTTCCCTCTATAAATGCAGTCTGCAACCAACCGTTTCGAAACGCCCGACCCTATTTCGAAACAGACCAAAATAGAAAGAGCCGTTGGGGTGCATTAAAGAGCTCGTATCGAAACAGTTAAGCTTGTTTCGATACGCTAAGAGCCGTTTCGAAACTCGTTTCGAAACATTTTAGCTACTGTCAAGGCCTGTACCGAAACGGCTTGAAATCGTTTCGATACGCCTTAGCGACTTGTGTAAAATCAGTTAAAAACTTTCAACGGTCATATTTTTTAAATCTGACTTGAATACCGTTTCGAAACGTTGGATGTCGTTTCGATACGGTGTCTCGATGTTCTTAAGCCGTTTCGAAACTTGTTTCGAAACAAGGGTTCACAGTTTCGATACCCGTTTCGAAACATGAGTTCACAGTTTCAAAAGTGTTTCGAAACGCCTTAGGCCGTTCCGAAACGGTGACTCGAAAAACACTGTTTTAGCTTCAAGAACACTTAGAAACAATTTGACAATATAAGTTTTTAACTTAGGCATTTTCCTTTAAACATATAGAGAGGTTTGAGGACTTCAAAACTCGTTTTCACATTTTCAATATAGTCATTAAATTTTTTAGTTATATCAAAATCAAATTATCGGTTTCACAATGTTAGCATGTGTTTAGGCGACAAGTGGTAGCTCCACATGTTTATTCTCTCTCCTTATTACTCTACTAGCTTGCATGATTATATTTATGGTTAGCATGAAGTATACTAGAATAGATGTGCACAACTAAGCTTTGTAAGCTCAGCGCTCGGAATCGTTGTTTCTATGTGTAGCTTGATTGTTGGATCGCGGGATCGATAAGCACTATCAGTACGAGATTTCAACAAGCGGTGATGATTAGGTTACAACACTTGTATTTAGTAGGTTGTGTACTCATAGGACCTTACGTGGTCGAGTTTGTAACTCTTATTTTTGGAATTGTATTAACCAAGTCGTATGTTTAAATGCTTTAATTAAATTGGAGCTCATTTGTAACAGTTTAATCACTTGTCCATATTTTTAACTGTTGGATTTAAATGTTTTTGAAAAATATATTATTTGGGCTAAATCAAGTTGAGAAAATTTATAGTAAGGGTTTGAGCTTAAGGCCCAAATGTGACATCCGAGTTTAGGGTGTTACATTGTGGATTTGGAGAAAGCCTCGGGAGGTAGAGATGCCATAATGATGATGGAAACAAAGGGGTCTCTGGAAAAACCATAAAACCCTCAGAAACCCGCAACTAAAGGAGTAAAAAATTTACCTTTCGAACTATCGTGGTACTAGAGGAAGGACCGTGAAACGTTGGGAGGAGAGACCTCCAACAAATGATCATCGAGAACCCCATACAGATCCGTTTCTGAGATTTTGATGGCCTAGGGGCAAATCTAAAAATTAGGCCCCTAATAACAAGTATTAAAGATAATTAAATTCGAAAAGTATAAAAAATTAAATTAATTTATTTGTAAATTATGTTTTTTAATTACGCTCAATAATTATCAAATGAAAAACGTTATGAAATTTAATTAAACACCCAACTACTTTTTCAATCAAAATGTCTCTTGTTTTAGTATCAAGAACACCCTAATTTTTAAGATTATAAATATCAAAAAGGAAAAATTATATGTTCATCAACATCAACATTTGACTCATCAAGTACATTATTATGCCCATTATTCAAAGTAGTAGTATCATGATTATTCAAATTAGCAGTATCGCCATTGAAGCAATTATCATCACTCAAATTTTCATTAAAATGTTCAATATTATCTTCATTTATGCCCAACACGTCACCATCTAAAGGCTCTTCTACTCGTTTTGGAAAAAAATTATCTAAAGCTCCCTTTTGTGATTCTACTAATTCTTGTGTTTCTTTTCTTTTTTTTTCTTTTTTTCACTACCAGAAGTATGTCTTCGTGTCAACGTTATACTATAAAAATTATAAAGAAAAAAGTATAGAATGATAGCACATGAGTCTTTGTCGTTGAAGCTCTGCCTCAAACTTGATTATAGCATATCAACAGTAAATCTCATAAACCGTAATCTCCTTGAATAAATGAGTTATTGCCTTCTTTGAGTATCGAATCAAAAATTATAAATAAAAAGTTCAAAATAAATTGTGAGAAAATAACATAAGAGAGAAAAAGTGATGAGAAATTGAGATGTGAAAAATAAAAACAATGTAAATATTATTTATAGGTGTATATAAAATTTTTATTCTCAATTAAAAATTATAAAATAAATTAAAATATTACTAAAATCTTAATTATGTCCCTATAATACATTAATACTTAGACTAATTAAATATCAACAGTTTTATACTTAACAATGACTAGTGGGCCACCATACTTTTAACGGTTCTTTTTAAATTTATTTGATAATATAATAATAAAGAAAATAGTTAAACTTAAAAAAAAATTAAAATAAAGAAGCAATTGGGCGGGGAGGGGCCGACTTTAATTTTTAGTTCCCTACCTTTTACAATTTATAATTTTAAGCTTAGTTTAACGGTAAAAATAATTAAATTTTGGTGGGCTCCTAAGAATCATGGTTGTTTATTATTTTAGTGGATGGTGCCGTGGGCTCTGCCGCCCTGGGTAGTCGCCTCTATTATCCAGGCTTGGGGACGGCTTTGACTCTATACAAAAGTCATGATCGAGGAAGGAGAGATAAACACTTCTAAAAAGAGAACAAAAAGAGGGTAATCGATAGAAAATTGTCGGCCTTTTTGGCGACGAAGCCATTTAAAAAAATTGATAATTCAAAATGAGAAAAAAAAACATTTCTCTCGATTGCTTGTCAATACACAAATAAGTGAAAAGAGATAAGTAAAAAATCACACTTAAAATTATCACAAATAGTTAAAGCCTGGGTATTCCATAATTTGTGTTTTGGTTAGAAATCATGAGGAAAAAGGGGGAGTGAGTAATCATCAAAACCTAAACTTCATTGAGATTGGAAATGATGTTTGCTTTTTCCAAAGACAAACCTTATATAATTAATTAGATTCTAAACACTAATGTCGCGTGGAATTGGATAAACATGAATGCTTGTGTATTTTTACTGCTGTGCAATCCGAATTTCGAGTCTTTATTATTTTTATTTTTTTTATAAAAGAATCGTTCAAAGGTGAAATTGGGAAGAAGACCAGGTTACAGTTCAAACACATCAGAATCACGTTTAAAAGTCCATTGATTCTTTTGAAGATTTCTTGAAAGATGTATGAACAAGTAAGTCAGCACCCATAAAATGTGACCATTTGGAGGCCCTTTGATTCAATCAAATTTCCACTATTTGACATTTCAATAAGAAATAGTATTTCAATTTTCATGGTTTGGTAGGGTTTAAGTCTTGTTGGGCTTGGTCTCTCAGATAATTTTTTTTAATTTTTCGACTATAAAAGGTTATAAAATAATTTTCGGGCTTTAAAAAGTGACATATCAATCTGACATTGTTAAAGAGTTAATTGTCTGATGACGTGACAATTAACAAAAAATAACATAGTAATACATTTAGTAAACAATTAACAGAAAATGGTATAATAACACATTTAATCATTTATATTTACACGTTCAATTAATTTAGTCATAATTCAAAAAGATTAATAAAATTTAATCATTTTTACTTAAACATTCTATCATTTTTTTCCTATTTTATTTAGAAATAATTTAAAATTAAGACATTTAGTATTTCTAGTTGATACAAAAGTCATAGAATATTATTTTTTATTAAGTATAGAACTTTTTCTTTCTAAAGGCAAATGTCAAGATTCTAACTCACACATTTTGAGATAATATGAGCATTCTTGACTGCTAAACCAATTAGCATAGAACAGAAATCCTTTGCCTTGTTTGACGCTCTTATGTTTCTCCCAACATTAAAAATTTAGGTTCGAGATTTATAATTTATGGTGCAGGGTTTAGTTTTTAGGGTTTAAAGTTTATGATTTACAATTTATGATTAAAACTTAAGGTTTAGTTTTTTTAGTATTGAAGCATATATAGAGACACCAAAAAGGGGCAAACGATTTTTGTCATCAGTGGTTAAAAGTCATGCCTTGTTTGTTAAACAATTTTTTTGAGTTAAAATTAGAGGTTTGAGTCTTTTTTAGAGATTTGACCAGTCAAATCTGTTAATTTAAATGTATGATAAATAGAGGATTGTAATAGTGGATTGAGGTGAAACCTCTCAATTAGTTTAGAGCTTTTTGAGTTAGAGGTCTAGATAAAAGAATTATAAAGACTCTTTTGTCCTTGACAATTACTAAAAAATTCTCTAAAGAACATAATTTTGAATAACTAATAAAATTAAAAAGATAATTTCATAAATAAGAAATTAATATATGCACATAAATTTATTATTTAATAAAATTATAATTAAAATATAATTTTTAGAAATTAATATATACACCTAAATTGCATCCAACGAGTGATCTCAGTGGAAAAGAGGATGTTATTCATCCTTAGAGACCTGGGTTCAATCCGCTTTGTCTGCAAGGTGTATGGCACATCAAAAGGTTAAGAAAAGTATGAACAAACACTACCTTGTAATCACCTTAAGACTATTCAAATATATTTATATATATATATAGAATAATTATTAAAATTATATCAAAAATATAATTTCACAAATAATAAATTAATATATACACCCTTCGTATATGTTTAGTAATGATATTAAAAATAATAATTTTCATAATCTAATTAATATTAATAGATAAAAAATATTAATAGCTAATAAATTATTCAAAACAAATATTGAATATAATCATATTCTTATATGTCGTTTTGTTTGTTCAAATAAACAAACATTTATCGGCTATCAGTTAATTTTACCAAACACTTTTATACAACCGGCTAATACAATTCGCTAGTCAAATCAAGTAATGTAATTCGTTATCCGCTAATTACCAAACAAGACCATAAAATATTATTCATCATAACATTTAATATTTCTCAATTATTGTAAGTGAGCGGACTTAGATGGACTCGGGTTTATACTTTTCCGACTCAAGCCTTTTCTAATTCCAGTCCCAGATCGTTACGAGTCTAGATTAGAGGTCTGTGGCCTGTGGTGAACAAGCCAACGTTATCATTTAAGTAGTTTTTGAGTATGTTGGAAATAATGGTCTTTGCTGGTTTTGATTTGATCTTTGTCGTTTAAAAGCATTAAGGATTTGGGAAGGTGCTGGCAAAATCATCTAAGCCAATGAAACCACTGTCAGGACTCACCACCACTTCAATTTGCCTCTACAGCTAAAGAAACATGCATCATTTAAGGCTAAAGACTCATAACCAGCATAAAAACAGTATGAAGGTTAAGAAACTGATCCAAAAAGGCCCAAGTCCGGGTCTTCACCATGGCACTAGTAGTATATTCGTACGATTGCGTTTGTTTTGGCATTGTGGCGGCTGCCTTCGTCAGGTCCTTGTGGGTTTCATGGAGAAAGGAAGCTGCATAGATGCGAGAACGACACTGTACACGAGAGTCTGCCGATGGCTCGATCCGATGCAGGGACGGAGCCATGTTAATTAAATAAGGCTTTTGCTCCTCTTAATTTTTAAATTAAAGGTTTAATAGATTTTTGTTCCTCCCAACATTAAATCTTAGCTCTGTACCCGATCGAATGCGGATTGTTTCGTGTGTGCCACACCAAGGTCTTACGTTGGCTCCAGCCAGCTATGGACCAGTTGTTGGAAATGTTTGCACCTTGCATGGCTAGGGGTGACTCGTTTTGCTTCTTTTGTAATCATGGCCGGATTCTTGTGGTGGGACACATTCAGGGACGGGGCCAGGATTTAAAGTTGGAAGGGACAAACTATAAATATTTAAAAGTGGGGGCAAATTCAGAAATAAACCAATTTATAAAGAAATCTAAATAGGGGGACAAATGTGAAAAAAAAATCTTCGAGGGTGGAGGGCGATTGCCCCTCCCGAACCCCATGTAGTTTCGTCCCTGGACACACTCGAATGGGATGCTTCTATCTTTGTTTAATACACCGAGTAAGTTCCTTTACGTTGATTTTATACGCAACTGATAGTATTTGTTTTCTTTCTAGAGGCGGTAAACGAGTCATTCGGTTCGGTTTTGGTTCAAATCATTTTCAGTCTGTATCATTCGGTTTAGATTTATTTTCGGTTTGATTCTATTTTAATTCGGGTCTATGGTGATTCAGGTCATATCATGTGGGCTATTTTCGGTTTGGTTGATTTCGGCTCGGGTCAATGTAAGATCGGTCGGTTTTAATCGAGTTTTTAGGTCGAATCGGTTTTTTACACGCTATATATGACTTTATAAAGCAAATATATTAGACTTTTTGGTGAGTTGTGCGGCAACTTACATCACATCACATCTTTTTTTATTTCTTTTAATATCTTTTATTTATTTCGAATTATTTTTGATTTGAGTCTATTCAGTTCGGGTGAAAATCTATTCAAAACTATTTTGGTCCAACAAAAATACAGGTCAGTTTCAATTCGGTTTATTGCAAGTTTTGAATCAAATTTGGGCGATCATATTCAAATCTTTCTCATGCCTGTGTTTTATTTATTCTTACAAATTTACGGTGCAATTGCATGGGCCAGATAATCTAAAAGAAGTGAACTGGGCCTTCTAGAAACAAACTTAAAAACCCAAAAGTCAACTGCCATAACTTAAAGCTACCTGCCATGGTTGCCTTTGACCAACGACCACCATAAAAACAATCTAATATTCCTTTGTCTGAGAGAGAAGTGGGAAAAGTAAACCCAATTGAAATGTGGAATTGGAAAGATGAAGGTTTGGTGTACTGGCTTAGATGGGAAGTTCCGGTGTGTGCACTCATCATCGTGGTCCCATGGGTTGTAGCTTTGTATGCGATGAACAAAGTTAAAAGTAGAGAGGCGTTGTTTTTGAATGATTTATGGAAGCCGCAGTGGAGAAACCTCAATCCCTGCTGGCTTCTATGTTATAGAGCTTTTGCTTTCATATGCATGGCTTCCATACTGTTTCAACAGGTTGTCTTAGAGAGGGGAGCTTTTGCTTTCTATTTCTACACCCAGTAAGATCTCATACTTTCGCATTCACTTTTATTTACATCATAAACTTTTACTTTAATAAAATTATATTATTGTCAATACAATTTAGAACAGATGGTTATAAATGCTTGTTGATATACAATCCCTTCTTTTAAATCTTTAGTTATAATCACAGCATGAGCAATTTCTCCATCCCCTCGCCCAAGTAAAAATTGTTCTAAATAAAAAATATTATATCGTTCAACTTTTGTTAGTTATAAATTAAATAATGTTTAATTAACATTTTAAATATTTTTTGTTAGGATTTATAAGGAATTTAGATTTTTTCTTTGAATTTATTTAAATGAATTGTTTCAAAAAATTGTTATAGAAAAAAAATATTAAAATAATCAATTAAACATTATTTGACGATGATACGCGAAAAATATATTAAGTAAAAGTGTTAAATTTCAGTCTTTTCATTAAAATATTTGACAATTTTAATATAAATAATTTAGTTTATTAATAATAAAAATTAAATGATTTAACTTAATTAAATTAAAAGTTTTTGAATAAAATAAAAGCGGACTTTAAGTTTAGTGATCTAAAATGTAAATTAACCCTGAAGAATTTAGTATTTTGTTTTCATGAGAACGTGAAATTCTATTTGCCTTTAGAAAAAAATAGGGTAAACAACACAATTGGTCACTAAACTATTTTTGTTTTGGTCACTAAACTATTATTTTGAACAAAATAGTCACTAACGTTATGTATTTTTCTTATTTTCGTCATTAATGTTACTTTTTTTTCCTGTTTTGGGCAGCAATCTATTGCTTATTTCTTGTTTTGATCACTAAACTATTGTTTTTTTTATGTGAGTTTTTTAACGGCGAGTGACCAAAATAGGAAAAAACATAACATTTGTGACCAATGATGTTGTTTACCCAAAAATGAACTTTTGCAATAGCTAATCTGGTGATGCAACAAATCTGCAGGTGGACATTTGCACTGGTTATGGTCTATTTTGCGGTATGTAAAGACTAAAGAACTTGAATCCCATTTCCCTCTTTTCATTTTAATACATAGTCTATTTCATGGTTGTAAGATGTACATATGTGTTTTAGTCCTCATCAGAAATCTTAACGAATGTACTTACTTTATGTAGATGGGGACTGTGTTTTCTGCTTATGGATGTTGGGTGTGCTTAAATACATCTCTTCCTGAAAATGGTGAAAGCGATGAGTTTCTGAAAAGGGATGTGGAAGAGAACTGTGCGACGGATGAAATCGAGTTGCAGAGTCGCTTTGCTCAAGAGGAGTTCCAGCAAAGGGCTGGATTCTGGGGATATCTTATGCAAATTATATATCAGGTCAGCCTAAAAGCTTCTAATTTCTCGAGTTTTTCCATCTTCAGACATGCTCTAGAGTCTAGACAACTGATTACTTGCTTTGGCTTCACTGCAGACTTGTGCCGGGGCTGTCATCCTGACAGACATTGTATTTTGGTGTGTTCTTGTCCCATTTTTATCCAACTCTCACCTCGGCCTGAACATGGTGAGAATGAGATTAAACTTCATATAAGCTTCTTATGCTACATTTATGGAAAGGTCTTAATTTGATTGTCCTCCCTTGATACAGCTAATGGGTTCCATGCATTCTTTGAACGCTGTTTTTCTCATCATAGATACCCTTCTCAATAGCCTTGTAAGTATTGCATTTGCACCATTAAAGAAAACTCGAACCAGGGGACCGGGAATTAATCAAATCTCATCTCTTTTTGTGTTAGCCATTCCCTTGGCTCCGGCTTGCATACTTTGTCCAATGGAGCTGTCTGTATGTTGTTTTCCAATGGGTTCTTCATGCCTGCGGTTTTACATGGTAAGTACACTTTACTTTTGTATTCCGGGTTCAAAACCTAACACATGCTGCTGCTGCTTCCCTAGGTGGCCGTATCCTTTCCTCGAGCTTAACACTCCATGGGCTCCTTTATGGTAATGTGGTTGGCTAACACAGTTTCAATTCACTTTTTCCACTGTTTAGGGTAAATAACTTGTTTGTTAATGCAAGAATCTGATGAAGGGTAATGGCATTCCATTGTACAGGTACTTTGCCCTTTCTGTGGTTCATATCCCCTGCTATGGAATATATGCCCTTATTGTAAAAGCAAAGAATTCCATCCTCCCAAAACTGTTCCCTCATGCTTTTGTGAGATCATACTAGTTTCTTTTGTATATGAAGGAGGGGTATTTGTACAAATTCATTGTTTTTTGGACCATCTCTTGTTCCATGTTTAATTTGATCATGCAGTTATATCAACTCCAAAGTTGTTAATAATGGATCAATTGATTCATTTTAATTATTGAAATTTGTTTTCAACAATACACAGTTAGCAAGCGAAACTAAAGCCTTGTTGTAACGAAATCTAGCTTCTTCTAACGTATTCAACTTATTATGTTTTCTTCTCCTTTATTAAGCTGAATTATTTCTCTTTGCAAAAGCAAAGCCTAGTGTGTTTTTTTTTTCATTCTTTTCTTCTCGGCATTGTCCAATCGAACGGTTGTCGACCGATTAGTGTGTTTCCAAGATCATAATCAAGAATCAAAAATGGACGACAGCTGCGCAGTGTGTGCTGAAAATTTAGAATGGGTTGCCTACGGCGCCTGCGGTCACCAGGACGTGTGCTCCAAGTGCATTGCTCGTCTCCGCTTAATCTGCAACGATCGCCGTTGCTGCATTTGCAAGACCGAATCCAATGTCATCTTCGTTACTAAGGTTAGAGCTTCCCTCATCCTGTTTTGCCGCCTATTCGAAATTATATCGTTAGATGTCGTTTTTTTGTCTGATTTAATTAGCTATTCTTTGAATTCTTTATTAGAAGGATGATGGTCACACAATCTTTTTGTGGTTCTGGTTTCCCTCCAGGCTTTAGGGGATTACACGAAGAAGATCAATGACTTCTCTGTATTTCCGTCTCATGCAAGAGAAGGACGGGCAGGTTCATACTGGTACCATGAAGATACGCTAACCTTTTTCGATGATGTCGATCACTACAAAGCGATCAAGGCAATGTGCAGACTTTCATGTAATTTATGTGACAAGATGGAAGATCAGTCCCGTGACGGGTTGAAACGACGGGGGAAGTTTAGAAACATTGAACATTTGAAAGGTCATCTGTTTCAGATGCATAGACTGGTTATGTGCAGCCTGTGTTTGGAAGGACGGAAGGTAAGGTTAATATGTCTGGCGTTATGTAATTCATGTTTGCACGCATTGATTGTCTCACTGGTTTCCTTTGGTTGATGTAATTGTAGGCGTTTATATCTGAGCAAAAGCTATATTCTAGAGAACAGTTGAATCAACATATAAACACCGGTGACTCCAAGGCGGACGGAACTGAAAGTGAGAGAGGTGGATTCATGGGGCATCCAAAGTGTGAGTTCTGCAAGACTCCATTCTATGGGGAAAGTGAGTTATATTCCCACCTGTCCACAGAGCACTATACATGTCATATATGCCAAAGGTACTGAGGTATTCCCGGTGCCGATTTTTAGGACACAAATTAAAACAAGTGCACTTATCTTTGCATGTTCATTGTTCATTGCAGGCAGCATCCAGGACAATACAAATATTACAAGAACTACAACAACCTCGAGGCAAGATGACTTCTATGTTTCTTATGCTTTCTTGTTCTTTTAGATTCAAGGTTAAATGGTATTCTGAAAATTGTCTGCTACAGATTCATTTCCGCCGAGATCATTACCTGTGTGAGGATGAGGCTTGCCTTGCCAAAAAGTTTACCGTCTTTCGATCTGCAGCTGAACTAAAGGTAACTTCTTGGGGCATTTAAATTTTGTTTTTCTTTTTTATTATTTGATTATTTCCTTATATTTTTCATCTTTATCCTTTCAGAGTCATAATACCATTGAACATGGAGGTCACATGCCGCGTGCACAACGTAATGCTGCTTTACAAGTATGTACCATTCTTCTAATTAATAGGCTCCAGATTAGTTGATTTCACCCTCATTCACTGATATGCTTTCATTTGTAGACTGATTGTTTACTTCTTTGTTGCCTTTTTACTTAATTGTACTCTTTTTCAGATACGAACGAGCTTCCAGTATCATCAGAGTAATGACGATAATCGTAACGGAAGGCGACAAATGTTTCGGCCTCAGCCTAATGATAATGACGCCATTGAGGCAAGTTTGGGAACAGCCAATGTTCCCTCAGCATCATCGACTGTGCAGGTGGTCTCTACTCAGGGAGGCACAAATGATATTGATCCACTTGTTGAGCCTACAGATTCTGAATCATCATCCACATATCATCGAGCATTGGGGATAGGCTCTAGGGTTGCACCATTTCAGGAATTATCTTTTCCTCCACTCCCCATGGTTCCCGGCACCAGTCGACAAAATTCTGAACATAGCACCAAGGAAGCTCACCTGCGGCGCAAGAAGAATGGGAAGAAAAAGAAGTCGAGTTCAGCTCAAGCATGGGTAGCAACAAGTTGCAGGCATATGGAAGCATCAAGTAGTTCAAGTCAGAATGGTGAAACAACAAATAATGCATCTGCTTCATCGGTTGGTACGGGTAATGCAGTTGCACAAATGAGCTATGCAAGTTCAAGTCATGCACAGGCTCGGACTCAACCCACAACAGCGGGTATATTAACAACATCAAGTTCTCAAACGAGGTCAGGCAATGCAAGTAGGATTAGCAACTCTTCTTCAACTCCAAATCTTGCTGATGGTGGATACTTGGAGTCAGAATCATCTGTTTCTGCAACACAAAGGCACAAGCAGTCCTCAAGTAGCCGGGTTCTGAGGATTGTAGCAGACGTTCACACAACCAACAAATCTTTGGCTGAAAAGGTGCTGAGCTGCTCCTGAATGTCTTGAAGAAAAACACACTACCTATTACAAAGTTTGAAGATTTTGGGTTTGTATTCATACATGATTCTGAAAGTTCCTGATTTGTGTTCATATGTGCTGTTCTTTTTCTTTCTTTCTATCTTCCCTGCCCTTGTAAATAATTCCTCTGCTCTTATTTTGATTTTTCTTTTAAATTGGTATATAAAAAAAATAAGTATTTAGATGTATGGTTTGGTTTGGATCAGTGATAAATTCCAATAACAGGATTAGTTTGATGTTGGATAGTTAAGCAAATTGTAACAGCTCTTATCATAACACGAGACAATCTATATATTGCTTTATTTTACACGGAAAATAAACGTGAGGGGATAGCTCAGTTGGGAGAGCGTCAGACTGAAGATCTGTAGGTCGCATGTTCGATCCACGCTCACCGCATTAACAATTTTTTCCTTCTTTATGCTCACTGGACTGGGCTAACACTTAATAATGGGCAAAAATCTAGTCTACTTTTAAAGCCCAATATTGTTTATAGATTGGGCAAACTCTAACGGTTTCTGTGGTCTGGTCTCTTGTTTTTTTTTTTTAGATGAACAGTCCAAATCCAATATTTTCGTATTCAAATACTGATGGCCGACCGCACGCTGTGAAATTTGTATGTTCTGCCCATGCCTGTCAGTCACCGTTGGATGGTAATTTTCATTTAATATATGGATACCATCTAAAACTAAAAACGTTAAAAAAACAATTCCTTATATTGTAAATTAATACAGCTGAAAGGAAAATATTAATAAAATATGTATACTTTGAATTTTGTTATTTAAATTATTTGATACAATACTTTTATTATTATTATTATTATAAACGATAATGTATGTTTTAGTTAAATGACTTATTTGTTAATGATAGTGATTTAGACCACCGGATCCGATTAGTATGCTGCTTCAGGAGGGGGTGGTTCTGCTCCTTTTCTTTAGCCTTTCTGGCTAACTGCTAAGTTTTCTTTTCCCTGTTTACCAAGAAAAAATGACAGCGATTTAGACTTCAAAGTTTTAAGTTTAAACACATAGTTTATTGTAGATAAGATTTATATCTAGAATTTATTTTGTTGGCCAATTGTCAATAAGATTAGTTTATATTATTTTTTTGGTACATTGCATGTGTCCATGTTTAAGATTTGTAGCTTTTCATTCTAATAATATTGTTTCAAAGTTCGAACTTGAATTTTCTCTTTAAAAATATAATGTGTTTTTGTCATTAAACCCCATACTTGTTGGTGATTAATTTATATTATTAGTTTAACTTTTGTTGTAACTTCACTAAAAGAGTAAGAATTTAACCATTCAAACAAATACGTACAAAAAAATAATCAAAGCCACGAAAGAATAGTACAAAAATCAAGGTAAGAATTCCACTCTAGTACTATTCAAAGTTCAAACAAATAAAACAAAACTTACTATCTATAATAACAATGAAAAACTTTGACACAAGTCGTGTAAATTAAAATTTACATGTGTCATTTTAGTTTTAGGAGTTAGAGTTTAAAGTTTAAGAGTTTAGGTTGTAGGGTTTAGTATTTAAGGTTAGTGTAAAATTAGTTTTACACAGCTTGTGTATCAAAATTTTACCATAATAACAAGGATTTATATTTAATACACGTTGTGGAAACAAAAAAAAATTGCCTTGATTGCAACATGGGAGTCAGTTAAATCATCTCTCAATATTTAAATATTGCAACATTGTTGTCCCTTAAATCATGAACTTCTTCTAAACAGAGCAGCTCACATGGGAGTTATCGACGATGTTCCGATTGGTCAAGGTAATTTGCGCATCAACCATATTCAATACGCTGATGATCTGATAGTATTCGGAGGGGCTAACATGAAAACAGTCAGCAACATTAGAAGAATTCTGAGATTATTTGAATTGGCAGCTGGCCTTAGTCTTAACCTGTCAAAGACTAAAATTTATGGAGTTAAGATTGATGACCAACGCCTTCATCACTGGGCAGTATCGTTTAAGTGCTCGCATGAGACGTTTCCGTCAACATACCCGGGTCTTCTTCTCGGCCATACAAGGAACTCTTCTGACCTTTGGAAACCTATTTTCGATAAGGTCAGCACAAGACTGGCAGGTTGGAAAGGTAAGCTTCTTTCTCTAGCGGGTAGGCTCACCTTGGTCAAATCAGTACTGTCTAATCTACCAGTTTATTACCTGTCTTTATTCCGTATGCCAATAACTGTTGCCTCAAAACTGAATCGGATGATTGCAAAGTTCCTCTGGGGTCCTTCAAAAGATAGACCAATTCACTGGGTAAAGTGGGACCAAGTCTGCAAACCTATGAATCAGGGTGGTCTGGGCGTGGTCGACATGACGATCCGAAATAGTTCCCTTTTAAATAAATGGATATGGAGATTCGGATCAGAACCCGACAGTCTTTGGAAAAAAATTGTGTCGGAAAAATATAAGTATGTTCACTCTTCCTTGATTCCGAAATCAGTGCAGAAAAGCAAATGCTCTTGGGTTTGGAGCAATATAGTAGACCCCCTCAATTGTGACTCGGATACTTTTGTCTCAAATTACAGACTCATCCTGGGGGACGGCAAATCTATTGATTTCTGGTACGATCGCTGGACTGAAGTTAGCTCTTTGAAGGAAACCTTCCCCCGCATTTTCAGCGTCGCCATTAAAAAACATGGTACTGTCTCAGACTTCGGCAATAAGACAAATGGCAAATGGAACTGGAAGATTGATCTAAGAAGACAGCTATTTGAGTATGAAAAAACAGAGTGGGCAAACCTTCTGAACACCCTAGACAGGGCCTCCAACAATTGTATAACAGCGAATAGTGTAAGATGGCTAGGCACTTCTAATGGCCTTTATGCTCCTAAGCATTACTGCTCCCTCGTGCAATCTAATACCACTGATGTGGACCCTATTTGGAATCTGGTGTGGCATGGCAAGGTTCCTCCTAAAGTCGCAATGCTAGTCTGGAGGGCAACTCATGATAGATTGCCGACACTACTGGCTTTATCTAAAAGAGGTGTCGTAAGTGCGTCGGCCACCACCTGTCATTTCTGTAACAAGAAAGAGGAGTCAACAAACCATATATTTTGTCACTGTGAGTTCAGTTGGAAAGTCTGGCAAAAGTGGTGCGATCGGTGGAACATCTCTGCAGTCTTCCCAGGTAATTTCCGCTCCCTAGTCTTGATGTGGAATTCCCAGCAGATTAGCGTCAAATGCAGGGATATCTGGAAAATGGCATTCTTTGGTTTTGTTTGGACTCTATGGCTATGCAGGAATGAATGTGTTTATAACAACAAATCATGCTCGGTGAACCAAACATTCGAGCTGGCAGTGCTACGAACTGGGTACTGGATTAAAAGCTGTTGGCCGGCTGCAATCCCCTCGCTGTCAGAATTTATCCGTATGCCTCATCTACACTCCACTGTACCTGTGCAGATTATCCCAAAAAACCCCCCATGGATTAAACCGAAAAATGGTTCTTTGAAGTTCAACGTTGATGCGGTAGTTAGGGGAAGCTTCGGACCAGCCGGGATAGGGGGAATTCTTAGAAATAAAGATGGCAGTAAGCTGGCAATTTTCTCCTTGAACATCGGATTGGCGGATCCTACCCTTGCGGAAATTCGCGGCATACTAGAAGCATGTAGGTGGTATTCGAATAGAACCAAGGACAAAGGACCTAACCTTGTCATAGCTTCCGACAGTTTATTAGCCAACAGTTGGATTAACTCAAGTCCAAATGTCCCGAGTGTCTTTCACGAGCTAATCAAGGAGGTCCGTGAGTTCAAAATTAAGTTCAAATGGGATTTCATTTTCGAGGGGAAAGAATCGAATGCTGATGTACACCTGCTGGCTAAACAAGGAGTTGAAAGGGAAAACAACTTCCGATGGTCTATTCCAGTATTCAGACAGGGAGGTTAAGTGAGACTCTTTATTCCTTCCAGTGTTTACAGTAATACAGCCAACCTCGTGTCTTGATTCTGTAACTTTCGGCGCCCTATTCGTATACTACTTTCGTGGTTTTAGGTGTTTTAAACAATTGTACTACTGTAAGAATCCTATTTCGACTGCAGAGGTACACTCTTTTTCCTCCAATATAGGTTAGGGAGGTTTTTTAATGAGGTACCCTCTCGGTCATGACGGATGTTTCCCCTATTCTTACATTCAATAATAACATACCTTTCAAAAAAAAAGTTTGTTATTATACATATTTTATTAAATTACCACATCATCAACAGTTTATTTTTAAACGAAATTAGACCGACTTGTTAGTCGTGATTAGTCAGAAAATCTATTTATAATTTCTCATAATCAAAAGACTTAACAAAGAATTAAGTCATAGTTAGCGACCATTTATATAGTTTACCCTTGTTTTAAATACATATGCTCTCCCATTACAATACTCTCTCCTTCAAGTAACCACTGAGTGCGCCTTCTTTTTCTCTAGAAATTTCTACCTGCCCTGCCACCGCCGGCCAGGATTATTTATTTATTTTATTTCCGGGAAGAAAACAGGAATCTGAAGGTCAATTTTAACTGACAAGTCATTTCACCAACTACCAACAACCATGACGTGGCGGTTATACCCCCAAGCTTTTGGGAAATCCCGGCTCTATACAAGTCCAAGACAACCTACTACACCCACTCCATTTCCAACTTTTCTTGGTTCCTGCATATGATGAGAATAAAAATCATATGTATTTTTTTTATTCTTATGTATGACCCAACAGAAAAAATTAAATTTTACACATTAATTTTAAATTTTAAAATTAAACTCTAATACTAAATTTAATCTTAAACATTAAACTCTAAATTATTTTTTTAATATTAAAACATACATAAAAACATTAAAAATGGATACAGAATTTGATCCGCAGCTATCAACTCATACCTGCACCCACTAGTTTGGCAAGTCAGTGTGGGCTAAGGCAGCAGCCTCCACCAGGAGCACTCGGCATCTGCATTTCATTTTCAATCTTGGTTGGTGAAACTTTAAAGTGTGAACCAATTGGAGTATCCGTCTCTAAAGTTGTTGAATTCTCACCTACCCAATTCCCAACTTAATTTCATTTTTATTATTTTTAGGCTAAAGGATCACTCTTACATCTGTAGTAGTCCTAATTTATCGATTTTGCTCTTATAATATTTTCACATAAATTTAGCCCATAAAGTAATCCGTTCAATTATATCACCGTTTGCTCATTGACTGACGGAAGCCAACGTTGACCGTTACAGTGCTGGCATTCCGGGTGGGAAAAAATACCCGACCCGACCCGAAAACTCGACGACCCGAACCTAAAATGTCAGGTAATTCCCGGAAAAAAATTACCTGACCGGGTACCCGACCAGACAAATTTACCAGGACACAGGTCGGGACACGGGCCGGAAGTTTCCCCTTACCGGGTACCCGACCCGACCCGATAAAAATTAATATATATATTTTTATATTTCAAATTATATTTTTATTTTATGTTTCTTAATATTTTCACTCTAAAATTAAGTTTAAATCCCTACATTTTTCTATGTTTGTATTATATTCTTTTAAGTTTTAAGTTTAATTTTTTTAAAAATATTTTTGTGTTTAACATGTGATATTTTTTAATTTTAGAATTAAAAAAATTAAAAAAATATTAACCGATTACCCGGGTACCCGAATTTTACGGGTACCCAAATCCCGGGTACCCTGATATAATGGGTCGGGACACGGGCTGCCTAATGAGGTACCCGGATGAACCGGGTACCTAACAATTCCCACCCCTAGCTGGCATGGCAGTTTACGATGACGTGGCAGAGGACAAAATTGATTTTTCAAGCGAGTTCAAGGGTAAAATTGATGTTCTGGTTGAGTACGAGTGTAAAATTAATTTTTAGACAAAACAATATGAGTAAAATATTAAAATAACATAAAAAATATTTTTTTATTAATATATGAATAAAATTAAAATATCTTAAGCTAATAAATTATAAATTATTCAATAATTAAAAATTAAAATATTTATAAAGTATTAAAATATATAAAATCCCTTCATCAAAAAAATTTGGACAGTTTTGGTTTTTTTTCTCTTCAAAAAATTAAGGAATAAAGAATCCTTAAATAAGGTTAATGTGATTCTCTCAACCGAACAATTTTTTTTACCCTTTTTACGTTTTAAGTTTAATTTCTAAATCACAAACCTTAAACCCTAATTTCTAAATCACAAACCTTTTAGTCTAATCTCTCAATACAAAAATATTTTACCATTTTTTAGTATTGAGAGATAGAGCACAAAAAGAGTAAAAGATTTTTGTTCGGTTGAGAGAATCACATTAACCCTATTTTAGGATTCTTTATCCCTTCATCAAAAAAATTTGGACGATTTTGGTTTTTTTTTTCTCTTCAAAAAATGTAAGGAATAAAGAATCCTTAAATAAGGTTAATGTGATTCTCTCAACCGAACAATTTTTTTTACCCTTTTTACGTTTTAAGTTTAATTTCTAAATCACAAACCTTAAACCATAATTTCTAAATCACAAACCTTTTAGTCTAATCTCTCAATACAAAAATATTTTACCCTTTTTTAGTATTGAGAGATAGAGCACAAAAAGGGTAAAAGATTTTTGTTCGGTTGAGAGAATCATATTAACCCTATTTTAGGATTCTTTATTCCTTACATTTTTTTTGAAGATAAAGAAAACTAAAATCGTCCAAATTTTTTTAATGAATGGCTTCTATATTTTTTAATACTTTATAAATATTTTAATTTTTAATTATTGAATAATTTATAATTTATTAGCTTAAGATATTTTAATTTTATATTTTTTACTTATTTGTATATATTTGTATATATTTTATTTTATTTTTAGTCATATATTAATAAAAAAATTATTTTTTTATGTTATTTTAATATTTTAATATTTTACTCATATTGTTTTGTCTAAAAATTAATTTTGCACTCGTACTCAATCAGAACATCAATTTTGCCCCCAAACTTACTTGAAAAATCAATTTTACCCTCTGCCGCGTCACCGTAAACTGTCACGTCAGCACCGTAACGGTTAATGTTAACTTCCGTTAGTCAAAGGAAAAACGATTATGCAATTGGACTACTTTAAAAACTAAATTGATGCGAAAATATCATAAATGTGAAATCGATAAATTAAAACTACTATGAATGCAAAAGTGAACCTTTAACCTTATTTTTACATTGAAAACGTTGCTGGAATTGTTATAATTAGCTTTACTTTGCCAATGAGTTCGGTTTTACAATCATGACTTGAATTTGACTTTCGATCTTTATCATAAAAAGGGAAAAAGTATTTTATGTAATAGTACTCGGGAATAATTTAGAGTAAACGTTATGTATTAATATGTATTATTAATTATTTTAATATTTTTTAAAATTATGAGGACTTAAAGTGTGATTATTTTTTTCGAGAATAATAAAGTTTTTTTTAAAAAAGAATTTAATTAAAATTTGAATTAGGAATTATTATTTTTAAACAAAACTTTATTTTTTAAGATTAAAAAGTAAAAAAAATCTAATTATGGCCCAAAAATTATTTTAACGTATTTTAATCTAAAAAATTAGTAATCATATTTTAGGTCTCCTATTTTAAAAATTATTATAATAATTAATGGTGTATATTAGTGCATATAATTAGTGATACATATTGGTAATTTTTGCATACATAAATTAAAAAGTGAAATTTAAAAACTAAAGATAAATACGGGAAATTATATATTTATTCAAAGTCAATGTATAAACTCATATCATATCAAATATAAAATCCCAAAGTTTGAAGAAATTAGATGATAAGATAAAACCACCTTAAAAAAACAATTAAGCATTTCATATGGCTCACAACGCCATCGAGCCGAATTACCGGAAAAGGTTGGTGAGTGACCCAAGTTTACCGGCAAAATACATAATATTATTGGCCCCTATATTTGTATCTTTCTTTCACATTAGTCCTTGACTTATTTTCTCACATTAGCTTTTGAATTTGTATTTCTCTGACTTTTTAACCCTTTTAACATGTGTATGATGGCATGGCATGGCATGGCACATTGAGATTGTGCACGCCATCATCTAATTTTTTTAATATATATTTTCTTAAAATTAAAAACATCATGTTTAAAATATTTGAAAACTAAGAATAAAATACTTTAATGAAATCCACTGTTTAGAAGGAGGTTGTGTTTTCTTTTTTTTTTAATAGGGGGAGGTTGTGTTTTTAACCTCCTTGTATGATCTATAAAGTAATTAGTTTTTTGTGTTGATGTTATAGAAAATTATTTAAATTAAGTATTTACTTTATGATAATAGTTGTAAACTCTTTTTATAATTTTAGATATTTTCTTTTTTAATAGTAGCCGCTTCTATTAAAAAAGAGTTAATATAAAACAAATAAAAAATTAAAATCAATGTGAGAGAAGGGTACAAGTTTAAGGGTCAATCATATAATTAAGCCTAAAATACAATAATCATCCTTTTAATTTTACTTCTGAAATATATAAAAAAAAATCAACTTAAACTATGTTAAATAATTCCAGTAAAAAGAACAAAAAAATGATGTCAATGTCTTCCACCAATCCCAAATCCAAACCTCACAAATTACAACCGGACAATCTCCTGACATCCAACGGCTATATTTAGCCTTCCCACACTCTCATATGAGCCGTCAGATGCCGATTTTACCAAATTCCCACCAAACACCAAAAATATAAAAATAATCCACACCGACTAAACCAGTAACCGGTAAACCAAATTCGTTTTCTCTATAAATAGCCGCGTTCGAGGCTAGATGCATTGTGCCGTTGAGTTCCGTTGCTCTACTGCTCTGGTCTGCTCAACACTCTTCTTCTTTCTCAACCCAATACTCAGATCCGCCGTTATTCTTTATCACAGGTTTCCTTTTCTACCGTTTTTTTTAATATTCTGGTTCTTTTGTCTGTTGATTTGATCTGTCATTTTTGTTCGGAGATTTTGCTTTGTTGTTTGTAGTGTCAGAGGAAAATGAGTGTTCTCGTTTTCTATTATCTGTTTCTATCTCATTTTATGCTGAAGTTTTGGTTAAACATTTGCAGATCTGGTCGATTTTTCTGTTTGTTTTGGAGTTTTTAGTGTGTATATTTAAAGATACGATAGTTTGAAGTTCGAATATGGATTGTTCGATTTTTTTTACCTGAAAAAGAAATTCGGTTTTGAGTAGGGTCTACTGGATCTGCAAGTTTTACATCAATTTCGATCTTCCAAATTGAGTATAAAAGATATGAGCTGTGATTTATATGCCTGTCAGCCATTTCTGAGTGCAGCCCTTTTTACTTGCTAAGGGTCTTTTAATTTGTCGGTGGGTGTCTTTTTCTGATAACAAATCTGCTAAACTTGTTCAATAATTCCATATATACTTGTTGACCTGTTTAAGAGAATGAGAAATTGCAACATGTATGCTATTTCTAAAGATTCTATGGTGTCCTTTACTGTTTTGTAATTGTACTAAATATTCTATTGTGTTCTTGCAATTTGCAGCTCGTTAGAATGGAGACCTTCCTATTCACATCCGAATCCGTAAACGAGGGTCACCCCGACAAGCTTTGCGACCAGATCTCTGATGCTGTGCTTGATGCTTGCCTTGCCCAGGACCCTGACAGCAAGGTTGCCTGTGAAACATGCACCAAGACCAACATGGTCATGGTCTTTGGAGAGATTACCACCAAAGCCAATGTAGACTATGAGAAGATTGTCCGTGACACATGCCGCTCCATTGGATTTGTTTCTGATGATGTGGGTCTTGATGCTGACAACTGCAAGGTCCTAGTCAATATTGAGCAGCAGAGCCCTGATATTGCCCAGGGTGTGCATGGCCACTTTACCAAGCGCCCAGAAGAAATCGGAGCTGGTGACCAGGGCCATATGTTTGGTTATGCCACCGACGAAACCCCCGAGTTGATGCCTCTTAGCCATGTCCTTGCAACTAAGCTTGGGGCACGTCTTACTGAGGTTAGGAAGAATGGCACCTGCCCCTGGCTAAGGCCTGATGGTAAAACTCAGGTTACTGTTGAGTACTACAATGAAAAGGGTGCCATGGTTCCAGTTCGTGTTCACACCGTTCTCATTTCCACTCAGCATGACGAAACTGTTACAAATGATGAAATTGCTGCTGACCTCAAGGAGCACGTTATCAAGCCTGTCATCCCTGAGAAGTACCTTGATGAGAAGACTATCTTCCACCTTAACCCATCTGGCCGCTTTGTCATTGGTGGTCCTCACGGTGATGCAGGTCTCACTGGACGAAAGATCATTATTGACACCTACGGTGGCTGGGGAGCCCATGGTGGTGGTGCTTTCTCTGGAAAGGACCCTACCAAGGTGGACAGGAGTGGTGCTTACATCGTTAGGCAGGCTGCCAAGAGCATTGTAGCAAATGGGCTTGCCCGAAGGTGCATCGTGCAGGTCTCTTATGCCATTGGTGTGCCAGAGCCCTTGTCTGTCTTTGTAGACAGCTATGGAACTGGAAAGATTCCCGACAAGGAAATCCTCCAAATTGTGAAGGAAACCTTTGACTTCAGGCCTGGTATGATCACCATCAACCTTGATCTCAAGAGGGGTGGCAATGGGCGGTTTCTGAAGACAGCTGCTTACGGACACTTTGGAAGGGATGACCCAGACTTCACCTGGGAAGTTGTGAAGCCCCTTAAGTGGGAGAAGCCTCAGTCTTAAACTCCGGCCTTGGCCACCGAATATTGTCATGGTTTCTTGCTTGCCGCCCTAAAACTCTAAGCATATTCCTCGCATGTCTCTAGTCTCATACATACGATTGTCCCCCAATTCATTTTCATTTTGGTATTGGTTCTTTCACCTTTTTATTTTGCGTCCTTTTTATCAGTGTCGTGTTGCAACAATGTATGAGAATTTTGCTTATATTGAGGGGCATTGGAAGCAACATTTCTTCCTCTTGTGATTGCTTGTGAAAGTAACAATCAAATTATTGTTATACATGCTCTGTTTTTTGTTTAACGTTGTAAAAAGTTGTTTTGATTGCTTTATTTCTTCTCGAAGGTTTCTTCTTTAGGACTCTCGTAAACCTCTCTAGACCGACATTTTTGAAAACTTTAAAATATAGAGTTGCTATTAATATTTTTCTTAAAATGTGTTTGGTTCACTTTTAAAACGAGTTTATTTTAATAAAACATTTTATTTATTAAAATAATATTTTTGGTCTACGAAAATTAGAAAATAAGTTCGGAGATCGGTTACGCGTGAGGAAGGGTTAGCACCCCACAACTAGAGGTGACAATCGGGTCATTCGGTTCGGGTCGTTTCGGTTCGGGTCATTTCGGGTCTATCTAGAATCGGTTTAGATTCGGTTCGGGTCAGTTCGGTTCGGGTTCGGGTCTAATTCGGGTCTGTGATGAGTCGGATTCGGTTCGGGTCAAAATCGGATCGGTTGTTTTCGGGTCGGGTCAATATCAGATCGGTCGCTTTCGGTTCGGGTCAAAATCGGGTCGTTCGGGTCGCTTTCGGTTCGGGTTAAAATTGAGTCAATTTCGGGTCGGGTCAACATTTAAATTTTCGGGTCAATTCGATTTGAGTTGGGTTAAAGGTTTGAGGTTTAGTATTTATGATTTAGTTTAGAGTTATTGGTGTATGAGATTAATTATGATTCAACTTGTTAATCTATGCATTTGAATTTGATTAAATATTTAAATCAAAGCTTCATGTATCCATATAAATTTTTTTGTATAATTATATTAAATCAAAGTTTATAATAATAATAATAATAATAATAATAATGTCTAAAATGAATTAATTTATTAAACTTAAGATCTAATTGAACTAACTAAAATCTAAAAGCATAAATCACATACATAATTAAAATAATTTTAAAACTAAATGTGAAATTTCAATTAAATTAATCTAAATTGAAACTCAATTAAATTAAGAAAAATAGAAAGACAATTGGTAAAAATAGAGAGGGAAAAAACAAAATTTTTGAGGGAAATAAGCCACCAATTTTTTAAGCTAGATTGAAAAAAAAGAAAATTAGAAAAAATAGAGAGAGAAAAGACAAAATTTTGGAGGGAAATAAGCCACCAATTTTTTAAGCTAGAGATTAATTACTTTTTAGGTCATGTTGCATTTAAAATGTTACATTTTAATTTTAGTCAACTTTAAGTTTTAGTTTAATTTAATTTAGTCACAAGTATTCCCACGGTTTAGACTTCAGATATAGAAATCCCCTTCCCGTAGTGATATTTAGTCTCTAAAAATTTACTTTTAGTTGAAATTAACTAATCTTTGTAATTTAGTCTATTAATTTAATATATTGATATTTTCGTTCATTTTAATTTCAAAGATTTAATTTTTAGCCAAAATTGACCCCTATTTATTTATATGGTATAATTGCAAAATTGGTCATTGAACTCTCAAATTTCTCCACTTCCAAATTGTCAATTTAGTCTACAATTTCAATTTTATGCTATATTTTATGATGAAATTATAAAATTGGTCACCAAGATCTCAAATTTCTATACTTCATTTTATTATTTATTATATTGTTAAAAATAGATATTCGGGTTAAAATCGGGTCAAAATCGGGTCGATATTCGGTTCAGCTTTCGGTTCGGGTCCATTTCGGTTCAACAAAAAATTTCGGTTCGGTTCGGGTTTCGGGTCAACTTTGAATCATCATGTTCGGGTCAAAATCAGATTTCGGTTCGGGTAATTCGGTTCGGGTTTCGGGTCTCGGGTCAAGTTTGCCAGGTCTACCCACAACGCCCAAAATTTAGAACCTTGTTGATTTCAGAAAGTGTTTTCAAAATTAAAATTTGCAAGTTTCACAAAGGTTCGATTTATTCGTCCGTTTTATGAATATAAGTCTACTTTAATGGCCTTACCGTCCGAAAAAAGAACTCCAATCATCACCAACAGTCCTAGCGCTAACCCGTCATTTTAGTTTGGTAAGACACCACATTATTTTAATTCCCACTTTTTAAACAAGCAATCAAAGAAAATTAAATTTGTTAAAGTTATTATAAATTAAATCTTAATTAGTGATTAAACCCTACAAGAAAGTTTACAACTTTTAAAATCTAATTAAGATTAACGTTTTATTTAAGTGTGCTTTATTTTAATATTAAAAATATTTTTTTTATCACATAAAGGCTCTAATCTATGTTTTTTGAGAACTTATTCCTAAAGTTTACATCCTAAGCTAAGCAAAAAACAAATTAAAACATAAATACATAAAAAGATATACAAATTCAAAAAGAATTAAATAATAATAAAAACAAATTAAAATAACACAAAAGAGAAAGGGAATAATAAAAAAACTTTTATTATTATTATTATTATTATTATTATTATTAGAAAAAGTATATATATATATATATTTAATAAAAAATCGAATTGGTAACCAAATTGAAGTAAAAACAAAATAAAGTGGTCAAGTTATGCTAAAAAGAATGCAATTGAATAATTTTAAAAATGGAGTGCTTGCTGCGCAAGATCCATGGATATGCGTGGGTTAGACGCGGACCTGGGTCGGGTTAAATGGGTCAATATATATTGGTAAAATAAGAGACAAAATTCAGTTTGGTTTTCATTTTATAACAAATCAAAAGGGGCTTCTGTATTTTTTCTGAATGTTCTTCATTCTCTGGGTAACTCAACAATCGTCCGCCACGCCGGTCGTCATTCACCAGCGCTGGCCGCCGTTGGCGGCGTCAATTTTTTTTAAATAAACTTTTTATGATTTCTTTTTAAAACCCTAACCCAAAAATTAGTTTGAAAACTTTTAATTCGAACGAAAAAAATTCAAACCATCTCCTTTTTTAATTTTTTCCAGAATTCGACAAGATAAAACACGCAACCGTCATCGGGGTTGCGACCTCGACCGTCACGCATGACGGCGATTATTCGACAAACGGGTAAAAATTTTCATCCTTTTTTTCTTTATTTGAAACATGCATACATACAAATAACAAAAGAAAATTACCAGGAAAGAATGCTTGCTTTTATTCCTCTGGACAATTTGAATACAAGAGCTTGCTTTTCCTTGAATCCGAGTGCTTTTTTTATATATTTTCGATATCGTATTCTGTACATGAAAATTACAGGGGTTTTATAGCTTACAATTGTGCTTGATTTGCACGAATAGATCCCTAATTTCTATCCCTCAATTGCTTCTAATTTGATTCAAATTTTCCTTGATTTCAGTCGCGGCTTTGATTTAGGGATATTACCTTTGCTGTCCATGCTTTAGTTTAGGGATTTAACTACTTCCTTTCTATTTTTACATGTTCTCAATGGCTACAAATGGTAACAACGGCGTCGGCAAGGAGTGATCATGGCAGGAATGGCGCGACCTACATTCAAGAAGGTGAAGAGTCTGCTGGAGAAGATGAAACACTAACTGGAAGGTGGAAAGACGATCGCGTGGCTGCCGCGCACGAGTGATGATCCACGTGATATGCCCTGAAGAGATTTGGGCCATTGATATCGTCCGGATCCCACGGTTGGGAGAGCGCAACGCTTGCTCTTCCCTCGCTAGGGTTAGCTGCAGGCGATCTGTGTCGTTGGATCAATCCCTGATCCAACGGCTCCCTCTTAGCTGCGCAATGAGATGAAAGAGGATTAAGGTTTTCACTATATTTGGGCTGATCGAGCCCTTCTTTGTACATGGACCTTATATAAAAAATGTAGTGGACTGTGTTTTTATATATACATATTTTGAGCTTTATAATAATAATAATAATAATAATAGTAATATACACATAATAATAATTATACACATAAATAAATAATAATATAATATTATAATAATGACAATAATAATAATAATAATACAATGTTATGAATATTTATCTATGTGGATGTCTATCATGATTAGAATTTTATTTAAGGAGTTTGATTTACTTTATCATTAGGAATATTATCTCATTTAATTAGAGTTCAATGTAATATGTACTTATACTTATAAATAGATGATTTGATGAAGACATTGTACACAAGTCTATATTTGAGAATAATACAAATCTCCCTCTTTCTCTCATCTCTTTGTTCTTTCATTTTTGTTCTTTGTTCTTATTATTGTTCTTTGTTATTTTATTCACAACACGTTATCAGCACGAGTTTGTTCGAAATATTTTGGTGCTCTTCGTTCGAATCCCAAAGAAGTTACTCAAAAAGTCTGGTCCTACTTTGAACTGAAGATAAGTTTTTTTTCTCTTTATTTTTTTAATTACTAACTGCCAGCATCTTATATTTTAATTTGGTCTTTAATTTTTGGTGATATATTTTGAAGGTTTTAGTGAGCTATGAATTTTGAAGCCGCTCGTAAACACCAATTGAGATGTCAGGCTACACAAAATCTGATGCTCATGGTTTAAGCTAATGAACGGCTTACCATTGTTTTACATGATATGTTTAAATGGGTTAGAAAAAGTCATGCCTTCTCCGAAGATGTCAGGCTAAACCAAGCCCAGCCATCATACATCACTTCCAAATAATTATCAACATCAAAACACATCTAATAAACATCCCAACTCATCCTTATACCTCCAGCAATCAAAATTCCACCATTACACCCCAAAATCACACTTAAAACTACCAAGAAACTCAAGGATCTCAAGGATCTCGGGATCTATATTAACCACACCTCATTTTAACATATAAACTAACTTAGAAATCAATTAAAATCAACACAAAAACAATGCCCAACTCATCAAGTCCGAAAATCAAGATTTCATCCACATTTCCACAAGATTTTGATCTCAAATCAAAACTATATTGAAAACTCAATCAAAAATAGTTATTAGAAGCCAAATACCTTGTGAATTTCAATAAAGAACTTATATTAGAGGTTGAGAACGGGATTTACCTCCAATTCTTGCTTCCTTCAATAGATGACAAGTTTTCCTTGCAAAAATCTTGAAGAATTAAAGAAGATCTCTTGAAAAAAATTTAAGAAATGTTGAGAGGAATTTTGGGAGAAAGAATTTTGGAAAAGATGAGAGAAAATGATGTTTGGCTAAAATGAGATGAAATTGGTAGTTACGTAAAATGAAAATCCATTAACTACCAATTAATTAATATCAAATTCTAATTAAAATCATTTAATTAAAACTCATTTAAATCACATGTCATATTGAAGAAAGGTCAAATTGACTTAAAGCCCCCTAAAGATTCTAAGATTTTGGCTTCCACCTTAAAAAACACATTTTCCCAGTTTTGAAACTTTACAATTTGGTCACTACTCAAAATGTTCGTTTTCCAAAACCCTTTTTGTAAAATTGATTTGACCAACCTCTTAATTATATTTTTATAGGATTTTAGCAATTTTTATCACAATTTTATCCTATCCCGATCCCTGATTTCCTAAAATCACCTTACGCGATTCGAACCGTTCTCGACCGATCTGATCCGATGTCTAAAACATCTAGGCCCAAAACCAGGGCGTTACACATATGTAAATTATGCCCCCTAGTACTTAATGGAATAGAATTCGTTAGATTAAAAACTTGTACCTATGATAGCTTAGCCGATTACTTATATTCGCACCATTCTAAAATTTTTAACCTAACTATGGGAAGAAGCATGGAAATACTTAGAAATTTTTTTCTTTTTGCCAACTATCTTTACACTTGACTGTTAAATGCTAAATTTTTGCTTAAGTTCTAAGTTTAACATTGCATGCCTTCATTAATAAAAGTTTCTTGATTGAACACAGGTTTGCCGCCACGACAGCACATGGTAGCACAACAAAGAAAATGCAAACCCTAGAGGTGCCCGAAACATGCTCTGAGGAGAAAGGATAAATACCCTAGAGGTGCCCGAAACAGGCTCTAGGAAGGATCATGAGCAAGGACACTCCGTTGCTATCAATGTCCATGAATCTAAACCAAGTGACGGACAAATTAGCAAGAGTGAATGAAAGTCTTCACGGGATGACTATACTCGAAGGGTTCAGAGTTTCGTAGAATGTACCTACCTTAGTTTCAAACCCGGAGAATAGTTGTGATGAGCTGAAGCCCTTAAAGCCATGATCAGAAAAAGAAATCAAAAGTGCTCACCTGTGCTGCCAAGGCAGCGACTCGTATCATTTCAAGTAATTTAATTATTTTAGGCATACATTGTTAATTGGGTAACTTCAGCATGATTTGCATGAACATAGACATGCACACACTACACTGACATTAAGAAAATTAATCTAATTTATTTCATGTCATTCCCTGTCACTAACATTATATAGGTGCCACGACCTTGAGGCAAGAAATCAAGTTAAAAGCTAACATTCTATTAATTTTGCGCTAAGGGCAGATTTACTAGTTAGGTTGCATTGCTTGAGGACAAGCAATAGTTCGAGTTTTGGGGTGTGTAGAGTGTCCATGAGTTCTATATTTTGTACACATTCATGCCCTTATTATTGCTTTTCTTGAGCTCATTTAGGTGCATTACATGTATTATAACATCAACTTCTCTTTTACCATACTTTTATTGAATATCTTATGCTTAGTGAAGAAAAGTTACTGTTTTAGTTTAGTTTATATTTTCAGGTGCTATAGCTAGGAAAGTAGAGGAGAGGAGAGGACAGGACGAGAAAGATGGAACCAAAGGAGCTGTGCTGAAGCAGCTCAAGATGCCGCCAAGGACGCTGCTGAAGCTGTATTGCCGCCAAGTGCCGCCCGGGAAGGAGTTACACCGACTTAGCCAAGATGGACCTCGATTTCAAGAGGGCAATTTCCTAAGACCAATGAGTCCAATCTCGCACTTTTCTGAAGCCTGTAGCGGCTGGTAGAGCTGATTCAAGACCGATAAGTAGGAGAACTTATCCTTTCTTGCGGAAGAAGGCAACGTCCAAAGAGTCCATATTTAAGTAAAAAATGAGTATGTAATTAATGTAAATATGCTTTTAGGACTTCTACTTTAAGGAGGACTCAAATTTAGTTCATGAGCCCTATATATACCCAATGTATGTAAGGGTATAGGGGCATGCATGTCGTGAGGGATCAACGGCATCTGCCGGTGAGAGTGTAGATGGGGAGATAGCAAGATGAGTTGGATTGTTGGGGGTCGCGGCCCAACTCTCCTAGGTTTTAGGCGCGTGTATGTAAAGTAATTTGGGGGTAAAAGTTGTATAGTTTTGAGTTGTTTTCAATAAAGTTCTGAGTTTGTTTAATCCACGTTCTTTGTTCGTTCAATTAGTCTACACCAGTCAGTTGAAGAGAAAATCCATTTGTCGGGCACGAAAGTGCAAGGCTCATGAAAGGGTTAAGCACGGTCACAACCCGTTGGGGCGTGGCTAACTTGGTTCCACACTAGTCCACAAGTTTCAGCGGCTAAAAGGGATTACCAACCGAGTTGTCTAATTTGGTTCCACAACAGTCCACAAGTTAAACAATCTCAAGCATCCTAACCTATTAATAGGAGGGATCACTGTTGACTATCATGCCGAACTTGGAATGTCTGCTAGACTTGCCTCCAGGACTTCTTTCCGTTCTACCTACCGAGACAGTACACACCCCTGCAGTGGCAGTGACCTGCTGTGACCACATGACAGGGTCATAGTTTGCCGCCCACCATACCCGCCGAGGCAGCAATTCATGGCAGCGCAAAACATACTCAAGCCTTACAATGCAGTCCACAAGCTACTAAGCTGCACTTGTCTTACCCAGCTTATCGTCCAATCTCTCCCTATTATTCCTCTCATCACTATCTTTATCTTTACTCGTGTTTTTATATTTCCACATCATGAGATTTAATGACACATTTACTAAATCTTTGTGCAGGAAACCATTCATAGGAGCTATTCCAAATCCCTATGGGAGACGATATCTTTTATACTATAACTTGACAGAGTGTGCACTTGCGCTCATAAATAGAGAACACCCAAACGCTCTACATTAATGGACTGTTTGTTTAATTATGAAGCTATAGGTATTGTTTTGATGATGAACTATGTGTGCATAGTTTGGTAGAATAAATTGTTTTGTATGACATGATTGGTAACATTTGGTTAATTTTCTTGAGGTACACATATTGATAAGGATGGCTGGAGATGAAATTCGAATGAGAAGTGAATTATAATTGTGGTTCATGTATTTCATAACTTTGGAATAGGAGGTGAGTGTACTTGTATTGTTACGTGTGACACGATGTCACACTGAATCCTATTTTTATGATGTGTATCATGTCAAAGTTCATAAACATGTATATGACCCCACATAGAGTACAATGAATGTTTTGCATACATGGCATGACATTTATCACAAGTTTATGATTATGTTTGCATTTTAAATGCACATTGTGCCTTGCTATGTGATGTTGTATTGAATGACTAAGTATCCTCTCGATATAAAGTTAGAAGCTAACTACTAACTAATGAAACCATAAGACTTTAATAAAGAAATGAATATCAATGTTAAAACTTATAAAATCTAAGGCCTTTAGAAGCTAAAGGCTTTTCTTGTAACGCCCCGATTTTGGGCGTAGTTGTTTTAGACATCGGATCGGGTTAAGTGAACCGGTTGGAAATGATTCGATTCGTATTAGGTGGTTCAGGGAAATCAAGGTTCGGGATAGGAAAAAAATATGACAAAAATTGCTAAAATCCTCTAAAATTATGTTTAAGAGGTTTGTCAAATCAATTTTACAAAATGAGTTTTGGAAGTGGTACATTTTGGGCAGTGACCAAAATGTAATGTTTTGAAACTATGAAAAAATGCAATTTTCAAAAGGAGAGTCAAAATCTTAGAATCCTTAGGGAGATTTTGTTCAATTAAACCTTTCCTTAATTTGACATGTGATTTAAATGATTTTTAGATAATTGATTTAAAATGGATTTTATTTATTAAATAAAATTGTTAATTTGGAAGGTTTCAATTACGTAACTAACTTTTCTCTTCTCATTTTCAGAAAATCACATCTATAAAACCTTTTCTAAAGATTTATTTTCTCCCAAACACCCTCTCTTTGATTTCTTATCCATTTCAAATAATTCTCTTTAATTTCTTCAAGATTTGTGAAGCAAAAACTTGTCAAACATTAAGGAAAGCAAGGATTAGAGGTAAATCTCGTTCTCAACCACTAATCAAGGTTCTTTATTGAAATTCCCAAGATTATTGACTCTCAATTGTTGTTTTTAACTGAGTTTTGATTTAAGATCAAAATCTTGCAAAACTAAGGTTTAATTCTTGATTTTCAGAGTGTTGTTCATGAGCTCTATTTTAGATGGATTATAATTGAGTTTTGAGATGTTTATGATGTTGAAAAAGAGTTTTAATGATATAGATCCCAAAAATCCTTGAGATCCTTGAGTTTTATAATGGTTTTAGTTGAGTTTTTGAAGTTTTTTGATGGTTATATGATTGTTGGAGGTATAAGGAAGGGTTTAGGTTGTTTATAGATGAGATTTGATGAATATTAATGATTGGAAGTGTTTCTTGTTGGCTGGGCTTGGTTTAGGAAGCAATCAAATGAGTTTTCGGTTGTTTCGAATGGGTAAATTGATGTTTAGTTGCTGGGCAACGAGTTTGTGTTTAGTTGCTGGAGTTAGAATGCATTTTAATGCATTGGATCTCCGTTTTTGATGCTCTAAAAGCAAGGGATATTGATTTGGAAGCTAGCGAAGCGATTTGGAAGCTTCAGACGAGTAATCTTCACGTCGGCAAGCGAAGTTTCGTGTATCGGTGATTGGAGAAGAGTTTTCAAGTTTTAAAATGTTTGAACGAGGTTTTGGGAGCTTAATGTAAGTTTGAAACACTTAGCTAAGCTCAAGAGTACGTGAATCGGAAGTCTCTCTCAGATTGTGCTATGTTTTGGTTAAAAATGCACTTGGTTTAAATGTGGTTTGATTATTGTTTTAAAGCACGTTTTGAGCAAATGATATTGCTGGTTTTAAATGTCATTTTTTCTAAGGATGCACATGGTAGGTGATCCTTGAGTTTATATGGTTTAGTACTTGGATTTAAGCATGGTTTATGCTTGTGAAAACGACATTATGGATTGTGCTTTATAAAACAATGAAATGTTGTTGAAAGTTGATTACGTTGGCAAGTGTGTGATCTATTATTAACATACGGATACATTGGTCGACCAATAGGATGTGAGTGCACTATAATATATAAATCGTACGTGTGTCTAGCTACGTGACGTAATAGGGGTGAGCCTATTGCGGGTGGTAGGGGTGAGCCTATCACTAAGGGCTAGGGGTGAGCCTATTCCCTTTCATAGCGTTTGAGATGGATGTGAGTCCATCATCGAGTATATGGGTTAGCCTATTCTTATTTGTGGCCATTGAGATGGAGGTGAGTCCATCATTGAGTTTAGGGGTGAGCCTATACTAGTCCGTGTATCTGATATTGTTTTGTATAAGTGATAGAGGTGAGCCTATCAGGACAGGATAGGGGTGAGCCTATACCCGGGTTGTTCGTGAGCCAATATATGAAGTATTGTTGTACACGTATCATGTTTTAAAGAATGCATAATGGATCATTGCGTACGAGATGCTTTGATGTTGAGGTTTGTATAATAGAAATTTATGCATATTTTTTAAGCAAGTGGGGCTTAATGTGGTTTTGCATTGTGAATAATGCATGTGACTGATGATACAAGTGGAACATGGATATCAAAAATTGATGAAAGATGCTTGTATGAGAATGTATGATTGGTTTACGGATTTTTTATGCAAGTATGCATGTGATGCTTGGTTTAAGCACGAGCAAAGGTTTTGCTGTTGAGATCGGATATGCTATGAGCATGTATTTTGAAAGATGAAATGTTGTTTGAAAGTGCATGTTTTAAAGGAAGGCATGTATTTTAAAAGAATGTTGAAATGGATTTAAAATGCATTGATGAAGTTTTGTTTTCTAGCGGTTCTCACTAAGCTTTGTGCTTACGCTCATTTGTTTCATCAATGCAGAGATTTGAGCACCTTTGGCAGTGAGCAAGCAAGGGATATCCAAGTGGTTTTGTTAAGCAAAGTATCTGCTTTCATCTTAGTGTAATAAGAGGCAATGGGAGGGATTTCCACTCATGAGTTGCTTGGTGTTATGTGACACCTTGAGCATGTTTAGTTTGTGTTTTGAGACACGTAATTGGTCTCTATATGGTTTGTGGATTTCTATTTGGTATTTTGGATGTGTCTTTATAAGTGTTTTAAAGCATGCTTTTATAGTTCCATGATCTTCATGAATTGCCATGCCTAATGCTTATATTGTGGATGGTTGTTAATGCATTTGTGTTAGAAATGATTGATATAACATGTATGGTAGATTTGGATGTGAATAGTTGTTGTTAAATGCATAATTGTGGCTGTTGGTTGTGCATTTCTGGTACAAGTATCGATACTCGGGCTTGGGTATTGATACTCGTAGGCATATTTCAGGCCAAACCACACAGGGGTATCGATACGAGTTGGGTGTGTCTCGATACGCCTGAGCAAAGTATGAAGGGCGTACAGATACGCGAGAAAGGGTATTGATACCTTTTCCCCAACTTTGGTTACTGTCTTCCCGTGTATTGATACGGGCTTAAGGGTACCGATATCTGACCGTTATTTTCAGCTAAAAGTATCTTTCTAAGTTCTGTAAGGTTACATTATGGTCCCTGAATGTTGTATGTGTAATTGGATGAGTTTGGATGATCCGTTTGTGATGAAATTTGACATGGAAACTTGTTATATGACTAATTAAGGATTGGTAAACTTAGAATTGGATTAGCCCCTATAATTTTCAGAAATTATAGTTTAGTCCCCAAATGTTTAATTTAAGCAATTGAACCCCTAATCAAACTCTGTTTGCTACGCCATTTCTTTTAAAGTGTTTACTTTAACGCATAGGATCTTAATGTGCATATAGAGAAGATAAAAAGGAAAAAAATAGGGTCTTTAATCGAAGTCGGCTTTAACGAGTTGGCTTCAGTTTTCCCCATGTAATCTTCTTAGTTCGGGTCGGGCGTCTAAGTCGGGCTAAGGGGGTTTCAGTTGTTGGTATCAGAGCCAGGTTTCGAAAGAATTGGGGATAATGGTAAGTTGATTTGGTAAGTTTTGGATGTCTATCTTGGGTGTGATGGCATGTCGTTTGAAAATCATGTTTTTGGTTTAATGATGGTGCTTATGCTATGCTCGGTTGTTATGAATCATATGGGAGTTAAATATGATTGCATGTTGATGATGTGATGAGGATGTGTGCTGATTGTTGATGATATAAAGCATGATGATTACGATATGCTATTGTATGCTATGTTATGCTTGAGCGAAATCGGGGTGCCCATTGCCTTATTACACTAGATAAATGTTTTAAATTGGATTTGTAAACTTGGATCCTTGCTTGAGGCTGGCCTAAATCATGGTTTGATTTGTTTTTGTTATTATGCCTTGTTAAAAATAACACAATGTGTCCGAGGAAAGAGTTAAGATCGAATACGATCGTACCTGCGGGCGAGCAGGGTAACCAAGGGAACGATGTTTCCGTCTGTTGAGAATGTGCATGTTCGGCCGTTCTTACCTAGAGTTGAGGCGATAGGGCAGCATGAGGGGGCTAGCCCTGTGATGAAAGTTTTATCATCCGTGGTTTAGGAGATGTCTGGAGCATCTCAGGCCGCAGTGAATGGAAGGCCTGTGCATGTGCCAGCTGTCGGACAAACTAGTTTGCCATACCAGCGTTTATTTGATTTTGGAGCTGTTGAGTATCATGGGTTGACGCCGGAGGCGTTCGAGGCTTGGTTAGCCACTATGATCCCAATCCTGGATCAGGAAGGGCGTGACAACGCCTGTAAGTTGGGAAGCGTTGTCTCGTTAATGCTGGATGATGTTTGTAGTTGGTGGACAATTGTGTCGGCATCATTAAATATCAATGAATTGGATTGTGAATTCTTTCAAGTAGCCTTTAGAAGGAGATATCTTTGAGATAAGTCTTCGGATAACCAGAAGCGCGAGAGTATGGCTTTAGTTTATGTTGGTGAGCAGAATGAGAGTAAAAGAGCTGCGAGTTCTAGCCTCGAGAGTGGGCAGCGTAAGAGACCTCGTGATAGAAGGTTTCGCCTGAACTAGAGTTTTGGTGGTGGTGGTAACGTGGGTCAAGTGTATCAAGGCCAGAGAGAGGTGGTTCGTCTACCGGAGTGCGGCCGTTGTGGAAGGCGACACATTGGGGTTTGCTGGGGTGTTGGAGCTTGTTGGAACTGTGGTGCAATGAGGCATGTGAAGCATAATTGTCCTAAGGTAGCATGACCAGCTCTAGCGCGTGCAGTTGAGTCTCAAAGGGGCCGTGAGCGCGGCTGAGACAGGGTTCGGAGATGGTAAGAAGGGCAGAGAGGCGCAAGGTGTATGATGGTTGAATCTTGTTGGAATTGTGGGTCTGCTGGACATTTGAGGCGAGATTGTCCAGTGTTAGCTCGGGGTGGTCAAGGTGGGATGTCTGTTGAAGCTCCTCGTGATTGCGAGTGTAGTCATGGTTCTTTACAGCAAGGAGACGATGGTGACCTCAGGGTGTTGGTCGATACTGTGGTGGTACAGCCGAAGAATGGTGGTTCTACGGGAGAGAGTGCTCGTCGCTTGGAGCTCCAGGACAACGAGGTGATTGCAAGTATCTTTACTATGCAATCCTTGTCGTTGTTATCTCTATTTAGTTCTAGTTTTGCATCTTCTTATATAGTGGATAAGGTCCTATAGTTAGTGAGTTGGGTAGTAATCGATTTTGTTTTGAAAACAACATTGGTGACGAAAGTGTAATAGTTGGAGTAGTTTGTTTTTAGTGAGTTGTAAGAGTGGTGGAGCTGGAAGAGTTTGTAAATGAGATAAGAGGTTGTTCTTAGGTTAGTCTTAGGACGTTATTAGTAAGTGTGAACAGAGATACATGCACAGTTAAAATCACTTGTATACATATATTACATATATTGGTATATGCATACATTTGGCATGACATTAGAAGTTTGCATACATGTGCATAGGCATTCGTAAGGGCATGTAGGTGATCATGCATACGAATGTTCACACTTACGAATAGCTAATTGGATCTGATAGTGATGTGTTATGATTAAGGTTGTTTGTGGGTTTAAAGTGTTGTTTTGGTGCAAGGTAAATGATGGATGTGAGGATAAGGAGTAAACAAGATTACCGTTAGGAGTGATTTTGGCCTAGCTTGGTTGGCAGGAGTTAAAGTTTCTAGGTGTTTTAAGGGCCTTTGGCGGTATGGTGGTGAAGAGGAGACCGTTTTGGTTAGAATCGGCCGAGGTCGTTTGGTGTGTAGTTAAAAGCAATTTGAAGTAGCAGTTAGGTGTTGTAGTTTCTTTGAGTTGGACAGTTTTTGTAGGTTTGCGGATGTGTTTTTGAAGCATTGTTGGCTTGCTTAAGTGGTTGCAGTAGGATGGTTGTATTAAGTGGATGAAGGTTCGACAGTGACCTTAGAGGAGTTGGAAGGAAGTTCCGAAGAGAGTTCTAATCGAGGTTTAGCTTGATTTGAGTAGAGGATTCATGGTTCTAGTATGTATCGTATGATGATAGGATGAGTAGTTAAGTAGGTTGGGAAGGTTGTAGCGTATGCTTTCAAACGGTTGTAAGTGCTTGGAGAATGAGCTTTATGAGTGGCTTGTTGCGGTTGCTTTTGTGTGAGGATTAAGATTTTTTGTTGGGTAGCATCCAGGTAAGATTAGTGTCGTAGCCAAAGCTGTGTGGGAAAAGTAATTTAAGCTCAAAAGCCATGTTGATTTAGCTGGGTCTTCGTGAGAGGGTGGTCTGTTGGCTGAGTGTAAGTAAAACTTCTTGAGACAGTTGATGTAAGTGAAGCAACTGTTGGAGACGGTGTTAGAGTCTCGTGACGAGGATTTTCGGATGGTGAGTGGGCGGATTTTGGTTTTCATGTTGAGAAGTGTATGGTGTACACGGATCACAAGAGTTTAAAGTATCTAATGTCTCAAAAAGAGTTGAATCTTAGGCAACGAAGACGGTTGGAGTTGCTTAAGGATTATGATCTGATAATTGAGTATCACCCTGAGAAGGCGAATATTGTGCCCGTTGCGTTGAGCAGAAAGGTGGTCATGGAGTTGAGGATGATGTTTGTTCGGTCGAGCATATCGCATGAAGACGGGCTTATCGCCGAGTTTCAAGTGAAACCTTCCTTTCTTCAGTTGATAAACGATAAGCAGATGCTTGACAATTCTCTTGTATTGCTTGTTCAAGATATCATGGACGGAAAGCGTTAAGATTTTGGTTTCAATGATGATGGTGTTTCATGTTTTGGGAGTTGAATATCTGTGCCGAATAATGTTGAGTTGAGGTGCACTTTTCTGACTAGAGCTCATAGTAGTCTTTTTGCTATGCACCCTGGTAGTACGAAGATGTATCGTGGTTGAAGGATGAGTACTATTGAGTTAGATTTAAGGAGGATGTTGCAGAGTTTGTGGGAAATGCATGGTTTGTCAGCAAGTGAAGGCTGAACATCAAGTTCCTTCCAGGTTTTTACAACCGTTGAAAATTCCAGAATGGAAGTGGGAGAGGTTTATCATGGATTTTGTGTCTGGATTGCCTTCGATACTGTCAAAGAGGAATTTTGTTTGGGTGATTGTTGACCGTCTTACGAAGTGTGCACACTTCTTGGTAGTGCATACTATGTATACGTTGGATAAGTTGGCCGACTTGTTTATTGTTGAGATTGTGCGTTTGCACGGAGTGCCAAGGTCAATAGTGTTGGATAGAGATCCGAGGTTCACATCGAGGTTTTGGGAATGGTTGCGTCAAGCTAGGGGTACACAGTTGAGTTTCAGTACTTCTTATCATCCTCAGACGGATGCGCAGTCGGAGCGTGTTATCCATGTGCTTGAGGACATGTTGAGATGTTGTGTTATAGATTTCCAAGGTTCTTGGGAAAAGTATTTACCTTTGGTTGAGTTTGCTTGTAACATTACTTATCAGGCAAGCATACAAATGGCTCTATATGCGGCTTTGTATGGGAGAAAGTGTAGAACACCACTTTGTTGGGCGGAAACAGGGAAAAAGTTGGTTTCGATGTCGGATATGTTAAAAGGGACCACCAAGAAGGTGAAGCTCATTTGTAAGCGCTTGAAAGCAGCATCGGATCGACAAAAGTCTTACGCGAATTTGAAGCGTAAGGAGATTGAGTTCGCGGTTGGCGAACATGTGTTTTTGAAAGTATCACCTTGGAAGAAGGTGATGAGATTTGGGCGTAAGGGTAAGCTTAGCCCGAGGGTTATTGGACCTTATGAGGTTGTGGAGCGTGTTGGTCCTGTGGCTTATCGGTTGAGGTTGTCTCCCGAGTTAGACAAGATTCATGATGTGTTTCATGTTTCGATATTGCGGAGGTATAGGTCGGATCTTTCGCATGTTATGCCTATCGAGGAGATAGAACTGAACCCGGATTTGTCCTACGATGAGGGATCGGTGAAGATCCTTGGCTCGAATAACAAAGTTCTTCATGGCAAAATGATAGAGCTTGTGAAGGTGTTGTGGCGACACCGAGGAGTTGAGGAGGCCACGTGGGAAAGCAAAGCAGTCATGTTGAAGCAGTTTCCGCATCTTTTTTCTCTCAGGCAAAATTTTGGGGACGAAATTTCCTAAGGGGGGGGGGGGGAGTTGTAACGCCTCGATTTTGGGCCTAGTTGTTTTAGACATCGGATCGGGTTAAGTGAACCGGTTGGAAACAGTTCGAATCGTATTAGGTGGTTCAGGGAAATCAAGTTTCAGGATAGGAAAAAATATGACAAAAATTGATAAAATCCTCTAAAATTATGTTTAAGAGGTTGGTCAAATCAATTTTACAAAATGAGTTTTGGAAGTGGTACATTTTGCGTAGTGACCAAAATGTAAAGTTTTGAAACTATGAAAAACTACAATTTTCAAAAGGACAGTCAAAATCTTAGAATCTTTAAGGAGCTTTTGTGCAATTAAACCTTTCTTTAATTTGACATGTGATTTAAATGATTTTTAGATAATTGATTTAAAATGGATTTTATTTATTTATTAAATAAAATTGTTAATTTAGAAGGTTTCATTTACGTAACTAACTTTTCTCTTCCCATTTTTAGCAAAACACATCTCTAAAACCTTTTCTCCAGATTTCTTTTCTCCCAAACACTCTCTTTGATTTCTTTTCCATTTCAAAGAATTCTCTTTAATTTCTTCAAGATTTGTGAAGCAAAAACTTGTCAAACATTAAGGAAAGCAAGAATTGGAGGTAAATCCCGTTCTCAACCTCTAATCAAGGTTCTTTATTGAAATTCCCAAGATTATTGACTCTCAATTGTTGTTTTTAACTGAGTTTTGATTATAGTTTTGATTTAAGATCAAAATCTTGCAAAACTAAGGTTTAATTCTTGATTTTCGGAGTGTTGTTGATGAGCTCTGTTTTAGATGGATCATAATTGAGTTTTGAGATGTTTATGATGTTGAAAAAGATTTTTAGTGATATAGATCCCGAAATCCTTGAGATCCCTGAGTTTTATGATGGTTTTAGTTGAGTTTTTGAAGTGTTTTGATGGTTATAAGATTGCTGGAAATATAAGGAAGGGTTTAGGTTGTTTTTAGCTGCGATTTGATGAATATTAGTAATTGGAAGTGTTGATTGTTGGCTGGGCTGTGTTTAGGAAGCAATCGAATGAGTTTTCGGTTGTTTCAAATGGGTAAATTAATGTTGTGTTGCTGGGCAACGAGTTTGTGTTTCATTGCTGGAGTTAGAATTTATTTTAATGCATTGGATCTTTGTTTTTGATGCTCTAAAAGCAGGGGATATTGATCCAGAAGCTAGCGAAGCGATTTTGGAAGCTTCAGACGAGTGATCTTCGCGTCGGCAAGCGAAGTTTCGCGTATCGGTGAGTGGAGAAGAGTTTTCAAGTTTTAAAACGTTTGAACGAGGTTTTGGGAGCTTAGTGTAAGTTTGAATCACTTAGCTAAGCTCAAGAGTAAGTGAATCAGAAGTCTCTCTCGGATTGTGCTATGTTTTGGTTAAAAATGCACTTGGTTTAAATGTGGTTTGATTACTGTTTTAAAACATGTTTTGAGCAAATGATATTGCTGGTTTTAAATTCCATTTTTGCTAAGGATGCACATGGTAGGTGATCCTTGAGTTTATATGGTTTAGTACTTGGATTTAAGCATGGTTTATACTTGTGAAAATGGCATTGTGGATTGTGCTTTATAAAACAGTGAAATGTTTTTGAAAGTTGATTATGTTGGCAAGTGCGTGATCTATTATTAACATACTGATACGTTGGTCGACCAATAGGATGTGAGTGCACTATAATCTATAAATCGTACGTGTGTCTAGCTACGTGACGTAATAGGGGTGAGCCTATTGCGGGTGGTAGGGGTGAGCCTATCACTAAGGGTTAGGGGTGAGCCTATTCCCTTTCGTAGCGTTTGAGATGGAGGTGAGTCCATCATCGAGTATAGGGGTGAGCTTATTCTCGTTTGTGGCCATTGAGATGGAGGTGAGTTGTAATGTGTCCAAAAGTCCTATATTTCATGCACATTCCAACTCTTATTATTACTGTTTTAAGCACATTTTAGGCATAAGTAGGTTCATGCATAGCATTTTACATTATTTCATTGTTCTGCCTTAGTTTTATAACTTATCATTTATTTGGTGAACAAGAGATATTGTTTTAGTGTATTCTTGCATGTAGGTACAAACAGCTGAAGGAGGGAACATAGGAGCGGAGGATACAATGCTGAGGAGCAAACCTAGGAGCTGTACTGAAGCAGTTCCAGTAGAAGATAGTTGCTGCCGAACAGAGTTGCCGCCGACCTTGCTGCCCACGGCATCTGACTACGGAAGTTGGGAGAATCAGAGTGCGATTTGTAGAGCTAAAACTCATGATTCTATCACCGGCGTTCATGTAATTTTCCGACGTCTGTAGTAGCGGCCAGGGCTGCCGAAGCAAAATTCTCAAGCTTACTTGCGGGCTAAGACAAACGAAAAAGAGCCCATATTCCACGCAAAGAAGTTGGCATTAAAAGTCATATTAAAGAAGGAAAGCTACTTTCGAGGACTTCTACTTTAAAGAGGACTTAACCTAGTCTCTAGTCTATAAATACCCATTGTAACTCCTAGTTCAAATCATCTTAGGTTTTCTATAGACCTTTCTTGTGTTCTTCGCCGCCGCCATGTTTTAAACTCCATTTGGGTTAGGGTTATGTTGTAAACTAGTGTGAAATGGTTGTTTAGGGTTTTGAGTTATTTTCTTCAATAAAATATTCCGAGTTTACTTAATCTATTGTTATTCATTCTTTCAATCATTCTACACCAATCGTTTGAGAGAATCCATTTGTCAGGCACGAAAGTGCAAGGCTCAGGAAAGGGTTAAGTATGGTCACAACGTGTTGAGGCGTGACTAAATTGGTTCCACACCAGTCCACAAGTTTTAGCGGCTAAAAGGGATTACCAACCGAGATGACTAGCCTGTGTTAGGTTGACACTGAGATTGCTAGGTATTGCTTACGTCATGTTAGCTCTCGAGCATCCTAACCTAGAAATAGAAGGGATCACTGCCGACTATCCTGCCGAACTTGGAGTATCTGCCAGTCTTGCCGCCAGGACTTCTTTCCATTCCACTTGCCAAGACAGTACACCCCTGGAGTGGTAGTGACCTGCTGCAGTCGCGTGACAGGGTCGTAGTTTGCAGCCCGCCATACCCGGCGAGGCAGCATATCGTGGAAGCACAGATTTACTTATACCTTTTACAACGTAGTTTTTACACTAAGTGGCAGCATAACCCTTCCTACTCTATCAACCTGATCACCTTTTCTATTACTTGTGTTTTTTATTTACTTCTCTATCTCAACCAATTATTCACTTTTGCTTTTACTTTACCTTGTGCATGAACTACGAAACGAGACAAGCTGTCCAATCCTCGTGGGATTCAGCATCTTTTATTCTATAACTTGGCAGGAGTGTGCACTTACACTCTCACAAAAAGGGAACACCTACACGCCCTACAAGTTTTTGTCGCCGTTACCGGGGATTGGTAACAGCGAATTTCGTTTTTCAATTTCTGCACTTTTCATTTGCTTTTTTTATTTTATTCTTAATATAAAAAAAATTACTGTGTCCTTTGCAAGTGCATGAGCAGGGCAAACCCCAAAGGAAACCTCATTATTTACGACGATCTTGAGCGTGAAACAAGAAGGATTAAGAGGGAACTCAGGGAAGTCCTAAAGAACAACAAAGGAGATAAGGGCAAAGCAAAGGAAGAAACGATGGTAAACGAGGACCCACCAAATGATACCGTGAATGGCAGGGGCGGGCAGCATGACTTGCCGCCTAGAGGTCCACAAGAGCAACAAAGGTAGGATCCCCCTGATCTGCCCAGGCCACCCCAGGTTCGAACAACTAGAGATTACTTGGAACATGACTTCCAAAGGTTCGAGCCAATAGTGACGAAACCGGAGATAGGGTCAGACCATTTTGAGCTAAAGCACGTCATGTTCAACATGCTAAATACACTAGGGCACTTCGGAGGGACTGTCACTGACGATGCTCGGCAGCATTTACGAGGATTCCTGGACATTTGCCGAGCATTCAAGATACATGGGGTTCACCAGGATGTACTACGACTAAGGCTATTTCTCTATTCACCGAGGGATAGGACTAAACAGTGGTTGAATAACTAGCCAGCCAGATCTTTTAATGCATGGACGGAGCTCTGCAAAGACTTTCAAGACCGATTCAGCCCGTCCAATGTCGCTGATATGTTGCGGAATGAGATCACAACCTTTAGACAAGGAGATGACAAGCCGATGTATGAGGCATGGGAGCGGTATCAACATATGCTGAATAACTATCCGCTTCATGGTCTACCGGCTTGGAAGCATGTATCTATATTTTATAACGAGGTTAACTACCCAACTCGGATGATGATAGATGCCTCAGTAAATGGGATCATCCTAGACAGACCTCCAGAGGAAGCACTGCGGCTGCTGAACATTGCCGCAAAAAATGATTATAAATACCCGACAGCCCGTCGAGGCGGCACAAGGCGACCAGCCACAATAAATGAGGTAGAAGCCTCAGAATCCGTTAACGCCCGCCTCGATCAACTAACCGAGCTGGTGATGAAGATTGTGCAACCCCCTAGAAAGGTCTATGAAGTAAAAGCCGTGGAGCTATTCTGTGGCGAATGTGGGGGCAACCACGATTCCTCTGACTGCACCGCATCTGCAAATTACATGGGAGGATACGTAAGGAATAGCAGGCCTGCCCAGAACACCTATAATCCTAACTGGAGAAACCATCCCAACTTCTCCTGGAGCAACTCAAAGACAGTTGCAAATCCACAACAGCTACAGAGAGGCTACCAGCATAATCAGTCCCGGCAGCATACTCAGCAGCCACAACACAATAATTCACTAGAAGCAACTTTGCAAACCTTTATGAAACAAACTAGTAAATTTATTGTTCATACTAATAAATTTATTGAAAAAACTGAGTCTTTTATGGACAGGACAGAGATGAAGCTGAACAACCAAGAGGCTGCCATTAAGAACATGGAAACCCAATTTGGGTAGTTCACTGAAATCTACAACAGCTGAAATATGGGTGCATCATCTAGCATCTCGCAAGTAGCCGCCAAACCCATTTATGAGCATTGAAAGGTTATATCAAGAAGAAGTGGGAAGCAGTTAGATGAGCCCAGGATGGTAGAACATCCAGAAGTGCAACAGGACTAGAAAAGCAAGCCTGCCACAGCAGCACCAATACTTGTTGCCCCAGCATCAACATTAGCCGCCCAGCAGCAGAACATGACAGCGGCTCTGAAAAAAGATGATTATCCCCGAACTAAGCCCCCAAGCAAGGAGCACATAGAGGACATCCGTCTGCCAGCACCATTCCCCCAAAAGCTCAAGCAACAATAAAAAGAGCACCAGTTCAGAAAGTTCCTGGATATTCTGAAACATGTGCATATCAATATACCTTTGATAGAAGCCATACAAAGCATGCCAAACTATGCCAAACATCGCAAGGATATGGTTTCTAAGAAGAAGAGGATAGGGGAATTCGAGATAGTAGATGTCATTGAAGAGTGCATGGCTATGCTGCATAACAAGCTGCCGCCTAAGCAGACAAATCCGGGCAGTTTTATTATACCATATAGGCTAGGCAGCAAGTAAGAGACCAAAGCCCTGTGTGACTTGGGAGCCAGTATCAACCTGATGCCAAAGGCTGTCTTCGACAAACTAGGTATTGAGCCTGTCAAACCAACCTCCGTAATGCTTAAACTTGCTGATCACTCATTTGTGCAACCAGAGGGAAAGATCGAAGTCATTCTGGTTAAGGTGGTCAACCTGATTCTCCCCACCAACATCCTCATCTTAGATTGTGAGGCCAACAAGAAAGCCCCCATCATTCTTGGAATGCCCTTCTTGGCCACGGGCAGAACTCTTATAGATGTGGAACTCGGAGAGCTGACAATGAGGGTAGAGGACAAGAGCATAAGGATGAACGTGCTACAACCCTCAGAGGAAGGAAAGGAAAGCCCGGATGCGAGAGCTGCCAAAATAAGTGTGGAAATAGGCCAGGGCAGCAGCTGTCGCGACAGGCCTAGGGGCAGACTTAAGGAGCCCATAACACAGCTTCTGAAGGAATAGGAGGACCCCCCCCCAGGAGGAAAGAAAAAGCTAAACCACCTCAGGAAGTGGTTATGTCTGGGAGATGCACCCAAATGCACTCCCGACAAAACTTAATTTTTACTTTTATTTTATTTCTATTTTTATGCATTAGGATTAGAGTTTATCTTATTTTAGGATTAAATTAATTTTTAGCATTTTATTTTTTGGAAAATTATTCACTTACTTTGGTTATTTCTATCTTTACTTTAGGTTCAAGAATAAAAGAGCAGGATCAAGAAGGAGGCCCAGCAGAAGCCCACCCTCCATCCTACCGAGACAACAGCCAACACGACAATGCATAACAGCTAGTTGACCATCAACGGCTAGCTGCCAACGACTCCAAAAATAACAGGCAAAAAAATCCGTAACATGCGCTAGAAAATCGGACCGTTGAGCATTTAATGCCACCCCGACAGTTCTCGGTAGCCCCTATATATACACCTCTCACTCACTTCATTTTACTTTACTTTCACCTTCTTGCTATTTGCTATCTGATTCTCTCGCTCTCTCATAACTTTTATTTCTAGTTTCAGTTAAAGTACAATCGTTCACATGGACTCAACATCAACCCAAAACCCATCTATAAGAGGTTTTGCTTCAAGGAGGACGAGGAGAGATACAGAGAAAAGTTCTCCAAGCAGGCAGTATGGGAAGAGCAAGGCTTCAATTACACGTAGCAAACGGAAGACCATGGTCTAGAGCCTACCTTGTTCTGAACCATCCATAGCAAAGGATGGGAGATGTTCGCTCAAAAGCCAGAAATAGCGAACATCACTATAGTGAGGGAATTCTACTCCCATCAGCCCTGCCCGGAGAAGCCATTCGTCTATGTCTGCGGGGAGCCAGTCAAACTCAACGCTGCTGTCACCAACAGCTACTACGGCCTTGATATGAATGACAACCCGCACGAGGAGTGGAGGCAGTCACTGACGGCTGCCAACTATGAGGAAATCAAGGCCAGAATCTGCAAGCCCAACACACCATGGTTGGGGGGCAAACATGTGGGATCTTTCCAGCGCCACCACCCGCTGCCTGAGGCTATGTTATGGAATACGTTTGTGAACAGGCGTCTGCTGCCCACATCTCACAACTCAACAGTTGACTGGCCGCGCCTCACCCTGATATACAATATCCTGACAAACCGGCCGATCAACGCAGGGGAAATTATCTGCACGGAAATCTACAACTATTTCAAGAAGAACAAAGGCAGGTTGTACTTCCCATCCCTTATCACAGGTCTCTGCACCAACTTCTATGTACTGGCAGAGCCTACGGATGAGCTAACAACTACCAAGGAGGGCTAGATAAAAAGGTCTACATTTAGATGATGCAGGATGCGGAAAAAGAGCCAGCAACGGCGAGCCAGCCTTCAGCCATACAGTTCGAAACTCCAGCCGCCCCCAGCAGTACTGAAGCTGCCCCAGACAAAGAAGTCATCCCGCTGCTGCACACACTTCTAGAAGGCACAAAACGGATAGAGTAGCAGCAGTTGGCCTTCATAAACTATGTGGGGGAGGCCCAAGAAGCCCTTATGGCATACTTTCTGCAGAAATTTCCTGGTGATGTGCCCACCATGTCGCCCTACCCAGAGGAGCTTGCGGTAGCAGCCCAAGCACAAAGAACTCCACCAGCAGCTGCTGCCCGCCAGACTGATCTCCAGGTGCCCTCTCCTGCGCATTCTCTGCATTACTCAGCTGCCACCCCATCCAACACAGTGGCAGACTCCCCTGAGAGGCACCAGCAGAATCTCTCCCCTGCCTGCACAACCAACATAATGGCAGACACCTCCTCATCAGAAGAGATTGAGCAGCCGTCGCTAGAGCCAGAAACAGTAGTAGTAGCAGCAACAACAGCCATCCAAATGGCATTCATCCCTCCGGCAGCACCCACAGAGGAAGGAACCAGGAAGAGGAAGGGGCACATAATAGCCGAAGAACTTGTGGACTTCGAGACGGATCAGAAGAGAGTGACGCCAAGGCAAAAACCTCACCTGCTAGAACCGCCGCCAAGGCATCTGCCGACCGCCGCTTTGTCGTCCAAACATCCTCCTCATCCTCAGCTGACTAGAATCCAACCTCCTCTTAACCCTCAGCAAACTATTATTTTTATTTTTTATTCGGTTTTCTTATTGTTATTTTTAACATGTATATTTTATTAACTCTATTGTCTTGTGCATTGAGGGCAATGCCCATCTGAAAGCCTTAAAGTGATGGACAAATTAGCATGAGTGAATGAAAGCCTTCACGGGATGACTCTACTCTCAGGGTTTGGGTTCTGTAGTTTGCTCCTATCTCAATGTCAGACCTAGAAGAGTAGTTGTGATAAGCTGAAGCCCTCACCGCCATGATTAAAAATAATGTGCTTAACTATGATGCCTCGACAGTAACCTTTAAATCACAACAATATCTTTGTTTAATTATTTATTCTACGTATTCAGCTTGTTTACAGATATGCACACACCACACAAGCATGAGAAATTTAATTCTGCGTTATTTTCTTGCTTATTTCCCTTCCTTAAATATTATATATAAGTGCCACGGCCTTGAGGCAGTAAATCAGGTTAAAAACAAGTTTTCTTTCTTTCTATTATTAGAGCAAGTACTTTAGGTTGCATTGCTTGAGGACAAGCAATAGTTCAAGTTTGGGGGTGTGTAAAGTGTCCAAAAATCCTATATTTCATGCACATCCCAACTCTTATTATTATTGTTTTAAGCACATTTTAGGCATAAGTAGGTTCATGCATAGCATTTTACAGTATTTCATTGTTCTGCCTTACTTTTATAACTTATCATTTATTTGATGAACAAGAGTTACTGTTTTAGTGTATTCTTGTATGTAGGTACTAACAGCTAAAAGAGGGAACCGAGGAGCGGAGGATACAATGCTGAGGAGCAAACCCAGGAGCTGTACTGAAGCAGTTCCAGCAGAAGATAGTTGATGCCGACCTTGCTTCCCACGAGAGCTGACTATGGAAGTTGGGAGAACCAGAGCGCGGTCTGTAGAGCTAAAACTCCTGAATCTATCACCGGCATTCATGTGATTTTCTGACGCCTGTAGCAGCGGCAAGGGCTGCCGAAGCAAAATTCTCAAGCTTACTTTTGGGCTAAGGCAAAAGAGAAAGAGTCCATATTCCACGCAAAGAAGTCGACATTTAAAGTCATATTAAAGAAGGAAAGCTACTTTCGAGGAATTCTACTTTAAGGAGGACTTAACCTAGTCTCTAGTCTATAAATACCCATTGTAACTCCTAGTTCAAATCATCTTAGGTTTTCTATATACTTTTCTTTTGTTCTTCGCCGTCTCCATGTTCTAAACTCCATTTGGGTTAGGGTTATGTTGTAAACTAGTGTGAAACGGTTGTTTAAGGTTTTGAGTTATTTTCTTCAATAAAATATTACTAGTTTACTTAATCCATTGTTCTTTATTCTTTCAATCATTCTACACTAGATGTTTGAGAGAATCTATTTATCGGGCAGGAAAGTGCAAGGCTCACGAAAGGGTTAAGTACGGTCACAACGTACTGAGGCGTGACTAACTTGGTTCCACACCAGTCCACAAGTTTCAGTGGCTAAAAGGGATTGCCAACCGAGATGACTAGCCTGTGTTAGGTTGACGCTGAGATTGCTAGGTATTGCATACGTCACGTTAGCTCTCGAGCATCCTAACCTAGTAATAGGAGGGATCACTACTGACTATCCTGCCAAACTTGGAGTATCTACCAGACTTGCCGCCAGGACTTCTTTCCATTCCACCTCCCGAGACAATACACCCTTGCAGTGGTAGTGACCTGCTGCGACCGCATGACAGGGTCGTAGTTTGCCGCCCGCCATACCCGCCGAGTCAGCATATCGTGGCAGCACAAATTAACTCATACCTTTTACAACACAGTTTTCACACTAAGTGGCATCATAACCCTACCTGCTCTATCAACTTGATCACCTTTTCTATTACTTGTGTTTTTTATTTACTTCTCTATCTCAACCAATTATTCACTTGTGCTTTTACTTTACCTTGTGCAGGAACTACGAAACGAGACAAGCTGTCCAATCCTCGTGGGATTCGACATCTTTTATACTATAACTTGGCAGGAGTGTGCACTTGCGCTCTCACAAAAAGGGAACACCTACACGCCCTACATGAGTCCATCATTGAGTATAAGGGTGAGCTCATACTAGTTCGTGTATCTGGTATTGTTTTGTATAAGTGATAGAGGTGAGCCTATCACGACAAGATAGGGGTGAGCCTATACTCGGGTTGTTCGTGCGCCACTATATGAAGTATTGTTACACACGTATCATGTTTTAAAGAATGTATAATCGATCATTGCGTACGAGATGCTTTGATGTTGAGGTTTGCATAATGGAAATTTATGCATATTTTTTAAGCAAGTGGGGCTTAATGTTGTTTTGCATTGTGAATAATGTATGTGACTGATGATACATGTGGAACATGGATATCAAGAATTGATTAAAGATGCTTGTATTAGAATGTATGATTGGTTTACGGATATTTATGCAAGTATGCTTGTTATGCTTGGTTTAAGCATGAGCAAAGGTTTTGCTATTGAGATCGGTTATGCTATGAGATTGTATTTTGAAAGATGAAATGTTGTTTGAAAGTGCATGTTTTAAAGGAAGGTATGTATTTTAAAAGAATGTTGAAATGGATTTAAAATGCATTGATGAAGTTTTGTTTTCTAGCGGTTCTCACTAAGCATTGTGCTTACGCTCATTTGTTTCATCAATGCAGAAATTTGAGCACCTTTGGTAGTGAGCAAGCAAGGGACATCCAAGTGGTTTTGTTAACCAAAGTATGTGCTTTCATCTTAGTGTAATAAGAGGCAATGGGAGGGATTTCCACTCATGAGTTGCTTGGTGTTATGTGACACCTTGAGCATGTTTAGTTTGTGTTTTGAGACACTTAATTGGTCTCTATATGGTTTGTGGATTTCTATTTGGTATTTTGGATGTGTCTTTATAAGTTTTTTAAAGCATGCTTTTATAGTTCCATGATCTTCATGAATTGCCATGCCTAATGCGTATATTGTGGATGGTTGTTAATGCATTTATGTTAGAAATGATTGATATAACATGTATGATAGATTTGGATGTGAATAGTTGTTGTTAAATGCATAATTGTGGTTGTTGGTTGTGCTTTTCTGGTACAAGTATCGATACTCGAGATTGGGTATTGATACTCGAAGGCATATTTCAGGCCAAACCACACAGGGGTATCGATACGAGTTGGATGCGTATAGATACGCCTGAGCAAAATATGAAGGGCGTACCGATACACGAGAAAGGGTATCGATACCTTTTCCCCAACTTTGGTTACTGTCTTCCCGCGTATCAATACGGGCTTAAGGGTACCGATACCTAACCATTATTTTCAGCTAAAAGTATCTTTCGAAGTTCTGTAAGGTTACATTATGGTCCCTAAATGTTGTATGTGTAATTGGATGAGTTTGGATGATCCGTTTGTGATGAAATTTGACATGAAAGCTTGTTATATGAATAATTAAGGATTGGTAACCATAGAATTGGATTAGCCCCTATAATTTTCAGAAATTACAGTTTAGTCTCTAAATGTTTAATTTAAGAAATTGAACCCCTAATCAAACTCCGTTTGCTACGCCGTTTCTTTTAAAGTGTTTTGTTTAACGCATAGGATCTTAATGTGCATATAGAGAAGATAAAAAGGAAAAAAATAGGGTCATTAATCGAAGTCGGCTTTAACGAGTTGGCTTCGGTTTTCCCCGTGTAATCTTCTTAGTTCGGGTCGGGCGTCTAGGCCGGACTAAGGGGGTTACATTTCTTAAGTCATAATATATTAAGGATTGAGACAAGAAATGATCACTTGAGCCACAAGATACTACAATAATCTCAAATATAAGATAGACATGTAAGTTGCCTTCAATGGAACTCCTTGGTCAGTATGGCATAATGCCTAGTATATATATATATATATATATATATATATATATATATATATATATATATTGGGACTACGATCCATGAGCTACGACTCGGGGGACACTCCATTGATATGTGATATGTATATTGGAGACAATAAGAGGTAACAAGGGAGATGTATGGAGAATGACAACAATTTGGTTGGATAGTGTGAAGATAGGATTAATATGTTTCTGATACTAGCCATTGCTATGTGCTTTGGGCTATGTATTGTTTGTACCATTACGGTCGATTATGAACCATTGTTATTTATGACCATAAGTGATCCAAGGCAAACAATTAAAAGACTTGAATAAGTTGGAAATATGATAAGTATGATTATAAAGCCTTGGTGGCATTGTAATAAAATGAGCAAAATGCTCCTCGATGATATGATTCATATAAGATACGGACATGTGCCCTTCTTATGCAAGGCAACAAGTTATTGAATTGAATCTTTGATAATATTTCGATAAATTAAAAAGAAACTCCAAAGCTATATTGAGTATTGATCAAGTCTCGTGAAGACTTCAATGTGAACATACGAACTTTGTTGAGATCAATATACTACAATGAGGCTTGTTAATCTATTGAAAACCTTAAAACTTATAAAAGTTAAATCAAGATATAATTACTAAGGCTAACATATGCTTGTTTATTTGGATATGTGTTTCATTGAAATTCATGTATTAAATGCTTTGTCAATATCTTATGTCACTACCTCATTTAGGCTATATAAGCCTAATGCATTCATTATCATGCATTGCATGTTATATAAAGTTTGAGTTATCCAATCGTGAGTAAGGTTCTAAGCCATTATTTGGAATTTAAGTAGAGTTGGATTTCTACTTATGTAGTATACTCCTAGAATGGTGGCAAAAGGTCCTAATTGATGCATGTACTGAATCACTTGATATGTAATGCATCCTTTATCATGAATTGTTCTATGGTATATGTAAATAAATAATTAGATTGGCTGATAGAATTGTAAGCAATGCAAGTTTAATGTATGTTTAATGATTTATTGTTGGGTTTGTGTTATTTGGTTCAAACAATTGATGATAGGATGAACCATGTGATAATAGTGATCTCATGGTTACTTGTCTAATAAGTAAAGAAGGTATATTAATCGATTAATGGTAGTAGTTTGTGTTTTAAGTCTTGTATGGAAAGACCTTCTAGTACGTTTTGAACAATTGATGATTTATGACATGAGTAAAAGGGAGCTTAAATGTGTACCTTATAGTATAAATCTGTTGTTTCAAATAACATTGAGTTAGATAATATAGTAATTCATTGTTATAAGGTTTAATAAGTTATCTATGTTTTGGGATGAATGAGATCTTAAGTAAATTAGGTTTGTATATTAATGGTTAAACTATCAAATGGATGTAATTGATGTTTATGCCAATGAATAGGCTTAAAGTTTAATAACTTGAGTATACTTTAGAAGTTAAGATTAACCAACGAAATAAAGTTGTTATTGGATAAACTTTGGAACTCACAATATGGTTCGATCATAGAGAATAAAATAATACTCATTAAAATATTTTCTAGTCCTTAAATGAATAGTATAGAAGTGATTGAATTCATATTTGAACTCATTAAAATAATACTCATTAAAATGTTTTCTAGTCCTTAAACGAAATAAAGAGGCTATTAAATAAAGAAAGTTAAAAGCTGTTTGTTAAGGTAATTGATAATATAAGAGTTTTGATGTATTGGAATATATGAAGTCTTCCGTATTTAATTGCTTGTGCATTAAGTAATACTTTCAGCTTAAGGCACAAATTAGTAACTGATTTGTCATCTATGATGGCAATCAAAGAGAATTGTTCATGGTGTTAAAATAAAGAAGTCTTCTATGTTGACCCTAATTAAAGTATCTTGTCTTTGCGCATGAATGAATTTGTACAATTCGTGTTTAGGATTAGACTTACTTAATAACAATATAAAAAGTTTTAAATTTTATTGCCCATTTTCATTGATCAAGCCTTAACTTGTGAGACAAGTTACGTTTGTGTGTTTGCTTTTAACACTCTAGACTCAGTTTACTTCTAAGCCGGGTTTAGGGTGTTACAATTCAAAGCAAACAAAGAATATAATACCAAAAGTAGACTTATGTCTTAATCTTAATTTACTTAATTGTCTTATGAAAGCTTTATCCAAAGTCTTATTTAAAGTTTCATATCTTATTCAAAGCTTATTGGGGTTCTATCAAAGTTCTTATCTGAGTTCGTATCTGAGTTCATATTTCAGTTCATATCTGAGTTCATATCCTTTAAAACATTTTCCTTGGATCACATTTGGACATAGGTAGCATTGGTCCGTGATTTATGTAGCACATAGCACAAAGCAATGGCTAGTTTATAACATAACAAACCTACCTTCTCTTCTCTATACATCCAACTATCGCAAATCTCCTTACCATCTTCCTCGTTACCTCTTACTGTCACCAATATATTACATATATTGGGTCGTCATCCTGAGCCGTGGACCGTAGTCCCGAATATACTGTTGTACTATGCCAAGTGTCCATGGACTTCCATTGTTTAGGCATAAGTGAGCTTTAAGCTTTGGAGCAAGTAGAAATTCTTTACTTTAGAACATTAAGTTAGAGAGCACTATATGATGTCTTATGATAAGTGAGCTTAAAGCTTCAATCTGGAGTTATTTATATCTTATGGTATGTAAGTGTTATTACTCCATCATATCAGAGTTCGCAATGTCTCAAAGCTTTATGATAGGCTTACTTAATTAATAGAGATTTAACATTTAGAATTACCTTTTCAATTCTTAGTTTCTTATGACAATAGGGTCTTTATATTCAATTGAGAGTTCAATACCAATTCAATCTTAATCAAGTACCTTTATCAATTCATATCATACGCATACGAGTAAGAATTTGTGTTATCACATATTTTTACTACATATCTGTGTAGGGGTGTATGTAGGTTCAGTAAGAATTTGTGTAAGTACCCAAAATCTAATGAGTTGGGTAAGAAATAATGTTATCTTTTAAGAGTTTAAGTTATAATACAATTTCTTACCATAAGAATTTGTATTATAATATTTTTTCTAACCATTTCTCTAATAATTTAAGTATGTTCCATAATAATTTACGTAGCAACCCAAAATCTTCTTGGTTTTGTAAGAATTAATGTTATTGGGTAACCATCTAGGGTATCACATAATTTCTTACCCCGAGGTAAGACTCGAATTTTAACCAAGTACCCTTATACGTTATAGTTTCGATATAAATAAAACCAAAATATAAAAAATAATAGAAACCCTTTAAATAATAATAAATTCCAATTTACATATAAAACCGAAGCCCAATTCAAATTTAATTCAGGCCCATACTATTTTCTATAGTTCATTTACAACTCATCATAACCCAAATAAATACAAAAAAAATCAAGATTATCATTTCCCGCCTAAATTCGGCCCAACAAGCACAAATGTGGTTCTATTTCCCGCCCAAAGTGTGCACATGACAGTCTGTCATTGGTTCAAATGGGATCACATGGATAATAGACCTTTGAGCTATCACCAACTCATGCCAGCTATTATGGGCTATGTCAACCGACCCTTTCATATAAATACCGAAGAGAGAAAAAAAATAATAATTACACAATTATTGTAACAATAATTGGAGAGAGAGAGAGAGAGAGAGAGAAAGAGAGAGGAAGTTGAGGAGTCTACCTGAGCAATCAGAAGGTCACCGGAGAAGTTCGGTAGTCATCATTGGAGCTGCCGCTAGACTGTAGGAACTGTTACATCACTGTCAGAAGGTAAATTTCTGCTCGCTTTTTTAATTCCTTCATCAAATAAGGAAAATATTATATCTGAGTTTGAAAGGTAAAAACACAGTGTTAAATAAAGATGAATATTTATCTTTTTCTGTAATTGGTGAGGGTTTGGGATCTAATGCAGTTGAAGAGGGCCAAGTTCGGGTAGATTGTTTTCTAGGTGGCCAGAGAAGGAAAGCTCTGACAAGCCGAGTTAGATTTTGGTTTTTCGGGTTAAAAATTGAGGATTTCTAGTGATTATGGGTTTGAACGGTGGCCGAAGCGGCGGTCGGAAGTCACTCGTGCTGGTCGGCATTCACCTGCGGCGGCCTGTGAACAAATAATAGTGACCGGAGCACAGCGGTAAAAGATTCAGTGACGGTTTATGTGGTAGAGAGTGACCGAAATTATAAGAGCTCATCAGAAAGCAAATAAACATGAAGAACATTCAAACAAAAAACTAAGGTTTTTGATCCGTTTGGTGTTAGAATTCTAGAAAAATATTGTTTGTCTCAAAGCGTTTTTGGGAGAGATATAGAGAAGAGAGAGGGATTTGGGTCAAATGGCTGAGTTAACTCAGTATTGGGGTTTTTTATAATCTGGGTGAGACGATGTCGTTTTAAAACCGAGTTGGGGTATCCGCACACGAGGTTCTAGTCGGATATTAGGATCCACGCCCTTCTTTTGGATTTTAATGATTTGGGTTTCAAATTTTGAATGTAATTCAATTAGGTCCTTAACAGAATAAAAATCAAAATTATAAGCTTTTATTTCTTTAAATTTGGTCCTAATTTAAGTATTTAACTTAATTTTAACTGTCTTAATTTATATGTATAATGCATCTTTTCTAAAATTGAGCATATAGTTTAATTCTTATACAATTTATGTAACCATCTAGACCCGCCTATGCGTTATTACGGATTCTAGGAAGTCACACTAGGGTCATCGGAGTGACCCACGTTAAAATTTCAAATAAACAAATTGCTAAACCATTTAAAATCATAAATCAAGTTTTGAATTAAAATACAATTTCAGAAAACATTCAGACAATGAAACAAAGCTGTGAAAAAAGTTTTTAATACAAGTTTCATACTCAAATACAAATCAAAACGTGACATACATGCCCCGTAATTACACAGGTGTCGTACTCTGCAACCAAAGCCGAAGAAACTCCCATACCGACGTTGATAGTTGCAACATGGTCGATCTTTTAACTTGTGATGGTAAAAACAATGTCAACTTCGGAAAGCTTAGTAATATAAACTACCAGGAGATGCTAAAAGCACAAGTAGGTATGTGGCAAGCTTCACATTGTCATGAAGAACTGGGCAACAGTAAGCTCAAATTACGATTTGATAATTCAGTGAAACATTATATTAGAAGGTAACCGAGTTGTTCTTTATTTGATCACCCGAATCTTAGGAGATGAGTCTAAAGCCGAAGATTCGGAAGAGATTAAGATTCCAAAAGTTGAATCAAGGAGTTCAGAGTGATTCACTAAGCGCGAATTGTAGTTTTACTGAGATTTCAACTTTGATATATTAATTTAGTAGGGTATGTTTCAGAAGAGGTCAGAAAGTTTATTAATTTACTTAACTACCCTCCAACCATACGCCAATATACAGAAACCTAGAATAGTATCCAGAAAGACTTAGGCTAGGCCCGTCGGGCGTAGGAGCTTACATAAAGGCTTACCCTAGGTCCATTGGGCGTAGGAGCTTGGGTCTAGAAGGACTTACCAGCGCTGAGCCTATAGATCTTCATTTATATCCCAGATAATATACCCGAGATGAATTTAGTTTATATTTAGAAGACGGTAACATTAGAAAATAGATATCAGATATATTTTTATATCAGAAGACATATATCAGATTTATTTTGTATCAAAACATTGATATCAGATATATTTCTGTATCAAAAGACAAAAGCCAAGAGTTGAGCTTTCATTACGGGTAACAGAGTCATACTTTTAATTCAGAGCAGATAGTCTTAGTTTAAAGCAGAGTGTATTAACGGACATAGGGTACACACTTTATGGTTCAATATATTTCTCAAAGACACTTGATGATTATTAGAAAGGGAGCTTAAACGTCTGAAAATTTTGGATTGATTTCAGGATGAGGTTTCTAGGCGAGGGAGCTCAGTACTAACAGCTCAAACCAACATTCGGAAGTTGACACATCGAGAACATTGAGATTTCAGATGTATCGAGAGTGATCCAATCATTTAAGCCAACGAGGGCATTTTGGTTATTTTGACCTTCAGGGGTAATTTTGTAATTAGACTATCGGGCAAAAGTAGTGACGTATAGAGTTAAGAAGTTCTAGTTACTTATCAGGTTTTCGAGACCATTTAAACTAATCGCAAATCATCGCACAAGGTTTATTATTTAACCGGATCAGTACACTGCAAGTACTCACTTCTCAGATCTGACTACATTGTATAACAAAAGCTCGTCTTCGCCAAGCAACCACTGAACATACAACGAGAAATTGAACATGTATTCAAATGGTATTTCCCAAGTAATTGAACATGTGTAATGCATCTGAACTCGATCCATAGAATCGAATACACACGAAGAACATGTTGCTCTTACCATTGACATATGTACTTTCTCCAAATAACTTAAACATGCCTTTATATGGCATTCTTCCAACATCATAATAGTTCCTGAAACGACCAACCAACAAGGGTCGTGTATTACCACTTTCAGAGCTATTGCCTTTGCTTGGCTTTATTGACATTTCTCATTCCACGTCTTAGAGGTATTTTCAGTCACCTTGATGTCCGAAGGTGTTTTAATTATTCTAAGCCTTTCGGTTCTTCCAACTATTCATTCATTCATTTCAGATCTCGATGGTATATCCATCATTTTAGAAAATTGACAGTTAGTACCCGAGGATATTTTAGTCTTCTGGTCCTTACGTTCATTCCGATTACTTCAGCCTTTTTGATGTTTTCAAACCTCTTTGGTCAAGCCAGTTAGTTCGGTATTTTATGCCACTTTGATTAGTTTAAATATATGAATATATATATTTAGAGTTATTTTCAGAGATTTATTCGGTGTTCAAATACAATCCAAGCACTCTACAATTCGAGGGTTTAAGCTTTGATCTACAACTTTTCAAGCGAAATGAGGTTTTTAGATAAATAAGCTACTTTACCAGATTTAGTGTAGACTCCCAGATTATTTTGTTGTCAGTGGTATTTTAGTTCTTCTTGCGCCTTAAGGGCATTTTCGTAATTTTTGTAACGAAGCATTTCAGAAGTTAGATCATTAACATGCAATCAGATCTAGAGTATAACAGTCCTATGAATTATTCTTGGATATCGGAAGTTCTTACAAGTCCCTTATCTTCCTAACCGAGCAATTCAGTCTAATTAAGATACTATCATTTCTCTGTAATCAACTTGACTAAAAAAGAATTAACCATATAATTAACATGACCATTCAGTCATTTAGCGGATACCAACATGTTCCATAACGCATACAAGAGGTAGTAATGTATTACCTTGGCTCCAAGCTACATCGGTCGATTCGTGAACAACGTTCAAACACTCTTGAACCCGAATTTAACGTCGCTCGACAATTCTTATTCATGGAACTGTGAGTACCTTCAATTACACCAATTCTCATTTTAGTCCTTATTTAGAGTACCCTTAACTGAATAATTAAATACATATACAAGTTCAGGTTCAAGACCAGATTCGGAGGCTTTCGGGTCATAATTTTATGAAACATGCTTCAAAAACGGACCCAGGACGTCGAAAAATATATAATAGGAGTTTTTGGAAAAATTGACTTTTCGGCCAACGTTCAAAGTCAACGCTGACATCAGTAGGTCAACGTTGACGTCAACATGTCAACAAGTAAAAGAGTAAACTGAGTTGACTCGCCGAGTTAACTCATTGAGTCAACTCGAGCAACTTGACTTACTGCGTTGACTCGGTGAGTTGACGCAGTCTCAGGTCGGGTTCGGGTCAGAAATGGGTCGGGCTCGGGTTCGGGTCGGGCTCGGCCAGTTCACTCACCCAATTATTCTGGTCACCGAACGACCGTCGAAAAAGTCGCCAAAGACGCTAAAAGCCACGATTCTGCCGGAAAAACGTAGATCAACGAAAGGGCTCAAAGATGTAACTAACAATCTATCCATTATGGCTGAAAAGTTACCGAAAAAGCCCTAAAATGGACATGATGCGGCCGGAAAAACGTGACGCCGATGAGGATCTTCCCGGCATCGTTACGGTGAATGGATAAGGGGGTTTTGATCGGACCGACGCGGTGAGTCCAAATCTGACGGCCCAGGCACGATTGGACGCTGGGAATTGCCGGAGAATGCCAAAATCCGAGGGGGTTTAGAGAATCCTCCTTTTCCGGATTCAAAACCTCACCCACGCCGAAGGACGGCTCGAGTAGGCGCGTGGCTGTGGGCTGGGAGTTCAGAGCAGGGTGGCGCACACGCCGGTGGCGGCGGTGTCACACACGGAGCGGTGGTGAGGCAGATCGAACGGTGGACAGATGGAGGTGGTATGAGGATTTGGGGAAGGTTGTCAAATAGATGGGGGCGGTTGGACTGGATTAAATGACCATTAAGGGCAAGTGGGTTATTTTATTATTAAGAAACCATTACTTTAAATTAAAAAATGGTGTAGGATATGGCTAGGAACTTCCAGAGTTCAAGTGGCTGGGTGATTAGCTAACCAACCTAAGGTTGTGGGTTCAATCCCCAAAACCTCCACTTTCATTTATTTTCTTCATTTTTTATAGGGGTGTTACAATTTAGTCACTTAATTAATGTTAATTATTAGAGCCTTTAGTATTTGTTTCTTTAATATCATAATTCAAATAGATTAGATAATTGTAGTAATTAACAAATGTATTTTGTGAAACTTTGAAGTTTAAACTTGAATGATACCCTAATGTAATTGGGTGTGATTCAACATAAACCTTAAAGATAGAACAAATATGGATGCTTCCAATCTTGTATCCGATACAAAAATATATTCCTATATAAAAGGAATATTCTCATTTAAAATACAAATCCAATTAATAATTAATGATCAAATTATAAGTATCAAAACTGATAACGGGCATTTGTGGGAGTGCTAACCCTTCCCCACACGTAACCGACTTCCGAACCCAAATTTTAAATAAAGAATCTCTGATTGTTTTATTGTGTCCGGTCTACCAAAATGATCGGTGGCAACTCCATAATACTTTCAAAATTAATAAATGGACTAAACAAATTTCAAAGATTAATTAATGGTAAGATTAACAAAAATTCTAATCGAATTAAAAATAACAAAACCCTAATTTTAAAAATAAATTGTTGAGCTATTTTACACCCGGTTAAAAAATGGTCACGACTGCTTGGCGACTCCGCTAGAGAATTTTAAAATTTGAGAGTCATTTCTTAATTAATTTTGCGTGATATATTGGCATTTAAGAATTGTAATTTGAATTTAAATTGATCAATAATTATTGGATGGATTCGTATAGAGAATGGGAATATGCTTTTTTCCATGTGTGATATAAATTGGCAGTCATGTATAAGCCTTCTACCCTGCCTTTTTTCCTTTAAGTGGGAGCGAGACATGATCCTACGTTGAGTTATCTAGCTCCGTGATCGAAATTTTGTCTTTCTTCCTGTATACAACCTTATAGAACATGAGGTACACACCTCTGATATAAGGGTCGTATACTCCCAAATCGATGTCTTACTGTTAGAGTAGATAGTAACGACAATTCAGGTACCTAAAGTCTAGAACAAAACCCCATGATGTAATTTAGAAACCTACCCCATTAGAGCCAGACAAGGACCTATGACAGGGTGCTGCTGATTTAAACACATTTTCTCTGGTTACTTTTTGTTCTTAATATAAATTGTTTTGATGTTCTTTTTTATATTTTTTTATTTCAAAAATTACTTCAAGCTACTAACACAGTTTTTTGTTGGTTTTTTGATTTATCTTATTCCTTTTTATGCATCATGTTGCATTAATTTGGCATCGTTTCGGGAATCAATTGATTAGGAAGTATTCACTATGGCTGAAAGGTCGGGAAAACAAAGAGAATATAATACCTTGGTTTGGATATGGTCAGAGGAGACTAAGCGTTTAAAAGGGAATAGTCTTCGTGGGGACCATGTGACGAAAATGAAGGGTTATACCTAGATAAACTCTAAGCAAAACAAATGCCTATCAGAACTCAAAACTATATGGATAAAATGGGACACTGCTAGGAAGATTAGTTTTCAATAGGATTTTGGGGACATAATATTATTGCTAGAAGTTCTAGTGGATCGAGAGTTGATTAGGGCTATGACACAATACTGGATTCCAACCTATAATTGTTTTACTTTCGGGGAGGTAGATATGACACCTACAGTTGAAGAATACGAAGCACTCCTTCATTTCCCAAGGATCCAAAGTGACAAAATTTATACGAGATCTAGTAATTTTTCAGGCTTCAAGAAAAAGCTAGAGGTGGTCACGGGGATGAAAAGAACATGGTTTGAGGGAAAATCAGCCGGTAATGATAATAATGGTCAGACGAGGACAAAGAACGCATAGATTGGAAAGTTATTAGAGAATTGTTATTGACAAGTAATGGTTCAGCCAGGAAAAGGTGCTTGTATGCAATATGCATCTACGGTTTAGTGTTGTTTCCAAGGACCCCAGGTTATGTAAACCCATCTATGCTAGGACTGTTCAAACGTCTAGAAAAGGGCGTAAATCAGGTGCCAATAATTTTGGCCGAAACCTTTAAATCAGTAACTGCATGTAGGAAAGCATGAGATGGAAGGTTTTGGAGCTGTGCACAGTTATTGGAAATTTGGTTCCGAGGACATAGGTGGGCCAAGCCTTATAGAGTTCGTAGGCATTTCGATAATTATTCACTAATATAAGAGCATCTTGATGCGTGCCCAATTGAGAGTAGAACATAGGAGTAATGGAAGGAGTACTTTTTGAATATGGAAGATTCTGATGTTGTGTGGAAAATGCCTTGGTTGAATTTGAATAGTTATCTATATTGGTGTGGGAAATTTGACTGGGTCCAATTGCCAGGAGTTTGGGGGAACAACCTATTGTCCACTTCTAGTGTCCAAATAGTTCGCATCAAGACATTTTATTCTCGCCACTAAAAGCATAGCAACATTCGTGTATGCACACAAGACAGACGATTATAAAACAAAGGTGGTTGACACTGCAAAAGCGTGGCAAGAATCGAGGAGGGTACAACTTTATGAAGATTCAAAAGTCATGCCAGGGTATAAGGAATGGAAGGCACAAAGTATTTATGACAACATTCCTTTGAAGGATCAAAGTAGTGCTGGTACGTCTGCTGAACATGCAAAGAGTGCACAATCAACGTTAGAAAAATTAAAGCATGATCATGAGTGGGATATGAGGGAGTACGAGAAAAGAATCAGTGACTTGAACCATTAACTCTCTATGATGAAGCTAGACGTAGATGTAGAAAAAGTCAAGGAAAAGGTTCTCCGAGAACAGAACATGAAGACTAGCCAAGAGTTGAAAGATTTGAAGGAAATTCACGCAGGCTACAAGAAACCACAAAATGGAAATTCAAGTAAGTTACTGGAGAATCTGAATAAATAGTTGGATGCAATTACAAAAGAAATAGATGATTATAAAAAGTTGTATGACGATACTTTGCGCTCCTCAAAGAAAAATGTTGCGACCTAAGGGATTCAAACAGTCACATTAAGAAGAAGCTAGAGGAAGAAAAAGCCCAGAAATCAGAATTGTCATTCTAGAACTCAGAATAGTCATCTCAGGTATCTTAGTGGAGCAGATTCTCATAGGATATTACAATAAAGGAAGGGTTACCGATGAACAAGATAATGACGAGCTGAAAAAGAAGGTGGCAGAACTAGAAAACGCGACACAAGAACTGAAAGATAAGGTTGCAAGCTACGATGGAACACTGCACAGAGAAGATAAGGCGCTGAAAGATCGGTATGAAGCAACTCAACGCACTATTCAAAGTTATAATCATGAGTTGGTTACCTTCAAAGGATAAGTAAGGAGCATCGCCCAGTATGTGCATGCAGTTTCCTTCTAGAGATGTTACAAGCCTGCTGCAACGCCTCGACATTAATCTTGATCCTGGAGATGTTGTTACCCGATTGCTACATGAATTAGTTAATCTAGGAGTTAGAGCTAGTAGCTTTATGTAGTAGAAATGATCTATTCCTTGTACTCGACTCTTTGGTTCATGAATGTTTCACTAAAGGCTGGTTCTTGAAATCGATACCGTTCTTTGCGTTCATGCATCCATACCATTTGCTTTTCATTTTATAAAATATAATGAAATTAATAACAGAAAGGTTCTATGGTAGTGTAACTTTTGATTTACAAACATACTGCACTCATACGGAACCCGCTTATGCTCCAGGGCCATGGCTATAGAGGATAGAATCACTAGCCTTGAAAGTGATCGTGTTGAAATACAGAATAGATTTGATAGAATTGAATAGACAATGAAGGACAACTTTTCCCAAACACAAAGGGAGATCATTATCCAATTATCTGCTTTACCGGGGCCAAAAGAATCTAGAAAGGGCAAAGTACATGAAGGGGGTTCGAATGATGTAAACGACCAAGATGATACTACATCTCATGTAAGGGAGCAACCTGAGATTCCACCTTATGTGAAGAAGGTTCAAATCAATTTAGCTTGAGCGACTGCTAGCCATCCGGTCAACATTGGAGAAAACTTTAAAAGTGGCGACGGGGTCCCAAACCTAAATACCGTTAATGAAATCGAGAAAATTCGCGCTAAAATGGAAATAAAGTATGAAGAACGTTTCAAAGCCTTAGAAGATATGGTGCTAGAGATGCAAAAAGTAAATGAGTGCAAATCAATTGCTGCATACCTAAGCTTGGTTGCTGATCTGGTTCTTCCACCCAAGTTCAAGGTACCTGACTTCGAGAAGTACGATGACACCACTTGTCCATCAGCTCATCTTACTATGTATTACTGAAAGATGGCTGCTTATCTAAAGGATGAAAAATTGCTGATTAATTGTTTCCAAGATAGCTTGTTGGGTTCAATGGCATGATGATATACACAGTTAAGTCGAGTGAGTATTAGGTTATGCAAGAATCTCTCTGGAGCCTTTGTGGAGCAATCCAAACATGTTACCGAAATGGTCCCTAGTTGCGTTATGTTGCAAGGGATGGAACAAAAACCTAATGAACGCCTCCATCAATATGCTCAGAGATGGAGAGATATGGCAGCACAAGTTCAACCACCTTTGATGGAGAATGAGATCATTCAAATGTTTGTACAGACTTTAAGAGGACCGCTCTTTGAAAGTCTGATCAGAAATGCTACTTAGAATTTTACTGATATGGTGATTACTGGTGAGTTGATAGAGGAAGCAATAAAGAGTGGAAGGATTGAAAATGGAGTGAGTTCCCGCAAAAACTTCAAGAGAAAGGATAATGAGGTAAACAATACAAGTTCTTATGAGGCTCCAAAGAATCTTACAATCACACCACCTGGTGTTGTATTTGGAAGTTCACAGAATTCAAACATGAAAGGTTCTCGAGGCACGAGAAATAAGAAAGTGAACTTCATACCTTTACCAGTATCATATGCTTAATTGTAGCCACAATTTTTCGCTGTAGATCTGGTGAGGGCCTATTATCTTACCCCTCTTCAACCTCCGTACCCTCCATGGTATGATCTGAAAGATCATTGTGAATATCATGTTGGGATCCCGGGACATGCAATTGAGAATTGCACATCATTTAAGAAACTGATCCATTACCCAATCATGGTGGTAGAGGTGTAAATGCGATAGAGGAGGAAGATGAGGCTAAACGGGTAAAGATGGATGTGTCAGAGATCAAATCTCCCTTGAAGTGGGTATTCGAACAATTATATAATGCTGGGATGATACAGATGGATATGAAAGTTGAGAAGGAAGTAGAGTCAGAAATATACTATGAAAATCACTAGGAAGATGGTCGTGAAATTTAGCATTATTCTGAATTTAGATGTTTGATCCAAAGAATGATGAATAAAAAGGAAATTGAATTCTTTGAGAAAACCAAAGAAAAAAAGGAAGTGTGGGTATGCACCTCTGAAACTTATGGAGTCAAGTACGGAGTAAGCAGACCATCGATCATTTCTTCTAGATCAAAGGTCAGAAGCTCGTCCAGTGATGTAAAGCCAGTAATGACTCCTAAGATTGTGATTTCACCTCCAACACCATTTGTTTTCAAAGACACTCGCAAAGTCCCGTGGAACTATGCTGCTAATGTTACTATACTAGATGAAACAAGGCCACAGGATGAAGTGAAACCACGAGAAAAAGCAAAGCTGATGCAAGATGAAAGAGTAGATGAAAAAACCAAAGTTGATCCAGTGAATGAAGTGGGGCACTTTACCATGAGTGGCAGATGTTATTCACTCGAAACATCTAAAGAAGGTGAAAAGGCGAAAGGGAAGGCTTTTGTGGTACTTGAAAGGATTTTTAGAGAGGAGCCCCCTCCTAAGATAAATGAACCGATCACAGAGGAACAAGCCTAAGAATTCTTGAAGGTTTTAAAGCATATTGAATACAAAATTGTTGAGCAATTGAAAAGACAACAAGCTAGAATTTCTATACTTGAACTATTGCTGAGTTTGGAAGGGCGCCATAATGCTTTAATCAGGGTGCTTAGTCATACATTCGTTCCAAATGACATATCAGTACAAAAATTGGATAAAATCGTAAATAATATAACTGTTGACAACTATATCACTTTCACTAATGACGAGATCCTTGTAAGAGGAATGGGATCTGTCAAGGCTTTGAACATCATGACTCACTCCAAGGGGCATGTTCTTCCTCAAATCTGGATAGACAATGGCTCAACACTAAATGTTTTGCCAAGGTTACCCTGCAAAGGCTGCCAATTGATGATTCACACATGTAGACATATAAGAATATTGTGAGGGCTTTCGATGGTACGAATCGCGAAGTGCTTGGAAAGATTGATGTGCTGCTACTAATTGGGTCTGCAATATATAATGTTGACTTTGTGGTGATGGATATAAAACAAACGTACAATTGCTTGCTAGGAAGGCATTGGATTCACTCTGTCGGTGCACTACCATCATCTTTGCATCAGAAATTGAAATTTGTAATAGAAGGAAAGTTGGTCAATATTGGAGCCGAAGAAGACATCATTGCCTCAGTGACCACAGATGCCCCATACATTGAAGTTGATGAGAAAGCTCTTTAATCTGCATTCAGAGGTCTGGAGTTCATAAACACGACTTTTACTGCTGAAGGGAAACCAATACCACGTCCGAGGTTGTCTAACTGCACAAAGATGACCGTTCGTGAAACCCTTGGGAGAGGAGAAAAGACTGGGAAAGGATTTGGAAAGAACCATCAGGGATGTCTACGTCCAAAGCTTGTTATCAGGAAGAAATATTGTTTTGGACTCGATTTTAAACCCAACATTCAGTAAAGACAGAAGGATCTGAAGAAAATAGAAGATCAAAAGAGAGCCTGATTTCTAGGGGTTGGTACTACTTTTGAGCCCATGACTTTTCCCAACTTGACCAACATCTTTAAGTATCATGGGTTTTGAAAATGTGGAGAAACAATTTGAAAAGATCACATGGAGACTGTAAAGCTTTAGGAAGAGGAAATCTTTGGTGAAATCATAGAGGGACTGTATGTCAATGGCATATTCGAGGGATCCCACCCTGACAAATTTCTGCAAGAAATTCTTCCCAGCTTTCCTGGTGAAGCACTCAATAACTGGACTGTTGAAGACCTTCCCGTAGTTTTTAAGACATGTAACGCCCTGGTTTTGGGCCTAGATGTTTTGGACATCGGATCGGACCGGTCGAGAACGGTTCGAATCGCGTAAAGTGATTTTAGGAAATCAAGGATCGAGATAGGATAAAATTGTGATAACAATTGCTAAAATCCTCTAAAAATATAATTAAGAGGTTGGTCAAATCAATTTTATAAAAAGGGTTTTGGAAAATGGACATTTTGAGCAGTGACCAAATTGAAAAGTTTCAAAACTGGGAAAATGTGCTTTTTAAGGTGGAAGCCAAAATCTTAGAATCTATAGGGGGCTTTAAGTCAATTTGAACTTTCTTCAATATGACATGTGATTTAAATGAGTTTTTAATTAAATGATTTTAATTAGAATTTGATATTAATTAATTGGTAGTTAGTGGATTTTCATTTTACGTAACTACCAATTCCCTTTCATTCTAGCCAAACTTGTCATCTATTGAAGGAAGCAAGGATTGGAGGTAAATCCCGTTCTCAACCTCTAATATAAGTTCTTTATTGAAATTTCCAAGATATTTGACTTCTAATAACTATTTTTTATTGAGTTTTTAATATAGTTTTGATTTGAGATCAAAATCTTGTGAAAATGAGGATGAAATCTTGATTTTCGGACTTGATGAGTTGGGCACTGTTTTGTGTTGATTTTAATTGATTTCTACGTTGGTTTATATGTTAAAATGAGGCATGGTTAATATAGATCCCGAAATCCTTGAGATCCTTAAGTTTCTTGGTAGTTTTAAGTGTGATTTTGGGGTGTAATGGTGGAATTTTGTTCGCTGGAGGTATAAGGATGTGTTAGGATGTTTATTAGATGTGTTTTGATGTTGATAATTATTTGGAAGTGATATATGATGGCTGGGCTTGGTTTAGGAGGCCATCAATTGAGTTTTTGGTTGTGTTGGAAGGGTATTTTGGTGTAGTTTGAGTGGGCAACGAGTTTATGAATTGTTGCTGGTGTTAGAATGCATTTTAATGCATTTATATCTCTGTTTTGATGATGTGAAAACATGGGATCTTGATCCGGAGGCAAACAATGTGATTTTGGAGGCTCCGGAGGTGTAATTTCCGTGTCGGCGAACGAGGCTTCGCGTATCGGTGAGTGGAAATGCAATTTCCACCTTTGTAACGCTTTGAGCGTGCTCTTGGGAGCGTAGTGTAAGCTTGATACACTTAACTGAGCTCAAGTGTAAGTGTTTCGGTAATCCCTCTCTTGGAAATGTGCTAAGTTGGATGAAAATGCATTTGATGTAAGAGTGGATTTGTTTACTGTTTTTAAGCATGTTTAAGCATGGTTTAGTGTTGGATTTTAATGTCATTATGTTAAGGATGCACTAGGTAAGTGATCCTTGGTTTTCATATGAAAATGCATATGATGTTAAGCATGTGTGCTTGTGGAAATGACATTGTGGTTATGCTTGAAAAATAGCGGATTAATGTGGATAAATGATTATATTGGCAAGTGATGAAAATGGTTTTTGGTTACTTAAATCGGATATAGTTAGCCGGCTATAGGATTGGGTGCACCGTGAATAAAGTCGCCTTGGATGTTGAGGGTTTGTGGTTGTGCCGTAATCTCCATCCAAGTACCCTAACGATTGAGGTTAAGATCACAACGGTGAATGGTTAGTCCCGTGTGTGAGTCTTGTGTATGTGTCCCATAATCTCGTTAGTGGAATTATACAACTACCGATGAGTGATGTTGAGGGGTTGTGATTGTGCCTTTAATCTCCATCACGGGTGTTGAGGGGTTGTGATTGTGCCATTTGTCTCCACCTTGTGTAGTCTGGTAGTTTGTATGAAGCGTGAGGGACAACGTTTGTAATCCGCGTATCCGATTGTGTCTTGTGTTGAAATGGTTTATGGATTATCACTTGAAAGCCAATATAATGTAAATGAGTAAAGTGAAGCATGAGATGCTTGAATATGATGCAAGGATGCATGGGATAATTGTGTATGATGCAAGAATGCATGAGATGCTTGGTAAAGCATGAACAATGGTTTTATTGATGTTTATGATTGATGCATATGTGCATGAGGTTTCAAAAGTGCATGGAAGTCTTGAGAAGACATGTTTTAGAAATGGCTTGAAATGTAAAGTGTTGGTTTTGCAAAATATGAAACATGCATTGATGAATGTTGTTTAGCGATCCTCACTAAGCTTTATGCTTACGCTCCTTTGTTTCATCAATGTAGAGAATTGAACTTTTGAAGGCAGCCCAAAAGCAAGAGGAATCCAAAAGCTTTGCTAAAGAGACGTATGTGGTTCATCTTTAGTTTAATAAATGGCAATGGGTGGTATTTATACTTGGAATGTTTGAGAATGTTTCCCTTTACTTTGAGCATGTTTGTTTGCCTATACTTGAGTTGTAAATGGCCATTGGAGTTTGGATTTTGGTTTATTTGGTGTTTTGACTTGTTATGGTTTTGGCGAACTAGGAAGCATGCCTTTAGTGCCTTTGCTTATGTGTTGGTTGCTATGTTTAAGCTATAGCATCGGTATGATGATTGTTGATATGTATCCTTGATGTATGCATGTTGTGGCATGTCTCGGGGTTGATTCGAGGTTGAAAAAGCATGAAAAACCAGCATTTTCTGCTGTCACAGGGCAGGGTGTATCGAAACACCCTTAACTGTTCCGAAACGGGGGCCTGTATTGGCCATAGCGTTTCGGTACGGTTAAAGGTGTTTCAGAACATTTTGGCTACTAGAGAGGCCTGTTTCGATACTGGTCTCGGAACACACCCGAGTACCAAAACGGTCAACACTGTTTCGATACGGGCGTTTCTGTATGAAAGTTGGTGTTTCGAAACGGATGACCGTTGGATGATGATTTGAATTGTTTTAAGTTTTCATGTTTTACATTTTAGTCCTGAATGTTGTGGATGCAATTGCTTGAGTTTGGAATATCCTTTTTAGTTGAATTTTGGCAGGAAGGCATGTAATATGATTATTTACATATTGGTAACCTTAAAATCTACAATGTTCTTATATTTTCTAAAAATTACATTTGGTCCCTAAAAAGTGTAATTCATGCAATTGAGTCCTTAAATGTTTTCCGATCGCTGTGTCCTTCTCTCCTATGATTCTTGTGTAATCACATAGGCTTAATGTGCATCTAGAGAAGATAAAAAGAAAAAAAGGTCGTTAATCAAGGTTGACTTTCAGGTTGACTTTGGTTTTCCCCGTGTAATCTTCGTAGTTCGGGTCAAACATCTAGGTCGGGCTAAGGGGGTTACATTTGTTGGTATCAGAGCCAGGTTACGAAAGAATTGGGAATGTTGGTATATGTAATTGATGTGAGTTGAAGTATGATGTTTGAAAAGCATGCTAATGTTTGAATTTTGAACCTTATGCTAAGTTGATTGATGTGAATTGCATATGGAATGAATATGATTGTGTGATGAGGATGTTATGTGGATATGTGCTGATTTGGAATGATGGAAAGTATGTGAGCATGATGTTTTGTGTATGCTATGCTCTGTGGGGAAATTGGGTGCCCATTGCCTTATTACACTAATCAAATGTTTTGTAAACTTGGATTCTTGCTTGCAGCTGGCCTAAATGGTTTGATTTGTTTTCGTTGTTGTGTTTGTTTTAAATAGCACATGGGACCTAGAAGGGAGTTGAGGTCCAATACCATAGTGCCTGCGGCTGAGCAGGGGGCTGATGTCCCTCCTGGTGGAGATCTATCTCCTCCGCCACCACCTGGAGGTGGGGAGCAAGTGCAACAAGGACAAGCTGGTCCTGGTTTGGGTAATTTGGTGCCACTAGTTGAGGCGATTACCGGAGCGTTTCAGGCTGCTGTTGCCGGAGCGCAAGTGCAAGCCCCTGCAGTTGGGCAGGTGGGTCTACCTTTGGAGAGGTTGAGGAGCTTGGGAGCTGTAGAGTTCTATGGTATATCACCTGAGGAGTCTGAGGCCTGGTTAGCCAGTACGATCCGTATAATGGATCAAATGGGTTGTAATGATGTGCGTAAGTTGGGATGCGCAGTATCTTTGCTACAAGGTGATGCTTACAACTGGTGGACGACTACCACAGTTGGTATGGAACCCAATGAAGTTGATTGGGAGTTCTTCAGGGGTGCCTTCCGGAGAAAGTATCTAAGTGTGAGATACTTGGATGAGAAGAAACGAGAGTTTATGTCTCTCGTTCAGGGTAACCTATGGGTGGTTGAGTACGAGGTTCAGTTCGTACGCTTGAGCCAATATGCTCCTGAGTTGGTACCGAGTGAGAGGAATCGATGTGATCGCTTCCGGTATGGTTCGGTGCAAGAAGTTAAGACGTACATTCTAGCTGCAGACTACACAGATTTTGATGTGCTTGTGTGTCGGGCAAAGGACATCGAGCAGAACCTGGGTTTGTCTTCTAGAGGTGTTGGTTCTAGCTCTGGGAAGAGAGCTGCTGAGTATAGATCCGGTGGTGGACGGAACTGTTGAGTGTGTAAAAGTTCTATATTTTTCCACCCTATTTAACCCATATTTCTGCTGCATTCAAGCATAATTCATTGCATTTAGGATAGATTTCATTCATACATCACAATTATATTAAATAGCACAGTTGCTACTGAAATTGGTTACTTTTGCAGGTAGCTACTGTAAAAGATGCAGGGCAGTGGAGAAGCAGAGCTGGAACACATGACTGCAGACGAGAAGAAGGATGTTTCCATGGCCGCTGCCGTGGCAGCCAATGGCGATAGCAACAATAAAGGGAAGAAGTGAAGTGGAGCTCGACAGAAAGAGGAAATTAAGCCGGTCTGTCGTGGAGCACTCTTATATTTTTCTGAGCCCCATATCAGAATGAAGGCCAAGCCCAAAGTTCAAGGAAGAAACTCCAAGCAAGAAGGAAGGACGAATTAAAGACATATACTCTGAAGATTTAGTCTTTAATAGAGTTGTACTTTAATTTAAACTTGTATTCTTGTCATATTAGAAAACTTGAACCCAAGGCCTATATAAAGGCATGTAATTCGACCTTGGAAGGGATATCATATTCTCTAGCCGTCATCCCCTAAACCCTAGTCGTTTTCCTCCTTCTCATCATGTTCTAAACTTCCCCTAGGGCTAAGGGTTGATTCTGTAAAGTAGTTGCAAGGGTTACATTGTTTTGGGAATTTTTCTGTTCAATAAAATAGACTTCAAGTTTGCTTATTCTGGTTTTCAACATCTTGCAAGAGTATCGGGAGAGCATTGTGAGATTACACATTTACTTAATATCGGGAGAGTTAAGTATACGAAAGGAATAAGTACGGGTTCTCCAGTTTATGGTTGAACTATCTAGGACCTAGGGATAGGACGAGTTTAAGTGGCTAATGAAGAATTCAACAACATCGGTGTTCATCCTTCGATTCACGCTGGGAGGTATCATCAAAGACGTGTTCATCGACAGACTTGGACCTAGGGATAGGCCAAGGCACAGTAGGGATTCTTGCCAAGTTTGAAGTACATAGTTGTGTGTTCGCTGCCGCGACAATAACAGACCGCTGCCGCAGCAAGTGCTGCTGCGACAGACGCTACGACAGAACAGAGAAGTCCTAAGCAGTGCAATACCTGCACTACTGAGCAAATCAATACCGGCCTACTCTTTACTCTGAATATTTTCATCTCTTATTTTCAGTATTCTTTATTACTTCGTGACAAACAATTAAACTCTTTCTTTTCTCTCTTGTGCAGCATTACGAGGTTAAAGCTATTAGCCCAGTCCCTGTGGAGACGATATCCGATACTTACGTATCACTTTACTACTTGCGTCGTGTACACTTGCGCTACATTGCGATAGACTCTTTTACACGCAACAAGTTTTTGGCGCCGTTGCCGGGGATTGGCAACATAACTTTACCCTACTTTTACTGCACTTACTTTAATTTTTCTGTTTTTACTTGGATTGTTCACCCTGTTTTTTTCACAAGGTCTTTTGTTTGCTTATGCGCAGATCTCAACGAGGGAAAGAACTTGAGCAGAAGTTAGATCCTGAAATCGAACGAACGTGCAACCTCAGTAAACGAGTCCGCCTCCTAGTAGAAAGAAATGAGTACATGGAGGAACAGTTAGAAGCAATGGTGAACGGAAGACACGAAGACAGGAGGAACAACCAAGGGAATCCCCAAGGTTCTGAAGATCCTATCGGAGATGGAGGAAACATACAGCCTGCCGATCCTCCTGCTGCGGCCGCACGCCGGGCATACCGAGATTACATGATCAATGATCATGTGGAATTAGAGACCACCCTGCCAGACGTGGAAGCTGAAAATTTCAAGCTGAAACCTGTGATGTTCAGCATGATTAATTCCGCTGGCCAATTTAGTGGTGCTGCTACAGAGGATGCTAGGGAACATCTGAAAACGTTCCAAGAAATCTGTGGTTCGTTTAGACTACTTGGAGTAAATCCGGAGATACTGAGGCTTCGGTTATTTCCTCATTCATTGAGGGACAGAGCTAAAACCTGGTGGAACAAACTAACGTCGGGTTCAATACGAACTTGGGCAGATTTAACTCGTGATTTTTTGTCTCGTTTTAACCTTCCCATTTATCTGAGCGATTACGTAACGAAATTGCTACTTTTCCACAGGAAGAAGACGAGCCAATGCACGAGGCATGGGACAGGTTTACTACTCTGTTGAGGAATTTCCCAATGCACGGATTCCCTGTTTGGAATCAGGTAATCAAATTCTACAATGCTGCCAACCTACAGACCCGAATGAGAATCGATTCAGCAGCCAATGGGTTGTTGTTAGATAAAGATCCAGAGGACGCCATGGTAGTGTTAAAGAATTTGGCTAAGAATGAAGAGCAATTCCCCACATCAAGGAGAGGTAAACGAGTACTAGCTGTGAAGGATTACGAAGCCGATAATTCCTTGAAGACACAAGTTGCATATCTCACAAAGGCAGTAGAAAACTTGCTGAAGAAGGACTCTCAACCTGTCTACGCTGCAGAAGAGGTATGTGGAACTTGCAGTGGGAATCATAGTTCGGATGACTGCCCGATACAGCTAGAGGAAGGGATGTATGTTGGAAATTATAACAAGCAAAACTACAATTCCAACAACTACAATCCCAACTGGAGAAAAGATCCCAAATTCTCTTGGAGCAACCCAAACAACGCCCTGAACCCTCAAGTACAGAACACTTAAAATCAGGGGGCACCTAGAATTCTGAGTCGACAGCAACCACAGCAGCAGCCGCAACAGCCACCAGCAGCCACAACTAGTATATTGGAACAAACCTTGGCCACATTTATGTCACAGACAGGGACCTACATGGCAAACATGGATCACTTCGTCAAGAAGACTGAGTCGTTCATGGATAAAACAGAGATGCAGATGACTAACCATGAAGCTACTCTGAAATCATTGGAGACACAAATGGGTCAGATTTCCCAGCATATTAAGCCAAGGCAGAATGGAGGATTCCCTAGCGATATTGAAGTCTCTAGACAACCCACACATGAGCAGTGCAAAGCCGTCACAACTAGGAGTGGGAAGAAGTTACCAGGGCCAGAGAAGAAAGCTGAAACAGTTAAGCAATTAGCCCTAGAATCGACTGCCGATAACGCTGCCCCGACAGACGACAAACTGCTTGCTGCCGATGAACCTGTCACGACAGTAGAAGGGACAGAGGAGAAGGATGAAGAACCTAAGCCTCCTCAGATCCGAATGCAATGGGAAGGACGTATTGCAGACTATCGTCCTCCACCTCCTTTTCCTCAGTGGTTACAAAAATTGAAAAAGGAATCCCAGCTTAAGAAGATCTATGATATTTTTAAGCAGGTCCACATTAATATTCCGCTGTTAGATGCCATCAAGGAGATGCCTGGTTATGCCAAATTTCTCAAGGATGCTTTGTCGAAGAAATCCAGACTTGGGGAATTTGAGACGGTAAAACTGACAGAAGGATGCATGACTATTCTGCACAGGCATCCACCCCAGAAAAAGAAGGATCCTGGGAGTTTTGTCATACCGTGCATAATCGGAGACAAATTTGTGGGTAAGGCACTTTGTGATCTAGGAGCTAGTATTAATTTAATGCCAAAATCTGTATTTCAGAAATTAGGTATTGGACGAGCACGACCCACAAAAGTTATGATGCAGCTGGCAAACCACTCTTACGTGCAACCAGAAGGGAAAATTGAAGATATTCTGGTAAGAGTGGATAAATTTATTTTTCCTGCTGACTTTCTTATGTTAGATTGTGAAGCAGATGAGAATGCACCAATCATCATGGGGCGACTCTTCTTAGCCACAAGAAGATCACTGATTGATGTAGAGAAGGGAGAACTCACTATGAGAGTGAACAATCAAGAGATCAAGCTGAATGTTCTCCAAGCAATAAAGCATGCTGATGCAGAAGAAGAATGCAAGGCTATCACTGAAGTTATCCTTGACCAACCCTGCATCAGGTCGGACTGCCATGACATCAAAATTGGCCATTGCCACAGCAGCCATTTAGAAGACTGTCACGGCAGCGACGACGACAGTAGCTCCTCAGATTCTTACACATCTGATACTGAAGGTCATGAGGAGGTAAACTGGATAGGCAATCGTCCAGGTAAGTTATTCGAGCCCTTAAATTATACCTCGAATGAACATATCATCCAAAGGCCATCAACTGTAGAACCACCTGTTCTAGATGTTATGCCCCTGCCAGGGCAGCTCAAATATGTTTTTCTTGGATTAAATGATACGTTGCCCGTAATCATCTCTTCCAAGTTGATGCAGGAACAGGAAAAGCAGCTGATAGGGATGCTGCAGTAGCACAAAAAGGCTATTGGATGGACGATAGCTGATATCCAAGGCATCGGTCCGACACTATGTATGCATAAAATCCTCTTAGAGGATGATCACAAGCCGACCATTGATGCTCAGAGACGTTTGAATGATGCTATGTGAGAAGTGATCCGAAAAGAAATTATCAAATGGCTAGATGCTGAGATAATTTATGCCATCTCGGATAGTAAGTGGGTGAGCCTGGTGCAGTGCGTTCCTAAGAAAGGAGGAATAACCGTGGTGACCAACGAAGAAAACGAGTTAATCCCAACCAGGACTTTGACCGGTTTGAGGGTTTGTATGGACTACCGGAAGCTTAACAAAGCTACCCGAAAGGACCACTTTCCCCTGCCTTTTATTGATCAAATGCTTGATAGATTAGCGGGAAAGCCTTATTACTGTTTTCTTGATGGTTACTCAGGTTACAACCAAATAGCCATCGCACCGGAGGATCAAGAGAAAATGACCTTCACTTGCCCATACAGTACTTACGCTTTTCGGAGGATGCCATTTGGACTTTGCAACGCACCAGCAACCTTTCAGAGGTGTATGATGGCTATATTCTCCGACATGGTGGAGGACTTCCTAGAGATATTCATGGACGATTTCTCAGTCTTTGGAGACAATTTTGAAAGCTGCCTAGGCAACCTGCAGAAAGTGCTCGAAAGATGCGAGAAGGCGAACTTGGTATTAAACTTGGAGAAATGTCACTTCATGGTGGATGAAGGGATAGTCCTAGGCCATAAAGTAAGCTGCTGCGGCATAGAGGTCGACAGCGCAAAAATTGAGGTAATTGAAAAGCTGCCACCACCCACCACAATCAAGGGAATTCGAAGTTTTTTAGGGCATGCTGGTTTCTATCGAAGGTTTATAGCCAATTTTTTTGAAGATCACTAAGCCGTTATGCCACCTACTAGAGCAGAATCGTCCCTTCGACTTCAACACTGAATGTACTGAGGCATTCAGAGTTCTAAAAGAGAAGCTAGTAACAGCCCCGATTGTACAGCCACCGGACTGGAAGTTACCATTCGAGATTATGTGTGATGCCAGTGATTATGCTGTAGGGGCAGCACTTGGGCAGAGGAAGGACAAACTGTTCCATGTAATTTACTATGCCAGCAAAACACTCAACGATGCCCAAGTGAATTACACCACAACGGAGAAGGAATTGTTAGCTGTGGTGTCTTCAATTGACAAGTTCCGATCCTACATACTTGGGACGAAAGTGGTAGTCCACACAGACCACTCTGCACTGAAATATCTGTTTTCTAAGAAAGATGCAAAACCCAGACTGATTCGTTGGATTCTGCTGCTGCAAGAATTCGACATAGAAATCAAGGATAAAAAGGGGACAGAGAACCAAGTTGCAGATCACTTGTCAAGATTAGAGAAGGGAAAAAGTCTCCCAACAGACGAGACACACATACTGGAGACCTTCCCTGATGAGCAGTTGTTCGCTGCCACAAGCACTGCCGCGACAACCATGGCGGCAGATAAGTTTTCTGAACTCCCCTGGTATGCTGATTTCGTTAATTATTTAGTTAGCGGAATATTTCCTCCTGACCTTAACTATCAAGCTAGGAAGAGGTTCCAAAATGATGTTAAGCATTATTATTGGGACGAACCTCTTCTTTTCAAAATGTGTGCAGATCAGATCATCAGGAGGTGTGTACCACATGATGAGCATGAAGCTGTGCTTCATCACTGCCATGCTTCACAATATGGAGGACACCTAGGTGGTAACAAAACTGCTGCCAAGGTTTTGCAGTCTGGTTTTTACTGGCCTTCACTGTTCAAGGATGCCCATGCATTCTACAAAAGCTGTGATAGATGTCAACGGACTGGAAATATCTTAAGAAGACATGAGATGCTGCTGCAAAACATTCTTGAAGTCGAAATCTTCGACGTTTGAGGGATTGATTTCATGGGACCATTCCCAGCATCATGTGGGAATTTATATATCCTCATGGCAGTGGACTATGTGTCCAAATGGGTAGAAGCGATCGCCACACAGAAAAACGATGCCAAGACTGTTCAGAGGTTTTTGCACAAGAACATGTTTGCCAGATTTGGCATCCCTAAGGCGATCATCAGTGATAAAGGGAGGCATTTCGACAATAGGGTAATAGCTACTGCCTTAAAGAAATATGGTGTCAAACATCGGATCGCAACAGCTTACCACCCTCAGACCAATGGACAAGCTGAAATATCCAACAGAGAGGTAAAGAACATTCTTGAGAAGATGGTCAAGCCAACTCGAAAGGACTGGTCTCTACACCTCAATGATGCACTATGGGCCTACAGAACATCGTTTAAAACTCCATTGGGAATGTCACCCTACCGGCTGATTTATGGAAAAACTTTCCATTTACCTGTTGAGATTGAGCACAGAGCATACTGGGCCATCAAGGCAGTGAACATGGACTTGGAAAAAGGCAGGACAGAAAAGGCTGCTTGACTTGAATGAGATTGAAGAAATTAGAGCAATGGCCTATGACAACACAAGGATTTACAAGGACAAGACAAAGAAGTGGCATGACAAGAAGCTGCTGCCACGACAGTTCTGCCCAGGGCAGCTTGTGTTGTTGTTCAAGGGAAATTGAAATCTAGGTGGTCTGGCCCATTCCAAGTGGTGCAAGTTTTTCCCCATGGTGCCATCACGATCAAATCTTTAAAAGATGGGCACCAATTTAAAGTCAACGGACAAATATTACAGCATTATCAGGGGACTGAAGCCCCAAGAATGCAGGAAGTGGTTACTTTAGGAGATGCCCCTCCTGGCATCCCTAATTTAACTTAATTTTATTTTTATTATATATATATATATTAGGTAATCAGAATTTTTTTATTTTTAGAAACTAAGTTTTTTTTTTTATTTTTAGGAAATAAAGGAGACGAGGAGAAGAGAAGAAGTGAACTCAGTCCACCATCTCACCATGATCCCAAATTAGGAGCCTGTCGTTACAATTGCCGTGACAGACGCAGAAAATCCAGCCTGTCAACACGCTGTCGCGACAGACATGCAAACGCGTAACAGACGCGCAACAGACACGGAAACGCGTGACAAACGCGCCAGAAACCGCGTAACAGCTGGCCCCATTATTCGCACTTTCCGTTACAGATCCAACGGGCAGCAAACCCTTCATCTATATAAACCCCATTTTACTATTCATTTTTCACTTCACTTTTACTCTCTCTACTTGTTTCCTCTCTAGATTTTCGTTTGCTTTCAATTTTTCTACAGTCTCTTGCAACTATGAGTACCAGAAACACCAGGCGAAGTGCTGCCTCAGGATCTGCCTCCGCAGCAGTCACTCCCAGCTCCTTCCAGGGCAGAGATATGTGGGAGGAGAGAGGGTTCATTTACAGCCAACAAACGAAGAATCTCGGGCTCAAACCATTTATAGCCCGTAAATTCAGAGCACTACATTGGCAGATGTTTGCTGAGCAACCAGAGGAGATGAATGTGACCCTGGTCAGAGAATTTTATGCTGCCGTCGACAGTAGAGACGCGACAGCAGTGTCCATTCGTGGGAAGGAAGTCCCCTTTGAGCTAGAGTACATCAACACCATCTATGGACTTTACGTCGGCAGGAAGGAAGACGGGCATCAGAGATTCGTGGAGAGCCTGGAGGCAGCAGATTATGATGCTATCATGGTAGAACTCACCGAGGAAGGAACCCATTGGAACACCGATCCCAAACACCCAAGGACAGTAAAACGAGTTCAAATCACCCCCGAGGCCAAGCTGTGGAACGCATTCGTCAAAAAGAGGATTATGCCCTCATCACACAACAACACGGTAGATCAACCAAGGTTAGCTCTCGTCCATTCAATTCTAAACGAGAGGCCTATTAATGTTGGTAGATATGCTCAGGAGGGGATTTTGGATTGTGCATTTCGGCCATCGGGACCACTTGTCTTCCCCTACCTCATAACAGCCCTCTGCCGTGGCCACAATGTCCCTGAAGTTGCTGAGGATTTGAGAATCCGAGGAAAAGGATGGACGGAGAGGAACATCCTTAGCTTGATGGAGCTGAAAGCTGCAACACCAATATCCAATTTCAAGCCGTCTGCCGCGACAGGTGAGCCGACAGAGCACACCCAAACAGAGCCTGCCGCCACAGAACCAAGGCAGCCCACAGCAGCAGCTCCCCCAGTCGACTTCTCTACTCAAATCCTTTCCACCCTGCAGAAAATGGAGGAACGACAGCTAGGTCTGATGAGCTTTATTCGGGATTTCACCACAGCAACGGTACATTTCATTAAAAGCAATTTAAATTTTCCCGATGTACTGTTTCCTGCTTTCCCCGATCACTATTTTGCTGCCCCCACCCCTGCCCATACCCCTACCCCTGCTGCCACACCAAGAACACCATCTGCCGAGTCCACCCCGACCCCAGCCACGACAGCTGCAGGCGGCAGCCACACTGCCACAGTATCTGCCAGGGGAACAAAGAGAAAAGAGACCTTGTCCGACCTTGACGCGTACATAGCTGGTTTCTCCTATTCTTCGATTTGGGAGGAATCCGATGACGAGCCCTCTGTCAAGAGGAACCTGTCCAAGGAATTCACCCAGATGAAACGGCAGAAACCAAACACCGGAGTCGGACCATCCGACCAAGGGAAATCTGCAAGCGGCAGCAGCAGCAGCAGTGGTAGCGGCAGCAACAGCTCTTCCGAAGAGGTTCAGGTGCTGGAGAAACCACCCCAAATCTCACCGACCCACATCCAGCCTCCAAGGGAAGCAAAGAAAAAGACCACCTCTGCCTCTCCTAGCCATCTGCCGGCACCAACAAGGAAAGTCACTGCCCGCCGGCAGATTCAGATCAATAGCAGCAGCAGCAGCGACGACAGCGCTTAAAATTTAAGTTTCTTTTCTTATATTTGTTGTCTGCTATTTTGTTATAATTGTGATGTTGTTTTTATTTTCTTTTTATCATTTTTCATCATGCATTGAGGGCAATGCAACCCTTGAGTTTGGGGGTGACATCCCTCCATTAACGAAGTGTCTTTATGTTAGGAAATTGTGTCTAATGTTTAGTTTATTTTTGCTAAAAAAATGAAAATTTGGCTTAAGTCTTTGAACTTCACTTACCTGCCACGACATATGCTGTCGTGACAGTGCCTTTAGGAAATTTTAGGATCTGTTTAGAGCCTTGCTATGATTCTACCCTGTAAAACACTATTTGTGACTCTTATGATGTTAGATTACTTTAGTACACTGGAATAGGAATGTTTACTCACTTGAAACTGCCCCTAGAGGTGCCTATCACTGGCTCTAGGAAAATGAGAAAGAAAGAAAAAAAATTCAGACTCAATAGCTTGCAAAACTGCCTTGCACTTACTTTAGCAGATTTCTTTTTGAGCTAAGTTAGAAAAAACTAAAGGAGCCTAAGAATTGCCTCCAGAAAAGATGCAGTTAAATAAAGAGTCAAAAAAACTAAAGGAGCCTAAGAATTGCCTCCCAAAAAAATTGAAATGGCATAACCTCAAGTTTGTAGACATAACTATTCTGGTATACTAAGGTAGTCTAGATGCATAAGTGTTCACAAAACCCACACACACTTCACAAGAATTATAGCATGATTCCGAATGAGTCCAGAAATGCCCGACAAGGTACTACTCTTGATAGAATACAAGTGGTGGGTAATGTAGAGTTCAATGAGTTAAGCCAAAGAAAAAAAAAGAAAAAATTAAGTTAGGTAATATTTGCTTGAGGGCAAGCACGAACTTGAGTTTGGGGTGTGTTGAGTGTGTAAAAGTTCTATATTTTGCCCCCTATTTAACCCATATTTCTGCTACATTCAAGCATAATTCATTGCATTTAGGATAGATTTCCTTCGTACATCACAATTATATTAAATAGCATAGTTGCTACTGAAATTGGTTACTTTTGCAGGTAGCTGCTGTAGCAGATGCAGGGCGGTGGAGAAGCAGAGCTGGAACACAGGACTGCAGACGAGAAGAAGGATGCTGCTATGGCCGCTGCCGTGGCAGCCAATGGAGACAACAATAATAAAGGGAAGAAGTGAAGTGGAGCTCGACAGAAAGAGGAAATTAAGCCGGTCTGTCGTAGAGCACTCTTATATTTTTCTGAGCCCTATATCAGAATGAAGGCCAAGCCTAAAGTTCAAGGAAGAAACTCCAAGCAAGAAGGAAGGACGAATTAAAGACATATACTCTGAAGATTTAGTCTTTAATAGAGTTGTACTTTAATTTAAACTTGTATTCTTGCCATATTAGAAAACTTGAACCCAAGGCCTATATAAAGGCATGTAATTCGACCTAGGAAGGGATATCATATTCTCTAGCTGTCTTCCCCTAAACCCTAGTCGTTTTCCCCTTCTCATCATTTTCTAAACTTCCCCTAGGGCTAAGGGTTGATTCTGTAAAGTAGTTGCAAGGGTTACATTGTTTTAGGAATTTTTCTGTTCAATAAAATAGACTTCAAGTTTGCTTATTCTGGTTTTTAACATCTTGCAAGAGTATCGGGAGAGCATTGTGAGATTACACATTTACTTAATATCGGGAGAGTTAAGTATATGAAAGGAATAAGTACGGGTTCTCCAGTTTATGGTTGAACTATCTCGGACCTAGGGATAGGACGAGGTTAAGTGGCTAAGGAAGAATTCAACAACATCGGTGTTCATCCTTCGATTCACGCCGAGAGGTATCATCAAAGACGTGTTCATCGACAGACTTGGACCTAGGGATAGGCCAAGGCACAGCAGGGATTCTTGCCAAGTTTGAAGTACAGAGTTGTGTGTTCGATGCCGCAACAACAACAGACCGCTGCCGCAGCAGGTGCTGCCACGACAAACGCTACGACAGAACAGAGAAGTCCTAGGCAGTGCAATACCTGCACTACTGAGCAAATCAATACCGGCCTACTCTTTACTCTGAATATTTTCATCTCTTATTTTCAGTATTCTTTATTACTTCGTGACAAACAATTAAACTCTTTCTTTTCTCTCTTGTGCAGCAATCTGAGGTTAAAGCTATTAGCCCAGTCCATGTGGAGACGATATCCGATACTTACATATCACTTTACTACTTGCATCGTGTACACTTGCACTACATTGCGATAGACTTTTTTACACGCAACATGAACAAAAGAGGCCGTGATAGGAGACATCAGCCTGAGGGAAGGCGTGGTGTTCCGGGTCGAGGTGGACAGACTTAGGGAGGTCGTATGAGATCCGAGCAGCATACATGCTGGACATGTGGTTCGAGGGACCATTTGAGGAGAGATTGTCCTCGAGCAGCTAGAGAGGTTCAGGCTCCTATTGTGGTGGCAGGGAACTCCTGCTGGAATTGTGGTTTGGCAGATCATATGAGGAGGGAGTGTCCTTTGTTGGCTGGTGGAGGCTAAGGACGTGCTTCTGTGGTAGCTGCACCCTAGAGAGGCCATGGGCGCGGCCGTGGCAATTTTCATAGGAGAGATGAGGGGCAACATGGTATTGCTCACGTTGTAGCCGTTCGACCTGAGGGAGGTGGACCAGCGAGGGTGTATTCTCAGCGCGAGGAGCGCAACGATACCGATGTGATCGCAGGTACCTTTGCTCTCCAGTCTTTATCCTTGCTGGCTTTGATTGATTCTGGATCCACGCATTCTTATATCTTGAGTGAGCATGCACATTTGCTTGATATACCTGTTGAGATGCTTGAAGTAGGAATGCAAGTGACTAGTTCTTTTGGTGAGACTGTAGTCACTAGCAAGTTGTATAGGAGATGCCCTTTGTCTGTGCAAGGACATGTTTTCCTTGTGGACTTGATGGAATTGCCTTTCTATGGATTTGATGTAATCCTTGGCTGGACTGGTTGACGGAGCATAGGGCGGTGGTTGACTTTGATGTTAAGCGAGTCACCTTAAAGTTGGCCGATGATTATGAGGTTGTTGTAGTAGGCGAGAATGTGAAATTCTTGTCGAATGTGATTTCGGCTTTGGAAGCAAACTATATGACGAGGTTGGGTTGTGAGGCTTACCTTGCCTATGTGATGAATCCTGGCACTAAGGATGTGTGTGTGCAGGATATCCGAACGGTTCACGATTTTCCAGGTGTCTTTCCGGAAGAATTGCCTGGTTTTCCACCAAACATGGAAGTTGAGTTTGGTATAGAGTTATACGAGAACACAACTCCGGTGTCCATTGCTCCTTATCGCATGGCACCCAAAGAGTTAAAAGAATTGAAAACGCAATTGCAGGAGTTGTTGGATCGAGGTTTCATCCGGCCAAGTGTGTCACCTTGGGGTGCATCGGTCCTGTTTGTGAAGAAGAAGGATGGGACGATGAGAATGTGTATAGATTATCGGCAATTGAACAAGTTGACAATCAAGAATAAGTATCCCTTGCCAAGAATTGATGATCTCTTTGATCAATTCTGGGGAGCCTCAGTGTTTTCTAAGATAGACTTAAGATCGGGGTATTATCAGCTGAAAGTGAAGGATGTGGACGTACCTAAAACTGCTTTTCGGACGAGGTACGTGCATTATGAGTTTTTGGTGATGCCGTTTGGTTTGACCAACGCACCTGATGCTTTCATGGACATGATGAATCGTGTATTCCATGAATTCTTGGATCAGTTTGTGGTGGTGTTCATCGATGATATCCTTGTGTATTCGCGTATCGAGGAGGATCATGATAAGCACTTGAGAATTGTTTTGCAAGCGTTGTTGGAAAATCAGTTGTATGCAAAGTTGAGTAAGTGTGAGTTTTGGCTTAGGGAAGTGGTCTTCCTTGGGCATGTGGTATCGGCTGAGGGTATTCGTGTTGATCCGCAAAAAGTAGAGGCTGTGATGAGTTGGAAAGTGCCTAAGTCAGTGACTGAGGTACGAAGTTTCCTTGGGTTGGCGGGGTACTACCGTAGGTTTGTCGAGGGTTTCTCAAAGATAGCGGCACCTTTGACCAAGTTGTTGCAAAAGAATGTTCGCTTTGAGTGGACTGAGGTGAGGCAACAAGCTTTTGAGAAGCTGAAGGAAGCTTTGACGCAAGCTCCTGTTTTGATTCAACCTGAATCGGGTAAGGAGTTTGTGGTCTATAGTGATGCGTCCATTGTTGGTTTGGGCTGCGTGTTGATGTAGGAGGGTAAGTTGGTGGCCTATGCATCTAGGCAGTTGAAGGTGCATGAGCGCAACTACCCTACTCATGATCTTGAGCTTGTAGCTGTGGTGTTTGCCTTGAAGATTTGGAGGCATTACCTATATGGTGAGAAATGTGTTGTGTTCACAGACCACAAGAGCTTGAAGTACCTTATGTCTCAAAAGGAGTTAAATCTTAGGCAACGACGTTGGGTGGAGTTGCTTAAGGATTATGATCTGGCGATTGAGTACCACCCGGGTAAGGCTAATGTTGTTGCCGATGCTTTGAGCCGGAAGGTGGCTGTTGAGTTGAGAGTGATGTTTGCTCGCTTGAGCATATCGCGTGATGGTGGTCTTGTGGTGGAGTTGCAAGTGAAACCATCTTTGTTACAGTTGATTAAAGATAAACAATTGCTTGATGATTCTCTTGTTTCGCATGTTCAAGACATTGCGGAAGATGGACCTTCGGATTTCAGCTTTAGTGATGATGGTGTATGTGTTTTGGAAGTCGAATAGTGGTGCCAGATGATGCTGAGTTAAGGCACACTATTCTGACTGAAGCTCATAGTAGTCCTTTTGCTATGCACCCGGGTAGTACAAAGATGTATCGTGACCTAAAGGATGAGTACTACTGGGTAGGGTTAAAAAAGGATGTGGCTGAGTTCGTTAGTAAGTGTATGGTGTGTCAGCGAGTGAAGGCTGAGCATCAGGTTCCTTCTGGATTGTTGCAGCCTTTGAGAATTCCAGAATGGAAGTGGGAGAGAATCACCATGGATTTTGTGTATGGTTTGCCTTTGTCACCGACAAAGAAGAATTCAGTTTGGGTGATTGTGGATCGGCTTACGAAGTGTGCACATTTTCTGCCTGTGCATACTACATATACCTTGGATAAGTTGGCTGAGCTGTACATAGCTGAGATTGTGCGGTTGCACGGTGTGCCAAAGTCTATTGTGTCGGATAAGGATCCGAGGTTTACAGCGCGATTTTGGGAATGTTTGCATCAAGCCTTTGGTACACGGTTGAATTTCAGTACTTCTTATCATCCGCAGACGGATGGGCAGTCAGAACGTGTTATTCAGGTGCTTGAGGACATGCTAAGATGTTGTGTGACAAATTTTCAGGGTTCTTGGGAAAAGCACTTGTTGTTGGTTGAGTTTGCGTATAATAATAGTTATCAGGCAAGTATCCAAATGGCTCCATACGAGGCTTTGTATGGGAGGAGATGTAGAACCCCTCTCTGTTGAGCAGAAGCTGGGCAAAAGTTGATTTCAATGCCAGCTATGCTTAAGGGAACTACCGAGAAGGTGAAGCTCATTTGTGAGCGGTTAAAAGCAGCATCAGATAGGCAGAAGTCTTACGCGGACTTGAAGCATAAGGAAATTGAGTTCGTGGTTGGCGAACGTGTGTTCTTGAAGGTATCGCCTTGGAAGAAGGTGATGAGATTTGGGCGTAAGGGTAAACTTAGCCCAAGGTTTATTAGACCTTACGAGATTGTGGAGCGTATTGGTCCTGTGGCATATCGGTTGAGATTGCCTGTAGAGTTGGAGAAGATACATGATGTGTTTCATGTCTCCATGTTACGGAAGTACAGATCGGATCCTTCGCATGTGATGCATGTTGAGGAGATAGAGTTGAATCCAGATTTGTCATATGATGAGGAGCCGGTGAAGGTTCTGGATGTAAGTAGCAAGGTTCTTCGTGGTAAGACGATAGAACTTGTGAAGGTGTTGTGGCGACACCGAGGAGTTGAGGAAGCCACGTGGGAAAGCAAGACGGACATGCTAAGGCAGTTTTCGCATCTCTTTCCATCATGTAAGAATTTCGAGGACGAAATTTCCTAAGTGGGGGAGAGTTGTAACACCCTGGTTTTGGGCCTAGATGTTTTGGACATCGGATCAGACCGGTCGAGAACGGTTCGAATCACGTAAAGTGATTTTAGGAAATCAAGGATCGGGATAGGATAAAATTGTGATAAAAATTACTAAAATCCTCTAAAAATATAATTAAGAGGTTGGTCAAATCAATTTTATAAAAAGGGTTTTGGAAAACGGACATTTTGAGCAGTGATCAAATTGTAAAGTTTCAAAACTGGGAAAATATGCTTTTTAAGGTGGAAGCCAAAATCTTAGAATCTTTAGGGGGCTTTAAGTCAATTTGACCTTTCTTCAATATGACATGTGATTTAAATGGGTTTTAATTAAATGATTTTAATTAGAATTTGATATTAATTAATTGGTAGTTAGTGGATTTTCATTTTACGTAACTACCAATTCCCTTTCATTCTAGCCAAACACCATTTTCTCTCATCCTTTCCAGAATTCTTTCTCCCAAAAATCCTCTCAACATTTCCTAAATCTTTTTCAAGAGATCTTCTTTAATTCTTCAAGATTTTTGCAAGGAAAAAACTTGTCATCTATTGAAGGAAGCAAGGATTGGAGGTAAATCCCGTTCTGAACCTCTAATCTAAGTTTTTTATTGAAATTCTCAAGATATTTGGCTTCTAATAACTATTTTTGATTGAGTTTTCAATATAGTTTTGATTTGAGATCAAAATCTTGTGAAAATGTGGATGAAATCTTGATTTTCGGACTTGATGAGTTGTGCACTATTTTGTGTTGATTTTAATTGATTTTTAAGTTGGTTTATATGTTAAAATGAGGTGTGGTTAATATAGATCCTGAAATCCCTGAGATCCTTGAGTTTCTTGGTAGTTTTAAGTGTGATTTTGGGGTGTAATGGTGGAATTTTGTTCGCTGGAGGTATAAGGATGTGTTAGGATGTTTATTAGATGTGTTTTGATGTTGATAATTGTTTGGAAGTGATGTATGATGGCTGGGCTTGGTTTAGGAGGCAATCGGTTGAGTTTTCGGTTGTGTTGGAAGGGTATTTTGGTGTAGTTTGAGTGGGCAACGAGTTTATGAATTGTTGTTGGTGTTAGAATGCATTTTAATGCATTTAGATCTTTGTTTTGATGATGTGAAAACAGGGGATCTTGATCCGGAGGCAAACAAGGTGATTTTGGAGGCTCTGGGGGTGTAATTTCCGTGTCGGCGAATGAGGCTTTGCGTATCGGTGAGTGGAAATGCAATTTCCTTGTTTGTAACGCTTTGAGCGTGCTCTTGGGAGCTTAGTGTAAGCTTGATACACTTAACTAAGCTCAAGTGTAAGTGTTTCAGTAATCCCTCTCTTGGAAATGTGCTAAGTTGGATGAAAATGCATTTGATGTAAGAGTGGATTTGTTTACTATTTTTAAGCTTGTTTAATCATGGTTTAGTGTTGGATTTTAATGTCATTATGTTAAGGATGCACTAGGTAAGTGATCCTTGGTTTTCATATGAAAATGCATATGATGTTAAGCATGTGTGCTTGTGGAAATGACATTGTGGTTATGCTTGAAAAATAGTGGATTAATGTGGATAAATGAATATATTGGCAAGTGATGAAAATGGTTTTTGGTTACTTAAATTGGATATAGTTAGCCGGCTATAGAATTGTGTGCACCGTGAATAAAGTCGCCTTGGATGTTGAGGGTTGTGATTGTGTCGTAATTTGCATCCAAGTACCCTAACGATTGAGGTTAAGATCACAACTGTGAATGGTTAGTCCCGTGTGTGAGTCTTGTGTATGTGTCCCATACTCTCGTTAGTGGAATTATACAACTACCGATGAGTGATGTTGAGGGGTTGTGATTGTGCCATTAATCTCCATCACGGGTGTTGAGGGGTTGTGATTGTGCCATTTGTCTCCACCTTGTGTAGTCCGGTAGTTTGTATGAAGCGTGAGGGACAACGCTTGTAATCCGCGTATCCGATTGTGTCTTGTGTTGAAATGGTTTATGGATTATCACTTCAAAGCCAATATAATATAAATGAGTAAAGTGAAGCATGAGATGCTTGAATATGATGCAAGGATGCATGGGATAATTGTGTATGATGCAAGAATGCATGAGATGATTGGTAAAGCATGAGCAATGGTTTTATTGTTGTTTATGATTGATGCATATGTGCATGAGGTTTCAAAAGTGCATGGATGCCTTGAGAAGACATGTTTTAGAAATGTCTTGAAATGTAAAGTGTTGGTTTTGCAAAATATGAAACATCCATTGATGAATGTTGTTTAGCGATCCTCACTAAGTTTTATGCTTACGCTCCTTTGTTTCATCAATGCAGAGAATTGAACTTTTGAAGGCAGCCCAGAAGCAAGAGGAATCCAAAAGATTTGCTAAAGAGACGTATGTGGGTCATCTTTAGTGTAATAAATGGCAATGGGTGGGATTTATACTTGGAATGTTTGAGAATGTTTCCCTTTACTTTGAGCATGTTTGTTTGCCTATACTTGAGTTGTAAATGGCCATTGGAGTTTGGATTTTGGTTTATTTTGTGTTTTGACTTGTTATGGTTTTGGCGAACTAGGAAGCATGCCTTTAGTGCCTTTGCTTATGTGTTGGTTGCTATGTTTAAGCTATAGCCTCGGTATGATGATTGTTGATATATATCCTTGATGTATGCATGTTATGGCATGTCTCGGGGTTGATTCGAGTGTGAAAAAGCATGAAAAACCAGCATTTTCTGCTGTCACAGGGCAGGGTGTATCGAAACACCCTTAACTGTTCCGAAACGGGGGCCTGTAATGGCCATAGCGTTTCGGTACGGTTGAAGGTGTTTCGGAACATTTTGGCTATTAGAGAGGCCTGTTTCGATACTGGTCTCGGAACACACCCGAGTACCGAAACGGTCAACACCGTTTCGATACGAGCGTTTCGGTACAAAGGTTGGGGTTTCGAAACGGATGACCGTTGGATGATGATTTGAATTGTTTTAAGTTTTCATGTTTTACATTTTAGTCCTGAATGTTGTGGATGCGATTGCTTGAGTTTGGAATATCCTTTTTAGTTGAATTTTGGCAGGAAGGCATGTAAAATGATTAATTACATATTTCTATCCTTAAAATCTACAATGTCCTTATATTTTCTTAAAATTACATTTTGGTGCCTAAAAAGTGTAATTCATGCAATTGAGTCCTTAAATGTTTTTCGATCGCTGTGTCCTTCTCTCCTATGATTCTTGTGTAATCACATAGGATTAATGTGCATCTAGAGAAGATAAAAAGAAAAAAAAGGGTCGTTAATCAAGGTTGACTTTTGGGTTGACTTTGGTTTTCCCCGTGTAATCTTCGTAGTTCGGGTCAAACGTCTAGGCCGGGCTAAGGAGGTTACAAGACAAAATCAGAGTAATGCCAAGAACCATCTTGTACTTGTGCTTACGAGTACAATGGATCTTCTGTAAAGGGCTATTGTACCAGTTTACTTCAATAAAGATGAATTCATTTTAATTATCAAATGGCAAACAAGTTTCTTGTTTTTTGCATTCCATTCCAAATATGCATTCATTTCTTTGCAGGTAAACAAATATTAATTGCATGAATGATTCTGAACCTAATCCTGAAATAGATTTCGAGTGGCCTATATGTCTAATGGAAGTCAATGAGTGTGAAAATGAGACAAAATGTGAAATCCCTGATGAATTACCGAGGTTGGTAGAAAAAGAAGACAAACAGATCTTACCTCACAAAGAAGAGATAGAAATTTTGAATTTGGGGATAAATCAAATCAAAAGAGAGGTCAAGATCGGTACAGCTTTCTCGTCAAAGACCAGACATGATTTGATTGAGTTGCTACGTGAATTTAAAGATGTCTTTGCTTGGTCTTATCATGATATGCCAAGATAGGATACATATATAGTGTCCCACAAGTTGCCTATAAGGCTTGTTGCTTGCGTGTAGTGTACTATAAATGATACGCAAATATAGTGCAAGTATACACGTCGAACGAGTAATAAAGTGAGTGAGTGAGCATCGTCTCCACAGGGATTGGAGGTATTCGCGGTTTGTTGTAACAATATTGATTGAACTTTTTGCAGATGATAATGCTATAGTAAAAGAGATGGTGTAAAATAATTTTGTAGCAAAACAGTGCAAAGAAAGATGAGATAACAATATGATGAACATGTCCCCTTTCGTATGCGAAACTCACTACGGAATGACTGGCTGGGAATGATGGGCAACCTAAACCAAGCTTCTTACCGATACTAAGGCTATCCAACTATCTTCTATGCTAGGCGAGATTTGCTAAGAATGTTCCTAAACTATCTCTAGCTAGGAAACTGGGAGTCAGAAGTGCTACAGCAATACCTCTCGGCGTAAACTCTTAACACTCCCCTACCCTTCACGAACTATCCTTTTTAACCCTTGAAACCTATCACTTATCTCTAAGGTAGGTTAGAGTCTACCTCTCAACAGCCACTCCATTGCTTATAGGGTTCTAAGGCTAGCTCTCTTAATTACTAACCTCAACAAACACTTAAAGAACGGCTAACTCTCGAGGGCTCTTACAACTTTAAGGAAATAAAACGCATAAGCAAACAATAGAACATGATAAACACTGAAAAGCTATAGCAGGCATTAAGAATTACTTAAAATAAAATCATCCATAAAACCCAAGCCACCTAAAACAGTTCGTGACTAGGCAACATCATCAGAGTATCATCGAGATAACATCACCAAAGATAAAGATATGAAAAGGAAATGCTAAAGCGACAGAAAGAAAGGTGAACTCCCTCTCCGCCATGGACTGCTCGACTGTCTTAGGCCCACCGCCTCTCTCGAGGCTGGCGAGGCCACTCCTTGGAGCTTCAACGATGGAGGACACCAAGTGGAGAAGATGAAGATGAATGCTTCTCTCTCCTTGAACCTTTATCTCTCTATGCTCTCTTCCGCCTCTTCTCCTCTCTTTTTTCAAGCTTCTCTCCCTCTTTATATAGTGGAGGCTCCTAGGGTTTTGTGCATTAAAGATTCCTTGATAATCCCAAGGAATATCCACCGATAAGCTCTGCCACGAGGGGACAAGAAGGAAAATCTACAGGTGGGTACCAGCTGCTGTACATGCCAGGTTGTCCTTTTCTGCATATTCACGTGCTTCTGCAGCTCACGTGCTTCTCATGTGTTGGCCGATATCCACTTCCACTATGCTATAGCAATTCCTGGCGTCTGCTTTCTCTGTTGACTCCTTTCATGCGCATCATCAAACCCAAAGCCAACCTTCCGAGCAGTACCCCTCAACATGGACTAATAACCAGCAAAAAAAATAAAGATGCACCAAGAAGAAGAAAATGCAGCCTAAATGCAGTCTAAATGCTATGATATGGGCTCAAGAACAGGCAAATGCTATAGCAAAAAGGTATGAAAACAATGATATTTATGCAGTTAGCACTCTCCCAAAATTAAGCTATTGCTTGTCCTCAAGCAATGAGTAGAATAAAATAAAAGAAATACTATGGCAAATATTTACCCTAGAGAATTGCTATGGCAAGATCTCAGTCCTCAAAAATGACATAGGCAGTTAAAATATAAACAACTAGAAGTGAGATCCTTAAGAACATTCCTTAAGACTAAGATGTGTGCGTGTGTGTGTGGCTGCCTTCCTCCTATACTTAAGCTAGTAAGACAAATTGTCAAGGAAGCTCCCTAGTTATACCCTAACCATGTTCTCTAGCTCATTTCTAATTTTCAGACTCCGAAAGATATAGGTTTTCTGCTACGAAGGGTGTCAGCTCATCACATCTACCGTCCTTAGTTTTAGATGAGCAGGGAGCAGACCTCTCACCCCCGAGCTAGTAGGTAGATTCATCCCGTGACAACTTTCATTCACTCATATGCTAGAGCAAAACTTTATTTTTCTTTTTTCTTTTTTCTTTATTTTTAACACTAAAATATGCTATAGCAAAGCAGAGTGTCCTTCTACAGATATGCCGTAGAATTTATTCATTTGTTTTAGCACAAGGATGTCTAATTTTTTCTTAAGTTCTCTAGAGTTTACATATCAGAGTTCACTAGGGTTCTTCCTAAAGAAATTTCTAACGAACTTACTTATAGAAAGATAGCAACAATGTAAAAAAAATTTAACAACTAGATCCTAAGGTCAGTTCTACAGATCTCAACTAATTGTGTTTTTTTTTTCTAAACTAGTTCAAGCCTTTAAGATTTCATCGTCAGACATCATAGATATATTCATAGGCTGTCTCTAGACTAAACAGAATGCCATAGTAAAAGTTTTGTTCTTTCCTACTATGCATATGCTAAAGCAAAATACTAACTATGAACACCAACACCCTCAAACTTAAGGGATGCAGTGTCCTCAATGCATGAACTAATCTATATTATATGCAATGAAGAAAGAAAAAAATAAAATAAATGAAAGAAAAGAAAAGTTACCTCCTCGGTGCGGAGGCTATGTGGTGCCGCTGGTGTTGTCCATGGAAGTTTCAGACAAGTAGTAGTGGGGATTCGCGATATCGTCCACACTCTCGGAGGAGACTTTCTAAGCACTGGGTGAAGAGCGGATGCGACCAGCGGTATGCTTTACACGCGTCTTAGGTCTGGATGATGTAGCATCCTCAATTTGTGTTGGGGTCGGCTCAGGCGTGGGTACTGGGGTTGTCTCCATTTGAGAGGGGTCCTCATAATCACTCGTTATCTGGTCCAGCTCAAGAAGTGGGTTATTCGGTCTTGAAGGCCCAGGGTTGGTTGCCTTCCTGCTGCGTTTTCTCTTTTTGGTCGGAGTGGGCACATGGGCGGTTTCTTCGATAGGAGGTGGAACCAGTATAGTTTCTTTTTTTGGTTGGGCAGTAAGAGTCGCAGACGTCTTCTTTCTTGCTGTCTTTTTCTTAGCAGGGGGCAGTACTGAGCTAGGGTCAACTTCGCTTTGATTGGGAGGCACTGGGCTTGTTGTGGCAGTGGTGGGGGCTTGCAAAAACTCCAAGGGAAATAGAGGGAATGACACGTTCTGGTCCGGTAGGACTTTTTTGAAGCAAGATGCTTTGATTGGTAGGAGTTTGTTGAACCCTAATTCTAGAAGAACATTTCTATCCTTTAGTTTCTTCCATCTTTCCTTTGTTGTGTCATCGACAAACTTAGTAATCTCCAGGACTGGGGGTTTCTTAGGGCGGCCGGAAGTTTCGAGAGTATTCTTGCAACGTGCCATGGAGGTTTTTGTGAAAGTAGAGAGGAGTGAATATGTGAAGGGAAAGTGATGGAGGCTTTTCGGTGTTTTGGGAGAAATAGAAAAGATGAAAGGGAAGAAGAAAAGTTGAGTGTTGAAGAAAATGAAGAAGTTAAAGGGGCTGGTGATGATGAGAAATTGTGGTAAGTTGAAAAAGGTGAGGAAAAACAGACGAATTAAATGGAAGAAGGGAGTGATGGGGACGTGTGTCGGCTTTAAAAGAGAGAGAAAAAGATGGGATTTAATGTGATGGGTGATGGCTGGAAAGAGAATAAATAGGTTTTGTGGCTAGGGTTTTACCACATTAATTGGATGAATATTCTCTCTCTCACTTTTTGTTTTTTTTCTCTTTTTTAATTCATCCTTCCCCTACTTTTCGGATAAAACCTCTCCTCCTTCTCTTTTTTGTACTCCCTAAAGTAGATAAAAACAAAACTCCATGTCTTTCTCCTCTTTGCTACCAACCCTGTAGACGGCCATGCTCTCCTGCCTCTGTACCTGATATTGTACTTTGAATGAGAAAGCTTGTACGAAGGTCACATGAAAAGATAAGAAAATAAAGACAAAGATAACACAAAAAACTAAACTAAAAAGAATAGCATTATTTATAAACATGCTATAGCATAAAGGATAGAGTTTAGAGGGGCAAACTTTCAAGGATCATGTAGATCCAGGCATGACTTGTCTCTGGGGATAGGGGCTCCACTGTACACCTTCAGGCGTTGGCCATTGATTTTGAAGACTTCACCATCGTCCAACTTCTTGATATCAACCACGCCATGAGGGTACACCTTGTGTATGATGAATGGTCCTGACCACCTTGATTTCAGCTTTCTAGGAAAAAGCTTTAGCCTGGAATTGTAGAGAAGCACTTGTTGACCTTCAGAGAAATGCCTTGGCAAAATATGTTTGTCATGCCACTTCTTGGTTTTCTCTTTGAAAATGCGGGCATTCTCGTATGCTTGGGCTCGAAATTCTTACAGCTCATTAAGCTCTAGCAAGCTTCTTTCACCATCTAGTCGGGCATCCATGTTGAGTTTCTTGATTCCCCAATAAGCCTTGTGCTCAAGCTCAACGGGTAGAAGGCACTCCTCGCCAAACACGAGCTTGAAGGGTGACATGCCCAAAGGCGTCTTGAAGGTTGTTCTGTATGCCCATAGTGCTTCATCCAACTTGGGGGACCAGTCTTTTCTCTTAGGGTTGACCACCTTCTCCAAGATTTGCTTGATTTTGCGATTGGAAACTTCAGCCTGTCCGTTCTTCTGCGGATGATATGCTGTAGCAATCGTGTGATTGACTCCATATCGATGTAATGCTTTAGCAATAAGCTTGTTGTCAAAGTGAGTTCCTTCATCACTGATGATGGCTCGGGGTGCTCCAAACCTTGTGAAGATGTTCTTGTGAAGGAACTTCATAACCGTCTTGGAGTCGTTCCTTAGGGTGGCAATAGCCTCCACTCTTTTTAACACGTAGTCGACTGCTAGCAAAATATATAAATCTCCATATGATGTTGGAAACAGACCCATGAAGTCAATTCCCCACACGTCAAAGATTACAACCTCCAAAATATTTTGCAGTGGCATTTCATTCCGCCTGGAGATGTTCCTCGTTCTTTAAAATATGTCACAAGTCTTGTAGAACTTGTGTGCATCCTTGAAAAGTGTAGGCCAATAGAATCCTTCTTGAAGAATTTTTGCAGCAATTCTAGCACCACCAAAATGCCCTCCACACGGTGATGAATGACAATGGTACATAATGCTATGGTATTCTTCTTCTGGAACACATCTCCTTATGATCTGATCAGGACATTGCTTGAACAAGTAGGGTTCATCCCAATAGTAGAATCTTGCATCATGTCTGAATTTCTTGAGTCCCTGACAAGATAAATCAGGAGGCAAAATACCACTAACAAGATAATTAACAATATCAGCATACCACAGAATTACCGTAGCATACAACAGTTTCTCGTCTGGGAATTCCTCCTTAATTTCAGATTCACTACCTTGTGTGATAGCATTTTCTAGCCTAGATAGATGATCAGCTACCTGGTTCTCACATCCTTTCATATCTCTAACTTCTAAGTCAAATTCTTGTAGCAAGAGTATCCATCTAATAAGTCTAGGCATAGCATCCTTTTTAGTCACTAAATACTTAATGGCTGAATGATCGGTATGAACTATAACCTTAGTGCCTATCAAGTATGACCTAAACTTATCAAAGGCAAATACTACAGCAAGCAATTCTTTCTCAGTAGTGGTGCAATTGATTTGTGCATCATTCAAACTGCGACTAGCATAATAAATAACATGAAAGAGTTTACCTCGGCGTTGTCCAAGTGCTGCACCAACGGCGTAGTCACTTGCATCACACATTAGCTCAAATGGCTCGTTCCAATCAGGTGGAATGACAACTGGTGCTGAGATAAGCTTCTTCTTTAGCTCTTGAAGTGCGCTATGACAATCTTTGTCAAACACAAATGGTTGGTTTTTCTGTAGCAAATTGCATAGCGGCTTAGAGATCTTCGAAAAATCCTTGATGAATCTCCGATAGAAGCCAGCATGCCCTAGGAAGCTTCTTACTCCCTTGACAGTAGTGGGGGAGGTAGTTTTTCAATGACCTCGACCTTTGCTTTGTCAACATCTATCCCTTGCTTCGAGATCTTGTGGCCTAAGATCGTTCCTTCCGTTACCATGAAACGACATTTTTCCCAATTGAGCACCAAGTCAGCTTCTTCACACATCTTTAGAACCGCGGTGAGATTGCCCAAGCATGTGTCGAAGTCATCTCTAGAGACCGAGAAGTCATCCATTAAAATTTCTAAAAAGTCCTCGACCATGTCTGAAAAAATAGCCAGCATACATCTTTGAAAAGTTGTTGGGGCATTGCAGAGACCAAACAGCATTCTTCGAAAAGCGTAAGTTCCATAAGGGCATGTGAAAGTTGTCTTCTCTTGGTCTTCGGGTGCTATAGCAATCTGATTGTACCTAGAATACCCATCGAGGAAGTAGTAGAATGCCTTGCCCGCTAGTCGATCTAACATCCGATCAATGAATGGGAGGGGAAAATGGTCTTTCTTGGTTGCCTTGTTGAGCTTCCTATAGTCCATGCAAATCCTCCACCCCGTGACGGTTCTAGTTGGCAATAGCTCATTTTCCTCGTTGCTTACCACGATCACGCCTCCCTTCTTCGGTACACATTGCACTGAGCTGACACATGAGCTATCAGATATCGAGTCTAGCATCAAGTCACTTTATTATCTCTTTCATCACCACATTCTTCATGATTGGGTTTAATCTTCTCTGGGGCTCAACAGAATTTCTGTGACAATCATCAAGAAAAATTTTGTGCATACATATAGCAGGGCTTATTCCATTCAAATCAACCATAGTCCACCCTAGCGCATTTTTATGCTGTAACAACATATTTACTAAGCTAGTTTCTTGCTTAGGTGTGAGACTAGATGAGATTATCACAGGCAAAGTTTCATTGCTCCCTAGGTAAACATACTTAAGATGTGATGGCAAAGGTTTCAGTTCTAGAGTAGGTTCATGCTCAATGGAAGGCTTAGGAGGTACAAATTCTGAAAAATCAAGAGGTTCAAAGTGCGTACCTGGTCTAGCTTCGAGTCGACTAGACTGCTCCAGTTCCCTTGAGAGTTATTCTAGTCTGAATCATCATCTGTACAGAGTGCTTCAAACTCTTTCATTTGCATCTCATTGCTACAGCAAAGCTCATCAGTTCCACTCTGTGCTGTAGCAAAACAAATGTCCTCTAACACCTCGCATTGTGTTTGCGTGTCCATAGTCATCACAAATGTGGTGTGATGGTCCACAGTTTGCTTTAGCCCGTAGTACTTGTTGATTGCTGCAGCGGTGAACTTGATCTGCTCGCCTCGCACATGGATAGTGGACTGAGTATGACTTGTGAGATGGGCATAGAACTCCTTTACTAGTGAAGTGTAGATTTCCTCAGGGTGGACATCGAATGATTTCCATTGATGCCTGCCAATGATGTCCATGATTGCTTGGTCGAACTGGTCCTCCCTCTCCTTAGGGTATTTGAACCCTAATTCCGGAAGAACGTTTATATCTTTTAGTTTCTTCCATCGTTCCTTCGCTGCGTCATCGACAAACTTAGTAATCTTCAGGACTGAGGGTTTCTTAGGGCGGTCGGAAGTTTCAGGAGCATTCTTGCAACATGCCATGGAGATTTTTGTGAAAGTATGGAGGAGTGAATATGTGAAGGGAAAGTGATGGAGGCTTTTCAGTGTTTTGGAAGAAAAAGAAAAGAAGAAAGGGAAGAAGAAAAGGTTGAGTGTTGAAGAAGATGAATAAGTTGAATGGGCTGCTGATGATGAGAAATTGTGGGAAGTTGAAAATGGTGAGGGAAAACAGATGAATTGAATGGAACAGGGGAGTGATGGGGACGTGTGTCGGCTTTAAGGGAGAGAAAATAAGCTGGGATTTAATGTGATGGGTGATGGCTGGAAAGAGAATAAATAGGTTTTGTGGCTAGTGTTTTACCACATTAATTGGATGAATATTCTCTCTCTCATTTTTTTGTTTTTTCTCTCTTTTTTAACTCATCCTTCCCCTACTTTGTGGATAAAACCTCTCCTCCTCTTTTTTTGTACTCCCTAAAGTAGATAAAAACAAAACTCCAAGTTCTTCTCATCTTTGCTACCAACCCTGTAGACGGACATGCTCTCTTGCCTCTGTACTTGACATTGTACTATGAAAGAGAAAGCTTGTACGAAGGTCGCGTAAAAGGATAAGAAAATAAAGACGAAGATAACACAAAAACTAAACTAAAAAGAATAACATTATTTATAAACATGCTATAGCATAAAGGATAGAGTTTAGAGCGGCAAGCTTTCAAGGATCGTGTAGATCCAGGCGTGACTTGTCTCTGAGAATAGAGGCTCCACTGTACACCTTCAGGCGTTGGCCATTGACTTTGAAGACTTCACCATCGTCCAATTTCTTGATATCAACCACGCCATGAGGGTACACCTTGTGTATGATGAATGGTCCTGACCACTTTGATTTCAGCTTTCTAGGAAAAAGCTTTAGCCTGGAATTGTAGAGAAGCACTTGTTGACCTTCGGAGAAATGCCTTGGCAAAATATGTTTGTCATGCCACTTCTTGGTTTTCTCTTTGTAAATGCTGGCATTCTCATATGCTTGGGCTCGAAATTCTTCCAGCTCATTAAGCTCTAGCGACCTTCTTTCACCAGCTAGTTAGGCATCCATGTTGAGTTTCTTGATTGCCCAATAAGCCTTGTGCTCAAGCTCAACGGGTAGATGGCACTCCTTGCCAAACACGAGCTTGAAGGGTGACATGCCCAAAGGCGTCTTGAAGGTTGTTATGTATGCCCATAGTGCTTCATCCAACTTGGGGGACCAGTCTTTCTCTTAGGGTTGACCACCTTCTCCAAGATTTGCTTGATTTCGCGATTGGAAACTTTAGCATGTTCGTTCGTCTGTGGATGATATGTTGTAGCAATCTTTTGCCTGACTCCATATCGATGTAATGCTTTAGCAATAAGCTTGTTGTCAAAGTGAGTTCCTTCATCACTGATGATGGCTCGGGGTGCTCCAAACCTCGTGAAGACATTCTTGTGAAGGAACTTCATAACCGTCTTGGAGTCGTTCCTTGGGGTGGCAACAGCCTCCACCCATTTTGACACGTAGTCGACTACTAGCAAAATATATAAATCTCGACATGATGCGGGAAATGGACCCATGAAGTCAATTCCCCACACGTCAAAGATTTCAACCTCCAAAATATTTTACAGTGGCATTTCATTCCGCCTGGAGATGTTCCCTATTCTTTGGCATCTGTCACAAGTCTTGTAGAACTCGTGTGCATCCTTGAAAAGTGTAGGCCAATAGAATCCTTCTTGAAGAATTTTTGCAGCAGTTCTAACACCACCAAAATGCCCTCCACACGGTGATGAATGAAAATGGTATAGAATGCTATGGTATTCTTCTTCTAGAACATCTCCTTATGATCTGATCAGGAAATTGCTTGAACAATTAGGGTTCATCCCAATAGTAGAATCTTGCATCATGTCCGAATTTCTTGAGTCCCTGGCTAGATAAATCAGAAGGCAAAATACCACTAACAAGATAATTAACAATATTAGCATACCACGGAATTGCCGTAGCAGACAATAGTTTCTCTTTAGGAAATTCCTCCTTAATTTCATATTCACTACCTTGTGTGATAGCATTTTCTAGCCTAGATAGATGATCAGCTACATGGTTCTCACATCTTTTCCTATCTCTAACTTCTAAGTCAAATTCCTGTATCAAGAGTATCCATCTAATAAGTCTAGGCTTAACATCCTTTTTAGTCACTAAGTACTTAATGGCTGAATGATCGGTATGAACTATAACCTTAATGCCTATCAAGTATGACCTAAACTTATCAAAGGAAAATATTACAGCATGCAATTCTTTCTCAGTAGTGGTGTAATTGATTTGTGCATCATTCAAAGTGCGGCTAGCATAATAAATAACATGAAAGAGTTTACCTCGGCGTTGTCCAAGTGCTGCACCAACGACGTAGTCACTTGCATCACACATTAGCGCAAATGGCTCGATCCAATCAGGTGGAATGACAACCGGTGTTGAGATAAGCTTCTCCTTCATTTCTTGAAACGCGCTATGGCAATCTTTGTCAAACACAAATGGTTTGTTTTGTTGTAGCAAATTGCATAGCGGCTTTGAGATCTTCGAAAAATCCTTGATGAATCTCCGATAGAAGCCAGCATGCCCTAAGAAGCTTCTTACTCCTTTGACAGTAGTGGGGGGAGGTAGTTTTTCAATAACCTCGACCTTTGCTTTGTCAACTTCTATCTCTTGCTTCGAGATCTTGTGGCCTAAGATCGTTCCTTTCGTTACAATGAAATGGCATTTTTCCCAATTGAGCACCGAGTCAGCTTCCTCACACCTCTTTAGAACCTTGGCGAGATTGTCCAAGCATGTGTCGAAGTCATCTCTGGAGACCGAGAAGTCATCCATGAAAATTTCTAAAAAGTTCTCGACCATGTGTAAAAAATAGCCAACATACATCTTTGAAAAGTTGTTGGGGCATTGCAGAGACCAAAGGGCATTCTCCGAAAAGCGTAAGTTTCATAAGGGCATGTGAAAGTCATATTCTCTTTATCTTCGAGTGCTATAGCAATTTGATTGTACCTAGAATACCCATCGAGGAAGCAACAGAATGCCTTGCCCGCTAGTCGATCTAACATCTGATCAATGAATGGGAGGGGAAAACGGTCCTTCTTGGTTGCCTTGTTGAGCTTCCTATAGTCCATGCAAATCCTCCACCCCGTGACGGTTCTAGTAGGCAATAGTTCATTCTTCTTGTTGCTTACCACGGTCACGCCTCCCTTCTTCGGTACACATTACACCGGGCTGACCCATAAGCTAACGAATATCAGGTAGATTACTCCAACATCAAGCCACTTAATTATCTCTTTCATCACCACATTCTTCATGATTGAGTTTAATCTTCTCTGGGGCTCAACAGAATTGCTGTGACAATCATCAAGCAAAATTTTATGCATATATATAGCAAGGCTTATACACTTCAAATCATCCATAGTCCACCCTAGCGCATTTTTATGTTGTAACAACATATTTACTAAGCTAGTTTCTTGCTTAGGTGTTAGACTAGATAAGATTATCACAAGCAAAGTTTCATTGCTCCCTAAGTAAACATACTTAAGATGTGATGGCAAAGGTTTCAGTTCTAGAGTAGGTGCATGCTCAAGGGAAGGCTTAGGAGGTACAAATTCTGAAAAATCAAGAGGTTTAAAGTGCGTACCTAGTCTAGCTTCGAGTCGACTAGACAGCTCCAGTTCCCTTGAGAGTTCTTCTAGGTCTGAATCATCATCTGTGCAGAGTGCTTCAAACTCTTCCATTTGCATCTCATTGCTACAGCAAAACTCATCAGTTCCACTATGTGCTGTAGCATCTATATATTGGCATACTCATGGATTGTCTGCATACTTGAGGATATCATGAATATTGATCGTGACCGTCTGATCAGCCACTCGCATCGTGAATTCACCTTTTTCACAATCCATTAAAGCTCGTCCGGTGGCTAAAAATGGCCTACCCAAGATAATAGGTGTGTTGATGTCAGCTTCACAGTCGAGGATTAAGAAGTCGACTGGAAAGATAAATTGGTCCACTTTTACCACGGCATCTTCAATTCTTCCTTCTGGGCAAACATGGGAGTGAGCTGCTAGCTTTAGCACAACCTTGGTGGGCTGTGCCTCTTGAATTCCCAGTTTTAGAAAAATCGAATTAGGGATCAAGTTAACACTTGATCCCAAATCGCAAAGTGCTCTTCCAACAAACTTATCGCCAATAGAGAATAGGATAGCAAAGCTACTTGGGTCTTTCCTCTCTGGTGGCAGCTTACTCCACATAGAATAGCATTCTTCTGCCTAGCGACAGTTTCTTGCTTCTCGACCTTCCTCTTTTTTGTAACTATATCCTTGAGGAACTTGGCATATGTTGGCATTTGATCAATGGCCTCCAGAAATAGGACATTGATATGTAATTTGTCCAGGATATCCACGAATTTCTAGAATTGAAGGTCTTCTTTCTGCTTCTTGAGTCGTTGAGGAAAATGAGGTGGGGGTCTAACTTCATTTATCTGGACTGGTGGAGATGCATCTTTTGCTGTAGCAAAAGCAGGCTCCTCCTCCGGTGTTTCTTTTTCTATGACTTCCTCACCCTTCTCTTCAACTGGAGGGTCTTGCGAGTTATCTTCTTCCTGAGGCAAGTTAGGCTGAGATTCCTCCTTTCTCTTTTCCCCCAAACTTGTATTCCTTTTTAATTTTCTTTCCACTCCTTAGTGTGAGTGCGCTGCATTGCTCCTTGCTATGGTGCTTAGTGGCTTCAGTGTCACTAGGCAGACTTCATTGAGGTCACGGATGCAAGGTTTGAGCTATCTGACCAACTTGTGTTTCTAAGGCTCTAAGAGAAGATCTATGGCTTTGCAATAAGGCTCATTGATTCTTAATGTTTACTGCATGATCCTGTAGCAAAACTTTTGTGGTTCCCATGAAATCTTTTGTCATAGCCATAAATTCTTTGAATGTAGTCTCCAACAAACTGTTTGATGAAGATGCTGCTCCCTTGTGACCTTGCCATGGCACCATTTGTTTAGAAGGTGGTGCTTCGATCAGATTTTGTTGTGGCATTGACTGTGCAGAATTGTTGTGCCCTTGATTACCCCAACTGAAATTAGGATGTTGACGCCATCTTGGGTTGTAGGTGTTAGAGTATGGATTTTTGTTGCGGTTATAATTCCCCACATAGTTGGCTGACTCTTGATTGTCAGGACATTCAATCAAATGGTGATTGCCATCGCATCTGAGACATGAGGTTGCGGACTTCACTTCCTTGACTTCGTTGGGACGTTGGAGGATCTTTAGCATATTGGTGATAGCAGCTAACTGGGTTGCTACCGAGTCATCAGCTTCACTCTCTCGAACTACATGGGTTCTCCTCCCCGTTCCAAGCCTTGTGGTCGGAAACTGGTAGTCATTATTGGCTATCCTATCAAGAATGTTGAATGCTTCCTCCGGTGATTTTTCTAACAAGGTCCCATTTGTTGAAGCATCTAACATCATCCTTGTAGGAGCATTCACTCCATTATAGAACATAAACACTTGGGTCCAATCATGAAAACCATGATTTGTGCACTTCCTCAATAATCCCTTGAATCGATCCCAACACTCGTACATGGATTCATCATCATCTTGACGAAAATAAGCAATATCATTTCTCAACTGAGTGTTTCTATTGGGTGGATTATATCGTAACAGAAAACTTTTGCATAGATCTGTCCAAGTCTCCATTGATCCAACTGGCACTCCACTTAGCCATGCTCTAGCACGATCACGTAAAGAATATGGAAACAGTTTAAGCTTTAGCACATCCTCGTGCACTCCTTGTTGTCTAAACGAGTTACAAATTTCCAAGAAAGCACGGATATGTTGTCTTGCATCCTCGTGAGGCATATCTCCAAATTGACCAATAGTGTTCATCATGTTGAACATAACAGGTTTAAGCTCGAACTGGGCTGCCTGAATTTCTGGAGCTACTATTCCGGGATAGAGATCGTCCAAGATAGGATTCAAATGATCTCTAATGGCTCGAGGCCGAGCCGCTTCTCCCTGGCCATTTGTCATAACATCTCCGTTACCTTGAGGTTGTGGTACCTCTCCGTTCATGTTTCTGGTCTCTTCTCTTCGAACATGCCTCCTAAGTCTCAAGAAATGCTCGATTTCATAAATAGGTGATTGCAGGGGTCCTCTAGGTCGTCTTCTGGTCATATATTAGCAGGAAGTTTGAAAAGAAAAATGAAAAATCCTAGATAAATATATACAAAAACAAAAAGAACAAGCGATATAAACAAAAAACGTAAACAACCAATTGCTAATCTCCGGCAACGGCGCCAAAAACTTGTTGCTTGTGTGTAGTGTACTATAAATGATACGCAAATATGGTGCAAGTATATACGTCGAACGAGTAATAAAGTGAGTGAGTGAGTATCGTCTCCACAGGGATTGGAGGTATTCGCGGTTTGTTGTAACAATATTGATTGAAGTTTTTGCAGATGATAAAGCTATAGTAAAAGAGATGGTGTAAAATAATTTTGTAGCAAAACAATGCAAAGAAAGATGAGATAACAATATGATGAACATGTCCCCTTTCGTATGCGAAACTCACTACGGAATGACTGGCTGGGAATGATGGACAACCTAAACCAAGCTTCTTACCGATATTAAGGCTCTTCAGCTATCTTCTATGCTAGGCGAGATTTGCTAAGAATGTTCCTAAACTATCTCTAGCTAGGAAACTGGGAGTCAGAAATGCTACAGCAATACCTCTCGGTGTAAACTCTTAACACTCCCCTACCATTCACGAACTATCATTTTTAGCCCTTGAAACCTATCACTTATCTCTAAGGTAGGTTAGAGTCTGCCTCTCGACATCCACCCCATTGCTTATGGGGGTTCTAAAGCTAGCTCTCTCGATTACTAACCTCAATAAACACTTAAAGAACGGCCAACTCTCGAGGGATCTTACAACTTTAAGGAAATAAAAAGCATAAGCAAAGCATAGAACATGATAAACACTGAAAAGCTATAGCATGCATTAAAAAGTACATAAAATAAAAGCATACATCAAACCCAAGCCACCTAAAACAGTTCATGGCTGGGCAACATCATCCAACGATGATAATCCCAAGGAATATCCAAAGGTGAACTCCCTCTCCGCCATGGAATGCCCGACTGTCTTAGGCCCACCGCCTCTCTCGAGGCCGGCGAGGCCACTCCTTGGAGATTCAACAATGGAGGGCACCAAGTGGTGAAGATGAAGATGAACGCTTCTCTCTCCTTGCAACTTTCTCTCTCTATGCTCTTTTCCGCCTCTTCTCTTCTCTTTTTTTCAAGCTTCTCTCCCTCTTTATATAGTGGAGGCTCCTAGGGTTTTGTGCCCTAAAGATTCCTTGATAATCCCAAGGAATATCCACCGACAAGCTCTGCCATGAGGGGACAATGAGGATAGTCTGGAGGTGGGTACCGGCTGCTGCACATGTCAGGTTGTCCTTTTCTGCGTATTCACGTGCTTCTCCAGCTCACGCGATTCTCACGTGTTGGCCGATATCCAGTTCCACTATGCTATAGCAATTCCCGGCGCCAGCTTTCTCTCTTGACTCCTTTCCTACGCATCAACAAACTCAAAACCAACCTTCCGAGCAGTACCCCTCAACATGGACTAATAACAAGCAAAAAATAAAGATACACCCAGAAGAAGAAAATGCAGTCTAAATGCTATGATATGGGCTCTTGAACAGGCAAATGCTATTGCAAAAAGGTATGAAAACAAGGATATTTATGCAGTTATCAAGGCCCAAATGCAAACTAGATCAACAAAAGCTCAGAAGGTTGAAGCCTGAAATGGTATTAAAAATCAAGGAAGATGTACAGAAACAAATTTAAGCTGGGTTCCTTCAAGTAGCCCCGTACCTAGAATGGGTGGCCAACAGAGTCTCGGTGCCGAAGAAAGATGGAAAAGTATGCATGTGTGTAGAGTATAGAGATTTGAACAGAGCAAGTCCAAAAGATAATTTTCCTTTGCCCCATATTGATATTCTATTTGACAACACATCAGGACATTCATAGTTTTCCTTCATGGATGGCTTCTCGGTATACAATCAGATAAAGATGAATCCAAAAAATATGGAGAAAACGACATTCAAATCCCTGTGGGGCACATTTTGTTACAAAGGGATGCCTTTTGGACTTAAGAATGCTGGGGCAACATACCATTGGGCTATGGTAACTCTTTTCCACGACAAGATGCACAAAGAAATTGAGGTGTACGTGGACTACAAGATCACCAATCATTAGACTAAAGAGGAGCACATTTAGAATCTAAGGAAGTTGTTCCAAAGATTAAGGAAATATCAGTTGAAGCTCAATCTGAATAAATTCACTTTTAGGGTTACATCTAGAAAACTCTTGGGATTTGTGATCAGCAGAAGAGGAATTGAAATTGATCCAGACAAAGTGATAGAATTCCAAAACCTTCCGCCTCCTCAATCACAGAAAGAAGTTTGTGGTTTTCTTCGAAAATTGAATTACATTTCTCGGTTTTTTTCTCAGTTAACCGATAAGTGTGATCCAATATTCAAATTACTTCAAAAGAATAATCCAGGAGAATGGGACGAGGAATGCCAAGAGACTCTCGATAAAATCAAGAAATATCTGACAAATGCTACAATCCTAGTAGCACCGGTTCCCGGTAGACCACTCATTCTTTACTTGACGGTCTTTGAAAATTCAATGAGATGTGTACTAGGCCAACATGATGATACAAGGAAGAAAGAAAGAGTCATTTATTATCTGAGCAAAAAGTTTACATAGTGTGAAGTACGATTTCCGCCAATTCAAAAATTATGTTGTTCTCTGGTTTGGGTGACCCGTAGACTCAGACAGTACATGTTATACCACACTACTTGGTTAATATCAAAGCTTGATCCATTAAAATTTTTGATGGGAGCACCAACATTCACTAGAAGAATGGCTTGTTGGAAAATGTTATTGTCAGATTACGATATTATGTATGTGAGTCAAAAAGCAATGAAAGGAAGTGCCATAGAAGATCTCTTGCCTAGTCATGCTTCAAAAGATTATGAACCCTTGAATTTTGATTTCCCGGAAGAGGACATGATTAATGTCTCCACGAAAGAAAATATAATTTCAGAAAATAAAGCTTGGAAATTGTACTTCGATGGGGCAGTCAACGCCTTGGGACATGGAATTGTAGTGTTGATCTCCTTAGATAATGTGCATTATCCTTTTACAAGTAAATTGGAGTTTATTTGTACCAATAATATGGCAGAGTATGGAGCATGTGCAATGGGTTTACGAGTTGCTATTGAAAGAATGATAGAAATTTGAGTTTACGGGGATTCAACATTGGTGATTTAAAAGCTCCGTAAAGAGTATGAAACAAAGGATGCAAAGTTGATCGAGTACCGGAAACATATCTTGGAACTAATGAAAGAGTTTGAAGAAGTAACTTTCACTTACCTCCCAGAGAAGACAATCAAATGGCTGATGCCTTAGCTACATTGGCTTCGGTATTTCAAGCAAATAAACCAGAATATATGATGCCAATCTGAATCCAGAGCTATAATACCTATGCTCACTACTACAACATAGAAGAAGAGGTAGACGGAAACCCGTGGTATTTTGATATCCTTCAATATATTAAATTTCAAGTTTATCCTCAAGAGGTAAATAATAATGATAAAAGGACTATAAGAAAAATGGCATAAGGATATGTCATGGATGGAGAAGTTTTGTATAAAAGAAGCAAAGATCAGATATTGTTATGGTGCGTCGACGCCTTAGAAGCTAAGAATATCTTAACAGGAGTGCATGACGGAATATGTGGAACACATGCTAACGGCTTTGCAATGGCTAGAAAAATAATGAGATATGGGTATTATTGGTCAACTATGGAAGGAGATTGCATTGATTATGCCAAGAAATATCATAAGTGGCAGATATATGCCGATAAAATCAATTCCCTGCCAGTACCTCTTCATACGATGAATTCACCATGGCCTTTTGCAGTCTGGGCATGGACGTTATTGGACAGATTCATCCCAAAGCTTCAAATGGACATCGCTTCATCCTGGTGGTTATTGATTACTTTACCAAATGGGTGGAAACAGCTTCGTATGCCAACATTACAAGATCGACAGTTTGCAAGTTTTTGAAGAAAGAAATTATCTATCGGTACAGTTTGTCGGAAAGGATTATCGTTGACAACGCCTATAATTTCAACAACAAGGTAATAGCAGAAGCATGCGAGCAATTCAAAATAATGTTGTAAGACCCTGAAAACTAGTTTAGTCGGATATTGACTTTCGGAATTTTATTTCCGGCAATTATAAGAAATCAATGCTTAATATAATTCTGATAAATTGAATCTTATTTATTATTAATAATCTAGTGATCAAACTGTGATGGAAAACAAATGTCGGTGAGGACTAAATTGACTAAAGGGGTAACCGAAAGATTGCATGGTTAAATTGTCCAAATTAGGTGAGTGGAATCCATGTGTAACTCCTATAGTGAACTTGTGATGAATAATGAAGTTTTTTTAATCAACTAAATTATGGAAATTAGTAAGGAGGAGGCAATCGGCTATGGAAAGAAAAAAGTGTGGAATTAAAAAGAAAAAATACCTTATTCCTCTCCTATCTTCCACCGAGCATTTCTATAAGAGAGAGAGCTTTGCGAGCTTGTTTTTAAGTAGAATTATTGAAATTAATCACCTTATGCATGCTATCACTCAAAAAGGTAAGTTTGTTTTTTTGTGTATGGTGATTACGATTGTGTTCATGGTGTAGGAAAAACTATGTTAGAAGAATATGTGTTTTCCTATCTAGTATTTTGAAATATAATTACAAAGAAGCATTTAGGACTGTGTTATGGTTGTTGGTTGTAGAACCTTACTGATTTTTGGTGTTAAGTGAATCATATGCTTGATCCTAGGGAAGGTACTGATTGTCGAATTGGCTAGGGAAATAAATAATTAAGTTACATGACTTTAAGACTATTGTTAAGTGTTGTTTTGATTGGTAATTTATATTAGGATTTTAAGGGTTACAAGGCAAATCCATAATAGTAGATTGTATTTATGAATGACACCATATGCAGGATTTAAAAACAGGGGACAATTATTAAGGGGCTAATTAGGAAATTGAAAACTTACTAATGAAATTTACTAGTTTTGAAAGTTTCAACTACATGTTACCGGTAAAGCAGTGATATATTGTATTAGAACTGATTAGTGTAAAGCTCCCTCGTAAGTGCCTCATGTGAACATAATTTAGTAATCTGTCTTTGGAAAGTAGACACGAGCACTAGCTATGTCGAATATATACTGGACAGAAAAACTTTGAAGTGAAATGATTATAGTTTTAGTGTTATAAGGATTTCTAGACCTAATGTTTAGAATGATTAAATGTATTATTTGATAATTTTGAAATTTCATGAATTGAAACAAAATTATTAATGAGTTTAAGTTTGGATTTAGTGAAGTCTGTCTAAGACTATTGTAGTGGCAATAAGTTCAATAAGTCACAAGAAATTGCATAAATCGAACTAGAGAATGAAATTTATATGGTTAGAAATCCTAATTATTCTAGTTTTGTTTAAAACAAATGGAATTGAATTTCGAGTTATAGAACACTTTATAGAAGTAATTTGTTAAGGATAGTGTAATATGCTCGGCGACAGAACTGGGAGTGTATTAAAACTAAATTTTGTATTAATGCATGAGGAGTAAAAGTAAAAGGCTTACATGGTTAGAAAAGTAATTGACCCAACTTTCTAACGGTGTAAATAGTTTGAAATTCCTATATACATAATGGAAGATATGAATTCTTAATGGAGTAAGATGCAGTATGCCTGGCAACAACTCTATAGGTGACTTGAAATGTCATTGAAAGCATGAAGGAATGTATATAAAATCTGAATTTTCAATGCTGGGTGATACTTTGTTGTCCTAATGTTATATAGTTTTTAAATTATTGGTAAACCTAAATGTATGATGGATTTATAAGCTAGTTTATTAAAATTGAAGAATAATAGAATGGAAGTTGTAATAACTTGAAATGAATGTGAAATGGATTACCTTTCATAGCATCCATGTTAATGGATTAAATGGGATTGTTTTAGCATTTTTAAGAGACTGCTCTTGCATAAACAATGAACTTTATCGGATTGCTTTGAACATGTGATCGAATAGATATGAATTTGAAATTGTTTTTGCAAATACATGATCACTAGTAGACTGTTTTGAATAATCAAAACATGGGAAATGTTTTAAGAATGAATATAGGGACTGTTTTGGCTTTAAAATAAATGTTTGTTGGACTGTTTTGATGTTTATAAATATATATATACATGTGTTCTGGGCAGTTTTGTATAATTATGAAAGCATATGGAATGTTTTTTATGTGTTTGAAATGTATATGTGTGTTATACGAAAGCTGGACAATTTTGTGTAATTAAATTGGTACATGTTGGATTGTTTTGCCTTGATGTAAAAGTTAAGTGAAATGTTTTATGACTGCATATGTGACTACATGGATGTTAGGGGCTGATTTGTTTTGAGTATAAATGTTGTGATGGTTGTGATGTGAATTAAGCATGATATTGTCTTGAAATATTGGCGTAATAATACAATATGTAGTCTTGATAGCATGAATGTATCCTAATGCCTTGTTTTTCTTCTTATTCTTGTGTGAGATTAATTGAGAACAAGAAATTCACTGAAGTTCACTCTTGGATTTGAAAATTCAGTTAAGGAAAGCTAGGGAGGAGGAGATGTTAGGAAACAAGTTATAATTGTGAATTCAGGTCTCTCGTAATTCCGGTATAAGAGGTGAGTGTAGTTGCATTGTTTTATGACATGGTGTCAATCTGATTTCCTGAATTATGTTTTGATATATGAAATGTGTATGTATGAATGCATATGAACATATTTGCATAAGGCTCAAGTAGAGTAAATTGGGGAAGGGCATTCAAGTATGGTGTCTTCGATAAGTTCTTTGTTGTGGTTGCATTACATGTGGATCATGTGCCTTGCTATGTTTGGTATGCTGTTAATAAGTGGTATTGTGCTTTGTTTAAAAACTTAGAGTTCAATCTACCAACTTCTTTACAATAAGACTTTAATAAAGCAAATCAAATCCTATAATGTTATAAGCTAAGAATCCTTAAGCCTTCTCGAGCTATTAGCTCATCTTTGTCATAAAATATTAAGTAAGGTAATAAATAAGATTACTTGTGGCATAAAATACCCTCATAACTTTAAATTATAAAATACGTAAGTTTCCTAAGAAATGAACGTCCTTGGACAATTGGCATGGTGCAAAGGTATATATTTTAGGGACTATGGTCCATGAGCTATGGCTCGGGTGACGACCCATTATATGTGATATATTGGCGACAGTAGGAGATAACGGGGAAGATGGTAAGGAGATTGACGATGGTTTGTTGGATAGATGAGAAGTTAGGATTGTTATGTTTCCATCACTAGCCATTTCTATGTGATTTGAGCTATGTGTAACACAAACCTATAAGGTCAAACACGGACCAATGTTACTCATGACCAAATGTGATCCAAGGCAAACGTTCTAAAAGATACGAACTCAGATACTAAGCTTCGAAAAGAAACTTTGTTAAGAAATGTTATACACTCGGATAAGCTCAGTTAATATCTCTGGTAAGTTTGATAAGAACTCTGAAAACTTTGAAAGTACTCGATAAACTTTGATAAGTCTTCAATAAGATAAGATAAGAACTTTGATATGTTCGATAAGAATTCGATGGAACTCAGTAAAAACCCTGAAAGATATTCAGTTAATATTTGTAAGAATATGAACTCTAATAAGCTCCAAATAAACAAAGCTTTTTTAAGTCAAGATTAAGATGTAAAATCAAGGGCTAAGTTACGTTTGAATTCCTTTAAATGTTCATTTAATATCATTGACTCTATGCTTTTTTAATTTGATGTCACTACCTCACTTGGGATGTATAAGCCTAATGTATTCATTTCCATGCATGTGCATGTTGATTAAAGCTTGTGTTTTCAGTCAAGGTCAAGTGTTGCAAGTCACTGCTTAAAGCATCAGTTTAGAGTTTAGATTTTTCCCTAGTTAAAACTTCTAAGATGGTGGCATAAGTGATCAAATAGAAGCATTATAATATTTTGTAGTAATATTGTTTTATTTGTTGTGAAATTTGTAAAGGACCTATTCAAACACTTAGTTGAGCTTAAATAGTTGTTGTTGGTTTGATCGATTTTGATTAATTAATGAATTAATATCAAAGTAGAATGTATGGAATAGCTAAGAGGTTTTAATGAAATTATTAGGCGGGTATAAGTGATAACATAATCATGCGGTGGTGACAACTTGTATGTTTAGAATGTTAGAAGGTCTTATTATGATTTATTTGAATTCCTAAAAGCATTAAGTCTTGAAATAGTGGTATTGGGTGACCTTACATTGTTCGAATCAATCTGGCACAAATTGAGAAATGTAGTAATCTATTATAGCACATGTTTCAATTGGAGTCTAACATGATTTAAGGTGTAATGAATTGTTGATAGCCTAAGCTTCATTATAGCACAACTTTGAATGGAATGTACATCTAGCTTAGTTGAAAGTAACATGTTAGCAATTTATGAAACAAAATCAAGAATACTTGAATATGACTAAGTGGATTATATGAATGACCTTAATCTCTTTTTAATCTTTGATGTAAGAACACCCTTGCATGTTGCTCAAATGGTTGTTTGTTGATTAAGTTATGATAGATTTGGAATTCAAGTACTTGACACTTAAGATTTCTGGTTCGGTTGTGAATTGTGAATCCTTAATTTTAAATCCAAGCAGGATTAAAATGAACATAGAAGCTTGGTTAGATTAATTTATTCTGAGCTTCTAAATGAGGTTACTCTTGACATAGAAATTCATAAGCTTCAGATTATGTAACATGCCCAAGTTAAAAGGAATTCGAATGTTTTAATGGTTGTGATCTGTCTTTAAATTCAATGTTTCAATTTTCAAATAAAGACAATTTTATTTAAAACAAAATCTTTGGCTTTGTACTACTTTTGATGTTCGACCTAAGGGCTTACGTTAAGTAAGCCAATTCTTTGTTTGTTTCTTGAACACCTCTTAGTTTGGTTAACTCCTAAGTCAGGTTTGGGGGTGTTACAAATGCACCACAGTTCTGTAACTTACCGCACTAAGATGAATAGGATAGTGGAAGAAGCTAACAAGAACATCAAAAAGATCTTATCAAAGACGACAGATACTTACAAAGATTGGCACGAGAAGCTACCGTTTTTCTTTGTACGCATATCAAACTTCAGTAAGAACTTTAACTGGGGAAACACCATACTCTTTGGTATATGGGACGGAAGCAGTACTTCCAATTGAAGTTGAGATCCCATCTCTTCGGGTCTTGATAGAAGTAAAGTTGGACGAAGCAGAATGGGTGCAAGCTCGTTTTTATCAGTTGAATCCCATTAAAGAGAAAAGACTAAAAGTAATTTGTCATAGTCAAATGTATCAGAAAAGAATGATTAGGGCTCATGATAAGAAAGTTCGTCCAAGAAAAATCCGAGAGGGTGATCTAGTGCTGAAAAAGATCTTGCCGACACATCGAGATTTCCGTAGAAAATGGATGCCTAATTGGGAAAGACCTTAATGCTGTCAAAAAGGCCTTTTCTAGAAGAGCGTTGATCTTAACTAAAATTGATGGCAAAGAGTTACACAAGCCTGTGAACTCATATTCAGTTAAGAAATATTACATCTGAATAATAAAAAAGAGATTGAAAAAAGAAAAAAGAAAAAGTAGAGTGAAAACTCGAAAAGGGCGTTTCGCAAAATAAATATTTGTGGAAAAAAAAACCCAAAAGGGAGCCATAGGCATCAAAAAATGAGAAAGAAAAGGAGGGGTTCAAGATGAGAACTCGAAAAGAGCCTTTTGAAACCAAAAGAGGATCTGAGTTGAAAACTCGCAAAGGGCGATTCAGATGTTCTGAGAATAGGCATCTGATAATTAAAACCTCTGGGACACCCAGTATTTTGGGTGGGATTTCACATCTGTAAGCATATTGACAACATTCAAACTCTATTGGACAAAGGCTCAAGCTCGAGACTATCTTCGGTTGATAGGGTTACTGAATCCTTCATGCTATGGATACCGGAGGATCTGTTATTATTTCTTGTTTTTGTTGTTTCAGTTTGCCATGACTTTTTGAACTCAATTGTATTTTTACTCATAAGCTTCAATAAAATTCATGAATTCTCCTTCGAGTTTCTTTTTATTCCAAGCATCATGCAAGTAGACTGGTATAAATACATTAAAAATAAATGATTTCTTTGTATTACTATATTTTTGAAAGGTGCAGGTGAGCTTTGACCCTCATTATCATTGAAGAAGAGTGTGTAAAGAGGAGGTAAAGCGGTATGTTGGATCAGCAGAAACAAAGAAATAAGAAAATAGTGAAGCACTTGAGTCACGAAAGCCTGAACAAGCTGTGAAAATTGAGAAGGAAAGTGATTTGAAAGGAAAGGTGAAAACCTGCAAGGGCGCCGAGAAAAAAAAAGAAAAAAAGGAGAAAAATAAAAAAAAGAAATTAAAGCTTGAAAAAGAAGAAAAAAGAAAAAAAATAAAGTGAAAACTTGAAATGCCGCTTTGAGAAAAGCAATCTAAAATGAAAACCTAGAAAGGCGCTTTAGAGCAAATGTCAGAAACGGAGAAATGAGGATTTAAAGATTAATCTCAAATGTGCGATGAAGTGTCAATGCAGATTGGGGACCAGTGAAGAAGCATAACAAAGAAAAATCAGATTGGTCTCCCAAAAAGCAGAAGCTGTTTGATTAATCCCAATGTGTCATGATTCATACATCATGCATAGAAAACTAGGATCATACTAACCTTCATTCAAGCATCTTAATCTGTTTTGTTAGGAGTTTAGCAAAGAACACAGAGCTTATAATGAGAAGAGCTCACCCAACAAAGAATCCAGAGTTTCTAATGAGCAGAACTCGCCCAAAAAAGAATCTAGAGTTCCTAATAAGAAGAACTCGCCCAACAAAGAGTACATATTTCGTAATGAGAAGAACTCGCCCATCAAAGAGTATAGAGTTCCTAATTAGAAGAAATCGCCTAGAAAAGAATCCAGAGCTACTAATGAGAAAAGCATGCCTAGCAAGGAATAAAGAACTCCTAATGAGAAGAATTCACCCTTCAAAGAATGAAGAGTTCCTAATGAGAAGAACTTACTTGTTCGATACCTTTATAGAGAGGTGGATCAATGCTTTTCAGAAGATGAAGAATGAGAGGTTCCTAATGAGAAGAACTTGCTTGATCAACGCCTTTACAAAGAGGTAGTTTAACGTTTCCAACAAAGAATGAAGAGTTCCTAATGAGAAGAGCTCACTGGTTCAGCACCTTTACAGAGAGGTAGATCAGAATGAGCAAAAGGAATGAACGGGTTCCTAATAAGAAGGCCTAGTTAGACTTTGCGGTTAGCCTTGATAGAAAGATTGGGAAGTTCCTAATGAGAAGAACTTGTTCAAACTTTCTATAGAGGAAATAGAGTGAAATTTCAACAGTCAGAAGTGTTGGGCCAAAATCGTGTCTTTTCCATCTTTCACATTTGTGTTCCACAGCAATGAGCAAAGAGGGGCAGCTGTAAGACTCGAATTTTACCCGGTACCCTTATATATTATATTTTCGATATAAATAGAACCAAAATATACAAAATAATAAAAAAATCATTTAAATAATAATGATAAAGTCCCTTTCAATCCATAAAGTCCAATTTACATATAAAACCGAAGCCCAATTCAGATTTAATTCAAGACCATACTATTTCTATAGTTCATTTACAACTCATCATAGCCCAAATAAATACAAAAATAAATCAGGATTCCCCGTTCCCGCCTAAATTCGGCCCAACAAGCACAAATGTGCTTCTATTTCCCACCCAAAGTGGACACATGGCAGTCTGTCATTGGTTTAAATGTGATCACATGGATAAAGGACCTTTGAGCTATCACCAGCTCATGCCAACTATTATGGGTGATGTCAGCCGACCCCCTTCCTATAAATACCGAAGAGAGAAAAAAAATTAATAATGACACAATTATTGCAACAATAATTGAAGAGAGTGAGTGAGGAAGTTGAGCAGTCTACCTGAGCAATCAGAAGGTCGTCGGAGAAGTCCGATAGTCGTTATCGGAGCTGCCACTACATTGCCGAAACTATAACATCGTTGTCAGAAGGTAAATTTCTTCTTGATTTTTCTCATTTCCTGCATCAAATAAGGGGAAATATTATATTTAAGTTTGAAAGGTAAAAAACAGTGTTAAATAGAGATGAATATTCATCTTTTTCGGTAATCGGTGAGAATTTGGGATATGACAAAGTTGAAGAGGGTCAAGTTTGGGTAGATGGTTTTCTAGGTGGTCAAAGAAGGGAGGCTCAGACGATCCGGGTTAGATTTAGGTTTTTAGGGTTAAAAATTAGGGTTTTCTGGTGATTTTGGGTTTGAACGGTGGCTGGACCGACGGTCAAAAGTCACTCGTGGTGGCCGGCGTTCGCCTGCGGCGGTCGGAGAACAAATAATAGTGACCGGAGCACAGAGGTAAAAGATTCAGTGATGGTTTATGTGGCGGGGAATGATCGGAATTATAAGAGTTCATTTAAAAGTGGATGAATGCGAAGAACATTCAAACGAAAAGTAAGGTTTTTGATCCGTTTGGGGGTTAGAATTGTGGAAAACTCATGTTTTTCTCATAGCGTTTTTGGGGGGACAGAGAGAGAGAAGAGAGGGGGGATTTGGGTCAAATGGCCGAGTTAATTTGGTATTGGGGGTTTTTATAATCCGAGTGAGACGATTTCGTTTTAAAATCGGGTCAGGGGATCCGCGCGCGAGGTTCGGGTCGGATATCAGGATCTACGCCCTTCTTTTGGATTTTAATGATTTGGGTTTGAAATTTTGAATGTAATTTAATTAGGCCCTTCATAGAATAAAAATAAAAATAGAAGCTTTTATTACTTTCAATTTGGTCCTAATTTAAGTGTTTAATTTAATTTTAATTGTCTTAATTTATGTGTATGATGCATGTTTTCTAAAATTGAGTATATAGTTTAATGTTTATACAATTTAGTCTCTTAATTGATGTTAATCATTAGAGCCTTTAGTTTCTAGTTTCTTTAATCTTATAATTCAAATAGATTAGATAATTGTAGTAAATTAACAAATGTAATTTGAGAAATTTTGAAGTTTAAACTTGAATGATACCCTAAAGTAATTAGGTGTTATTCAACATAAACTTTAACGATAAAACAAAGTTCATTTGTTAAAGCTAAGAAAATGATAATCCATTTAGTTGATTACTTAAAGCCTCAAATAGGATTAGTACTTAAAATATTAGATTAATCATTGAATTAGTGAATATTATGTAAAATTGAAGGGGTTTTAACATAGATGGCACCTAAGTAATTAGGTGTTATCACATAAAATCCTTTAAATTTGATAATATTCTTAACTTTAAATAATTAAAAGCGATTAGAGCTTAACCTAAGTTAGTACCTAAAATGGACAAGATCATAAATTGTGCATGCATCAAAATCTTTTATATTCGAATATATTTTTGGAATATATATATAGAGGTACCCCAAACGTATAAGGGTGCTTCCAATCTTGTATTCAATACAAAAATATATTCTTTTATAAAAGTAATATTCTCATTTAAAATACAAATCCAATTAATAATTAAGGATCAAATTAAATTCAAAGTATAATCCCTCAAATGCCAATATGCCACGCAAAATTAAAAGGTGCCGATAACAGGCGTTTGTGGGGGTGCTAACTCTTCCTCACACGTAACAAACTTCTGAACCCAAATTTTAAAATAAAGAATCTCTGGTTGTTTTATGATGTCTGGTCTACCAAAGTGATTGGTGGCGACTCCAAAATGACTTTAAAATTAATAAAAGGAAAAAAAACAATTTCAAATGTTAATTAATGGTAAAATTAAAGAAAAACCTAATCAAAGTAAAAATGGCGACACCAATTTTAAAAATAAATTGTCGAGCTATTTTATACTCGGTTAAAAAATAGTCAGGACACCCATTTGTGTTATTGTCATTTTTTTATTGTTATTGTAAGCATTTATGTTATTGCCTTGTAAAAATTTATGTTAGAATCAGATACCGATACATCCAGCCAACCTCATTTTAATCCGCATCACAGCAAAACTACCCTAAAAATAAGGGGGAAATTGAATGAAAAAAAAAAGGAAAAAATGTTAAAATAGTGGTCTGCATTTTAAAGTACTGAAGCAGGTTCAACGATTTTCGATTAAAACAATTAATTAGATTAAATGTGAGTTTTTATTCCATAATTTTCGGTTAAAACAATTAATTAAATTAAAAGTGAATTTAGTTCCACGATTTTCGATTAACTTTTAATTAAAATTAATTTGAATTTTAATTCCACGATTTCTTATTAAAATAATTAATTAAATTAAATGTAGATTATTTTTATTAAATAGAAAGAGATCTATGCAAATGCAATACGGTGATCTGTGCAATAAAATTTTAACTTATAATCAATACTTGAACAATGTTATACAATAATACATTACCAAAATGCATCTTAGTCCAATTAATCCATTATGAAACAATAATTAAACATTTAGGATACGGGTGTACGATGTATCCAATTAATACATTACCAATTTGGAGTTCAATTACTCATCCAATTGATTCATCATAAATTCAGTGATCCATCTGTGAACATTGTAAACTTCCAGATTTGACTTCTTAACTAACTTAACTAACCATGTATCGAAATGCCTTGATGTTGTTTCGATACGGGTGTACGATGGTCAATCTTAGTTGACTTTTCTCATTACCTCGTATCGATACGGGCAAGTCATGTATTGGTACGGGTTGACTTCCATTGACTTTGACTCATTTCGGTACAGGTTAGACCCTTATCAAAACAAAGAATTCTAGTAGAAAAATGTTTTGATACAGCTCCAAAACCGTATCGATACGCCCTGCTCTATGAGTTCAATTAAGCTTAACCCTATCGATATGCCACTACCCCGTATCAATACGGCCTGACCTGTAATGACAGATTTTTGTTGGTTTTTAATCGAATTGATCTAACAAACAAAGTTCAAATGCAATGAAACTTTACATGCAATATTTCAATGCTATAAACTACTGGCATGCCAAATTTCACGATCATACGAATACGTTTACTAGGATTTCACCTATAGGAGCCAAATATGCCATTTTTACCCACTTTTAGCCATTCTAAAAGTCATTTTAGGGCCTTTAACATTATTACAACTTAAGCACCTTACAAGCATAACAAAATAAGCCCAAAAGACTAGTTCAACTACTTTGCCACCTTCCTAGGAGTTCAAAAGGTCAATATACATTACTTTGGCTTGTAGTGACTTGTCTTCCTACGACTTGTCCGATCTTCCTCGATGATCGATTCCTTAACCTGAAATGCATGAGATGAGACATATTAGACATACTTTGCCTAGTGAGGTAGTCATAATAATGTAATTATCAATGAGTAATGTATGTACGTATTCTTATGCTCATCAATATCAATGTCATGTTTCAATATGCATTGTTTACACATCAAATTCATTATTAACCCTTGGATTGAATCAAGATAGTGGATACGCGAATTCCTACGCCTCGCCAAATCAATGAATAGTACAATCCCTCTGCCTCGCCAATATGACCAATACCAAAACACATCCCTCTGCCTCTCCAAATCAATATAAGTCGTAGCCTTAGGACCGTAGTCCACCCGTACACTGAGCTCATGAATTCTATGGCATACCATTTGTATCCAATGTCCATTCAAATCCAAGGTTTCAATGTCAATATCCATATTCAATATTCAATGATAATTCTGATGACTAATGACTTCAATATTATCAGTAGCGAACATTTCTCATTATCAAATTTAATGGTTTCAATGGCAATGTCAATATCAATATTCGATGAATTATTTACAATGTTTCAATAACAATAACTATATCGATGACAATGCATGATGGCGATGCCAATAGCTATGTCTGATGTTCATTACCAAACTTACTGATGCTTACCAATGGATCCGTTTAACAATCCGATGCAACTTATTTAAGGGAATTGTTAGCTATAACATCGAAATCAATAATAATGGATTTAGGAAGGCTCCTCGCCTTCGGATGATAACTCCCTTGTTCCTAGCCTTCGGTGAATTCGATGAATACTCCTTTTCGTTATCTTGAGCTAGGAAATCAATAGGGAGATTATTAGGATCGATAATACGACATCAAAATCAATATAACGACATCAAAATCGATATCCGAATTCAATATAAACAACAACGATGAAATATCAGTGGATGGTCAAAACCCTAGCTTAAAATTAAGCTCTATACATCCATGGAATCCAATGATTGATTGAGGAATATAGCTTACCCGAACGATAGCAACGATTCGATATCACTAAATCGAAGAAAAACAAAGCTAAAGCTTGCTCTCCAATGGAGGTGCTAACTTGGAGGAAGATGATGAAGATGACACAAGGAGGTGTTTGCTTTCTTAAGTCTCGGTATTATTCGATATTATTCGATAGGGTCCAATAACAATGGTTTAACTCAATTAGAGTCCAATATCAATAATTACTAGCAAATATTATATTTAGACTTTATCGATATGAAATCACCGAAACCCAATTCCGACTAGACCAGATTTTGGGGTGTTACAACTCTCCCCCCTTAAGAAAATTTCGTCCTCAAATTTTTACTTGAACCGAAGAGATGTGGATATTGTTCTTTCATTGTCTCTTCAGGTTCCCAAGTAGCTTCTTCAACAGTGTGGCTCCTCTAGAGCACTTTAACTAACGGTACAATTTTGTTGTGAAGTCTCTTGACTTCTCTTGCAAGAATCTGAACCGGTTCTTTCTCGTAGGACAAATTTGGTTGAATTTCTACAAATTCAAGTTCGACAATGTGTGAAGGATCAGAACGATAATTCCGGAGCATCGATACATAAAAAACATCATGGATTTTACTAAATTCAGAGGGCAACAATAATCGATATGCCACAGGGCTAGCTCTTTCAATGACTTCAAAGGGTCCAATGAATTGGGGGCTCAATTTTCCATTCTTGCCAAACCTTAAAACCTTCTTCCACGGTGATACTTTGAGAAAGGCTTTTTCACCAACTTCATACTCAATGTCTCTTCTCTTGAGATAAACATAAACCTTTTGTGGACCAAAAACAGCTTTCAAACGATCATAAATGATGGTGACCGTTCTTCAGTTTCCTGAAGTAAGTTAGGGCCCAACATTTTACCTTCACCAAGTTCAGACCAACACAATGGAGTCTGACATCACCTGCTATAAAATGCTTCATACGGGGCCATTTGGATTGATGCCTGATAGCGATTATTGTAGGCAAATTCAACAAGAGGTAGGGATTTCTCCCAAGTTCCACCAAAATCGATGATGCATGCTCGAAGCATGTATTCCAAGATCTGTATAGGAAGATTCAATAACAATATATATTCCCAAGGGTTCAATGAAAGAGTCTTTCGATAATTACCTGAATTGCCCTTTCTGACTTGCCGTCAGATTGAGGGTGAAAGGTTGTACTAAGATTAACTCTGGTACCCAGAGCGCCTTGCAAGGTTCTCCTAAATCGAAATGCAAATCGGGGATCTTGATCGGAGACAACAGACTTGGCTACTCCGTGGAGTCAGATCACTTCCTTGATGTATAAGTCAGGTAATTTAGGGAGACCGTAGTCCATTCTAATCGGTATGAAATGAGCTGACTTGGTGAAACGATCTACAGTGATCCATATAGCATCATGTTGTGAAAGAGTTAAAGGTACACCACTAAAAAAATCCATAGTGATCTTCTCCCACTTCCATTGCGGTGGATCGATGGGTTGACTTATGGGTTGCACTTGTCCAATCTTCACGGATTGACTTCCATTGACTTTGACTTTGACTCGTTTCGATACAGGTTAGACCCGTATCAAAACAAAGGATTCCAGTAGAAAAATGTTTCAATACAGCTCCAAACCATATCGATACACCCTGCTTTATGAGTTCAATTAAGCTTAACTGTATCGATACGCCACTACCCCATATCGATACGGACCAACTTGTAATGACAATTTTCTCTAGTTTTTAATCGAATTGACCTACCAAACAATGTTCAAATGAAATGAAACTTTATATGCAATATTTTAATGCTATAAACTACTGTCATGTCAAATTTCATGATTATACAAATACGTTTACTAGGATTTCACCTATAGGAGCCAAATATGTCATTTTTACCCACTTTTAGCCATTCCAAAAGTCATTTTAGGGCCTTTAACTTTATTACAACTTAAGCACCTTACAAGAATACCAAAATAAGCACAAAAGACTAGTTCAACTATTTTTCCACCTTCGTAGGAGTTCATAAGGTCAATATACATTACTTTGGCTTGTAGTGACTTGTCTTGCTGCGACTTGTCCGATCTTCCGCGATGATCGATTCCTTAACCTGAAATGCATGAAATGAGACACATTAGACATACTTTGCCTAGTGAGGTAGTCATAACAATGTAATTATCAATGAGTAATGTATGTACGTATTCTCATGCTCATCAATATCAATGTCATGTTTCAATATGCATTGTTTACACATCAAATTCATTATGAACCCTTAGATTGAATTAAGATAGTGGATACACGAATTCCTACGCCTCGCCAAATCAATGAATGGTATAATCCCTCCGTCTCGCCAATATGACCAATACCAAAACACATCCTTCTGCCTCGCCAAATTAATATAGGCCGTAGCCTTAGGACCGTAGTCCACCCGTACACTGAGCTCATGAATTCTATGGCATGCCATTCGTATCTGATGTTCATTCAAATCCAAGGTTTCAATGTCAATATCCATATTCAATATTCAATGATAATTCTGATGACCAATGACTTTAATATTATCAATAGCATACATGTCTCATTATCAAAATTTTACGGTTTCAATGGCAATGTCAGTATCAATATCCGATGAATTATTTACAATGTTTCAATAACAATAACTATATCGATGATAATGCACGATGGCGATGCCAATAGCTATGTCTGTTGTTCATTACCAAACTTACCGATGCTTACCAATGAATCCGTTTAACAATCCGATGCAACTTCCTTAAGGAAATTGTTAGTTGTAAGATCGAAATCAATAATAATGGATTCGGGAAGGCTCCTAGCCTAATCCCGAAACTCCGACTACACCCACCTTGACAATCCGAAGCTTTCAAGGTTCTAGGATGATAACTCTCTTGTTCCTTGCCTTCGGTGAATTCAATGGATACTCATTTTCGTTATCTTGAGCTATGAAATCAATAGGGAGATTATTAGGATCGATAATATGATATCAAATTCAATATAACGATATCTGAATTCAATATAAACAAAAACGATGAAATATCCATGGATGGTCAAAACCCTATCTTGAAATTAAGCTCTATACATCCATGGAATCCAATGATTGATTGAGGAATATAGCTTTCTCGAACGATATCAAAGATTCGATATCACTAATCAAAGAAAAACTAAGCTAAATCTTACTCTCCAATGGAGGTGCTAGCTTGGAGGAAGATGATGAAGATAACAAAGAGAGGTGCTTGCTTTCTTAAGTCTTGGTGAGACATCAATTTGGCTATTCAATTTAGCTTTTAATTGTATAGCTTTTCTTCCAATTAAGAAAGCTCTCCAGACTATCCCACGTGTGGGAATTTTAATGAGAATGGGACTAATCGCAAGGTTAGCCCTTTAGTTCCCGATAGATTGTACTTTTATCCCCAAACTTTTAATTTTCATAGTTTAGCCACTAAATAAGTTTTGATATTATTCGAAAGGGTCCAATAACAATGATTTAACTCAATTAGAGTCCAATATCAATAATTAACTACCCGATACTTTAAACTTTATCGATACGAAATCTCTGATCACCGGAACTCAATTCTTACTAGACCGGATTTTGAGATATTACAGTAGGCGTTCACTAGTTTCAGAACGAATCTAGTTGGTACGGGGGGTTGTGCAACATTTGTGTCTTTGATTTGGAGTGCCTTTGGAGCCTGCTTGTTGGACGTGAGCTTTAGTGCGTGGGAAACAATGTTTTCTTGGCTTTGTTTTGTTGTGTTTCATTTATGATTTGCTCGTTCTTGTGTTTGGTCCTACGCATTTGGGTTCTATAATTACACAAGTACTCTTTTCTTTCATTTAGGGCTAGAGAGGTTTTTAACGAGGCTCTCAATAATATCTGTATGATTTTCTCCTTTATAAAATCATACTTGATGATAAAAAAATATAACAATACTAAGCATATTTAAAGGATCTATATATTAATTTCCTATTTATATAATTAATTTATAATTTTGGTTTAAAACGTTGTTTACCGAACATAACCTAAATTAATTTATAATTAATTAATATATGTATAAACGTTGTTTATACTAAGAATTGAACTATTGCCATTCATGGCCAATAAAAGTAATTTTTAGATATTAACCATTAAATTCATGTGCAACGTCATCCTTCTAACGAGTAAAAAACATGATGGTCATTGTGTAAAGATTCGATAAATGTAATGATTATTTTATAAGTTTTAAAAGTTTAGTAACCAAAACGATACTTAAATAATAGTTTTAGATTAATTGGTGTATTTTGTCCTATTAAATATAGATACAGGCCCATTTGAAATTGGGCTTGAAGAAGTATTAGAGAAGGGGAAAGAATAATCTCAGATCAATTGGGTTGACAAAAGATATAACCCTACTTGGTATGTGTATATATGGAGAGATATTAGAGAGGGATTTTTGTCTGCAACGATTAGGGTTTTGTTACTCATCTCAGGGCAAGTTTAATCCTTTTCTGTTCACGTTATTATAATATAGTGTGATATAATCGTTCCCATTCGGTCTTGAATTTGTTATTGGTTATATGTTTTGAAGGTTATGAAATTTTTTTACCTTTATTGTCATCTTATGTTTTGACTTGATCATCAAGATCTACGGCTTTTTTTTTTCTATGTAATTGGTTAATATTATATTAGTCAAGGTTTTTCATTAGTTTGTTTTTTTTTTCAATTTTTTGTTAGGATTTTTGTGCTTTGTGTCCAATGAGTGAGGCCAAGATAGTGGAGACACCTATAGTTTTCGATGATCAGGACTCTGATGAAGATGACATGAGCAGAGAGGACTGGTTGAAATATAGCGCAGAAGTGTCGGCCTCTGGGGAATGAGCCATTGTTTTCTCCATGAATTAAATTCAATATTTTGTTTTTACTGTGCTTGATTACGTTGTTCCAGGGCTATGATGTTGGGAAATATAAATCTCATTCATTCGGGATGATAATTCCTACAGATGTTGGTTGGGAGGAATTTCCTTCATATGCAAAGACGGCTGTAGACAACTACAATGGACAGAATGTACTCTCTTTCTCAGCTTCATTTTAGATTCATATGTGCTTTTTTTGTTTCTCTACTATTTTGGTTCAAATGTGTTGGTTTGTACCGCAGCATACAAATTTCAAGTTTGTAGAGCTTCTCAAGGCAACCGTTGAAGTTGTAGGTGGTTTCATGTTCTACATTACATTCAAGGTTGAGGATGCTAATACCGGAAAGACCGAAATCCTCCAAGCTAAGGTTTGGAGTAAAATCCCAGGTCCAAATGGTGAGGATAGGTTTGAGATCCAAGAGTGTAGGATTAAGCCTACTACTTGTTGAGGTAATAATATAGTTGTTTGGTCAAATGTACTTTAGTAGTGAGTATAGTATAGGGTTTGTAAACTGACGCCACTCTTTCTTGGTTGCAGTTGATTCAGCTGATGTGGCTTTGGGACAGCATGTTATTTTTCTTCTCAGTTTTGTTGTCCTGTTGTCGGTGACGTGAAGCTTTTTTAATTATGTTTCGAAGCATATTTATTTAGTTCAAATAATATAAAGACTTTGGTTGTCTTGTTTGAATCTCCCATCTTGTTGTAAGGTCGGAGACTAACAAAGAGCGGTCTGATAAGGTGGAAGATTCCAAAGCCTTGTTGTTTATCTTGTTTCTTGGAAAACCCAATCTCTCTTTTTTAGCCATATTACTGGATGCTTCACAAATTGGGGACTTCACAGTTCACACCAGTAGGATTAAACTTTGCATCTAAAATTTCTGCCCAATCATCTTGATTGTTTCCATGGGCTTCAAGAGAGCCCTATAATTCTGCACTCTTTCCAGAGTAATGCCGTTCCAACAATGAAGGGGCATCCACCAACTACTTTTTTGATCGTCTTCTTCTCCTGACAAACAGCATCAGATTCAACTGCTGATCTCGGGTGTTGAGAAACCATTACTCCATGGCTATAATTCTGCACTCTTTTCACCATTACTCCATGCCTATAATTCTGCACTCTTCTCAGGTTCTGGTCCAACTTTAACGCTCTCTTTCTGCTTCAGAGGACCCCCGTTGGACTTGGCAGGTTTCACGGTAAGCTTGAATCCATATATTCAGAAACCATTTAGTCTCTCTAATGCCCTCATGGCATCTTCATTACAGCTCATTCTAACATCTGCTTAATCTTCTCGCAATGTAAGAATCGACATCATCACCATGCCTTGCAAACAACAACCACAGTCCTTTCCAATGCATTCTCCTTGAATATTTTCCACAAACTGATTCGTTTCATCACTAATAATATTAATCTTATTTATTTACTTTAAATTGTCAATTGGAAGGCATCGCATTAAGCGCTGTTGGAAACTTTGTGTTAATTCAATCGGGTGATTGTTAGAATTAATTCAGATTTTAAGGATTAAATGTGGAAAATGTTAAAAATCAGGGATCTGGTTAGTAATTTATCCAATTTTACCGTTTGGTTTATTAATGAAAAATAATTTGAAATTTAAGGTAAGAATTAATTGATAATTAAAGGCCAATTATTAGCTTGATTTTTATTAAATTAAGTAAAAGTAAGGAAACAATTTTTTTTTAAAAAAAAATTATACTCGGGCTCCATGAGTATAAAAAAGGTAAATTGTATTGGAGGTCACTCAATTATTAGTAAAGTTATGATTATGTTACTCAATTATTAGTAAAGTTATGTTTATGTCACTCAATTATTAAATAAAGTTATGATTGTGTTCGTGGTAGAATCACTTTTACATAAAAATTGACTAACAAGACTCAAAATCTATGAAGTATAAAAACATCTTGTTTTTCTCCATGTATTCTACCGCTAGTCAATAAGTGATATTTTGTTGTTTCCTTGTAATCATTTAACTTTATTTATTTGGGTCAACAATCTCTAGAGCAAGTGGTTAAAGCTATCAGATGACACTCTCTTCTCTCCCCTAGGTTGTGGGTTCTTAACACGTCATGAACAAATTCTCCCTCCCCTCCCCTAATTAAAAATTGTTAAGAAAAAGCCTTTATTCGTTTGGGGTCTTTTGTTTCATGGATACCGTATGTTGTAGCTTTTATTGCACATGTTCAGAACTACCCTCGTAAGGTTAGAAAGGCGAGGTCATCACACCATTAACCTAATCGAGCCAGACTAATCATGATTTAGTGGATAAATTTGTCAGTTGCTGGTTTGCTAAATGAACTTACATAGACATGGACTATCTTTTTCTCCAAGCAATCATTTAAAATATTTCTTTTTCTTGTGCAGCAATTTAAGGATAGAGCTATTTCCAATCCCTGTGAAGACCATATCTGATACTCTAGTATCACTTTAATACTTGCGTCGTGTACACTTGCACTATTTGCGATCGTCTTATTTACACGCAACATTAACAATAATAAAAAATGACATGTCATGTTATAATAATAATAAAATAATCCAAAGTGAAAAAAATATGAGCAATTTAAAAGTTTAGTTATTAAATAGGAGCAAGGGCACCTAAAATTTAAAAAATGTATACTTTGAGCATCTATTTTTCATTTAAGCTTTTATAATATTATTGTACTAATTGATTGTAAAGTTTTAGGGTTGAAAAATGAATTTTTAAAAATTCAAGGGTGAAATTATAAAGAAACCTTTTCAGTAGTGACCATAATGTTTATTTTTTTAAAATTGGAGAGCAGAAATGTACATAGGATAAAATTTAGTGGCTATTGCAATAGTTTACCCTTATTTTTTCGATGTCGGGTCAGCAAACCGTCAATGTTTAACGGCATCAAATGGCTGAGTGACCAAAAGTTTACTCCTCGAAAACGTAAGTGACCTTACTGATCTTTTTTCAAAATCGGTGACCAAATCTGTACTGAGGAAAAACTTAAGTGATTATTCCAGTAGTTAACCCTAGAAGATAACTAAGAAACTAGGAATAAGAGGATTGTAGGTTTGTTGGGGAGTTGGAATTATTGGGGAGTGAGAACCCTGAGAATCTAAAGGTGGAGGAATTGAGTCAGTTGTCAAATCCCAATAATATTGGTAACGGCCCTGCCTAGATGGATACAATTGGAGTTAATAATGGTAGTGATTTCAGCTGGGCAGTTATTGTTGGTAGGGACAGACTGGAAGCATTAAGGATTAGTTAGGTTAAAGATAGTTCGAAGACCATGGAAATTCTTGTGATTCGAGCCATAGAGGATGTCAGTGGAATGGTCTTTAAAACAACAAAATTTGTGTTGAAGAGATTAATGAGGAAGAGTGTATGTAGAAATGTGTGAGGATCAGGATGGTAAAAATATGACATAGGCTGAGAAAATTGATAGCATCAATGGGCCAAAAAATGAATTAGGGGGTTAAGGAGGGTGTAGTTAGTGACAAACCCACTAGTGAGTTTAATTATGATAAAGGCGCCTTGAATTCTAATCTACCTGAATTTCAAACAACAAAATTGAAAGAAAGGAGTAAGAGGTAAGGTTCATTTCTGAAATTTCAGGACAAAAATGAAGCAGAGAAGAAAAAGAGAGAGCCCAATAAAGGTTCAAGACAAAATGGAAGAAATCGGAACAAAAACTTGAAGGGAGATCTTTGTCCGACTCAGATTTAATAGTAAGATGGGATATACTCACTAGAGAAGCTAGGAAAGCGTTGAAAATTGGTAAGGAGCTCAGGGTAAAAATTCAAGGCGAAGAGGAGGAAGTAATCCTTGAGTTAACAGGTCACGAATAAATTATTTGAGTCTTCAATAGATGAATCACCATATGCAAACCATCATGCCCTTAAACCTTGCACTTTGACTAATAAAAAATCAGCATAGTAAACCTTATGCAACATGTATCATGAACCAACAACAAGTCTCGATGCTAACACTCAATTTAAGCCTTCTCATGCATAACTACCATATGCAAAGCTTAAAGAGTAAACATGTACAATCACAACCAAATGGTGCAGTAATAAACAGGTACAATCACAACTCACGGGGACACTAACCCCAACCATCGGTTAGATGCTTAACCCACTAACGAGAGACGAGATACCAACCTCCTCGATCATTAGGGTACTTGGATGGGGACATGAGACACCAACCCCTTGACATCCAAGGCAACATTTTATAGTACACTCAATCCTATAGCCGTCTAACTATATCCGATAACATTTTCAAACTATTTTCCATAACATCACTTGCCAATATAACTCACATTTAACTATATACCTCATTGTTTTCAAAGCATGAATAATAATCATTTTTCTAAAGCATCAAACCATACTTTAAATCACAGATATAAATCTTAAACTTACAAGGATCACTTACCATGTGCATCCTTCATCATTTCATCATTGAAAATAGTAAACCACATACTTTAAACATGCTTTAACAGTAGGTAGATCCGTTTAATCAAAACAGTGCATAAACCATTTCATAATAGCACAACCGAGAGAGAAATTTCTTAAACTTACTTTCAAACTTAGACAAGCATTTCAAGCTTACATCTAAGTTCCCAAAACCACCTTTCAAACATTTCAAAGCTGAAATCCACGTTCTCACTCACCGAAATGCGAAATCAAGTGTTTGAAATCTCCAAAGCCTCACCGATCACTTCCAAAACGTTATGCCATGTTTTAGCCACATAAAAATAGAGGATTAATGCATCTCAATGCATTCAAAAACTCCAGCAAGCAATTCCACCACAATGCCTTGCCCAAAAACACCTAATCGAAATGATCGAAAACATCATCGATTACCCTACAAACTCAACCCAGCCAAAACCTAACACTTCCAACCATTTATAATCATTAATTAACATCCAAAATCAACCTATTAAAAACCTTATACCTCCAGCATTCACAAAACCACCACAACACCATAAAAACTTAATTCTAACAACCTAAACAACTAGAGATCCAAATAGTTTCGGGATTAATATGCTTAAACCTCTATCTTGACATTAATGAACTTCCAAAACATGACTAAAATCAATCATAAACCAACCAAAACATATCCATTACGAAGATTACACAAAATCATCATTTAAAGCTTGATTTAGCCATTTTCTTCAAATCAATCATGAAACCTCATTAAGAAACATAATTAAAGAGCCAAATACTTGAGAATTTCAATAAAGAACCTTGACTAGAGGAGAAGAACGAAGATTACCTCTAATTCCTTGCTTTTCCCTTAATTAACAAGATTTGATTGAAAATCTTCAAGAAACCATTGAAACTAGTTGAGGAAACTCCATGGAAATCATTTGGAAATCAAAGTAAATTAAAAAGGAATAAATCTCTGAAAGTTTTGAAGAGAAATAGGTAATTGGCTAATGAGAAAATAGAGAGAACTCTTGAGAGATGAAAGTTACGTCAAAATATGTTTTTAAGATTAACTTCCCTTTTTAGTCAAATCCTATTTAATCATTTTAATTAAAAAACTCTTTAAAATAAATCAAATTAAGGGAATAGCTTATTAAAATTACATTAGCTCCCTAAAGATTCTAAGCTTTGACTCTTTGCAAAACAATCATTAAAAATAGTTTTTAATTTTTACATTTTAGTCACTAAATCGAAATGTCCACCTTCCAATTATCATTTTCTAAAATTGATTTTACCAAACCCTTATATATATATATATATATATATATATATATATATATATATATATATATATATATATAAGATTTTAGATAATTTTCCTATATTTTATCACCTTTTGAACTAGGTTTTCCCTGAACTAATCCCGAACTAAACTGGATCTCTAGTCTCGGTCCAACGGACCCTAAATCCAACCTAAAAACTTTAAGCCCAAAATCGAGACGTTACAAATCTCCCACACTTAGGAAATTTCATCCTCGAAATTTTACCTAAAGGAAGAAGGTGCAGGAATTGCTTCAACATGTCTGCTTTGCTTTCCCACGTGGCCTCCTCAACTCCTCGATATTGCCACAAAACCTTTACAAGTTCAATCATCTTACCACGAAGTGTAAAACCAAAATTGATTTTGATATAACATATAAACTTAAGGACCAATTTGCAAAACAATAAATTTTTAAGTACTCTTTAAAGTCTCACCATTGACAAGTATTTTAAACAAAATAATATCTCAAGACAAGCTCTTAAATATATGAAAATTTTCTAAGTCTTTTCCTATGATTTTCAAGCCAAACAATGCAAAAATGCCCAGACGTATCGATACCCTTAGGCGTACCGATACTGGCTTTTGACACTGGAATTTTAATGGCTAAGTCTTCTATGATTTTCAAGTCAAACTATACAAAAACGCCCAGGCGTATCGATACCCTCAGGCGTATCGATACGGGCTTTTGCCACTGGAATTTTGATGGACTTAGCGTACCGATACGGTATTACCCCGTATCGATACGATATTCATCTGGGCAACTCTTTCAATGAAACCGTACCGATACGCTTTTTTTTGCAACCGTATCGATACGATAAGCCTATCTTTGAAAAATCTTTGCATTTAATTTTTCCACCGTTACTTGTCAGTTGGTTGGTTTCCCAATTTTTAAAAGACTGTTATACCGTACCGATACGCTTGGTATGCGTATTGATACGCTCTTTAAGAAAACCAAACTTGGGATTCCAGTGAGCAAAGACCGTATCGATACGACCATCCGTACCGATAAGCCCCTTAAAACCGTACCGGTACGCCTTCTATGCATATCGATACGCTATGTTTTCAGTCACAACTGCTCTTTCCTCTTTGATACAGGTATCGTCGTATCGATACGCCCTCTACGATTACCGATACGATAGGCTGCAGAGCTGCATTTATTGCGGAAAAAATGCTCCCAACGGCTCTATTGATGATCACAACTACCCAAACGGCTAAAATTCATTGCAAGGGTATAAAAACAAGCTTCAATTGACCAAGCAATAACTATTGAACCTACAAGCAACATCCAAGCAAAAATTCCAAACCCTAGTACTCTTCATAGTCAAATTCTTGTACCCAACTCTTGTGATTTTATTGTTATCTTGTATTGTGAGTTTGGGGAGTTTGAAATTGTATTTGGGTAAACATTTATCCTTTGAGAGGAACTTTTAGAGTTTACCAAATCCATCTCTTTGTAAAAGCGAGTGGATTAAGCTTTGGGTAGAAAGCTTAATCAATTTGTAAGGTTACCTCCTCATCCAAGAAAAGAGGAAGAATTCAAGTAGTGAATTGGTTGAAAATCCTTAGTAGGAACTAAGGTAGTGGATGTAGAGTTCATTTGGAGAACTTGAACCACTCTAACCACTTGTGTCACTTTTATTTTTCCCTCTTACCTTCTACCAAAATTTTAATTGTCAATTCACCCTCCTCTTGGCCATTTGCAATTGTGTGATCAACTCAACAATTGGTATCAGAGCTACACTCATTGGAAGGATTACAACCCTCTTGATTCGATTCTAGGAAAGTTTGATCAACAACTCGTCAAGCAATGGCATCCACCTCCAACACCAACCTCTATGAGTCCCAATCTACAACCAAGCCACCATTCTTCAATGGGGATAACTACCCATATTGGAAGAATAGAATGAGGCTCTTCATCAAGTCTACCGACTACATGGTGTGGGATGTGGTTGAAGAAGATCCATACATTCCCATGAAGAGAGATAGTGAAGCAAGACTTGTCACAAAGGTGAAAGCCAAAATGACGGAAGATGAACGAAGAAGGATGCAAGTGAATGATAAATCTCTTCATGTAATCTTTTGTGCACTTGGTCCGGATATCTACTCCAAGGTGTCTTCGATCGAAAATGCCAAGGAGGTTTGGGACAACCTCGAGACAACATATGAGAGAACTAGTGATGTCAAGGAAACAAAAATTAGGTTGCTCAATCTAAGCTACGGAAATTTCAAGATGGATCCCGATGAGAGCGTTTCCAAGATGTTTGGTCGATTCTCGGTCATTGTCAACGGATTAAAGGGGTTCGGTGAGATCATCCCCGAAGACAAACTAGTGAGGAAGTTATTGTACTCTCTTCCGGAATCATGGGATAGCAAGAGAACGTCTATTATTGAAGCTCGAGATTTGAAGACTCTTAAGCTTAATGCTCTTGTTGGATCTCTACTCACCCATGAGATCATGAGAAAGGGAAGAGAAGAAGAAAAGAGGATGAAAGAGAAGAAGGTTGAGAAGAAGGATGTTGAGAAGAAGAAGGGTGGAATCGCTCTTAAAGCTTCATACCATGAAAGCGATTCAAGCGAAGATGAAGATGAGGAGATGGCCATGTTGGCCAAACGATTCACTCGGTTCATGAAGTCCATTCGTGGGAGAAAGTTCATTAGAAAAGGAGACTTCAAGAGCAAGAGTAAGGAAGAGAAGGACCAAATCACGTGCTATGAATGCAAAAAGCCCGGCCATATCCGTTCCGAATGTCCCCGATTGAAGAGGAAGAGCTTTTGGAAGAAGAACAAGCTCAAAGCTCAAGTAGCAACTTGGAGTGACGATGAGTCATCCGAGGAGGAGGAGGAAGTGGCCAATCTTTGTCTCATGGCCATTGATGATGAACCTAAGGTAAATCCCAACTCATCTAATTTTGATTTTACCTTTGATGAGCTTCAAGATGCTTATGATGAATTGCAAGAGGTTTACGATGAGTTAGTTGGAAAATATAAAGAATCCATTTTGAGAAACAAGAAAACCATTTCCGATTTGAAAAATCAAAATGAAACATTTTCAAAAACTAACTCCGAATTGGAAAATAAAGTTTTGTTTTTAGTAAATCTTTCAAATGATCTTAAAACGAAAAATCTTGAACTTGAAAAACTTCTTTCTGATTTTCAAGATTATCACACAAAGGAAGTGGATAATCTTAAAACATCAATTGCTATAGGGAAAAATCATTTTGAAAAAGGAAATCCTTCTAAATCCCAATATGTAAAAAGAAAACCTTTTATTCCTAAACAAAGAAACTTTCATAAGCAATCTAGAGGTCAAAAGGTTAGAAGTGTTTGGGTTCCTAAGGAACTCAATATTTCTAATAATATGAATGCTATTGCTTCTTGGATTCCTAAGGGAATCAAAATTTTGAAGGCTAACACACATGGACCCAAAATGATTTGGGTACCAAAAATCAAGGCCTAATTTCTTTGTTTGTAGGGGGAGCATTGCTACAAGGCCAAAGCTTCAAGCCAAAACTCATGGTACCTTGATAGTGGATGCTCAAGACATATGACCGGTGACAAGAGTAGATTTGTGGAACTAAAGCCAAAGAGTGGTGGAGTGGTAACTTTCGGTGACAACTCCAAAGGCCACATTGAAGGAATAGGCTCCACTGGTAATCACTCTTCTATTTTCATTGAAAATGTTTTGTATGTCAACGGTCTTAAACATAATTTATTGAGCATTAGTCAATTATGTGATAAGGGTTTTAATGTTTTATTTGATAAAAGTGGTTGCAAAATTGTGAACATTAAAACAAATCAACTAATGCTCATAGGACATAGAATAGGCAATATCTACATGGTGCATTTAGATGACATACAATCATCACATACATGCTTAGTTGCACATGATGAACATGACTCATGGCTTTGGCATAGAAAATTAGGTCATGCTAGCATGAATGTTTTAGAGAAATTAATATCCCTTAATCTAGTTAGAGGTTTACCCAAACTTAAATTTTGTAATGATAAAATTTGTGATGCATGTTCAAAGGGTAAACAACATAGAACTTCATTTAAATCCATTAATGATGTCTCTACTAGTAGATGTTTACAATTGATTCATATGGATCTTTTTGGGCCTATTAGAACAATGAGCTTGGGTGGTAAATCATATGCCTTTGTACTTGTAGATGACTATTCTAGGTTTACTTGCTTTCTATTCTTAAGTACAAAAGATGAGGCTTTAGAAAAATTCATCACATTTTCTAAAATAACTCAAAATGATCTTGAACTTAAAATTTCTCACATTAGGAGTGATCATGGAACCGAATTTCAAAATCTAGGTTTTGATGAGTTTTTAAATGAAAATGGGATTAGCCATATTTTTTCCGCACCTCGCACTCCTCAACAAAATGGGGTAGTTGAGAGAAAAAATCGAACTTTAGAAGAAATGGCTAGAACCATGCTTTGCGAAAATAATTTACCTAAATATTTTTGGGCGGAAGCCACAAATACCGCTTGCTATATTATAAATCGAGTAATGATTAGGCCAATTTTGAAGAAATAAAATCTAAGAAGCCTAACATTAGCTATTTTCACCCTTTTGGTTGCAAGTGTTTTGTTTTGAATAATGGTAAAGAAAACTTAGGTAAATTTGATGCTAAAAGTGATGAAGCTATTTTCTTAGGGTACTCTTTAAACTCTAAAGCTTATCGTGTATTTAATAAAAGAACTCTAGTAGTTGAAGAGTCTATACATGTTGTTTTCGATGATAACCTCCTTCCGAGGAAGGAATCTTGTGATGAATATGATGTAGGAATTCTTGATGCCATTGATGGAGGACAAACGTCAAAGGTGGATGAGATTCCAACTAAAGATGAGGATACACAAGATCCACCTCTTGAAGCCTTGAAGGACTTGGCTCTTGAGGAAAAGGAGGTGTCTTACCCAAGGGAGTTCAACTATGTCAAAGGTGGTGAAATCTTGGGTGATCCATCCAAGGGGGTAACTACTAGATCCTCTCTCAAATTAATGAACCATGTTGCATTTCTTTCATGCATTGAGCCTAAAAATATTAAAGAAGCTTTAAAAGACGATTTTTGGATTTTGGCCATGCAAGAGGAATTAAATCAATTTGAGAGAAGTAAAGTTTAGACATTAGTTGAAAGGCCTAGTAATCAATCTACTATAGGAACTAAATGGGTATTTAGGAATAAATTAGATGAAAGTGGTAATATAGTGAGAAACAAGGCTAGGCTTGTTGCTCAAGGCTATACCCAAGATGAGGGAATTGATTTTGATGAGACATATGCAACCGTAGCTAGGATGGAAGCCATTAGGATGCTTTTAGCATTTGCATGTTATAATGATTTCAAGCTTTTTCAAATGGATGTGAAAAGTGCCTTTTTAAACGGTTTTATAAATGAAGAAGTGTATGTTGAACAACCACCGGGTTTTAAGGATTCAAAATTTCCAAACCATGTATTTAAACTAACAAAAGATCTTTATGGTTTAAAACAAGCTCCTAGAGGTTGGTATGAGAGACTTTCAAATTTCTTAATTGAAAAGGGTTTTGAAAAAGGAAAGGTGGACACTACACTCTTTATAAAAAGATATAACAATGACATCTTAGTAGTACAAATCTATGTTGATGATATCATTTTTGGTTCTACTAATGAGTGTTATTGTAAAGAATTTTCTAAGCTAATGCAAGGTGAGTTCGAGATGAGATGATGGGGGAGCTCTCATTCTTTTTGGGACTCCAAATCAAACAAAGGAAAGATGACACCTTCATAAATCAAGCTAAGTACGTGAATGACATGCTCAAAAAGTTCGGCTTGGAGAATGCAAAACCTCAAGCCACACCTATGAGCTCTTTCATAAAGCTTGACAAAGATGAAGGAGGTAAGTGTGTTGATTCTAAGCTTTATAGATCCATGATAGGTTCATTGCTTTACCTTACCGCAAGTAGACCGGATATTATGTTTAGTGTTTGCTTGTGTGCTAGGTTTCAAGCTAGTCCTAGAGAATCACACTTAGTTTCCATTAAGAGAATTTTTAGATACCTTAGAGATACACCTACCTTAGGCCTTTGGTATCCTTAAGATTCCTCCTTTAGCCTTCATGCTTATTCGGATGCGGATTATGGGGATGTAAGATAGATAGGAAAAGTACTTACGGGACATGCCAATTCTTAGGTAGTATGCTCGTATCTTGGTTCTCTAAGAAACAAAATAGCGTAACCTTATCTACCACCGAGGTAGAGTACATATCCTTAGGGATTTGTTGTGCTCAAGTCCTTTGGATGAAGCAACAACTCTTAGATTATGGTGTTGAAATAGAAACCATACCCCTTAGGTGTGAAAACACTAGTGCCATTTGTCTCACTAAGAATCTCATCCAACACTCTAGAACTAAACACATAGAAATTAGACATCATTTCATTAGAGATCATGTGTTGAAAAATGATGTTGTTATAGAGTATGTTGACACCTTGAACCAATTAGCGGATATATTCACAAAGCCTTTAGATAAAGAGCGCTTTTGGACCCTTAGGAGAGAGTTAGGTTTAACTAGCCTTTCTTGACCCCTTCTAGGTCCCAAAATGTCAAAATTTGCTTGAAATTGTTTGTGATTCATGCTTGTGTTAATTTTGTTCTTTTTGCTTCTATGCATGTTGTTAGGGGGAGTATGCATTAATTTTAGCCATTAAAACATGCTCATAGGACATGTACATGTATTTAGGGACATTTCAAGTTGAATTTTTGCACTTAAATCTGTCAAAAATGTCTAATCCGGTAAAGGCGTATCGATACGGCTGAAGCATATCGATACGGGTTCATAACTGGGAAAACTTTGAAGCTGAACGAGTATCGATACGACCCCGCGTATCGATACGGTTAAATTCAAGGGAAATAGTCAAAGTCAAGTCGTACCGATACGGTCTCGCGTATCGATAAGGTAGTAACTACGAATAAAAAATTAGGGTTAAAGGTATCGATACGCGTGTATAGCGTATCGATACGGTCTCGACGGAGAGGCTATTTAGGGTTGCAATTGTTAAAAAGCTTTAAAAACAAAAACCCCTCTTTTCTCTCCAAAAACCCTAGCCGCAATACCCTATAAAAACCCCCTCAATCCTTCAATTTTTACCATCAAACTTAAAAATTCTTTGAGGGTTTTTAATCTCCACATCAAGGCTAAGCTTTGTCAACAAATCTTGTGCATTCACATCAACCCATTCATCCAATCTAAAGTTCAAGGTATAAAATTCTTCTTTTTTATTTTCTTTGTTTTTCATTTGTTTTTTACAATTATTTCAACTTAATTTTTGTACAAAACATTGTTTTATGTTATGGGTTTCAATTGTTTCATCAAATTTTTCCAAAAATCAAAATTTTTTCATTCTAATATATTTTCTATTCGTATTTTTTTAATCTGTTTTTCGTTAAACTTTTTCTCAAATTTGTATATACCCTTTTAAAATTAAATTTATTTTTACACTTACCTTGAATTATTAGAATTTATTGGATTGAATAGGATGTTAATTGCATACATATTCGAATCGTTTTTGATGTGTTTTCAGGGTTATAGCACCGTCGAAAAAGAGAACTAAGCGTTGTGCTACTTCCGATCCTAGTGAGGATGAGGGTAACCCTAGACCTAATCTCCCTTACATTATCCAATTAAGCTTTCCCAGTGATGCCGATATAGCTCGGTACAAACTATTTCAAAGCATGAGCATTAGGGAAGAACATGTTGTGTCAGTCCCATTCTTAAGTTCTGCCTGTTTTAAATTCCAATATCTTCCTTTAATTAAGCAATGGAAGTTTTTAACTTTTTTGAGCATTCCTCCTATTCTATATAGGAATCTTGCCATCGTTTTCTTTTCAAATGCTTTGTGTGTTCATGATGAAGCTAGGGAGAATGTCATTGCTATTGAATCCTCTGTTATGGGCAAAACCTTTACAATTGATCAAAAAACTTTATGTAATGTCTTTGGTTTTGAAAATATTGGTATTGATGATGAGAAGTCCTTGGGTACGGGTTCTTTAGGCTCAGTTAAAGTTTTAAATGCTCATGATCGTATCAAAAAACTTCATCTTCTTGTCTCTTGGTTTTTTCGTCCATCGGGAGGGAAATTTTCTACTATTCGTCAAGTCGATGACTTTTGGCTTAGGTGCTTTAGAGAAGGTCAACGTCCAAACCTTTGTCAAATTATGTTTGCCGACCTTGTCTACCTAGTCCAACATCGTCACACCAAACAAGTCACGTCTTTTTACTACTCTACGGCTTTGAGTTTTCTTTTTCATTCCCTTGACATTTATTGTTCCCGTGACTATCCCGAAACCCTTGGCCTACCCATAGATGAGCGTTCTCTAGCTCGTGCCGGTTTCTCTTATGTTGATAATGAATGGGTTCGTAACACTCAAGATCCTCCGCAAGATGCTCCGGTCGATGCTTCTCGTGCTTCTTCGAGCTCTCACCGTGCTCCGATTGATTCCTCTTCCATAGGCACTCTAATGACTTTCCTAAATGAGAAGTTCACTTCCATGGAAGCCGGGTTTACCGCGATGGACACTAGATTCACATCCTTGGAAGATCGCGTCAAAGGTATGGAGAAGAAAATGGAAATCATGTGTAGAACTAATGTTTTGATATAATAATTGAAAAATATTTTGGACTGATTTAAAAAGTATTTAAAACATTTCCAAAGTCCAAACAACTTGAAATTATGTTTAGGGAAGTTTTTAAAAGGGTTTTACATGTTTTTCAAAGCCAAACTTTACAAAACCATCCAGGCGTTTCGAAACGCCCTAAGGTGTTTCGAAACAGGGCTTACCCTGGATGAGGATTTTGCCCAGCGTTTTGAAACGGGCTCTGCCGTTTCGATACGCCTACGTGGCACTGACCACAACGGTCATAAACCCCAACAGCTATTTCCCAACTAACATTCAAATGTAGGTCGTTTCGATACGGGACTAGGCGTTTCGAAACGGACAATAGCGTTTCGATATGGGTCCACGTCAGACTGCAACGGCTCTTTCTACTTAAAGGGCGTTTCGAAACGGTTTCGAGCATTTCGAAACGGGGAGCTGCAGAATTGCATTTATGATGGGAATTAAAGTCCTCAACGGCTCCAATTTGATCCCAACGGCTAGTAACGGCTACAAACTCAATTGGGAGTATAAAAGGGACCTCCAAGCATCAAGAGAAGGCTAATGCTCATATTGTCAAACATCAAATGATCAAAGATTGTCTTTGTACTTAAATTGTCATTTATTGTATAGACAAACACTAGTGAGCCAAAATTGTCAAATTTGCTCAAGTGTTTTAGGTTTTGGGTGAGTGCTTAATTGTGCAAACAAACACCTATTAGAGGGTTTTAAGTTTGCTTCTTGTTTCTCTTTGTAAGAGAGGGTTTCAATCAAGGCTTTGGGTAGAAAGCTTGATTGTGTGTAAGGGTTACCTCCTAAGCCTAGAAAAGGGGACGAATCAATAGTGGATTGATTGAGAAATCCTTAGTGGGGAGCTAAGGTAGTGGATGTAGACCTTGGTTAGAAGGTTGAACCACTATAAATCATTGTGTCCATTTCCTTTCTAGCTTCCTAAACCCTAACACCCAAAAATCCACCTCTCCACCACTTGGTGAGCATCATTGGTTGATCGAATCGAGCACCACACAACTCAACACCATGGCTTCTCGCCAAAACTCCATGGATATCTCTCTTACCGCCTTCCATGGTGCTTGGCTTAACCAAAACCGAAGGAATCAACCATCTCAAGATGATGAAGATGACGAGGACGAGGACGATGATGATGATGAGGCAGACGAGTAGTTTATGCATATCATCTACATGGCATTTAGTCTTTTATATTCTGTTTTTGCACTCTTGTTTTTAGGATCTAAGTTTATGCCTATTATCTATGTTTTAGGATTTTAAAGATTGGATTATTATGTTTGCTTTGAAGTTTATGCATTTGAACTATTATGTTTACTTTGAAGTTTATGCATTTGAACTATTATGATTGCTTTGAGTTTAATGAATTCATTGTTGCTATTATCCTTGTGATTATCCTTGGGTTTATATTTGATCTAACAAAAAGGGGGAGAAGGATTATAGAGTCAATTTTTTTTATTTTTGAAAATCTATCTTAAATTAAGGGGGAGAAAGCTTTTCAAAGTTTCAAAAACTAAAAAATTTATTTGTGGTTTTGTTATATCAAAAAGGGGGAGATTGTAAAACCAAAATTGATTTTGATATAACATATAAACTTAAGGACCAATTTGCAAAACAATAAATTTTTAAGTACTCTTTAAAGTCTCACTATTGACAAGTATTTTAAACAAAATAATATCTCAAGACAAGCTCTTAAATATATGAAAATTTTCTAAGTCTTTTCCTATGATTTTCAAGCTAAACAATGCAAAAATGCCCAGGCGTATCGATACACTTAGGTGTATTGATACTGGCTTTTGACACTGGAATTTTAATGGCTAAGTCTCCTATGATTTTCAAGTCAAACTATACAAAAACGCCCAGACGTATCGATACGGGCTTTTGCCACTGGAATTTTGATGGACTTAGCGTACTGATACGGTATTATCCCGTATCGATACGATATTCATCTGGGCAACTCTTTCAATGAAACCGTACCGATACGCTTTGCAACTGTATCGATACGATAAGCCTATCTTTGAAAAATCTTTGCATTTAATTTTTCGACCGTTACTTGTTAGTTGGTTGGTTTCCCAATTTTTAAAAAACCGTTATATCGTACCGATACGCTTGGTATGCGTATCGATACACTCTTTAAGAAAACCAAACTTGGGATTCTAGTGTGCAAAGACCGTATCGATACGACCATCCGTACTGATACGGCCCTTAAAACCGTACCGGTACGCCTTCTATGCGTATCGATACGCTATGTTTTTAGTCACAACGGCTCTTTCCTCTTTGATGCAGGTATCGATACGCCCTCTACGAGTACCGATACGATAGGCTGCAGAGCTGCATTTATTGCGGGAAAAATGCTCCTAACGGCTCTATTGATGATCCCAACTACCCAAACGCCTAGAATTCATTGCAAGGGTATAAAAACAAGCTTCAATTGACCAAGCAACAACTATTGAACCTACAAGCAACATCAAAGCAAAAATTCCAAACCCTAGTGCTCTTCATAGTCAAATTCTTGTACCCAACTCTTATGATTTTATTGTTATCTTGTATTGTGAGTTTGGGGAGTTTGAAATTGTATTTGGGTAAACATTTATCCTTTGAGAGGATCTTTTAGAGTTTACCAAATCCATCTCTTTGTAAAAGTGAGTGGATTAAGCTTTGGGTAGAAAGCTTAATCAATTTGTAAGGTTACCTCCTCATCCAAGAAAAAGGGGAAGAATTCAAGTAGTGAATTGGTTGAAAATCCTTAGTGGGAACTAAGGTAGTGGATGTAGAGTTCATTTGGAGAACTTGAACCACTCTAACCACTTGTGTCACTTTTATTTTTCCCTCTTACCTTCTACCAAAATTTTAATTGCCAATTCACCCCCCTCTTGGCCATTTGCTATTGTGTGATCAACTCAACACGAAGAAATTTGCTACTAGAATCAAGATTCTCAATAGGTTCCTCATCATTAAACAAATCTGGTTGCGACTCAATATCCTCCACTGGCATAACATGCGACGGATCAAACCTATACCTCCGCAACATCAAGACACGAAACACATCATAAATTTTCTCCAACTCGGGAGGCAACCTCAACCGATACACAACAGGACCTACACGCTCCACGACTTTATATGGTCCAATAAACCTTGCACTAAGCTTACCCTTACGTCCAAACCTCATTACCTTCTTCCAAGGTGACACTTTCAGAAATATGCGATCAGCAATTGCAAACTCAATCTCCCTACGCTTCAAATCCGCATAGGATTTCTGACGATCTGAACTAGCTTTTAGACAGTCACAAATAAGCTTCACTTTCTCATTCGTGCTTTTCAGCACATCAAGAAAGTAGACATGCTTCTCTCCAACCTCAGCCAAACACAAAGGTGTACGACACCTTCTACCATACAAAGCCTCATACGGTGCCATTTGTATACTAGCCTGATAAGTATTATTATACGCAAACTCCACCAAAGGCAACTGTTTCTCCCTCAATAACACAACATCTCACCATATCTTCCAAAATATGAATCACACGTTCAGATTGACCATCTGACTGAGGGTGATACGAAGTTCTGAAATTCAATCGTGTACCCAAAGCTTGATGCAAGCACTCCCAAAACCTTGTTGTGAACCGCAGATATCTATCCGAAACTATAGATTTGGGCACTCCGTGCAAGCGCACTATCTCATCAATATACAAATCCGCTAACTTATCCAAGGTATACATCGTATGTACAAGAACAAAATGTGTACACTTCGTAAATCGATCAACAATCACCCAAATAGAGTCTTTCTTAGTTAGCGTTAACGACAATCCAGACACAAAATCCATGGTAATTCTCTCCCACTTCCATTTTGGTATCCTCAAAGGTTACAACAACCCTGAAGGAAAATGATGTTCAGCCTTAACAAGCTGACACACCAAGCACTTGGCAACAAAATAAGGCACATCTTTCTTTATACCAACCCAATAGTACTCTTCTTTCAAGCCTCGATACATCTTAGTACTACTGGGATGCATAGAAAAAGGACTACTATGCGCTCCAGTCAGAATAGTTCGCCTCAACTCAACATAATTAGGCACCACTATCTGATCTTTAAAACACAACACTTCATCATTATTGAAATGAAAATTCGTTGGATTCCCATCCATAATATCCTTAACATGCAGTATTAACTTTTCATCACGAGGTTGCTTTTCCTTAATCAACTGTGACAAAGATGGTTTAACTTGCAACTCGGCCAACAACCCTCCATCTTGTGTCACACTCAACCGTGCAAACATGTCTCTCAACTCAACCGTAGCCTTCCTACTCAAAGCATCGGTTACCACATTAGCTTTCCCTGGATGATACTCAATTGTCAAGTCATAATCCTTAAGCAACTCCAACCATCTACGTTGCCTAAGATTCAAGTCATTTTGTGTCACCAAATACTTCAAACTCTTATGATCCGTATAGACAACACACTTCTCACCATAAAGGTAATGCCTTCAAATTTTCAAAGCAAACACAACCGCATAAAGCTCAAGATCATGGGTAGGTTAGTTGCGCTCGTGCACCTTCAATTTTCTAGATACATAAGCTACAACCTTTCCACCTTGCATCAACACACAACCCAAACCAACACATGATGCATCATTATAAACCACAAACTCTTTTCCCGTCACAGGTTGAATCAAGATAGGAGCTTACATCAAAGTTTCCTTCAACTTCTCGAAAGCTTGTTGTCTACCACCTGTCCACTCAAAACGAACATTCTTTTGCAAAAACTTAGTCAATAGAGGAGCAATGCTTGAAAATCCATCCACAAACCTATGGTAATAACCAGCCAACCCAAGGAAACTACGGACTTCCGTCACAGATTTAGGCGTCTTCCAACTCATCACCGCCTTGATCTTTTATGGATCAACCCGAATACCCTCGGTTGACACAACATGTCCAAGAAAGACAACTTCTTTAAGCCAAAACTCACATTTACTCAACTTGACAAAAAGCTAATTATCTAACAAAGCTTGCAACATAATCCGCAAGTGTTTATCATGATCCTCCTCGGTATGAGAGTACACAAGAATATCATCAATAAACACAACCAAAAACTGGTCCAAAAATTCATGGAACACTCGATTCATCATATCCATGACTGCAGCAGGTGCATTAGTCAACCCGTACGACATCACCAAGAACTCATAATGCCCGTACCTCGTACGAAAATCAGTCTTAGGCACATCTACATCCTTTACCTTTAACTGATAATACCCAGGCCTCAAATCAATCTTGGAAAACATCGAAGCACCTCAAAACTAATCAAACAAATCATCAATCATTGGCAAAAGATACATATTCTTAATCGTCAACTTGTTCAATTGCCGATAATCAATACACATTCACATCGTGCCATCCGTTCTTTATGTCCCGTCTCTTTCCAAGCCATTTAAAGATATCATGTAAAACTCAAAAACAAGGTTAAAAACATCAACTATCAAAAATAAAATAACATAAACAACTATTAATCTTTAATTATGGACTAAAGACATTGAAACAGATGATGAATGAACATGTCATGTCACCTTTTCTTTAAAAAAATACGGCTTCAATAATAATTAAAACATACCGGAATGCATTAACCAATTTATAAACTAATTTATAAACTTACCAGAATGTCATATCACTTTTTGTGCGCACATCACCTTTTCGTTTATTTGATTTCCTTTTAATTATTTTCAATTTTTTCAAGACTGTAAATACCTCGAATATTAACTTCCCATAAATTGGTTTTCAATATTTAATTAGCATCAATGGCGCAAAAAACAACCAAAAAGGATTTATAATAACAAGAAGGAACATACCGTGGATACATACCGAATAATTATGCGTGGACTATTGATTTGGGTCTGTGGTATAAACTACAATAAAGAAATCTTGTATTATGAATCACCAACAATAACCATAATAATTGGTTAGAGCTTCGTGTTGATAATGTGTTGTAAATAAAATAATGAAAAACAATAATAAGAACAAAGAGATGAGAGAAAGAGGGAGATTTGCATTTATTCTGAATATTTAAGTATGTATAATGCATTCACCGAATCATCCATTTATAGGCATAAGAAGTACATAATACATGAAACTCTAATTAATTAAGATAATATTTCTACTAAAAAAGTAAATCAAATCTCTTAGATAAAGTTCTTATCATGATAGACATCCGCAAATATAAATATTCATAACATATTTTTATTTAAATAATATAAACTTATCCATTTGGTTCAACCAAATTATTTTATGAAAAATAATAATATAAATAATATAAAAATATAAAATATATTATTTACATATATTTGTATATCAATATATATAAAGGTATTATTTTTATAATTTTTATATAATATTTATAGTATAAATATACTATTTAAAAAAAACTCAAAATATTCATAAAAATAATATATAAAAACTATAAATCCTAAACTCAAACCCCAAACCTTAAGATTTAGGGTTTAAGGTTTAGTTTTTAGGCTTTATAGTTTAGAGTTTAGCGTTTTTTATATATTATTTATAACATAAATATATTATTTTTATGAATATATTTGGGTGATTTTTTAAATAATATATTTATATTATAATAATATATAAAATATAAAAATAATATTTTATTTATTTATTTATTGATATATATGTAAATAATATATTTTATGGTATCATTTATTTCATAAAATAACTTGAATTAATCTAAGTGTTGTTTGACATATATAATATTTTTTATAAAATATTATATAATTTCATATCGGTTTAGTGGTTAAGTTTTACTTTATGTATTAGAAGGTCTTGGGTTCAAACTCCTCCAAGTCATTTATCGTTAGTTGACTAACATATTTCATTTATGGGGGCCGTTTTGAGCTAAAATGAAACATTAAGAGTTAAAATGACAATATAGATGTTTTCAAAACTTTTACAAAAAATAAAATTATATAGTTAAAAAAGAAAAAAATATAAATTTTATTTTAAATATTGTTGTATTGATTGAACTTTTTACTTAAAAATAACATATAATAAAATTATGGCTTAATATACAAATAAGTGTCTAAACTATATCTCTTTTCACGTTAGATGTTAAACTACTTTTTGGTAAAAATAGGTGTCTAACATTTCATTTCGTTAGTTTTAAGTGTTTGACTGTTAACTATCGTTAATTTTTTTAAAAAAGTAATTTTTTATTTAATTTTTTATTTCTTTTCTATTTCTTTTATTTCTTAACTTAATTTAAAAAAGTAAAATACGTGAATCATCACTAAACTTTGCTCTATGAACTTTTTTAGTCATTAAACTTTCGAAACGACCAATTTATTCACTCAACTTTAAAATTATTTCTGTTTTTATCACTGAGTTGTTTTATTATGACATGTCAGATTTATTAATATTAAATGCAAAATATGATTTAAATTTACCCATAATAAAATATTCAAACATTTATGTTTTTATACTTCATCTTCTCGATCAAAAACATTCCCCTAAAAGCCTAACAACAGCAGATGCCTCTGAGCTCTCAAACCACCGCCGTTTAGAGGGAATGACCACCAGAACATGCATATTTCTAACTACAAGCCAACATTCTTGCCGATCTTATGTTCCAAACCATCTGTTAAAGATGTTAGCCTCCCAAAATGGCAAGACACATTTGAACCTATCCAAAGATCGATTGTATGAGACAAGTGAAGAGGAGTAACATGGTCATTGGGTAGGGTTGTAAAAACAGGTAATCGGATGGGTTTCAGGTCGGATATTGTCAGGTCGGGTAAAATCGGATACATGTCATTTTTCTGTCTTGACTCGAGTCGGGTCGGGTGCGGGTCCATTTCAGGTCGGGTCCATTCCAGGTCGGGTCAAAACGGGTCGGGTGTGAAGCAGATAATTGACAGGTTAATTCGGGTTCGGATACACTTCAGGTCGGGTTCATTTCGGGTTCGGGTAAACTTCAGGTCGGGTTCATTTCAGGTCGGGTTCATTTCAGGTCGGGTTCATTTCGGGTTCGGGTAGACTTCAGGTCGGGTTCATTTCGGATTCGGGTAGACTTCAAGTCGGGTTCATTTCAGGTCGGGTTCATTTCGGGTTCGGGTAGACTTCAGGTCGGGTTCATTTCAGGTTGAAGTAATTTAAAAAATAATGAAAAGAAAAATAATGGAAATGGGTCAATTTGGAATAAAAATAAAGTTATGTGAAGTATAATGAACAAAAATATCAAAATAAATTTAGAAAACGTAAACATACAATAAATATGGGTCAAATTGGAATAAAAATAAAGTTTTGGGGACTAGAATGAACAGAAATATCATATTAAAATTATAAAACATTGGGCATTCATTTGAAAAACAAATGAATATGGGTCAATTTGGAATACAAATAAACTTGTGGGGACTATAATGAAAAAACAAATTAAAAGTATAAAACATCAGACAAATGAAAAATAATGAATATGTGTCAATTTGAAATAAAAATAAATTTTTAGTGACTATAATGAACAAATATATAAAAAAGATTATAAAATCCTAAAAAGGGAATTAGGGTCAATTTGGAATAAAAATAAAGTATTAAGGACTATAATGAACAAAAATATCAAATTAAAACTATGAAACATTTTAAAAACAATGAATTGTGGTCAATTTGGAATAAAAATAAAGTTTTAGGGAATATAATGAACAAAAATATCATATTAAAATTAGAAAATATCGGGCTAATTTTTAAAAAAATGAAGAGGTTAATTTAGAATACAAATAAAGCTTTGGGGACTATAATGGAAAAAAATCAAGTTAAAAAACTAATGAAGAAATGTACCAAATTATAAATAAAAAACATTGGGTGAATAAAAAAAATGAATAGGGATCATTTGAAATTAAATAAAAGTTTTAGAGACTAACATAAAAAAATATTATGATATTAAAAAATTAAAAACAATAGTCTAAATTAAAAAATTAAAAATAAAAAAGGCTCAACTTGAAATAAAATTAGTTAATTAGATGTTAAGTACTATAAATTATAAAAAATAAATTAAAATTAAATATATATATATATATATTATAATACATATGTATATAACATTATATTAATTAATGTATATGTATACACTATACATATGTATATATATTATATTATAGGGTTTAGGGTTTTAGACTTTTAAGTTCCTAATACATTAAATAATAAATATATACATGATACATACACAACTTACATACATACATACATACATTATGATTAGGGTTTAGGGTTTCACGCATACATGATACGTACATTAACATTATAAAATCCTAAACCTTTAAAACTAAAACACATACCCTAAAACCCTAAAATTGAATAACTAACCATAAAACAAAACTATAAACCTTAAACCTTTAAAACTAAACCATGAAACCCTAACACTAAACCCTAACACCATAAGCCTTAAACCCTAAACATAAGATAAATAAAACTTAAAAATTAAACCTTTAAAACTAAAACACATACCCTAAACCCTAAAATTGAATCACTAACCATACAACAAAACTATAAAACCCTAAACCTTTAAAACTAAACCATGAAACCCTAACACTAAACCCTAACACAATAAGCCCTAAACCTTAATCGTAAGATAAATAAAACCTAAAAATTAAACCTTTAAAAATAAAACACATACCCTAAACCCTAAAATTGAATCACTAACCATAAAACAAACTATAAAACCCTAAACTTTTAGAACCAAACCATGAAACCCTAACACTAAACCCTAACACCATAAGCCCTAACAATAAGCCCTAAACCCTAAACATAAGATAAATAAAACTTAAAAAATAAGCCTTTAAAACTAAAACACATACCCTAAAACCCTAAAATTGAATCACTAACCATAAAACAAAACTATAAACCCTAAACCTTTAAAACTAAACTATGAAACCCTTACACTAAACCTTAACACCATAAGCCCTAACAATAAGTCCTAAACCCTAAACATAAGATAAATAAAACCTAAAAATTAAACCTTTAAAACTAAAACATATACCCTAAACCCTAAAATTGAATCATTAACGAGTGCTTTTGATCTTTGCTTTGTTCTCATTTCACAAGAACAAGCAAAGAGGGGCAGCTGTAATCACTTATTTTTGTCCGAATTGTATAATATAGTAGTATATTATTAAACAAAAAATATGTATAAAAAAGAAGAAAAGAAAAGAAATATATATATATTAAAAAAAAGCAAAAAGAAATAAAAAAAAAGCAAAAAGCAAAAAAAAATGAAAGGAGCATATGGCTCCACGTCACTTCAAAAAAAAGCAAAAAGTAAAAGAAAAATGAAAGGAGCATATGGCTCCACGTCACTTCCCCACCCCCACTTTGGCTATAAATAGCCGGGTGGGGGAACAACATTCACACACGCCAATTCACGCCCAAAAATTGGGTGAAATCAAGTCATGCCCCTTATTTTAGGGGAGGCGGCCCGAGTGGCTGCCAAGGGTCGGGAGTCCAATCTTAGTTGGTTTGATTTGGTGTTTTATCAGGATTTTTTTTGGGCCCGATTTAGTTGTTTTTTAGGTCATGGTTAGAGGGCGTGAAGATCTTGAAAAAGATCGGTCGAAGTTTTTTATTCGAGATTTTAGTGGGGTAAAATTTGATCATTATCTTTGTATTTTATTATTTTATTGTAATATTTTTTATATGAGTTATATCAATGAATATTATTTTATTTATGTCTTTTTTATTATAATTTTATGCCTTTTTTTATTATTTATGTTAGTATATGTTTTGTGCATGTATAATTAATTACCATATTTATTTATTTTTCTAGTTCTCGATATTCTAGTGGGAGTGTCGTCTCGAGTCTTCGGGCGTCATCTCTTTTGGTATCGCAAGTTATAAATTAGGTTGTTAATTTGTATGATCATGCATTCATGTATTTTAGGGATTATTAATTAAATTAAGATTCAGATTTAAATTTGCCTTAATAAATATGATACGAACCCTTAGGTACCAATTTTGGGGCGCGATGGGGTGCTAATCCTTCCCCACTCGTAACCGACTCCCGAACTTTTTTTAAATCTCTGGTTTTATTTTACGGTGTCCGGTCTACCTTTTTGAATGATCGGTGGCGACTCCCAATATTTCATACAAAATACAAGTTTTTTTAAGACCCCCTTTAAAATTAATTTTAAGAAAAATTTCTCCCTTAAGATTAATTTTCTATAAAAATGGAAAAACACATATTCGGATTTTTTTTAGTCGCTACAACTGTATGTTAATTGTTGTTGGTATACTTAGTTTTTTTGCTGCTGGATGCAAAATGTGGTTGTTGCTGGATTGTAATTTTGTTTGTTGTTGGATTTGTAAGTCTGATGGATTTGTAAGTCTGATGTTGGATTCTAATGTTTGTAAACTTATACACTTTTTTGGTTTCATTAATGATATTATGGGCACTCTTTTTCCCTACTTAGGTTTAGAAGGGTTTTTAATGAGGCCCTTTTCTTAAAAAAATTGTACATTTTACTTTACATTTCATTTTTACTTATTTTGTAAGAAACAAACACCAATTACTAATTGTAGAAAACTGACAATGTGTAACCCCCTCGTCTCGGTCTGGTCGGATGACCGGTCCGAGTGGGCCACACGGGGAAAACCGAAGCGAAACCCGTTAAGGCCTCCCCTCGGTTGACGACCCAGAAAATTTCTTTTAACTTTAGTCTTATCTAGATGCGTATTTAATTCCTAAGTGGAACATAACAGCGGAAGATACAAACAACGAAACATTTACCGACCAAACAAAGCATAAACAGTTCATTTTACTTCATTACAGCAGGCCGTTTCGAAACGCCCTTAGGGTGTTCCGAAACGTCTAGACTAAGTCAACAGGCCAGGGTCAACCATAAGGTAACCGTTCCGAAACAGGGGTGACCCGTATCGGAATGACCTTGACGGTCAATATCTCGTGGTCAACGAGATTTGACCGTTTCGAAACATCAAAGGCCCGTTTCGGAACGGCTTCATCTCGCCAATTTCTCAAAATTCCAGTAGCAAAAACGTTCCGAAACGCCCTCATCCGTTTCGAAACGGCAGGCCATTTGCAAAGGGACCGTTCCGGAACAGGGGGACCCGTTCCGAAACACCCCATGTCTGCAGACTCGTCTGGGCTGTTTTGAGGCACAAGGGTGCCCTAAGACACCACCAAAACACCTTACAACATCAAAACAAAACAACTTAGGGGTTAACAACTATACTAGCATGCTTCAACAACATAAGACAAGACTAATCACCAAGATAAGACTTCACCAAGCATGCATTCAATCAAACATCAATCAAACACAAAGATAGCGTTCCAAGCACCTACTAACATTCAAAAGAGCAATTTAGGCATGACTTACAATTCATCATAGCAACACCAACCATGTAAAAGAAAGATATAAGGGAGTCTAAACATGCTCCTAGCAACCAACAACAACCAACAACACATTACACATCCCATTGCTTAAACTATTACATGTCTTAGCATTAAAAATCCATACTTGATGAACTCAAGTCCAAAAACCACACTTGGAGCCTTCCACTTGCGCGAGCAACCCATGAGCTAAGGATCTGCAATGTTGAACAAAGAGAGCGTAAGCAATGATGCTTAGTGAGGGTAAGCTCTAAAAACAAACCTCAACATTGCAGGGTCCGAGCACGATCTAGCCAAAGCATTTACAACATACCAAGAATCCACAAGAGCCACAATATAAGATGCATGAACAAAGTATACAAGTGAATGTCATGATCAACAAGCTCTAACTTTCTCAACATAAATAGCCACATCAAACATCCTCACAAGGATCATTAGTCTCAACACATTGATACATATATCAAACAACATTGGCACCTAGATATGACTCAAATACGCGGATAACCGTTGGAACTCACGTCCAACAACACAACCTTTACCTGACGGTGGGATTACACTCATCACCGGTCTCGCGGAGGGGATTCCACTCATCCTCACGCCCCGTCGATGGGATTCCACTCATCACCGACTATATTTAAATACCATTTCCGGGCGTACCCGTACTCCTCCTTGGTGACTCAACGCCACCAAGGCCACGCGCGACTTTTGACTCATGTGTACACACTAACATCCTAATGATCGATCATTTGTATTTAAGTATACTAGTGCCAATAATTTACTCGTTCCACATTACTCATTTCAATCATTTCCGTGCTTAGCACGTACTCACCATGAACACAATCATGAACCAACACCATGCATGCTTTAAGCAATACAAATCATGCCTCATCTCACATGTATAATACAATATACATAAGCATTCATATCACAACACAAACGAGGCATATACATTCATACATTCAAGTTCATCCAAGGGCTCTAGATCAAGCTTAGGATTAGGCTACCACCTTAATCCTAACTATAGGTGGGTCTACCAAGCCCAACCTAGTCCATATACTCGAACCAACCAACTTAAAACCATTTAAAACAATTAACCACTCACCTAAGCTTCCAAGCTCAAGACCAAGCAAGCAACAACCTTCAACTTCCCGAATTCCCTTCCGATGCTTCACCGATGCCCAAACTTGACTCTAATCAATCCCAAACACAAACAAAACATCCACAATCAATATCTTGTCATCGAAACTAACCCGGATTATCATTACCAAGCATTCAACACTCAAAACAAGACCAAAAACAGGATTTTCGAGCAGCCCACTTGACCCACTGAATTCTCTCATTTCAAACACCCAAACAAGCATCAATTGAACCCAAAATGATCCTCATATATCATACTACCTACAGCCCCCAAATTCCAATCTTTAACAGCCCTCAAACCCACATTAAAACCCTCTCAAGGCCAAATTCCGAAAATTCCCAAAATCACTTGAAATTCATATATGATATACCATTTGACTTCCTTATACCACAACTAAGTATATTAAATCAAAATACTTCGCTTAACAACTTAAAAATCACATTTTTAATCAAGATATTCAAAAATGACATTTTCTAAAACTTCCATGGAAACTAAAATGAAAGGTACTTTTACGAAGGGGGAGATGAGGGGAAGTCAAAAATACCATTACCTTTCAAAACGGAGTTGAAATGAGGAGTAGAGGTGATGGAACAGTGAACCCCCAAGGAGAGAAGAAGGTAACGGTGGTTTTCTTGAAAGAGTGAAGGGAAGAAGATGAGAAGGGTGGGTGTTTTATTTGACATGTGATAATTTTAAAGCTCAAAAGACTTGTTTGCCCTTAATGAAATGGGGCATTTACAAGGGAGGTAAATTCATGGTTGAATGTGGTTTAATCTTAAAACGTGATTAACCTTAAATTGATTAATTTTGAAAACAACTCGAAATATTATTTAGAGTATAAAACCGAGCCCAAAATAATATTAAAATATTATTTTCACCTAACCCCTAAACCCGGGTGTTACACAATGAATGCCTTTTAATAAACAATACCAATTAAAAAAATCAAACTTAAATATTTTACAAACTTAAAACATTTTGGTGTAATGTACATTTGTAAATTTTTATAAAAAATTTCAGACTTAAAATAAACAATACTAATTAATCAATTAATTGAGAAAGATTTAAATTATTAATTGTAAAAATATATACTATCTATGTATTTTAGTATGCCTTAGTCTATATATTAATAAAGAAGTTAAAATCAAATTAGTATGACTTAAAAAATATATATTAAAATATATATTATATATTTTAGTATGCCTTATTATTAAATTTGTCTATATATGCCTTACTAAAAATTCTATATGTACTATGTATTTTAGTATATATTAGATTTTTATTTATTAAAAATAAATATTTTTATTTATCAAGTTTATATTTATTTTTACTAATTACTTATTAAACAAATCTTTTATTTATTAAAAATAAATCTTTTAATTATATATATAATACATTTTGTTAGATACTTAACATTTTAAACTATTCAAATTATAGATATAGACTTTTTCATAATAGTTCATATTATTACTCCATATCATATATTAAAAATATCATTATTACTTATTAAGTATCAATTATCAAACCAGGTCAATATCAGTTCAGGTACAAAACAGGTCGGGTTAAAAACAGGTCGGGTCCAAAACAAGTCGGGTCTAATAACAGGTCGGGTTTAAAACAGGTCGGGTTCAAAACAGGTCAGGTTCAAAACAGGTCGGGTCTAATAACAGGTCGGGTAAAACCGGATCTCGGGTCGATTCAGTCAGGTAATATCAGGTAATTTGCCAGGTCGGTCTCGGGTTCGGGTTCGTTTCAGTCTGACACAGATCAGGTTCGGTTGCTGTTCGGGTTCGGGTTCGGGTTCGGGTCAGCAACAGTCAGTTACTGTTCGGGTTCGGGTCATCAAATTCTCGGGTCAAATCAGGTTCTGACTCGAGCAGGTTTCAGGCAGGTTTTCAGGTTCTGACTTGTTTTTACACCTAATTGGGTGTAATGTTCCTCACAAATTCAAATCACCACCATGAACAATGATGACTCCAAGTTGGGTGTCTTGTTCCTCACAAATTCAAATCACAATGATGGCTCCAATAATGGCATCAGGTATTTCAGGCTCAAAAAGCTGTTTTCGAGTAAGAATTTAACCGGCAGCCCTGTCACCGCCATTGCTCCACCATCGGTTGAAGAAGAAAGCAAATGTTGGTAAATAGAACAAGCTGGACCAAAAATGGTGAGGAAAATGATGTTATTGACTTATTTCATTTGCAATCAACATTGAGAATACAGATCCACTGAAACAAGTTGAAAAGGTTGATGCTGATACATTTCAGGAGATGTGATCGTACGGTGATTTAAGAGCTCAAAGCTCTGTGGTGGTGGTTTGAAACATTGACGTTAGGTTGATTTGGGATTTAGGGTTTGGGTATGATTTGAGTTTTATTTTTAATTTTAAACCATAGTTGGTATTTAATATTAATAAAATTAACCTGTTATAAAGAAAAATAATAATAAAATAATTCATGTCATCATGGAGTGACCAAAACAAAAATAATTTAAAAGTTGAGTAAGTAAATTGATCGTTTTGAAAGTTCAGTGACCAAAATAGGTCAGAAAGTAAAGTTCAGTGATGATTTATGTCATTTACCCTAAAATTTTCCAAAATTCACAAAATAGTCCCAAATCTAAAATTCCTAACTCCCAAAAACTAAATCTTGATTTTAGCCAATTCCACCACCAATGGTCACGCCGTCCATCACATCCGTCGCCGGGCCACCACAATCATTTACCCCACCACGCTCAAATGATTTGCGACAACCGACAGTCGAATGACAAAGAACGATGTATGAGTTTTTTAACAAGGGGAAAATGCTTTATTCCGTTGCGGCAACGTGTCCAAAGACAGTAGGAGTGGCTGGATTGAGGTATTTAGATATTTAGGGGTTTTTGGGGTTTTTTGAATTTTGGGATCTTGGGGGGCCTTTTTGAAAATTCTAAGTTTTTATATTTTGAAAAAAATAATTACAAGAAATTAAAAATCAAAACCTATCACGTGTCACATTTTAATTGGCTGAAAGATTTTTTAACAGTAATTAATGACCAACGGCTAAAATTAACAAAATATTTAAAATTTTGTGTAGAAAAATATTTGAAGAGCGACTCTCATTTATTTTGTTTGACTTCCATTTCTTAAAGAACAAGATTTTCTCATCCAACCAATTTGATCTACTTTCATGCAACAACAACAACAACAACAATAAATCTGACGGTTTAATTAATAATCTTCATTTTGTAGTGTTTTATTTTTCAAATTTATTTAATGATTAAAGTAATCTTTTGGAATACTTCCTCTTGGCTTTGATTTTAACTGATATTTTAAATTGTTGATTAGCTCGCAGGATCCAAATATTGTTGCTAAGCCGAGAGTGAATGGAACTGATGTTGATTCATTTATTCGTCGGTCTACTTTTGATTATTCGTTTCATGTGGAGGCTACTGGGTTCTCTAGGGGTATCTGGATTATGTGGAAGGAAACCATCCAGATTGATATGTTGGCAGTATCGAACCAATTTCTGCATGAGTGTTGTCTGGACACAGTGTCAAACCGTAGATTCTTTATCGCTTTTATTTATGCTAGATCTGACCATGGTCGTCGGAGTGGGGTGTGAGACCAACTTCGTGCCTTTGACCTTAGGAATGAGTGGCCGTGGATCCTGGGGGTGACTTTAATGTTATATGTTCTATTGTGGAATGTCAATGTGGTTCTCAACATTGTTTTGGGGTTTGTGTCAAATTCTGTGATTTCTTATTTCAATATGGGTTGCTTGATATGGGTTTTACTAGGCCTCGGTTTACTTGGAAGCATGGGTCTCTTAGCCAACGGTTAGACCAGTGCATGTGTAATGCCAAATGGTATGAGGTTTTTTCTATGGCTAGGATTTTGCATCTTCAAAAATTGGGGTCGGATCACAAACCTATATCCTAATTATGTCTAGAATGTATTAAAAAACAAAAATAATATGAGATGGAATGTACATGAAATATAGAACTTGTGGACACTTCACACCGTATCGTCACCGTTCTTAAAGCCACCAATCGGACCTGTAAAAGAGGAAAAGAGGATTAAGCCCTAATTCGCATATAGGAAAAATCATCCATGGCTGCTCAAATTCGAGCCAAATCTAAGTGCATTCTTTATTTGGGGAAGGTCAACCCCAAAATCTGGTGAAAATCGAATCAAAAATAAGGAAAGATAGGGTGGAATCAATTAGATTTGATTTAAAATGGAAATAACAACCCATGATTACCAAGATCTCGGCCAAGATGAAAAAAATCATCCCAAATCACAACAAATCGAATCAAAAATGAAAGGTCAAATCCGAATCAAGCAAATATGGAAGGAAGATCAACCAAATTTTAGGGATTTGAATTTTGATTTTTTATTGTAATTTTGGCAAATAAAAAGCCTATATAAACACCCCTCTCCATCACTTGTAACACACACTTAAAACCACAAAATTACACATAAAAACACTTGAGAAATTTTGAATTGTATACCGGAGATTTTGGAATCAAGAAGCAAGCAAGCATAATTTTTTAGGTATATTATTATATTTATTTTTTTTATTTCTTTTATTCTTTGTTTGAATCTTTAAAACGTAAAAGAAAAGGGGACATGTGTTTACCTCATATGCATTTTGAAACGATGTTGTCGCCGTTTGGATTCGAATAAAAGGAGTGGCCGGTTCTAGAATTTTAAAATGGAGGGAACAATTTTGTTTGTTTTCTTTGAAAAAACTTGATTTTGTTTTTCTTAAAGATGGAAGTCCGATCCATTTTTAAAAAAAAATGGAGTTTATGAATGGTGTTTATAAAAGTGGGTTTTATACCTAAGCTAAAGTGGGCTTATTACCTCATTAAATCCCTACGCTCAATTATTTTTTTATTCCGCGAGTAACTCCATTTACAAGTCTTTCAATTTGGTCACTATTTCCATTAAAATTTGGCCTCCAATTTTGTTTTGTTTTTAGTTCAGTCACTAAATTTCTCTAAATTCAATTTTTTTAAATATAGTTTATAACATGCATATTTTTATAAAACCGGCTCATATATAAAATGTATCCCCTCATTTAATTTCAATAAAACCGATCTATTTTAATAATTGTGTCTTTTTCTTTGTTGTTTGTTTTTTACGCCAATTCATTTAATTTGTTATTCTTGTTTTTGTAGATTAATATGTTTAAAGTATAATAAATGTGGTGTCTTATCAAACGAAAATGACGGGTTAGCTCTAGAAGTGTTGGCGGTGATTGAAGTTCATTTACGAATGATAAGACCATTAAAATATAATCATATTCATAAATGGACGAATAAATTGAATTTTACATGAACTCGCAAATTTCGACATTAAAATATTATGTAATCGGCTAGGTACCAATTTTTGGGCGTTGTAGGAGTGTTAACCCTTCCCTACGCGCAACCGACTCCTGAACCCGTTTTCGTGTTTTCACAAACCAAAACCGTTGTTTTAATAAAATAAAATATTTTTATTAAAATAACCCTTTTTAGGTGATCCAATCACACCTTTTAAATCATCGGTGGTGACTCCATTTTTTTTATGTCGGGCTCGAAAGGGTTGCGACATTCGGGCGACTTGTCTAGCAAAGTTCCATTTGCTAAAGCATCTAGCATCATCCTTGTAGGAGCATTAATACCATTGTAGAACATCACAACTTGCGTCCAATCTTGAAAACCATTATTTGTGCATTTACAAAGTAGTCCCTTGTATATATCCCAACACTCGTACATTGACTCACCATCAGCTTGACGGAAAGAGGTGATATCGTTTCTTAGTTGGGTATTCATGCTGGGTGGATTATACCGATGCAAAAAGCTTTTTCATAGATCTACCCATGTCTCCATTGAACCGATGGGTACTCCACTCAACCAAGCTCGTGCTCGATCACGCAATGAGTAAGGAAATAACTTAAGCTTCAACACATCTTCATGCACACCTTGTTGTCTAAAGGAGTCACACAGTTCCAAGAATGCATGAATGTGTTTCCTTGCATCTTTATGAGGCGATTCACCAAATTGACCAATCGAGTTCAACATGTTGAACATCATCGGTTTCGAAGTGGGCTACTTGAATTTCGGGAGCTACAATCCCAGGGTTGAGATCATCCAAGATAGGATTCAATGATCTCTAATAGCTCGTGGACGAGCTACAGCTCCGCCATTTACCGCATCATCAGGATCCTCCAGATCGTCACCTGGCTGACCTTCGCGGTTTTAACGCCTATTCATGATTATTAAAGCTTATTGTATATGTCTTCGTTCAAGATAAAGATGTTCAACCTCACGAACTATTGGTAGTATGGGTTCGTTGGGTCTTCCTCGGGTCATGCAACAACACAACACCTGAAAAAGATGTACAAAAACAGTTAGTTAGTCTATACAAAAAGAAGAAATAAAATGGTGCAAAACGGTGTCAAAAACTTGTTGCGTGTAAGGGTGTGCTATAAATGATATGCAAACGGTGCAGGTATACACATCGAACAAGTAATAAATTGATAAGTAAGATCGTCTTCACAAGAATTGGAGGTAAATTAAGTCAAGTTCGAGCACACAAAACAAAGACTAAATATTTAATTAAAGAGTTGATATGAGCAGTTGAAAGAAATGTTGTAGAAAAAACAATAATAAAAATTGGAGTTGAATAATAAGACTTTGTACGTCATCGCACGTGTGTGAAACTCTCAAATTGGATGACATGCTGGGTTTATCAAGGATTCCTATGCCTAGTTCTCATGAAAGTCTAACACTTTCCAGCTTATACTATGCTCCACAAACTTTACTAAGGTGTTCCTAAACTATCTCTATCAAGGAACCTGACAGCCAGAATGCTATGACAATACCTCTCAGCGTGAACCCTAGCAAGTTACTTATTGATGAAGTTCTACTCCTTGTAGTCGTTGAAACTCTATCCTTATCTCTAAGATGAGTTAGTGTTCTGCCTCTCAGCATCAAACCCCATTTTGCACACAAATCTAAGTTTAACTCTCTCGAATATTAAGCTATCAAACACCTAAGTAAAGGCTAATTCTCGAAAGCTCTTACAAACTTAAGGCAATAAAACAATGAACAAAGCATATAAAGAACTAGGAAATGCATAAACATCTATTAAAAACTAAAACATAATCACCCAAAACAAACCCAAGCCACTTAAAGTTAGTTCATGGCCGAGCAAACATCCATAATCATTCGTTTAAACAACACATTCAAGATAAAAAATACAAGAGCAAAGAGAAACTAAGAGTAAAAGAAACTCCCAAGCTTCTTTGGACTGCCGTGAACCACCCTAAGCTTGCTGCTTCTCTCAAAGGACAACATGATCAACCCTTTGGAGCTTCAATAATGGAGGACACCATGATTAAGAAGAAGAAAAGTGGTCACCTTTTTTCCTTTCTCTCTTAGCTCACAAAACACCTTTTTCAGCTTTCCCTTTAATGTGAGTGTCTTGTCCTTTATATAGTGGGGACTCCTAGGGTTTTGTGTCTTTAATTTCTTTTATGCCATAGGGAATATTCTCTTCACATGTGTGGCACAGCTGGCTGGTGAAATCACGTGTGGGAGTTGCAAAATATCTTCATCTTTTGTCTTCTTGTGCGCCTAGAATGTCGTCCAAAATACCACAACATATTTGTCTTTGCCCTGCACTACTCCATAACTATCCTGCACGTCACCACACCAAAACAAACCTTCCTCAAGTAGCACCAATTTCACACATAAATAAAATAAACCAAGCAAACACCGATATATGCAACTATATGAACTAAATGCAACTATATGAACTAAATGCAACTATATGCAATGAAATGAGCTTAAAACCAAACAATAACTTAAGTAAAAAGGCATGTAATACTTTTTACAAGATTATCAATCATCATTTTTTCAATGGACTACTTGTTGTGTTCTAATAGTTTATAACAATGGTCAATGGTGAATTCAAGTGTCACTTAGGGTAGATGTCCACCCTCAACTTTTTAAATTTTACACATTTGACTTTAATTTTTTAATTTTTATAAATTAAACTTTTTTTTGTTAATCTTTATGTATTGTGTGCACCTAAAAAATTAAGATTTTATATTTGTCTACTCTCAAAAATATTTTTAGATCCGCCACTAATTTTTAAGGTTGAATCTTATGGTTGACCACTCATTATCCTACTTCTATGCTATTGGGAGACTGAAGAAACAAAGTCAGACATGAAATCTGACGAAATATGGCATGCTCAAATAACGAGCCTATTTTAATGACAACGCCTTAAATCTTCATCTTCATCAACGTCAAGTTCAATATATAAAAACATAGATTCCATTTTCAACTATATTTGTTTTATACTAACGTAATGTCTTCCTTTCGTTAAAACACCAGGTTTTGAATTTAATATTTTCCCATTATCTTATAAAAAATAATTACAGTTAGTTTTCGTGCCCCTTAATTTCATAAAAAATAATATCTAATGAAATTGGTTAAACTAAAAGGGAAAATGATTTATTGATTACACAATATTTCAAGAAAAGTTGATAATAATTTATTAGTAAGCAGTAATGAAAACAACTTTGATATTAATAAAACAATCAATAATTTAGGTGAGTTGGAACAGGATTATCTCCCAAGATAAGTACTTAACAGTAGGGATGACTTTTCACTTGGGCCCGATGGATTATGACCCGATCTGGCTCGATAGGATCGAGGTTTTGTGAAAAATTATGTTTGCGTCAGGTCAGGTTTTTATTAAGGATGTGGCCATGTCGGGTTCTGGTTTAGAGTGAAAAGTTCGACCCGATACTATCCATGACTAATAGTGTTATTTTTCCTTATATTTTTAGGGCTATTTTGCAATAATACTCCTCTTTATATATTTTTTTATAATTAAGTTCTTAAAATTGATTTTTTACAATTAAGTTCCAAAAATTAATTAATTTTTTATAATTAGGTCCATAGAATTAATTTTTTTTTTACAATAAAATCCTTAAAATTGAATTTTTTTTATAGATCAGATCTAGTTAAATCAAATTTTTAAAAAAATAGAATCTGAGTCGAGTTTATAATAATTATGTTTGGATCCAATTAAAATTGACCAAAAACCCAATCTGAGATATGCTCATCCCTACTAAATAGGAGAATGAGTACTTTCATTGCGTCCTATCTCTCTATATCTCTTATCATGCCGTCGATATCACCATCATCAAAAGTAATTAATGTAAACCTCTTTCACTAATAACAAGTTTGGAAATATTTCTTTTACATTATATATAAAATAATAATTATTCAAATAAAAATTAAGTTACATTAATCGAATTCTGACATTGTAAATAAAAAAATTTGATAGTAAAAATTTGTCATTATATTAATCGGTTAATAAATCATATACATGTAACTATAAAAAGAGAAGATAAGCATGATAAAATTTATTTTGTTATTGTTTCAACAATTATTTTAATTTATAACTCTATCACTATAGAGCACGGTGGGAGTGTGACATTCCAAAACTTTTTATTTTTATCTATAAATTTTATATAAAATAATAAAAATAGAGTTTTAATATTTTAAAAAAATATATATTGGTATTACTTCTCTTAATTTTGACATTAAAATTATATAACAAAGTTAAAACCCATTTCTTCAAAGATCAAATAGCAATGAAAATGAATATTCGGGGTTGTAAATTTTCCTGTACAGAGTTTGAGGCAGAGGGAACATGGTTGTATCATTTCGAAAGAAGAATCGTATAAATACATAAAAATCTGAAAATTTGTCGTTTATATATATAATATTTTGCTTTGGAGAAATGTGGCATGGTTGAGCAATTGAAAATTTGCAAAATGCAGGCTTACAGCTAAAAGGGGTTGCGATCTGACAATTAATGGTGAGGACTAGCTATAAAAAAATGAAAAAAAACAGTGAAGACTGATCTACAAGATAAAATACGTGGTGTTCAAGGAAAGGCTCGCCCAAGCTGGAACATACAACTCTCCAACTACCCTTTTGAACTTTTGGTAACTTCTTTCTTCTAATTATTTGTTTGGACGTGTTCAAATGATGGATTGGCTTTATTGATCGCATCTGGAATATCATTAAACTGGCTTTTCTTCCTACTTGTACTTCACTCACAGAAAAAACCACCTTTTCCTTCTCTTTCCGCCTGGAATCATTGTTGTCTCTGTTCTTTGCTCATGGTTAAATCTGGAGCAGAGGTACTGAATTTTGCACGTCCTCTAGGAAAGTTTCTTTAAATGTGCAGCAGCAGTTCCAAACTCCGGTTTTCTGGGATTTAAAAATTAACCCTTTTTTGTCAGAATTTGATTTCTACCATTCTTCTCTCTTAATAATTTCAAATCTTCTCTGGTCAGGACCTTCAAAAACTGGGGTTGTTGAGTAAAGTGTGAATATCAATGGCCAGAGTATTTCTTTTTTCAGTTAACAACAGTTTTTGAGTTTGAGTGTTTGACCAAGTAATTCAAATTGGTCCCTGCAGGCGCAATACAGTAAACTCCATAGATTCTGAAGTTGTTGGGAATCAAACTAGCGGCTAGGGAGCCAGCATAATGTCCTGTGAGAATGATTTGATTGAGCCTACTGAGCTGCATGAGGCCAGCACATCTAAAAGCCAGAAAGAGCCGGAAAAGACCCCCGGCGTCAACAGAGAAAATAAAGATTCAGAAAGCAAAAGGGGGGATGAGAAAACGAACACGGTTCCGTTTTACAAGTTGTTTGCCTTTGCCGATTCGACGGATATATTATTGATGATCGTCGGCACGTTCGGAGCAGTTGGGAACGGTGCATGTATGCCTCTTATGACTCTACTATTTGGGGATCTCATTGACGCTTTTGGACAAAACCAACATGACGACAGAGTAGTCCATGTTGTCTCCAAGGTACTACTATATAACATGTAGCATGAGCTAAACTTGTAAGGTTGTATCAACTCAATATGCGTGTGTTTTTATTTCAGTTTTTCATTATTTTGTTGAATCTATAACATGGATTGGGTCTTGGAAAAAAATAGGTGGCTTTGAGATTCGTCTACTTGGCGGTGGGGGCATTCGTGGCGGCGTTTCTCCGTAAGTAAATCGCTCATTTAAAACACATAAATGACGGTTTTATGAGATTCAGAAGGATTTAATGTTTGGGCTTATTGTTTGCAGAGGTGGCCTGCTGGATGGTCACAGGTGAGAGACAAGCTGCTCGAATAAGGGGATTGTACTTGAAAACCATATTGAGACAAGAGGTTGGTTTCTTTGATGTGGAAACAAACACTGGAGAGGTTATCGGAAGAATGTCTGGGGACACAGTTCTCATACAGGACGCCATGGGCGAGAAGGTAATGTATCTCGACCCACCTTGAAATCATCTTATGTATACATGTAAGCATGGAAATATTTGCTTATGTTTTGCAGGTTGGGAAGTTTATACAGTTGGTATCCACATTCATTGGAGGCTTTGCTATTGCTTTTGTGAAAGGATGGCTTCTTACCCTTGTCATGTTGTCATCAATCCCTCCCATTGTTATATCTGGTGGTGTCATGGCCATTACAATATCCAAGATGGCATCCCTTGGACAAAATGCTTATGCTAAAGCTGCCACAGTAGTCGAACAGACAATTGGTTCAATCAGAACTGTATGTTTCATGTGAAGAGTATTTGTATTGTTTTCTTTTTTAGAAAAAAAATATATATATATATGACTAATTTTTTCAATCCGATTCCAGGTAGCATCATTTACCGGTGAGAAGCAGGCCATAAGCAATTACAACAAGTTTCTTGTTACCGCTTACAAATCAGGCGTTCATGAAGGCACTGCTGCTGGACTCGGTCTTGGTGTTCTTTTCCTAATTATATTTTGCAGCTATTCTTTGGCTATATGGTTTGGTGCCAGGATGGTTTTGGAGAGAGGGTACACTGGTGGTGATGTAATTAATGTGATTTTCGCTGTATTGACCGGTTCCATGTGAGTTAAACTTCCAACTTTCTTTATGTTATACTTGTTATGCATGTTTAACAGTTCATAGGATAAGTTCATTGTATGGATGGACGTTTCAGGTCCCTGGGGCAGGCATCCCCATGCGTGACTGCGTTTGCCGCCGGTCAAGCAGCAGCCTTTAAGATGTTTGAAACCATCAAAAGGAAGCCGATGATCGACCCATATGACATGAGGGGGAAAGTATTGGAGGACATTCGTGGTGACATAGAACTGAGGGATGTTTATTTCAGTTACCCTGCTAGACCAGATGAACAAATTTTCAATGGCTTCTCTCTTTCTATTCAAAATGGCACAACAGCGGCTTTGGTTGGACAAAGTGGAAGCGGGAAGTCGACTGTGATAAGTCTTATAGAGAGATTTTATGATCCACAAGCTGGTGAAGTTGTTATTGATGGTATTAATCTCAAGGAGTTTCAGCTTAGATGGATCAGGGGAAAGATTGGTCTTGTTAGCCAAGAGCCTGTGTTGTTCACATCAAGCATTAGGGATAACATTGCTTATGGGAAGGAAGGTGCAACTACAGAAGAGATACGAGCCGCAGCTGAACTTGCGAATGCATCTAAGTTCATAGATAAATTACCTCAGGTTATAATTTTCGGTCCACATGACATCATCATTTCTACAATTATATATGATTTGAATTGTACATTTACTTTGAACTCCATATATAGGGACTAGATACCATGGTTGGAGAGCATGGAACTCAGCTTTCTGGTGGACAAAAACAGAGAGTGGCGATAGCAAGAGCAATTCTGAAGGACCCTCGAATATTACTTTTAGATGAAGCTACAAGTGCATTAGATGCAGAATCTGAAAGAGTGGTGCAAGAAGCATTGGATAGGATAATGGGTAATAGGACGACTATCATTGTCGCTCATCGTTTGAGTACCGTGAGAAATGCTGATATGATTGCTGTAATTCATCGAGGAAAGATGGTCGAAAAGGGTGAGTTCAAATCATTTCTTTGTTGAACCCTATCTTAACTTAGTCATTCATCATCAGCAACAACATTTATAACAACTTTCTTACCAACTTCTAATTCATTCTAGCATTGATAATTTTGTTTGCAATGAGCAGGCACTCATTTGGAACTACTCGAGGATCCCGAAGGAGGTTACTCTCAACTTATTCGATTACAAGAAGTAAATAAAGAGTTGGAACATGCAACGGATGTAGCAGATGACACTTCAGAATCGATTAAACATTCAAACTTAAGAAGGTCATTGGCGCGCTCAATCAGCATGGGATCGTCTATGGGAAACAGTAAACGCCATTCATTCAATGCATCATTTGGTTTACCTACTGCAATGAATCTCACTGATCCAACAATTGAAGATATACAAAATCCTGCTGAAGTACCATCAAAACAGGCTCCAAAGGTTTCCCTCCGTCGCCTTGCTTACCTCAACAAGGCAGAGATTCCTGTGCTCCTACTTGGAACTATAGCTGCGGCTGCTAACGGCTCAATATTTCCGATTTTTGGTATCCTAATTGCCAACGTAATTGAAACATTCTATAAACCACCTCATGAAATGAGAAAGGATTCAAGGTTCTGGGCACTGATATTCATCGCCATTGGTGTGGCATCAGTTGTGGCAGGTCCAGCACAAAATTATTTCTTTTCCATAGCTGGATGTAAATTAATCCAACGAATCAGATCGATGTGTTTTGAGAAAGTGGTCCGCATGGAAGTTGGCTGGTTCGATGAACCGGAAAATTCAAGTGGTGCTATTGGTGCAAGGCTCTCAGCAGATGCAGCCACAATACGCGCCCTGGTCGGAGATACACTAGCTCAGTTGGTTCAAAACAGTTCATCAGCAATTGCTGGTTTAATCATTGCTTTTGCTGCAAGTTGGCAGTTGGCATTTATTATCCTGGTACTACTCCCTCTTGTTGGGGTCAATGGATATATTCAAATAAAATTCATGAAGGGGTTTAGTGCAGATGCAAAGGTAAGCTCAAAACTAAGGACTTCAATTTTACATGTATTACTTCCATAATTTTGAGCAAGAAATTCGATTTTACGCGCATTATTGATTTAGATGTAAATGTGAATTGTTGCAGATGATGTATGAAGAGGCAAGCCAAGTCGCTAATGATGCAGTTGGTAGTATAAGAACAGTTGCATCCTTTTGTGCAGAGGAAAAGGTGATGCAACTCTATAAGAAGAAATGTGAAGGCCCTACGAAAACCGGGATTAAGCAGGGTTTAATCAGTGGAACAGGATTTGGAATTTCCTTCTTCTTTATGTTTTCTGTTTATGCGGCCAGTTTTTATGCAGGAGCTCGACTTGTTGAGCATGGTTACACAACATTCAAAGATGTTTTCCTAGTGAGTCTAGCTTGAAACCTTTTTCAATACCCGAGTTAATATTTATGTCCTATGAAACCGAGATTGATATCTACTTTGCAGGTTTTCTTTTCTCTAACTATGGCAGCTATAGGAATTTCTCAATCAAGCTCATTTGCTCCTGACTCCGGCAAAGCCAAGATTGTTGTCGCTTCCATATTTGCGATTATTGATCGTGAGTCTAAGATAGACCCAAGTGATGAGTCCGGGATGACACTAGAAAACGTGAAGGGAGATATCGAGCTTCATCATGTCAGTTTTAAGTATCCATCAAGGCCAGATATTCAAATTCTTCGAGACTTGAGTGTGTCTATTCGTGCTGGCAAGGTAACCATCCTATTGTTTTTTCGAACACAATTCTCTTCAAATGCTCGTAGTCCAAATTCGTCCTGATAATGTCTATCTTTGTTTCAGACCGTTGCTTTGGTCGGAGAAAGTGGGAGTGGGAAATCCACAGTCATCTCATTATTGCAGAGATTTTACGATCCCGAATCGGGAAGTATCACTCTGGATGGAGTTGAAATCCAAAAGCTCCAATTGAAGTGGTTGAGGCAACAAATGGGACTTGTTAGCCAAGAGCCCGTTTTATTTAACGATACAATCCGTGCCAACATTGCATATGGAAAAGGAGGAAATGCAACCGAGTCAGAGATTTTAGCCGCATCAGAGTTGGCCAATGCTCACAAGTTCATTAGTGCATTACACCAGGTAACCATTACAAAAATCCTTTCTACATGTTGGCAAATAAGCCTGATTGGGTTACTCATCTTTGTTTCCTATGGTCCTTCCAGGGTTACGATACCGTGGTAGGCGAGCGGGGTGTTCAGTTGTCGGGAGGACAGAAGCAACGTGTAGCGATTGCACGAGCCATTGTTAAAAGTCCAAAGATACTGCTACTAGACGAGGCGACGAGTGCACTAGATGCGGAATCCGAAAAGGTGGTTCAGGATGCGCTAGATAAGGTGATGGTGAACCGAACAACGGTGGTAGTGGCTCATAGACTATCCACAATCAAGAACGCAGATGTTATAGCGGTGGTTAAAAATGGGGTTATTGTGGAGAAAGGAAATCATGACGCCTTGATCAACATCAAAGATGGTTTCTATGCTTCCTTAGTTTCACTTCATATGAAAACTTCCACAGCGTAAACTTGTTCATTTTTTTTACATATTTCTTTTTGGTTTTCATGAAATCATAAATTATCCCTTTGTCTCTGATTGTTTACAATTCTAATCTACATTTTTATTACTATAAAATTTTATATTCGATACAAACTACAAATTTAATGGATTGTTGGAGTTTTGATTTAATAAATTAATCAGATGGAATCATGTAAATGCAAGAATCTAAGATGGTGTAGACGTCATGGGTGATGAAACAAGTGAAATCAATGCCCCTTTTTATACAAGGGCGGTTCAAAGATTTTGGGGCCTGTGCAATTTATTAAAATAGAGCTCTTAATTTATAACCGTAAGAGATATAAGTGTTTTTTTTAAATATTTTAATACAAAAAATATTATTAAATTGTCCTCTTGACCAACAAAAAATTGACTTATAAACATCTAAATATCAAACATTTTCACTTTAAAATTATCATTCTTTTTGCATGTTTTAAGTTTTAGATAATTTTTTATATACACATAATTATATATATAATTTTATAACTTTTTACAAATATTTAATTTAATTTAGGTTTACTATTTTCGGGCCCTCTCTCTTGAGCCATGTGCGGTCGCAATTATCACGCCTGTCCAAAACCCCACTGTTTTTATATACTAAACTAATTGTAGGACAGGTTCATTTTTTTTTTTTTGAATTTTGGAAACCAATTGGAATCTAATGCATGATTGATATCTTAAAATATTACCTTAAAATATATAATTAACATCTTCTGGAAACCGACGATTTGGTGACAGATACAGAAAATGTAATTTATTTATTTTACTTTTCAATGAAATTATTAACAACCTCAAGTATAATAACAAGGACAAATGCCAATTCAAACTTGTGGTTACATCCAAATAAAAGAATCCACTATATAATTAAATCCAATACTATACCAGAAAATAAAGTCAAAAAAATATTGTGTATCGATGTCATTTATAAATAAATAAAACTTGAACTCTTCCAAGGCCACCTAGTTGCTTATTGTTTTTTTAAGTGCTTATTGTTGTTTTTTTAAATTAACAAGTAACCATTTTTGAAACAGATGATTAAAAATTCTATGTTAACATTTTCTCATATTCTTTAAGTTGTTAGTCTGGTACTCAATAAGAACAAATTTTTTCTCTAAATAAGAATTGTTAAAAAAAGAAAGACTACATATTTTTAATTTTAAATTCTAACATTAAACATTATTTTCGAAACTTTAAATTCTAAACTAACAATTTATACTTTAAATTAAATCTGATTGTGAAAAACAAATTTTTACCGCCAATAATATGTGCTATATTGAAAAAAAGATGTTAAATTCAGAAGCTAAATGTACACTTAAACCGATAAATCTCATGATGAATTATTTATAGTTTATTGAAGGGCGTTACCTTTATAAGTTGTTAAATTGAAAACGCTGTTTTCAGATTGAGAAGCTAACCCAGTTTTGAGCTAACTTTCATTTATCATCTTTTTAAGTAGGGATGAGAATTCGATCGAGTTAAGTTAAAAAAAATGGTCATATTTTATAATTAAAATTTCATTTAATTTTTTTTTGATTCGAGTTGTCGAACTTCTGTATAAAATTAATTGTAATTATTTGTTATAGTCGAATTTAAGAGCGTAAGAAGTCTTTAAACTTAAAAAAAAGTCAACCAAACTCCTATTTTTTTTTTTGCACTCCTAATTATTTGTTATTTTAGTTTGAATATTACTATATGTATATATATATGGTATGGTTTGAATCATATATATTATTTTAATTATATGAACTAATATATTATTCTTACTTTTCATATTCATTTATTTGAGACTTTCGATAAAATTGTGTCTCGAGCTTAAAGAGATATGATTTTCTTGCTAATCCTAAATAAAAATAATATTTTAACTAAAATATTTTATTTGGGATCCTAGATAACATCATGTCTCGAGATTAAAGAGGCGTGGTTGTTTTTTCGATAATCTTATAGAAAATATGTTTTAACGAAATCACAACATTTAAGACAATATTTTTTTATCAGAAAGTCTCAAAGAAATTTATGTCTCGAACTCGAAGAGATGTAATTTTCTCGTTAGTCTTAATTAAAGGATTATTCTTTAAAATATTTTAAACAAAATAATTTTTACACATTTAGGGAACATATTTTTAAATTATATTCGAATTCGTAATTCCCAATACTAAGACGGTAGGTAATCGACTAGGTACCAATTTTGGGCGTTGTGGGGGTGTTCATCTTTCCCCACACGTAACTGACTCATGAACCCATTTTTCTAGTTTTTGCAAACCAAAACTCGTTGTTTTAATAAAAAAATTAATAAAAATAAATTTTATTAAATAAACGGGTTTTCAGGTGATCCAATCTCACCTAAATTAAAAGATTGGCGGCGACTCATATTAAAACCTAAAATATTTTTGTAATAAAATGCGTCAAGCTCACATGCCCTTTTTACAGCTTGGCGACTCTACTGAGGACCTTTTTGAGATTCGAGCCACAAGTCGATTACTTTTTGTCTTAATATATGGAAATTATGACTTTGATTTAATTTATTTGTGATCCCAACCTTTTTATTCCTGATTTTTTACAAAAGTTTTTATAAAATCGGTTTTTTTTTAATTTTTCATATCATGAGCTCTGCACCCGAGCTCCGTATCTTCTAAGTGGAAGTGAGAAGCTACTCCTTCGTGAGGTATCGCCTCCGTGCAGGATAGTGGATCGCTTTCGGGATACGTTTATACCTTTGTCTTCGTGAGATATTCATATCCGTATAGACCTAGGGAAACATATCCCCCTGAATTGAACTTGTTGGCCTTAGCAGGCGACAACGAGGACAATTCAGGTACCTCTGTTAGAACCAGAACACATGTAGTGAACAGTAAGAGCCTACCTTGTTTAGAGCCATATCGAACCTCTGTCCGTTTAGAGAGTCACCCGATAAGTCCATAGTAGAGAGAGTTTTGGTTTTATTTAATTTCTTTCAATTATGCTCTTTAATTTACCTATTTTTATTTATTTTCTCGCAATAATGCATATGCTAGATACCATGCCTATATTTTATTTTTGCAACAAAGTATGCGGGTAGAAAGCATGTTCGGGTAGGACACATTTTTTGTTCAAAATATGTGAGTAGAAGAGCATGTTTGGGTAGGACCCACTTTTTTAGAATATGTTCTAGTAGAAAAGTATTGCAACTTCCTAAATTTGGGCCTAGATGTTAACCGAAAATGTTAGATGGTTCGGGAGAACCGAGTTAGTTGATTCGAGTTAGTTTCGGTATTTAAGTTGGAATAAATATTTTTGAGAGTAATAAAAATATAGCATAATGTTCTAAAATCCTCATTTAATATATTAATAATTTGGGTGAAATCAGTTTTGGGAAATGAGTTATGGAGATTTGACATTTTGGGACTAGTGACCAAAATGTAAAAATGTCAAATTGTTTTTAGTGACTGTTTTGTAAAAGGGTCAAAACTTAGAATCTTTAAGGAGCTATTTTTCCAAAGTCTAATATCAGACTTTATCCCTTAATTGGCTATTTTTAAAAAAGGTTTGGAAAATATAAAAAGGTTGGGAGAATTAATTTCCTAATTATTTGCTAAAACAAATTTTACGTAACCAACTTTCTCTAAAAGGATTTTCTCTCAAATTCTCTCTAGCCAAACACTCTTTCCTAATTCAAAATCATAAGGTAAATTCTTGTTTACTATAATCTTTTGATTTCAAATGAGTTCTTGATTGTTTCCTATCAAAACCTTATTGTTTTAATCTTGTTTTCTCATGTAAATCAATCTAATTAAGGGAAAAGAAATCTATTGGAGGTGAGTTTCATTTTTCTCCTCTAATATAAGGTTCTTTACTGAAATTTCCAAGCTCTTGATCCTTTATATATGTTTTCTAATGGGTTTTGATGGTTTAATTGTGGAAATTTAGTTTAATTGAAATTTAATTGGTAGAATTGATTGAAATTCGTTTTGGATATGTTTTGTGGGGTTCTTGATCAGAATAGAACATGGTATTTTTGTTTTATAATGTTAATAAGTTGGTTTTAACATTGGAATCATGAAACTTGGTGAATCTCTAATTTTCTAGGTTGTCGGTAATGTGTTTTTGAGGTGTTGTGGAGGATAATTGAATTCTGGAGGTATAAAATTGATATTGAATGGTTTTTGGATGTTAAATGATGTTAATTGATGGGTCAAATTAGTAGGTTTTGGATGGGTTACGTTTGGAGGGTGTTAGATGTTGTTTTCGATAGTTTTGGTGAAGTTTCGGCTAGTGTTTGAAGAGGATTGTTGAGGATTGATGTTGCTGGGTTTATGAATGCATTTGATGCATTGGAACCTCTGATTTGTGTGGTTAAAACAAGGGAGATCGATCCTCAAGCTTGCGACTTTGCTCCAGAGGCGTCCGAAGGGTAATTTCGCATTGGCAAGTGAGGCTTTGTGTTGTCGATGAGTGAGAATGTGGTTTAAAGCGTTGAAAAGGTTTAAAGGTTGTTTTGTGAGTTTAAACTTAGCTTGAAACGCTAGTTTAAACTTGGAAGTAAGTATAACGTGGTTTTCTCCATCGATCGTGCTTTTATGAAATGATTTTATGTACTTGTTTTGATTACATGGTACCTACTATTTATGCATGTTTTAAGTATGTGATATATTGTTTTTAATCATGAAATGGTGATAGATGTGCGTGGTAAGTGATCCGTGTAAGTATGTATTTTATACTTGTTTAAAAGCATGGTTTGTTGCTTTGGAAAAATGGTTTTCTGTTGATGCATATGAAAACAGTGAGGTACATGATTATAATGAATATTATATTGGCAAGTTATGTGGTTTAAAATGTTATCAGATATAGTTGGTCGGCCATAAGATTGATAGTGCGCTATAAAAAGTCGTCATAGATGTTTAGGGGTTGTGAGGTACCGAATACTCCATCCAAGTACCCTAACGGTTGAGGGGTTATATGATACCGTAAACTCCCGTTAGTGGGTTATACACCTAACCAGTGATTTGGGTTGTGATTGTACCATGTTTGTGATTGTACCTTTATTCCGGTTGAGGTTGTATGAAGTGTTGAGAGGACGCTTGTTGAATCTGTGTATCTGATGTAACGTTTTGGTTAATGTGAAACTTGGTTTATGATAAAGCCAATATAATTGTTTATGTATCATGTTGATTGAATATGGTTTGTTATGCGTGGGAAAGCTTAAATTGAGTGTAGCAAATGGGATTTTGATGTTGATACATGATACATGTTGCATATGGTTTAATATGTTTATTTTGGAAATGATTAAGTGCATGGTTTGAAAGGCATGATAATGTTTCAAGTGATGATGAGGTTTTGAAACAAGATGTTCAAACGATTTTATCAACCGGTTTTAGAATGCATTGATGGTGTGTTGTTTTGAGCACTCCTCACTAAGCCTAGTGTGCTTACACTCTTTTTAAGTGATGATATGGTTGTTTTGAAGTTGTAAATGGCCTATTATGTTTGGTTGTTGCTTTGCTTTGATAATTCATGCTTTGGATTGATGGATTTTAGGTTGCATTGTTTGAGTTATGATGCCAGGTTTGGATCCTAATTCTGTGATGTTTTACCATGATTCAGTTCCTAATATGTTTGTGTTATGATTATGGCATGTACGAAATATAATTGAATCCTTGAAAGCATGAAAGACTAGCAAATTAGGACATTTCAGGTCCAGGTGTAACGATACATGAGCTTCTGTACCGATACGGGTAAGCCGAAATTGGTCTAGTGTTTCATTACCTAGGTTAGTGTTTTAGTACGGCCTTAGTGCAAATGGTTGGGCGTATTGGTAAGCGAGGGACTGTATCCATACAATTTTGAGCTACTAGAATCTGGAATTTAAGAAATGATAAAGTGTAGTGATACACTTGCTCGTGTATCGATACAAGTAGTCTTTTTTATGGTTAAAGTGTTATTTGAAGTTTCTGATTCTTACATTTTGGTTTGTGATTATTGTGAATGCAATTGTATGAGTTTGGATGGTCATTTTGAGTTGAAATATGATATGGAAGCATGAAACCTGATTAATTGATGAATGATAACTTAAAATTGGGCTAAACCCTTATAGTTCCCTAGATTTGCAATTTAGTCCATTTTTATTTGTGTTCGTAATTGATTGCCTTATCGGTGTTTGATTTATGAGAAATTTGAACCGCTGCTAGCATGTACATCACAAATTAATAAATTGCATCCAGATAAGATAAAAGAAAAAAAATAGACGTAATTTGAGGTATCTTTTAACGGGTTTACTTCGACAAACTCAATGTAGCTCGTTCGGTTCTGTAGTGTCTAGGCCGGGTCAATGAGGTTACATTTGGTGGTATCAGAGCCAAGTTTGCGATAAATTGAGATGTTAATAATGATTGATGGTTATTGTTTGATATGCACGTTGGATGTTGTATACCTTGTTAGGGGTTATTTTTGGGATACATTGCCTTATTACTACGGTCTGAAAAGTTTTATTTAAAATGGAAGTCTTGGATCCTTGCTTAAAGCTGACCTGATTGTTTTGTTTTGTTTTGTTGGAATTATCATGCCTTAGATTTATTAGCACGATGGGACCAATGAGAGAATTGAGATCAGGTACGAATGTTGCTGTCGTTGGGCAGGGAGATTAGTGGAATGATATTCCTCAATGAGGTTTGCCACCTCTTCTGCCTAATCCACCTGAGGGTGTACAACAAGTACCCCCAGTGCCGTATGGGCCGGTGTTGGGCGATATGACGCCTATGATTAAGGCGATGACTGGAGCATTTCAAATTGTTGTTACTGGAGTGAAAGTGTCTGCATATGCTGCTGCGCAAACGGGTTTTTCGTTGGAACGCCTATGTAGTCTAGAAGGAGTTGAGTACAAAAGGTTGGCACCCAAAGCATCCGAGGAGATGATGGCTAGCATAGATCGAATTTTGGATCAAATGGGGTGCAATGATGCTTGTAAGTTGGGTTGTGTTGTATCTCTGTTGCAAGGAGACGCGTATAGCTGGTGGAGTACTGCGATCGCGGGCATGGTGTAAAGTGTCCATAAGCTCTATATTTCATCTCATATTATTGTTGTTTTAAGTACATTTTAGGCTTAATTAGGTTCATGCATTACATTTTATAGTATTCTTTACTCTGACATGCTTTGTATTGATTTTCTGTTATTTGGTAAAGAAAAGGTATTGTTTTAGTTTAGTTTTAGTTTCTGGTACTAGAGGCTGACAGAAGGCGAGAGGAGCTAAGGACATGATGCTGAGGCAGCAAACTGAGGAGCTGTACTGAAGCAGTTCCAGACAGAGACAGAAGCTGCCGTCGCCCTACCTACCGCCCAAGACAGCAAACTGAGGAATTGGAGAACTGGAGTGTGATCTGTAGTGCAGAAAATCCTTATCTTAACGATGTTGTCCACTCAATTTTCCAATGATTGTAGCAGCAGACAAAGCCGCCAAATGAGGAACTCGAGCTTACTTGCAAGGCAAGGCAACGTGATTAAGTCCACATTCAACTCAAAGAAGTCAGCATTTAGAGTTGCATTTAATACAAAAAACTACTTTAAAGACTTCTACTCCAAGAAGGACTAGACCTAGCTAATGCCTATATATACTCATTGTAATTGTACTTCAAGACAACGGAGGTTTTCCCTTAGGCATAGTTTAGGTTTTCTTGCCGCCATTATGTTCTAAAACTCTCTTTGGGTTTGGGTTATGTTGTAATTAGTGTGAGAACGATTGTTTAGGATTTTAAGTTTGTTTTTGCAATAAAGCTTCAAGGTTTGCTTATTCCATGTTCTTCATAGTTTTCAATTAAGGTGAAAGATTAATTGATCACTATCCATTTGTTCGGTATCGAGAGAGTTGAACTCACGAAAGGAGTAAGTACGATCTCATCTATAGACGATGTTGATCAATCTAGCCTAGACATAAGTTAGGGTTTAAGGCGACTAAAAGAGGAATTTAACATTTTTGTCTTTGCACGATTCACGCCGCGACTGGTATTATTTGCAGTGGGCATCAACATAATTCTGACTTAGACATAAGCAAGATCACTTTCGAAGTGTTCTGCCGAGCCTTGTAGTTCTGCCGAGCCTTGTAGTTCTGCCGAGTTTGTCGCCGAGACACAAGTCCATTCCCCTGCTGAGGCAGCAAGAGCGTCTCAGCAGCCTATCTGGCATCCCCCGCCGAGGCAGCAGAGTCTGGCAGCGCAAAACAACTTGTTCTATTCAACTTAGTTTCACACTAAGCAGCAGCATAACCCTGCCCATTCTATCAATATGATTTCTTCCCTTTTATTTACTTGTGTTTTTATTTTATTTTCTTCTTAAACAAATCAACTTATCTGTGCAATTTACTTTTCTTGTGCAGGAATCAAGATTCGAGTCAAGCTGTCCAATCCCTGTGGGAGGCGATATCTTTTATTCTATTACTTGACAGGAGTGTGCACTTACGCTCATATTTAGAGAACACTAAAACACTCTACACATGGAACTCGATGATGTGACTTGGGAATTCTTCCAATATGATTTTAAGAAGAAGTATCTAGGAGTTAGATACTTGGACGAGAAGAAACGTGAGTTTATGGCTTTAGTTCAAGACATTATGTTTGTGGCTGAGTACGAGGTAGAGTTTGTACGGTTGAGCCAATATGCTTCTAAATTGGTACCAGATGAGAGGCATCGTTGTGACCGATTTCGTTACGAATTGGTACAAGATGTCAAGACCTTTATGTTGGCTTCTGACTACACCGATTTCGATGTGTTGGTTACACAAGCGAAGGATATTGAGCAGAACCTAGGATTGCCTGCTCGTGTGGGAGGATCTGGCTCTGACAACAGAGCTTCAGATTCTAGTCCCGGTGGTGTTCAGTTTAAGATGCATTGTGATAGGAAGTATCGTCTGGAGACGAGGCGAGCTGGAGGTAATGTTGGGAGAGGACCTCATGATCATGGTACTCAAGCTAGAGCACCGAATAGCACATGTTGGGTTTGTGTATCACGTGATCATCTAAGGAGAGACTGTCAACATTTAGCTCGTGAGGGACAGGCTCCTGCTGCCGTGGTTGCTAATTCTTGCTTGACTTGTAGATCGAGCAATCATTTGAGGCGCGATTATCCATTATTGGCTGGTGGTGGTTAGGCTAGGGCACCTGCAGTTGCACCAAAGAGAGGACATGGTCGTGGTCGAGGTCAGTTTCAGCGTAGGGATAATGGTCCAAGGGTGGTGGCTCAAACCGTTTCTATTCAGCCTCAAGGTGATGGTCTTGCGAGGGTGTATCTACATCGTGAGGGACAAAATGATAGCGATGTGATTGCAGGTACATTCACTTTGTAGTCTTTACCGTTCTTACCCAATGTTGTCTCGGCTCTAGAAACGAGTCAGATGATGGGATCAGGTTGTTAGACATTCTTGGCCTATGTCAGAAATCCTAGACCGAAGGAAGTGCGTGTTCAGGATATTGGCACAATATATGAGTTTTTGGGTGTTTTCTGAAAGAATTGTCAGGTTTACCACCAAAACAAGGAGGTAGAGTTGGCATTGAATTATATGCAAATACAGATCCGGTGTCCATTGCTCCCTATCGTATCACACCAAAGGAGTTGAAGATGCAACTTTAGGAGTTGTTAGATCGAGGGTTCATTAGTCCTAGCATTTTGTCGTGGGGTGCACCAGTTTTATTTGTAAAGAAGAAAGATGGCACGATGCGTATGTGTATAGATTATCGATAATTGAATAAGTTGGTGATTAAGAATATGTATCCTTTACCAATGATTGATGATTTGTGATCAGTTTTGAGGTGTTTCAGTGTTTTCTAAGATTGATTTGAGATCTGAGTATTATTAGTTGAAGGTAAAGGATGTGGATGTGCCTAAGACAACTTTTCGTAAAGGTACGTGCATTACGAGTTCTTGGTGATGCCGTTTGGTTTGACGAATACGCCGACTGCATTCATGGATATAATGAACCGTGTGTTTCATGAGTTTTTGGATCAGTTTGTGGTTGTGTTTATTGATGATATTCTTGTGTACTCTCGTACCGATGAGGATCATGATAAGCATTTGCGGATTGTGCTTCAGGCCTTGATGGATAATCAATTGTATGCTAAGTTGAGAAAATGTGAGTTTTGGCTTAGGGAAGTTGTTTTTCTCGGGCATATTGTGTCAGCCGAAGGGATTTGAGTTGATCAACACAAGATCGAGGCAGTGATAGGTTGGAAGCTGCCTAAGTCTGTAGCGGAGGTTCGAAGTTTCTTAGGCTTGGCTGGTTATTATCGTAGGTTCGTGGATGGTTTCTCGAGGATTGTCGCTCCGTTGACCAAGTTGTTGTAAAAGGCTGTATGTTTCAAGTGGTCGGAGGATAGGCAACGAGCTTTTGAAAAGTTGAATGAGGCTTTGATACAATCGCCGATCTTGATTCAACCGAAATTGAGAAAAGATTTTTTTATAGTGATGCACCGTGTGTGAGTTTGGGTTATGTATTGATGCAAGGTGGAAAAGTTGTGGCTTATGCATCTTGGCAGTTAAAGGTGCACGAGCGCAATTATCCTACCCATGATCTTGAACTTGCCACGGTGGTGTTTGCGTTGAAAATTTGGAGTCATTATCTCTATGGTGAGAAGTGTATTGTGTACACGGATCACAAGAGTTTAAAGTATTTGATGACACAAAAGGATTTGAATCTTAGGCAACACAGATGGCTATAGTTGCTTAAGGATTATGATTTGACGATTGAGTATCATCCGGGTAAGGTGAATATGGTAGTAGATGCCTTGAGTAGAAAAGTCGCAGTGGAGTTAAGGGTGATGTTAGCGCGGTTAAGTGTGATGCGAGATGGAGGTTTGTTAGCCGAGTTGCAAGTGAAACCATCTTTGTCACAATTGATAAAGGACAAGAAACCTTATGATGAAAGGTTAGTTCCACATGTTAAGGATATCATGGATAGAAATCTGACGCATTTTCATTTTAATGGTGATGGTGTGTTGTGTTTCAAGGATCTGATAGTGGTGCCTAATGATGATGAGTTAAGGTGTACTATTTTGACCGAAATGCATAGCAGTCATTTTGCTATGCATCCTGGTAGTACTAAAATGTATCGAGGATTTAAAGAAGAGTACTGTTGGGTTGGTTTAAAAAAAGATGTGGATGATTTTGTTGCTAAGTGCGTGGTGTGTCAACTTGTTAAGGCTGAGCATCAGTTTCCTTTCGGGTTGATGCAATCGTTGAGGATACCGGAATAAAAGTGGGAGAGAATAACCATGGATTTTTTATCTGGGCCGCCATTAACACCAACTAAGAAGGATTCTATTTGGGTGATTGTTGATCGATTTACGAAGTGTACACATTTTGTGCCAGTGCATACGTTGTATACCTTGGATAAGTTGGTGAATCTATATATTGTTGAGATTGTGCGTTTGCACGGAGTGCCCAAGTTTATTGTTTCGGATAGAGATCTGTGATTTACAGTGAGGTTTTGGGAGTGTTTTCATCAGGCTTTCAGTATACGGTTGAATTTCAGTACTTCGTATCATCCTCAAACAGATGGTCGATCTGGACGTGTGATCCAAGTTTTGGAGCATATGTTGAGATGTTGTATCATTGAGTTCCAAGGAACTTGGCAAAAATAGTTGCCTTTGGTGGAATTTGTGTATAATAATAGCTATCAAGCTAGTATACAACTGGCACCATATGAGGCCTTGTATGGTAGGAAGTTCGTACACCTTTGTGTTGGGCCGAGTCCGGGGAAAAGTATGTTTCCATGATGGATGTGTTGAAAGGCACAAATGAGAAGGTGGAGCTCATTTGTGATCGCTTGAGAGCGGCTTCAGATCGTTAGAAATCATACGCAGATTTGAAGCGTAGAGAGGTAGAATATGATGTTGGTGACCGTGTGTTTTTGAAAGTGTCACCCTGGAAGAAGTTGATGCGATTTAGACATAAGAGTAAGCTTAGTCCGAGGTTTATTAGACCATATGAAGTTGTGGAGCGTGTAGGTCCTATGGCTTATCGGTTGAGGTTGCCTCCCGAGTTGGAAAAGATTCATGATGTGTTTCATGTATCGATGTTGCGGAGGTATAGGTCAGATTCATCACATGTTATACCGGTGGAGGAGATTGAGTTGCAACCGGATCTATCTTATGATGAGGAACCTGTAGAGATCCTTTATTCTAGCAGTAAGGTTCTTCGTGGCAAGAATATTTATCTTGTAAGGTGTTGTGGCGTCATCGTGGAGTTGAGGAGGCCACGTGGGAAAGCAAGGCGGACATGAAGAAACAGTTTTTGCATCTTTTTCCTCTACGTAAAATTTGAGGATGAAATTTCTTAATCATGGGAGAGTTGTAATGCCCCGATTTTAGGCCTAGATGTTAACCGAGAAGGTTAGATGGTTCGGGAGAACGAGGTTAGTTGATTCAAGTTAGTTTCGAGATTTAAGTTGGGATAAATATTTTTTAGAGTGATAAAAATATGGGAAAATGTTCTAAAATCTTGATTTAATATATTAATGATTTTGATGAAATCAATTTTAGGAAATGAGTTTTGGAGATTTGACATTTTGGGACTAGTGACCAAAATGTAAAAGTGTAAAACTTTTTAGTGACTGTTTTGTAAAAAGGTCAAAACTTAGAATCTTTAAGGAGATATTTGCCCAAAGTCTAATATCAGACTTTATCCCTTAATTGGCTATTTTTAAAAAAAAGGTTTGGAAAAATATAAAAAAGTTGGGAGAATTAGTTTCCGAATTAATTGCTAAAATAAATTTTAGGTAACCAACTTTCTCTAAAAGGATTTTCTATCAAATTCTCTCCAGCTAAACACTCTTTGTACTTCAAAATCTTAAGGTAAATTTTTGTTTTCTATAATCTTTTGATTTCGAATGAGTTCTTGACGATTTCCTATCAAAACCTTATTGTTTTAATCTTGTTTTCTCTTTTAAATCCATCCAATTAAGGGGAAAGCAATCTATTAGAGGTTAGTTTCGTTTTTATCCTCTAATGTAAGGTTCTTTACTGAAATTCTCAAGTTCTTGATCCTTTATATATGTTTTTTTTGATGGGTTTTGATGGTTTAATTTTGAAATTTTGGTTTAATTGAAATATAATTGGTAGAATTGATTGAAATTCGTTTTGGATCTGTTTTGGATCTGTTTTGTGGGGTTTTTAATCATAATAGAACATGGTATTGGTGTTTTATAATGTTAATAAGTTGGTTTTAACATTGGAATCCCAAAACTAGGCGAATCTCTAATTTTCTAGGTTGCTAGTAATGTGTTTTTGAGGTGTTGTGGAGGATAATTGAATGTTGGAGGTATAAGGTTGGTATTGAATGGTTTTTGGATGTTAATTGATAGGTCAAATCATTAGGTTTTTGGCTGGGTTACGTTTGGAGGGTGTTAGATGTTGTTTTCGATAGTTTTGGTGAAGTTTCGGCTAGTGTTTAAAGATGATTATTGAGTATTGATGTTGATGGGTTTATGAAACCATTTTGATGCATTGGAACCTCTTTTTTTGTGAGGTTAAAACAAGGGAGATAGATCCTCAAGCTTGCAGCTTTGTTTTAGAGGCGTTGGAAGGGTAATTTCGCATCGACAAGCGAGGCTTTACGTTGTCGGTGAGTGAGAATATGGTTTGAAGTGTTGAAAAGGTTTAAAGGTTTTTTTGGGAGTTTAAACTTAGCTTGAAACGCTAGTTTAAACTCGGAAGTAAGTATAACGTGGTTTTCTCCCTCGATCGTGCTTTTATGAAATGATTTTATGCACTTGTTTTGATTACATGGTACCTACTGTTTATGCGTGTTTTAAGTATATGATATACTGTTTTTAATCATGAAATGGTGATGGATGTACATCGTAAGTGATCCGTGTAAGTATGTGTTTATACGTGATTTACACTTGTTTAAAACCATATGTAAGTGATGTAGTTTAAAACGTTATCAGATATAGTTGGCCGGCCATAAGATTGATAGTGCACTATAAAATGTTGCCTTGGATGTTGAAGGGTTGTGAGGTACCGAATAATCCATCCAAGTACCCTAACGGTTGAGGGGTTATATGGTACCGAAAACTCCTATTAGTTGGTTATACACCTAACCGATGATTTGGGTTGTGATTGGGCCCGGTTGTGATTGTACCATCCGGTTGAGGTTGTATGAAGTGTTGAGAGGAAACTTGTTGATTCCGTGTATCCGATATAACGTTTTGGTTAATGTGAAACTTGGTTTATGATCACTTGAAAGCTAATATAATTGTTTATGTATCATGTTGATGGAATATGTTGTATAATGTGGATTTATACATGTTTACTCTTTAAGCCTTGCATATGGTTTGTTATGCGTGGAAAAGCTTAAATTGAGTGCAGCAAATGGGATTTTTGTTGTTGATACATAATACATGTTGCATATGGTTTAATATGTTGATTTTGGAAATGGTTAAATGCATGGTTTGAAAGGCATGCTAATGTTTTAAGTGCTGGTGAAGTTTTGAAATGTGATGTTCAAACGATTTTATCAACCAGTTTTAGAATGCATTGATGGTGTGTTGTTTTGACCACTCCTCACTAAGCCTAGTGTGCTTACGCTTTTTTCATCCATCAATGCAAAGAGCTAGAGGTCGGAGGCAGCAAGAAAGCAAGGGATAACTCCAAGGACTTGATACTTGAAAGTATTGTTTCCAAACTAGAAATAAAGGCAATGAGGTTCATTGTTGATTTGGGTGTGTGTATGTTAAACTCCCTGTTTGAGCAAGTTTATATGATTGTTTTGAAGTTTTAAATGACCTATTATGTTTGGTTGTTTCTTTGCTTTGATAATTCATGCTTTGGATGGATAGATTTTAGGTTGCATGCCTATAGATCATTGCTTGAGTTATGATGCCATGTTTGGATCCTAATTATGTGATGTTTTAGCATGATTCAGTTCCTAATATGTTTTTTTTATGATTATGGCATGTTTTTGTTTGAGTTTATATGTATGGAATGTAACTGATACACTTGCTCGTGTATCGATACAGGTAGTCGTTTTTATGGATAAAGTGCTATTTGAAGTTTCTAATTTTTACATTTTGGTCCATGATTATTGTGAATGCAATTATATAAGTTTGGATGGTCATTTTGAGTTGAAATTAGATATGGAAGCATGAAACCTGATTAATTGAGGAATGATAACTTAAAATTTGGCTAAAAACTTATGGTTCCCTAGATTTACAATTTGGTCCCTTTATATTCGTGTTCGCAATTGATTGCCTTACCGGTGTCCGGTTTATGAGAAATTTGAACCGCTGCTAGGATGTACACCATAGATTAATAAATTGCATCTAGATAAGATAAAAGAAAAAATGGACGTAATTCGAGTAATCTTTTCACGGATTTGTGTTGCGTGATTTTAGTGCTACGCAAACGGTGCAAGTGTACACGTCGCAAGTGATATGTAGAAAGTATCATCTCCACAGGGATTGGTTTGGGCACTTTGCTTAAGTATTACACTATAAAAGAAATAATATTGAAGCTGATGAATAATAAGTAAAATAAACTTAAGTAAAGAGAAAGAAAGAAAAGAGTAATCGATTGAAAAGAGTAGGTTGGGTTATCGTGAGTAGTGGTATGATGTCCGAATGGATTGTCTGAGCAATTGATTGTTGTGGCAACTTGATTGTCGTGGCAATTGTTCAATTTCCTTAGCAACTGGGTTCCTTCCTTCAAAGCTCGACAAAGTGTTATTCAATGTCTCCTTGTTATCCCTAACACGAAGAACTGGTCAATTATACATGCCTTGGTGATGCATCCCTACATTAACCTTGGGTGAAAAAAAACGATCTTACGCTCCTTTTAGCCGTTAAAATCCGAATCTTATCCCTAAGCTGGATTAACCTCCATTAACAATTTGTTGAATGAAGATCATGCTCATTTGTTTCTTGAATCTAACTCTCCCGATGTTAGATAAATGGATATCTCTCGAGATCCTCTCCCACTTCACTTAAAATCAAAATAAGAACCAAGAATAAACAAACTCTGAATTTAAATTGAAAACAAGAACCTAAACAATCTAATCATTTATCAAAACCACAAACTCAAAATAACCCCGAGCCAATTTATATCAATTCATGGCTGAGTTCGAAAGATATACAAAGGAAAAATTCACAGCCATGGATCGCATAAGATAAAGAAGAAGAAGAAGGTGCGTGCGATCTACTCTCTCTCCCAATCGACTCCCCTATTGATGTTGATTTGATCCCTTTAAATAGATGAGAAATAGGGTTTGAATGCAGTTGAAATTCATCTAGGTTTTATCCTTATCTGATCGGCAGCTGGGGATTTAATTTGGGATTTATCTGCTGCATTTTGGATAAATCTACAGATAAATTATGTTTATCCAGAAATTGCCGTGGAAATCAGCTCGGCATGTCCTTCAGAAATCTCCTTAATTTCCACGGCAATTCATCATGCACAAAAATAGGCAAACCAACAACGAATTTTCCACAAAAACCAACAAAATGCAACACCAAGCTCTTGAATCAAGGAAACTAGGAAATTATGCATGAATGGCTATGAATGCAACTAAAATGAGCGTAAGTCTAATAATAATATGAGTAAAAAGGGCAAGAAAAATAGTACTTTTACACACTCATCAATTTGCTTCGGCAAACTCAATGTACCTCGTTCGGTTCAGTCGGGAGTCTAAGCCGAGTCGAGGGGGTTACAAGTATGCTCGGGTAGGTTGCACAAATTTACTTTTTAGTAATTACATTCCTATTTTCAATCTGACTATTTTCATGTGTACTAACTAATTTTCTTTTTTATTTTTTTTGTTCTTCGCATTGCATATTCATGACATAAATAAAATGTGTTGATTCACGAGCGATCTTTAAGCTAAAAAACTTTCATAATGGATAAAGGGTCACATGATCAGATAAAAAGCAATTCAGATATGAGGCAGTGCCCTGAAGTGATACCAAAATAAATGAGATGTTTCTCTTTCAAAGGTTACACGTCAGACATACACGCCAAAACTCACGCCAATACCAAGATGAATGAAATATGAGAGCTGAAAAGACAAATGGCCGAGATGATGAGTATGATGACCGTCATGGCCAAGGGGAAAGAGCTCGATATAGAAAGAGAGAAAGATAAACTAGATGGAAGTCATGTTATGACGTCCAGTATCCAGAATTCTACTTCTGAACATGTTATATCTAGTATGCCCAAGGGATTGTGCACTGTCACGGTCGACATCAATAAGATGCCCAAAGATGCAAAGGTGGCAAGCTCAAGGAGAGTGGCGAAGAATCAAAAGAAAGTTCGAGAAGAGGAAGCTAGAGAGAAGACCGCATTTTTAGATTACGATAAAGTACATAGATTTTCTTTCGGTACTAGTTAGGGAAAGACTTGTGACTTCAGTCTAGTCCAAGTCGAAGCAACCCCCTTATCCTAAAGGTTACGACGTCCAGGCCATATGTAACTATCATTTAAGAGGTACCAGTCATACTATTGAGGATTGCGGAGCCCTGAAGAATAAAGTTAGAAACTTAATTAAAGAAGAGCTACTAAGTTTTAAGGAGGAAACCCTAATATTTCCAAAAACCCATGTAATAGTGGAGAACCAAGGTATGCAAAAATGGGTCTCCAACGCTCATAATTCAGTGCCAAGGCCAGAGTTCGAATTCCAGTGTCCAATATTCGGAATCATCTTCAACTGGCGACCAAAAGTCAAGAGTCAATGGTCCTTTTGACCCCATACCCATTTCATATGGAGAATTATATCTACAGTTACTAGAGGCATGATTGGTGGCCCCATATCATGTCATTCCCCTACAACCTCCATACCCCAAATGGTACGACATCGAAGCTCATTGTGAGTATCACACTAGAATTATGGGGCATTTCATTGAAAATTGCACTGCCATCAAGCGACAAGTTTAGAACCTCCTAGAGTGTAAGATGTGGAAGTTCGAAAAGGAGCATCAACATGGTTCAGCTACTATTCACCCAACTGTAATAAAGCTAAAAGAATTCGAAGTTAAAGAAAATAAAAAAAATCATTCAGAGCATGACGTCTGTGTCATCATTTTGAGGAAAGAAAAAGACGATTTGAGCAAAGAACTAAAAGGCTTTCAAGATAACTACCAAGAGCTTTGCTTAGCATTTAGAGTTGTTGGTTTGGGAGATACTCAAGATCAATGGAAGAAAAGGCTCATACAATTAAAAAATGATGTTGAATATTTAAAGTAAAATTCCAAGGTCAATGAAAATTGAGCTAAGACCTTATCTCTCAAACTACGAGAAATGGAAGATGAGTCCATTGCTCTCAAGGATAAGTTGAGAAGTAGTCAAGCCAAGTGCGAGGTTTTGAACATGTGTATGCGGCTGCGTAAGAATACAGTTGCTAAGTTGAATGATAGTTAAGATGAAGTTGAAATGCTAAAAAAGCAAGCAAATGAGCGTAACAGTGTTCTACTAATGTGTAAGGATCTTGTGGATGATCTAAACAAAAACTTGCAAGAAAATGACAAGAAATGGTGTTTTCAATTTCAAGAGATGGAGGAAGAAATAAAAGAAAAAGACAATTACATGAAAGATGTCATTGCAGAAGTGCGAAAAGTGGCTCGACAAGTGGTCGACTTGGCTGATGTAGAAATTGAATTGAGTTAGAATGACGACATGTTCTCGAATAATAACGGGAGGCTGGTTTGGCTTTTGAGGAAGATAGATAAGCTAGATGCTTGGGCTCGATATTATTTGTAACTTTGATATATGATGTAACGAGACCTTTACTTAATGAAAGTTGTCTTATGATGGTAACTCTTTGAATCAAAAACCTTTACTGAACTTGAATCATTTACGGGTTCGATGGTAGTAATTCGAGATTTGGTTGGAAATCCACAAGTTTGCTACTAATATGGATGATGAGATAAAAATGGTTCAGCAACATTGAGAAGGGCTACAAGAACAGTTGCAAGCACATTTATCCAAGATGAAGCAAGATAAAAAGACCAAATATTGAATTCCTTACAAGAAATGATAAACCAAGAAACTCAAGTATCAACTGCAAAAGGTATTGATGAAGTGAAGGGTACTACCGTATACGAGAAGTGTTCGTCGATAGCACCCCACCAAGCTGGTACATTGTTTTCAACAAATTACTCTAGAGAATCCAAATTGAATCCAATGACGATATCTCACTCCTAGACCAATGAATGTAACGTCGAACCCGATTGCCGACGCTTATGATTTGAGCCATACTTGTGACTTTCACATGGGGGCACATGAACATTCAACCAAAAAGTGTAGGCCGCTATTGGAGGAAATAAAAAAGCTTTTTGATAATGGAATATTAACGAGAGAATCAATTGAACAATGAAAGACAAGGTCAAGATGGGACAAGCTATCATTGGTGTTAAGGGGATCAAAAGACCATGATAAACGACTCTTAAGAGCACTTGAGTTCCTTTATTTCACGAGTGCTCAGTTTGCTAAGACATCCACGTAATTTAATTTTTTCCAAGTAAATCATAGAACCAACCTTTTTCTTAAGCCCGAGGGCAATTGGATCTTTTGTAGGGGTATGTCTCTGCTTGTATTGTTCTTCTACATTCATTTGTCAAATATTTTCTAAAACATGATTTTTCACCATTCCATTTAATTCATTATAAGTTAGTTCTTCCATACATATATGCATGTATTTTTTTTCAGATTCTTGTACAATGGCACCGACTTCAAACCGACGGTTTACCCGAGTAGTCTTGTGTCTAGAGGAAATCAAATATGTGAAGATGAGGAGGATGTGACCTATCTTTCAATCTAATTAGGTCAGCAGAAGGACTATTGAGTGTGCTAAGGATTGATGGAAAGGTCCCAAACACAAATTTTGAGTGAATGTTTCCTATCAAGCATTGTTGTCTAAGATTTTTGAATATCGTGTTAACTCCAAACATCTATCCAACTGAAGACTACTCTTTCCTGATGATATCCGTGTAGGATATGATATTTTTCATTTCCCAACCAAAGATTACTACCATGCTAGGGCAAGATATGTAAAAGGATTGTTCAAGTCGAAGATGAATAATTCTGATCGTATCAAAAAGACAACATCTATCAAGGGGCATGAAACAAGAAGGTACAACGAATGCAAGAAGTAAATTGTGCTCTAAGAGCATGCCGAAATAAATTGAGAGTCTTGAATTCAAAATAGAGAATAAAAAGCATTGAAAAAGAAAAAAATAGAACAAAAACAAACCAAGTCAAAAACAAATCAAAAGAATGGCACTTTAGAAAGTGAAAGAAAAATAAATAGAAAAGTGAATGTGTCAAATAAAAAATGAAGCCTTGAAGGGATAAACAAATGAAAAATCTTTCAACCAAAAGAATCCCTACCTAAAAACAGATTTGGAAGACTACTCATATGAAATACCAGAGCATACACCGAAGATCAGCTATAGTACCAGTTTGCTTGAGCCACAAATTTCCAAAAGTAGAAGAGTGGAAAAGAAATTTAAGATGAAAACCAAAAATAGGCAGTCTAGAGTGATCCAAAAGATGAAACAATAATGAATCTAAGCATGTTCAGATCAAATACTACAACAATATCATTTCTTTCATAACGTGAGCCCTAGTCTACTTTAATGCCTTTGAAGTCCATACGTGGATATCTGAGTTGGAGGACTTTGTCTTCAGATTACATCCCACCTTACAGAGTTATCCTTTCTTCAAAAATGCTGAAACTTCTAATGTTTGATCGAGATCAAAAAATAGGGAAGAATAGAATAGAGGGAGTTCGTGAGTCAATGAGAGCCACCCAAACTAGTTAGAAATTAGGCATATAGGAAATGACCTTCTCGAAAGCCTAATAGCCTGGAAGGCACTTCACATCTTCATGCAAGCTACACTTGGGACGCCATTGGCAAGTGATTCAAAGACACTCATGCCCTTGATATATGGGCCATATAATTTTGGTTTTATTTGCAAATGTTCATCATTTTGTAAAAAATCTAATTTTTGAAAGAATAAATAACCATTCATATTGATAATTCATACAAGCATCATGCATTGAAAGGAAAACGAGCCTATTGGCATTTTAAATAAACAAAATATTTCTTTGCATTACTTTGTAAAGAGATTTCAATACAACGATTCGAAAGCATATGCTCACCCTAACATATGATCTTATAATAAAAAAAGACATGGTAAAGCATCGAGAGATTGCTTACGCAACAAATGTTCAAATTGGCATTTCACCCAGAGATGGTGGAAACATTTTCCGACAAGTGGATTGGGTGCAAGAATGATAAATACAATTTGCACAAAAAGAAATTGACAACAATACTCCAGAATAAGAGCGATCAACAATCCATGTAAGTGTTCAACCGGAAAAATGGGCCCCAAGAATAATGATTCATCAGTTTTGAAATCAAAGAAGAGGGTAGCTGAACCCAAAAGTAAAAGGGGCATCACAATGAGATGACAAATGTTTCCATGTATCCGAATATTAGGACATGGGGCAGGTGTATACCTTGTTGTTAAACTGCACATGGGAAGACCTTCCATGGAAGTTAAAGACAAGAAAATGGTTAAACCCAAGTTTGAGTTGGGCAAAGCTGTTCGAAGCAACAACATATGTTTTGAACAATCAAAGAGTTCACAAGTCAGAGTTGAGAATTGATGAGGTTGATACTTGAGAAAGAAATTGACCATGGAAGAATTCTTCGTTTGAGAACCAAACATGATGATTGATGAGACCGCATTCTTGCATCTATGAAAGTATTTTGCATTCAAAAGAAATGCATCCGTAATTATAGAAAAATATGCATAAAAGATAGATGCATTTAAATTAATTGAAACAGATTTCTAAAGAAGAAAAAATTCAGGACACCAATTCTGTGAAACATGCTGCCAAAGAAAGTAGAGTCTAAAAAAGGGGGGACGAAGTCAAGGCCTTCAGGCCATCACCTTCGGGAGTGATGTGAAGTCCTTCGAGTAATCACCTTCAGGAGTGATATCAAGTCACTCGGGCCATCACCCTCGGGAGTGATGTTAAGACCTTTAGGCAATTAAAAACACAATTTTTAGAAAGGAAACTAACTTTTGCAGGACCTATCTCACTTGTAACACCCCGAAAATCGGTCTAGTCAGAAATAGGTTTCGATGATCGGAATATTGGTATTAAAATATTAAAAGTATTGATTCCTTGTTATAGAATATGTTGTTAAAGTGTTACGAGACCTTAAATAAATCAAGTCCCTTGTAAGGTTGCTTGTAGAAATGCCCAATTAACGTTTTTGATCTAGGCGTTTCAGAATAGTCAGATGCGTACTGAAGCGGTCTGAGTAAGGTGTTTTGAAATGGTAAAAGGGCGTACAACTACGGTGTAATGGAAACAACTAACTATTTTGGAATTATGCTTGACTGTATCAAAACGGCCTTAGGCGTTTCGAAACGGTACCCTGCAGAAAACATGGTAAGTGCTCTCAAAGTCAAAAGTTGCGACCTTAAGTGACTCACCTGCTTGCTTGGCATCTCCCCACACGTTTTTATGATGATTGAGTGGCTGTAGGTTAGCCAATTGATGTGTAGTGGGTTAAGAAAACCCTTTGCTTAAGGAAAGCTTGTGATTGGCTCCTTGGGAAGGCAAACCCTCAAGCAAGGGAAATCTTTCCATTGGTTGTGGAGTGAGGTGGGAATTAAATATTAATTCTCCAAATCTTCTATAAATAAGATGAGAATGAAAGGAGTTTGGTTTTTTATTTTCCTACGAAGCTTAATTTTCTCTTTAACAAAATAAGCAAGCTCATCCATTTTCATCTTCAACCTCAAGCTCTAAGCAAGCACCTCCATTGAGGACAAAAACAAAGTCTTGTCTTCTTTCATTTGAGAGTCTCGTTTAAGCCGTACAAATACGAAAAATAGGATTCAAGCATCGAACGAGGTATTTCGACCATAGAAGCCTTAACCAAGCAAGGTGAGTGTAGTAGCGTCTCGGGTTAGGCAAGGGCCTACCCGAAACTAATGTTATTTTGTTAATACTAACCTTGAGTTAGAGGTTTTTACATCATTGATCATGTGTTGGTAAGTATATGGTAAGTGTTGCATTGATTCTACGTTCATAGCATGATTATAATCGACATGAAAATCATTGAAAGTGTTGGGTTTTTAGCACGCTCGAATTGATCACTGAAACCGTCAAGGAGGGTTGTTTTTGTTTAGTGGTTGAATTGGCTAAAATCAAAATAAAGGTAGACAAGTGACACATTAGTTTTAGAGTGGTTCGGCCTTCTAACAAGCACCTACGTCCACTACCTTAGCACACAACTAAGGATTTCCCAATTCACTCAACAATGAATTCGTCCCCTTTTCCCAGCTTAGGAGGAAACCGTTACAACCCTATCTTTTGGACTTGGCTAAGATAGAACCAACTCTAGTTTTTCTCTCAAGGATAAACTAGAACCTCTCCTTTTACAAGGGATTTGTTTGGGTAAACTAAATACCTCACAAGGTTGGTGTTTACACAATGTAAGCTCACAAGAGTACAAGGATTTACAATTAAGCACTCTCTCTAAAGACTATGTACAAGAGAATAGGAAAAATAAGACTTAAACTCTAATTCTCTTGATCATGTTGCTTGGATGTAGTCTCTAACCATCTTCAAGTGTTCCAGCCTTCAATTTATAGTCCCAATTGAGTTTGTAGCCGTTACTAGCCATTGGGGTTGAATTGGAGTCGTTGGAGACTTAATTTCCCACCATAAATGCAGTTCTGCAGCTCTCCGTTTCGAAACACTCGAACCTGTTTCGAAACACTCTTCAAGTAGAAAGAGCCATTGTAGTCTGATGTAGCACCCGTACCGAAACGCTGTTGGCCGTATCGAAACGCCCTTATCGAAACGCCTAGACCCGTATCGAAACGATCTGTATTTAAATGTTAGTTGGGAAATAGCCGTTGGGGGTTTATGACCATTGCGGTCGATGCCACGTAGGCGTATCGAAACGGCATAGCCTGTATCAAAACGCTTGGCAAAATCCTCATCCAGAAAAGACTCGTTTCAAAACGTTTTAACACTGTAAGACCCTGTATCGAAACACATGGGGGTGTTTCAAAACACCTGGATGGTTTTGTTGAAATTGGGTTTTGAAAACATGTAAAAACCTTTTAAAACATCCCCTAAACATAGTTTCAAGTCCAAACATTTTTCAAATATTATATCAAAACATTAGTTCTACAATCTCCTCCTTTTTGATATAATAAAACCAACTTGAAAAATTGTTTGGGATTCTCCCCCTTCAAGTTTAAAATTGTGAATAAGAGATGAAAAATTTGGAAATCAATTAAAACCCCCCCTTATTCATTTGAAAATTCAATTTTTCAAACCATTTCTCCCCCTTTTTGTTATATCAAAAGGAATTCAAAAGACATTAAGTTCAAAATAACTTAGGAGGTTTGAAAAGATGACAAAAATTTAGAATTTTGGTTTTAAAAATGGCTCCCCCTTACTGATTGCATCGTATTAGGCTTAACAAATAATCCAAGACTTTAAACAAAAGTTAGATAACCAAATGTATAAAATAAAAGCATTAAGCTTAGAGGTTACCCAATTTCTTCACTTGTGTGATTTGAGCATTCTTTGATTTTTCTTTGCTTGCCATTGCTCCAACACACCTATAAAAGACATTCACTTGATTTTTGGTATCCAAATTGCTTTGGATCCATTTATGTTAGTCACAATGTCTTTAGTTCCCTTAGGAACCCATACTTGTCTAATCTTATAAGATTTTCTCTTCTTAATAGGACAAGTATGTAAGGAATGACCATGATAATGGCAATGTGAGCATTTTGCCATTATGTGACAAGATGAATTATTAAAAATGATTTCTTTTTCTTTTGTTAAGCTTTCAAGCTTTACTTTCAAATCAAGATTTTCTTTTTCTAAAACATCTTTACTTGTTTTTGAAAACTCTAAATCATTTTTCAAAATTTCATTTTGGTTTTCAAAATCCAATTTTGTTTTCAAAAGAAAATCATTTTCAAGCTCAAGTTTTGAAGTCATTTTCTTAAATTTGGAATTCATGGTCTCAAATTCCAAAAACAATTCATCGAAAGCATCTTGCAACTCATCGAAAGAGTAAGAATTAAGCTCACTTGAGTTAGAAGATACCTTAGGCTCATCGAGAGCCAAAACACCATCCACCTTTGGATTGGAGAGAAAGTTTGCACATGATTGATCATCATCTTTATTTTCTCCCTTCTTGTTGCCATAAAGCTTCTCAAGTTTCTCCCACAATTCTTTGGCACTTTTGCATGTGGAGATCTTCTTAGAAACTTCTTCGTTAAGGCCACAATAGAGAATGTGCATCGCCTTGGTGTTTAGCTTTGCCTTCGTGTCGTTGGCACTCCTTTACCTTTTCTTCTTCTTTGGTGCTTCCAAATACCCATCTTCAATGATGTCTCAAACCTCATAGTCTTGAGACTTGATGAAGAATTTCATGATATTTTCCCATTGGAAGTATGCTTCTCCTTCGAAGAGTGGAGGACACGAGATAGAGCGGCCTTCTTCAAATCTTGCCATTTTCTTGAACGGTGGACTTCGAGCAAGTGATCTTTACTCCCGGATGTTAGTCCTTCGATGGAGACGAGGCTCTGATACCAATTGTTGGGTTTTTAGCACGCTCGAATTGATCATCGAAACAATCAAGGAGGGTTGTTTTTTTTAATGGTTGAATTGGCTAAAATCGAAATAAAGGTTGACAAGTGACACAATGATTTTAGAGTGGTTCGGCCTTCTAACAAGCACCTACGTCCACTACCTTAGCACACCACTAAGGATTTCCCAATTCACTCAACAATGAATCTGTCTCCTTTTCTCGGCTTAGGAGGAAACCGTTACAACCCTGTCTTTTGGACTTGGCTAAGATAGAACAAACTCTAGTTTTTCTCTCAAGGCTAAACTAGAATCTCTCCTTTTACAAGGGATTTGTTTGGGTAAACTAAATACCTCACAAGGTTGGTGTTTACACAATTTAAGCTCACAAGAGTACAAGGATTTACAATTAAGCACTCTCTCTAAAGACTATGTATAAGAGAATAGTAAAAATAAGACTTAAACTCTAATTCTCTTGATCATGTTGCTTGGATGTAGTCTCTAACCATCTTCAAGTGTTCCAGCCTTCAATTTATAGTCCCAATTGAGTTTGTAGCCGTTACTAGCCATTGGGGTTGAATTGGAGCCGTTGGAGACTTAATTTCCCACCATAAATGCAGTTCTGCAGCTCTCTATTTCGAAACGCTTGAACCCGTTTCGAAACACTCTTCAAGTAGAAAGAGCCGTTGTAGTCTGATGCAGCACCCATATCGAAACGTTGTTGGCCGTATCGAAATGCCTAGACCCGTAGCGAAACGATCTGCATTTAAATGTTAGTTGGGAAATAGCCGTTGGGGGTTTATGACCGTTGCGGTCGATGCCACGTAGGCGTATCGAAACGGCATAGCCCGTATCGAAACGTTTGACAAAATCCTCATCCAGAAAAGACACGTTTCGAAACCTGTTTCGAAACGTTTTAACACTGTTAGACCCCGTAACGAAACACATAGGGGTGTTTCGAAACACCTGGATGGTTTTGTTGAAATTGGCTTTTGAAAACATGTAAAAACATTTTAAAACATCCCCTAAACATAGTTTCAAGTTGTTTGGACTTTAGAAATAGTTTTGAATTCTTTTAAACTTAGTCCAACACATTTTTCAAATATTATATCAAAACATTAGTTCTACAGAAAGCATTGACATGTAAGAATTGTTGACACGAACTATTATTAATGTTTATTGATATGAAATGTTTGATTATGAACCATGAATGATGAACTATTGTTTGGACCTTGGATTCGAAGTATTGGATACAATTGGCATGCCATAGAATTCATGAGCTCATTGGTACGAGTGGACTACGGTCCTAGGGCTACGACCTATATGATTTGGCGAGGCGGAGGGATGTATTGTGTATTGGTCTTTGGTGATGTCGGTGGGATGACCATTTAAGGATTTGGCGAGGAGGTGGAATTCGTGTATCCATATACCATGAATCGATCCAAGTAATATTGATGATATGATGTTATGTTACGTTATGAACAAGAAACATGTCATGTTATTGCATAGTTGGCATTATAATCATTTTTGAAGCATGCTACATGATTCCTCATGAACATATATTGTTATGTGACTACCTCACTAGGCAAAGTATGCCTAACGTATTCAATGCATTAATTTCATGTTAATCAAGTATTGAGGTCGAGATCAGAGCAGTTGGAGCGTTGCGAAAGTCACAATCAAGTTCTAAGTAATGTATTTTGTCCTTTCGAACTCCTAGTAAGGTGGTGAGGTCTATGTACAAGTTTAATATGTTTCTTTTGGTGTCCATGTTATGTTTAAGTGTTTTTGGGTATGAATAGTTGAAGTAAGCCTTCTATATATTGGGGTATGGTTCTAAAATCTCATGTTTTGTACTAAAAAGGTAAAATCAGACAAATGGAATCATTTGGCTCTAAATCTTGGTATGACAATAGCTTAAACCCTTCAAATGATGTGGGTAAAGTTTCTTAGCATTTGAATCATGTTTGCTTTGTTAATTTGATTAAAAACCAGCTAAAATCTATAATTACAAGCCTAACCGTACCGAAACGGGTGATGGCGTTTCGATACGGGTAAGTGTAATTTGAACATAGAAAGCAGGGTGTACCGAAACAAAATAAGATCGTTTCAGAACGTTTTATCTCTGGAGACCACTGTTTCGATACGAGTATCGAAACGGGTCAAAGTCAAAGTCAAGGCAGTCAACCCGTACCGATACGAGTCAAGCCGTATCGATACGGTTATAAAAGGAAAGTCAATAAGTTGACCATAGTCTAGCCGTACCGAAACGGCTCAGAGCGTTTCGATACGGGATAGCTTTCCCAAGAATTCTTTAAGGATAAATGGATTAACACGTACACTCAGTAATATTTCTTTTCGCGTAAAATTGATGATGTTCTGATAATCAGTTAGTAAGTTTTTAATTTTGATGAGGTATTAATAAGAAAGTTTAAAAATTATGTGTCCGATCTCTGTTTTGTTTTCCGGTAGCACTCTCCGACCCGGTTCTCTACCAGGCCGGGTATGGGGTATTACATTTGTGGTATCAGAGCTAGAGTTTAGTCGGTTCTGGACTAAACCTAAGCATGCTTATATTGTTTGTTATGTTACTTTGCCACATAGGAGTCATTCTGTCGAGTATTGTGACTTGTCAACTGATCCGATCTCTTTTTATATATAGATATGTCTCATACTAACGAAGCTTGTAATAATGAGTTTGTTGTTAACTCCTCGACTCATGGCGAGGAGGTTCAAGGAGGAAATCCTCTGAATCCTCAGAACCCTCTTGTTCAAGGTGTAGAGCCTGAAGCGTCTGCAGCTCAAGCAGAATGTTATCGAAACATGGCTTATATGATCCAGCAATTTATGAATGTGATAAAGACTAGTCAAGTTGTGCCACATACGTCACCTGTTGTTCAACCTCTTCGAGCTCCTATCGATAAGTTATCTCAATACCGAGCTTACACCTTCACTGGTCGGGACGATGACGATCCTGAAATCGCCGAGTATTGGTTAGACAATACTTTAAGAATTTTGGATAAGCAATTACGGTGTTCGGATGAACATAATCTTGAATGTGCTCTTGCATTTCTTGCCGATAATGCTTTACAGTGGTGGGAAACTACTCTTCTTACCGTCTCTGAGGGCACTGTGAATTGGAAATTCTTTCTGGAAGAGTTTTGTAAGAAGTACATAAGTGAATTTTACCTTGCTGAGTGGCGAAGCATCTTCCTTCATCTAAAACAAGGTGGGCGACTAATCGAACAATATATCCACGATTTTTGCAAGTATTGTAGATATGGTGCTGACTTTATCAAGAAGGAAGAAGAAAAATGTCGGATGTTCATTGTTGGACTCAACGATGAATTACGCCCCATGTTCACAGCATTGTGTATCACCAATTTCCAAGATCTTGTAAACAGAGTTAAAGCTACGGAATGAGCACAGAGGGCTCGTAGAGCTAGTGGATAGGTCTGAAAAGAGAAATCGAGATGAGTCTCATTTCTCAGGATTTTCTAAGAAAGGGAAGCATCGTAGCTCAGAACAAAATGTATATTCGCAACCTTCCCAGTTTGAGCATGTTGCCAAATCTCAAGTTGTATCTCTTCCTCCATCGGATGTCAACCCTTCTAAAAGCAATGTTTGTTTTAGACAAGATACGAGAATTACTAAGTGTAATTTTTGTCAGCGACGACACGGAAGACAATGTCGTAAGAAATCTGGTGCTTGTTTCTTTTGCGGAAAGTTAGGTCATCTCATTCGTGAATGTCCGGAGAACCCTAACAAGCATGTTTCTGTAACGACTAATCTTGCTCAATCTTTTCGAGGCAAGGGAGAAAATCAGGGATCCTTCGAAAAGTCGGGAGGATCAGAAACGTCGAAAGTAACAAGTAGACCTGAATCTAAAGCTTCTACATGAATGTTTCACATACAGGGCAAAGACTCAGAATTTGATCACGACACCATTTCGGGTAAGAAATTTGATCTTTATGTCTATGTATTTTGATAAGAAATTTATGTTAAAATAAGTTTAGTTAAGAACCCATTTGTAGAACGTAGAATACAAAGAATGAACTTTGGGCTGGGCGTATCGATACAGGAAGGATATGTATCGGAACGACCCATAAAAGCGTACCGAAACAGGTATAAGTGTATCGGAACGGTTTAACAGTTTTTAACTGAATTTTGGATTTTTGCTTAGTCGTATCGATACAGGGTGGAGTGTATCGATACATGTACCCATTTTTGAATGGATACAATGAAAAGAATGGCATGAAAATTAGAGAGTGATGACTCACTCTATGGGTTGGACACCCAAGACATATAAAATCGTTAGAAAATTTGCAAGGTGTCACGTAGATATGAAGAGGTGAAAGGATAAACTTTACAAAGTCTTAAGAGTATTTTGATTGGTTCCTAGAAAGGTGGGAAAAAGACAAACCTTGCACCCTATATAATGATAGATATTCTCAGCAAATACCAAGGCCAAAACCCATCTTTGTTCTAAGAGATTGAAATAAGCATTCTTCATGAAGGTACCTTCGTTTCCCAAGTAATGTATAGTTCAGTCAAGAAATCTAGTGAGTCGGAACAAGAAAGGCTTTCTTGTAAGTTTTGTCAAGGCAAACATCCAGCAGAACAGTGTCAAAGGAGATCATGAACTTGTTTCATTTGTGGTAAGGTGGATCATTTCGCTCGAGATTGTCCTAAGAAATCTTACAAGAAGCATCGACGTGTAAGTGCAAAGCGAACTTGGCCAGAAGGATTAGGAAAGACAAATTCTTCATCTCCAGAATATTCTGATCCCGAAGAGTATATTGATGAACAACATGAAGCTACAGATAAGAATTCGAGGATGAATTCTTTTCTAAGGGGGAGAGTTGTAACACCCCGAAAAACCGGTCTAGTCGGAAATAAGTTTCGATGATCGGAATATTGGTATTAAAATATTAAAAGTCTTGATTCCTTGTTATAGAATATGTTGTTATAGTGTTACGAGACCTTAAATAAATCAAGTCCCTTGTAAGGTTGCTTGTAGAAATGCCCAATTAACGTTTTTGATCTAGCTATTTCGGAACAGTCAGATCCGTACCGAAACAGTTTGAGTAAGGCGTTTCGAAATGGTAAAATGGCGTATCGATTCGGTGTAACGGAAACAACTAACTCTTTTGGAATTATGCTTGACCGTATCGAAACGGCCTCTGGCGTTTCGAAACGGTACCCTGCAGAAAACAGGGTAAGTGCTCTCAAAGTCAAAAGTTGCGGCCTTAAGTGACTCACCTGCTTACTTGGCATCTCCCCACATGTTTTTATGATGATTGAGTGGCTGTAGGTCAGCCAATTGATGTGAAGTGGGTTAAGAAAACCCTTTGCTTAAGGAAAGCTTGTGATTGGCTCCTTGGGGAGGCAAACCCTCAAGCAAGGGAAATATTTCCATTGGTTGTGGAGTGAGGTGGGAATTAAATATTAATTCTCCAAATCTTCTATAAATAAGATGAGAATGAAAGGAGTTTGGTTTTTGCTTTTCCTACAAAGCTTAATTTTCTCTTTAACAAAATAAGCAAGCTCCTCCATTTTCATCTTCAACCTCAAGCTCTAAGAAAGCACCTCCATTGAAGACAAAACCAAAGCCTTGTCTTCCTTCGTTTGAGAGTCTCATTTAAGCCGTACAAATACGAAAAAGAGGATTCAAGCATAGAACGAGGTATTTCGACCATAGAAGCCTTAACCAAGCAAGGTGAATGTAGTAGCGTCTCGGGTTAGGCAAGGGCCTACCCGAAACTAATGTTATTTTGTTAATACTAACCTTGAGTTAAAGGGTTTTACATCATTGATCATGTGTTGGTAAGTATATGGTAAGTGTTGTATTGATTATACATTCATAGCATGGTTATCATCGACATGAAAATCATTGAAAGCATTGACATGTAAGAATTGTTGACATGAACTATTATTAATGTTTATTGATATGAAATGTTTGATTATGAACCATGAATGATGAACTATTGTTTGGACCTTGGATTCGAAGTATTGGATACAATTAGCATGCCATAGAATTCATGAGCTCATTGTTACGGGTGGACTACGGTCCTAGGGCTACGGCCTATATGATTTGGCGAGGCGGAAGGATGTATTGTGTATTGGTCTTTGGCGATGTCGGTGTGATGACCATTTAAGGATTTGGCGAGGAGGTAGAATTCGTGTATCCATATACCGTGAATCGATCCAAGGAATATTGATGATATGATGTTATGTTATGTTATGAACAAGAAACATGTCATGTTATTGCATAGTTGGCATTATAATCATTTTTGAAGCATGCTGCATGATTCCTCATGAACATATATTGTTATGTGACTACCTCACTAGGAAAAGTATGCCTAACGAATTCCATGCATTCATTTCAGGTTAATCAAGTATTGAGGTCGAGATCGGAGCAGTTGGAGCGTTGCGCAAGTCACAATCAAGTTCTAAGTAATGTATTTTGTCCTTTCGAACTCCTAGTAATGTGGCAAGGTCTATGTAAAAGTTTAATATGTTTCTTTTGGTGCCCATGTTATGTTTAAGTGTTTTTGGGTATGAATAGTTGAAGTAAGCCTTCTATATATTGGGGTATGGTTCTAAAATCTCATGTTGTGTGCTAAAAAGGTAAAATCGGACAAATTGAATCATTTGGCTCTAAATCTTGGTATGACAGTAGCTTAAACCCTTAAAATGATGTGGGTAAAGTTTCTTAGCATTTGAATCATGTTTGCTTTTTTAATTTGATTAAAAACCAGCTAGAATTTGTCATTACAGGCCTGCCCGTACCGAAACGGGTGATGGCGTTTCGATACGGGTAAGTGTAATTTGAACATAGGAAGCAGGGTGTACCGAAACGGAATAAGATCGTTTCGAAAAGTTTTTTCTCTGGAGACCTCTGTTTCGATACGAGTATCGAAGCGAGTCAAAGTCAAAGTCAAGGCAGTCAACTCGTACCGATACGAGTCAAGACGTATCGATACGGTTAAAAAAGGAAAGTCAATAAGTTGACCATAGTCTAGCCGTACCGAAACGGCTCAGAGCGTTTCGATACGGGATAACTTTCCCAAGAATTCTTTAAGGATAAATGGATTAACACGTACACTCGGTAATATTTCTGTTCGCGTAAAATTGATGATGTTCTGATAATCAGTTAGTGATTTTTTAATTTTGATGAGGTATTAATAAGAAAGTTTAAAAATTATGTCTCGGATCTCCGTTTTGTTTTCCGGTAGCACTCTCTGACTCGGTTCTCTACCAGGCCGGGTAGGGGGTGTTACATCACTCGTAACATGGTGTAGCAGATCAACAAACTATCTTCAAGATCATACCTCTTCGTCAGAGTTGTAGCTTGATCAAAATCAAACTCTCAAATCATGCATCTTCATCAGAGTTGTAGCTTGATCAAAATGAAACTCTCAGATCATTTCTCTTCGTCAGAGTTGTAGCTTGATCAAAATTAAGTCCAAGATACTGCCTCTTTATCAGTGTTTTAGCGGGTCATATTCTCAGATCATGCCTCTTCACCAGAGTTATATCTTGATCAGAACTAACTTCCAGATCATACCTCTTCGTCAGAGTTGTAGCTTGATCAAAATCAAACTCTCAGATCATGCCTCTTCGTCAGAGTTGTAGCTTAATCAAAATCAAACTCTCAGATCATGCATCTTCTTCAGAGTTGTAGCTTGATTAAAATCAAACTCCTAGATCATGTCTCTTCGTAAGAGTTATAGCTTGATCAGAACTTTCTCTAGATCTTGCCTCTTCGTTAGTGTTGTAGTGGATCAGCTTTTTTAGATTCTACCTCCCCGTCAGTGGTGGAGTATATCACCTAAATTTACAGATTGTATTTGTCCAAGATTGGGTGGAGTGAGTGAACCACAAGAAAAAAAAGAAGGAAAAACGAAAAAAATTAAAAATAGAAAAATTTAAAAATCAAAGAAAAAGAAAAAAAAAGAAAAAATCAAAGCTTCGTCCTCCGATCCTGCCTCTACGTCATTGTTGCAGTTGGATCAAAATTTTTACCTTTAGACCTTGCCTCTTCGTCAGTATTGTAGCTCGATCAAATCCTAGTCTTGCCTCTTCGTCGGTGTTGTAGTTGGACCAAATGTGCTAAAATTCCAAACCTGCCTCTTCGTCCGTGTTGCAACTAGATCAAAATGTTTACCTTTAGAACTTGCCTCTTTTTCATTGTTGTAGCTCGATCAAATCCTGGTCTTGCCTCTTCATCGATGTTGTAGTGTGACCAAATGTGTCAAAATTTCGATCCTACCTCTTCATCGGTGTTGCAGCTGGATCAAAATTTTGAGCTTCAGACCCTGTCTCTTCACCGTCATTGTAGCTGGGTCAAACCTTACTAACTATTGTTCTTGCTTCTTCGTCGGTGTTATAGCTAGACCAAATTCACTAACTCCTGATCATGCCTCTTCGTCGGTGTCGTAGCTAGATCAACCTTACTAACTATAGACCTTCCCTCTTTCGTTGGTGTTGTAGTTTGGTCAAAATTTACTGAATTTTAAATTCCTCCCTTTCTCAATGTTGTAGCCGGTGAGAAAGAAAGAAAGAAATAAAGAAAGAAAAAAATAAAAAATAAAAAAGGAAGAAAGAGAAAAAGAAAAAGAAAAATTCGGTCAGATCTCGTCTCTTCATCTTTGTTGTAGCTGGATCAAACATCATAGCCTTCATTCTTCGATCATGTCTCTTCGTTAGTGTTGCAGCTGGATCAAACATCAGAGCCTCCATCATTCATTCATGTCTCCTCATCGGTGTTGTAGTCGGATCAAATGTTAGAACCTTCATCCTTTGATCCTATCTCTTTGTCAGTGCTGCAGTTGAATCAAGTTTTGCAGATCTTGCCTCTTCGTCAGTATTGCGGCTAGGTCAAATTTTCTTCAGGTATTGCATCGTCGTTAGAGTCCTAGCAAGCCGAACTCATTTTTCTCCCCAAACAGATCACCATAGTTCGAAGATGTCATCTCTCCCAACGGATCACCTAATTTTATAAGAGCAAAGAGGACGATCAACTGAAGACCGAAGACATCACATGAGGTATAGCCGAACCAGGCCGAACAAAATTGGTTCCCTTTTTGTCTTTGCCCTATTGTCGTTACACAACAATGAGCAAAGAGGGGCAGTTGTATGCACCAAATTATATTCGGCCCTTAAAGCCAATTACATATATTATACAACCCAAATATGATGTATAACACAAATATCTAATTAAATAAATAACTCGGGCCCAATTATACAATATCCAAACCCATAACCCATTACAACCCATTATCCAAACTAAACCCTAATACACAAAACCATAGCTGCCCTAATCTGAGCTGCCACCGCCACTCACCAAGCCGCCGCCGCCCATCCAAAGTTGCGCTAGTATCGATCTCACCCGCTACCGACAGCCACAAATTAAACCAACCAAAACCCTTAAAAAATAATAAATCTCAGATATATATATCCAAATCCTTACCATCACCGCCTACTCTGCCACTACCGTTTAAACCGAACCCACAAGGCCACCACCTGTCCTCACACTTTCCACGTATCCCATAGCCGAAACCCTTTATAAAGAGGGTAAATCTGCAAAAAAATGGAGATTAGAGACTGAAATCAAATAAAGAAAAAGTGATATCGAACCAAATAAAGCACAAGCAAATAGGAAAAACAAGTGATAAATCGAAGAAAAATAAAACATATCAAAAAAGGTAAAAAAAAAATTATAAAAACCTTTCGGTTTTCGTTAAATCTAAGAAATTGGGAGGGGATTTAGAAAAAAACGAACCTTAGATCCAATCTTTGGGACCAAAACCAAACCTAATCATCCTTTTGCATGAACTCTAGCCGCCGTTCGCGAAGCTTCTCCGTCGCCAGCGAACGGCGGCCCACGGCGAACATCGGTCGACATCTGGGCTGAGGGCAGATGAGTTGAGAGAGGGTTGAGAGAGTTTGGTTGTTTTTTTAATATCAGGTGGACAAATGAATTTTTTTGTGCAAAAAGGGGTATTTAAACCCTTTCCAAAACGACACCGTTTTGGCCATATGTAACCCGCACGCAGACCCGACCCGGATAAGAGAATCTGCGCATTTTTTATTAATGGGGAAATTGTAGCTTTGGTTCTTCCGTTTTTCGTATCATCTATAATTTCGCCTTTAAATTCTTGTTTTCCTTCATTTTAGTCACTTTTTAAGCTTTTATTATTATTATTATTATTATTATTATTATTATTATTATTATTATTATTATTATTAACACATTATTATATATTGTACTACTATTATTATTGTATTATATATTATACTGTTTATTCAAAAAATGTATTATACTGTTATATTAGTAATTAGTATTATTATTTTAAGCTTTTATATGATATTATTATTATTATATATAATTTGTTAATATAATATTTTATATAAAAAATATATTTAAAGTTTCATATATAAATTATATTACGTATTACTATATTAAGTGTATATTGTTGTGAATAAAATAATGAAGAACAACGAACAAGTATAAAAGAACAAAAAGATGAGAGAAAGAGGGAGATTCGTATTATTATAAAACTAGAATTGTATACAATGCCTTCATCAATTTATAGGCATAAGAAGTACATAATACATTAAACTCTAATTAATAGAGATAATATTCCTAATAATAAATAAATCAAACTCCTTCGATAAAGTTCTCATCATGATAGACATCCACATAAATAAATATTCATAACACTCTCCCTTGGATGTCTATGAAGATAACGTGCCTAGTTAAAACCTTACTAAGATAAAAACCCAGTGGAAAAAATTTCATTAGTGAAGGAAAAAGAGTACACACATATTTAATGCGCATAACATGTTGCCTCATTAAAAACCTTATCAGGAAAATCCATTGGGACAAAACCTCGGTTAAGGGGAAAAGAGTGAAACGCGTATTTACTCCCCCTCATGAAAACATCATATAAGAAATTTGAATCTTCATAATTCAATCTTAAATACTATTTTTCTAAAGATCTTGAGGGATGGAACTTTGGAGTAATATGTTCCAAGATGTATCCACCTTTTGATTGAGATATACATCTTGCATTATCTCTACACAAGATAGCTTTCTATCGTATCTTGTGAAAGTGAATCACATATCATCTGGATATGTTGGGTTAATGGTCTTAGCCAAACATTTTTGGGTTGCCTCGTACATAACAATTATTTTTACAAGATTTGAGGAGGCATCGACGAATGTTTAGAGATCTAAAGGTAATGATCTTTGTATATCCATTGATATTTCTTGACCAACTAATATATGGTGCTTCAAGATCAAGAGAAGATATAATTATCTTTATTCACATCCAACAATCTTACAATAATAAGGATACTCAATATATATGCTTTATCCATATTGAATCTTCTTTAAAATTCTTTCAGTTGATGTTCATTAATAGACAAAGAGATTTAAATGCTCGATCTCCAGGTCGAGATAAAACTTGATGTCAAGATTCTTTTTTCTCAAATAATTTCATTAAATGCATTGAAAGCACTTCATTAGTTTTCAATTTGAAGCTCTTTAGGAGTTCTAATGATATAATGAATCTTGATCCAAACTCTTTTATAAAATACATAAGGAAATATGATCATTCTTATAGTATTTCCTCAATTAGTACTCACTAAGGCAATTATACCAAATGCGCAAAAATATAAATATTCAATGAGACGTGTCTAAATAAATTTCCTCAGAAATTTTTAAATGCTTCTAGCATTTTAAATCCGTCAAGGATAACTTTCCTTTATTAGGGATCCACAAAATGATTAAACGCATATAAAATATTTTATAACTGCCAAAGTAATTGCATCCACCAAAAACTCTTCATAAATCATAATTCAAGTTGTATTTACGACTACTTATTTGTGTCTCGCTTGCATTATACCTTTAGGTGTTTGGACTGTTGGTCCAAATACTTCACTTCACTTTTAGAAGTTCAAAGCGTCTTTCTATATTGGCCAATTCAATATCTATACTTCTAGATAGATTTCTATACAAGATCCTCATTATCTTTCTTAACTTCTATAGAAGTTCATGTAAAATTGTTTGTAAAATCGTTGTCGACAACTTTTATATTTTGGTTCCATTCTCGTAGTGACATAACTCATCGAGATCTCTTCAAGATTTCAATCTTTATTTCAGGTACCTAAAACTCTTCTAGAGTTTTATTATTAGTTATGTCTTGGGTCTCTTCAGGAGCACCCACCTCCAATATATGACCATCTCATATTACTTTTCATTTACGAGAATTTTGATCATTGGAACCATTTCAACTATCATGCTTCAGGCATGATTTACATCCTTTCGCTCTAACATGTAATTTAAACTTAGAGCATTTCAGCTGGTATATGAGACTTAGTTACTCTCATTGGGTCAGTAAATATGTCTGCAGTTGACATGTAATAACATGAATTATCTTATGAACTTCTGGTTCATATACAAGGATCTAGATAACGATAATTCATTTTCCTTTAGCTATTAAAGAGGAGGCATCCAATAGAAATTTTGATAAACTATATTTTTCATAATCAATAGGCTTAGTATCAACTGGTATAGCCTAAAATATAAACCCACTAGCTTTTGCAAGACGAATAGTCTATCTGCATAATCTGAATCTTTTTATAATCAAGCTCACAAACTTCTGGTTGTAAGTTGATAAAACAATGTAGATGCATCTACTAAAATCATATAAAACTTTCCACATTTGCGGATATATGGGCCCATATTTCATTTAGATATGCAAGACATGCAGTCTCAGCTTTAGTACAAGAACTTCAAGTTCTTTTGGTAAGTGGGATCTTAATCATTTCCTTTGAGAACAAGCAACACAAAAATTTCGTGTTCTTTCAATAAGTGGAATTTAATCAATTCCTTTGAGAACAAGCACCACAAGAACTTTAGGTTCTTTTAATAAATGTGCATATAAATCTCAATAGCTTTCGCATCATTATTGATCAGTATGGTCTAACCGATCATACCAACTATAGACAAGTGTGTATATACATTTCTGAATTTCGTAAACTTCTAGTTTACCATAACATGTGATTAAATCTCACTCGTACATGTCAAGTACGACCATCAAAATTGTTCCTTTGAATAGGAATATCTTTAGCTCTTTCAGAGCTTTCAATGAAAATTATCTTTTGGTAGCAATATATAGCTCTTCTAGAGCTTTCAACTGACCTTTTGTCTACCGAACTTACATTTACATTGGCTTATTTCAAATGCCAATTGATAACATATGTTATCTATAATTCCAAAAGGGATATTTTGCGAACTCATATTGCTCTCTTAAAATTTCCACTTCTAGTGGTAACGATATTATTACCATTAGCGGTAATTATTGCAATATTCGCAATTCTGCATTTTTCATAATGTGCTTTCTCTCAAGAATTTATTGCTATTCTAGAGCATCAATATTTTCAGTACTTTGAGATATAGTACTCACATTATTATCTTGCATTTAAATGGGAAAATATATCTTATGCTTACGTTGAGCATAAATCATCACCATAGATTATATTTGACAAGTAATCATGTTAAAATAAATAAATATCATAATATATAAATATAAATATAAAACATAAATAATTAATGTGTGTAAAGTAAATAAACATAAAGAAAAATAAATAAAAAGATAAATAATTTTCTTCAAAGTTATGAGAATAATTAGAAGATGATTTATTTCCTTCGAGGGATATAAGAAAATCAACAACGTCAAAATGACTTGGACCAGCAATGTCCAAATAAAGTTGGACCAATATCATCTTCGTCATTTTTCGCAAACAAAATTTGCTTCTATTTTATTTCCTTTATCATTCAATGATTGTTAATTTTTCAACGTACGACAAGTACGATACCAATGATTTATAATATCGCATTGGTAATAAAAAGGATTTTACTTCATTAGAATGATCTTTATCCCTCTTGTTATCCTTATAACCTCACTACCGGTGAGTAGAAATATCCTTAAAATGACCATATTTTTCATGTGTATATTCATGGTTTCAATCACGACCACAACTTCTAATGTGGCTTTTATTATTTCCATAATATAATCTCACATTCACTTCAGGGAATGGAGTAGAGCCAGTGGGCCTTTGAAACCTTTTTCACATATCCTTATCACAGAGAACAAAAATTTAATCCTCGTACGCGACATTGTTAAACCAGTCCACAAGGTCCTTTAAAAACCTCCTTTGAGACCAATAGCCTCACAGAACGAGATGTCCAGCCAATATACTTGGATTATATCGAAGTTATGTTACCAATTAAATAGTGATTTACCATGTTTGCATTCTCTTCAGGGAATGAAACGGATCCAATAATTGCATGGAATAAGCATCATACTTGCATTCACTTCAGGGAATGCCTTATCATTGGTAATCGCATGGAAAAAACATCATGCTTGCATTCACTTCAAGGAATGCCTCCCACAAAATTCTTGTCAAGATGAATTTTTGTAATCTGACATTGGGAGAAGTCTACAGTTGAGTTTTTCGATGTAGAAAAAATATTACTTTCAAGCAAAATCACCATGATTTATCGCACTTTAAAATAATAATATAAAGAATAAAAATAAAATCAAAATTTACCGATATTGATTTTCCTCTCGAAGACAATGGAGACATAGCAAATGACGAAGACAATTTCTCATAATCTCTTTATGTCATGTCTCTTTCCACGTCATTTAAAGATATCATGTAAAACTCAAAACACGGTTACAAATATCAACTCTCATCAAATAAAAATATTAATAATTAATTATAAACCGAAATATTATGAAAAACCCAATAAACTTACCACGGTAAAAATTCAGATTCGATTACCCACTAGTACAAAATTTTGGAAAGCAATGGGGATTTTAGCGCTCTTGTGATGGTAAGGACCATCACGTTTCTCTATCAATTGATGTGCAACTCCACACTTGATCTTTACTTTTCAATTGTATCTTCATCTTTTGCTATTATTATTACTACACCAGTGACTCGGCTCGTGCAACTTTGGTATTGATGCCACTCTCTAGTTAGACTAAAACCGAATAATCAATGTGTAATACCCGGGTTTAGGGGTCGGGTGAAAATAATATTTTAATATTATTTTGGGTTCGGTTTTATAATTTAAATAATAAAATATTTTTATGGGCCTCGGGATTTCAAAATATTTAAAAACTATGTTGGGCCTATCTTCTAAGTCCAAATCCATGGGCTTTAGGAGATATGGGTTTTGGCCATTCATTAATGTCATAGTTGTAAATAAGAGTTTTTGGGTGAATTAAAATAAAACAAAAGATGAAGACATGTGCTCATCTTCATCCTCCTCCCCATTTCCATTTTCTAACGTGAAGAAGAGGGTTTTTCTTCACCTCACTCTCCCACCTCCTTTCTTCTTCATCCTTTGAGCTTTTTGAAAGGTAAATATGTTTTTGACTTGGCCTTGGTTTCCTTTACATTTTGGTACCATTAGATTTCATAAAAACCATGTATTTTACATTTGGGTTTTTCAAAGTTTTAGGCTAAAGGTTAAGGCTTTATGGGTTTTACTAAAGCTTTTGATTTGTTATTGTTAGATATGTTATCTATGAATCAAATGGTCCAATATATATAATTTTTAGAGTGTTTTAAATGAATTCCCGAAATTGGGTAAAAATGGGTTTTTTGGAGGGTTTTGGGTGAGTTTTGGGGGTTGTTTTAGGTGGGAATTGATAGCCCAATGGTAGTGCTATGGTTAGGGATTGATTTGGGATCATTTGTGGGTGCAACGGGTGTTGGAAACATGGATTTTGGAAGGGGTATGTGGGCTGTCCGGGATTGCAAAGTATGGGGTTTGGTCATGGCTTGCAACGTTGTAAATTGGATTTGAATTGTGTTCCGGGTTGGTCATTTGATGTTGGGCTGATTTGGAATTGTTTGAAATGTGTTTGAGGTTGTTTAGAAGCGGGAATTCGTGTTGGAAAAGCTTCGGGAAGAAATCCGGAAATTTGAGGGAGGTTGCTTGCTTGGCTTGGAGCTTGGAAGCTTAGGTGAGTGGTTAAATGTTTTTAAAATGGTTTTGAGTATTTGGTTCAAGCATGTGAACCTAGGATGGGCTTGGTAAACCCACCTAGAGTTGGGATTAGAGTGGTAGCCTAATCCCAAGCTTTGATTAGAGACTTTGGTTGCACTCTTTAATGGTTGTATATGCCTCGTGTTAAATTGTGATGGTGTTGATTATACATATGTTGTATACATGTATGTTGAGGCATGTTGGATGCAATGTTATATGCATGTTGATGATAGATGTGATATGGTTATACACATGTGCAAAATATGATGTGATATGTTTGATAATGAGGTACATGTGGTGTTGTCATGTGAAATGAGATTATGAGGTGATTGCTTGATCCGAGGATCATGGTGAATACATGCTAGGCATGGAAATATGTTTTGTGCATGACGGTAAGTCATGGTGAGTACGTGCTAAGCACGGAAGTTGTTAATAAATGATATTGTGGAATGTGTCAATATTGGCACTAGTATGCTTGGGTACAAATGATCGATCATTAGGATGTTTAGTGTGCACACGTGAGTCAAAATGCGCGCGTGGTCTTGATGATGGTAGTCATCAAGATGAAGTACGGGTTCGCCCGGAAATCTTCTTATATATCTATATGTCGGTGATGAGTGGAATCCCATCGACGGGCGTGAGGATGAGTGGAATCCCCTCCGCGTGAAATGAGGCGTGAGGATGAGTGGAATCCCCTCCGCGTGAACGGTGATGAGTGTAATCCCACCGTCAGGTAATGGTAGAGTTGTTGGATGTGAGTTCCAACGGTTATCCGCGTATTCGAGTCATAGCTAGGTGTCAATACAGATTGTAGTTTATGTTGCCAATATGTGGTTAATTGTGAGCCAATGTGATTTGGGATGTGTTGCTAACATGGTTTAATATATGTGATTTCATATGTTGTGGATTTAAACATGTTGAGCATGACATGATATTGAATATATGTTCATGCATCATCTATATTTATGGCTCGCGTGGATCGGAGGTAAGATCATGCATTTATCTTGGTTGTAGCTCGTGCTTGGACCCTGCATTGTCGAAGGTTTGTTTTATGAGCTTACCCTCACTAAGCTTTTATGATTACGCTCTCTATTGTTCGACAATGCAGATCAATGGCTTGTGGGTGGCAAGGGCAAGGAAAGGCCTTCAAGTGTTGCTTATGGTTAGCTCAAGTATGATGTTTAAATTTAAAAATTGTAATAGTAAAGCAATGGGTTAGGTGTCGTGGTATGATGCTTTTGGAATATATTGTTGTTGTTGTTGTTTAGGAGCATGTTAGACTCCTCACATGTGTTTGTTAATTTGGCTTTTGGGATGTATGCCTTGCTTAAAATCATGTTAGTATTTTGCTATCTAGAATTGCCTAAGTGTTGGATATGTTAAAGCTTAATATCTATAATGACATGTATGGTTGTGTGGCAATGTGATGTTGTGCCTTGGTGTTTAGTCTTGTTATGATGATGCTCAAGCATGCTTGTATGTTGGTTGCCTTTAAAATTGTTGTTAGTGTGTTGTTAGAGGTTTTGGTGGGGTTTAGGGGCACCCTTGTGCCTTAAACCAGCAAAAACCAGTCTGCAGACAGGGGGCGTATCGGAACGGGCCACCCTGTTTCGGAACGGTTCCTTTGCATTTGGCCTGCCGTTTCGAAACGGATGGGGGTCGTTTCGGAACATTTTTGCTACTGGAATTTTGAGAAATTGACGAGATAAAGGCGTTCCGAAACGGGCCTTTGATGTTTCGAAACGGTCAAATATCGTTGACCACGAGAAGTTGACCGTTAGGGTCGTTTCGATACGGGTCACCCCCGTTTCGAAACGGTCACCCTATGGTTAACCCTGGCCTGTTGACTAAGTCAAGGCGTTTCGGAACACCCTAAGGGCGTTTCGAAACGGCCTGCTGTAAAGGACTAAAATGAGCTGTTTAATGTTTTGGTTGGTCGGAGTATGTTACATTGTTTGTATTTTCCGCTGCTGTGCTTCACATAGGTTTAATTATGCCTATAGACAAGATAAAAATAAAAAGGAAATTTTTAGGGTCGTTAACCGAGGGGAAACCTTAACGGGTTTCGCTTCGGTTTTCCCCGTGTGGCCCACTCGGATCGGTCATCCGACCAGACCGGGACGAGGGGGTTACATTTGTTGGTATCAGAGCCTAAGGTTACCGAGACCTTGGGCAGGTAAGTGAGGTAAGTTTAAGTTTTGAATTGATATGCACGGTGTTTGCTTACTTTGTAAGTATGATTGCTTGTATGACAAGTATGCTGATTGCTCGTTTAAAAGCATATTGCTCGTTACCCGTGTATACTGTGATGTGTGATTGCTTGATTGAGAATGTATGTTGTTTGATCGTACGCATATGTTTGCTTGTTTAGCAAGTATGCCTTGTTATATGCTTGGTTGAGCATGTATGTGTGATGATTTGTTTGAAACATGTTGAGTAGAGTCCCATTGCTTCTATTACATCGGAAAAAGGATTTTAAGTGAGGGAAATCATACTTGAGCCACTTGGACCTTTCCTTTGCTAACCCAACTTGTATGTTAAATTGTTGATTGATTTATTGCTTTTAGTAAGTTTAGGGCCAATGTGTGTGGGCCGTGAATCGGTAAGTGGAAATTGTGGTTTTTGAAAATGGGGATGATGTAGAGGAAGCTCTTTGCTATAGTTAGGGGAGTATAGTTGTACCGGAGTTGAGGAACAATTTGTTTGCTCGAGTCCGCGTGCACGTGAGTTGATTCTTGTTGGGGGAGATGACGAGACCGATTCTGGTATTAGTTGGTGAAAAGAAGTGAAGACCTATGAGTGGGAGTCAGGTGGTATCTATGTTATAGTGGATAAGCCCTTGGTACAGTTTTGAGTTTGTCTCTTCTGATTGGTTCTGAGTTCGTACTTCCGTATGTTGTTAACAAGCATGCAAGTTTGAATGTGCTCGATGAGGTGTCAGAGGTAGGTATGAGTACCTTAGTTCTTTTGGCGAGATCTAGGTAGGGGTCTCGTGTGAGTAATCTGAATTTCAGAAGTGTTAGTTGGTGACCGTTGGGGTTCAGCCTATGATTTCGATGCAAGACAGCCGATCAGTATCCGTGAATGGGAACCGATTTGTGTGTTTGGGGCCAGTGTGCGTCTGGGTGGTTTTCCAGCATGGTTGTCTGTGTGTGCTCAGAACTGCGTTTTTGAAGTTTTGAAATGCTCTACGAATAGTCTAGAAGAGTCAGATTTTGTTGAAGAATCAGTCTGAAAACAAGAGGACCGAAGACTATCAGTTGTGTACTTGTGAAGTTGCCATCTCTGCAGATTCGTCCGTTTGTGTGGGCATGCAAAGAAATTAGATATCCTTGTTGAGACCTTAGATGTAGGGACACATGTGACTAGCCTTTAGGGAGATAGTAGTGATCAGAAAGATGTACAGAAGGTGTTTGTTGGTGGTTCACAGTTACTAGTTTCTAGTAGATGAGAAGTGATTGTCTTTCTACGGTTTCGATGTACCTTTTTGACATGATTTGGCTTGTGGAGCACAAAGCTAGGATATACATTGAGACAAAGTGAGAGTTGCCTTGAAGTTACATATTTTTGTGAGACTGTAGTGGTAAGTGAGGATGTGAACTCCTTGTCAAATGTTGATCCAGTTTTAGAGGTCAAAGATTGATTGAGTTTAGTTGATAGGCTTGCTTAGTAATTGTGATGAATTTGATTTTGAATGAAGACTAGACCGCATAATGTTAGGATAGTTTGTGTTTTCTTTTCCTAGAAGTGTTTGGAAGAATTGTCGGCTTATCTCTTGTCTAGAGAAGAAGAGTTTGATATTGAGACCGTCTTCGAGTTTACTCCTGTTTTGATTGCTCTATATCTTATGATTTCCGGAAGAATTGAGAATGTTGAAGAATCAACTTCGAGATTTGTTAGACCTTAGACTCATTAGGCCTAGTGCATCATCTCAGAGTTCTACAGTGTAATTTGTGAAAAAGAAAGAGTGACAGTACGAGAATGTGTTCAGATTACATACAGTCGAAACAAGTGACAGTGGATGATTAGTATCCGTTTTCGTGTGTCAGTGATTTGTTGATTAGTTAGTGTGTGCTTCATTCCAATTGAAGATTAATTGAGATTCGTTTATTTCCAGTTGGGAGTGAAAGAAGTTAAAGTATTGAAGACAACTTTTGAGGCAAGGCGTGACCATTTTGAGTTCCGAGTTATGCTGTTTTGTTTGACTAGTGTGTTAGTTACTTTTATAGAGATGTTGAACAGAATATCTTCCTAAGTTTCTTGATCAGTTGTAGTAGTTCTCATAGGTGACACATGTGTATATTCACGTACCGAAGAAGGTCATGACAAGCTTTGAAATTAGTGTTGTAGGTCCTATTAGAGAATTAGTGGTATGCCAAGTTATGCAACGTGAACTCCGAGTTAATGAAGATGTTCTCCTAGGACATGCAGTTCAGCCGAGTGTGTTAGAGAAAATCCCAAGTAGGCAGAAGAAGATGTGAGTTGGAAGAAATCGAAGACTGTGACAGATATCTATAGTTCCTAGGTCTAGCCTTGTTACTCTCAGAGAATTGTAAATAGTCTTTTGAAGATAGTTACTCCATTGATAGATTGCTACAGAAGAATGCTCAATTGTGTGGTTAGATAAGAGACAATAGGCCCTTGAGAAACCAAAAGAAACTTTGAAGAGAGCTTCGACCTTGAATCAGTTTATATCAGAAAAAGAGTTTGCGAACCATAGTGATGTGTTACATGTAGAGTTAGGTCGTGTGCTTATGCAAGACAGAAGATTGTGGCTTGTTCATCGAGCTAGTTGGAAGATTGTGAGAAGAGTTATTCGATATGAGACATAGAGTTAATTACAGTTGTATTTGCTTCGAAGACTTAGAGACAAAGCTTGTATAGCAAGAATGCACAGTGTGTATGTACATATTATCAGAACTTGAATTGTTAGACAACCTAGGAAGGGTTGGAACTGGAACAACATGAGTTGTTAGAATTTCTTGAAGACTGTGATCCAAGTATTCATACAGTGTTGCATGAGATTGTGAGTCAGACTAGTTCCGTTGTTCGTTTGTCACGGTTACCACCAGAGTTAGGAAGAAGTTTAAGATGTGTCTGTGTATCTATAATTCGAGAGTGTGAGTCAGATCGGTTCCGTGCTATGTTGTAGAAGAGATTGAGTTGAGTTTTAAAATTAACATGCCGTGAAGGAACTAATTGAGATCTTAGCATTAGATAGCTATTGTTGTGGGGTAAGTCTACTGAGTTGGTTAGTATGTTGTGGTGAGAAGGAAGTGTGGAGAGACAACTTTTGTGATTCTTCATGTCCGATAAATTTCGGGGACGAAATTTCCTTAAGTGGGGGAGAGTTGTAACACCCGGGTTTAGGGGTCGGGTGAAAATAATATTTTAATATTATTTTGGGTTCGGTTTTATAATTTAAATAATAAAATATTTTTATGGGCCTCGGGATTTCAAAATATTTAAAAACTATGTTGGGCCTATCTTCTAAGTCCAAATCCATGGGCTTTAGGAGATATGGGTTTTGGCCATTCATTAATGGCATAGTTGTAAATAAGAGTTTTTGGGTGAATTAAAATAAAACAAAAGATGAAGACATGTGCTCATCTTCATCCTCCTCCCCATTTCCATTTTCTAACGTGAAGAAGAGGGTTTTTCTTCACCTCACTCTCCCACCTCCTTTCTTCTTCATCCTTTGAGCTTTTTGAAAGGTAAATATGTTTTTGACTTGGCCTTGGTTTCCTTTACATTTTGGTACCATTAGATTTCATAAAAACCATGTATTTTACATTTGGGTTTTTCAAAGTTTTAGGCTAAAGGTTAAGGCTTTATGGGTTTTACTAAAGCTTTTGATTTGTTATTGTTAGATATGTTATCTATGAATCAAATAGTCCAATATATATAATTTTTAGAGTGTTTTAAATGAATTCCCGAAATTGGGTAAAAATGGGTTTTTTGGAGGGTTTTGGGTGAGTTTTGGGGGTTGTTTTAGGTGGGAATTGATAGCCCAATGGTAGTGCTATTGTTAGGGATTGATTTGGGGTCATTTGTGGGTGCAACGAGTGTTGGAAACATGGATTTTGGAAGGGGTATGTGGGCTGTCCGGGATTGCAAAGTATGGGGTTTGGTCATGGCTTGCAACGTTGTAAATTGGATTTGAATTGTGTTCCGGGTTGGTCATTTGATGTTGGGCTGATTTGGAATTGTTTGAAATGTGTTTGAGGTTGTTTAGAAGCGGGAATTCGTGTTGGAAAAGCTTCGGGAAGAAATCCAGAAATTTGAGGGAGGTTGCTTGCTTGGCTTGGAGCTTGGAAGCTTAGGTGAGTGGTTAAATGTTTTTAAAATGGTTTTGAGTATTTGGTTCAAGCATGTGAACCTAGGATGGGCTTGGTAAACCCACCTAGAGTTGGGATTAGAGTGGTAGCCTAATCCCAAGCTTTGATTAGAGACTTTGGTTGCACTCTTTAATGGTTGTATATGCCTCGTGTTAAATTGTGATGGTGTTGATTATACATATGTTGTATACATGTATGTTGAGGCATGTTGGATGCATTGTTATATGCATGTTGATGATAGATGTGATATGGTTATACACATGTGCAAAATATGATGTGATATGTTTGATAATGAGGTACATGTGGTGTTGTCATGTGAAATGAGATTATGAGGTGATTGCTTGATCCGAGGATCATGGTGAATACATGCTAGGCATAGAAATGTGTTTTGTGCATGACGGTAAGTCATGGTGAGTACGTGCTAAGCACGGAAGTTGTTAATAAATGATATTGTGGAATGTGTTAGTATTGGCACTAGTATGCTTGGGTACAAATGATCGATCATTAGGATGTTTAGTGTGCACACGTGAGTCAAAATGCGCGCGTGGTCTTGATGATGGTAGTCATCAAGATGGAGTACGGGTTCGCCCGGAAATCTTCTTATATATCTATATGTCGGTGATGAGTGGAATCCCATCGACGGGCGTGATGATGAGTGGAATCCCCTCCGCGTGAAATGAGGCGTGAGGATGAGTGGAATCCCCTCCGCGTGAACGGTGATGAGTGTAATCCCACCGTCAGGTAATGGTAGAGTTGTTGGATGTGAGTTCCAACGGTTATCCGCGTATTCGAGTCATAGCTAGGTGCCAATACAGATTGTAGTTTATGTTGCCAATATGTGGTTAATTGTGAGCCAATGTGATTTGGGATGTGTTGCTAACATGGTTTAATATATGTGATTTCATATGTTGTGGATTTAAACATGTTGAGCATGACATGATATTGAATATATGTTCATGCATCATCTATATTTATGGCTCGCGTGGATCGGAGGTAAGATCATGCATTTATCTTGGTTGTAGCTCGTGCTTGGACCCTGCATTGTCGAAGGTTTGTTTTATGAGCTTACCCTCACTAAGCTTTTATGCTTACGCTCTCTATTGTTCGACAATGCAGATCAATGGCTTGTGGGTGGCAAGGGCAAGGAAAGGCCTTCAAGTGTTGCTTATGGTTAGCTCAAGTATGATGTTTAAATTTAAAAATTGTAATAGTAAAGCAATGGGTTAGGTGTCGTGGTATGATGCTTTTGGAATATATTGTTGTTGTTGTTGTTTAGGAGCATGTTAGACTCCTCACATGTGTTTGTTAATTTGGCTTTTGGGATGTATGCCTTGCTTAAAATCATGTTAGTATTTTGCTATCTAGAATTGCCTAAGTGTTGGATATGTTAAAGCTTAATATCTATAATGACATGTATGGTTGTGTGGCAATGTGATGTTGTGCCTTGGTGTTTAGTCTTGTTATGATGATGCTCAAGCATGCTTGTATGTTGGTTGCCTTTAAAATTGTTGTTAGTGTGTTGTTAGAGGTTTTGGTGGGGTTTAGGGGCACCCTTGTGCCTTAAACCAGCAAAAACCAGTCTGCAGACAGGGGGCGTATCGGAACGGGCCACCCTGTTTCGGAACGGTTCCTTTGCATTTGGCCTGCCGTTTCGAAACGGATGGGGGTCGTTTCGGAACATTTTTGCTACTGGAATTTTGAGAAATTGACGAGATAAAGGCGTTCCGAAACGGGCCTTTGATGTTTCGAAACGGTCAAATATTGTTGACCGCGAGAAGTTGACCGTTAGGGTCGTTTCGATACGGGTCACCCCCGTTTCGAAACGGTCACCCTATGGTTGACCCTGGCCTGTTGACTAAGTCAAGGCGTTTCGGAACACCCTAAGGGCGTTTCGAAACGGCCTGCTGTAAAGGACTAAAATGAGCTGTTTAATGTTTTGGTTGGTCGGAGTATGTTACATTGTTTGTATTTTCCGCTGCTGTGCTTCACATAGGTTTAATTATGCCTATAGACAAGATAAAAATAAAAAGGAAATTTTTAGGGTCGTTAACCGAGGGGAAACCTTAACGGGTTTCGCTTCGGTTTTCCCCGTGTGGCCCACTCGGATCGGTCATCCGACCAGACCGGGACGAGGGGGTTACACAATGATTTTTCAAAAATTAAAAATCAAGTTAAAGATCAAGAGAAAAAGATAATCGATAATTAAAATATAATTGAGGGGGAAAAACTTATCTTTGATTCATCTTAGAATCAAATTCTTTTCAGTAACTCCCTTGAGATTCGAACGACAAAACACCTTAGTTGGTTAGAGTCTCGTGCTGATAACGTGTTGTGAATAAAATAATGAAGAACAACGAACAAGTATAAAAGAACAAAAAGATGAGATAAAGAGGGAGATTCGTATTATTATGAAAACTAGGATTGTGTATAATGCCTTCATCTATTTATAGGCATAAGAAGTACATAATACATTAAACTCTAATTAATATAGATAATATTCCTAATAATAAATAAATCAAACTCCTTAGATAAAGTTCTCACCACGATAGACATCCACATAAATAAATATTCATAATATATATATATATATATATATATATATATATATATATATATATATATTAATAGATGTCATTTTCTATGTACACATATATCTTCCATATATGTATATTTCTTATGTATGTATACATGTTAACTAAAATACATCTTATTTTAGTTTAATATTGCTATATGTATATATTTATGGTATGGCTTGAATCATATGTATTATTTAAATTATATCAACTAATATACTATTCTTACTTTTCATATTCATTTATTTGGGACTTTCGATAAAATTGTGTCTCGAGCTTAAAGAGGTGCAGTTTTCTCGCTAATTATAAATAAAAATTAATAATTTAACCAAAATATTTTATTTTGGATCCTCAATAATTGATAACATCATGTCTCGAGCTTAAAGAGGCGTGGTTGTTTTTTCGATAATCTAATAGAAAATACATTTTAACCAAATCACAACATTTGAGACAATATTCTTTTTATAAAATCCCAAAGAAAATTATGTCTTAGTCCTAATTAAAGGATTATTCTTTAAAATATTTTTTTTAAAAAATAATTTTTACACATTTAAGGATCATATTTTTAAATTATATTCGAATTTGTAATTTCCAATACAAAGACAGTAGGTAATCGACTAGGTACCAATTTTGGGTGTTGTGAGGGTGCTCATACTTCCCCACACGTAACTGACTCCCAAACTCATTTTCTGGTTTCCGCAAGTCAGAACTCGTTGTTTTAATAAAAAGAATAAAAACAAGTTTTATTAAAAATAACAGAGTTTTCAGGTGATCCAATCTCACATAAATTAAAAGATTGGTGGCAACTCCTATTAAACCTAAAATATTTTATAAAAAATGTGTCAAGTTCGCAGACTCGTAATTAAAATAATAAAACATAATTAAAAATATAAATTATGCTTATTAATTTTCTTAGTCTTTAAATCTTATGATTTGGTCAAACCCGTATTATTCTCCACTTTTAAAGACTATTGTTAAGGTTTGCTCATTTTAAAGAGCATACATACATGCAATAGCCAAACAATGAATCAACAACCAACAAATTAAATTAAGAATTTAATTTAATTTCATATTTAAAGCTCAAGTAAATTTGTTTACCTTTTATTGACCCATAAATGGATACATATGTTTGAGTCCAATCCATTCATCTTTATCATTAATCAAATTGACCTCAAAGAAATTGTTCACCATATGATCTTCTAACCATCCCGATGTCTTTCTAAATTTGTTGTTCTCAAAAAATAAAAATATTAGTGCTACAAATGTAGTAATATATTTTAGTTATAAAGACAAAATTCAAAAGTTATGCATATACTCATGAACAAGATCAAGATTAATAGGTCAATAACATAAATCATGCATGATGATCAAACTTATAACATATCCATCTATTTTATAAATAATATTTAATCTTATATAAATATATAAAGTCACATACCTTTTATCACATGTAAAATTTTATGACACATTAATGCTAATCTATAATCATACTCATAGAATTAATATGTGACATTCAAACACGTAATATTATTCGATGTTTTTTTACATGTTTCTTTAAGTATTTAGGCATGTGATGTCTCTCTAGAAGTGAATAATTATTCTATTTATTTAAGCACGTATCTCTAGATATTATAACTACATAATTAAACCTAGCATCTGAGCATGCACAAAGAAAAATTAGATATAAGTTAGAGATGCATATCTTAATACGGGTTCAATTGTAGTCAGAGAACCCGAAAATCTCAAAGTGTCTAAGGATTTGAGCCTTGAACCTCGTACTTGGGTCTAGGGATGTAAAAACAAGTGAGAACCTGAAAACCTGCCTGAAACCTGCTCGAGTCAGAACCTGATTTGACCTGAGAATTCGATGATCCGAACCCGAACTGTAACTGACTGTTGCTGACCCGAACCCAAGTTGAACCTGTTACTGTAGCAACCGAACCCGATCTGCGTCCGACTGAAAACGACCCGAACCCGAATCTGACCTGTTAATTTTGACCTGAAACCCGACCTGCATCCGACTGAAACGAACCCGAACCCGAGACTGACCTGGCAAATTACCTGATATTACCCGACTGAATCGACCCGAGATCCGATTTTACCCGACCTGTTTTGAACCCGACCTGTTAATTGACCCGACCTGTTTTGAACCCGAACTGTTGTTGACCTGAACTGATATTGACCCGAAATCCATGACTTAATGAATTAAAAAGTTCATAAATATACATATGATATGATATATATATGCACACATGACACATAATACATAAATACACACATAAGTACATATATATTAGTATATATACACATACACATACATATTTATATACATACATATACACATACATGATACATGAATCATGATACATACATATATATAATATATAACATATATAAAAACATAATATATATAACATATACATATACATAATACATAATTATGTATTATATATAACATTTATTACAATATACATATATTAAAGATTATATACATAATATATATAACATATACAATATACATAAATGTGATATATATTAATTTTTAACCAACTTAAAATTTAAATTAATATTTGTTTAACTTAAAATATTATACATATTATTATACTTTCAATGTGACTATTTTCTCACCAACTTAAAATATAAACTTGATTTTTAAATAACAAAAAGGTAGAGAAGGTTCCATTTGTCATATGTTATTATGATTATTTGTTTCCATCTGTCACTATTAACTACTACTACTACTACAATTATTATTATTTACTTTTTTATATTTTGTTCGTTCTTATTTGCTGCTATTGTTTATTATTATTATTATTAACACATCAAATAAAATAAATAAACCCAATATAAAAGTAAATAATAATAAGAAGCCCAAGTTTATTTACACAAACCCAATGACAATATATATGATTACAAGGCCCAAAACGAGTAAAACCCTAATCCCTTGTTTCTTTTTCGCGCAGCCCACTCTAGACCGTTCGATTTAGAGGGATGATATGACGGTCCAGATTACTCCCGATCAAGGAAGCCCTAGATGCCGACCTTTCGTCTCGCGCCGCACGCGACCACAACCACCCGATCGAGTTTTCATCAACGGCTCAGATGCGCACGGCGTATTCTGGAACACGCGCCTAATCGAACGTTGACTTCTCCCACACGCCTGAGCACTCTGCCACTTCCATGCCGACTGCCACGGGCAGTCCTTTACCGCTCCCAGCCAAGCAAATCCGGCAAAAACAGATCCAAATCACAGAGGGTCAGAGAACTAAAACGAAAAAACAAACGAAGCAACAAATCAAAAAGAAACAAAGACAACATGGCAACGACAGAGATTCCACAGAATACAAACAAATGTAAAAGAGGATAGCCAATAGAGTGATTAGGCTTTTTTTTCCTTCTTGCATGTAATGTCGGATATAAAATCCGAACCCCAAACCATTTGTAAGGAGGCGGGATTCGAGAATCAATAGAAAAAAAAAGCACTTCATAGTTCTTTTTCTCCAGTTTTTTTTTCTTTTCGAATCAGAAAGCAAAGCAAGGAGATTGATTTTATACAAGCAATAGGAAAGAAAGCATTTCGAGTTTATATTTTTACTAGTTCGAAACAAAAGGGGGGAAAGGGGAAGTTACCCGTCGGCCTAGTCATTTCCCGGCGGCCGGAGCGATATTTCGACAATCGCAACGGTGCAGAAGTAGATCGCGGTGAGGAAGATGACATAGTTTGATTTCAGCTCGATCCGACGGTGGAACTGTGAGATCCGAGAGGGAGAAGATAATGGCGACGATGGTCCTTTTGAGAGAAAGAAATGAAACAAATGGGTAAACTGAAGGGGTCAAATCCCTAATACGTTCTTCATTAAAAAAACGCGTTTTCCCTTAATTATTACCTTTTTTCTTTAAAAAAAAACTTCATTTAATGTTTTTATTTTTTTTATTATAATCATAATATATATCATTGTTTCCCTTAATTTAGATTTTACCGTGTATTTAATGTTTCCTTTTTGTTTCTTTTATTATAATTATTATGTATTTAATGTTTTTATTATAGTTTTAGTGTTTTAGGGTTTAGGGTTTAATGTTTAATGAACTAAGGTTAGTTTGAGGGTTTAGGGTTTAAGGTTTATTGTTAGGGTTTTAGGTATAGGTTTTAAGGTTTATACATACCTAAAACCCTAAACTCTAACCCATAAACAATAATGATAACTCATAAACCCTAATGCAACACCCTAAACCCTAATCCCTCAAATATAAACCTTAACTCTTAAATCATAAACCCTAAACCATAAACATTAAACTCTAAACTCTAAACAATAAACAATAATGATAACTCGTAAACCCTAATGCAACACCTTAAACCATGAACACTCTAATATGACCCATAACCCTAAACCCTTAAACTCTAAACCATAAACAATAATGATAACTTGTAAACCCTAATGCAACACATTAAACCATAAACCCTCAAATATAAACCTTAACTCTCAAACCCTAAACCCTAAACCATAAACCATAAATAATGATGATAACTCATAAACCCCAATGCAACACCCTAAACCCTAAACACTCTAATATGAACCATAAACCCTCGAATATAAACACTAACTCTTAAATCATAAACCTTAAACCATAGACCATAGACCCTTAAAGTCTAAACCATAAATAAGAATGATAACTCATAAACCCTAATGCAACACTCTAAACCCTCGAATATAAACCCTAACTCTCAAACCCTAAACCATTAAACCCTCGAATATAAATCATAAACTATCGAATTTAAATCTTAACTTTAAAATCATAAACCGTAAACCCTAAACCTTAATCCCTAAAATCTAAACTCTAAACCATAAACAATAATAATAACTCACACACCCTAATACAACACTCTAAACCATAATGCAACACCCTAAACCCTAAACCATAAAACCTATAATGTATAAATAATATATATATATATAAACTTATAACTTATAATTTATATAATGTATTTATAATATAATAATTAATAATAAATAATGATTAATAATAGTTTGGGCCTTTAGACTCATATCCCACCACCCATTTATTTTAGATGGCCCTTAAACCCTATAATGTATAAATAATATATATATATATATATAAACTTATAACTTATAATTTATATAATAATTAATAATAAATAATAATTAGTAATAGTTTGGGCTTGGGCCTTTGGGCTCTTATTCCACCACCCATTTTATTTTAGATGGCCCCTAAAACCTATAATGTATAAATATAATATATATATATATATATATATATATATATATAAACTTATAACTTATAATTTATATAATGTATTTATAATATAATAAATAATAATTAGTAATAGTTTGGGCCTTGGGCCTTTAGGCTCATATCCCACCACCCATTTATTTTAGATGGGCCCCTAAAACCTATAATGTATAAATAATATATATATATATATAAACTTATAACTTATAAGATATATAATGTATTTATAATATAATAATTAATAATAAATAATAATTAGTAATAGTTTGGGCCTTGGGCCTTTGGGCTCATATCCCACCACCTATTTATTTGAGATGAGCCCCTAAAACCTATAATGTATAAATATAATATATATATATATATATATAAACTTATAACTTATAAGTTATATAATGTATTTATAATATAATAATTAATAATAAATAATAATTAGTAATATTTTGGGCCTTGAGTCTTTGGGCTCATATCCCACCACCCATTTATAATAATTAATAATATCAATAATAAATAATAATTATTAATTGTTGGGCTTTGGACTAAATATTTTAGATGGGCTAAATATAATAATTAATAATAATTATTAATTGTTGGGCTTTGGGCTAAAAATTTTAGATGGGCTAAATATTTTGTAGCCTTTTGAATTTTAGATGGGCTAAATATTTTGTGGCCCTTTAAATTTTAGATGTTTTTCATTTAAGTCCTTTAAGTTTTAGTTCAATTCAATTGAGTTCAATTCAATTTATGTATTTAAATATATATATAAATA